>CM032763.1:2500-1364158 GCA_019155195.1 Avicennia marina | reverse complement strand
GCGTCTGACGCCCTGGGTCGGCATCTGAGATTAGAATTCAGCTTTCTCTGAAGGTAGCATCTGGAGTCGGACACATGAAACGGCGTCGGCGCATGAGAAACAGTTAAAATTCGGCCGGAGGAGAGCATCTCCGCGGCTTGTTGTCAGTGGAGAGAACCGGCGACGACGAGTACTACCGTTTGCTGCTTACTGCGGCCTTTTGCAAGTATATAAAACCTGGGGAAATCTAGATTACGTTTTTAAGTATTTTTGTTGTGTAAAAAAAATTAAAATTTAAATATATAATAATTAAATTAATAATTTTAAATTTAAAATTTAAAAAAAAAACATGACATTAGTATGTTTACAATTCTAACATTTGTGTTCCTAACATATCCAAACGATGTTATTAGTTAATAAGGTTATTAAGACGAGGTTATTTTTTATGTAAATTCAAGAAGTATAAAGTTTGATACAAAAATTTAAAAATAATATAAAAAAATAATAGGTAGAGAAATAAAAAATATATTATTTTAATAATTTGTATATTTGAAAGAATTGATTTTAATAATTCAAAATTTGCATTCAAATATAGTTGAATTTTTGTTACATAACATCAAATTATATAATTATTTTTAATTTGTTTTTTTTTTCTATCCTTCTATTTCTCTCTTTTTTTTTTTCTCATTTCTTTTAACTAATTTATATTATATTATGATGTTAATAAAAATTTTAAGTTGCACAATGTCAAAGTATACAATTATCTTTATTGTGATTTGTTTCAATTTTTAATATCTTTTTGTTTTTCTCTTTTCTTTTTCTCCTTTTCTTTTAACTTATTATATTTATTTATATTTTCTTTCAAATTTTCTATTTCTTTAAATTCTTTTGATTATTCTTTAGTTCATTATTTTCAATATTTTTAAACTTTAATTTAAATAATTTTATCTGTATTATTTAAAATACAATAATTTTATAATTTATAAATAACTTTATAAATGTACAAGTATGCAATTTTTAGTAGTTATATTTTTGTTTATAAAGTGTTAGATTCAAAATACATATATACATATATATTGTTAAAAGGTTTAAGACTATAAAGATAAAAAATAATAATTTTATAATTAATTTGATAGAAATTAAAATAGTTGATTAATGTATTTAAAAAATATATAAAATTTCAGAAAGGAACAATTTATTTTTTGATCTTATAATTTTTCTTTCAAGTATTTTATCAAACACTACACACTATAAATTATGATATAATTTTAAAGAAACCATGAGTTAAAGCCAGATGCGTTATGAGTTGTCATCTATTTACAACTATAAATTATTATTATTACTTAACATAAAATATTAAATGACAGTAGTGTTTGTTTGATATAATCCATTAATTTTTTACCTTCAATAGAGAAATATTTCAACACACAACATTTTAAAAATAATTTGTTTATCTGTGAAATATACACATATTATCATATATTCAAACTACCACCATTATTAAATTATTACCTATACTTAAAATTAATTATTATACATATATAAATATATACTTTAAAAATTAATTAATGCACTTATGCACCATAACATCGTTATTTATTCTAGTGTATAAAAGATAATAAACAATTAAATATCAGAACAACCTTGCTTGTTATCTTTATACTAATAGTTGTAACTCAAATTAAATAAATAAATAAAGTTCTTCAAATATAATTTTTATTATTCTAATTTCTATCAAACTAAATACTTTCAAAATAAATAAATAAATAAAGTTCTTCAAATATAATTTTTATTATTCTAATTTCTATCAAACTAAACACTTTCATCAATAACTATACTGTATCGATTATATTATTTAGAGTACACTAGATTCCTTAATGTCATCTTCAAAGTATCATATAATTATGATAATATTCTTCTATTTTTCAAAGTAAGAAATAAAAAAGAAATAAAGAGTTTATTGGTGAAAAGACACACTCTCCATTAAAAAGTTTATGTTATACTAATAGTTAGAGTTATACACAGATGCACGTGCATAATTGTAGAAACGAATTAATAATACTTTTTAATATAAAATTATTGTCAACTATAAAATAAGAGAAAAAAAGAAATTAAAAATGAAATAGAATAAAATAAGATTAAAACTAGAAATTGAAAAAAATAATAAGTTAAAATCGAGATAAAATTGAAATGAATGAAATTTGAGAAAAGGAAAGTAGAAAGGAAAATAATGAAGATGCAAGGGCATTATGATAATTTAATATGATGTTACCAGAAAAACGACATCTATCCTTGATATATTGCACTGGTACATAGTAATTATTTTTTGTCATTTAGTAAATTTGCTAAGACACCTTTTTGTTTATTCAATTATGACAAGCTGAATTTATTATCAATGTAAAGAAATAAATATACCACCCCATTCACTAAAAAATGTCTAACATATATACATAGTAACTGCATTCAACATTCGTCAAATTTTATTTAATATTTTTATTTTTATTTTTTTCTATCATTAGACTTTATTAATAATTTGAATGCTTATTAAATTAGAACCTAAAAAGAGTTAATATAAACAATTATTTTATTCAATTAAAAAATAGATATTTGATGTTAAGTTTGAGAATTATGAAATTAATCAATTTTCTCTTGAGAATATTTAAATTGGTTTAATAAGTGTAATTATTGTGTGAGTCGACGTATCAATCAATTTCGACGCATTGACTATGGCTCTCCTATTACGTCAATTATTAATTTTGAGTTCAATTTGATATTCATTGTGTTAAGTTGGACATTTTGATGCATGTTTTACATTCTTAAAATTCAAATTTTGGTTTGATCTATTTTTATTCTTTCGTTACCCTCGTTTTAATCATGTCACATTTACTAAATTTATAGAATACATTCTTTAATAAATTAAATTAAAACCACTTCCCTCAAATATTTTATGTACAAAAAACAATAATAATTAATGCAACAAAAATAGAGGGTTTATTGATAAAAATATAACATATGCTTCATTAAAAAATTAATTTTAAATTTTAATTTAATAGTTTAGACCAATTTTTCATTTTTTCTACGTGCTTCTACCAAATAGTTTATTCATACCAATAACATAAAAATACATGTATTTAATTCATATAATTTATTTATAAAACATTTTTATCATGCAAACGATGAGTGCGTTAAATAACTGGTATTGTGAATCTAACAAAGTTTGGTTTCACGACGTGTAATTACTTAATTTTTTGTATATTTTCTTTTCACCGTAATCCCTAAATTTTCACTTATTTAATTTAGTTTCTTAGATTTAGTTTGTTCTATTTTTTTCAATTGTATTTTATTTTTGTTATTTTATGAATTTTATGAATGATATGAACCTTGTATTTTAAAATATTATTTTTATGCATGATCATTGAATGTTTCTAGATTTTGATTTTATTTATACTTCTTCTCAAGTTTCTCTTATATGTCATATTTTGTAAATGATATGAAATATAATTTATTTATTTATAGAAATACGCATACATATTCAATGTTTTAAAATCAAACTAGTAATCAAAACAAACTATATCCTAGGTCACTAGGCCAATGTGTTGACGTCCCATATGTGTGTGTATGAATTTACACACAGACACAGACACACACACACACATAAATATTTATATTTTTTAAACTAACTTTATAAATAAAAGTCTTAAATCATTAACGTGTTTAGATTCCAATAAATGTGTTCATTGTTGAATCATTAATTTATGTAAAGTTTCAACATAATATATCTATTATTGGATGGAAATTTGAAAATTTTAAGTCCTAAAATTTTGAAAATATTTTGATTGAGTGTAGTATGACAAATTTGTCTAGTGTATTATTTATTTCAACCAAAACAATATATACATATATAAATAATTTAATAAATATAAGCCAAAAAAAATAATGAAAATTATATACACTAATTAGTAGACAGGATTCCAGAACCCTTCTTCCCTATCTTTCAAACATCCATACTTCCTCACAGAGGAAGTAAATACCCAAAGGGATTTTCCCATCGCCAACTTTTTCAAATTTATTTATCTTCAAAAGGTTTGTATCAGGTTTAACCTGATCAATCATTGTATCTTCAAATATTCTGCAAATATATTAAATATTTTGTCTATCCTTACCTACTTTAAATACTGCAAACATTTCATACATATGGTCGGTTTAACCGCCTACTTTATATACTTTGCAAACATTGCATACATATAGTCGGCATAGCCACCTGCATAACTGCTTCCATACTTAACTGTTTTTAATTTCTGCATTTTCTACAAATAATAAAATGTTAAATTTTAATTTTTTTATTAAAAAGGATAAAAACTAATTTTACCCAGTTTTTACTTATTCGCATTGATTAATTTGATATGTTTGTTTTTTTTTAAGGTACTTAGATCAGGAAACCTAACGATTCCCTGTCGACAAGTTGGAACTGATTTTTAAAATATTGCACATTGTGAATGCGATTTTTGTAGCTAGTTATGTATTAAAGTTAGAAGTCTAATTTTTGTTCACATGGTGAAATTTTAATCTTGAATTATTTATGTATTTTCTTTTTATCCTTGAAGCCTATTTAATTTATTTTTTTGTTTAATATTCCAATTATTAACTTTCTCACACATTTTCTTTCCTTCTCATCTTATAAATAAAATTCATGTTAGAAATTAATGATTTTGCTTATTTACGTTTTTTGACCTTTTTGAACTATGTTTAAAAAAATAAAAAAATGAACTAAAAACACACGCGAACCAAACTTACATCACTCTCAAAATAAAATTTTCTTATATTTAATGTTCAATTATCATTTCCATGTAAACATATTTCCTTACTCGATCCCTGTGCACACATACTGGCACAGATATATACTAACACTTTTATATATTATTTCATCCTCAAATTATCAAACCATATATACATAAAAAAAAAAAAAAAACATGTCATTTATCAACTTTTACACAAATAACAAAACTTTCACATAAGAAGTTCGTGCTACTTAAAAAAGTCAAAAATATTATCTAATATTTGTGCTTGTTCCTCCTTATACACACTTAAGTGTGTTTTCATCACTGATGTCTCATAACGTGTTTTTTTTGCTCTGGGGCCGTGAATTTATTAGCCAGAGTTTACTTAATGTTGATATTTATAGACATATGTAAGTTTAAATCGGAATTATGCTAAGTAATTCAAATGTTACATAATACGAAATTTCACATATTTCAAGCTCCAATATTTTATCAAACTTCACACTTCCAAACATATAACTTAATAAGTTTTTCTTTCAAATTTAAATTCAAATTCAATTTTTTTCTTTCACATATATAATTAATTAATTATTATTCAATTATTATATTTATCTATAATTAAATTAATACATATATCTATACATACACACACTCATATTTAAATATATTTATATTCTAAAAATTAACTATTATTTCTATACACCGCCACATAATTTAATTATTATCATATATTATATATATATTTAAATAAATTAAAAATTTTAAAATATCAAAATTTTATAATCAAACATAATACTTATTACAATGCAACTCCTACCAAATATCATCTCTTACCAAAAAAAAGCCCTTTCCAAACATAACCTAAAAGTTTGCATGAAAAGAGTATTTGGAGAAATAAAAATAACGCATTGCACCTAATTGTCCATGAGTATTTATACTAAATTATTATTTTAACAACATATAATAATTGAATGAGTAATAGTTAATTTTAAATAGATATATTTATAAATATATTTGTATACGTGCCTGTTTAATTATTAATAGATATAATAATTTAATTTTAAATATTTAAAAATATATATCGCATGAAAGTGGTCTGGGACGGAGGATGTGGGGCCAGGTTGGAAGGAAGACTGGCTTAACTGATAATGATTTGATATTTGAGTTCTTCGAGCAAGGAGTTGTCGGCTGTAAGGATTTTAGGTTACATATCCCATTTTTATGTCTCATTTTTTTTAATCATATCTCTAAAAAAACAATCTTTATTTTCAATATCTCTTGCTTTATTTATCTCATATTTATTATTCACTCACGTGATCTCATTATTCTCAATTCTATATATTGTATTATATACAATATATTATATAATATATATTCTTATGTAAACAACTACCCATGGCATGTAATATATATTTCATATAATATATAGTATATATAATATTATATAAAATACATTTTACGCTATATATATATATATATATTATATTATATAATATATATTCTTACGTAAATAATTATCTATTATATTAATACAAATTTTTATTAATACTTACCCATTATATTATTATAATTATTATATTATCTTTAAAGCACCATATATTCAATTATAATATTCCACTTTTTTTATTCCATATCTTTAAAACCTCGTATCTCATTTTTTTTTTGTTTATCCTAATAATATTTTTTCTTGAAACGGAACATATTTCCAATTACAGCCATCAAGTCTAGTAACCTGATGTCAGCCCCTTAGCACTTCGGATGCATCTGGCTCGACTGGCATGCGATCCAGACTTGGCTTGAGGTGCCAGCATGGTGCGATGTCCAAACCAAAAGAAAAGATGGATTACTGCAACACATACGCGCATGCTGAAGTGATGGCGTGAGCTGTTCGTGTGAAAAATGTGGTGCATGACCGGGGCACATACCTGCCCGATTGAGACAGTTACGTTAATTCATCTGAAATCGTTCACCTCATTACCTACATTTCAGAGGCCATTGACAAACGTTGTATAAATGTCCCCTTTAAAATGAAAGAGGATAGACTGTAACCTGAACTAAGGAGTAAAACATAGAAAATCTCTCCGTTTGTCGAACCACGTAATTCTCGTGTGTTGATTTTCTCCTTCTCTCTTGCTATTTACATTTTATTCCAGCATGCGGCTTGATGTAAGAACGTACTTGCATTTTGTAGTCTCTTGACGCGTCAATATGTAAGGAAAAAAATAATTTAAATTTAAATTGAAATATAAATTAAATTTTATTGAATAACGTATCAACCAAACATGGCCAATGGTTTTTGTGTTCTCGTGTGTTGATTTTCTCCTTCACTCTTGCTATTAAAATTTTATTCCGGCACTTGGCTTGGTGTAAAAATAAACTCGCTTTTTTGTAGTCCCTTGACCAAGAAAAAAAATAATTTAAATTAAATTTTTTAAATAACATATCAACCGAACATGGCCAACATTTTTTAATAAAAACTGTAGCACCCTGTGGTTGGAGCCCATGAAATAATTCCATTGTGCTGTCCGATGATTTGCTGACGAGGCGTATTTTCGTCTCTTGAATGGGATTGCCGGTTGCATTTATTTGACAGATCGAAATATAACAAGCTGAAGACGGCGTCGGTCTTCATGGGCGAAGTGCTTTCACCAAATTGGATGTTGTTTGTTTGGGTCGGGATTGCCTTGCTTCTGTTTGCACGTAGATTACGGTGGTAAGAAAATTAGAGACATTGTTAGAGCGAGAAAAAAGAAAGAGATAAAAGGAATTATTTTGTTGAATAATATTTTTAAAAGTGTAAATTTTGATGGGACGAAAATTGTGTATAAAAACAATCCAAACACAGCTCCTCGTGTGCGTGTATGTTTTGGTGCAACATATATTTTGTTTCCATTTCCTTGAACAGTGACACATTATTGGCCATACTATAATTACGATTTACAACGGGTGGCCATTTCAGCTAATTCACTTTATGTCTAATTGAACTATATTTGGAATATTTTATTTGTAAGATGTTATTTTATATCAAAAATAATATTCTTGAGGTTTCTTGTAAATTTCAAGAATTAGAGAACTGAACTTGTGTCAATTTTGAGCACAATATAACGTGCCTAATCAATGAAAAAATGGTTTGAATTTAGGTGAAGTGTAGATTACATTCTCTTGATAATTAAATTTTTGCAAATGAATACAGTTTGAGATAAAATAAATATCCTTAAAAAGAGTCAAATAATCTACACGTAAAAAACTTAGTCGAGGATTGCATGGGTGTGAGCCTAAAGTGGACGTTACATCGCATGGGGTCCGTACTAGTGCTTTGACAAGTTCAATCGGTGTGCCAAATTAAATAAATTTATTTTTAATACGATAAAACAATATAAATAACTTAATGAGACAGAATACAGAAGTATCAATTAAGTTTACTTAGTTTAATAATAATAGAAAATTCATATCATGATATTTTCCAAAATACAGCATGCTTATATTCGTGTGTGAGTATTGGAGAATAAAATTTTAAACAATGACAATATATAAAAGTGATGTATAAAAAATAATTTATTTGACAGAAACAAATTATTTTCTTGAACTTTTTTAATTACATATACGACCCAGAGGCAGTCAATATCCCACCCCCATACCAATAATATGAATGATGATGATGATATATATAATATTTAAAAAAATAAGTCTTTCTAATAAATCACAATACATTATTTAAGTTGGTTGAATATAGATGAGCTATATGTGTGTGTATTCAACCAACTTAAATAGTGTATTGTGATTTATCAGATAAATCTATTTTTCTAAATATTTTAAGAGTCCATAACACGTACTCGTTAGGTTAAATTTTCGTTAGAGCATGGTGTGGATTTCTTAATATTGGTTTGAGACATTTCCTCTTCTTCTCTAACTTGAAAAGGTTGGGCATATTATTTATTTGGACCAATAACCTTGTGCACCCATTGAATTGCTAAGCTAATTCATCCAATTGAATTTTACTCATTAATTTTTCATTTAAAATTTTAAATACCCAAAAATTCGACAAGGTATTATATTGTATAACCATTATATGCAATCAAGACATTTTTTACTATAAATTAAAAGGGGAAGGACTTAGAGCGACCATTTTGGCAATTATAAGATATTAATTGATTTAGTTCTTCCTCAATTCTTTATATTTAATGCAATTTTATTTTCTTGATTTATTTGTCTGCAAACTTCTTACTTCCCTCTAAATTTATACAATTTTAATTTTTAAATAATTTTATTATATTATCACAATAACAAAAAATATATTTTACAATATTAATGAAATTACATGGCTTTTTTTTACTTTTTGCACACATTGTGTTTGCTAGTTTTATCAATACCACTTATACTGTATATTATTGTTGTTTATGTGTAAACCATGATTCATCACGTATTAATGCACTAGTTCAGCACCATTCTCACTTTCTCACTCTATGAAGTTGACTCTTCGTTGATTACACGCGAGCTTTTGCTTCAAACATGAGTGATGCACACGTGTCTCTTCACTATTATTGTGTTGCGATTCATTTTTTCTTAAAGAAACAAAAAGAAAAAAATGCCACTTTAATTTTTATAACTTCTTCTTGCTATTCTTTTTTTAATTATTGGTCAATTTGTTTTTCTATATTTTCTACGAAGTTTTTTTTTAATTATTATTATTCATTCTCTTCTCTGATTCTTGCTCAGGGTGAGATTTTCTCTTTATTTCTTTCATTCTTTCTTTTTTAATTAAATTTTCTTTTTTTTTTTCGATCTTCAATTTTAGATTTCTATTCCTTTCTTCTCTTTTTTATCCTTCCAAAGAATTTCCTTGTTTTATGCAATTTCTTTATTCTTTTATTATTTAATGTACCCACAATAAAAAATCTATACATTTTTATAGTAAAAAAGGTATGCCCTTAGTGATTTTTTTTTCTAATTTTTATAGATGCAATTTTTCGAAAATCGGTGCTACCAAAATACATGATCTTTTTGTTTTCTAAAGATGATTTATAACATCTTTGTATTTGTTGGAAGTTACAAAATTTATATTTGTTAATCACGGTATAGAATTTGTTTGTTTTTATATTTATATAAATTATTAATAATGCAAACATATTTTATTAATTTATATAATTATGGGATGTAATTTAATAAGGTCTTGTGCAGTGCATCATGACTTCAAATAACTTTTACGCCACGATACACCACACGTAATAAAAACAACTATACCATATGTGAAGAAAATGAGTCTGTAGTAACCAAGTTTGGGGTTTTTTGACTAAATGCTTCTCACTTTTTTATATTTTTTAAATTTAATTCGTTTTCATTTCTTTTATTTTTTCTCTCTTCATAATTTTTATGTTGTCTCATTTCATACAAATTTATAGTGCAATTTTATTTTTAAATAATTTTTTTGTTACTTTTTATTTCATGAAAAAATTATTTTATTATTTTAACTATAATATTTATTTATTTTTCGTTCTTTCACATACATTGTCGACCACTCTGACAAGTTACAGCTTAAGTTAGTCACTGTTCACCTTCAGATTTCACCATTTTCCCTTACAAGCCGCAAGGCTCAGACAAACATATGTAGCTCTTCTACCAATTTTGGGTCCACGTCGGCCCAATTTGTTCATTTGAGAGCCCAAGCCCGGGATAAACCCTAGACGATCCCTTTATATATATCGGACAAGAAGAAGGTCTATTCCATCTTCAAAGCAGTTCTGCCATCCCGTGGCTAAGTCCGTTGTTTTCGTCGTCGCTCAGCTTTGTATCAGTCATTTCTAAATGTTCGTCAAATTGTTCGAAGGTTTGTGTTTTTTTATTTTCCTTCTCCTTTTCCATTTGGTAAAAGAAATCGATAGAAGAGAAAATCGCAGTGACGACTCGGAAAATTCAAGCTCAACAGACCGGATCGCAGGTCTCTCTCTCTATAGAGATTGTTATCTGCATGTCGATAACCCCGCTGAACTGAGCGATTATCTCCTTCTCTATCTCTCTTTCTGATTACGCATATGCCGCATCTCTGTCTATTTTTATTCTTTGAAACTAGATTTCGAAAATTTGTATGTTAGTCCTGAGTGTTTAAAATTTTTAAGCTGTTTATGTTGTTATGGCATTTGGGGAATTGTTTTTCCGATGAGGATAAAAAAGCTCCCTCTTCTGAATTCAAATTTGAGGACGCTTTGCTGGCAGAATCGAACCTATGACTAAAAGTTGCCACCACTGAGTTAAATTCATTTCCCCGATTTCGTACTTTTTGTTTAGCTTTTTCTCATTAATTTTGATTTTGAGGATTTAGTTTTGTTTATTCATTTTTTTTCTTATAACTTTTATCTCATCAATCTTAATTGCGAGGATTTAGTTTTGTTATTGTTTTTGGTCAACGCATTGATGAGGATGAAGCAACATGTTAAATTTCCAACACTTGGACTGAGAGTTGAGATCTCAACTCCGGTGATGCAGCATAATTTGCTACTGAGTCATGTGGGTTGTGCCACTTGGAACTAGCAAATTCATGATTTAAGTTGATTTTTTATAAATTTTCAATTGAATTTTTTTTATGTGCTTCTGAAACATTTCTTTGGCATATTTTGTTTGAAAGTAATTTATTCTCAGTTTAATTCAGGGTCGTCAAGTGATGAATTCATTCATCAATCTTAGGACACCTTTGGACGCAACCTCTTGGTTGTGAATGAAAACAAAATGTATTCTGATGATGTCCCATTTGATAGTTTCTTTTGAAATCTTACATTTACTTTTAAAATTATTCTTATCTGGCCTGCAGGAATGCTAACAATTGAAGCAAAGCAAATTTGACAGAGCATGGTTAACTTAATAAGATAAAAATGATAGTTCAGTAACTTTAAATCTGAAATAGAATATGCGTATTGCTAAGGGATTTTAAAGTAATTTTTTTGATTGGTGGAAAATTTGTATCCTAGCATATCGCTATTCTCTTTTTAACCATTGTGTATCAGGCTGAGTAATTTCTAGTTCATCATTTTGATGCCTATTTTGAATACCATCCTACTTATTTTGTTTGTAGTATTATAAATTCTACGTATGATAATTTGGAATGGATTTTTTAAATAAATATTAATTTTTTGTATTCATTTTTAAAATATAACCAAGCTGGGAAGGCATTTACAGAATGATGGATTTTATCGTTTGAAACGACGAAATTCTGTGATTCTGTCCTCGAAACGACGGCTTCAATATTTAGAAAAAAAAATCTGATTAAAAAAATAATGTGAGGAGGGCATTCCGTCGAAACAAGCGACATTATGCCCACCTTCAATATATATATAAAAAGGAATATATGATTTTTTTAAAATATATTGCCGATAATGCCCACCTTCAATGTCAAAAAAAACAAAAGAAAATATGATTTTTCGACAAGGATAGCCCTCGTGAGATTGCTATGTCGCTTCTGTTGCCATAATTACACCATTATAATTGAAGTCATTACACTAATTAAAACTTTTATGATGGAATAATAATTGTTGAGGTTTTGGTTGATTTAGGTTTAGGAGTTTTTGATGATTTAGAGTATTTAATATTGAAGTGGTATTTAAAATTATAGTTTTGTAATACTTATTAACTTTGTAAATTAAAAAATCTTATAGTTTTGAAATAATAAAATTGATCAATTTTGATCAATTTCTTTACTTGAAACCAACAATCCACGGTTCAAAATGTAATTTATTAATAAAAAAATGTAAAAAATAATTAATTTCAATTAGTACATATTAATGATGGAAAATTGCTAACTATATGTAATATGTAAAAAAAATATATATTATTATAAATAACATTAGGTACTAAACCCAAATGGCAGTATATGATGATGCGGCCTTCTTGTCACTATAAGTCATGTTCGCTTTGAGTTATGTCATGACTATGAAACTCTCTCATATAATTCACCAGTGAGAAAATAATATTGAATAGTTTAAGAGACGTAAGATAATAGTGAAAAGTATTACACTACATCAGAGAAGTGAATCTTAGTTTTAATTATAAATCTAGTGGTATATAAAAAATACTGTGTCTGAGATAAATTTAATTTCAACAGTATGTATTGAAACTTCATGTTAGTATTTGGTAGTGTCAGTGTATAGTAATTTCCTTCAAATCTAACGCCGTGGTCTCACATCTGGCATGCCACTAAATGTGGAAGCATACAAGGTTCAGGAATATTTGGATAAGTAGGCGGATGTAACGGGACATGTTTGGATAAGTAAGTGGCCTCGACATGTTTGTTTATAAAAAACAACGACGTTAGATTGAGATTCGTGGTTGATCAGATGCTTACAGACATTGCCTTCAAAATGTTCATTAATTACCGCAGGTTATAGAATATGGGATATCCCAGGGTGTGCGTGATGGAGCCCTTTCTGTTGCCTCTGGCTTCTTCAATCTGTCAACCGAGGACAAAGCTCCATTCATGTCTAGTGATGTGCACCGGCCTTGGTGGGTATGGAACGAGCTTGAAGGATGGAGTGGACTAGGTTCAATTCTGAAGCGTGTTACTCGAACACTGTGCACATCCTCTCGACCACTGGATTGGAATGTGGCCTCAGAATCCACCTGATTACCGGTACTCGAATCTGGACCCACGAGGTATTTTGCTTATTGCATATTTTCGAATGAACATCGGTTCTAGTGTCGGCTCGTTTGATAAGTTGTAATAAAATGCTCCACGGCCAGCGCCGCCTACACATTGCACGTAGGCATCGTGTCATTTCACACATCATCGTTGGCTGCAACTCGGTATGCCTATGAATTCAATATAATCAGTGCCTTAAGTAGTTTTTGCATCTGCAACTAGCCGTAATAATGACCGCCCTCGAGTGTTCTGCTCTTTTATTAACATAAGAAGCTCGACATGCTCATCGACAGTTTTTAGGTTAAATCAAACCTTATTGCTGCAATTGGGAGAGTTGTATGCCATTGTCGTTAATTTTCAAGCTATATAAATGAAAGAAATACTGAACCTACGTAGAAGTGGATAATAAGAAGACAAAGAACATGTCACCTATGTTATGTCTGGGTGGTGCAAAATTTAAATAATTTAAACATATTATTCAATAAAATTTTTATTTAAATATAAATATAAATTATTTTATTTTTTATGTATAATTTTAAATATTTAATATTTAATTATTACATTGATTAACAAGTAAATCAATACCTTTATATATACACATACACCCATATATATGTATATATTTATTTATACCTTAAACAACTAGATATTATTCCTATAAATTATCATATTATTTAATATTATATATATATATATATTATGAATTCAAATGAATCCAAAATTTCATGTATTAAAATTTTATAATCAAATATACTTTTCATGCCTAACAAAATCACCATCCTTTTCATCCGTTAAAATCAGCACCCAAAAATAACCCTATAGAAATTCATATTACGTTTCTCTTGACAAAAAATTCTGACGCCAATGGTGTATATATTTAATTAATTGATTGATTTTCAAAGATTTCAACATCATTACATGAATTGCTCGTTGGGGGAGGTCACGAAGAAATTCATACAAATCCATGTTATATATACCAATTTCATAAATGCTACACTCAAAAACACTAGTCTTATAGTTGAGAAAAGGTGATCCGCGTTGGTCGTGGCACTTGGTGCAGATGCAACAAGTGTTAAAATTGTGACAAATGTCATAATTTTAATATTTGATTTTTTTTATTTTTTAATACAATATTGTAATATTTAACACAATTATAAACACTCGTACCAAATGCATATTTGAATTCACCGTTGAATCCCCATCAACTACGTCGGCCGATCACTCACCGTTGTGATGATAAGTACATGAACAAGTTTGTGAACTTGTACTGATATCTTCACATGTTGTCCGAATTGTGGCAGACAAAAAATGCGAGAGCAAGTCGAGGCAGCACAGAAACTAGCCCAGACGATCGTAGGGCCGATAATAGAGTCCCCTAGACTCGGCCCAACATACTAGAGCAGCAAACTAGACGAAGGGATGCAAGTGATCGCCGTCATCTGCTACTGGGCCTGCCCACTGCCACACCTCAACCTCGGCCTGACTCCCCACTCCGACTCAGTTGCCTGGCAGTAGTCCTCCAGGACTCACCGGGCCTGGAGACCCTCGACTCCGGGGACAACTCCTGGAAGACGGTCCCCATAATTTGCGGTGCTCTCCAGGTCCTCGTCGGGCATCAGCTGGAGGTACTGAGTAACGGAAGGTGGAAGAGCGTCGTGCACCGGGTGACCGTCAACAGCGAGAAGACGCGTGTCTCCATTGCCGGCCTGCACGGTTTGGGGATGGACGTGGGGGAGATGATCGACGAAGAGCATCCGAATGGATACAGGGAGAGCTGCTTCAGCGATTTCCTGGATTTCATTTCCAGGAACGATATTGGGGAAGGGAGGAGCTTTCTCAGCACGCTGAAGATTCGGAAGTGATACCTGCACTGTCGATCCGCGATGATAGGAAAGAAGGAAGAGTGATGAGCTGTTTGCTGTCTCAGCCAATCAGAGTCTTCGGGATGATAAGTTTGTCAGTTTACAATAATGTCGTTTTTTTTTATCATTTTTCATCGTCTTTATGGTTACGTACACTTTTCCTGGATCCGTTGAAGGTTTGTCGAGGACAGGTTAAGTTCTTATGGGTTCTTGTTGTTCTTCGTAATAAGGCGAAAATCTGTGTTTTGTCATAGAGAATGATGCACATGATGAGAAATATTTCATTTCTAAAGTATTTCAATCGTTACATATTTTTTAAATTTCATTTATTTTAATATTTCTCTAGTTTGTTTTTGCAGTTTTTTTTTTAAAAACATACTTAAAAATTAAAACGTACATTACCTATGTTAACTGCAATTGACTAAATTTGATCAGGGAATGGAAACATGAGTTGTGATTGCTTGATCACTTAGTTGAACAGTAAACATGTTTGATACTATTCCCTCACAAAAATTATCCATTTGCTTTGTTTTTTGGTAAAAAGAATTACACTAATTTTTTTCCCTTGTATATCCCGTTTTTGCATCACTTGCAAATATTATTTTCTTCACCTGACATAGTATCATTCTTATAAATAAATTGTACTAATAATATTTTATTTACCTAACATATTATATCATTTTTAAAAACATATTATATGAAAAATATTTTATTCAATTATCACGTCATATTGTTCTTATAAATACATATAATAACCTATCATATCAAATAATTCTCAACACCATCCCATAAAAATATCATCATTATTTTCTTAAAAAAATAATTCATCACACCAAATATTTTCCTATTCATTTTTAACAAATTAAATCCCACTCAATCTATAAGAATTAATTTTCAGATATGAACAACCAATCCAATGGCAGCCATGGTTTCTTGTCCTTGTCCATGCACATTATCATGAATTTATGTTAAACACGAACGGCCTAATTGGAGACCTGAAATTTCCAGTGAAGTAAACAAACGAAAAGGGAAGATATTGGAGTACGATAAAAAATGGATGCTGCAATAAATATATATCAACAGAAACTTGACACGTGTAAGAGTATCCTTAAAACGAGGACATTGCATTCTTTCAGATTTCTATGTATAGAGAAGTTCGAATATTTCCAGACCATCAAACTGGAGATATACTTCCGATTGAGTCAAAGATTTATTTATTGTCAAAGCAGTCAGAAGGATGTATCCTTTGGGGTCTTTTCGATTTTAGTATTTTCATTTTATTTGATGTTAATTTAAATTTATTTCCTTTATTCTACCAGGAAACGTATCAACCAATCAAATAGCATTGAACTATTAAAGAAAAAAAAATAGGTCATGCATAAAAATGTGTCATTATTATTATTGTTTCGTTGTTGTTATTATTATATATATCCGTATTATTAAATTAATAAAATCCTTTTATTACACAAAATCAGGTTATATAATTATTCTTATTTAAAATTATTTTTTTATTTTTTATCTTTTTGTTTCTCACATCTTTTTTTTAAATATTTTTATGGATTTAATTTTAGATACTTTTTATTTTTATTATTTAAAATATAATAATTTTATAATTTATAAATAAATTTAGATATAGACATGTGGAGCGTGCAACTTTTAATGTTGTTAATAATAATTTTTATATTATTACTATTTTAGATATACAGTAATTAATAATAATAATAAATAAATAAATAACGGCCGCGAGGACAGTTGCCAACTCTTCGCCACTCGTTGGTTGTCTACGTATTCTATTTATATACGGAAGATTCCTCTGTCGCTCCTTTCCCGGCGTTCTATTTCAATCGCCACGAAGGCTAACTCCCTCCGACGCCGTTTACGTAGCACCAACGATCTCCGCCCGCCGGAAGGAGAATATTCCGGCTCCAACAATCGCATCCAGTCATGACTCCCGAATAGTAAATCTTTCCTCTCTTTACATCTCAGATGATTAATCTAAAATTAGAACTTTTCTAGGGTTTGTTTTACGATTGAAATTTCTTGTTGTGCTTGCTTCGAATTAGATCGATCCGCAGCGCTTTTGGTTCGAATTCTGTGAATTGTGTTTGATTTTGCATCTATGTAAATGTTAGATCCCTGGATTCGCTCTTTTCTGCTTCTTCTTCAAATAAATAAATAAACAATAAAAATCGCGGATCTTTTCTGTATTGTCTATTTCTTTTGGCACAGAGTTGTGAGCTGTATCGTTTGAATGATGAAAGTATGTTTAAATTTTTATCTTCAATGTTTGGGATCTATGCGACGATGAAATTAAATTAGTTGCTGGTACTTCTAAATTGGTAGATGACTCTGTTTAGTCTTTGCTGTTTAACTTTGATTACCCTCTTGTCATCGACTCCTATGGGCTCATTATAAAGAAGGCTGGGTAGATAAGAAAATATTTTTTCTTAGTGCGGAAGTTAGAGCTGCCGAATGTGGTTTAGGTAGGACTTGTAGAGGGGGATAAGAAATTTTTTTCCTGCTAGGGAAGTCACAACTGCAGATAGAGGTTAGGCAGGACTTGTCGCATATTGTTGTTATTGTTATTATTTATAAATCATGTCATTTATAAAATAAAAGGTAAAAACTTTTAAGTATAAGAAATATAATAAATTAAAATTGAAGGACACTAACGCTCAACATGTTCATCTAAATAAATAATCATTTTTAAATATAAATTTTATATAATTAATTAATTTCATACAATGATAAAAAAGAAAGAAATGTGAAAATAGTTATAATAAATTAAGATTAAAAGAAATGGGTAAAATAAATTATAATTGAGGGAGTAAAGTGAACACAAAATATAATAATTGAGAATAATTTGGTAATTGGACATTGTGCAATCAAATTCTTTTATATTTTTCATACCAGAAATTTTGCAAACTTGTTGCGTGTGCATTATGCAATTAAAAATTACTTTGTAGTGTAGTTTAAATTTACATTAAATTTTAAAAATTAATAATTAATAACGCATGCAAACTATTTTTAATAATGCTATAAATAAAATTATTTAAAATTAAAATTTATATACGAATTTAAAGAGAAAAATGAAGAAAATGAAGAAAAACCTCATGAAAGTTAGAGAACAACTGAAAGAAAAAAGAACAAAAATATATTGACAGAGAAACAATTGAAATATTAAAATTATAGTAGTTTTATTTTCATGGATTTTTTTAATGAAGAAGAAGATATGTTTTTATAATAAACTTTATTTTATTTTATTTTATTTTTTTTGCATTGAAAGATAATTGAAAGTAGTTAATTGGAATAAAATATTTTTAAATATAGTACAGATCTCCCTCGCTCTCACAGGAGACCAACTGGTATTTGGGTAGCACATGTTGAAGTGTCTGTATTGTGTTATTAAATTAATGTTCAGTGAATCACTATGCACCTAATAAAGTGACAAGTTATTTTACATTGATGTTAACGTTCTGTTTGATGAGTTTTTTCAATATTTTTCAAAATCCACTTTCTTTGGCTTTCTGATAGAGATGATCAGTTTCTTCTGCAATTACTGGCCAAAGCAATATTCACTGCATTGTGTTATTTTCAACTAACCTTCCAAATCTGTTTATCTGGAGCTGCGTTGACAGCTGAACAGTGCGAAGGCTCTAATATTTGGCAATGACCGAAATTTATGTTGTTATTTATTTATTTGTATATATTTTTTGTACCTCGAATGATGTCATCTAACTCATTTGATGTTTCATGTGATACTTTTCAGTGACTATTTGTTCAAACTTCTTTTGATTGGAGATTCAGGTGTAGGCAAGTCATGTCTTCTCCTAAGATTTGCTGTAAGCCCCTAGATTTTGCTTAATTATGGCTGTTGCAATAATATTTTTGTTAAAACAATTGTTAGAATATTTGATTTGATATTTTCACTGTTTGTTACCTGGAATTTGTTTAGAAATTTTTTGTTTTCTATTTTATAAGATTAGTTTTATGTGAAGTTGTTTTGTACTTTTGTTATCTTTGTATTAGTTTTGTACTATAAGTTGGGGCAACTCTTTAATGATGAAGTATGCATTAATACTTTCAATCATTCCTATATTTTTAATACATATGGGATGTTTCCTCTTACTATTGTGCACAAGATGATAGATGGAAAAGATGTGAAGGAAGAGTCTCTGATTGTAAGTGCGCAAAACATAAGGCTGAATGTGGTAGTAGTTGTATTCCAGAGAATATAGAACCATTTAGTTAAACAGCCCAATGGTAAAGTAGTCTGAGGTTGCTGTTAGTGTTACTGGTAAATTTTTTCTTGTTTGTTAAATTTTAGAGCTCATTCAACTGATTACTTTTTAAAGTCATTACATGAGCTGTTTGCCTGTCTGATAGATTCTGTCATTTTATCTTCTTAGTCGGCAGTTTATTGATGAAGTGTGGGGCACCAAGTGAACTTAGTTATTCTTTTTCATACAGGATGATTCCTATATTGACAGTTACATCAGCACAATTGGTGTCGACTTTGTAAGGCCTAGTTTATTGTTTTTCACTTTTACCTTGCAGAAAGTACAATCATATTTCTGAGTTTAGGCTGTGATTTTACTTTTATAGAAAATTCGAACTGTGGAGCAAGACGGAAAGACTATTAAACTTCAGATTGTAAGTTCTTTTGTCTTGATTCTACTATATTTTTCTGATCGTAAATGCTTTTTCTGACCATCATGTCATCTGGATAATCATCTAGTTATTTAGATACTTGTTATTTCTCATGATTAGAAATGTCGCCACTTAGTCTGATTATTTATACTTATATCATTGATGAAATACGTGGGTGTGGTGATTCAGAGAATGGATTAATCTTCTACCCTGGAACGGAAAGTTTTTTGGAATAATTTTGTTGTTATTGAATTTTCTGTACCTGTGTTGAAGTAAATTATTTGGAATATACTGCTTGTGGTAAATTCTATGTAGCAATTTAATTTCCTGATACTGTCACAAGTCTATGAATTAAAAAGCACTGTTTAGAAATAGCAGTTCTGCGCTTTCAGCTTTAGCATGGCTTTGTTCTTCTGTGTATTGACATTTATTTTTTTGGAATTTGTTCGTTCAGTTTTTACCTGATCGTTGCTCTGTTTGCTGTTGAATATTGAAACTTATCCTTGTCTGTCTCATACTGTCGGCATCATACGTGTACCTTGAGTGCAGTTTGGCTTCAGCAAAGTTCCCCCATCGTGGGCCTTTATGGAGAGCCCAATTCCTTCACCATTTACTTGTTATTTCTGTTTTTGCAGTGGGATACTGCTGGACAAGAACGATTCAGAACTATTACAAGTAGCTACTACCGTGGGGCACATGGCATTATAGTAAGCTTCTTTCAAGTAATCACGTTTACCTTCAATATGAGATTTAGTACGTTTCTAAAAATATCCTTGATGCAATTTCTGGCAGATAGTATATGATGTAACTGACCAAGAGAGCTTTAACAATGTGAAGCAATGGTTGAATGAAATTGATCGATACGCTAATGAAAATGTAAACAAACTTCTGGTCGGAAACAAGTGTGACCTTACTGATAACAGGGCTGTGTCTTTCGATTCAGCAAAGGTAAAAAAAAAAGGAATAAGTTATTATTTGCATGTTCATTATTTTTTGAGTGAGATAGTTGAAATGCACTGTTTGCTGTTCTAAAAGGAATTTGCGGATGAAATTGGCATTCCATTCATGGAGACTAGTGCAAAAAATGCCACTAATGTTGAACAGGCTTTCATGGCTATGGCCGCAGACATCAAGAGCAGGTTTGATCTCTATTGTTTTGATTTCCTCTCTAGGCTCTTCCCTGCATAACCTTTTTCCCCATAAATATTCAGATTGTATATTTTAGGATGGCCTTCGTTGTCATAACATTAATTTTGTTGTCTGTATTGACCTGGATTAGGTATATTGTGTCCTTATGAATGTTGACCATTGCCAATTGTTCTCTGAATCTCTTTTGTTTTATTTCACATTAATGGCAGGATGGCGAGTCAGCCTGCAGCAGACAATGCAAGGCCACCTACTGTGCAGATCCGTGGACAACCTGTTGCCCAGAAGAGTGGCTGCTGCTCTTCCTAGCCTTGTCATTGATTTCGTGAGATCAACTTCCACCCTCCCTCACCACTACGTGATATAAAGTCTTTTCTGTTCTGTTCCTTAATCCTTATATCCCATTCTTTGAAGAATATGTTTTTCCTAAATGTCCTGTGCAAATTACCATACTGCTGCTCTAGTGGTATCTGTTTGTTCTTTTGCATTTGGTTCCCTTAGTTCTTCTGCCGGTAGGGTTGCCTTGAAAAAGATGTGAAACTTCGAATATTGGCATAGAAGTTGCAAACAGTTTCTCAAAATTATGTAGAACAATGGAAATATTACGTAATGTGGTGCTTTTTAATATTTGATATTGGATGAAAGTATTGGTTGTTTGATCGCTTATGATTGTTATATATGTTTGCTCTTTATATATTTTTATTTTTATTAAAGTTTTAATTATTTTAGATCATGTCACTTTCAATGATAAAATTAAGGTCTATTTGGATCGTTTTATCACCTTTGTTATGTCTAATTATTATCTTTTATTTTAATTATTTTATATTAGATGTCTTTTATCACGGACTCCTATTGTTCTTACATAACGTGTGATTATGTTTAATAAAATAATTTTTTCAATTTAATCTTGTAAAGAGAACATGTCTTTAATAGATGATGAGAAGGGTTCAAAGGGGTTATTTTGATAAATTTTTATACTATGTCTTTGATTGTTTGAAACATTTTATATTTTATTTTTGTTTAATTATGAAATGTAATCTTTTGATTCAAATAGACAACATCTATCTCACTTTTGCACAGTGAACACCGCTTAAGGTTACGTTCACTTTAAATGATAGGATAAAAGTTTTTAAGATTATTTTATTATATTTGTATGGAATTATAGTTTTAGTTATTTTATCATATATTTATTATATATTATCAGTTTTTATTTATCAAAGTGAACAAGTGATTAGAGTTCATAAAATAATTTATCCTATTTAATCATGAAAAGTAAACATGGTCTTAAGTGATAAAATAGTCTTGCTTGGTGATTAGACTATCCAAAGAATGGGAAATATGGGGTCGAAGTGCTGTTCATGACAAATTGCTTACGACAGATGCGATTATATGAGATCACTTATTCCTGGTTTTAAGACAATATTGAGTAGGTATGCTTTCAAATTTTTCATTTCAAAACACACACGGTAATTGTTGTATTTTTAATTTTTATACAATTTTTAATATTAATAAAAAAATATCAAAACACACATTAAAATTTAAAAACAAATTGTGATATTGGGCAGAGATAGGTGGTATTTTCCAAAAATGGGGAAACGCTGTCTTGATATCTTATAAGCCGTATTTTATTTATCGCAAAAATTTGTCATGTTTTTGTGAGGCTAAGGTGAAAAAGCCATTTCTAAACGCTGAAATCATCTTCCGAAGTAAGGATAATGGTTATTAAGTGTAAGGCTCCTATCGTAACCACATTTGATACTTAAAAATAAAAATTAAATAGAAGAATAATATTTAAAAGTATTTTAGTGTTTTTTTTGAAGAACTCTCTTTTTTTGATAATTTCGGACTATATTTTATTTCTATATTTCTTTTTTATTTAGTTTTCTCTTATATTGTAAGTTTAAGATATTTGTATAATAAAAAATAAATTTATGTTCATATAATAAACTATTTTAAAATTTTTATATGCACATAAAAAACTGAGTATAATGGTTATATTTGGTTAATGATTTTGTTGAGGGTGAAAATAATAGATTTTTTATTGGGTATGAAAATTATGTTTGATTATAAAATATCAACGGATGAAAATTTAGATTTATTTAAACTTTTGTATTTATGCATAATATAATAATTGTTGGATGACATTATAGTTTGTAGACATAATAATTAATTTTTAAGATATAAATATATGTGTGTGTATAATGCGAGTGTATATATATGCGTGTGTTTTGATTTGATTGTTGGTATATGTAAAATTTTAAATATATGTTTGTATTGTGTAAAGTTTGACAAACCTATCAAAATTGTGGAACAAAAATACCCAAAATCATAGTTGTTAATTATGCAAAATGCCACAACAATGGGCACCATTCAGTAAGAATGATTGATCACTTTCAATATGGCTTACTTATAGTGTGCCATGTAGAAGATGGTATTTCAAATATTTTTAATCTGGAAAAAAATTATAAAATATGGAGATTCACCTGGTTATGTTGAATCTTATTTTTTAATGACAAACAAATTTTAAAACACAATTATTGCTTTCTTTTAGAGGTTTGTTGGATTCTTATTATTTGTTTCAAACAAAATGATTTGACATTTATGCAGTGCATTATTTTTTGTTCCTCATTTCTCTTAGTTATTTTTTCTTCTTTTCTTCCTTTAATCGGCCTTTATTCTTATTTTTTTCTTCTTTGTTTACTAAGTAGTCCAGGCATTATTTAAATTTTAATTTTTTATTATAAATTATTTGGGTACTATAGAAAGATCAAAATTCTTACAAATTAAGTAGTTGGGCATTTCTTGGAGGCTCGATCTCAGATTGAGCGTCAAGCTTAGGCTTGAGCTTGAACCTGCAATTAAATAAATAAATAAACATTGGTGCTAATAGGTCAAACCCACAGCCTATTGTCAAGCCTCAACACATTCTAACTAGTAAACCAAACATTTTTTTAGATGTTTTTTAAATTTGTAATTATAGAATTATATAAAGAATGAAAATGTTGTAATTGGATTGACCAGCACCCACCCATTACATTTTTAAACAAATGCTATGTCACCAGGCTAATTTCTGTCTTTATGCAAATTATTACATAAGTGTATATTTATATATTCAAGTCGAACAATTTGATGAGCTCTGAGTTTAAACGAACTATGCTTCGACTTAGTTGAATTGAATTTTGATTGAATTATTTGATTAAGGCAAGTGGAGTCGCTTGATTGACTTATATCTCTAGTTAGAATACAAATTGAGGGAAAATGAGTTTATTAAATTGGTGCATCAACCACGATAATAGGTATCCTTTGACTCGAACTTGTCTCCTTAGTTTTTAAGAGAACATGTGAATGGTTCGAAGTTTATTTTCTCAGTGTAAGGTCGTGTATTTAAAATTCTAAAATATTAATCTTGATCCTGCGTATCAATATTAGCATTCTAAGATGGTTAAATTAGAGTGCATTCATGATCCCCAAGATCAATCTTAGTAGCATGGGATCAATCATAGTCATGGTTTTAAAAATCGAATAGGATCAGCAAGTTCAACTAAGAACGAGTCGATTTTTCAATCTAATTAACTCATATAAACGGAGTCTCCAAAAACAATGTATTTGAATTCCGTTCATGACGTAACAAACCAACAACTAAATAACGTGGACCATGATGTTCCAACCATGGAAAACCTTCATTTCCACCTCCTCACTCCTAAATAAATTCAGAACACCAGATGCATCATTCTTGCTAAAAGTCTCCACTTGATTGATTTCATAAGCTTTACTTCAACACTATATGCACACAATTTGTCACATTTATGCGAAACACATCCTTGTATATCTCACTCGATGCATCGTTCTTGCTAAAAGTATCCTGTTGATTGATTCGATAAGTTGTACTTTAACACCATAAACACACAATTTATCACATTTATGCGAAACACACACTTGAATATCTCACTCGGTCTCTACATGAAAAAGGGTCATTGTTTAGACTTTGCTCAAATTTGGGCCCAAAACCTGACAGGAAAGCTTTCTTATCTGACCTTTTATGGCCCTAATTTGAAGATGGCCCAATCCCAATTAGTTATTGGTCCAGCCCACATTACGAGTGCTATTTTGTCTAACCTTTTATGGGCCTAATTTGAAGATGGCCCAATCCCAATTTAGTCATTTGTCCAGCCCACATTACTAGTGCCATTTTCCCACTCCAAAGAGCATTTGTAATTTAAGAAGGAATTTCAATCACAAAGCTTTTTTGTGTTAAATAAGTAATTATAGGTATTTATCCGGAGAAAAGTACTTTTTAACCTCTAATGTGGAGGATTTTACTGCTAATCTCAAATGGTCAATTTGAAAATTTGGCAAGTCACCACTAATACGCAAACCCATCCAAAGCAAAATTTTCAATATTATGCACACAAAAAAATAAAAAAGGATTATACTCTTGGAATTGCGAGCCCTATATCTTTTTCACTAATTTTATTGATTTATGAAACCCAGTTATATATACATCACCATATACTTGAGGATTAATTCATGTACTACAGATCAAGTTCACATTTAACGATGCACTTCGTCACAAATAATCTCACAATTTTCGATTTATATATTAAGTGAAATTTCTTTGCTCCTATATTAGACAGTTTGTGATGATTAATTTGGTAATTTCCTTGTAATGGTCTCTTGTAAAGGTAACGTCAGTTACATTATCTCCTCGATGGACTTTTGTCAATTCAAGTGTCAAATCCATTCCACAGTTTTCCCTTCCCTTATGCACAAGGTACAGAAAAAATGTCACTTTAGAAAATTGTGGTGGCTTGCACTATTATTGCACCAGAAAACATTTTTTTCCTGGTCTTAATGGGAGTTGTTTTCACGTAAGCTGCACCTTTTTCTATTCCAACAACCATCATTTGGTCTTTTTCAATTAATTGGGGTTATTTTCTTAGAAGTAGGAGGAAAAAAAGGGAAAATCTTTAGTTCCTGCCGTTTGGAAATGCGCCCATAGTGGAAATTAAAAGTAGGGAATTGACCAATGATTAAAAGAGGAACTTTGGCCAATTTACAGTTTCGGGGAGAACCTTTTGTTGCCAAGAAATTAATGTAAGGAATAAGCACATTTTTTTTAAATAAAAAATAGTGTTACAAGTAGCTACATAAATATATTTTCCCCCAGCGAATCTTAGCATCTCTACTTGAAGACTAAAGGAAAAATGACGATGATATGCGTGCGTAGGTATACACTTTTCCTATATTTGGAAGAAGCAAAAGAAAGGGATTGATCAATCATTATATAAATATTATAGCATTTCCTTTGAAATTTTGTGAGTAGCTTACTTTATCAGAAAAAAAAAAAAAATTAAAAACCAAACAAAAGTTTATATTATTATTATTATGTCAAATTTCACCTCGTGTGAAAAATTTTGTCAAGTTGTTTTAGGCGAAGGTGTGGACTTTTTGATGGGAAAGTTACCCAGCAATGTGTCATTCTTATTTTCATTGATGAAATATTCAGCAAACTGGACACTAAGTTTCTTAATCTTGGTTGTTGATAATACTCATACCCAATTGTCAGCTGATGAATGAGTCATTGACAACTAAACCTAGGATGCATGCATGCGACATTAATGAAGTTTATAATTCAAACACAAACATGAGAGTTCTATTATTCATACACACTATTCTAAAGATTTAAACCCACGACGCCAGTGTTGAGATAATGAACACTAAACTATTAAATTTTTCTTCTTTTTCCTTAATTCGTGTAACGTCATTTCAATTCCAAAGTATGTACCTTTGGTGGGAACGAACTCTTCTATAAACTAAGATGAATTGCAAACAATTTTCAAACATAACTTTGTCCTACTTTTGTTCAATCCTTCCTAATAGTCTTTGGCTTTTCAAATATTTGATAACAAATTATAGGAGCAAGAGTTTGAATAGAAGTTTGCATTCAAGAAGATGACATAGCCATGTTTGGAACCCTCTTTTTCATAATAGTTCACAAGAACAGTCAAATTTTGTACTATCGAATATTTTACTTTACAAAAATTTTATATAAATTTAAATTTATTTTTTAAAAATATAATTAACTAATTATCTTTAAATTATTATATATTTTCACAGTTGAATTAAAACTTATATATATATATATATATACACACACACACAAACATATATACACTTACATTTTATATATATATTTTTTTTAAAAATTAATTATTATCTTTTCTATATTATTACATCACATAATTTTATTACATATTTATGCATATAAAAAAAGTCAAATTTAAATAAATGATAAACTATATCACATAAAAATCTGGCACTTATTTCAATACTTATCCCCACAAAACCCTCTCCCAAGTTAACCATAGTTTTATGCATAAAAAGAAGCAAAGGCCCAACTCCAATCACAGAATTAGATATTATTCTAACCCAAAGGATTAAATAGTAAAATTCTCTGTCTTCATTAATTCTGATTCTAACACGCGTGCGTGTTTGGTTCTATCACGTCGATGCTTTATTTTGTTGCTTTTGCTTTGTTTATTAATTATTTGAAATACTTATTGGTTTAATAATTGAACGTACAAGGAAATTAAACAAACAAACAAAAACTCGTGAAAATGTTACAAAGTTAGCAGCGCAGTCAGATGGGTTTTGCGTTGTCCGTACCTGACAAGAGATTCCATTCTCTGTCATTTGCTAATACATGTTTCTGTTGATAAAACGGACAACTCTGGGCAGTGCCAAATGTACAGAATTTGATGTGGCTCTTGCCCCGTCATTAGCTGCAGTAGCAGCCACGTGCAACACGCAATAAGCCTCATACACACTGGCCTCAAAAATCGTGTAAATTATAATACTAAAAAGAAAAAAATTTTCAACCTCGTTGATTTGATCTTAATCTCTATTACAGCATATATCATTCAATCTCAACCATCCACTACAGAGCTCCAAGACACCCCTCCAATTTTAACCCACCAAGCATTCACTTGGGTTTTATAGAATGCACAAACATTTTACACATTTCTTTTGTTACATTAGTAGCGCGGGACAAAGATCTTCATAGAAAGTAGGTCAGGCAACCAAACAAGGCCTTGATGATGCCAACTCAGATTCCCGCCACCATTAATTGCGCGCCAAGTGGCAGTGTCGTCACTTGGCTCTCCGAGAATTGCTCCACGTCGGCTTCCGGAGCCCCCGCTCCTCTCTTTCTCCTCTTCGGAGACCGAGCCGACAAAACCGGCTCAGAAGCTCGCCGCTTGGCCGTTACTCGAATCGGATCCGGCTCATTCGAGCCGACTTTGTGAGGGAAGTTCAGCAGAGCTTTCGAGCCTCGCATCCTGTAAGCAGCTCGGTCGTACGCCAAAGCGGCTTCCTCAGCCGTCTCGTACGTCCCAAGCCACACCCTCGCGCCGCTTTTCGCCGGGTCCCTTATCTCAGCCGCGAACTTCCCCCAAGGCCGCTGCCTTACTCCCCTATAGTGCCTCTTCTTGTCCGGTGCCGTCGTGACCGGCGGAGCAGCCACGTAGTCCGTTCTTAGAGTGGGGAAGCTCATCTGATAAGGACCGACTTCAAAACTGGGCTCTACTTTAACGTCGTTGAGGGGCGTCCACCCATCGTTAAGGGCGTCACGTAACAGCCCGTAAATGACCATATCTTCAGCGTCGTCAAGTCTTAACGGCAGCTCGCCCCAGGTTTCCGTTAGACAAGGGATGAGACTGCCGATGCTTGAGCTCTGGCAGTACGCCGGCGGAGCCTCCACCGGAGTCAACTCACTCAAATTCGGATGGTACATGGAGTTCCGCAAATGGGCTTCAAGAAATTCCGATTTTCTTGAAGTTTTAACTTTTTATTGATGAAAAATTGTCTGAAACTTGAGATGAATAGTTGGGATGGGATATATATAAGGTGAAGGCAGAGAAGAAAGATCCAAGAAGGTGCAAGGACCCGTGGGGAATCGTTGGGGGGTAATAAAATGGATTAAATTAATCTCGGTCACATATATAATATAAAAGAGAAGGTTAAATCAGCAACGTGTAATGGAATGATATTTAGGGGGGATTTGGTTTCTGGGAAATTTTCCATAAAATTGCAAGTGGGAGGAAGGAGTTGTTGGGTTAGTGTAAGGAATTGAGGACCACGTGGTAAATGAGAAAGCACAGATGGGAGCTTAGGAAACACTGTAGTGGAATAGCGGACGGCAGCCAAGCGCCAGCGACATAACGCCAACATTTCATTGACTATGAATCAGGAAGAATAAAAATTTGATACGGAAATTGAAAAATAGTTAAAAATAAGAGAAATAAAAAAATATTTTGATGTGTGTTCTGTTTAAAAGCAATTTGAATAATGTGAATTACTTGCTGTTTATCTTGATGTGGTGTCGATTTTGTGGTGACGTGTCGTTAAAATAATTTACAACAACTTTCACAAGTGTTACGAAGAAAAAGTAAATTTCACATTGTTCGAAAGTTACGTGATCGAATTTTTAGGATTATCTACCAGACGAAAAGGAGAAATATGGTAAAATCGATGGAGCAACGTAGGTTTGATATTTTCATAGGATTTGTTTTTATTTTTTTGTTACAGTGCGTTTGCATATTAAAATTGGAGGAAAATGATTTTTGAATTTATGACATTTTCTTATATCAAGAGGTAACTATGTTGGTTTGATCAATTTTTTCTATTAAAATTTACACTTTTAAATACACAATCCAACAAAATGACTATTCCTGTTCTTTTTTCTCTTAATTTTACATTATTTTTAAGTTTTTAAATTAATTATCCTCCCCAGCATAATGTACATCCAAAAACAGAGAAAGCAAGATGATATAATTTAGTTGTAGTAAATTACAACAATTATTAATGTATAAATAAGTTAAAATTTTATATATTCTACTATATTATTAAATTGGTAAGACTTTTGATTTGCATAAAGTCAAATTACGGCAATTACATTTATTTAAAACTATTTACAATCTATATTTATATATTTTCTCAAATTTTATTATTTTTTAAATTCGTTGGATCTTTCATTATTTTTTTATCTTAAATATTTTTTACACAAGGTAAAAGTACGCATTTTTCTTATTGTTTTTTTATTTTTTTATATTTTCTCTTAACTTTTTAATATGTGTTTTCTCTTTAATTTTATCTTTTTCAAAAATTTTCTTGATATTTCTAAATTTTATTAGTTTAAATATTATTTACACTTTTTAATATTCAAATAATTTTATTTTTAATTAAAATATAATAATTTTATAATTTATGAAAAAATCTACGCACGCATAGAATGTGAAAATTTTATTATACTAATAATATATTATTAAGCTTTTGGATCTATTTTAGTTAAACAAGTTAGAGTTACATAAGTAAAATCACATAGTTACCTTGTTTTAAGTTCTTTAATTCTTTTTGTCCTTTATATCTTCCTTTTTTTTTTTGAATTATCTTTATTTGTGTGTTTTCCAATTTCTTCACCACCAATTTCTTTCATCTTTCTTCATTTTCTCACTGTAATTATTATATATATTTTTTAAATAATATTATTTCTATGTTTAAAAATATAATAATGTTATAATTTATAAATAATTTTTCACGCATATACAAAGCGTGCCAATTTTCGTTAGTGTGTGGATTGTTTTCATGTCACTACTCTGCCTTGTAATTGTACGGTCGGGATGGGTCCACGATTCATCTCCGCTAATGTGATGGCTGAGTTTTGTTTTTCCGAGAAGCCCTTAAAAAATGCATTATTTTATATATTCTTTTTCTTAAATATTATTTTCAAGTTAAAGTAATGACATAATAGCATTAAGAACATATAAGCTTGGGATTAAAATATACTACGACACATTCTGAAGTCCCTGGGAAAAATAAAATAAAAAAACACTAAGATGTAATAAATTTAGCCATCTTGAAACCAGAAACCTTAACCTACTTTTAAGATTTTAACAGCACATTCTATCTTGACCAAAACAATTATGGTTTGTGAAATTATTGTTAACTAAGTTATTTTTGAAATATTTTACAAAGTTTTAATTCATCTTCTTGTCACTACACCCAAATTATTATAATAATCCATAATTATAAATTTCAACAATGTCTTACAAGTTGTTGGATACTATTTTTATCCAAATTTTGACAATTTATTTTTAAAATAAAATTTATGACTTTATACACCCTTGAAAAATAAGCTTAGCCAACCACCCTACCGGCCGTCTCAAATTATATTGAATCATCTTATAATCCATCCCATTTTATAATATAAAATGACATTATTATTATTAATTATATTATATTAATGATACGGACTTCATTTTTATTGCCATTAAACTAAAAATATTCATAACTGTATCCACGCATGTAAATTTCAATAATATTTTATAATTAATTTGGTTTTAATTATTCAAGCTCTTTAAAAGTTTATTTTTAAGATAAAGTCTAACAATTCATAAATTATAAAAATATTTTATAAATTATAATAACTTATAAACTGTTAAAATTATGTTTAGTCAAAACATTTTCTAAATAGGAAAAACCACAAGTTTCCTCCAACTTAAGTATCGATGGTGACTTTCCATGGCATTACCTCCTCTTCTGTCTTCCCTTCAAAAATTCCACAAGGATTAAGCCGTGCCTGTTATGGAGAAACCTTGTCAAGAAAATGTGCACTCGTAAAATCATGACAAGGACAAATTTACAAAAGGCAGTAGTTGGAATTATTATATTTTATCAAGACGACTTATTGATACCTATCATTAAGAGTTCGGGTCTAATTTAGATGTACAGTAAATTTACAATATTTTCTTTAATAAATAAGTTTACACTATTATTCTTAATTACTAAATCTAACACACTAAAATATAATTACTAGCATATTATTATTATTATTATTATTATTATATACTACGTGTCTATTTTTTTTATTATTATCAAAATCACACATTTTAGTTATACATTATAAGATTACATAACTATCATTAATTTTATTTTTTATTTTTATCTCCTTTTATCATTCTCATTTCTTTTATAACTTATTACTTTATTTGTCTCTCTCGTGTTTTTTCTCTTTTAAATTTATATTTATCTTTTTTCTTATTTTTATTCTTTGTGTTTTTATTTTATTAATTTTTTGTTATTTAAAATATAGTAATTTTATAATTTATAAATTAACTTGCATACGGATAGGGTGTATCACTTTTACCAGATATGTAAAGCCATTGGCCACCAAAAAATTCTTGTGTTGATTTCCTATCGAAATTATTGCCTCTAATCACATGCAGTGTAATAATGGATTTCAAATCAATCAAGCATCATTCTGAAATAGTAAGTGAACCTTGTGAATAAAAGCTTTCGATTTATTTGTTATTTTATCATATAATTACATACATCATTTCTTAGAATTGGATCCTTTGAAAAATATGTTACCTGGAATATCTCCAAATTTGCTGATTTCATTACACCCTCATTATTTTCAACACCTTAGGTTAGTTGGGAGAGATGTTTTTTTTTTATACGGTGTTTGATTGAAATTGTATTAAAATGAGTAGTATATTTGAAGATTTTAAGATAAATAAAATAATTTATTAGAATATATATATATATATATAATATATATAATAATGATCAGCTGATGTGATAGTTTATAAAGATAATAATTATATTTTAGGGTATAAATAAAGAAAAATATGAGTATATGTGTGATATATATTTGTATTGATTTTATTATGAATAAATATAAAGATTGAAAAATAATTAGTTACTTATATATATGATATAAGAAAATTTTGAATTTGAATTTGAATTAAAATGTTGTTGATTGATATATTTTATCATATGAAATTTGAGATAACATTTCGAGGTTGAAAGTTGGGCTCCAAACATAACCTTGACGTTTACTACGCTCATCCTCAAAATATTGCTTCATTAATTCAAACATATAACACACACACACACACAGAAACCCCGTCACATACATATATGTATATACATCAATATTATTTTATTTAAAATTATGGAATTCGCAGTACCAAACTTATGAAAAAACTCATATTTTCCATCGTTTCCCTGGTGTTGCATTGTGAATATAATCTTTAAATGAAAATTCAATCTGGCCAGAATAGACCAAGGAGAAGAAAGAAATCATGGAAGAGAGATGCAACGACCCTAAAAATAAGGCTGCATTTGTTGAATAGTACGTGGACTCTAAAGTTCTGTTGGTTTGAATGCTCGAAAGCGAAAACCCATGCAAAGTCGTGTCCTCTGATTCAAAAGTCCTTTTGAATATTTTAACGACGGGTTAATAATGCCCTTAATCGTGCATGAAACAAAATGAGAGACGTGTCAACTTGGCGAGTTATGCTCAACTGTTGATTATAGAATATATTATAAAAATCTAAGGATTCAATAAAGACGAGAAGTATGGGTAGGATCGGTCAGTTGAGTGGCTTTCAAACATTCAAAATGTTAGAGTTTTGACGATTAATGCATGCAATTGGTCGTACGTTTGACTAGTGTCAATTGTACGATAATATTGAGTTCACCACTTTTAGTGATACGCATGCATGTATACTTCTTCCCGTCCAAAATTATGATTCACTAAGTGTTGATAGATACAAAATAAGATTTTACAATTGCTTTTGTGTTAAATTTTTTATTTTTGTATCATATTTTTTCTCTTTTCATCAACTTGTAATTTATATTTATGTTTTTCTTAAATTTTCTCATTTTTAAATTATTTTGATATTTCATTATTTTTATTATTTTAAATATTTTTCACACTATAAAATCACAAAATTTTCGTATTTTGTTTTTTATTTTTTAAAATTTTCTTTTCTTCTTTAACTTTTTTTTTTTTGCTTGTGTTTTCTCTCAAACTTTTAATTTTTTTTTTCAAATCTTGTGAAATTTTTTATTTTATAATTTTAATTATTTTTATTGTATTTTTTAATTTTAATACAAAAAATTTTAAATCGATAAATTGATTTGTACACGGAGTGCTGTGTTCAAATTTGGGATATTTAATTATATATTCAAATTTAAAAAAAATTTGCCATAATAACTGGCCATGTAGAATTTTGCCAAAATGACCTTTACTGCCTAATTCTGCAATCGCCAACGGCAAATTAAAAAAATAAAATAAAAATTATATTTATGGAATTGAAAATTAAAAATTTTTAAAAATGTGATGGAATTGAAATTTTAAAAATAAAATAAAAATTTGAATTCCACTTTCCTTATAGGCGGAATTCAAAAAAATAAAATATTTACAAACAGTCAACAGCTCCCAAACACCCATACACGATAACCATGCTTCCAGACACAAAATACAACCGGAGCCGAGAATTCCAAACACAACCTACAAACACATCTGTATTTCTTACTCATCACATTTCAATATCAGTATTTAGTTTTGAAAGAAAGACAACATTGCCAACAAATTTGAAGAAATAAAGTCGAACAATTCATCCAACTTATCAATTACCAAGTGCCAAATTTTCAAATTTAAGTTAAAATTGATATTTTTTTCACAATTCTGTAGTAGAATGTTAAGAAATATATATAAGTGTGTGTGTGTATGTATATAAAACTATAGGTGCGGCGGACGTGGGGGTTCGTACGGCGCATGAGATTTACGCGTTGGCTTTGGAAGTCGAAGGGTTGGCACTGCAGCCGCAGCCACAACGATTTTGATGGAAATGATGAAAATGAGAGAGAGAGGAGGGGGGGGGGGGGGTGGAGGCAGAGGTGGGAGAAAGAGAGGACGAAAGAGAGAGGAGAGGAGTGCCAGCAACAACTGGTGGCGACGGGTAGCGGAATAAGGAGAAAAATAAAGAAAAAAAAGGGAAGGGGCAAAAGGAGGGCGAGGAAGAAGGGAAGGGAGGAAAGGAAGAGGAAAGGGGTGGCGGCGGCGGGTAGGGGGTGCGTTGGCACAGGAAGGGAAGGAGTAAAAATTGGGCAGAAATGAAGTATAATATTGTGTGGGTTAGAAGTGAAAAAGAAAAATAGCAAATGTAAGAAATTATAAAAAAATAAAATAAATAAGAGAATTTTATGTAAATGTTTTGAATTTTAGGTTATGTTAAGTGACTAAGTTTATTAGTCATAATTTTTCTTATGATAATTTATTGAATTAGTCTGTTATGATTTATGATTAATTTTTTAAATCTATGTTTAGTTAATATTATTGTAGTAATTGTAATTTATATGTAGTTATTTATCAAATGTTAATTTATGTAATTTATCTATCATGATTTATGTAAATTTATGTTTAGTTGATATTATTGCAATATAATTTGTATGTAATTATTTATTTGATGTTAATGTATGTAATTTATCTGTTATGATTAATGTTTAAATTTTTAAATTTATATTTAGTTGATGTTTTTTGCAATACTTGTAATTTTTATGTAGTTATTTATTTGATATTAATTTATCGAATTTATTTGTCATGATTTATGTTTAATTTCTTAAATCTATGTTTGGTTGATATTATTGTAGTATAATTTATATGTAGTTATTATTTGATATTAATTTATGTAACTTATTTGTCATGATTTATGTTTAATTTTTAAATCTATGTTTAGTTGATGTTATATATAATTAAATAGTTTGATCATCAAATATTTGAACATTGGTTAATTAAATTTTATAAGATTGATTATAATAATTATTTTGATATTAAAATACGTCAATGGGAGACAACCACAAATTGTGTTGTATTGGGAAGACAACATAGTTCGAAATTGAAATTATATAAGATACGATCGTGACTCATGTTGAATAGGTATAATTTCTCATTACACAAATTTCGACCAATTTCTAACAACATTGTAAGTCTTATGGGGTTTGACAGTAGACAAATATCACTAAAGATTTATGTAAAGCATTTCTGAGGGATATGTTCGGGAGACAATAATTTGTTTTATTACCCATAGATGGTGATCAAATTTTGAGATTCTGATTAGATTTGAGCAACTATATCAACAATTTAGAGTTGTACATTAATATAGAATAGAGAAAGCCCATTGATGAGCCAGTCTCAGTGTAGTTTGAAATAGCATTGGGTTATTCTACTGGTGAGCAATTCCATAGCTTGACTACAGTCTTTATCTCATCTCCTTGTTCGTAACTTACTAGTTGCAGAACAATGTGCCACAACTCCATACATGTATTCTAAGATGTGGATATAATGAAATTTAAAAATGATGAAACTTATATTTCTAATTATAGAATTGAGTTATTATTATGTATCTTTATGTTATTAAATTTAGTATATCTTAGTTTTCATTTTTTGAGTAACTCAATTTTACATAATTGAATGATTAATGCTTATTCGGTTTGCAGGACTGAGCATGTTGTTATGTAGCGCGAACCAATGAATCGCACATTGCTATGGAGGCAGGAGAGGCATAGGTCTTAAAGTGTGTGGGGTGGTGAGTTAGATTTTGTGATACGAGTGTGCTACCTTGGTAACGCATGCTCCATACTAGATGACCTGCTAGATCGCGTGGTACAGATTTTGCATGATATTCGCTTCTATAAAATATTCAAGTGTTGTCGCCTATTACTCGATTAGCATCTGGTTACAGCCTTAATCGATAGGCGGCGATGTGAGACGCATATGTTCCACTTTGTGTCGGGTAAGGCAACCGTTACATTAGAAACATAACTATCATATAGCAATTGCAAGTCCTTGGGGAGCCCATTACCAGGAGTAACTTTTTCGAGAATACGAAAACATGGTAGGCACATTGCGAGACATATTTGGGCATCTAACCTAAGCTATCAAAGTTTTTCGAGGGCACCACCATTCGACTACTAACACCTGCTAATCACATGTGACATCATCGCCCAGGTGATGACAGCACTGAGTTATAGGTTGCACAATATGTTCGTTGTTGTACGTTGTTATTGTTGGGGACGAAGATAATGCCTGATTCATCCAGCAACAAGGTAAAGTTGATGAGGAATTTTGACATGGGCTCACATCAAGTGTTTGATGAGGAGTATCCCCGTGCGTCTAATGGTGCAAGGTAATAACAAATTTACCTTATTATAATTTTTCAATTAATTTAAATTGAGTATGTTATTTTTTCTTTTTTCTAATTTACTTGCAATGTCCTCTTTCTAGATGGATTAGTAAAGATAAACATTGCACTGTGACTAGATCCACATCTTATTCATTATACATGATATTTTAGACAGTGAGGCACACAGTTAGATAAGTGCAACCACTTGTACAAGTAAAATCTACTAATATATTGGTTATGTCATATTGCTAATACGTCTTCAACATGTGATAGTTCATATGGCAATCCTATTCCGACATGTGCTATGCTTAATTGCCAAGCCACACGACTAACATATATGGACCTATTCAGGTTCATTTATAGTGTAAGAAATTGTTAAAATTCACCATGTAAAGAAGGTTTTGCCACAATTTGGTATTGCACAACACATATGACACAACCACCCATGCTAAGAGGATCCCTTGCACAGAGTTACTCATCATGTTAGTGTATGAGAAAATTGGTTCATATGTTATACCAACTACATTGCATGGTAGATGAGAGGGAAGAGGTTAATTCGAGGGAGATTCACCATGACCGTGTAACTCACATGGTGTATGGGTATGCGGAGAGGTATTAGCAAGTTATACGTCGGTATATTAGTTCTGTTAGACAGTTTGTCGACAGGGTTTATCGGCCAAGTCTGAGCGACAATGTTGCGTATCTGGTACGCAATAAAATTATTTTTCGATTCTTATTCTCATAAACATTTTGATGTCATATCTATTTATATATTTATGTATACAAATCATGACATTGGGCTAATGATATTTTATTTTAGGTTGATCAAATCAACAACTTGACTTGTCATTGCGACGACGATAGTATTTTTCAGAATATGCAGGTCATGTGTTCATCATGCATGACGAGGAACTTCACACCCCATGAAGAAGTCCTTGGCCATCCATTGCCTATTTCACCTGTAGGAGATACGGACGTATGATACTCTCCAACTTCATATCATGCAGACATGTTAAGGCTTCCACTTTATGCCACCTAGAGGCATCTGGTCCTTTAATATCTTATTATATGCATATGCCTAGCCCTTTTACTTCATACCATTCAAAGTAGCACATTAATGTCAACGTATTAGATCCACTAAACACCACTTACAGCCAGACACCATATACTTGGTTAGGCCAATCATGCTCCTATAGTCAGTATCGATATACCTATAGATTTTTAATTAGCATTTGATTTTACACTATTTCAATCTACATACATAGTTTCATCAAGACTATGTGACTTTGATGCGCCGCCCATGTCATTTATTGGTTTCTTACCTTCTCTATCATAGGATGAGCAGCATGACTACTAACTACAAGAATAGTGCTATATCTGAAGCAAACCAAGGACGTCGTCACCAACACATAGTTACACTACCTTTGTGTGGTATTGGGGGTTGTCGTGGTTGTTAGATTCACGGCCTGCTATTTTTTAGCTTCCATCTTTATTTATTGAACTATACATATAAAATCAATACTGTTATTATTATGTTTAAATATTGTTGCAATTTTGAAATTTACTTATAAAAATGTAATTTACATATAATCAATCGTAAAACTTTCAAAAAATTCTAAACCAACTTTATACACAAAAATGTTAAATTACTGAATATATTACCAACTATAAACCACTAAATATGAACCCTAAATTCCATGCATGACATAATTTTGCATATTTGTAGAACAATTTTTTTTTATTTTGTATTATTTGCACAACAAGAACATATATATTATTATTATTAATTTTTTTATCAATAATATATATAAAAAAACAAATTTTGTGGATGAAATATATACCCTAAATTTTATATTTTCGTTTTTTTAAACGAAATATATACACTAAATTTCCTAATATTTTTTTAATCAGGGTAGAATTGCTATTTTTTTATTACTTTGAGTTTGAGGGAGGGATTTATTAATTTTGATTTTCTTACGAGGGCAGAATTCAATAATTTTTATTTTGTAATTCAGCCGTATAGGCAGAACACATATTTTTTTAAAAAAAATTATTTTCAATTCTGCCCTTGAATTCATAAATATAATTATTAGTTTTTTGAAATTCGCCGCTGAGTACGGCAGAATTAGGCAATTCCGCCGTCTCCAACAGTGATAAAGGTCATTTTGGCAAAATTCATTAATGGCAAAATTGCAAAATTAAATTCTACACGGCTGATTATTTTGGCAATTTTTTTTTAAAAAAATTGAATATTTAATTAAATGTCCCTACAAATTTCACTAGTACATAACTTTTCAAAATATTCTAAAATGCAATTGGAAATGCAGAATTTAAATCATAAAATTTCGTGAAATAAATTGTCCTTATTCTTAATTATCTATCACTTTTTTTTTTCAACTTTCGTTTAGTTAGGAATCAAAATGATCGACGTAAAAAGAAGTTTGGTTCGGAAACTGCAAAATTAGTGAGCTGCTTTGCTCAGCGGTCGGAGGCAACCACCGCAATTTTTGAGTGTTCATAAGCTACTAAACGACACAGCATAGCAGTGGTGGGGCTGTCTTGTTTTTATCCGGCTGCGCCGTCGCCGCCCTCATCAATAAAAATCTGCCGCCGTGGATTTTGTTAAATAATTGTGGAAAATAAGTTGAACGAAGAAAGAAGGATATTGCTTTTGAATATATCAAATTTTAATTTTTTTTAAAAGTCAAGTTTACAATAACGAGAACATGTAAGTTTCAACATATAAGTACAGAATATAACTAATATTTTCAAAGGTCAAATTGATTAAGGAGCAAGAAATAACGTTCAAAGTTCAAATTTTATTCATATGAAACCAATTAAATGAAAATCTCATTAAACTTTAAATTAATCACACTGCACGTTTCCGTTGTGTCCACCAAAAAAGTCTGCACCTACCTCGCACAATTTTGATAACTGCGACTACAAAGGGGGCATGTTAGAATCTAATGTATAATCTATTGATTACCTTGAAAATCATAATATATGAAAGGATTTAGACTGGAAAAATTAAAGGCATACTTAATGTGGGCTGCCTTCTTCTCCTGCAATGAGTTAACTTGTAGACCTTAATGATCACGTGTTGTCTATCATAATCCATGATGAATCTTGTGACTATTTATGTAGTATGATGAAGACAAAACATAGCTATTAATATCAAGTAATACGAAATTTGCAATGGGTTGGACCATAATTAAATGGGTATTAATGAATCAAATTTAAATAGTAATTTGAATTCAATAATTGTTTTTGTTTAAGTATTGATCGTTTTAATTTTATAAAATTTAATTAAATTTTAAAATATTATCAACCCTAATCATATTCGAATAGAATAGCTTGCCTCGTCAGTGCCCTCTCCTAAAAGAAACAAATGATGAAGGTCATAATTAATAATAATAAATGAGTGAAAAATCGAAGTTTGATGCGCTGTGCTTGCATGCAGGTCAAGTCAGTGAATACAGACATCTACATCAAATAAAAAATTAATAAATTTGTTGAAAAGTAATCAACAAAAGTCAAGCCAAAAGGTCTTTTCTTTCGCATGCTGCTGTAATCATTGAAAGCAAGGGTAAATGCAATTTTGATTAAATTTTTATATTTTTATATTTTTTAAAATAATTTTTAAAATTTTTTTTATTAAATAATACATATTTCTATTCATATCTTTCCATAATTAAGATTTTGAGTTTTTTTTTTATAAATTAAAAATTTTCTATTAATTAGACTATTAATGATGTATTTAACATTTTAAAATTTTTTTATTAAAATAAAATACTGTATTAATTCAATAATAAACACACTTATATAACTTTTAAAATTAAAAATATTATCTAGTCAATATAATACATACATATATATATATATATAGAGAGAGAGAGAGAGAGAGCTATATTTTGCGTCTATATAATAGTCAATAGAAATTACTCTTTTAAAATTAAAAATCAAATTATTAAATATATCTTAGTGTAATAGGCTTTTAAATTTTGTAGAATTATTTTTTATTTTTTAAAAATATTTTATTATTTAAAATATAAAACATATTGCAGATTTAGTCAATGCTACTATTATATATTTTTTAAAAAGTAATTATTTATGTAAAAATAATATAGAAAAATTTAATAATAATTGATATTTTTCTAAATCTATCATAAACTAAACATGAGTTAATTTTAAATTTTTCAAATATATCTATTATTCATATAAACTATTTAATTCCTAATCACTTTGATATAATTTACTATTCCAAAATTATAATTCAGTTTATCAAATATATCTCAGTGTAACAAACTTTAAATTTTTTGTCGAGTCAAGTATTTATTTTAAAAATATTTTATTAATTGAAATATAAATAATATTATTAACTTAATCAATGCTATTATTTAAACTACTTGAAAGTAACTCTTTGTATAAAAGTAATAACGAAAAATGCAATAACAATCGATATTTTTTTCTCAATCAGTCATAAATTGAATAAGAGCATATTTTAAAGTTTTTAAAACAAATTATTGAATTTCTAATCATTCATATATATCATAGAAACTTACATTATTGCATGGTCTCATTTTTATTTTTTTTCAGTCTTCTATTATGTTCCTTATCTTTTACTCTTTCACTTATTATTTTTTATTTTTTAGATGGATTTTCTTAATTAATTTTCTCTTATACCTTTTAATTAAATTGTTGTACCAAAGCTTAATTTTCATAGTATTTGTATATCTTTAAGTCTTTTGATTGAAAAATGCATAAATACATGTTAAAAGAAATAAAGGTTTGTATTAATTATTACTTAAATTTTTTATGCATAATTCTCTCAAATAAAAATTAGAAAATGTTACCATAAATTACAATTGAAAAATATACATCACAAAAACAATTAATGTAGAAAATCAACCAAGGTGATTGTTATTTCATTGAATAAAAAATTAAAAATCATACAAAATATTCTTTAAAAAATAAAACTCATAATATATAAGTTCAAGTATTAAATAAATTTATTTCTAATAAATATGAGTCATTAAATTTTTTCAAAATTATGATCAATCTATGCATATATAATAAAAATAATTTTGACAAAAATCTTAAATTAAAAAAAAAATCAATTCAAAAATTTCATAAATGCTATAACTTGTTTTAAAAAATGAAAATGAAACTATATAAGTCCAATTTTTAACTAAATTTACCTTTGATGTGGAAATTTAATATTAGTTATTTAAGTTTTCAAAAACTGCAATCTATCCATCTATATATAATAAAACTAATTTTGACAAAAATCTTAAATTTACAAAATTTATATTTTTTAAGTAAGTCAAAATCATTGAAATTGTCAATACAACTTAAAATTCTTTATTTAATAGTTTTTGGGAGTCTAAATAGAACATTATCTGATTAAGATAATGTTTTAAAAAGATTAATATACATCAATAAATGTGAAAATATTTAAAAATTAAAACAATTTGAAAGAAAAAAGATACAACAAAAAAACAGTCGTATTTAGTTTGATATATGTGATTGAGGAAAATCTTTAGTTTTACATATAGTAACATTAAAGGTAAATATGTAAATTTTTAAGCTAATTTAATAAAGAAAATAAAATTAAAAAATATTACATTGAATTGCAATTAAGAACATACATCACCAAAAAAATGCAGAAAAATAAATAAATTCGTTGTTATTTTGTTGAATGAAACTATATAATTATAAAAATTCATGCACAATAAATTATTTTATAAAAATACAAATCAAAATTTATAGTTTATAAGGTCAATTTTTAAATAAATTTGTTTCTAATATATAATTTTAATATGAGCTATTTAATTTTTTAAAAACTATGATCGGTCATGCATATATAATAATAAAAATTTAACAAAAATCTTAAATTTACAAAATTTTCAGTTTAGAAAATTTATACATTCTATTTTTTTTAAAAAAATGAAAACCAAACTATATAAGTTCAACTTTTGAATAAATTCATTTTTAATTTGCAAATCTAATTTGAGTCATTCAAGTCTTTTCAAAATTACAATCTATCATGCATATATAATAAAACTAATTTTGATAGTAATTTTAAATTTACTAAATATTCAATTTTTAAATAAATTAAAATCATTGCATCCGTCATTAGAAATTAACTTTATTTATTAGTCTTAAAAAATTCCAAACAGTACGCCATTTGATTGAAATAATTTTTTTAAAGAGTCTAATATGTATAAATAAATGTGAAACAATTGAAAGTTAAAGTATACTAAATGAAACAAAACACACCAACATAAAGATTGGATTGTAGTTTGATGGCACGGGCATTGATCTATAATTGTAATTTGAAATGTGGATAATCATTTTATTATTAACATCTGTTGCTATTGGTCTAGAGCTTTGTACATACTTATAAATATTTGTAATTATTTTATATTTATTTTTAAATGTACTTCATCGACTTTTTAATGTCTTCTGTTGTCACTTGGCTTTTTTTGCCAGGTCTATTATAGGGGACAAGGTGTTTTTGAAGCTTTGAGTAGTCATCATGTTATCGTCGTGTTGTTGTTGTGTAGCCTACAATTGTTAAAGTGGCCCCCATCTCTAACCGTCGCTCAATGTAAATTTATGTTTTAATTAATGCAAGCAAATTCTTTAGCAAATCGTATACATAACTACTGCTTTCTTTACATTCTGTCGGAACTGTCGGGATTGTGCCTTGAGTCAATGGACAATCAATTTGCGTGCAGATTCAAGCGAACTTAGTCGGTTACGAAACGACTATTAGCCGTACGGTACTCCTTTATCCTTATCCTCAGAAGAAGCCACATGACACATAGCTTAGGTCGCAACTGCTCTCACTTATAGTTATTCCCAATCGAGCACATCCATGTCTTCTAGATTCTTCTTCTATAGCGCCTTCAACAATTCTTGGTGTGCCAACAAATCCTTCACCTTTTTGTTGGCACAGTCCAAAATTTCCTTAGCCATCAAATTTGCACACATCAAATTTCACATTAGAACTGGATGCCATCGTGATTTTTTTCTTGCTTGTGTTCTCTCTTTAATTATCAATTGGCTCTGATGCCAAATATTGTGTATAGGATGTGACGTGGATGTCCAGCGTGATAAGGAATACCCATTAATAATTCCAGTCTGACCAATAATTAGGGCACGGACAAAGAGACTTAAAGAAGCATTCAACCCGTTGGTACATGAAATTCGAGAGGAGGTCACACGTGGACATAAATTCAAAGAACCCAAAAAAGAGCGTTAGGTGAACATTCTACATTGGGTTGAAGACCGGGAAGCAAAAGAGCGAGATGAATAGCTTGAGCTCAAACTTGGGTGTTCTATTTATTTTTATTTTTTTAATTCTGAATTATTTAATTTTGAGCCGTGTAAAAATAAGCCTATTAGTGGAAACCCAACCTTAGGTGGGATAGGGTTTTCCGAGTTACTTATAATTCGTTTTCGTAATCATTTTTAGACAGACACAGTTTTAATCAATTCAGGATTCCTTCCAAATTCTTTGAAATTGCGCATTCAATTTCTCGTGAATTCTAATTCCCAAATAGAGTCATTTTGGAGTAGTTCGTGTGATTCGTGACGTATCAATCGGTGTTTGGTGTGCTGACTGTGGCCGTCTACATTGAGTTCAATTTAATTCTACCACGCTGGGTCAGCGTTCATCGCTTTGTTCGCGTCCTTAGAATTCTCGGATTCGAGTTAGATTACATCGTTCGCTACCCTGTTACTTTCGTGGTTATTCTGATCACGTCAGGATGGCAAAATTGTGTCAAATAAACAAGAAAACACAAGACACATGGATTTAATAAGATTTGACAACAAAGGCCTACATCCTTAGAGTAACGACGGATGCAAGAATTTTATTCAAAAGTGTTATTTTTACATGCCACAAAAGATAGATATTTATACGTGAAAATAAAACTCTCAAATTTGCCCCAAAAACCAGCCCGTCACGCAGTCTTTGTCGCATTTATTTCCACAGAGACATCTCTTGCGATTGCGAAGTCCATCACGGCAACCATGAGCCCGGGTGGGACAATCACGTAAAGTTTGGAACCTGGGTTCGCTATCGCTAACTGCCATCCTACGACCACACGTCTCGATTGCAGAATTTTCCGTTTTTCCCACACTTCTTCCTCACCTTTGCAACTCATCTCCTCGAGATCGCGGACCTTCTCCTCGTGACTACGACCGAATAGCATCATGGAGTCCTTCTATCTACATCCCGACTTGCGACTGCGTTTTTTCCTTCCGCAATCACAACCTACCTCCTCGTGGTTGCGAGCTCTGTCTATGGATTCATGAGTCATTTCCAACAACTTTATAACTTTGATACCACAAAATTATTTCATGCTTTAAAAAGTATTTATGTCATTAATCCTCACATTTTAATGGAAATAGTGCCAAAATTTTGTATAATTACATGAAATAGAACTGTCTATCTTTATGCTGCGCAAGTTAACGTATCCAAAGTATTCCAATAGATTTTGGAAGCATATGTTATTCATTAATTAACAGTGTGAAAACCCACGAGTAGATTAGAGTTCACATCGTAATAATTTTTTCAGCTTAGTTTTTTCTTGGTGATGCAGGCCGTTCATTGAATAATACGATTCATGGAATCAATTAATTAAGAGACAGATACGTGTTGAGAAGCAATTCTTAATAAGACAAAACTCAACATTGTTAATTCATTAAAATAATGTTTGCATCGTAGACAAGCACACCAATTTGAATAACCAATTAATTCGCGTCAAATTTTGCATATATTCGGATACTAAACTTGAGAAATATTAATTAGACGTTAATTAAAATTCTAATTGTACTCGTCCATACCATGTTATTAAGATAACAAGACTTTTTTGGCTGTGTAATGCCTATCTACACATCTACCCCTATTTTTTTTTTTTTACAATTTTTTTTATATTTTATCACCCTTTTCTTTATCTCTCCTTTTCAACTTATTATTTTTTATTTATACTTTCTCTCAAAAATTTTCTCTTTTCAAATTCTTTTCATATTTCTTTATTATATTATTTATAAATAAATCTGTACATGCATGTGCTATCTTACTTGTATCCATTAATTAATATGCATAATGTTCAAACTGATCAATCATGAAATTGGTAGCGATGCACTCCATCTATTTTTCTTATTTACTTACACGAGTGTTATACTGACCTATATGCATTCTAACCAAAAGATATTAAAGATCAACTTTTTAAATTAACTAACAAGACTGTTTCATCCGAAAGTGCCATTACAACAACTTCACGAAATGCTAATTGCTGGGTATGGAAAATTTAAAGTTGATTGGAATCTAAACGTTGCAGTGCCTTTCAAATCAATTAAAAGTTTGAAGTTTAAAACCTAAACCACTATGCCAAATCTAAAGTATATAATCAAGTTTCCTGCCAATACGCACTTTCCCAACACTTGCTTCAAAGCATGTGTAATTTGACTATTTTATTCATTGAGAAGGCGGTGGAAAAGATGTTCAATATCAAAAGACATGCATCACGCTTGGTTGGAAGTTGCTTGGAAATTGGGGTATTGGTGGAAGACGTGATCATGCCCACAAATGTGTAATTTACCAATTGGCAAAGATCAATAATGCTAATAGTCCATTCATGACCCTCATCTATTTCGTACGTGATCGCTATGCTTGTGGTGCCTCTTTATTCTCCCATCTACATCTCTACTTTATCGTGCATTAATGTAGTAATTGATTAAATACAATTGTTTTTACAAACAATTACTTAAACTATAGTGGTATAATAATTTTAATTTCAGTGAATAAATATGACTTTGATTATACCTCTCGGGCTATATCTGGATTATAATTCGGACATATGCAATAATCTTTGGATGTGAATGTTGCACAATATTTTTTCTAAGCATGCCTCTAAACATACTACCCGCAAAATAACATTTTATTTATTTATTTTCTTTTATTTATAAGCTTACATGCCAATTTTCTCCTCAACAAAATTTGCATCCAAACCTAGAATGGCTCGTCTTATTTAGCTTCGATTGCCACAGCCCTTTTGAAACGTAGAAGTCCTTTATTCAGATTACATCAATACCCTAACATCATAGAGGATTCGGACGCAAAAAACTTTCTACAATAAATCTTTTGTCTTCATTTTTGTTTTTGTAATAAGCTGACACGTGCATTGATCTTTTAATACGTGGCATTATGTTCATCATGTCTTATGGATCAAAATTGAAAACGGAGACAATACAGAAGAAAATGAGGATAGAAAATTTGAATTGGCCGTGCTAGTAAGCCAACAAATCTTGATATTCAACCACTATTTTCCTTCCATTTCTTCTTTCTACTAAAGTATAAATTTAGGAGAAGTTCACTTTGAATTATAAAGTAAGATGAATTATTTTATCTAACTTAATTATATATATTTTTTGATTAATTAAAGTTCTTGATTAAATAAATCTTCACTATAAAATTACAAAATTTTAGAATAAACAATCTTCTACTAAAGTCATGATTGAATAATTAAAATGTTAGAGAAATTACTTATATATCATTTAAATTATTAATTTAACTTTATATTATTCACTAAATAATTTTTATACTAAAATTATAATAGAAAGATAAATATAATCACTTTAAATAATTAACTTTACCAAATCTAATTAATAAAGATTAACTAATTTATGTCAATTATTTTATCACTTAAAATAATAATTTGAATTATAACCCACAAGCCTTCGGGGTTTGTGCTAAGTGAGCTCCAGTCTATATCTTCCTGGAACCATCCTAGCAAGGGATGCTTCGTCTCACCTAGTCAGAACCCTCCTACGAAACGTCGTCCACAGCAGACCGACTCTTCCATACAAATTCCCCCTTTATAAGCCATCTTCTTCACTCCCTCCCCTCCACTCAAAACTGAAACACATCCCCCATATTTGAATCAAAACCCAAGCAAAAGAAGAGTCCCCCTTTTCTCTGTCTTGTTTCCAGACTTAGTTTTGAGCATAAAGAAATGGCCTCCCCAGATGAATGCTCAGTCCTGGAAATCATTCGCCAACACCTTCTCGACGATTCTGCCTTCAGGGAGAACTACTGCCCACCACTTGCCTTTTCATCAGACCAATTGCTGATTTCCAGATCTTCTCCTCCCTCGTCCGATCAAACCTTCGTTTTCTCGAATAACACATGCTCGAGTCTTGAATCCTTGAACCCTAGCTGTAGCCCGGAAAGGGAGTTTGAATACCTGGAATTCGAAACGAAGCCTCAAATAAGCACTCCGAATCCCAATAAATACAAAAGCTTCTCCGAGAGAGAGCCTTTGCTCAACATAGTCATCCCTCAAGTGAACCATAAACAAAATCCAGGCGTAAAGGCGGTTGAGCGAGCGGTTCAAGGATACGCGGGAGAAAAGCAGCACTACAGGGGCGTAAGGCAGCGGCCGTGGGGAAAGTTCGCGGCGGAGATACGTGACCCGAACAGGAAAGGGACCCGGGTCTGGCTCGGGACCTTCGACACGGCGGTTAAAGCCGCGAAAGCGTACGACAGGGCGGCGTTCAAGCTGAGGGGAAGGAAAGCCATACTGAATTTCCCACTTGAAATTGGGAATTCGAATCCTTCTCCTGAAAATGAGGCGGCGCCGGCGACAGGCTGCGGCCGGAAAAGGGCGAATGAGAGTCAGTCCGAAGGAAAAGGGGAGAAAGAAGTTAAAAGAGAGAGTGAATTAACGGAGCCGGTGCCTTTAACGCCGTCAAGTTGGACGGCCGTTTGGGACGTCGGAGATGGGAAGGGCGTGTTTGAAGTGCCGCTGTTGTCGCCGTTATCTCCACAGCCAAGTTTGGTTTTTTCGAGGTGAGCCTCGGGGTAGAGTAAAATGCACCCGACGCTAAAATGTCTGGGGTGGAACAGAAACTCGAGAAAGTTTGGGGGTAGAATTTAGAAATAAGAGGATCAATGATTGATTCCTGTAGTAGGTTGATATTTGTTTATTCTCCCTTAGTAAGAGATGGAACACGTTGTTAAGAAATAAGTAGCGACTTTCTGGCTTCCAAATCTAGCGACACAATTTAAATAAATATATATTTCTATAAATTAACATTTAAATGAAATAATAGTGTGATGCGTTAAGGCCATTATTTTGAGAACAATTCTACTGTTAATATTGGCACTACGTAAAGTGCCGTTGCAGAACACACTTCTGGGCTCCAGAAATTTTGAAAGAAAGACAGCTTTATGATCTTTATCTTTTTTGATAGATGATCGTTTCAATTTTGAACTACTCTTTTTAGTGAAATAATTATTAATTGTAACATCATTAATCATGTCGGAGTACCAATAAAAGATCCATACATAAATAATAATTGATTAATTAATGTGCAAACTCTTGTTTGTTTATGTTTTTAAATGTGTGTGTAGACACATAAATACCATATGAAAAAAATTACAATACAAAATAATAATTAAATAATTTTATTTTAAAATTTTTAAATAAAAATAATTTCTATAATAAATAATTAATCAATTAAGATTTTAAATTTATCAAATTAGATAACGACAAATGACACACCCTAACGAGAGGACAATAAATGATTAATTACGTTAACATGACAAAAAAATAATTAATTAAACTAAACAATAAATGGTTGAAACCAATAAATGATTGCTTCAAATGGACCCCACATCTTGACAACACACAAATTCTCTCAATAATACTCAAAAACATTCGAGACGTTCTTTATCAAGTTTAAAAAATTCATTCTCAAACTCAATACGTTTTTCATCAAAAAATTTTCAAATTCTACGTTCGATGTAAGATTAGAGCTCTAAGCTCGAAGATCAGCGATAGTTAAAAAAATCCACAGGTTTTAAGAAATATCAAGCATAACTCATTTCTTTAAAAATTATTCAAATTGAAGTTACATCTTTAAAAAAAAAATCAGATGACCAACTTAGAAAAGAGAGCCTACACAGAATTTATTTAATTCAAATAGTAATTAACTTGTACAAATTTCTTATTGGTAGAAATCCAATCGCAAAGTTTTGTCTTACAATGTCTATGTGTGTGTTTTTTAAATTATGCAAAAAATAAGAAAGATATAAAAAAAATTAAAATTATATAATAATTGTAGTGTAGTGTGTATTTTGTCCTGCCAAAAACAAAAATGAACAGCATTATCTTTTCTCATAAACACAGGCCATAAAAGTCAAACTACATTAAATTTTGGTGTCTTATTTACTTTCTTGTTATTTTCATTTATTAAGAATATGACCCAAAAATTGGATTGACGATCTTGGAGACAGGGCACTTTGACGTCATATGTGGAAAACGCAGACAAAAAGCCGTTTCTTCCTGTTTTGAAATTTAGCGTCACTATTTAATTTAAATTGGGTCAAATTGGATAATTTCGAACTAAAGTTTAATTTCTTAATATTTATTTCTTAAAAGAATTATCATTCTAATTAAAGATGTTTTACGGCAATAGAGTACAGTATGATTGTTAGTATTGGCGTTACATTAAGGACGGCTTTATGATATTTCCATTTTGAATTATTCTTTTTAATGAAATAATTATTGATTGAATAATCGTTAATCATGTTAGACTATCAATAAAAGATCCGTGTATAAGAAGTAATTAATAATCAATTACAGGGATTTGGAAAGTGAGATTTCGATCAAAATTACCCATCATCAAAGCAATCAGCTCACAACACAAATTTTTTATTTAAACTTAGTTTCATAATTTTTTCTCTTGTGTATATAAACAACTATTCAAAATTAAATCATTACAACTATTAATAATTAAACTAATATCATCCGATCATTATTACATATTATATCTATACTATTATACTATATTATTAAGAGTTTGTAGCTAATTTAGTTGTACATTACAAATTTACAACAATACCCTTAATTTAATAAATTTACACTCTTACTTTTAATTAAAAGGACCAAACACACTAAAATATAATTATCAACATACCATTTCTTATTTTTTTTATACCCCATTTCTATTATACTATATTATTATTTTAATAAAGATTTTTTATTATACAAAATAAATTTACACATTTATCTTCACATTACGTATTTTTACTCTTTTTATCATTTTCCCCTCTCTTTTCATACAACTTACTATATATATTTGTGCATTCTCTCAACTTTTATCTTTTAAAATTCTTTCAATCTTTCATCATTTTTTTATTTTAAATATATTTACATAATGTAATATTACATAATTTTTTATTTTGATTTAATGCTTTAATTTGTGTATTCTTGAGAGATTTTTCTTTTTTATTGTAAAGTCTCTTGATACTTCTTTATTTTATTATTTTACATATTCTTTATACTTTTTAATATTAAATAATTTATAAATAAATTCACACACACATAAAGTGAGCAAATTTTACTAGTTTACATATTAAAAAAAATACTCAAATTTAAACAAATTTTAATTTTTTAGTCTCATTAAAATTTTAAAATTAAATATGCGTTTCATGTAACAAAATATCCATTATTTTCAACCTCCGTTGGAGCAAACTACTTGTGTGCGCAACTTCAGCAGGATACTTGTTGGTCACGTTCACCCTTGGAATTTTGTCAACAATTGAGTAGTTGCTTTGGGGGGCCTCACCCTATTGATTTAATTTTTCTACGAATTTGACTGTTGGATTTAATTTCCTTACTTTTTCTACTTCTTGAATTAAAGTTATTGCTATGTTTGTTTTCTAATGAGAGTGGTGGAGGAAAATTTAGGAGATTTGAGTGGGAATGAAAATTATGTTTAGTTTGTAAGATTTTAGTGAATAAAAAAATTATATATACATATTTTTAATATATAATAATAATTGAATGATCTGATAATATATATATGTTTATAGAGTAATAAAAAAATGATTGTGAATATTAAAATTATATAAATAAATGTTGACTTGATTGTGAATAGATAAACTGATTGAAAAATTATTAGTTATAAAAAGTAAAAGATCGAAAATTTTAAATTTAAATTTAAATAAATTTTGTACGGTAAAATGTTTGGTTTGCAAGATTTTTAAGTAGTGATAAATAGTGAAAAAATGAGAAATATACTATAACAGCTATATTAATCCAAAAAGTTCCCAAACCAATTTAATTCATTAACTTTTAATCCCTGGAAATTAATATCCAATGAGACAATTTTTTATTGCATTCGTTGTTTGAAAAACGCTCAAAACCTAACACACAAGGTTCAATTCGAAGACTTTTGTTTTTTCTATTTTCTCATATTTCAAAGATTATCTCTATCATATCTCAAAAATTATTTCAAAAAAATATTTTTTCTCCATTTATCTCATAATTTCTCTTTTACTGTGAAGTTTCTCTCCATATCGTTATTACACACACACACACACACACACACACCTCTTTTTACAAACAGATATCTCCCTATACAATTATCATTTATATATGTGTATCACATCAATATATTTTTATGGAAAAAACATCGTGCCACGTTACTATAATCATTATATTTTATATCTCAATGACCATTTATTTACAAATAGAATAACATTTTTGTAATTTATATTTAAAAAATATTTTTATTTCGTTCTTTCACTTTATTACAAAAATTAATTATCTTCAAAATAGAGTGTTCAGTCAATCGCATCAATACATCCCAAGTTAGTCTTGCGTGCAAACAATTTATACTTGGCGACTTACGTTGGTGGGACACACTTGTTTGCACGCTAAAAAGAACTAACTTTTCACTCCTCACGTGACAACGAGAAACAGACTTAAAAATCTTTCACCCACAAAGAAAGAAGAAAGTAATACATCAACATAAGAAAAAAAATTTCCAAAGAGAAGAAGAAAATAGAGAAATGTGTTTAGTTGGTGGTTGAAGAAAGTAGAGAGTATGGGACACATAATTATGAATGAATATGCTATCAGCATTTGAATCTGAGTGCAAGGCAAGCATGCATCACATTACAATCAATGACCAAACCAACTTGGCGGCTTCAGTAGCCCAGTTGCTGCTTCCTTTGGTCCCATGTTTCTGTTTTTTCATCAGAAACATGGTTGACGCAGAGTGGACTTACATGCCAAGACTCGATGTTAGGCTTCATTTGGATGCAAATTATAGTGAGGAGAGAAACCATGCCAAAACTTAAAAATAATGTAAAATAAGAGAGAAAGAGACACAAATAAAAAATTATTTTATTGGGTAATATTTTAAAAGTGTAGATTTTGATGGGATGAAAGTTAATTCTAATTTGCATCCAAACATAACCTATGTCATTCCACCGTGTGATTTTCCTTCCCACTAATTTTTAACCATATTTATTTTATGATTAACCATTCTTCTGCGAAGAGGGATCTCATTAATATGGATCTTGATGCGACCTCAAGGAAGTCATAGACAACAATTGAGCTCAGGTTTAAAAAATTGGACTTAAAAGATTCACCTTATGTTTTGGAATTAGTATTTAGTCCTTCTTACATGTTTACGCCCTCATTCTTAGTTGTTGTCCACAATTTCGAATCGATTCTAATCCTTTATCAATTTTAATCATATCTGTTTCTTAGAAGTCCATCATCAACATCAATCTCATTAATCCGGACAGGCGACTCCTTACACAATTTGCCCGCAGCAGCCACCCCAGAACAAATCTGTCCATTTCTTGCCAACTCATCTGCAACCAAATCCCCTCTTTCTTGGCATCCACTATTCCACCCCTTTTTCTTCCCTCATAACAAGAATCAGAACTGATTGTCCATTGCCAACAAAACAAACAATTAGAAGATGAACAGCTCTTGTCGCTAAGTGGTGCTGATTGAAATGAGATGTCATCTGTTTGATCCCAGTGAGCCCCGAGGAGGTTGGTACGTACCACTTGCAAGTTGCAGTGATGGATGGGGGCCCACGGAGTTATTGCAGGAGAAAGTGGACGACTTTGTTTCAATTGTATAGCTTCAATGGGTCGTTAACCGTACGGGAAAAGAATGGATAGCCCACAACTTGCATCTTCAAAAATATTCATCGTTTTCAATGGATAAAAAAAAAAAAAAAAAAAAGAAGAAGAAGAAAAATACAAAAATATATATTCATCGTTTTCAACCCTTAAATAAATATGAGCAAGGTACATAGAAACATTGCCTACAAATCATGGTACTTAAATGTTTAAATTCATCGTATCTAACTATCTAGAGGACAATTCTAAATATTAATTCGAGTTCATTATTTGAATATATTTAAATTCATTGCATTGACTAATAATTTATAATATCAAATTATAAATTAAGTAGTGTGTTATGATGTTAAATTAAGAGAGAATAATATATGACTTCAACGTCCCTGCATTTGCATGATGATTTAAGCGTTGTAGCCTAATAAAGTTGTATAATTGTGTTTTATTGTGTGTCTTCACCCTCTTAAAATTCTAAGACTTAAACAAACATTTACATTAAGTTTGGTTTTTAAAATTCTGAATAGGAAAAAAGTGTTCAGGAAAAGGAATGAAAATGTTAAAAATTTAAAAATTGTATAGGTTGTTTGGTTGAATGATTTATATTTTAAAAGGAAAAATAAGATGTAAAGTACAAATTTTAGATTTTTTGATTGTTTAAGGAAAATAATATGAACATAAAAGAGAAAAATATAAATAATGAATACTAAAGAGCTAAAATAAATGTCATCTCAGTCTCCTCGCCATTTTATCAGAAAAATGAATTTTCTTTATTTAAATTAAACTTTCTTTCAAATTTTCTTTTCCTTAACATTTTTCTTATTAATCAAAGGACTAAAATTATTTTTCCTAATAGTTTCTTTTCTTTTCGTCTTCTAAATTTTTAAACCAAACGTAGTGCTACATGTCTTTTTCTTTATGCGTCACAGATGTATGGCTATGTTGGGATGCAAATTTATAAGAATTGCCCTTTTATTAAAATTTACATTTTTAAATATACCACCCAACAAAATTACTATTTTTATCTCTTCTGCTCTCCTATTTTCCAATTATTCTTTTAAGTTTTTGCCCCAGTTTTCTCCCACCACAATTTACATCCAAACAAAAGGTTATATTTGTTTTGATTTTTAAGTGCGTGTCTTTATATTTATTTTTATCAAAAATTGTATAAAAATAAGAATTAAAAATTGTATAAAAATAAGAAAGAAAAAGAGATAAAATTTAAAAAATATAACGATTGAAATGTGTGTATGTTTTAGTGAATTGGTGAGAACCGGTTATAAATCGATCAAAACTAATTTTTATTTTTTTCATCGATAAATTTTTTTTAAAAAAATCACATTTTTAAAAAATAAATAAATAAAATATTTTTTAAGCTGTCTTATGAAACCTCCTAAATAAATTACTAGTATATATAATTTTAACTACCTATTTTTTATTTTCAAATCTATTCATTTAATTATTTAGCCATATAGTATTCTAATTGAGCTTTAAAAAAATTAAATATTATATCTTGAAATTAATTTTTTTCATATTTATTGTTTTATTTTTATTTTACAAAATTAATTTTTTAATAATTTTAATTATATTTTATTTTGAATTTAATTTAATTTCTTTTATGTAGTTTCCAATTCTTGTTAAATTATTTAATTTTCAACGTTACGTCTGCTTATCATTTGACGTATTAATAAACAAACTCGACTTCATATTATAGAATTAATTTAATATTACTACACGTATATTTAATTTAAAATAATTAATTTTTTAAAAAGGCAGGCAGTCACGTAGTTATCTTTTGAAATGATGAGAGAAAAGGTAGTGTTGATTACCCCAATCCCATGACAAACCCAGCCACCTTCCCAAATGCCAAAAGTCCAGCAGGCCCCATGGCCACCCACTTGCTCGAAATCAAAGAACAAGCCACCACTTGCGTTCCATGTACCCCACACAACATCTCGAAACAGCACCTTCCTCCCAATGCTGCCTGCAGCGACTGCACAATTTGCACTCGCCCAGCCCCACCACATTTAATATTTCTTTTTTCTTTTTCTCTAGAGAGAGACGACACCAAGCTCCAGTACATATATATCCAATCCCACAACAATAATGTAATGAACATTTGCATGCCCATCTCCGGCTGCTACTATAGAATCCGAATCAGTGTGCAAACCGTTTCCGCCCTCCAACCCCCACTCGCATTTATATGCGTGTCTATATTTAATTGCCAATCCTCAATTCCTCCTTGAGTTTCAAATTCCATATTGGCCTTATTAATTTCCTCTTGCATACTACAGTTATTACTTTTGCAGTGCCAGTGTCATATTTTTGCATGTCTTTTGTGTGTGATTATGACAACCTCAGATGAGTCACTCACCTTGGAGCTCATGCGGCAACACCTCCTCGGAGACTTCACCTCTGCCGAGTCCTTGTTTGACAACCTTGCTCTCTGTTTCTCAGACTTTTATGGTGACAGGCCCATTTGGAGCCCCACCCGAATCGATTCCCCCTCCGATTTGGATCTTCAACTCGATTCGCCAGTTGCTCGTTACTTCGGCTTCAGCCCTGAAATCTTCGACTACGAAGAGAAGCCCCAAATCAGCATGAGTTGCTCGACGCCGGATGAGCCAGTAATCGGCACTCCCCCCTCGCCTGATCCTGTTCCGCAGAAACCACCCGTCAAGGCCGAACCCGAATGCACCGAATTGCTTGCCGAGTCGGGTTTCCCGACGCCGGTTGGGATTGCGGAGGGAAGGCATTACAGGGGAGTTAGGAGGAGGCCGTGGGGGAAGTATGCCGCGGAGATTAGGGATCCGACCCGGAAGGGGAGTCGGGTCTGGCTGGGGACTTACGACACTGATGTGGACGCGGCCCGGGCTTACGACTGTGCCGCCTTCAAGATGAGGGGGAGCAAAGCCATTTTGAACTTTCCCCTGGATGCAGGAAAATATGCGCCGCCGGCGAACGCCAGCCGGAAGAGGAGAAGAGAGAGGAGATCGGATGATAGTGGAACTCCCAGTCCTTGATCGTTGGATGCCAAGTCAAAGCCCAAAGGGGCGAGGTTATCTGCTGCTCTGCCGTCGATATTTCATCCTACGGATGAGACTTAGGAATAACAATGTTGTAAATTTTCCCTTTTCAGCAAGTAGCAAAATTGGCAGACTGTAAAGTAATTTATAAATTATTACAATATTGTATTTTGAATAACAAAAATAATATTGTATAAAATTAAAAATATATTAAAATCTAAAATAAAAATTAAATGAAGATGAAAATTTTGAAAGTGAAAATTACTAAAATGAGGTAATAGGTCATTTTCTACTGTGCTACTGAAATAAACTTGAACACTTAATCGTATGGCATACATGATAATTATAAGTTTATACCAAATTATTAGCTTATAGACTACTGTTAATAAGCAATAAATTATTATATTGAATAATAAAATAAACTAATAAGTGACGATATATAAATGTTTTGAAATTAAAACTTTTCAACAGTGGACCTACAAAAACGAATACGTACTCACTAGAATTTATAGATTATGTTTGTTTGGTAATTATGTACTTTTAAAAATATATATTTAATTATTATTTTTTATTTTTATACAATTTTAAATATAAAATACATTAAAAAAAACATACTAAAATTAAAAAACAAACAAAGCAATAATTATTGTTATTGTCACGCAGTTGGCACAAGGACGACATCAACTTTTCCTCTCTTTCCACCACTCTATTATTTTGTTCTAATTAATCTATTCATTCAATTACAAAAGTTGATTATTTATATTGTGAGAAAAATAGAATTAGTATGACTACACATATACTCAAAATTTTAAGTGACAATATTCCTAAACTTTAGCTGGTACTATTTAGATCTTAAATTCAATTTCCAAAGAATTTACCCATATCTTTTCTTCTTTTCTCCACGTTTTAGTTAAGTGAAGATTCCTACACCGTTTTTTCTTTTATTCCACACCTCTTTTATGTTAATATATTTCTCCCCCCTAATTAATGACTTATTAAGGTTCTTGCCCGACCTCTTAGCTAATGATCCACAGAAATCCCTCTTTTGGCCCTTAAACGAAACCACTAGTTAGAATTTTCTGCACAGCTAAAGACATTTTTAGAACTGTTCTAGAAAATCTTTTCACATACTCTCACAAGGGTTTGTTGCTTTTCTACCTTATGTTAAATAGTGACATTAGTATTTGCTCATATCTTTTACAACTAGCAAATTAAAGTAAAAAGAAAAAAGAAAAATCAGCGAAATTTTGAATGATTCTAGTTGTTAATTGATTAAATCATTTTTAGATTGATCCTCCAAGTATAGTAAAGAATACTTTATACTTGATTCCTTCTGAGTATTGACGAAGGAGTGCTAGGAGTTTGAATTTTGCTAGGCGCTCTACAAGGTCAAAGGCTCCATTTTACGTAGGTAAATTAATGGGCCTAAAATTATCAGGTAAGGGATATATTAGGATTTCGTTTATAAATGACAAACTTTTTCTGGTTTTTACTTTAGACATTGTTCATTTCCTTTAGCTGTTAATAAATATTAGTAATCTTTTTCTCTATTTTCAGATGCCATGAATCCTAACTATTTCTATGGTGCCTATGTTGATGTCATTTTCTTGGCATAAGGATGGTGTTTTATTTATACTGTGACTTAGTATGACTATGTATATTCCAAAAATTCTGGGTGGCCATACTTGTTGGCTTGGGCTCGCACTATTCAGATTTTAGACTCAATTTCCAATAACTCTATTTATATCTTTTCTTTTATTTTACATATCTTAACTAAATGTAGATTCCTTCCACTATATTCTTTAATTGCAAATCTTTAACTTGAACCTTGTTTGAGTGAGTCTCTGAATTCTTGTCGTCTAAAATTATTTAAATACAAGGAAAAAGAAGTCTTTAGTCCCCCTGGTTTCTATTTGTATCCATTATAAATTATTTCCAACACGTTAAAAGACTCATATTATATGAAAGTCTAAAAATCTTAAAATTTTGTGGAGTCTCGACCTTATGCTAAACCAGATGCTGCAAAATTTATTAATTTTATGTATTTGAGAAATAATTTTACTTAACTTCCCATTGGGCATTTTTAGTAGAATATTCTCGGCATTCTTTGTTGCAAGATTTCATAATAAATAAATTCTCAAATATGTCAAAACTCATCCTTCTTTTAAACCTCAAATAAGTTACCTGGCCCAGCCTACATCTGGCCCAGCCTACATCGCAAAGAGGAGATGGACCGCTTGACTTTAGTTGCAAGTGGGGACCCTCAACTTGCAGGCTGGTTGTTGTCTCGGACTCACTTTACCAGGAACCTTAAATACTCAACATCAAGACGATGTTCCATAGAACCTATAACAGCCTTTTTCGTTGGAGTTCAAATTTTTTAGAAACACCATTCTTTGGATCCGGAAGTTGTAATTTGTTAAGAATGACTCTCCAAGCCATTGTGCCAGAAGGAAAAAATGGAGGCCTCCATGAAGTCCATTGTTGTGGATGGACTCGGAGATGAAGCACACCCATAAACTAAAATGATGGGCCGTATGTTGTATAACCCTTTCAAACTTATTATAATTTTATAGAGTTCAAACCTTCTGGTGTAACCATTAGCTGCTGCTGTTGCTGCTCTTTATCATCCTGATTAATCTTTAATGCACCCTTTTTCTGCATGCTTGTGTGTTACTATTTGATGACCAAAAAGAGGTTGCAAACCGTCCAGCTTATCAAAACATTTTTTGTTGGGCAACTTTCAATTTTCCTCTCTGGTTTCCAAATTGGCATTGATAGCACACCCCTCGTTTCTCTTGCAATAGTCTACACACACCACATAAATACCCACTCTGACTCTTGACACGGATAACTCGTCTTTCATCAGCAATTATCGCCATATGGGGCTTCATAATTGAGTTTTGGCACATAAAATAAAATTTTATAGCGGTTCAGGTTGTCTCAATACACTATCGTCATTCCTAAATTGGCATCACTCAAGCCCCGGGGAAGCATTTTACACTTTACAGTCTTTTGAAGATATTACGAACCAGGAAAATTAAACTGATCTACCCAAGGACTACACCCGAATTAGAGGACACAGCAAAGTGCCTTTCAACACCCACCTCCGCATGGTGTTTTGGATGGGACAAGAGCCAGCAGTTTCAGTTGGGAATTTTGGATGGCCGACGAAAAATGGATTGTGGGCGTCCTGGTTGAAGATTTTCCTATTAAAAATATCAGCACTAAAACATTCAAAGCCAAGAATTGCACAACTGGAGGTGCTCAATGCTGGATGGTAAAAAAGGCATTTATAATATGGGAATAGGCAAGGAAAAAAATCCATTATCTCGAAGCTTACATGGCCTAACAGATATTAAATACAGACTTCAGAATAGTGTTTGACACATCAAAACATTGAGTTAGCAAGTCCAGTTATATCTGATGCAACCTGGTCGTATTCTCCCTTCAGCTTCTCTTGTTCCTCTTGGCCAAGTTCCCCCTTGGTGGGCTTGGTTAGCACCAGTACGCAGCAAGTTGGCCTCTTGGTGGCTCCAGCATTGGCAAGGTCCTGAAAGGAGCAATTTAGCATGCCATCAGTATCGAAATTTAACCAACTGGTTATGCACAAATATTTGCATGTAAGCATACAACATACACAGCATTAACTGATCTAGTCATTGGTAGAGCAGTAGAACTTCATACAAAGAGCAGGATTACAGCAGGTGAGAAAAAGGTAGTCAGGCGAATATGACAATTTCTGAGTATTCACGTTTAAAATGGAGAGGCATGATGCTTTAACTGAATAATAAGCAAAACAAGATTCAATTTTTTTAAATACATGTTACTTCAAAACCGCACTGAAAAAAAGTCAGGCAATTTGACTTTTCAACAATATGTGGGAAGCATGGTGTTTTCCATGTACAACTACTCAGTTACAATAACAGAGCCAGCCCATGCACTTCCTTTCTTCCTTGGGGCACTACTTAGCAAGGCAGCACGATAGAAGTAGAAAACATATTTGATAATACCCTTCAACAGTATGAGATAAATGAATTACACTAGCCAAGCATAAAATATTGATCAACATAATTGAATAATGTTTAGCATGTCTCGGGTGATTAAAGGCATCACGACTTACTTCCTTTGAGGAAATATAGATGTATGGTATATTAGCTTCTTCGCATAAGATTGGAACATGAGTGATGACGTCTATAGGTGATATGTTCCCAGCAATAACACATATTCTGCAATGATCATGAATGACACGAAATCAAATTTAGTTTCAAAAAGTTAAATACAAGAGCCACTTCAGAACAAGCTTCTTAAAACTTCAAGCAACTAAATAACCCAGTTTAAGACAATGTGTCACTTCTTCCTAACCCAGCCCTGAAATAAAAGAACATCACACAAGATGAATGAAAACAAGCCAAGGGAAAATAGGATACTCTTAAATACTGATTGGGGCTCAAATAATGTCCCAGCGAAGTGTACCGAGGACTGCTGCTGCTCCAATTTTCACTTTAGTACCATACTACGAAACAGGGCACGGATCTTGACAATCAATTTTGGAATCGTCGATTCCAGAAAGGTGTATAAACCCAATCATTCTCTTTTATGAAACCAACCTAAACAAGTAAAACTGCCAACTTCCGACTTTATGTTCAAGAAGACAAAACAGAATGTTTATAATGCATCTTATTGTTACATACTGCAGCAAGAAACATAGTAATAAAGAGAAGAGAGCGATTTTCAGAAGAAGGTGGGTATTCCTTAACCAAACGCTAGCAACATTAACAATTGATCACCAGAAAAGCTACTAACCCTTTGTTGCCGCGCCTTATGCTTTTGACGACCTCCTTAACTCCTCTCTTCAAGCACTTGTGCTCCGCAGCTGAAATCCCAATAGAATGAACACACAACAAATCAAAATAAACCAGCACATAATCACAAAGCACATTATGGGTGGTGCAAATGCGAACCTCGGCGAACCAGTTTGAAGGTGCGTTTGCTAAGCTTCTTGCCAGCCAGTGGTTTGGCTATGGGTGCAAGGGACAATAGCTTCTTCTTCTCCCTCTCCTTCTGCCCTGATTTCTCAGTCTCGCTGTCGCTTCCCATGTCGCCGCTCTCTCAGAATGCCAGCCAGCAATTGAGCTTGGACGAGGGGTTGAGGTCTGGGATGGCGGAGCGACTGGGCTGTTAGGATTTAGGGCTTCATGGGAGTTAAATAGGGAATGAGGTCGAAGCCAAAATTCCCAAAAAGGCCTCGGGGAGAAAATAAATTTTTCTTTATGATTTAACTGTATTTCTTATTTTTTCTCCTAAACTAAAATCGCTAACAATTCATTTTTTTATAATCGAGTTCAACATTTACTTTATTTTATTTTACATTTGAATCTCTAACAAAATTTGCTCAACATTTATGTGTTGGTGTGCGTGTGAATTATTTTTGGTGATTAATTCGTTGCTATAGTTTTCAATGATAATATTAAGGATTTGTTGACACGAATATTCGTATTAATAAAAATCTATTGCACAAAAAATATTTAACAAATCATGATTGTTGTTGATTTTTTATTTTTATGTAATTTTACTATTAAATAAAAATCTTAGAATAAATAGTTATTTTAGTAAGTGTTATATTTGAGGGTGATTAATAATTAAAGTTTGTTGTCTTAATTTAATAATTTACACTGTAATCCAAACTTAATAGATGATGCTTGTGTGCAAGTAATTTTTCTATTCGTCGTAATTGTTGGATAATATTTATATTAAGAGAAATAATAATGTGGCATTTATCTCAAATTCTCCAAAAAAAAAATTGTTTAAAGGATGTGCTTTAATCAATTAAACCCTCTTTTATTTGTTTAAGTTAAAAGAATTAAGAAGTTGTCTGACTAAGTTTATTTTTTATAATTTATAAGATTATATAAATTTTTAGAATTTATAAATTTATAACTTTTATTTTAAAAATAAATTAATAAAATTTTTGACAAGATCATTTTATAAAATTTTATTAAAATTTATATTTATAGTTAATTATAATTTTTATATAATAAAAATAAAAATAAATTAAATATTATTAATAAAATTAATTTAAAGATATTTATACTATTTTTAATACATAAAATAAAGTAACTTATGCGATGTAAGGAAATAAGTAGAGAATCATCAATTTATTTTTAAAAAATTTATAAATTTCAAACATATTATTTTTGAAATTTATAAATACTTTTATAAAAAAATTACTAAGTATTCATAACGAACTTATAAATTTTTAACCTCTTATAAAATATTTTAAAAATTTTATAAATTTATCTAAATACTCTCTAAATCTAATTTTTTAATTGAACTTTTGACAATCAAAATAGTTTTGACAAGGTGGTTAGCTATTAAAAGTAGTAATAGATAAAACAAAATACTACATACATAGTGTTTTTAATCTATATTTTAAAAAAAGCTTAACATCTTTCAACTAATTGAAAATGTAAAATTTTATGGTCTTGAATATGAACAATGTTGCCTACGAATTCCATTGTTGTGGAAACTTCCATTGTTTTCATCCATAGACATGCATAAAATGTGTGATGAGAAAATAATATATTTTTATTAATGATGCAATACATATTTCATCATCCACGATATAAGGAGGGATGTAAGTATAATAATCTAATCACCTAGTTAATGGCTACACACCTTTTATACATGTGCAGTAAAAAAATTTCATATAAATTATACATTTTACATCAAATATGATATTAATAGGAATTAAAAAAAAAAAAAAAAGACAACCTCCTTTCTCAAACACGTAAATGCAAAAGACAACTTCTACCCTTTCGAAATTCTCCTCCCTTACTCCACTCTGTCTCAAAGCGTAATTAGAATAAATTTAGTTAAATTTTTATATTTGGATTGAGCGCTTTCTATTTTTTATTATTCTCAAACGAGAGATTCGTGTAGAAAAACTAATTTTAATAGATAAACTTTAGTTTTGAATAAGGGAATTGTTTTTGTAATGTCAAATTTTGCTGCCATTTATAAATAGTAATGAATCGTTTATTGTAGTTATTATTTTTTAAAAAAATAAATCGATGTATTAAACTTGAAAATGAATATGTAACAGCTGACAAAAGACAATTTTACCCCCACTAATTAACACGTCGGCGTGCTAATCCCGCACCATACTAAATACTTCTCCGGCAACAAAACCCTAAACCCCGCCATCTTCTCGGTGTTCCGCTCGCTCGCTGCACCTCACAAACGCCATTGAAGTAATTTAGGGTTGTGAACTCCATCGCGAGGAAGCAACCATGGCATCCATTTTGTCTCAGCTACAGGCAATCAAAACGGTCCTAAACGCCTCCACTGATCCCGAACCCGGTAAGAGACGGCCGCTAACTCGTCCTTCAATTCTGTTTGATGCCAAAGCAGCCGCCGATATCGACCTTGACACCATTCTCAACATCGCGCTATCCGGTATTAGAATTCTCAGTCGAAAGATTGAACTTTTCTCAATTAAAAGTTTGCAATATATATGTAGTTTTTATGGTTTTGGAATTGTCATACCGTTCGTAAAACAGGTTTAGAGGTGCTAATAAGCATGGAGGAGCGGTTCAGGAATTACAAGAACGATTTGTTCAGTTACCAGAGTAAAGAGGTAGACAGAGAGTTGGTCGGGCAAGAAGAAAACAAACGAATTAATGCATCCATTAACTCTTATTTACGGTTACTATCAGGATACCTCGAGTTGCATTCTTCTTTGAAGACGGTGGAGTATTTAATCCGTAGATACAAGTATGATTTTAGTTTCTATGCGAGCAGATTATTTTGCTGGGAACATGTATTCTAAGGTTTGATAGTTTGGAAGCTCTTGGTTATTTTGATTTTAAAATATATGTTTGTGGTTCGTTGAACTGCAGGGTTCATGTGTACAATGCCGAAGACCTGATTTTATGCGCATTGCCATACCACGACACACACACATTTGTTCAAATAGCTCAATTAATTAACACAGGGTAAGTCTATATGCGATTTCCTTTCCGGAGGATATAAGAAAGTATAGATCTCTACACCATCCTAATTTTTGTTTCTGTAAATTTTTCAATTTGTATTATGGATGTGAAATTGATCAGGTAAGTGATGCCAATACTATATGTCTGCTTTAATTGATTAATGTTGGTGGTGCAGGAATAGTAAATGGAAATTTCTTGACGGAGTTAAAACATCAGGTGCGCGTCCACCCAGGGAGGTCATTGTGCAACAGTGTATTCGAGACATGGGGGTTTTGGAAGCTATTTGTAATTATGTAAGAAGTTGTTTTGTGCTCTTGATTGTTGATCTCCTTATCTATGCCCCTATTGTGAGTTCCTAAAACTGTTGAACATTTCAGGCTACACCTGTGAAAAAGATTCAACCGTCAAAGCATGTGACAGGATTCTGCACTGCAGTCATTTTTGAGGTTTTGGGGCGTGTTCCCATTGATAGTGATATTGTGAAGAGGATTCTTCCATATGTGAGCTCTGGGCTTCAAGCTGGTGCCAGAGGAGAGAACCAGAAGGTCCAAGCTCATTATTTTTTTTAATGATAATATTAATAATTAGACATATTTTAATTTTTATTACTGTAGTTTGTCTCTTAGAGAGTGACTGTATTGAATTTACAGGCTGGTGCTCTCATGATTGTGAGTTTACTAGCCCAAAAGGCAGCATTGGCATCTAGTGTCGTCAAAAGCTTGTTGTATTCAGTGGCTGACATGGCTAGGGCTGAATCAAAAGAAAGAGGTGATTTGCAGTGGATACGCATGTCTTGTATGACCTTAATCACCATTGTTCAGGTATTGCTTCCTGTTATAAAATTTAATTGGCAAAATTAGTTTGGCTATGCTTGTTTTCAAATTATGGATTTAAAAAATATATATTTAATTATTACACTTTTAAAATCTTATCTCTTTCTCTCTCTTACTTTACTTAATTTTCAAGATAAAAACATCTATAAACACATACTATAATTTCAAAACAAACAAAGCCTTTGTCAAAACTTAAGTACATAATTTTTTTTAGGACTGGTGTCTTTTTTTCTTCCTCTGTGACGTGATTTTCCCTGATGCAACATGTGTTCTTAAGAAGAGCTTGTCTATTGTCTTCCCAGTACTGAGATTATCCAGCTGATCATTAGCATTATCTTTACTTTTCTAGTTTCAATCTGTGGAATTAATCCCAAAGAAAACTCTGGATGTCTTAAATGAAACCGGGTAATGATTTATATTCATTTACAAGTGTCCTTTAGAGCACAAAACTGGCACTTAAATTTCAAATGCAGACAATCGATTTTCTTACTCTTTTTTCTTGATGAAGGGATTTTCCGGGGATCCTTTCACGGTTGACCGAGGACTTCAACATTGACAAGTTCATATCTGTCTTTCTGGATTCCTTAATAGAGTACAGGTTGGCAATACCTTCTTTCTCCTTCTACATCATTTTTCTCAAAGTCATCTTGTCAAACTGATCCTTTGTTCTTTTTTAATAGTGTTTCTGACGATCACTGCTGTCAAACTCTATTGGCAACAATCAAGACTATTCCTACGCAAGCTTATGTAGAGCAAATAGTCTCTAGGCTTCTTACTCTGCGTGTGAAGATATATGAGGACAAGGCCAATTTGGCATCATCTGAATCAGGTTTATATATTTACTCTACCTTAGGCTTCTTACACGCCACTGTTGAAGATTTATTATATGCTTCCAGCTGGATGAGTTTTACTCATCTAGTGTTAATTTTTGGGTTGTCTAATTTGTCCTGTTCTATTAGGGAGCCAAGTCAAAAAGATTCTGCTTTCTATTTGTGAGAAGTATCCAAATGAATCACGAGGAGCCTTCTATAGTTCTCTGAAGGTTTGGTTCTTCCCCATTTCTTTCTCTAGTTTTCTTGTTGAGTGGTACTAATTAGTTCAGTTCTTTGTTTGGCTTTTTACAGGGTGCTAAGATACGGTTCAATAAGGTCAGTTCAGGCTACCAATTACTCTGCCAGATTTTAGATGAAAACTTGGATTCGTCACAGGAAGTGCTTGATCCAAAGTTATTTTTTGCTCTGGAACATTCGGAGGTATCAATCTTTCAGATGGTGTAGAATTTGACATCATTTCATTATTGACCCTACAAATATATTGTATCTTGTTCCCCTCAAGCTTGCCTGCCCAATTACTGCTTGCGTGTTTGTCTTGCCCTGAAACTAATGTGCAATGCAACTCACTTAAATTCGATAACTATGTGGTCATATCTACAGGCTGAGATCCGAAGATCAGCAGTTTTGGGATTGGATGCAGCCAACATTCTTAGGGAGAAAGCTGCTGGCTCAAAGGTAATATCTCATTTATTTTGTATTGATTTGTCTGACATTACATGCCATTGACTACTTGTTCCGAACCCTTAAAAAAGTTGTGCATCATTTTAGTCTCTACTGGATGGTATTCTATTTTTTCATCTTTCTCTTTTCTTCTGTCACAAAAGGCGAAAGTGCAGTTGATTTTCTGGGAATACTTCCTGTGCTTGATATCTTAGCAGCAGTTGTTAGGGGGCTTCTCCATCTTATGATTGTTAGAAGTAGCTGTAGATTGCTTATGGCTGGCTCATTGCTAGTGTAATGTAGATTCAAGTTGAACCAGTTGTAATTTTATTTGGTAATCACAGCTTATTTTAATAATGAATTTGAAGTAACAAGTAAATAGTCACATGCTCATCTGATGAACCAAAGTATCATTATTGCATTTTGTTTTGATTTTCAAGTACCAGACACTTTAAGATTTTTCAATTACATTTATTCATCAACAAATTTCATCTTTATCTCTTTTAGTTTAAAGTTGTGATCTGCCTTTGATGTTAATTTAAATTAGAAAAGGTCTTGTTTTCACTTATGTATTTTTTTTGCTTATTTTGGCTAGGCCTGTAACTAAATTGTGGTTGGTGCTCCTTATCATTCATTTGGCTTCATTTTAATACTTTTTTTCTACTATTTATCCAGAAGTTTGATGCGATTCAAGATGCACTATCTCGCCGACTTTACGATGAGGATCTAAATGTTGTCTTGGCAGTTCTGAAGTTGAAGAATATGCGTGAAATATTAAGTTCAGCACTTGTGATCGAACCAATACAATGTGTGCTTCAAAGATGCGTTAATGATTTGCTGTCAAGTGAGATGCCTTGACTTGGTCCTCCTTTGTGTTTTGCTTCGATTATTTTGTTGTATTGACCTACAGATACTGAAATATTTGAGCAAGATGAAAATTTTCATTGGGCAATGGTTAAATAAAAATTACATGATGCCACCAGCGATCATTTCTTTATGCATCCAATGGGAGGTAGTGAGGTTTTAACCGTTGGACTTAGATTGTTTGAATGGAGATTGTTGTTCATGTTACTCTCGGAATTCTGGCTGTTTATTTTTTTGGCGTGTTTAAGATATTATTAAGAAAAATATTGAAGCTCTAGCGTGAGTTTTATGGAAGTTGTAGAAGATTGGGATGAAAGGTTCCTTATTTTCAGTAAGGGAGAATTAGATGTTGACCCATTGGAAGAGAATTTGTTGTATAGATCAAGCAATAATAATCAGTTCATACGTATTTTCAGTTTTATAAGGTTGGTCCATAAAATTACTCATTTACTAGAAAATCATATAGAAATAGACAAAGGCTTTTTATGCAAGAGGTGGTGATTCTGTCACTTTGGAATTATATCCATTTTTGTCAACTATATGCTGTTGAATGTTCCTATAGTTTCTATCTTAAAGATGCTGATGTTCTGCTTGTTCTTGTGTGCTGGTCATAATGCAGGCTCATCAACAAATACATCTCTCCCTGGCGGTGCTGCTTTGTTGTGCTTGCAACAAGTTATCTCAAATTTCAAGGATCAGGAACAATATTTGTTGACATTAGCAACAAGCATTTTCCCATTACTTTTAGTTCGACCTAAGGTTTTCTTTATTATGAATCGCTTCTTTATGTCACCTGCCAAACATGATCTGATTATCAGTGAGAGTTATTTTCTTTGCTTGCTTATTACTCTCTTTTTACTATCTTAACCAGACTCAGAGATTAAACTTGAAGGCCCTGGAATTGGCTAAAGAATTAAAATGGCCTTTCTATGAGAACCTTGTCCTCCGTCCGGGATCAGAGAAGGTAAAATGATATTGAAATATATACTAGCTGATAATGTTCCTGAGGCATTTAAGTCTTGCACTGACTTCCACTATTACAAGAGAATGCCATCTAAATTGACTAAAGAAAAAATATCAAAATGGTTGCAGAAATTAGATATTGGACGCATATCTTCAATTAATTTTGAGAATATCAGTAAGTTAGCTGAGAAATTCTCATTATGCCCTGAGGAATACATGCCTTGGCTTGCCAGATGCTGCAACTCTCATGAGCTTTCAAAATTACTGTTCTTCTTGATTTTGTTGCTGTCACTGAAGATGTTGAAAATAGGTAAATACAGTTCTCACTATTTGTGCTTGAAATATTTTCCCAGCTTTATCATATACTTAGTGCCTGTTTCATCAACTATGATAGAATTAGACCCTTCATGTGAAATTTTGGTAATCATCACCTTTTGTTGATATGCATCATATCAGTTTTTTGACACCCCTCCCCTCAAAGCCTTTCTCTAAGTTCTTGAAAAAAACATGCTCTTCTTGTCACCCATGTGATCCTACATCAGTAACCCTGGATCGTTTAGTAGTTATGCTTTCTTCTCCTACTAATAATTACAGATGTTGCATTCATTGTTCATGTTTGAACTGTTGTTACATTTGCACCTCGGATCTTTTTCTTGAGTTGGGGAAATTATTATAAGTTAGACTGCAATGATTTTTCTTGGAATGGAGTTTAGAGGTAACATGCTTAATTTATCTTTGCCCTCTTTGACTTGTCAGAAGATGGCCAGTTCTCTGCCTTTTTTGATTCTTGTTTTAAAATTCTCAAAAATGAGTGGGAGGTGCTAGAGTCTCTGGGGATATCTACAGAGCTGGTATGGTAATTTGTTATGCTAATTTCTTTATGCCATCCGATACTTCTATTACTTGAATGCTAACTGCTGGCATTGTATGATGACTCACAGTGCAAGAAAAGAATCCTGGATAGTGATTGCAAAGGAATCCTAGATGATCTTTCTAACACTAACATCAAGGACCTAAATGTTGAGGTTCTTGCTTGCTTGTTTCTGAGATTAACAGAAATATTTATTGCAACAGCTCCCGAGGATATGTCTTTGGTTGGTGATGTTCGCATTTTTGTTGTTCTGGTATATAAGTTTGTTCCCTCGGCCATTCTTGGGCATTAAACTTGTATCTGTCGCAGGATTTGAACGGAAAGTGGATCTCCACACTTCAAGATCTATTTTTGTTCTTTGCATGTCACTCTAAAGACGCTTTTAAGAAACATTTGGAATACCTTTTTATGAAGTGCAAGATCTCTATGATGAGAATAATGTTGAAACACATTACAGATGAAGGTTTGGATGCCCTTATCCTTGTTATTTGTTATGTCATTTTCATTTCCCCTTTAGTGCTTTTCCTTTTTCCTGGAACTGGATGATGAGTATTGAATTGGAAATAACTTTCAATTGGTGAAATTAAACTCTTTGACATTTTGGGTATATCTATATGTATAATAGAATACAACATCAACTGTAGCAACATCTATGTCATTATGTGTAATTTGTTTCTGATTGGTGGAATACCAACGTTGAAAAGTTAAATTTTGTGGCTTTCATCTTTAAATTAAGACTTAATCAATAGGTTTCCTTGGCATTAATGTGTTAGTTACTTGAAATGGATGTGCTAGCATGTTTAATTTTTTATGCTCATAATTTTTAATCTAACAGTTCCATTGATACATTTGATTTATATTGCATGCAATGAGGAACTCTTTGATTCACATAGAGTATCTTTTCATTTGTGAAAAGAATATTTCGAAATTACAAGAATTATTGCATTGGTGAATAGAGGCAATTGAGGACATGAATCTAATGTGGTTCAACCATTAGGCCCACATACATGAACAGATGACCAAAACCTAAATCAATATACTGTTTTTCTTTTAATTTTCTAGCAATCACCAACTATTTATATAGATGAGCATGTGCAACAAATAAAGAATGATATGACCTAAAATCATACTAAATCAATATACCGAATTTATGTTTAATCTAGACATTTCTGGTACAGTGAACTTCAAGAAATTAGTACATGAAAAACATATATTTTTACGGCGATCTTGTAATTATGACAATGAATCAATCTTTGATTTTCAGTGTTCGCCCTCAAATTGAATATAGGGATTTTATTAGAACTAATATAAGTTGCACACTCTATGTGTGCAAAAATTTATTTATAAATTATAGGGTTGCATTTTAATTAATAAAAATAAAATTATTTATAAAATTTATAAGTATTAAGAATGCTAAAAATCAGAAAATAAAGAAATATCAAAGGAATTTGAAAAAAGAGAACATTTGAGAGAATATACAAATAAAAGAATAAGATAAAATAAAAGAGAAAAATTATATAAAAGATTAACATAAGAAATTGTGTTATTTGATGCTGTGCAAAAGTAATTAAAATACAAAAATGAAGGAAGAATCAGAAGAATTTGAAAAATGAGAAAAAATTTGAGAGAAAACATGAGAATGAAAATAATAGGAAAACAATAAAAGAATTTAACATAAGGATAGTTTTGAAAATTCACTTCACTTCTAGAAACCCTTATCTACATAATAATATAGTATAGATGTTCAACTTGGATCACCAAATTGAGACAAATAATTCACCAACTAGCCAAAAAGGTAAAGGAGCATGAGTGTAGATAGGCAGACAGATAGTTAAGTGTAGACAAAAACGTATTCAACCAAACAAACTGTCAGAAATTACGATTAACCGTGCTAGTGAATAATAGATGAAGATCATGTATTATACGTGGCACCCAACCAAAACTAAAGGCAGCCAAAATTGTATAACAAATACAGGATTGAGTTTGCTTTGAAACCATGTTGAATTATTGGATGAATTAAAGTGCAGGGGAAGAGTGACCATGAAGCACAAAAAATATATGGTTCAGCCATTAGGCCTACATAAGGCTATTTCATTTATTTCTTCTTTCATGATTCAATCATACAATCACTACTTGTTTATGTATTTGTGGATATGTGATAAATAAGAAATGATCATATTATATTTGCTCTTAATATTTGCTAAATTCCCTTATTTATTTAATAATTTTCTTTATTGAGATAGAATGCATCTTTTATTATGGTTTCATTGTCTAATTGTCCTTTGTTGGTGTTTGAAACTCTCAGGTGTTCCCTATGCTGCTCAAATTGAGAGTCTTCACTGTTTCTCACGTGTTTGTTCTCAGTTAGATGAGAGTTCAGCCCTTCAATTCCTTTCTGATTTCCCTTCTGTCCTTGTTCCACTATCTAGTGATAATCAGGTTATAGAACTTTATTCTTCTCTACTTTTCTTTTCGCTCACCCAGACATTTCTTACTATCTCCATTTATTGGTTGATTGGGATTTTTTATTAGCACAGAATGCTTTTGCTGTTATGGATTTCTTTCTAAGTTCTTTTTTATTAATATATTTGATACTCTTCAACCTTGTCAATTTTTTGAAATTGAACTCTCTTGCTGTCTCTCTTTTCAATATATGTAGAGCATACGGGTGGCTGCCATGAGCTGCATTGAAGAGCTATATGCACTGTGGTCCCATATTGGTAGGAATGGTATGTAATGATATCTCTGTTTTTACCCAAATGGCTTGTGGCTCTTCATTGATGTTCCTAATCCTCTAATGTGACAGGCAACAATGAAGCTTGGTTTCGTTTTCTTGGAGAGCTGTTGTGCATAATTATTCAGCAGAAGAAGATGATTTTATCAGACAAGAATGTTCTTGCCTCTATCTTCACATCTCTTCTCACTTCATCTGACAGCCTTTTGGTGCAGCAGGCTATAGGAAAGAGGTTTGCTTTTGATTATGTGCTTGCCTGTTACCTGGTCAATGGTTAATGATCCCATAATGGTAGCATTATCACATGGAAGATGAACTGTGTAATCTATCCTATCAGATCCAAGCTTTATTGAATAAAAATTTTTCTTTTTTCGTTGTTTTGTATGCTTTTGTTAATTTGGTACTTAATAAACATTGAATTTTTTTAAACCATGGGGAGTTGATCTAGACTTCTTCTATGGTTCTATTGATTGCTAGGTTTTATGAATGTTATCCATGCTATGAGAATTTGAAGTTCTTGTACTATCCCATTCATAATGTTCTTTTACATGGATTTTCAGATTTGATGTGTCCGCCAAAAATGACATCTTGGTTTTCATGGTCAGCCATGCTCTTGAACTTCCCGACCATGCAAAGGTTTGTGGTTTTGATGAAGTTTTATTTTGTCAGTGGCTTTTGATAGGGTACTACATTGAGAAAAGTTATGGGAGTTAGTCTCACTGCTGATAAATATGTACTGTGTACCAATATTCCATTGAAATGCCGTACTCATTGACTGATAGTATTTCTGTTTGATGCTCATGGCAGTTGAACATTCTTTCTTTGATCCAAGGTGTGGGAAGTAAACTTATATCTGTTTCTGGGGTGACATCATTACTAAGCCGTCTTTTGGAGAGTCGCCGTCAATATTGTCTTGCTGATGGCAAACTATACCGCAAGTTGTCACAAAGTGAAGTTGACGTATTATGTCTTTTGCTGGAGGTAAAGCTATGTTTTACCATTGTGCTTATACCTTAAACTTCTCCTCAAGATTGTCATACATGACTTTGTGTCTCAGTGCTGTACTAAGCCTACTTCACCTCATGAAGCACACCACTCTGGGGACTTCATATTAAAGGCTTTATGGGTTAGTGGCTTTGGTGTTACTTTATATATTGACTTTACTCTTTAAATTGTATCTGTTCAAATTTTGGTAGTTTTTCCCTTCAGGTAAATGGTTCTGAAGAGACTGCAATTGTGAAACCATGCATGACTGCTTTGAGAAATCTTACCAGTGCTGGTTATGGAGATATGAATGCTGAAACTCAGGTTAAGTCCATTTCCCCCATTAAGTAGGATTTACTATCTAGCATTATGATATGTAATGGTTAATTCCATCGCATGTGTGGAAAGCTGATTTGACTTAAAAAAGCATCACATACAGCTGTATTTTGTAGGTTGCAAAAGTTTCATTTGATGTTCTTTTTGTCCTTATTTAGCTGATTGTTAACTTATGCAAGTGAAATGCACTAACAAATCACTTGTTCTTGAGACACATGTTAAGTGCTAGATAAGTAAGAAACATGATGGTATCTGTCTTGGTTTTGATTGTTCAACTGGTTGACTGGGTTTTGGCCAGGGACTATTTGAATGTTTAAGAACAATGATCTGTGAAACTGGGATATGTTGGTTGATTCTTTTTCTTGTTACTAGACCGGTTGTACAACTTGTTGTCTTTGCTGTGGCCTATGTAATTCAACTGATTCATTTGGGCATCTGCATTACAATTTTTTCCCTTTGATGATCATATGAAACATGCTGCTGCTTTGCATTTGGCAATTGGAAAGTTCATAAGTGGCTTAATTGTCCTGCAAACTTTTGGATTGAAATGGTGCTCTTTGAAGTTCTTGAATCAAACCTGCCATTTTAAATAGAAGCTGCCATTCTGTGGTAGAACATAGCCAGTTAACTCAGTTGGAGAAGTTAGTAATTTGACTGTTGGAATTGTAGCTCACCTCTTGCAGCCTGAGCTCTGATTAAGTGGAATCTTATACGTATCATGTCCTTTGGTGCCAATTATTGATTTTTAAGCTTAAGAACAGCAATATTCTGATCCTGGGTCTTGGTTTTAGTTGTATTTGGCATCACACTATTATAGTAAACCCACACAGCTGATAATAATTTGGTTTTAGAACTCTTTATTCTCCCCGGTGCCCGCTCATTATTAGGAGAGTGTTTGACTAAACTTATTTTTTATAACTTATATGATCATGCAACTTATAAGATGCTTTTAGAGCTTATAAGCTCATGTCTTGTTTTAAAAATACTCTACTAGAGTGTTTAGTAAAATCAACTTATAAGATTTTATAAAAAATTATAATTGTAATTGATTATAATTTTTTTGATGTAATAATAATAAAAATAAATTAAATACTATTAATGAAATGTAATTTATGGATATTTATGATATTTTTAAAATATAAAATGAAGTAGCTTATAAGATGTTTGAAAATAAGTTTAGAATATCTAACTTATTTTCAAAGATTATTCTCAACTTATTTTCAAAGAGCTTATAAGATCTTCTAAAAAAAAATTATCAAACACTCAATAAGCTCACCTAAACACCCTCTAGGTTGCCTCTAGCTCCTTACTATAACATATTCTGTATTTTATTCATAAGATTAGAACTAAATTTTAGGGAGACGTTTCTTTATTGTGCTTTTCTTTGTAATTATGTGTTGTGCATTATGAATTGATAAACATTTGTTTTCTTCATTATTTACTTCAAATTTTATTTTATTTTGTTCTGTGGTTTTGCAGGAACTTATCTTCCGAAATCTTTTGGTTTTATTCAGAACTGCTAATGGTGATATACAAAATTCCGCTAAAGATGTTCTGTTACGAATTAATGTATGTTTCCTCGGCTCTGCTTCGCTGATTACTTTCCTATTTTTCCCCGATTTGTTATCATTAATTCCATGCCATTTGTTCTAGTATATCTGGATTGGTATGATGCTACTACTGGCCTTGCTGCAAACTAAACTCATAGTATAATTAAAATAAGAGTTTCTGAGAGTTGCAAATGTTGCATTAATCTTGCATGTGAGAATCATGTATTGTTTTATTAAATAATTGGTATTATTGGATCTTGCCAGGGTCCATTTCTTGTAAGATTACTGCAATAATACTTCATTGCCTTTAAGGAGCTTTGATCCATTTGGTGAATTTTATTGTAGGAGATTATTCAGCAATACTACTTATGTTTAATATTTTTTTGCTAATGTATGCACCATGTATGACTTTTCCTAAATCTTGCAGCTAGATTGCTCAATACTGGAAAGGGTTCTTGATTCCATTTTGGATCATAGAACATCTGCAGTTGGTTCATCACATGGGAAGAAGCAAAAGAAATCAACCAAATGCGAGGCTCCTTATCAATGTAATGTTGCAACACAGGACAGACAAAACACTCTATCTTTGTTGAGTTCTTTTCTCGATGTGTTGCTAATGAAGAGAAACATAGATAACAGGTCTGTGGTACATGCTTTTATGTCAGTTTATAGCTTTGAAAAAGTTGTAATTGTAGGCTTTTGTCCTGTGAGATAATCTTCTGGATGCTTATTTGTTTAAGCTGATGATTCCTTATCATACTTTGTAGATCTTCACTTGTTGGTCCCTTATTTAAGCTGCTCCGCCTGATGTTTACCGATGATAAGTGGATTATTAATGTTGCGAACTGTGATAAAGCATGCCTTTCATCTGGTTCTCCTCAGATGGAATCTGATACAACAGCATACATTCAGCAGACACTGCTTTTGACCCTGGAAGATATTAGTGCTTCCCTTAAAAATGATAATCATAAGAAGGTTTTTCCACTGCTTTTATGTTCTTCATGTTGGCTCCAACTTGGCACACCTTAGCTTCTTCTGATTACAATTTACACTTGTTTTATATCAGGATATTATTGACAGTATCGACTTGCGGTTGTTAGTCAGTTTTGCCCGTTCGTCAAGTGATGCGGTTACCCGCAACCACGCTTTCTCGTTAATAACCACTCTGGTAAAGGTCATACCTGATGAAGTCTTGGACCAAGGTTTAGATATTATTACAGCCATGGGTGAATCTACGGTAACACAGGTAGGATGTTTCATTGCATTTCATATTCTTTTTCTGCTTTCTTCAATTTGCTTATATTACAATATGGGGATGGGCTGCCTTTTCATCCTGTGACATGATAAGCTGTTTCTGTTACATAACATTGCTCTTTTTAGTAAGTATTTTAGAAGGTTAAAATATTGATATACACCCATTGTAATGGGAATTCTAACATTATGTACAAACTTGTATTTGAAAAATTAATCTCAGTGTTGTGTTTACATCACTATCAAGCCTTAAGTTGATTAATAGCCTTCCCATCTGTGTAGTGGGATAGCTATTCACAACGTGTGTTTGAAGGCCTCGTATCAGCAATTATACCATGCTGGTTATGTAGGACCAACAACACAGACCAATTACTTCAGGTATGCCACTGTAATATCTTCTATTGCTAACATCCATTGTTAATCAAGTGTTGTTTAGTAGTTATTTTCTTGATATTTCATGAACCAGATCCTGACATTTTTTAATTTTCTTAGATCTTTGTGAATGTATTGCCACAAATTGCGGAACACAGGAGGCTCTCTGTTGTTAAGCACATATTGAGGTGGAATTTGGAATTTTGTCATTAAATTTTTTGGAAACAGGCTTTTTGGCTGACAAGTAATTTCACAGGACTCTTGGGGAGGCCAAAAGTTTGGGTTCATTGCTCTTCCTCCTTTTCTGTTCGTTAGTGTCAAGGAAGAGCTTAAATAGCCTGCTTGTTAAGGGACATACTTTTGATCACATGACTTTTGTCATCAACAAGCAGTGGGAGTACAAATTCACCATGCAGCTTTGTGAGCAGTATTCGTGCACAATTTGGCTTCCTTCTCTTATATTGGCACTTCAGAAAATCAGCAGTAATTCCTTGAGTGAAGATACATTTATGCAGATGCTCATCGCAATGCAATTTGTAGCAGACAAGCTACATGATCCTGAAATTGCTTACAAGCTTGAGTTGAATGAAGATTTAAAGGACATTCAGGTATAAACTCATATATACTGCTTCTTCTCGACATTATCTGCCATATAGGGACTATGGTTATTCTTTGTTTACTCCTGGGCAATAATTATTTGAAGTTTTAGGTACTTCTGCTGGGAACGGGAACATTATCATACATCTGCGCATGTTGTGTTGTATTGATGAGTCAGTTTCATCTGACAAGACTACTTACTTGTGAAACTCTGTTTGCTGACAAATAATATGTGTATATCTTTTTCTGAATTTTGAAAAGGTGAATTTTCAATTATCTACGAGTTGATAAAAGTAATATTGATTAGGACTGCTGTTATTGAAGAAGGATCTTTGTTTTTGGTGGTTTTTATAGTACTGTTTGTGCTTATATACTAATATTCTGTTATGAGCTCATGCTTTTACTCAAACTGGTTTCAATTTTGCAGACTGTTGTTGGTGATCTTATTGAGCAAGTTGTCTATCATTTGCAACTGGTTGACTTGAAAAAGAAGCATTTTAGTGTTCCAGCTGCTGTGAAGAGTGAACTGAAGGAGAATATCCGTGACGTTTTAAGAACTCTTACAAATGCGCTCCATCCTTCTACCTATTTCAATGTAATCATTAAATTGATTGGCCACACTGATAGAAATGTGAGGAAGAAGGTAAATTCTGAAAGATTGTTTTGCTTTAGAGAAGTTCCAAGCAAGCTAAAGTGCTCATTTTGGATTCAGATTTTTTTATTGTGTTTGTCAAGTTTTCTCATGTGAAAACAGGGTTGTAGTGTCTTTAACACATTCTCTTGCACACACGCACATTATTTGTTTTCATTTACAGTATTTCTTTAATAATTTAAGTTTTTGTTTATCCCTGTTGAACAGGCTCTTGGTCTTTTGTGTGAGACTGTGAAGGACTTGGATGCAAATCCAAAACTTGAGAAGAAGGGTTTGGTTTCAAGTTTAAGAAGCTTATGGCTGCATTTGGACAAGAATTCTCTGGAATCATTTGAGAACTTGTGCTTGGAAATATTAAGATTGCTTGATTCCTCTGATGACATCTCAAGTACTTCACTGAAACTGGCAGCAGTATCAGCATTGGAAGTTCTGGCAAACAAGTTCCCTTCACATGATAAGGTCTTTGGCATGTGCCTTGGATCTGTATGTAGAAGAATTTGTTCTGAAAATTCTGCTCTCTCCAGTCATTGCCTTCGAGCAACTGGTGCTTTAGTTAATGCACTTGGGCTGAGGGCACTGCATGAACTTCCTACTGTTATGGAATGTGTGCTGAGGAAATCTTGTGATGTTTCTTCAGTGGCTATAGAAACCAATAAAACCGTCAATGGTTCTGGGGTTTCAAATGCAATGGACTCCCTCTTCATGTCTGTTTTACTAACCTTGGAGGCGGTCATCAACAAGCTTGCTGGATTTTTAAATCCTTACCTGGGAGACATATTAAGATTGGTTGTGTTGCATCCGATGTTGTTTTCCCCCTCAGAGCTAAAGTTGAAGTCGAAAGCTGATATCGTGCGCAGTCTTATTACTGAAAAAATCCCTGTGAGCACAATTCAATTGCCATATTTTTTTTCTTGCACTTGCTTTCCTAGCTTAAAATTCTGTTCAACTGACTTTAATTTCCTTCATTAGGTTCGGCTTCTGCTCCCACCTGTGTTGTCATTGTACTCTGATGCTATTAAATCTGGAGAGTCAAGTTTATCAATTGTTTTTGAAATGCTAGGAAACTTGATTGGTACAATGGATAGATCATCAGTTGGCATTTATCATGCAAGAGTTTTTGACTTATGCCTATTAGCTCTTGATCTGCGCACTCAGAACCCTGCTTCAATTCGGAACATTGATGTTGTTGAGCAAAATGTCATTAGTGCTGTTGTTATGCTGACTATGAAACTCACGGAGACTATGTTCAGGCCTCTTTTTGTCAAGACTATTGAATGGGCAGGTTTGAATATTGAAGGTGCTGACATTAGCCCTGGAAAAGCTAATAGCCGGGCCATCTCTTTCTATAGCTTGGTGAACAAACTTGCTGGAAGCCATAGGTGAGTTAGCCAATCATTTTAATTGATTGCACTATGTTGCTTTCTTTCAAGGTATGCTTCTGTTGCAAGCTAGATATACTGCAGATAGAAGTGCTTAAGTATAAATCGGAGTTTGGAAATGGGGAGCTTTTAACAATTCCTATTTTTGAAGCATTTTAGGAGCCTGGTGATTATGCTACTGCTGTTAAAAATGTTAAATGTAATGTGGAGTTGTTGACCATGTCCACATTTGGATAAGGGGAAACTGGGAAAGATTACGTGGTATTTACACTTTGGGGTCACGAGGACTTTTTTGGTGCTCCTGTACTTGGTTGTCTCTGACTGTCTATTCATGGAAGTTTGCAAAATAGTAGAAATTTCATGAGGATAAAGTGTGTTAGGATCATCTTGTTTTGATATACTGGAACTTTGTTTCTCAGTGGCTGTTAGTATTAAAAGAGACTGATTTAATCCCGGCAATAGGTATACCATGGTAATTTTGATTTTATTGAGGCTGAGAAAGAATTATTTTAAGGCTTTGAATTAGGAAAATCATGGAAAATGATGTGCAGCCCTTTGGGCATCAGACCTTGGATTGAGTCTATATTGGATACAGTGGTTTATTTGGACAATAAATTTTGTTATATCTGTTAGGTTTATAGGTTCTACATTTTGACGCCCTTACCTTGTAGTTGCCAAAATTATAACAATGACTTTTTCATAAAGATGGCTGACATACATGGTTTAAAAAAACTATAGAACCGATTCTTTAAGCTGTGGAATGAATTTTTGCCTGGGAATTTATTAATGCCCATGGCCTAATATTACTTCTAACAATATAGTTTTTCTTCCAAAATGAAAATAGATTCTGGATGCATTGTTCCAGAAATTCTGAGCCTTGCTTTTTATGGAGGAGTTAGTTTCATCTTCGGTTGATTTTTCTTTATGTTATACAACTTGAATAGCTGATGACGGTTGCCTATTCTAAAGATGGATACAATTTTATTATCCAACCTTTATGTGTGTCATTTTACCCCCTTTTTTTCTTTTTTCTATATGTTAATATTATGACTGACTTGCCGACTTTGGTGTTTGAATCTGTTTCTGTCGCATGTTTTTTACAATTGTAAGGTATATGTTAGTAAAACTGCCTGAGCTAGAGTCAGAATCAGTTAGGGTTTGTGTTTTTCTTTTATAGCTGAATTCTTGGGTTTTCTGAATTTAAAGTGCTGCAGTAGTGTCCTGGTCCAGTTGCAGTATATTGTCTTATAATGTCTTCTAGGGATTCTCTCCTCTGTTTGCTTTTCCTTTTGTTACGAATGCAACAGTTATAAGGCTTTTATTTGTCAAAGCCCTGTGGAATTTTGCATCAGTTCTGTAACTTTGGATCTTCATATTCTTTATATTTTTTCCTTATTTTGTTCTATATTTTGGTGCAAACTACATCATCCTGCTTCTTCAATTTAATTATTATATGTACATTATTACTTTCAATATCAGGTCATTGTTTGTGCCATACTTCAAGTACTTCATTGATGGATGTGTCCGAGGTCTTGTTGATGCTGAAGACCACAAGACTGGAGTCACACAGAAGAAGAAGGCTAAGCTTAGTAGTGACACAAAGGATAGAGATGCTGCATTATCTCTTCAAGTGTGGCATCTCCGGGCTTTGATATTGTCGTCTCTACATAAATGTTTTCTTTATGATACTGGAAGTGCAAAGTTTCTTGACTCTTCCAATTTTGAGGTAAGGACGATTTCTTACATGGCCATCTAAGATATATACATTTTCTTCAATCCTTATTTATGCTGAAACTCAAACATCAACATCCACATCAAATATCTTTCTTTGGATGCTTTTCTTTGGAATAAGATCAATTGTTAAAAGTATTTCTGCTTTCACGTATGAACATCAAGGAAACATTTCATTTTTTTCTTAGATTTATCTCATCTCTCCATTTCTTCTTCTCATTAGATTAGATAAATCTGCACAATCATGTCAGGTTGTTTTTTCTTGGATGAAGTGGGGACTTGGGAATATGTGCTGGTTGAGTTTTTGTGTGTTTTGGTTATGCACTTATGGGGTCCATCCATACTTTTGCGAAGCATATCCAGAGTTATTTGCATTTTATTATTGATGTAAACCTTTTTTGCCTGAAAATTTTATTAGCTTTATTGTTTAACTTTTTGATCTTGCTAATTCTTGATAATCTTGTCTTTTTTATAGTTAGTATTATGTTAGTAGGCTTGACATCAGGAAGTTCTTTGTTACCATGTTATGGCAGAAAGAGGTTAATTGGCCACGCTATAAGCTCAGTTAATTGGCTACGCTACCAATTTATTTTTGCATATCTTGTAGACTTCAGTTGCCTCAGATACCTTCTATATGAATGATGTTTAATTTTTTTTGTTGATCTTCATATCTGCCAGGTACTTCTGAATCCTGTGGTGTCACAACTTTCTGTGGATCCCCCAGCATCTATTGAAAATCATCCTAATGTACCATCTGTAAACGAAGTGGATGATTTGTTAGTTGCCTCTGTCGGTCAGATGGCTGTAACGGCTGGTTCAGACCTTCTCTGGAAGCCGCTGAATCATGAGGTGACTAAAATATGTTTATTTATTAACCTTTTTGTTTACTCATATACGTTTATTTTGCAATTTTCTTTAGCATTTTGCTGGATTAAAAGAAAATAAAAGAGAATACATATTTAGGCTATTGAAATCTTGTGTTCACTGATTGTTTTATATTGTTTTGTTGCACAACTGCTAAATGGTATGTTGTCACATCTAATGAAATCAAATACTAGTTTTGGGCCTTTCAAACACAGTGTCGAATCAAATATGAACTACTGGATGCACTTCTTATTATCTGTTCCACAGTTCCATTACTAAGCAATGTGCTGCAAACTTGCACTGTGGAGTGTTTGGTAGACAATTTTAATGGTTTAAATTTATGACTCTCTCAATCACATGTGCAGAATTCTAAATAGATGGCTTTGCTTGTTCCTCCAATATTAGACCAAAAAATTGCCAAGTCATCCTGTCTCTGGTGTTTTTATTAAACATTGGAATGATTAAATGGTTCTGATGGTGCGCAAGCTCTCCTTTTTCTCAGTGGCCGGTCCTTGATGTAGTTCTCTATGCTATTTAAGTTCTTAGTATCTTTACCTAGATCATGTCATGTTATTGTCTTCAGTGAATGTGTGATTGCATGTTTCGCACTTATGGATGGATTGAAGATCAAAATTGGGTTGGTGGAATAGCATTCTTCTTAGGGGCTGACGTAATAATTTCCTTGTGGTTTGGGTTCAGATATTGATGCAAACGCGGAGCGAAAAGATTCGTGCCCGTGTCTTGGGTCTGAGAATTGTCAAGTACCTTCTAGAGAACTTGAAAGAAGAATATTTGGTATTTTTGCCAGAAACAATACCATCCCTTGCTGAATGGCTTGAGGACATTGAGCCACGTGTCAAGTCGCTTGCACAAGAAATTAGGAAGGAAATGGAGACCATGAGTGGTGAAAGCCTCAGCCAGTACCTCTCCTGATATACAGGGCTAAGATTGTGATTTTGAACTCCTGCATGAAGTTGCAATGGAGATTAACGGATTTTTGACTTGTGAATGTACATGCAGATCCTCTCCGTATATAGGTGCCAATTTTGTCAGGATTTCTGCACTCGCTATGGGATTTTGAATCTACCTTGGTAGTTTAGTTAAGATGAGGGTATATTGTACTCGTAGCATGTGGAGAACGGAAGGTCTTGTTTTCCATATCTACGCAATTGTTCTATTCCTGCTCAGTCTATTTCTAGTCTCTTCTAATAGAGAAATGATGTTGCTAGTTAATTATGGCTGCCAGTTATGTTGGCCATCCATGAAGCAGCCTAGATGGCGAAGGGTAATGCGCGGGCAAACTGTGTTCACTTTCACGGTCAATGCCAATGTGGAGATGTTTGTCGTAATGATCTGAACTTCTGATCAAAAAAATGAAATGGTAAGAGATGGATCATGGAAGCGCTTCTAGACATTCTGAGGAGCATTTTGCAGCTACCTAATTTTAATAATAAATAAATCTCACGAAATTGAATTAAGACAACGTTGTTGGGCTATATTATTTGCGTTCATAATTTAAGTAATTCACATTTGATGAGAAAAACACTGGAGAGTCTTGCGTTCTTCTCTCGGCTATGCATGTTTCCCAATTAGAATGGAGTGAAAATTTTGAGTGATTTGGATGGGATCAAAATTATGTTCTAACTTATAAGGTTTGGACAGGTAAAAAAATTATTTTTATATATGATTAATACTTGTTAATAATTGAAAAATGTGATAGTATATAAATTTATAAGGTAATAAAAAATTGAATGTGAGTAGGAAAATTATAAGAATATATGTTTATTTGATTGTAAAGGTATAATGATTCAAAAATTATTAAGTAGTTAAAAAAAGATAAGAGAGAAATTTGAATTTAAATTTAAATAAAATTTATATAGTATAATGTCTAGTTTGTAATATTTTTAAGCTTTGATAACGTGAAAACAAACATAGCCCTCGTGTTTGTAGCAATTTGACACTATCACCTCACTCTGACTTTGGTTTAGGAAACGGTGTAACGCGTCTGTTTTGTGAAATCATTTTTGTTATTGCCTCGTCTAGATTTTAAGTTGTGTTGTTATTTTTATAAATTATTACATTATTTAATCATTATTATATATTATATATATATTTAAATAAATTATACTATTCATTTTATTAAAATATTCTTTCGAAACATACTATTTATCTTAACACAATTTTTATCAAACATTATATTGAACAACAATCTCTCCTCCAAACATAACCCAAATCCAACTAATTATTATTGCTGGTATTCTTATTTTGGGGATGGATTAGATAAACCATATTATGAAGAACAAGTTTTCCAAAAAAACATAAATAAAAAAAAAAAAGAAAGAAAAACTGGAAACCATATTATCAAAAACCCATCAAATCCACTGTTGAAGGTTGTCCTGACCGGCTATGTTCGGGAGAGAGGTTTTAATTAAAGATGATGTTTGCTAGAATTTATGCTAAGATGAGTATTATGTTTGGAAAAAAAAATTTAATGAGATAAATAGTATAATTTATTTGAATATGTGTGTATAATAATAATAATAATAATAATAATAATAATATATAGGAATAATGGTTATATTTTAGGATGAAAGTAAAAAAAAAAAGATGTTAGTATATGTGTGTATGTGTGTGTGTGGGTATTAATTTTATTATTAATAAGTATAATGATTGAAAAATAATTAATTAGTTATATATAAGAGAAAAATTTTGAATTTGTATTTAGATAGATGTTTTTTTGAATTATATATTTGAGAATATGAAGTATGAGATGATGATTTTGAATTAAAAATTAGGCTCCTAACATAACCAAAGGGTTCATTAAGTTAAAGTCAAATTTTCACACTACGTTATTATAGTTATGTTTCAAACCTTACTTTTAACACTAAAATAATATTTCAAACTTTACATTATCAAAAATACCACTCAACAATATTTTTATTTAAATTTAAATTTAAATTTCCTTTTCTTTTATATATAATTAATTAATTATTTTTCAATCATTACATCTATTCACGATTAAATCAATACATACATACATACATATATATATAACATATATACTTACATTTATTTTTATGTATATTCTATAATATAATTACTATTTTTATTAATTATCATATCATTTCATCATTATTATATATTTTGTACATATATTTAAATAAATTATACTATTCATTTCTTTAAACATTTCTCTCAAACTTATTATTCATTTCAATATAATTTTTATTAAATATTATATCCAACAAAAACTCTTTTCCTTGACATAGCCTACGGGATTATTATTTATATATGCTAATTCTTTTAATCTTTATAATTATCTATACCATATCGAGAGCCTTTCCGCCGTAGTCTTCTAAACATAAAAAGACTTAAATGCCCTCATATTATCCTGAAGTTTGCACTTCCCTTTTCAAATCTTCATTTATTATATTTCAATTCTTTATATCATATATTTTTTCCCTTCTCACTATCTTCCTAAAATTTCATTTTTTTAAATTTTTATTTATTTATCTTTAAACTTTTAATTTATTTTTATTTTTACTTTCATTATTCTTTGATATCCAATTGACTTTTCTTCACTTTTCTTTTAAGTATTTCATATTATTTTATATTATGTGTAAGTTATTGATTATTAATTTTTCATTTCCAAATTTATGGAAATTATTAATCAAACAACATAATTGAATTAAATTAATAAAATTAAAATATATTTTATTAGCGTGACTTAATTTATGAATTAATTTTTTAATTACACACACAATGACTGCATAAATGCTAAGACTATGTTTGTTTTCTAATTAGAATGAAAGACGAAAGTTGAATGATTTGGGTGGCAATCAAAATTATATTTGATTTGTAAGATTATATATATATATATATATATTGTGTGTGTGTGTAATATGTAATAATAATTAGATAATATAATAATATATAGGTCTATAGAGTATTAAAATACATAGATATGAATAAAAAAATTATAAAGATATGTATTAATTTAATTGTGAATAGATATAACGAGTTGGTTACATGAGGTGAGAGGGAGAATTTGAATTTGAATTAAAGTTGTAAGGTAAAATGTTTGTTTTGTAAGATTTTTGATTAATGAAGAATAGTAGAAAATGGAGAATCAAACATAGCCTCCTAATTTATAGTGTCTGCTATGCTTTTATAATTAAAAAAACTAAAAAAAAAAAATAAAGGCTATGTTTGTTTTCAAATTGCATGGAGGAGGATAATTTAAGTGATTTGAATGAGGATGAAAATTATATTTAGTTTATAATATCTGAATAAATAGAAAAAATATTTTTATATGTGTTTAATATGTAATCATGATATGATGATGTGATAGTATATAGGGTTGTAGAGTAATAAAAAAAATATATGTGAGTAGAAAAATTATAGAAATAAGTGTTGATTTGATTATGAATAAATATAATGATTGAACAATTATTAATTAATTATAAAAGATAAAAAAGAAAAAAATTTAAATTTAAATTTAAAAAAATTATGATAAAATATTTATTTTGTAAAATTTTTAAACGGTAATGAATAGTGGAAAACATGGAAACCAACATAGCCATAACAATTAAAAAAATTTAGTATCTTACGTTTATAAGTTCGGTAGACATCCAATTTGATGCCGTGACCGTAAAAATCTAAAATCAATTGAAAAAAAAAAAAAAGAATATAGGGGGAAAATATAAAATAAATTCATTAATTAATAACGAACTTAACGCCCGGGGCCCACGTAGACCATTCTATTGGCCGAAACACGCGTTCAAAGGGTCCTTTTATCTTCCCTCCAAAGTTTCTCTCCCTCCCTGTCAAGACAGCCAATCTGCACACGCATTTCCCCACAGAAGACTTGACTCGCAAACCATAAGAACCTCACCACATCTCAGAATCCGATCCTTAACATTCAAAAAGGTGGTGGGGAAGCTAGCTGGGCAAGAGGGGTTTCTTAATCGGATCAAGAAAAGCATTTCTTAACCCCGTTTGGTTTCCTTCTTCGTTTCGCCTTGTCTTGACGCATAAAAGAACGATCTTGGCATTGAAGGGCATTTTTTCAGTTGGCCAGTAATGATTTTCCTGAAGAATTTTCTGCTCCTATTGTTCATTTTGTCCCTCGCCATTTGTCAAGAAATTTTCGATCCTGACCTCTTTCCCAGGCCTTTGATTGTTGAAATTGATGAAACCCAATTGAAGGGAGAAGTCGAATTGCAGTGTACAAGCTGGAGGGTTGCCGTTGAGGCCAATAACTTAAACCCATGGAAGACAATTCCAGAAGAGTGTGCTGATTATGTAGAGAAATACATGACAGGCAGGGGTTATGAAATTGATGTTCAAAGGGTCTCCAATGAGGCTGGAATATATGCAAGAAGTCTCAATTTGAGTGGAGATGGAAAGGATGCTTGGATTTTTGATGTGGATGAGACTCTGCTTTCCAATCTCCCCTATTATGCTAACCATGGTTTTGGGTATGAAATTCTCTGCCTTTTTCCTTAGATTCTGTTCACGATCATCGTGACTTTTTCAGTTTACTATGCCTTTTTCATAAAATTACGGTTGCTATAATTATGGGTTCAACCTGATTTGTTGTTGCATTTTTTGGCAACCTGTAGCTTGGAAATTTTTGATAGGACGAAATTTGATCAATGGGTTGAGATGGGAGCAGCACGTCTTATAGAATCTGGTTTGAAGCTTTATGAAGAGGTCTTAAGCTTGGGATTCAAGGTTATCTTCTTGACTGGTCGAAGTGAGCGGCACCGAAAGGTTACCGTGGAGAATTTGCTTCAAGCGGGATTCCGGGAGTGGGACAAGCTCATAATGAGGTAATCTGCAACTGCAGTCAAAGACTTGCCATTGATTGAGCTAACTGTGTGTGGTTCCTCCTGATATTATCTGCTCTAAATATCCTTTTGCTTACTTATTTTTGAAGAGGGAAACCGTTTATCTGATTTTACAAAAGGTTTTGGGGCTAATCTTATGGTCACATACTTTTCCAAGCCTTAAATTGTGCTGAGACTGTTTCATCATATCGAGTATTTTGGTCTCTGAGGCGTACAATGCCACTGGCATTCCTGTATAGATACATGTAGCTAAAGTGTGTTATAAGTCATATGTGCTACTTCGGCATCAATTTCTGCGGCAAGTACTGGTAGGCAGGGGTTCTAGAAACATAAATGCTATCACCCATTGAAAGTTGGGTTATAAGGATGTGTACCGACAAATTTGTTCTTATGCATTATTATGTGCCTATTAATCCTCACTTTGAATTAAAAAACTTAGGCTTGCTGATGCGTCTGGGATAGCCAATGCAACATTGCATTCATGTACAACTTTTTGTGTTGTTGAGCCTCACATTTTTCCCGTTCACTGTAATCAGATAACTGGCATCTGCTCAATTCATTAGCTAACAGCGATTCGCAGTACTGAGTTTATAAAAATTTCTGTTGTGAGTTTCTTATATGCGGCATTGCATGTGTGATGCCCATTAGGATGATTGCAACTACTTGTATGTGAATCTTGAACCATAAACTTTGCGCACGCATGTCAACTGTTGTTAGCTCCTGGGGACCAAAATTAATTATTTTCGATTCTTGTTATGTGACGATGTCATCTATATGCGAGCATATGAGGTGGCTAATCTCGGGCCTGGAGTGGACTGAGAGGAGCGTTTGATTATTAAAAGTTTGGATCAAAATATATGATGTTGTCTTCATCAAAATTACTGAAAACCCTCGAAAAAGAAGATGTGCATTGGTTCCCTTCATCCCTTTGAGAAGGAAAATGGAACATAAACTGCCAAAGCGGATCCTATCTGAGTTGATTAAACCTTTGTCTTTCTGCTCAAACTTCACGTGCAGGGCCTCAGTGGATCATGTAAAGATGACGACCCGATACAAGTCGGAGAAGAGGAGAGAGCTGTTAGAAGAGGGTTATCAAATAGTGGGCAACTCCGGAGATCAGTGGAGTGATTTATTGGGCTCTTCCATGGCACAACGTTCATTCAAGCTTCCAAATCCCATGTATTACATTCCTTGATTCAAAGCCTGCATTCATTCTTCCCTTTGTTGCAATATACATACCTCAGAATGATTGTTGTCTTCCTTTTCTGCACTTCTTTGTGCTAATTTGACATCTCAATTCAGGGACTGTCACCAAGTAGGGGAAAATGTTGTGTTATCAAATGTATATATGCATCAGCATAGGGGCTGATTCCAATAATTTGTATGTAAGAATAATGAAAACCATTAGTGTTGAATTGCACTAGTAAGGTTTTATGGAATGCATATATAATCTGAAGATTCGGAATTGCACGACCTTAGACATTGTACAAAAATAACTTTAAATAATGCAGCATATCTGGGGGAAAAAGTCATTACAATGTTCAGATATACTTATTTTAACATTTTATAAATTTGTATTATATTGTAAATTATTTGAAGTTTATATAATATGAAATATTACAGAATTATTGTTCTTGAATTATTTTAGAGATAAGATAAGATCGTGGAGCCTACAAAGTATCAGTCATAATAATTTTAGATTATATGTCATAATTATGTTAATACCTTAAGTTAAGGTCTCTTTATTAATGTTAATGTTATTATTATTATTATTATTATTGAAGAAGCTCACAAAAGCCAACAAAAAAACCTATGCCATCTTACAGATTTTAATATATCTCATAAAAATTCTAAAAATTAAGAAAATAAAAGTTTGGCTTTTATTTATGTGATTTGTGCTTAAAAAAAGATTCAGTGCACATAAGTAAAAGGTGGAGTAGTGGAATACATAGTTGAACATTAGAATCAAATATGTGTTTGAGTGCATGTGCTTGTCATCAACTACAAAATCATTTTACCAAGTTTCAAATGATGCCATTGGATTCATGGCACTTAAATAGAAGAGGCTATTTAAATCATTATATTTTATTTTTAAATTTTTCTTTCTTTCCCTTATTTTTACAACTAACATTTTGGTTAAAAGTGATAATACCACAAGTTATTTATACCACTAGTTATGATTAATCTACGTATAAAAAGTCTCGAAATAAATGAGAATAGAGATATTATTAGGGAAATTGATATTGGTGTCACATTAAATTAGTAAAGTCTCAAAACAAAAGCTCCCAATATGCATGGATGACTTAATAAATTATGCCCAATTGTTGGAAATGATACAAGATAGAACTCTTAATTCTCACTCTTTGATGAAAAAATAGCAAATTAAAGCAACTTGACTGGGGCAAATAATATCCACTTCCCATGATAGTCAATGATTAAAGCACCTAACTTTATTTTGTTAAGTTATCAAAGGCATCTAACTACCATCTAGAAAAAGCATTATGAGAAATAAGGGAGTGGCATTAGCATGTGCTTTTGTTAAAACATGAAAAAAATAACAATCCATATGACTCAGCAATTAATTATATTATATTTTACCCTTTGCTTGACGTGTTCCCAGCAATTAATTGTTTTCTCATGTAAATTTTTGATGAGTCTTACAAGAATAAGATATGTAACAATTACAAGTCTCAAAACCCACAAAAGAAATCTCTTTTATACTTGAAATTAGTTAGACTCAAATCATTCTTTCAATACTATTTATACTATCCGGAATTTATAACTATTTTGTCGTAAAAATTTTATTTCAAGAATAATAAATAAAAAATACAATCTTGATAGTTTTTGACCTTTTCTTTAATGCACAGGGCAAAATGAAAGAACATTATTTGGAGAGAAAAACAAAGAAAGATGGTTTATCGGGTTGATTGAGAGTTTCTTACTCATGATTGAATTGAATGATATGAAACAGAAAATCAGCAGAATTACTTCATCAAATAACATTACACTGATCCATTTGCCATATTTTCACTCCTCTCTTGTTCCCTCTCTATCTCCTATCTCTGTCAACACGCGCATCGAGATTTGTCTGCAGCTCGGTTACAAAATCAGTTTTATAGTTGCAATCAATCCACATATTCCTTTTCTATTTCTGCTACGGAATCCAGTGCGAAGTGCACAACACAAGTGCAAGCATTTACTTCATCTTCCCTTGATGGGTTATTTGATACAATTTTTTTGATCGCCTTTTGCTTTCACTTTTACATTTTGAGTTCATTTTCTAACACCATTTCCAGATCTTGGGATGGAAATTCCATAAAGCTTCAGTCTTTACTCCTACAAAGGGATTTCAGGAATCATTGCTCTAATAGAAAATGAAACATGAACATAAACTCCTCTTGATCATAGTACTCGCCTCATTAACAGTCTTAACAATTCTTTTATTCTCAATCTTGTGTTGTAGAAGAAGAAAAAGGGAAAAGGGTTCCGGTAACATAATATCAGCCTTTGAGTGTGGAGAAGGAGCTGGGGTCATTAAGACTGAGGATTTGATCAAATTTCAAGGTGGCAAAGATCTAACGGTGCAGGATATTCTGGAGGCTCCAGGTGAAGTCATAGGGAAATCTAGCTATGGGACTCTCTACCGGGCTGGTTTGGTCAATTCAAATTCACTTGCATGGCTAAGATTCTTGAGGTCTACTTGTACACTGAGGATGAAAGAGGTGTTGCCCGTTGTGGAGTTGCTGGGGTCTGTCAGGCATCCGAACTTGGTGCCGTTGAATGCATTTTATGCTGGGCCTAGAGGGGAGAAGCTCATGGTTCATCCCTTTTACGGGCACGAAAATTTGGCTGCGTTTTTTAGAGGTAAGGCTCTTGAGATTTGATTGTTGTCATAAAAGTGAAATATCCGTGTTTCTTTTGAGTGCCTATTATTCATTTCAACACCATTTTCTTGAAGAAACAATTTTGTCAATCTTGCTTTAGATATTGCTCAAATTTACTGCTAAGTGATTTTTAAGGTTGTAGCTTAATCAAAAGAGCTGATGCTAATCCTGACTAATTTTTCTTGTTAGTCTCTTTACCCTTTTTTGTTGACAATGGATCTCCTAATATACCGTGCTACCTCTCTTGTTTCAATAGCTGCATTAAAAAAAGATATTTGCCTTGATCTGAAATTTCTATGTGAGATTATGGTGAGCAGCTGGAAGAAGGCATAATGGGTGTGAAGATGCTTGCAGAGTAATATTTGGCTGGATTTGTATGGCAATTTTCTTGTCTTGTCTGCATAATTCAGACCCTTTCACATGTGTAGATAATGTTCAAGATCTCCAGCCGGTTGATAATATCTATTACTCAGCTGGCATTTCCATGTTTTTGAGCCTAGAAATTAGAAAGTTCTTACATATACTTGCTTGATATTTTGCACACGTCAAATCTGCAAACATGCAAACAGATGGGGTGAACAATTGTTGTTTGTGGATGCACAGATGGTAATGGTGAGGCTCACAAATGGCCCGTCATACATGGGGTTTCCATAGGTATTGCTAAGGGAATTCATCATCTTCATACAGCCTTGGAAAAGCCACTAATACATGGCAACCTCAAGTCCAAAAATATAGTGTTGGACAGCCGTCTCCATCCATATGTGTCAGATTTTGGCTTGCACCTTCTCTTGAATTCAACCGCGGGGCAGCAAATGCTTGAATCATCTGCCTCTCAGGGCTATAAAGCCCCTGAGTTGATTAAAATGAAAGATGCTAATGAAGGGAGTGATATATACAGTCTTGGTGTGATCCTGCTAGAATTACTGACCGGAAATCCGCCAGTTAATGAGAACCTCACTTCAGATGGGGGTTTTTATTTGCCAAGTGCCATGAGAAGAGCTGTTCTTGATGACAGAATCATGGACTTGTATCATCCGGGCATTCTTGCTGGCCTGAGCAGTGATCAGAAGGTAGTCACTCAAGATCGTATTCTTAGATTTTTTCAACTCGCAATGGCTTGTTGTTCTCCTTCGGGTGTCCTTAGGCCTGACATAAATCAAGTCCTTGAAAAGCTTCAAGATATTGGGAAGTGAGAATAGCGTCTTCTGCTGAAAGGTGGCAGATTGTGCTCATTGGATAAGTAACGAGATTATAGTTGGATTTTCTGGTGATTTATGGCAGAAATTACTGAAGGGGCTGACATGGAATCACTTTGCAAGCAGGATTACCAGTATGAAGCGACGTAAACTGACCCAGCTGTTGGACTTCTGTTCATCACTTTTTGGGTTCTTCCTGGGTACGATGCAGGCCACTCAGACAAGGAGATCTTCAGACATTGTGTTTGACAGTATCACTATTTTCATGCATTATCAACCATACACAAGCTGCTTTCTATCTTTGCCTCTAGGTAATTACTCAGTATGAAGTAGTTCTCGGAGTTGGTGTATGCATATAACCAGAGATCTTTTACTATTTTCTGAAGCATAAAGTAGAACTTCATCTCTCTCGTTCACATAAACTTCATCCAAGAAAAGATAATTTATTTCTTTATTTTTTTGCGTATTTTCAGAGATTGAATAGTTTCTTAGCCAGTTGATGGATGACCAACTGGATTACCAATCTTCATAGAAGGCATATTCTCTCTCTGGGGTAGGTAACCTGTAATATTTATTTCTGTATGGTATGAATTATCCCACAGCTCAATTTACAAACCGGACTATAGTCAAGGCATAAGTGAAAACAAAAATTCCACTGACACAAACTAAATCTTACTAAAGAAAAGCCATGCAACCCCATAGCAACAACAACATCACACATCATGCAGCTGCAGGCTAAAGGGAATATGGTTCCCTGTTGATGACTGCTCGGACTCATTGCCTAAATCACTGTTTATCATTATAAATATAAATTCCAGCAGCAGGGATAAGAATCATATAAAAAGGGTAGCCATGATGTGAAGGATCCAGCATTACATTGGTGTCATTTATGGGTTAACAGTATAAACCGCCACATCAGCCATGTCAGGGCTCCTCACTGAGTAGCGAAAAGTCCAACCATGGCATGCACCTGCGTGGAGACCTTCCTTATTCACTGCTAAGACAGCTCCAACAAAATCAGGGTATTTCCTAGCAATTCTTGCAATGGCATCCTGGGCAGCAAGCTTAGGTTCCTTGCCTAACCTCATACTCTCCACTACTTGATAGCTAAAAACAAATGTAGTGACAAATCTTAGCAGCAGCATAACAGGGAAAGCATTGTAACTCAATCATCATAAGATGATTACTGCTTTACTCATAAAATGTTGAATTGTGAACAATTTTAGGATAGCAACTAAATTTAGAATGTCCATCAGATTACCAAGGAAGAAAGCGCATCATGATATCACCATCTCCAGTTGCCCCACAAGCTCCAACTTCAGTGTCAGCATAAGCAGAAGATCCAGCAATGGGTCCATCCCCAACCCTGCAAGCCAAAGTCATAAAAAACATAGAAATATGGCTGACTAAATTATGACTTACTGAGTCAAAGTTTATTCACATTGGATTACATTGACATTCTAGTTTTGATAGTATGCCAGCATCCACCCATTTAGTGGGTTTTCCAATGGTAGAGTTCTTTTTTAAAAGATAAACGAGCAACCATGTTAATGCATTAAATTTTTTCTTTTTCATTCGTTATTTATTTATTGTTTATATTGTTGGCTTAATAGGGATGATCTAAGATTCTTAATTTATGCATTACTGATTTTTGCTATTTTGAACCAGAACAATGTTAAAGATTCAGGCTTATGTAGCTATTCACAGTGTTAATATCTCTGGATACACTGCGAACAAACAATTGTGATGTAACAGATGTGTTTTTACCATTTAGCAGAAAATTGGAACGTAGCGAAATGGGGTACCTTGTTCCTCCTGAGACTGTTTGACTTAAGAGTATATCCAAAAAAATGACCACGTTACTGTATATATCAGGTTGTTTAGATCACAGAGAAGCATACATTATCCCTTAGTAGGAGGCAAGATGCAAAAGTGGAAGTTTTAACACCATTCCTGTACAATAATTAATTTTCTTTAGTGCTTTCCTTTTGTCATTGTTAAGAACTCACAATTCCTGGAATAAATTAGCCTACTGTTAATCCCCTCATTCTTTTAAAATGTTAAATAACAGTTTATGAATAGTTCTTTAATCTTTTAAATGAGATGAGATGGCAATGAAACATTCTTAGAGACATAAAGATAGAAAAATGGTGATGATAATGGCACAAACAGATACAGCCATTACCTTCCAGGAATCTTAAAAGTAGCCCCATTAGTTGAGGTACCAACAGCTACATGTCCCATCTGAAAAGGCAAGTAGGAATAATCGTATCTAATCCAGATAAAAATCAACAAATGCATTAGGAAGGAATCACTTACCTTGTCAATAACAGCCATTGCTATTGTATCATGGTTATTGATATTGAAATGGTATGGCCCAGTTTGATCAACACCACCAACCCCCTCAGTGCTCAAGCAAGTTCCCTCAGGAAGGTTCATAATACTAGCTGGACGGTAAGGGCCACAATCATCAACTGGCAGAACATTTTTCCTAAAATTTGGCTGACACTTATTATTTTTCCAATTTATCCACTTCGCTATAGATTCTTCAGAGCTTAGATTTGTGGGCCCTGGAAGACCCATAGAAATGGCAAATATTGATGCTTGCTCTCCAGCAAGCATAGTGTGTTGAGTATGCTGCATTACTAATCTTGCAGCCTTGATGCCCTCACTCACATACCTCATTGCAGCAACAGCTCCAACCTCCATTGTCACCTATGCATGTCTTAGCAGATGTAAAATTTAAACAATCAATATTTCACTTGTTTGTCCAACAAGAATGCATTTATGTTAGTAGGAATGCAATCAATTGTACCCCATTCATGATCATAGCATCAATCGTAGTTTCTCCATTCTCATCTGGACTTCCACCAGGACCAACTGCTCATGAAAATAAATATTTAAGTAACCTTAAGTAGATGGCACAACAGCAAAATAAAATTCAATCCAAATTTGAACTGATTATAACCAAATTTGAAGCCCCTTGTTACATTGGGCAAGAACTAGCAATGCCATTCCTTTGAAGTTTGACTAGACTAGAAGGCAGGTTATTATATGTAGTTACCTAGAAAGTTGAGAGAGTGTGATCAACTAATTGACTAATGCTCAAACTCAAGTAATAGGTTGTGTTATAAGGGCTAAATTTTCATTTCTTCACCTTAACCTTACAATGGATCAACATTGAAACAGAGTGCTGATCAAATATACAAATTTCTCCAGCCAACTTTCCAGCATACTATGGAACCATTCTACTGATTCAAGGGTGACTAGGGGCTTGGAAACTCAACTGAAGGGCTCTAATTCAGTATATGTTGAAGTTTGAATCACACTTTCAGTAGAGTATCCCTTGTTCCTCGAAACAAAAACTAAACACAAAATAATGACCTGCATTGTATGTTTCATCTATTATTAAGTTCTTTCCACAACTCAGAACACAAAACTCCCCATTGTACAAACAAATTCTTATTATTAAGAAAAAGTTTCCAGGCATCAATCTCTTCCCATGATAGGTTAAGCTGTTTTCAGGCATAAGCAAGCTACCAAGAGGCCGATTGCACCAAACAAAGGTGAAAGAAGGTATTTTTTCCAGTGCATTAGATAGATAATTCCACTGCAACGAACAACAAGCTGGATCCCAAAAGTTACATATAATACTCTTGTTTACACACAGGTCTCCAGGTTCATGGAAATGTAATCTTCTACTGAGTTGATAAAAACACTAAAGATCAACTAGCAAAATTAGCACACTTTGTGTGTAAAATTATTTTCAAATTATAATATTCTTGTATTTTAAATAAAAGAAATAATATATTTAAAAGTGAATATACGAAAATATATTTAAAATAAGAAAAATAAAAACGATAAAATGAAATTGAACGTGAATTTTACAAAGAGAATACAAATAAAGATAAATTGAAAGGAAAAAGAGATATAAAGGATAAAAAATAAAATAATTTAAAATAAAAATAAGTTTGTATTTTGCACTATGCAACTAAAAATTAAAGTTAGCTTTTGACTCAAGCACCTAATAGAAATACCAAGAAAACAGAACATAACGCCGACCTGTGCCATCGCATCTCAGTTCCTCACAAGCAGAACAACCTTCTATGACTGCATCCATAGCCGAAAGCCCCTTATCAACAGTCCTCCATGCCGCTCTAACCGCTTCCACGAATGGCCAGGTGCTCACAACTATAGGGTATTTCCCAGCTCTCCCAACCTCATCTCCCAATACCTTATTAAAGTAATGTCAATAAAATTAAGAATATTAAACAAAAAGATATACGGCCAAAAAAATAAAATAAATAACTCTCTACGGTTCACGGAATTTCCATTTCAGATACCATCGATAATACACGGGCCATCTGTCATATCCCAGCTTCAAATATTCAGAAATTCAAAAGGAAATAAAAAAACTAGAAATTTTCAGAACCCCGATCGCCCCAGAGGCCAGCCAGGAAATACTCAGAAGGAACAAAACTACAATACCTAAAGAATGCATAATAATCAGAACACACGATTGACGTAGACGCAGCCTTAAGATAAAGAGCAGCATTTACCACAGAGAACAGCGCAACGAAGAAAAAAAGAGCGACAAGCACCTTGCCGGAGTTGGGAGACATCACCGTGAGAATGTTCCTCATCTAGACTGCGTCGGTTCGTACAGTGGGTTCAGACAAATATTGACCAATTGATATTTGGGTTTTTATATTTTCAGTCCCTATAAGTTCCATAATATTAAGTTGCTCCCATGAACTTTGGATAAACAGTGTTCCCAAAATTTCACATGCAAAATAAACACTCTTCAAATTCTAGCCAAGTTTGCTGCAGTTTTTCCTTTTGGCCAAAAAGGAATAAAATCATGAACCATTAAATCGTTGTTCGACATTAAGAAAAAAAATTAACGCCTTTCAAAGTTTCCTTTGATGCAAACTTACTAATTAAGAATAACGTGTTAAATTTAAAATGTGTAATTAAATTAATTTCAAATTCATAATACAGTAAAAATAATGACCGATAGCATCAATGACGTATATACATCTTCATTAAATTTTTTTGTTTTCACTTTTTGGTATGATTAATTTCAGTTATTTTGAATTATGGCTGCTTTTAAGGCAACAACCAATATACCACCAATTGGAATATCACATTTTACACTGATAATTCTGGTATCTTTTTTTAGTTTAAACTCAGCGTACCATTGCCCTTATTAAATATAACATTAATAAAATTACATCATTCTTACAGGTAAACATAAAAATCATCTAATCAAACAACTACTTGTTTTCCTACAAAAATATCATTACTATATTTTTCTCACAAATATATTTTTCTCACAAAAACACAATCAATTATATACAACCTTCTAATACTTACCCTCAAATATCAAATCTCAATCAATCTCTCAAAATCAATTGTTAAGAGATGGAAGCGCCAGCCAATCACAAGCAAAGTGTCTACAAGAGCAACACGCTGCCTTTTCCTCCCAAAGAAACCCAGACTCAGAAACATAAATTGGAAAACCGACCCTTACTCCGAGGATCCACCCTAATATCTATAGACAAAAAACTTTATACAGCTATTGGAGAAGAGTATCAGCAACAACATTCTGTAGGCATATCTGATGACTATTTTGGACATGAATTTGTCATAATCAATCTTAAAAGATTCTGTGCAGCTATCAGCACATGTATCATCTCCAGACAGTTTCATTTGCATCGGTGAAGACTGCAGTGTGATGCTTGATCAAGCACTGAATAGCTTCAATGGCACAGAAGTCAATTGGTAATGCGTCATCAAGAGGGATGGAGGATGATGCATCTAGACTTTCATTATCTTCTGCAAGCAGACAAAATACTCAGTTTAAATGACAAGTTTCTGCTTGGAGGCACACAGCTTGCCTAATCGAATGGCAGTTATTTGAAAATCAGTGAAATCTTCCTTGAGTTTCCAAGATTGTTCAAACTTAGAAAACAAAAGGCGATACTAATTATTTCTTTTCTCAGGGTTTGAAACATGAGACCAGGTCTTAGAATCTTCACATGCGAGGATTCTGTATGCAGACATATAGCCACATGAATTCAGTGTGTTTTGTCAATGCTTCAAATGCTAAAGCAACTGGTGCAAGTTTACACACCTCAGAACTATACTACACGTGAACAAAGGATAAATCTAGAGGATAAGGTAAGTCGAAGAATCACCTGCAAGCATGTCCCATGCACTGTAGTTGGAAGAAATATCCACATTGGTCCCAGAATCAAGTTTTGATGGATCATTCCAGTACTGGTTATAGAGCTCTGGTCTTTGGCCTTTCTGCCACATAATGATAGGAGCCATTTCCATGGAAAGGCTTCGAGCATCCATCTACAACAAATTTGTAACATCTAAGCATGCTTGCCAATTAAAATTGATAAACAAATAAGTATTCACCTAAACTCTATAATATGCCACCGAATAATCAAATGGCTAAACCGAACACTTCATTTCTAGTTGGGTGAGGCAAATTCTATTTACATCAAAATATGTACTATAATCCAAAACTAGGCACCAAGATCTCTGCAGAAACTCTTAAGGACATACAGTGAAAGGATCTTACAGGGATGTAAAGATGGATTTGAGAAACACAAGTTAATCATGGTTTAATGTGGTACTTTAGAACACCAAACAATTAGATTATGCTCTCTTGTTGGTTATCAAATGAAATAAGTTAGCAGACGCTGTTATATCTGCATCATAACATTTTGAACCATCATGCACATGGAGAAAGGAAACAGTCCAAGGACTTAAAAAATTAAAAAAGAAAAGAACACACACATACAAGCCCCTAACAGCTAAAGCCAAATCCATGCAAAAAATGAAAACAGATCATAAAAGCTGCGTCACTTGGCAAGAACATGAGCATGGTGAACAAACTTAAACATCAAAGAAAGAAAGACAAAATACACCAAGCACCATGTGTGCAGAGAGTGAGAGAAATAGATAAGCAAACTACCTTGTTAAGAAAAGATTTCTCACTAACACGGAGTAAAAGTGCAGTGACTAGCTCCAATGTCATATAGTTAACAGTTGGAAGCTTCTTGAGAATATTTCTCATTACACGTATGCTGGAGCGAGCATTTCTGATTTCATTGTACAGCTCAAAGGTGGTTAATGGCTCGGGAAGGCTTGCAATGTAACACTTAATCAGGGCTGCAACATCAACTGAGTTTACACCCTCTGGTATTGAAGCATTTGGATCTGAACAGTAGAATGACGAAAAGCATAATTGGAGATAGTGCAAATAATACTGAGCCACTTAAGTTTAAATAGATACAGTGGATACCTTGATTATACAAGGATACTAAATGCCGAATAACCTTTTTGTCTCCTTGGGCCTTGAACAAGTCCGGGGAGTTCAATCCTAAATCAGGAAAAGGTGAAGCTTATCATCAGAAGATATACTCTAGGATTCAGGCAAATAGTCCATCCATTATTTACACTTTCATGCATCACCTGATAATATAAGATAATCTGCACATTTGATCAATATGTTTGGAACTGGCATGTTTGATTGTTGGCGCCTGACAGTCAACTCAAATGGAACACCAAATACTGTGGAAGCAAATAAGAAAATCACTCCCTAGTAAAATTGGACAAAAAGGTGACAGGATCTAACTTTAAGAAGACGCAAGCTCAATCCACAACACAGCTATTGAGAATTACTTGTAATCATTAAAAATGTTAGTAAAATTTTATTTCAGTCCAGAAAAGATGTCATATATAAGCAGTTTACCAGGTTAAACAAAATAAGTATCAGAAGTGCTCTATCTTAAAATATTAGTGTCTACAAGTTGGTCACTCTAGAAAGAGCAACTGATCTTTAAGCATCATTACAGAAAAAAATCAAATCTAACTGGTTTCATATGGCAGTCCGATTAACTAAATGAGTCCAAAAATGAAAAACGAGATAGCCTACCGTCAGTACTCGCGACTCCCTGCAAAAATGGTAAAAAGAAAATTTAGTAAGCTTCCACTTCCTGTTATTAGAAGGAAAAAAGAAATATTCTTCAGAATTTTATAACCTTTTGCCATCTCTCAATATCAGTCAGGAGAATCTTGCTTTTTTGTGCAGTCTTCTTGGCCACCTGTAGAATCATTGTAAGGCCAACATACATAACATCACTTTAAATTCAAAAGTTTATTCTATTCTAAAGAGCAATTTATTAGTATTCATGGTTTACAATTCTACATTAAAGAACTGGCACACAGATATAGCAGCAGGTCAATTCCCTTGTAATTGATATCCATATCTAACTTGAGTCTGTACTTTACTTCAACTGGAAAAAGAAACAAGGTATTCATAAATCCATAACTAGGCACGCCCAGGCTTAAAAAGAAATTTTAAAGGAAAGACCCTAACCTACCAAATCATTATATCCATCATTCACGCATAAAGGTTTTCATTACAAGAACATCTTTCTTCTAGGTTTTAAAACAAACATTAAAAATTACAGTACACAATTTTTCTGAGCAGAGAATTTTCGTCATAAGCATTTTAAAAAATTATTTGACTAATTGAATGACCAGACAACTCAAGTAGCCACTAGCTACCAATCAAAAGAATTGAGCAAGGATATGTTGAGTTCTGACAAAAAATCAGCTAATTTTCAAATTTACTGATTACCCCTGCATATTCACATTACAGAATATTACATAGTTGGTGAGATTTGATCCAAAAGTGGACAAACATTTAGCAAAGGCATGTAAGTGAGAGAGAGAGAGAGAGAGAGAGAGTGATTGCGTGATTCGACCACTGAGACATGAAAAAATGATAGAAACTATAGGAATGATGTTACCACAAAGGCATATGTATAGAATAAAACCAGGCAAAAATACTTAATAAAAGTCCACATATTAGTAGCAGTTATAGCAAAAGTAAACAGAGCACCCGTCAACTTTGGTTACCAACAAATGTCGAAGGTGACTTCCAAAATCAAAGTGCTCCACTTGTATTACCTCTTCAACTTTAGTCTTCCCTACAACAACTTTATCTTTTGTCCCAGAAAATCCCTTCCTCAAAAACATACTGGTAGTAGCAGCAGCAGAAATAAGACGTTCCTGCACGGCATGCTTCGTAGATGGCTGTTGGAAAATAGCCCACCGGCTTTTGACAGCCGATCCCACTTTCTCCGCCACATCAGCAACATTTCCTTTTGCATCCTTAGCAACATCACCAACAAAATTTCCAGCACTACGTCCTGCTTCCTTAAGCTTCACCCCTATTGATCAATATTTGGGTTGCCTCTCCATCCTTAGCAAATAGGTTGTGTGGATGTACGTACACACACACACGCATATATAAATGCATACATAATACATAATATAGGGACCACTTAAAAGAAATTACTTGAAATACCTGAGGATTGAAAGAGATCACTTGCCTTCTCTTGCCACTGAGGTGAAGCCACAGAAGGCATTTTAAGTGTCTTCAAAAACCAGTTTGGGATAGAAAAGTAAATTAACTCAACCTCAACCTACTACAATTTAGGCACGCAGATATCAAGTTAGTCAAGTTTCATCAACAGTCAATCTTTAAGACAGTAAGAATACTTTATAATTATTCTTGTACTTAATCAGTTTTTATTAAGCTTCCAATTAAATAAATTTTCCATAAGGTACAAGGAGACCTTATGTATCTTTACGTTTTCCTTCTGAATTTACAATAAGAAAACAAAACCACAAAAATATGATAGGGAAAAAGTAATTTCTCAACATAGTCAATGGAAATTCTTATCGATAGGTTATAAATATTATTATTTACAAGAGCATTAGGACTTGAATAATCATCAATAAAGTGCTCAAAGAACAGCACACAACTCCATATAAATTATCAGTCAAGACGAGACCACGAAATCAATCCTGAAAACCCAGGAATTAAGTCATCTACCAACGCGTTATCAAGCCCAATACACTAACTCCATTAGCAACGTGATTCAACTAAAAAATTTTTTTAAAAAATAAAGAATCCCAAATAAATTGCTCCCCAACTAAGAAGAAAGGAATGATACGATTAATTTCTCCAAAACCAAAACAGAGTCAGAGAGTTTGGGTCTTCTCACCCTTACTAGAAGGCGACGGAAGCTTGGATGATCTTGAGGAGGAAAATTTTGTGGAAGGAATTAGGCGAAAGAAAGGGTGACGAGTCGGACACCGAGAGGTCACACAGCAAATAAAAATAAAAATAAAAATAAAAAGTCAAATAAATGAATTTTGTACCGTTATAACACGTGGCAGGCTGATTTGGAGAGACAAAGTAATGGAAAATGTGTAAATATTACTCCAGAATTATTGATTCACTTAGCACTTGATTATTTTATAATAATATTAGGGCGATCGGATTTTGATATTTTTTTTCTATTACTTTCAAATTAAAATTTTTATATACAATTTGATGCGTTTATAAATTTTTTGGTTTTAAAACCAAACAAATATGCATTCTGTAATTAAAATTTTACAATTTTTAAAATGATTAATTTAAACCTTCGAGTTAAAATTTTATACATTACAAATTTCATGTCATGCATTATTTTTAAATTTTAAATGATTATTTTTAAATAAATGAAATAAATAAGATAATATACGAAATTTATGTGATATCAATTATTTTATAACGTACATAAAATTAATATCTATTTTTACGTCGAAGCACTGTTTCTTTATTAACATTCCCTGTGCTATGATCTCTAAAAGGATAAATTGGCTAATTTAGATATGTATATTATCATTTTTAGCTAAAAATTTTGAATTTTTCAAAAATAAAATAAACTTATATATTTCATACTTAATATCTAAATGGACTAAACAAAATAGTGGAAGACAAAAAGTAAGCACTACTAATAATTAAAACAACGCTCGATGCATGTGAATAATTATATAAATAGATTAAAAATAACTATTTAAATACAAATTCTATGCTATTTATAGAATAAAGGGGGTAAATAAAATAAAACAATTAATGCAGAAAAACAATTAGAGTGATTGTTATTTCATTGAATAAAAAAATTAAAATTAAAAATCATACAAAATATTTTTTAAAAAATAAAAATCATAAGATATAAGTTCCATTTTTAAATAAATTTATTTCTAATAAATATGAGTCATTAATTTTTTTTTCAAAATTATGATCTATTTATGCATATATTATAAAAATAATTTTGAAAAAATCTTAAATTTACAAAATTTCTAATTTAAAAAATTTATACATATTAAAAATTTTTAAAAATGAAAACCAAACTATATAAGTTCAACTTTTGAATAAATTTATTTTTAATTTACAAATCTAATTTCATATAATTTTTCTTATATTACCATCTATTCATGCAAATATAATAAAAACTAATTTTGACAGTAATTTTAAATTTATAAAATATACATTTTTTAAATAACTTAAAATCATTGTATTCATCATTAGAAATTAACTTTATTTATTAGTGTTTAGAAATTCTAAACGACACATTATTTGATCGAGATAATTTTAAAAAAAAAATCCAATATGCATAAATAAATGTGAAACTATTGAAAGCTAAAACACATTTAAATCTTCTACAATATATATAGGCAATCTATAAATATATATATATATATATATATATATATAATAGAAAAGGTGATGTTTATATTTTACTAGTTTGAAAAAAATGTTTGTATGTGCCTATGTATTTCAATTATGTTTACATTTACCATATATATCCATTAAATTTTTGTACAATGAGAAAATTGTATTATATTTTACATGCATTTGTTTGTATATAGTGAATGTTAATTAGAGAATTCAATTTTTTAAAATTAATTTATTACTATAGTTGCGTAGAAAATATTTTTTAACTATTAAATTTTTTTTATTATAAGTAAAAATAATTTATTTAAATAATTACACACTAATAATAGAAATTATATACGATTAATCTGTGCATAGTATGGGTTATACTCTAGTTTTAAATATATGAAAAGGAAGGCTTTTGGCTGAGTTCTGCTGGATCTCACAGAGATAAACACTTATATCTTGAACAAATTTGAAGTTATAACTTTCTTAAATTTAAGGAATTGGATAAGATTATACTTAAAGAAAGAAAACCCACTCGTGTTAAAAAATGTGGAGTTGACCAAATACATTAAGGAAAGCCAATCAAAAGTCTTTTACAAATTATGAAAAGCTCAGAGAAGCAGAATTAAGCCCTGCAAAATCATTGAGAGTCTTCGAGAATTTGAATAAAGCTCTCATAAAGCCATCTATGAGTTTAACATTTGTATGGTTTGAGTGCATTGGTTACAAAAGTTGAGAAAATATTAATTATTTTCTGTGATAGCATGTAACGCATTTTCAATTTTTATCTTACATATTATATCTTCTTCTTCTTCAATTATTTTCTGTGATAGCATGTAATGCATTTTCAATTTTTATCTTACGTGTTATATCTTCTTCTTCTTCTTATATGTTTACAGTTATTGTTTATTGGTCTCCAAATTCCACAACGAATTAACACAACACTTTTAAAATGTAATTAATTAACAAAAAGATAGTTAGATTGAGTTGAGTTCAACTAGCAACTTGAGTAATCATACTTGTTTGGCTCAGTTTTATAAGTTTCAAATTCTAAGTAAAATTTAAATCGAGACCGAGTTCAAAAAAGTTTTTAGATTTTTTATATTTGAACTTGATTTAATATAAAATAAATTTTGAAATTAATCATTTTTATTGACTAACTTGGTTTATTTACACCCTTCATACTTACAAGTAGTAATTAATCAGTAAGTAGTTACATACTCAGTTAAACCTAACTATTTATAACTATAAGCAAAAGGAATACGGGGAGAGAAAATTAATCGGGGAAACCAATACTCTGACAGGGGTATATTTGTCCTTTCAGGCAGCCGAGGGGACCAGCCATTGCTCTGTGCCTCTGTCGACGTCTGATATATCTGTGGGTACGTGCGTGCGCGGTGTGGTTAGCGTGAGAATTTCAGAGCATTTTGAATTCCACTATTTTGCGTTCTTGCTCGCACAAAAGCTTCCATTTTCATTTCTTGATCGCAAGCATCAAAACACGGAACCAGAGAGCTTGTTTTAGGGGACATTTCTTCATACATTTTTCATGTGATCATCTTGTTTTCTCCCTTTCTTTCTTCTCCATTTTCTTCCTTTTCTGCCACTCGTACACGCTTATGCTCATTCAAGAAAATCCATTCTCGTCCTTACTTACAAGTTGAGAAAGGTATATATAATCGGCTGATCTTGTTCACATTTTCTCTTGTAACGTCAAGAATGGATCCCTTCTTTGTCATGCACAGTGATATGCAGATGAATTATGAAGCGTTATTTCCGCTAAACATGAAAAAAAAAAAAAAAATTGATTCTTGGGCTCTTTCGGTAATATTCGTGTTATACTGCTGGTTTTTTTCTGTGCAAACCTCTTTTTCCTGTTAATTTTCAGCTCCAGAAGATAATATTACCCTCACTTATCTCCGTTCCAGAAGTATTGTTTGCCACCATTAGTCTTGTTTTTGATTTGAACGATAGCATTCTTGAAAGTTGAAAACCCTAGGTATTCTTTTGTTCTTAAGGCTCTGTGATAATTGGCTGTATTTGATTTTCTCCGGTTTGCTTATAAACGAATACAAGCCAGAGTGGCTTCTCATTTCAGACCTTTACATACAACTTTTTGTTCAATCCATACATGGATGCATGGATTTTTCAGGATTTTGTCTGCTTTGATTTCTATATGTGTGCTATAACCCTTCTGTTTCCAGCCGCAATATTAATTTCTTACCATATGTGGAAATATTCATTTTAAGACATTTTCTCACTTTTTCGAAAACCCTAAAACAAGTTCAACCTTCTCTCCTTCAATCACTTGGCGAATAACCTTTTTTCCTTCTCAAAAGTTATATTATTTTTCAAATATGATCGGTTCCCTTTTTCGTTTTTTTAATGCCCACGTTCATAGGTCATGATGCTGGAAACCTATTACAGAAAACGCTCCAGAAGAGCTCATCAAGTCACTACTGTAAGTTCTCTCTCTCTCTCTCTCTCTCACTCTAAAACCTGCCAATTCTCACTCATGGTGTTGCATGTATGTAGAGACATACACACACGTATATATATCTATATATAATCAATTAATAGAATAAGCCATACTTTCAAAATTTTGTACCCTTTTTGGGTATTTGTTCACCAAACGCGCGTGTTCACATACTCTTTGACAGCTACATGCACACATACTTCTGCAGATACATAAGCATGATCAGTGAGTATGTTGATGGTAGCATATAATTAACACTAAAGGGTACAGATATTTTGCTGCAGGACATGGATCAGTCCTCCCAGAAAGTGGCAGAGCCCGGCAGCATCACAGGCGCGAAATCTCCAGTTTTAGGCCGACACCACGTAACGCCACCACTTTCATCAGAGAAACAGCGCCCTAAGTTTCAGATTCAAGGTACAAATACATGTATATTATGCGAATTCTTGCATTCAAGAGCACGTATGCTTGCAAGAAGATCCACCTCCTTATATAATGTCTTCTTTCTCAGAACCAGCAGAAGATGGGGATAAATCCCAGCTGAAAAACCATATTGAAGTGGGTAATCTTTATGAGATTGATCACAACCATTTGCCCCCTAGAAGCCCAGTTCAACTCAGGCGCATCCGAGTTGCCATGGTAAGGGCCTTAATTCTCCACAAATAATATTTATATAGCCACCTGTATTTACGCTTTTTTTTTTGCAACCATTTATTTTCTAGGTGTTTTTAACTTACAGGTTTCAGAGAAGACAGAGCTAAGTATAGCAGTAAGGTTCCCAAGCATGGAGTCATTGAGAGCATTTTTCAGCAACAGGACATTAGAAACACAGCCGGTTATGGATGAGAACTTTGTGATGGGAATGGGACAGGCAGCAAATTTGCTTATTCGGTTAGTCCCGAGGGAGATTTTTTACCAGCAAAAGAGTAGAGAAGCATTCTGGCTGATAAGCTGGTTTGAGGATAATGCTAATGTTGGTCACGAGAAAGGGGTTTGTTTGTCTGAGCTGATTAATTGCAAAGGGATGGTTAGGTGGGGGATTAAAAGGCAAGTGAAATATATAACTAGACAAAAGGAGAGTGACAATATTTTTGATGCTAATCCTCAGAATTCATCTTCTAGCTTTGTTAATGCAACTGAGGATGGACAGATGAAAAGTGGAGGTCCTTTTGAGGTGAGGGAATCAGAAAAAGAAGAGGAGAAGGAAGCTGGCGGTGAAGATGGGATTGAGGTTGAAAACAAGGTCAAACGGGAAGAAGGTATGCATGTTAATAAAGGAGAAGCTGAGGAAGAGATTGGGGATGATCAGGAAGACGATAATGAAGAGGTGGAAGATGAAGTAGAAGAAGAGAAGATCCAAGAGTCTAACGAGAATACAAAAAGAAAAAGGTATAGTATTAGAAACACTGATCAAGTGAGGAAACCAAAGAAAGAAAAGCTTGAGAAGAAAAAAACAACGCAAAAGCAGAAGAAGAACCAAGCTAAGAAAAACGCTAGTGTCAGATTCAAGGGGGCACTTGTTCTAAGAAATCCCAAGGATCGCTGGTCTGCTGAAAGGTAACTAAAAATTGTAAGTGTTTGTAAAATTAGCCACTGTACGCAGAATTTGGCGGTTTAGTTTGTTCTGATGCTTGTATTGATTAGAATATGAACTGGTGCATATGAAGGTACAAGCTTGCCGAGCAGAGTCTTTTGGAGGTGATGAAGGCGAAAGGAGCAACGGCAGACAAGCCAATTCTGCGGCCTCGGCTAAGGACAGAAGCACGGAAGAGAATAGGAGATACAGGGCTACTGGATCACCTCCTTAAGCATATGGCTGGGAGGCTTGCTCCAGGTGGGGGAGAGAGATTCAGAAGGCGGCACAATGCTGATGGAGCAATGGAATATTGGTTGGAGAGTGCTGATCTTGTTAACATTAGGAAGAATGCGGGGGTGAATGACCCGTACTGGGTGCCACCTCCTGGTTGGAATCCCGGTGATTCCCCAACTCAGGACCCAACATGTGCTAGGGAGTTGAAGCTTCTGAAGGATGAAGTATCCAAAATAAAAAGGTCTTAACAGGGAATTGATAATGTTAATGGAGACATTTAAATGTATATCATCCATATGTTGTCTTTAATACATAGCCTAATCCCTTTTTAATGATGGTGTATCTTACAGAGATGTGGAGTTGATGGTGACAAAGATGCAGTTGAAGGAAGAATTGGGAAAGTTAAGGAGGTGATGTTAGTTATTCCATGCGCTGTCATAGAGAACCTAGTCTAGTAGAAGCACCACATTGATTTTAACCTTTTTTGAGCTTGACTATTTAGTGATTCGGACGCTTGGGATTGCAGGGAACTAGATGAGCTTACTTCTACGACAAAAGAACAGCAAACAATTATAGCAGCATCACGTCCCAATTGCATCAGTCAAACGCTGGGTCAGCTTGCTGTTTCATGGGACTCAAAAAGTGACATTGACAAGGCACTTGCTCCATTGGTGGTAATTAGTGCATGATATAGTGGTTTCCAGTCGTGTAGTTTTATCTTCGGTTTGCTGGATCCTTTATTAACTATGCTTATTGCTGACATTTTTTTCAGGAAAAGTACAAAGAACAACTGATGATCATCTCTGATTTTGTGAGAGAGGTGGAGGTATTAATGCAAAGCCATTAATACTCGATCATTATGCTGAAATCACTGCACTAATTAATGCCTGAAGTGAATGGACTTGCATTAAATGCTGGTTAACATGTTTGTTGGTTTATCGACACAATTTAGAACTTCAAAAGGAGTATGATGATGAATTTACCATGTTGAATGTGTTAAAGGTGATCAGCCACCACAATCTGGCCTTTCTCGTGTTCACATGGCAGCGGTCTATATACACATTCTATTCATCGTGGAGAATTTCTTTTTGTCCCGACAGTATATAAGTCAACTAGTTTATCAAGTGCTTAAAAGTATTAGGCCATGATTGTGTGTTGCATATTCCCACCAAGGGATGTACCTGTGTAGAAATGCATGTACATAGTGTGATCATTCATTGCATCCTGTAACATAGTTTTGATATTGATTTTATTAGTTGAGTATGGACAAATGCAATCAGGAAAAAAGTGCTATGCTAACGTCCAATATGGGAGGAAGAACAAGGGCAGACTCAGCATTAATGGTGCCAACAGAGTCTGCCGCTGATAAAGAGAAAAAGAAAATGGCAACGGAGCCAAAGCGCCAACAGCAGCAAGTACAAGCATTAATGGCGGCAGAAGCAGAAAAATCAGAACTAAACAAAGATCAAAGCAGGGGCCATGTTATACCAACCCCAAAAGCAGAAGAAACAGAAAAAAGAACTGCAGGATCACCAGCAGCCGAAGAAAAAGCGGCAAAGATACAAAGGCCAAAGAGTGGGTTCAGAATCTGCAAACCCCATGGGACTTTCCTTTGGCCAAACATGGTCAAAAACAACGCTAACTCTAGTTCCAGCATGATTTCACCCAGGGTCGTGGTCCAAGTTGAGGTTCCGACCCCACCTTCAGTATCTTCCTCCTCTGCCTCAGCTCTTTCTCAGCAGCTTAATTACCACCGCCACCCAGCACCCCCCATCAAACCCTTGGCTGAGAAACGTGCAGTTGCAGTGACAGTCTTCAGTGTATCTCCAGGCTCAAATTATGAAGCTGGCGCCAAGAATTACTCCCCCAAAACTCCTTTGATCAACCCAAATAAAACCCTAGTCAATCCTAATGCAATGGCACTGGTATGCCAGGATTAGTATCTCTTTCCCTTATACATATAAACTGCACGTTTCTATACATACTTATTCCAAAGTTGTGTGCATTGCAGATGCAGCTGCCACTTGCTGTGAATACAACCCCAGGGGAGGGTGTTTGTGCTGGTTCTGGGCCAGGGACTGTGATGGTGTGTGGTGAAAGGCTACACAATACGTGCTGCTCCTCCTCCACAGCTTCAAGCTTGCCATCTCCAGTGGGAGATTGGTTGGCGCTCTCTACTCGCAAGTCTGCCTCTGAAGAGTGTGGCCATGGTTGACATTCATCGCAGTTTTATGAACTTAAACTATCCTGGCATTAATGTTTTTGTCACAGGAGTTGTTGGCTTCTGGAAAGAGATATTCATAACCGCCAACTATGACATACAATATAGTTTCCAGGAGATACTCTTGCAGTGCCTCTAAGACTCATATACCTAACGATTGGTTGTCTCTACGGCCATGTTTTTTGGAAAATAATACAAAGTCATGGCTTGAGTGTTCAATAATTTGTATCATCTTTAAAAAATTATTTTAACAATGTAAAATACTTCCTAATATTAAACAAACTTTCATCTTTTTAATAGAAAAGATTACATGAGATCAACAAATTGTTTAATCTAGCCAATAGCAAATAAAGTAAGCAAAGAAGAGCACAACCATTATATCTTCTCATCATCATTTTGAATATCTCTATTTATAAATTGCAAAAGGAATGTTGTGAAAAAGATAACCGAAGAATTGAAATGGTTAAAAGAACCCAGTTAAGAAAGTATAATTATTGAAAAATTAAAATCATTTTGGAAAAACACATCTCAATGTTAAAAAATAAATCAATAAAAAATTGAATTTATTGACTTTAAATGATGTGGTTGAATAAATTATTTTATGAAAATGTAATCAAATGTGGTAAATTAAAACTCTTAATAAAAGACAAACTCAATATAACATAATTAAAATAATAGATAATTAATTTCTTATAACTGCTGCTGCGATAGATTAATCCTTCAAAAGAATGCCACATTTGGATTGATAGATTTAATAGTATGAATTTTAAATTTATAGTAATAAATCTATCATATGAATTTCAAATATTTAATTTTTCTTTTTAAACTATAATTTTATTGGCTCTAGTTCAGCGACATTTTAATCAAATAGTTTTGATAAATTTTAATCGTGACATTAATATGGTGAATTCAAAACTGGAGGCTTTATTTAAAACCTAACAATTCAACTAACATAGTGCAAAATCGTTGGTCATGTTTGAAAGATATTTTTTCTTACCCTTTTTTCATCAAAACACTGGACTATATATGTTTAGATGCATCCATTCAAATCAATTTTTCATACATAAACACACATCTCTTTCTTTCCCACTTTGTGTCAAATTTTCTTTCTTTTTTTTCTACCTATTCATCCCTAATAAATGCGGACATTCAAATTGTGTTTTTCAAATCTGCAGAACAATGATTAATATGTGCTAATAAAATAAAATAAATTATCATAGAATTAAGGGGGAAACGGAATGAGAAAGGAAATTATCATTGTATACGTAAAAATTGTTCTAGATCGAAAATTGCAACTGTATATAAATACTTAAACTTTATTCATTTTTAAATTTTAGTGTACGTCTTTAAACGTTTTTATTTCGAGAAAAGAACAATAATAAAAAAGAAAAAAAAATTAAAGTATAATATTAGAGTAAATATTTTTTGAGGTATAATTTGAAAAGAAACATAGGATTAATTTTTGGAAATTTAAAATAGATAAAAAATTTTGTTACACTGTACAAAATGATTATAATATATCAAAAAGTTTATTGAAAATCGAATATAAACATGAAACTTAAAAGAAAATCTAACCCCCAATTATTTTTACCAAGATCCTAATGTCCGGACATGGCCCACCTGAACCGCTGTTCGGTTTCGGTGTCGGTTTATAAGCGACCTGACGCTTAACCCTAAATCCGCGTATCTAATAAGGCTTCCCTTTCATCAAATTTTCGTTCTCCTCCAGGTGGCTTTATGCTCTCTGCGATGGACACTCTTCAATCAAACTACATGGATTCCCCATCTCAACAGCAATTTGAATCCCAATCTCATCCTCCTTCCTACGATCATTACCCCAATAATCAGATTTACTCGAACTCGTACCACCAAAACCAATCGGAAACCCTTGACAAAACCCTAGATTCGTCGAATCTAGTTCCTCAGAACGGAACTCTCGACGCCGACGAATCGTTGGCTGTCCCGAAACCCGATTTCCCCAAGCCGCTGCTTTCGGAAAGCGGTTTGACCAACACGCACAGCGGAACCGACAGGGATTTCTCCGGCGGTGAGGAGGAAACCACCAGCCGAAGGAAGCGGCGTTCCAGGTGGGACCCACCGCCGAGTGAGTCCACTAACGACGGAGCCGCCGGAACTGGAGGAGTAAGTGATGGCAATTCAGGGACTGGAGGAAGGAAACGGAAGTCGAGGTGGGCAGACGACGAACCTAAGCCCGTGGTCCAGTTGCCTGATTTCATGAAGGATTTTACAGGAGGTATTGAATTCGATCCCGAGATTCAAGCTTTGAATAGTAGGTTACTTGAGATTAGTCGCAAGTTGCAATCGGGTATGCTTTTAGACGATCGACCGGAGGGCGCTAGGTCGCCTTCCCCGGAACCTATCTATGATAACATGGGAGTAAGGATTAATACTAGGGAGTTCCGTGCAAGAGAGAAATTGAATAGGGAGAGACAAGAGATTATATCTCAGATTATTAAGAAAAACCCAGCCTTTAAGCCTCCGGCTGATTATAGGCCACCGAAGCTTCACAAGAAACTATATATTCCAATGAAAGAGTACCCTGGTTATAATTTTATTGGGTTGATTATTGGTCCAAGAGGAAATACTCAGAAAAGAATGGAAAGAGAGACTGGAGCGAAGATTGTTATTCGGGGCAAAGGATCTGTGAAGGAGGGGAGGCTGCAACAGAAGAGGGACTTGAAGCCCGATCCTTCAGAAAACGAAGATTTGCATGTGCTGGTGGAGGCAGAGACTCAGGAGTCTCTTGACGCGGCTGCAGGTATGGTTGAAAAGCTCTTGCAGCCTGTTGATGAGGTCCTTAATGAACACAAAAGGCAACAGCTTAGGGAGCTTGCAGCTTTGAATGGTACTATTAGGGATGAAGAGTATTGTAGGTTGTGTGGGGAGCCTGGGCATAGGCAGTATGCATGTCCTTCCCGTACATCTACATTCAAGAGTGATGTTTTGTGTAAGATTTGTGGTGACGGAGGTCATCCTACGATCGATTGTCCAGTGAAGAATACTACTGGCAAGAAAATGGATGACGAGTATCAGAATTTCCTGGCAGAACTTGGAGGGACCGTTCCGGAGTCTTTGACCAAGTCAAGCTCCACTACACTAGCTCTTCCTGGAAGTGCGGTTGCCAATCCTCCTTGGGCAGGTGGTACTAACACTTCTAGTAATACAACACAAGCTGGTTTAGGTGCAAATCTAATCAAGCCAAAAGAATATGATGAAACTAACTTATATATAGGCTACTTGCCTCCTACTTTGGAGGATGATGGTTTGATCAACTTGTTTTCTCCTTTCGGTGAAATTGTGATGGCTAAGGTTATCAAGGATCGTGCGACTGGTTTGAGTAAAGGTTATGGATTTGTGAAATATGCTGATGTCCAGCAGGCAAATACTGCCATTGCTAGCATGAATGGTCACAAACTTGATGGAAGAACAATTGCTGTAAGAGTAGCGGGTAAACCTCCTCAGCCTGCAGTGCCTCCAGGCCCTCCAGTTCCACCCGTGCCTACATATCCTGCTCCAAATCAGCCCGTGGGTGCCTACCCCTCTCAGCAGTACAATACTGGTGGTCCCATTGGAAGTGCACCTCCTGGGAGCTATACTGGGGCTCCTGGTCCTTGGGGACCTCCACCTCCTTCATATGCCCCTTATCCCCCTCCCCCTCCCCCTCCGGGGTCAGCTACGTATCCTCCAGTTCCAGGTCAACCTGTTCCTCAATATGGAGTGCAATATCCTCCTCCGCCAGTGCCTCTGGGTTCATCTGGTGCCCCAACACTGACTGCTTCTTCCACTGATACACAACAAAGTTATGCATCCTCTGGTGAGACTCAACAAAGTTACCCACCTGGAGTGCAATCTCAGAGTAGTGCACCTGCTCAATCTGTCCCAACCTATGTCTATGGAAATTCAGTGGCTTCGATGCCACCAAATCCCCATGTGCCTTACCCAACACCTCCATATGGTTACCCACCTTATTATGGTGCTGTTCCCCCTCCCCCTCCTGCTTTGCCTCAGTCAACTGTGGACCCTACTCAGAGCTTGAGTAATGTTCCTTGGGCCTCAAATGCTCCAGTGCCTCCACCTTCATCTGCTGCTGAGAAAAGTAACTACAGCACTGACACTGAATATGATAAGTTCATGGCAGAAATGAAATGATGATGTTATTTTGTGATTCTTGGATGAGGTAACCTAATCCAACTTCCATTTTTGTTTTAATTTTCTTTTTATGTCTGCTATCTGATTTTTGCTAGCATGTCACTTCTTTTTATATATTTTTTCACACATTTATATATTTTCTTGAATATTTAACTTCCTTGCCTGAAGTCTATAAAAATATTTGGTCAACCCAATTGGCAGTATATGTATTTGTTGTTATGGCATGGGGAAGTTGAGATAATTGTTTTTTGCTTTGTCGAGCAATAATTTTGTTGAGGTCTGATGGAATTAGAAATTTAGAACAAGGTAAAAATTGCCTTAAATACAATATCTATGATTAAATGTTATTTAATTGTACTGATTGAGTTACATCAATGAAATTCTAACTAAGAAAATGTGATAATAAGTGGAGAAGTTACAATTTGTGAAGCATTCTCGTGAAAATTTAATCATTGAATTGGAAAACCCCTTTTGCATTTTGGAAATACTTACTGCTGTATAAGTAGATTAGCTGGAAATAATTATGTTATTCAGATGCCATAGGAGCAGAATGTTTAAATACAGTGTATCAATTATATTTGTCCACATATTGTAATTTATTTAAATAAAGTACACAAGTGGTTATTATAAGTAGTTAATTGCACAGGATGAAAGCCAGGCTGCTTATAGTCTTTTTTGTTTCACATCCGCTTTTCTTAATCTGACTCGGGTGTTTGATGTCATTTGTTGGGATTAAAACTATTTTTGTATGCCAATGGGAGTGATGCATATCTGTGGATGGCCATGAACTTCCTGTTTATCACTCTAACTCTATATACTTGGTTGCTATGAAATTGACAATTATGATGCAAAAGCTGTTTTTCCTGGAAAGTTATGCTAAAGTGCTGTGGGATAATATTTTTGGCTTCACCTTATATGACATGTTCTGTGAGTTTGTGCAGATAGTCATATTCTGACTGATACAACTATCTATGTTGCCCATGGGCGCATTCCCTGCCATTCGCTGGAGCCTCCTTTTTAGCTCATGTTTTCTGTCTGATATAACCAATGATGCATGTTTTCACTGTTAAATAGCTTTCTGATGATTATTCAACAAATCATAACACTTGTTTCTTTGTCATCATGTAATATCTTGACAGGCTGTTTGTTGGAGCACTTGTCATCCTGATTTCTTAACTCTTGCCATGATTTACTTGTTGGAAGTTTGGGACTCACATAACCTTGCTGTACTGTTACCTTGCAGAGAGTTGCAATGAAGTTCAGTTCATTCAGCCATGTGTTGCAGTACCGGCTTACGAACTCTATATGTTGATTGTCTCTTTTGTTGGACTATCTCCAATTTTTGGATCTGCTTTAGAGTTTTTTTTATTTTTTTGAATTAAATTTACATTATATGTTTGAACTTTCTAGTCTTTGTTTGCTGACCCTATGTTGCCTGTCTCTGTATTACTCATCTGATTGTTGTTCTGCTTTCTTTTATCCTAACATACACTTGTTTTGGTTTCTTCCACTTTTTTGTTCCTTGTTACTATGATTACTCCTAGTGGTTGTAGCTCCCTATTCTGAAATCAGGTCGATGCTTACCTCTACCAATCTGAATGAAGTGAGCCTACCTTGCATTGTCAGGTCACTGATGGTATGCTTAAACTGACAATTTCTCATTAAACATGTCTTTGGTTTCAGTTTATTTTTATCTTTCTGATGCCTTCTCCAAGTTCATGTGTGGCAGGTGGTGTAATTTTGCTGGGGTAATCCTTAATGTGTTCTGTTGAGCATTGCTTTGAATGATTTTGCCTTTTGACTCTTACTCTAGGTTTGCATCCCTTGATGGTAAAGTCAAGGTGAATTACTTTAATTGCTTAATGGTTCTGAATGATCAGTTGCAGGAGGAAGATACATGACACTGAATGAAGTTATTAGAAGGACTTGGTTGAGTTCTGAGTAGTTTAAAAAGGAACGTGGGTCAGATTGTATTGAATGATGTGCTATAATGTTTTTTCTGTTAAAATGAAGCTGTGAGAAAACCTGAGTTTTGACACTTTTGCATTCCTAGGCTTCTCTAAGTTTCATTTTTCTTATTTTTAGGGTTTATGAATTAATAACGATTGAGGAGTTCTTGCCTTCACTGAGAATATTTACATAGTTCACAAGTGGGTTCATTCAAACTCCTACATAAATTGTTTTCTACATCTTTCCACCCCTATTTTAGTACTTCCCTATGTCACCAAAATGCTGTCAGTTTGATCGTTCAAACCCCCATGATAAATTGTTCTACAGTCTTCTGACTCTCTCTCTCTACATGTTTCGGTACATCCCCATTGTACAAAAATATAATCCTATCATTGCCTTACATGAGCATATAAAATGTGTGAAAATCATTATTTATTCTAAGATTTCCTCCTAAAGCTTGTGTAAGCTATTTTGTCGGTCTCTCTTTTCGTGGGGTTGAGTATCATTCATTATGTTTCTTTGTTTGAGAGTGGAAGTTCTATTGGTGTCTTGAGTAGCTTCCGATTTGGGGATATTTTACACCACACGTTCAATTACATGCCCATGTTTTGTTAAACTTTCAATTGCATATTTTCACGTCCAACTTATTTCTTCTGGAGTCGTCAAATAGCTTTGGGATGTTCAAAGAATTAAAATTTTGATGAGATGACTTGATAATTGGTATGTCATTGACATGTATACTTCCATTTGCAAAGTTGTATGTGTCCGTCTGTGGCATCCTTTGTTTAACCTGTGAAGTGATGCATTATGACCTAGTGAAACTTCAAGCTGTGTATAAATCCTGTCTTTTTTGATGCGTGTTGCTAATCATGTTGTAACCTGTTGAAATTGCCTTGGCCAAACATGGGACCTTATCAACTGAATGTGGACTTGTCTGCCTTGAATGCTCGACCACCTTTTGCTAGCGGTCCTATGTTGTCTAGAAATGAAAACAAAATGAGGAAACATGATTAAAAAAAGAAAGAAAGAAAGAAAGTGTGTGGGTTGGCAATATATCAAATTTCCAAGAGAAAAACGAGATCTGGTGTCTGTTACGGGTTGAGGGATATGTTGAATTTTGTTGGAATATATGCATCGCCTTTGTGAAATGCCAAGACGAATGAGGTCGATACTCCCTTTCATCGTTATCTATTCTTTTGCCAGTATCACGATTTTATTCTTATAGACTGTACCATGTGAAAAGTTGAACACTGAACACGGAAGTTATTGATAAATTGGAAGCACTTTGTTATCTTTGGTGCACTTTGTTATCTTTGGTGCGCCTTGTGGCATTTCCGCCATTGTTGAGAAGCTGCATCCGCAGGGTTGAATGAAGTAGACGGTATTTTGGCAAATGAACTTGTTTGAGAAAGTGATGATTTATTGAAATCAGCTTGAAATACGTTACACGTGTCATCTCTTGTTAGTAGATTCATTTGGACGTGGAAAACCCGTATTCGTTTGACTAGAAAAAATAAATGGGAAGAGTGTGGGAAGGGATTGGGAAACAGGTTAACTAAATATTATATATTATTTATCTTACATTTGTGTATTAATATAATAAATATTTCATGATAGTATGTAAACGCAAATGAATTAAAAAATTGAAAAATGAAAGCCAGCAACTATCAATTGAAAATAAAATGATGCATGAGTTAATATCTAACTAATTCATTAAAAACAGGATATCTGGCAAATCAGTAAGAGGCACAAATAAGTTATTATAAAGGGTGTGAGTGTGGTTTGGATCAATTGAGAATAAGGGTTTGGTTTTTAAATTTTGGTGTGAGTTTTTAAATATTTTTGTTTTAAGTGAGAGAAAATTGTAATAATTGAAGGTGTATTTTAAATAGTGTATTTGCATAATAAATGGGTATTTGAGAAACCATTAAAGACCAAGAGGTGGTTATTATAAGGGCTGGGGGCTAAAAGTAATTGGCTAACCGCTAAGACCGATATGTAGTTACCATATGGGTTGAAGATTAGTGTGGATGGTATAAATTACTTATTAAAGGTATATTAACGATACAATTAAGGCTATATTTGGAAAATGGGTTTTTGTTAGAGATGATATTTGGTAAAATTTGTATTAAAATAGATAGTATGTTTATAAGGAATCTTGTGAGGAGATAAATAATGTAATTTGTTTAAATATATATATAAGGATATCATTAAGGTTATATGATATTTAGTAAAAATTGTATTAAGATAAGTAATATATTTTGAAGGAATGTTATGATGAGATAAATAATGTGATTTGTTAGAATATATATATATATATATATATATATAGTATAATATAAAAATAATTTGAGATGTAATAGTATATAGGTATAATAATTATGTTTTAGAGTATAAATTAAAATATATATATGAGTATATATTTGATATATATATATATATATATAAGTATTGATTTGATTGTTAATACATGTAATGATTGAAAAATAATTAACTAATTATATATATATATATATATATATATATAAAAGATAAAAATTTTGAATTTGAATTTGAAAGAATGTTTTGTTAAATTGTATGTTTTAGCATAAAATTTGAAATGATGTGTTTGAGTTGAAAATTGGATTGCAAGCATAACCTAAAAGACCAAATGTCATAACAAAAATATAATACCATATAAATTTATAATTTAAGCACTCTACGAAAAACTTTAAAAAAAAAAACCCATAAAAAAGCGATTTTGAATAAATATACATAATGAAAGGTATAGCCAAAGGAGTATTTATTAAGAGTGGTATTTATTATAATACTAAAATGACACGCACACCCCATTCCTCCCATCGCTGTAAGAGATTCAAGCTAAAAACCACTCATTTTTGACTGAAGAACAAGATACTGCCCAAAAGAACAAGTTCCAATAACTTCATTATTTCGGACTGTACAAAATACGAAACCAAGTCCATCATCTAGCTTGATCTTCGCACCAAAGACGCTAGAATACGCAGAGGGTGGACAAAGAACTACCATTTAGTCAAGTCGGCGAATTATGGTCATGCACTCTGAACTCGAGTCACCACCACGATCAAGAGGACGACAACTGAAAGCTGCAGCGAAGTTCTCAGCTTTTCCTCGAAATGATCTGCAATGCCTTCTTTCTTCTCTTCATTTGGTTGCTGGAAAACTTCGTTTACGAGCTTCGTGATCTTATCGACGAGCTGCATGATTTTTGCCTTTGCATTCACAAAGATCTTACTCAGGATATCCTTTAATGGGTTGGCATCATCAGGGCCCTCCCCCGAGCTTTCTTCCCCTTCTTCCCCGAGTAAATTGTTATCAGCTGATCAAGCCAAGCAAACACAAAATGACAGGTCAGATGAATTAGAGTAATGAGGAATTTTACATAATATGTTCTTTTGGAATTGAAAACACTTCAGAAGCAAACCTTGAGTGATTGAACCTCTGAGCTCCTTAACAACCTCATTGTTCAAGACAGCATCCCAAACGGCCTTATCAGACGATAAAGAGATGACCATTCGCTACACAATCAAGAGTCATAAACTTATTACAGCTCGGTAAATTCAATTTGGAGGACTTTTCATGAAGATACTATTTCCATTATAAACACCCAGCCTACCGAATAAAGTCTCTATTACTCAATGTTTGAATTGTAAAACATACACACCTTGGCCATATTCATTCTCAATGATTAGATTAGATAAACAATTTTATCAAGCCTAATGACATGTTCTTTATGATATATGAAAGCCTTTGATCAATATCGAATCTAATATAAAATAACTAAAATAGAGATCCCTGTCAACTAACTTAGATATATCACCCAAAGACTATCAACATTGGAGAGTGCATCTACTTTCAAACAAAATGTTAGTAGAATGAATCTCTAGTGCATGTGTCTAAAAACATCAGGAGGAAAACAAGAACAATGGAAACTACTGATATAGATGAAGCACCTGAACAGAAGGTTCCGTCTGCAACAAATGGAAGGCGCCGTGCACCCCATCCGATCCATGAAGTTCCAACACTCTTTGTTTGCCGAGATGCGAGGAGGGTTCAACCCAATCCATCTCAGACTCAGTGAAAGAGATCCTCTTCTCAGAACCTGTTAGATTGGCAGCAGCAACTTCGTCCACAACATCTTTATCTATACTGTCCTCGGCAATCTTTCCCTTTGGGAAACATCCTTGGGGTGAAGGCCCAAAGACCCTGGACATTAAAGAAAGATAAAAAGACACCACAGAGCATGAGAATGGTGAGTGCGAATGCAATTTATTCATTAACATTTGTATGCGGGGTTTCAAATGTTACCATTGACTTTGAGAAAAGAACTCCTACAAATGCGTATTCAAAAATAGTGAATTTTGTATTCAAGTTGATGGATTGGCCCCATTGAAATCAATGAAGGATAAGAAACGATTGATTTGTTTGCCCTCTGGTTTGAATGAATAGAAAATAAATTATTCAATATCAGAAATAATTTTAAAATAAAGAAAACCCATGTGTATCAATCATTTTTAACATGGCAGCAATATAATATAGACAAACTTAATGTCATGAACGTTTATAAATTCACATTCAGGTCCAGCACAACAGATTCATCCAACTTCATTAATTCCAAATTTAAAAAAAAAAGGATTAAAAAACAAAAATTGAGGAAAAAGCAGAAGATCAGAATTAGACGAAAAACTCACTGTTGAAGAGCAGAAACTGCATGCTGCGCTTCGACTTTAGATGGAACAGTTCCAAAGACAAAATCTTCATAAAAACCACGCGCCCTTTCATCCTCGCTCCCATCGACACACACCCAGTCGGATTCGTCGCTGCAAGCGCCACCCAGAGAGGGCGCAGCTCCACCAGAAGCAGCAGATACAGGCAAATTTATGAGCGAAGAAAAAAACGGTGCCCCCATACCGTTATTACTACCACCACCATTAGCAGAAGAAGACGAAGAAGAAAGGGTTATGTTCGGAGAGCCTGGCTGCTTTTTACTAAAGGGGTTGGTCTTTCTTAAATTAGGGCTTGCAATGTTGGTGGCGGTGTTGGCGGAAGCCGAAAAGGGCTCCGGCGGCGCGCCGCCGACGCCAGCCCTGATGGCCCTCTGCACGCTTCTGATCATGCCGCCGCTGCCTCCGCCCATGGCTCTGCTGCTGCCACCACCGAACGTCCTCCTCGTCTTCTTATCGATACGGCTTTTTATGGATATGCATAGATAAGTGATGTCGGTAGAACTGTGTTTGGTTAGATTTTTTAGGCAGTGATGGATTTGTATGCATTGGAGGTGATTTTATGGACGTGGAAGAATTGGAAGATAGTGCGCAATAGGCAATTTTATCATTTCTTGATCCATATTAATTTTTTTCTTCAAAAAAAAAAAAAAAAAAAAACAATATTGCTTCTTCTTAGTCCCTACGTTGGACAGTAACAACTATATTTATATATTTTCTTTTAGGTTTTTCGAACTTAAAAAGGAGATACAAGCAATTCAACTATATTATAACATTTAAACATTAATAGTAAAATAAAATTATTTAATTATTTATTTTTGAAAAGCTAAGAAAGAAAGAAAAACTGAGGTAATAAAAAGGATGACAAAAAATGAAACTAACTGTTAATTAGAAGGAAGAAAGAATTTAAAATAATAGGAATGAAAATAAAAAACAAATTGAATTTTGATTCATTTATATGTAAAACTAAAAGTATTTATTAAATAGTGTAAATAGATTTATTAAAAAGATTGTTTTGGCGAAGTTATTAAATTGACTGAAATTAGTTATAATAAGACATAAAGTTGTAGTACATAACATAAATGGTATAAATAATTAATTGTGAACGGTGTCTTTAAAAATTATTAAACAATTAAATAAAACCTTAAAATAATATAATAAGATAATAATATAGATATTCATATCAAATCATTACATATATATGCGCATATTCGTGTCTATGTATATTTGTAACATAATTAAGAACTTATTATTACCTTATATATAATCATAGTATTTAATCATTATATTATATAATATAAAAAACACAAACATAAATTTCTTGCTATCTATTTTATAAATTTTTTTTATAAAAATCGCATACTATTTTTAAATATTCAACAATATTATCCAAATAGAATGCATAATTTCGCATTTGAGAATAAGTAACCTAATACATAAAATGTGAACCCTGAAATCTATAATTATGCATTAATATTTTTCAAGTGCATTACTATTGGTACTTAAATTAATTGTATTCATTTGTATAATCATATAATATTTGTAATATCTATAATCATGTTAGGCATATGCATTCATGGTATTAGTTCAAATATTTTATATTGAAAAGAATCGAGTCAAAGTAGGCAAGACCCAATAAGGAGAGTTTATCGGTTTGATGTAAATTTTACAGGGATGAAAGTTGTGAAAAAATTTAAAAATAATATAAAGATAAGAGAAAATTATTATTTAAAGAAATAATATATTTACAAATACATGTTTTAATGAGACAAAAATAAAATAAAATAGTGGCATGCAAACAAAGGCCTATAATTTTCTCTCGACTAATGAAATTGTTGGTCATATTCATGATTTTCCACGTCTTTCCGTAACTTATTGTCATATGAACTTACCCTGATATTTGTATTATCTATAATATAACAAAAGGCGTGTATTGATCAAATTTGTTGATTTTGACCAAAATTTTAAAGTCTTATAATTTTTAATATTTTTATTTTAAAATAATTAATTAGTTTTAAGAATAAGAATCATTTTAGTTTCGTGTTTTCATGTTTAATTCCTAAACATTTTGTTTGGTCTAGAGATCTTAAATAGGATCAGAAATATTAGGGGGAAGGAAAAGAAAGTGCAAGAAATTTTATAAGGAAAAGAAAGTACTAAAAAAGAAAAAAGATAAAAATATAAATTTTAGAATTTTTATTTTTTAAGAAAAATAACATGAAAATGGATGAGAAAAATAGAGAAGAATATCTTGGGGAATAAGATATTCTCTGAATTTTCTTTATTTCAACCATATTTTCCTCAAGTTTTATTTTTATTGATATTTTCCTTATCAACCAAATAATTAAAAAATATTTTACTTTCTTTTCTTCTACTAATTACATAACCAAACATAGTGTAAAAGTTGTAGCTAAGTAATTAAGAAAATCTTTCTAGATTTTTCGTACGCAACATTTTAGGTTTACCATATATTGAGAGCATTAATTACAAATATATATAATACATTAATTATTTAAACAATTATTACATTAAATAAAATTTAGTATGTTATTTATTCATTTATTTATAATTTTGTGTAATTAAATCCATTAATTGATAATACCATAAATCGTGCAACTTATTTAGTGCAAAAACTATTAAAATATATTCACTGCTGTCTTTCCACCCATGCTTTGAGAATGAAATTTTATCCCTCTCTCAAATTATTTTACTTTTTAATTCTAAATACTTGAGTTGTGATTTATTTATTAAAATAATATATCAAATTCATAATAAGTTATTTCCATATTTGTTGTGTCTAGAGCTAGTGCTTTAAAAATTAAATCCAATATCAAACTGAAAAATTTATTGATTTAAAAATTACTAAAAATGTATAAAATAATAAATACTAAAAAAAATATTTGAATCTGATTTCAAACATTTTTAATTACTATCAATAGTTAAATACATTACACTAATACAATAAAAATACGATAAAAATAAAAACAATAAATATTAATTCAATAAATAAAATATAAAAATGTACAAAAAATAATATCTTATCAAAATATTTAATCAAAATATAATAAAATTTTAATACAATCATATACGTGTCTGAGTCAAAAATTATTGAACATTTCAAAGGACGATTCATTTGATTCATGAATTTTTTTATCAAGGAGAATAAATTAGAGATAGATTACAATAAATAAAAATAAAAATTGAATTATGAAGAAGAAATTAGGATTTAAAGGTCTATTTATTCATCAATTTAAATCATTTGATTTTATGAACTATGATTAATTCACTTAGTTTAGCAATTTAATCGTAATTTCACTCAATTTTATTGTAATTCTAGTTTTTGAATCCTATTTGAACCATTTTTTTTAATGGTTGGCTATCTAATTGGTTCAATTATCCAATTCAAATCAATTTTTAAAACCCTATTTAAAACCATTTAATATATAATTTCGTACTCTTCATATTTCCACGTTTATATTTTTATTCTTTAAATATTTGCTTTTAGACTTTAGAATAGCATTGAAGCCATCAAATATATACTTTTTCATTGAAATAAAATAAATTTTCTTTGAGCATATTTGTTTCATAATTTTTCTATCTTCCTAAATTGCTTAAATTTTCAGCAGATCATTCTCCATTTATTACACATTACTTATTTATCTCCACGTTAAAAAATAATGCTTAATTTTTCGCAATTTTCTCAATGCAACATGGCAGAGTCACTTTCATCTCAAATTGTTTAGAGACATCAAATGAATTTTATCGTTCCAATGGTATGTATTTTATGTTTTTAGATTTCGTCTTCTTCCATTTTTACATTTTTTTTATAGGATATGTTTTGCTTTTTTATAAATTTTTTATACATCGCTTTATGAAATTCTTAAATTATTCTTGTTTTACTTTGACTCATGCAATTCATCAATTGACATGACTGCTCGTCTTAGTTGCAATAATTTTAACTTCATTTTTTTTTTTTTTTGCTCTTGATAATTTTTTTTATATTTGAAATGCGAGTATTTTCTTACTGTTTCAAAATTATATGCAAGACTTTTTATTTTGGCATATTTTTTTAATTTCATATCTCAGCATTTCTTCTTTTTAAAGCATAAAATCTTTTGGTTATATGAATAATAATTAAAATAATCTCTTGTGCGTAATTTTAAAGATCTAAGATGACGCATGCCTCATTTAATTTTGTGTCATCGTCAGATTTATTTTTATATTGTACGATAAAATATTAATCTTCGAAAAAATTATGATTCATTCATGCATATCAGTGTTAAATCAGTACACGTACGTTTATATCAATTTTTAACTCTCGGTTTAGAAATTAGAAGATAGTTTAAGTTTAAATTAACAAAAATAATTTTGCATGATATATTTTATTCTCTATTACTGATAATTGAAGACCACGATCGCTTAGAGAATGTTGTCAATTGAATTACTGGATTTTTTTATAAAAGATTTTCAATTATATGATTCAATAATAGATTTATAAAATAAACAGTGCATATAAATATTGGAATTAAAAATTTAAAATCCTTTGGAACGTATAAATGTACCATTTAACCATATATATGTATGTACGTATGTATGTATGTATGTATTTATTATAACGTTATTATAACATTTTCTTTAAAAATTAACTTATATTTTGTTAAATTACTTTGTTCGGGCCACAAATTACTAATACGCTCACTTTAATTTCCTTTTTTGCTAAAAAATAATATAATGTAATGTTTTATTTAACTTGGATAGAATAATTATTTTTAAAGTTAATTGAATGTCTTTAATTCTATAATATATTTTTTTTTATTGTTAGGCTTCAATTAACTCACTAGGCATATATGTGATGATATATTGTAAAGTTTAATGCTGAAATATTTTTGATAATGATTTTGATCAAATTCATTTTTTTATCATTGTGATAATTCAACTCTAAAGACAATTTATTTATTTATTTATTATTAGCGTATTACTTACAATGTTTTTTTTTTTTATTGTTAAGTACTATTGCTATTTTATAATAATATATATATATATATATTTTTTTTATCATGTTTTATGTTGAAAATAGTTTATATAATTAATTGAAAATGACAAAAAATATATTATACAATTAATTCTTTTTATAATTATAGCATGGGCACGAGGACGTGCGAGGCAAGTTCCGTTTGATTAGAAAAGGAGGGGAAGGGGAAATTTTCGAAGATTCACGTATCTATACTATTATATTATAATAATTAACACCTTATTTAGTCGTCTATTTTTTTTTGTCAATCACGCCTCTATTTTCATTTAATTCATATTCTTTATAATAATTATATTTTGTCTTTTTAATTCTCTACCAAATATATCCTATTTCAATTAATTAAATAACTTTTTTGGCAAATTTGAATTGAGAGTTATTGATATTGTCTCAATCTTTTGATAATTCATTTATCTATCTTTCACACCCACTCATACATTTTACATAATAAAAATATAAAACGTTATTTTTGGTGTAATTTTGTATTTGTATTTAAATGAAAATTCAAGATTTAAACATTTTGTATCTATATTAAATGTTGATACAATAAGTTGAATTTTTGTGCATTGTCTATTTTAAATACTTATGAAAAATTTATTATATGAATGAATTTAGTTTTGTTTAGTTTTTACGCCCATATGGAATGTGCAAAATTACTAATGTATGTGTATATACATATATAAATATATAATATTATAAAGAATTTGAATAAATTTAATTTTACATTGTAAATTTATAATATTATTTTTAATTAATAAATTTACACCATCATGGCCTTTAATTAAAGAGACCAAACCTAAATATAAGTACTATCATTACTTTTTTTTTTCTATATCTATGATAAGACAGTTATTTGGTCTTTTAATGATTTTCTTAGAATATCCTTCATAAATAATCTTTATTATTAAGCCCAAACCTTGACAATAACTATACTCTTGGTACCCTTTTAATGTTTTGTCGATTATTCATTTATTTTCAATTAATTTACACTACACTATTCAACCTAAACACTCCATAACAACTATTTTTTTTGTCTCTTAATGATTTATTAAATAAATCCTCTATTTTGATTGATTAATCAATGCCATCAAGTGCACCATATTTTTTTTCAAGTTTGAATTTACAGTTAACGACTTTTATTTTTAAATTTTTTGTTAATTTATTTTTAATTACTAAAATACAAAATTTATTTATCATTTTCACACACACTCACACATACTCACACATGCTATATAATAAAAATATGATATGTTATTTCTTGTTTAATTTTTAAATTTCTTTTAAATAAAAAGTCAAAAATTAAACATTTTGTATTTATATTAAATGTCTGATAAAATGAGTATATTATGAAAATTTATTATATCAATAAATTGAATTTTTGTTTAATTTTTATGTACACATAGAGTGTGCAAGATTTTTAGTATTATATTATTATTGAAACAAGACTTATTTTGGTTTTCTATTTTTCTATCATTTTTTCTCCCTTTCCCCTTTCCCTTTAACTTATTGTTTTTATATGTGTTCTCTCTAAAATTTTCTCACTTTTCAAATTATTTTTTATCATAACTTGTTCCTTATTTGTAATTTTATTATACCTTTTAAATCCAAGTAATTGTAATTTATTTTTTATAATAATTTATAATTGATAAAAAATTTTACATGTATATAGAATGTCAAATTTCGTTAGGACCTAATATTGGGCTTGTGTGTCATAGAATTCTGGGCCTGGCTGAACTCAGTGTTAATTCAGGTAGCCTAATTGACTGTCCAGTTATTGCTTTTCCAATCAGTCAGTTCCACGTGGCAACGCAACCAAAGCAAATAAGTTCATGGGCCTAAAATGATCGTGTACTCAATCCATTATAATAAATTATATTCTATGACACATTGAATGCTTGAACATTTTAATTCAGAATACAATATTTTGTTATTTTTAAAATTTAATTGATTATATAAAAATGTTTAAATATATTATGTGTATGTTATATTTTATAATTATTATTTAATAAAAATTATATATTCTATATGTATACATAATTTTTTATTTATGGTAATAAAGTATAAGTTAATCATATTTAACAATAGAAATAATTTATCAAAAACAAAAATTTTATTCATAAATATATCTATTTTAATTTTTTATTATAGAAAATTATATATTCCAAATTTATAAAGCCAGAATGTGAACAATAAAATTGTATAAAGATGACTATGCTTACCTAGAAAATAAGATTATAACCATGATGATTTTTTAATTAAAAGTACTTTAATAATTTAATTAAAATTAATATAATGGATAAATGTTTATACAAATTATCGATGTGATATTTTAAAATATATTATTATATATGTTGGCTATATTTATGTAGATGATGCCATAGGTTGTTTGGATAATGATTAGTTTATAAAATATAAATATATATAAATATAAGAGCAGTGTGTATATATTTATTTGATTGTAAAAGAATATAATAATAATTATAAAATAATTAATCAGTCATGTAAGTAAAAAAAAATTTAATTTAAATTTGAATGTAATTTTTATAGGCTAATACGTTTGTTACTATAAAATTTTGTTGGCTGTATGGGCTGAAAGGAGCTTCCAAACGTAGCCAACGACAATTATGCAATAAAAACTCCAAATTGACGAGGAGACAATCTACACGGGGCTCACGTTTCAGTGTCCTGGGGAAAAGGACACAACGACAAGCCGTTGCACACGATTCAAATTCTCATACATGACAACAAAAGGTGCACCAACGATGACCCCACGTATATAGAAGTCCGTTGCCAACAAAACCTAAGCTTCACCTGAAAACCAAACTTAACCCACAGAATAAAGAAAAACTGTCTCCAGTTTGATTGAAATTTCGTTTCAGAAAGTGTGCCCCCAACAGAAAACTCCGGCAAGTCTGCGGAGCTTGGCCTTTTGAAAAATGTGAGCGAGGAAAAAGAAATGACATGAGTTCCGATTGAAATGTTGCAGAGAAGACTAAGAAACAGAGCAAAGATTAGGCCTTTTCATATTATTGGAAGCTGAAAAGAAGAGAAAACGGAAGAAGAAGTAAAAGAAGGGGGTGGAAGTGCAAAAACATGGCAGGTTCACCTGAGAAAGAAAACACAAACTCCTTGTGGCTGAAAAACAAGAAAGCCTTGAACAATGTACTCTTTGCAATGCGCCTCCGTTCTCTCACGGCTAAGCAAACCAAAACCCAGAACCAAACGGAAAGTGTACCTCCATCTGCTGCTGCTGCTGCTCCACAGTCCACCAGCAAAACTCAAGATGTCACTCTAGCAAGTCTTGTTCCGGACAAATCCTCGCTTCTTTCAGATGAAATCTTGCTCAAGATTCTTTCAAGACTCCCAAAGTCCCAGAGGAATGCAAATTTTCTCGTCTCCAAAAGGTGGCTCAATCTGCAAGGCAGGCTGGTGAGATCCATAGGGCTTCTTGATTGGCATTCTCTGGTTTCAGGTCGGTTGTTTCTGAGGTTCCCTAATCTTACTCACGTCGATTTGGTTAATGGGTGCTTGGTTTCTCCCCGGAATTTGGGTATTTCTTGCACTCACAAGATCCTGTCTTTCCATGTTGGCTCTGACATTGGCGATAAAGATTGCTTTTTGGATGAAAATTTTGTGTTAGATGCTAATGAAATTGATAGGGGTTTGAGGGTTTTGGCCAGTGGGTTTCCGAATTTAAGGAAATTAGTGGTGGTCAATGCTAGTGAAATGGGGCTGTTGAGTGTGGCCGAGGAGTGCCCCACATTGCAAGAACTGGAGTTGCACATGTGCAATGACCAGGTTTTGCGCGGAACTGCAGCCTGCCGGAATTTACAGATTTTGAGGTTAAGTGGAGTTGTGGATGGGCTTTATTGTTCATTGGTTTCAGATGTTGGATTGACTATCTTAGCAAAGGGATGTAAGAGATTAGTGAAGCTTGAATTAAGTGGCTGTGAAGGGAGCTATGAGGGGATTAGAGCTATAGGACAGTGCTGTCAAATGCTTGAGGAGCTGACTCTCTGCAATCATAAAATGGAGGATGGTTGGCTGTTGGCTCTTTCATACTGCGAAAACTTGAAAACTTTAAGGCTCTTGTCGTGTAAGAAAATTGATGGTAGTTCAGGGCTGGTTGAACCTTTGGGATCTTGTCCAGCAGTGGAATGCTTACAATTGGTGAACTGTCAATTAAGGGATAAAAGAAGTTTGAGTGCACTGTTTCTTGTCTGTCAGGATGTGAAGGAAGTAATTCTGCAGAATTGCTGGGGTCTAACAGATGATATGTTCAGCACCGCGAGTCTTTTAAGGTATTATTGCCATGTTTGTTATTTATCGAGCCACAAAAAATGAAGAGACGCGAGAAGAGAACCAAACAAAGAATTAGTATTGCAGTATTGTGCTGTGGGATTGTTCGATTACTGATCTTCTGTTATAAAATTTTGCCTGCAGGAGGGTAAGGCTGCTGTCTTTGGAAGGCTGCTCGTTGCTGACAACGCGTGGTGTGGAGTCCGTTATTGTTTCCTGGGACGAACTTGAGAGCCTCAGAGTGAAGTCATGTAACAGGATAAAGGATGGTGAAGTGAGTCCTGCAGTAGCTGCTGCGCTCTCGGCTCTTAAAAATCTGAAATGGGAGCCAGATACAAAATCTGTTGTTTGGGCTAATCTGGCGGGAGCTGGAATGAGAAAGAAGGGTGGTAAGTTCTTCAAGAAGTCTTGTGACTGGAAATCATTGCCTGTTGTATAGAACTTTCAGATTCTTGAATCTAAGGCTCTGAACGATGATTTATTATTAGCCTTTTGTTCTCCAGTAACTTGTAACAGTTTGCTTGCTAGGACATCTGAAAACTTCTGCGGAAGTTGGTAAGAAAGGTTCCTCATTTGCAGGCAAAGGGAAGTGTTGGCTGTTATGACAAATGTTTTAAGTGCAACTATAAGGTTTGATTCTTATTTGTGTTTGCATGGTGAAGATTTGAATAAGAACACATGAGACACTTTCCTTTCCTTTCCTTTGCCGCGGGTACAGTTACTAAATTCCAATATATATCATGTTCGAGAATAATATATGTTGACGTAGTTTGGTGAAGGGTGGAGGATCATTATCACTGAGCTAAGCCCTCTTTGTAACTCGGCCCCCGTCACCCCTTAGAGAATCAAGATTTGAACAGTGAGCACCATGTTAATTGATCAAGCAATGGCCACTCCAGTTAGGTTCAACCCTTGATTCTTGAAAGTCTCCCCGGTAATGGCAGCACCAAATGAGCATGCTGGATTCACCAACCTACTGTAAACGGCCTGCATAACAAAGCATTGGCTCCCACTGTGCCAATGTCTTCCATGGCACCCCTCGGATCTGAAGATGGAGAGACGAGAGTACACCGGGGCAAATGTCATTACTCCTTGAGAAAACATTAATCATCGCAATTAACACCAGATAGCAAAATCTAACATTGTCATGCCAACTGAGGCAATGTGAAAGTTGGTTACGGATAAAAATTGTATTTGATTGTAAAATTTTGATAAAAATAAAAATTTGAATTTATTTAAACGAAAACATTTATATATATATATATATAATAATGATTAGCTGTATATATTGTTATAATTGGATGCAAACTTGGAACAAGTTTCGTCTCATAAAAATAAAATTTCTCAAATATATTGCTCATTAAAATAATTTTTTATTTCTTTCCCTTTCCTATTTGTATGGTATTTTTATATTTTGATACTAACTTCCTTCTCAACAAAATTTGCTTTTGAACAAAGTTAAGGCTATTTTTGTTTTCATACTTCAATGTGCATTTTTAAGTCTATTTTTTTTAAAATTATATAAAAATAAGAAAGAAATAGAGAGAAAAACATTAATATTGATATTGATATTAATATTACCTTAATTATGAATATATATAATGATTAAATTTTAAATATTTGTAACTATATATAAGAGAAATTGAGAAAGAAAATTTGAATTTAATCTTAAACACAAAATAAGTTTTCTATTATTATGGCTATTTTTGTTCTACTTCATTCTCAAAAAATATATTCATTATAATTTGTAAATTTTATCCCTTTTTACTTTTTACTTTTATACAATTTTAGAAAAACATACGCCTAAAAACCAAAATAAACATAACCTATATATTTTGTTAATATTTTGATGGTTTCCAAACCCGTCCAAATTTGCTTCGGAACACTGGAGTTCCAATGGCATCTATCTATACCACATAACATAAATATATATCCTATTTATTCCGACCAAACACTATTTTTTTGTAGTTAAAGTAGAAACATTAAAATGATATCTTTGTACTTATCGTTTACTTTTCTTCTCTCCTTTTTCGTCCTTTTCAATTAAAACTTATTTATTTATTTTCCTTCTTTTTTAATTTTCTCTCATTTTAGATACATTTTTAATGCATTATAAAACATAATAATTTATGTTTTATCAGTATTAAAATCATACAACTTTGTTATATTTAAAATAAATAATTTTTGATTAGATGATAAATTATAATTTATGTATATACATGATAAATTATATTTTAATTTATACACACACACACATCGAGCTACTAGCATTGTGTGTGTGTGTGTGTGTGCGCGCGCGCGCGCGCGCGTAAAGCATTTGCCCTCCAGAGTAACCAACATGAAGTTAATTTACTATACCCGTTATTTATTTATTTTATCTATCTTTCATTTTTATCTCTAATTTTTTTCTTTTATATTTTCCGTTAATTTTAAATTTTTATATAATTTTATTAGTTATAAATGATTTAATTATGCCGCTTTTATTGTTTATTATAAACGCGGTGTGCTGTGAGCTGTGTCCCATTTCCTCAACCCAAAATATACACAGTGATCGGGTAAGTGGTAATAAACCGGATCCAAACTCGAGACACCACAGTGACCACACGCATTCGCGAGATCCAAACTCCCAACTCTTCGAACTGCACGGCACACAAAATTTTCGCTTTACCGACACTCTTCTCTGCGGCGGTACGTAGTTTCGAAAGCGCAGCCTCGGCAATCTCAGGGCCTTCCAGGGACCAAAAATCTACCGGCTGCCGCGGGTGACCTCAGGTGTTCTTCTGGATAGGTGCATTTGATTCTTTAATTGATTATTCGGAAATTTCAGCGCTTGCTTTGATTATCTTATACGATTAGGGTTTGTTTCCTGTTTTAGTATGGGTTTGAATTATTGCTTATCTGCTGTTCTTTTCATTTCCCTGTGAGACTGAGTGAAAGTGCAAAAGAAGCTTAATTGACCCTATTTGTTACCCATTTTGGACCCCGAACCGTGGAAACGTTACATTTTGTTTAGCAGAGAACATAGATTCGATGTGTGGACCTGAAATTACTAAACTGGTAGCTTTGGTTTCTCATGTTCACCTATACTGCTAAATGGGGATTGTGGTTCAACTTTTAAGCTAATGGTGGATACTCTCTATGTACCCTTATTAATTTTAATTTTGCGCGAAATGTATGCTGAAGTTTCAAGTTCATAATCAATTGGGCGTAATCATTTTTCTTATTTTCAAATGTGCATTCAGATCAGATGTCCAATGATGTAGAAAATGCTAAAGATGGAAATATTCTGTCTGATGCTGAATCAAGTCCTCCCGGATCCCTATCGTCTTGGTGCAGCAGCTTGCTCCAGCAAGCCTCGATTTATGGAGTTGCTGCTGGTTATTGCATTTCTGCTTCATTGCTGTCAATCATCAACAAATGGGCAGTCATGAAATTTCCATATCCCGGAGCTCTAACTGCATTGCAGTACTTGACCAGTGCGGTTGGAGTCTTAATCTGTGGGTGGCTTAAGTTGGTCGACCATGATAAGCTTGATCTTCTTACCATGTGGCGGTTTTTGCCTGCTGCAGTGATATTCTATCTTTCTCTGTTTACCAACAGCGAGCTCCTACTTCATGCCAATGTTGACACGTTTATTGTTTTTCGCTCGGCAGTCCCCTTATTTGTTGCTATTGGTGAGACCCTCTTTTTGCATCAGCCTTGGCCAACACTGAGGACATGGTTTTCACTAGCCACTATATTTGCTGGCAGCGTGCTTTATGTCACAACTGATTCTCAGTTCACGCTCACGGCTTATAGCTGGGCCTTGGCGTACTTAGCAAGCATGTCCATAGATTTTGTTTACATAAAACATGTGGTTATGACTATTGGTTTAAACACGTGGGCGCTTGTGTTGTACAATAATCTTGAGGCCTTGCTGTTGTTTCCCATGGAGTTACTTATAATGGGAGAACTGAAGAAGATCAAGCATGATATTTCTGATGAGACAGATTGGTATTCGTTCCAGGTGGTTTTACCTGTAGGACTATCATGTCTCTTTGGTCTGGCGATCTCCTTTTTTGGATTCTCTTGCCGCAGAGCGATTTCAGCTACAGGATTTACAGTTCTTGGCATAGTGAACAAACTACTAACGGTTGTGATAAATCTAGTTATTTGGGACAAGCACTCGACTTTGGTGGGGACTGTAGGACTTCTGATTTGCATGGGTGGTGGCATCCTGTATCAGCAATTTAATAGCAAGAAATCTGAACCTGCGAAAGAAGTAGAGGCTCAGGTGACTGATGAGGAACAGCACAAGCTACTTGAATTGCAGAGTGGTGTAGAGAACGGTGGGGATGAAAAACAGGCTACAGAAGTAGAAGGAAAATCATAATTTGTTGGGGGCGAAGTTCCGGTCCGATTGTTCCTTTTCTTTATTACACACCTGTACTCCTTTTTTCTTGGCGGGTGCTTTATATCAAGTGTAAGGGCTGATGTAGAGTGCAATTTCCTCATCCCAACAGCCCAACAGTTAAAAGATTTCGAACATGGAAAACTGATCTCAGGTTTGTCAGGTACATGATGACGGGTTTGGTGACACACCAATATAAGCTCTTAAAGTTCTGTGTAATTTTTTGTTTGAGTGATGAATTTAACTTAAAAAATTAAGGTACATGATGATGGCAGTCTTTCTAGTCTAGTTTTTGTTTGTCTAAGTGCTTTTCCAACGTTGCCTGCCTTGTTATTGGAGAATATGGTTTCGAGATTCACATGTTGTACGCATACGGTCACATCCGATGTTCAAATGGTTTTCGACTTCTTGAAACTGAAATTACATAAAATAATAGTTACTCTACAGATCATCAGAAGTAGCTCCAGATAATGACTTTTTCTTCGTTACCATATTGCTTCTTACAACAATCCACAAGATATCATATACATAAGTCATTATCTGGAGTGATCTGTAGACTACTAATTATTCTATATAATTTCAGTTTCAAGGAGTGGAGGAAAAGGTGGAAAGCATTGTTGAAACCCTCAGAGATCAAGGCAATGTGAATCCCCCCAGAAGCAAATGCTGGGAATTGATACCTGGACATAAATCCACACATGATACGTTTTGAACACTCTGCCTGTAATTTACATCCATTAAAATCAATTTTTCTAAACACATCACGTATCTATAATAAGGTAACTGAGGATTTCCCAAGCTGAGTTATGCATGACGCGATCTTTCCGACTTATTGACAAGTTCTATAAAGCTTGAGGTCTCAACGCGAACTTGCTGTGTTCCATTTGCAGAGGTTGAAGCTGAGTCCCGGCTGTCAACACCAGTATTTATCTCCTCAACTGTAGGTGGATTAACTAGTGTCATTGGCGTTACTGCGTCATCCGATGGGCATGCCTTCATCTCCTGGCACAAGGCACACCAGTCAGTGCATGCAGCAGGGCACCAGGCAATGCTCACACGACGAGTTCTGTAGGGAACATGGAAATGTGTTGCAAATTAACAACAAAGTTGTGTTCTATATATGTCGAGGAACTAGACTTTGATAAATTTGAGGCAGTTTACCAAAAAGAAAATAAAAAAACAGAAACAAAAAACTTGGGGATAACATAAAAAAAATAACCTGATGTCCATTGATCACAAATCTGGGGGACATCAAAACAAATGTTTAACTCTAAGGGATAATATAAATATTGAATAATCTACAAATATTATTTTTTTTAATCAGCATTTAATATGAAGACAAAAGGTATAAATTATAATTTTTGTTTTAAATACAAATACAAAATTACACTAAAAATAACATTTTTATATTTTTATTATATATGAGTACAATTTTTACTTAAAATAGTGTAAATTTTCTAATTTATAATACTATTTGATAATTCATAAACAATTTTACACACATAGAGTGTGTCAATTTTACTATCTATATTATTAAGGACATAAATCAATTTTAACTGTACAATATGAAATTACACAATTATTTTTATTTTATTTTATTTTTACATTTTTCTAATATTTATTCCTATGTTTTCTTTTCACCTGTCTTTATTTGAATTTTTGGCCAAATTTTCTGTCCCTTCGATTTCTATTGATCTTTCCACACACGCACGCACACGCACATTATTTTAAACATTTCCTATACATTTTATTTTAAATATTTTTATTTGCAGTACTTAGTTTTATAATTTATGAATATTTTTACTTATATACGTGCGTGCGTGCGTGCGTGAATGTCTCTATAGAACTCCTTTTCTCCGCTTACTTTCCAAAGATCAAAGGAAATAGATAAATACATGTATAAAGGCAATGTTTGACTTCATTTTTTATTTTTAAAAACACATGTTATAATTATTATACTTTTTAAAATTCATTTTAATTTTTTTATTTTTACACAATTTTTTAAAAAATTCATTTAAAAACATACACTAAAAATAAACAAATTATTATCATCTATACTACTACATTATCGATAATCTTGCTAAAATATTGTTAACAATTATATTATATAGCCTCTAATTATTATAGTAACTTTTGTTTAATTTTCTAATGTTACAAAATATGTTTCTATTATCTCAGTTAATTTAATCGATGCCAGTGAAATCATCACACTTCCTTTTAAACTTAAATTGAGTGTTAATCACTTTTATTTTTAAATCTTTAACGAATTCATTTTTAAATATAAAAAATCCTAGAGTTATTTATTTTTTCCACAATTGTATAATAAAAATATAAAATGTTATTTTTAGTATAATTTTATATTTATATTTAAATAAAAAAATTATGATGTGAACTTTTTGTATTTATATTAAAGTTTAGATAAAATTAACCTAGTTATGTTTGCACATTATGTATATTTTCAATTATTACATTTTATTATATCTATATCTATATTATATTATTATTTCTATTTAGATTCATGGTTACACGAGATAAATTTACACAAATACTCCTATGTTAACTACTTTTATTATTTATATTATTTTCTTATCTTTTTTTATTCAATTTACAAATTATATTTGTATATTCTCTTTTTATTTCAAATATTTTTACACAATACAAAATTACATAATTTTCTTATTTAATTTTTTTACCTTTTCTTTTAATTTTTCTATTTATGTTTTCTTTCGAATTTTCTCTTATTTTTAAATTCTCTTGACATTTTTTATTTTATTATTTTAAATATTTTTTATATTTTTTAATGTTAAATAATTTTATTTTTATTAATTAAAATATAATGATTTTATAATTTATAAATTAATATCCAGAGTTATAAAATGTGCAATTTTACTAATCAATAAATTAATTCGGTATCTAATTTGTGTGCGTATCATCATTATAAACTTTATTATATATATTTTAACATAAAATTTTTATATTTGCTTAAAATATTGCAAAGGCAAAGGCCCTGAATCCAATGGAAGAGCAGCCAAACGGATCCAAAGATTTATAGCCATAATAACAAAACCCTAAGAATAATTACCCCAAACTTCAATTCTCCACACCTCACTGAAAATCGTCTCTCGTGAAATCACAGGGGTTCGCATTGCAGTTATCGCAGGTTGCAAATCACTCTAGTGTTGCTTTTACGGGGCATTATCATTTCCAGCTGCGGACGATGGATGCTCAGAGGGCTTTGCTTGACGAACTCATGGGCTCAGGTTAGCAGCAGCAATTCCGTTGTCCAAAACCCTAATTTTCCAATCTCTTCGTTCGGAGTGGGGGTTAAATCTTTAGTACTTTCGAGCTCTTTTTTCCCCTGTTGGTTATTGCTCGATTAACAGTGGAAAGCCCTAGAGTTGGGCTTGAAAGATTTAATTGAGCGCTAAATTTGGAAAAAAAAGACAGGCGATGTAACCTAGTGTTTTCCAATTTTTCATTAGGGCTCCAAATTAATGGTCTTAACAATTGAAGTTTCAATTGATATGCAGAAGCGCATCCAATTTAACTATATACATACATCTGTGTAGTTATTGAAGTCGATTAATTCTTATGAAGAATACTAACAAATTTGTTGGAAGCATAAACCTGTTCTGAAACTGCATTATCTTTTATGATTACCCTATTTTGGTTTTATACCATTATTTTGGTTACATATGGGGTGCTCTTTAACGTGTCTTATGGTTTATTCAGCGCGCAACATGACTGAAGAAGAGAGAAAAGGGTACCGGGAAATCAAATGGGATGATAAGGAAGTGTGTGGGTGCTATATGGTTCGATTTTGCCCACATGATTTGTTTGTCAACACGCGGAGTGATCTAGGTGATATCTTCATTAATTTCCCAGTGCAGACTCTTAATTTGGTATTGCTTTGGTTGGAAGTTTAATGTAGAGGGTGTGAAAGAAAATAACCTTATTTCATATTATGGCTTTGGGACAATTTAAACCTTTCATCAACTGTCTCATAATATTGTCCAAGCTTTTCCTTTCTGTACTTGCTATTTAGCTTACAAATATTGTTTCTCATGTTGTTTGCATCAGGAGTTTGCCCCAAAATTCATGATCCGAAGTTGAAAGAAAGGTAATAAATGCTCATGAATCCAGAAATTTTTGTTCATTGAACTATATTTCTAGTCTATGTTAGTATTGATATAACCATAGTAGTGACAAAATGTCTTTTCTTGGTGGTCTTTATTGTGTGTTCTTGTGAAATTGGACATCTTTCCAGTAAACTAATCATGAATAACTATGCTGTCCTGGCCTTGTGTACATTTTTTTAATCCTGCTTTTGTGTTGTAGATTTTTATATCTTCAATCCCTGCAGTGTAGGGCCAAAAATGGTATTTTCATTATTTTTTTTTGTTGATGAAATCTTTTGGCTGTGGTTTATGGGAGAAGAATTTTCCGCATTGTAGAAGATTTCTTAGTAGTTCGGGAAGATTATATGATACATGGTAAAAATTGGCATTCAATCGTCAGTCCTGACTTCATGTGTTTTAATACCCCTCCAATTTCTTTACATTTTTTGAAATAATTGCATCTCAATGATTCTCTTTTGTTGATTTATTCTTAAAAAATTTGGTAACATCCTGGTTTCTTGACCTTGAATGGGAAAGTTGAACTCTGTAGAGATGATCCTTATTTTGAAGTTTTTGACTTTTGCCTACTATATATATTTATGTTTCTATAATGACAATCTTTAGGTATTCATCTTTGTGATGAGCTCATACTTCTTTTTCTTTTGTCTGTTCATTTGATTAATTTTCATCAACTTGGGTGTTTGTATAATATATCAGATGGTCTCTTTTCAGAGTACTTTTTAAGCACTTTGTCAGTATAATAACCTTTTTTGAGCACTTCCAACATATTAACTTGAGACATCTCAAAAAATGAGAAGTATTTGTGAACAAGCATGCATTTTCTGTAAATGACTCAAGTAGCCTCATGCATAACACCTTAATTTTTAAATTTAGACAACATTTGTTGTTTCACTCTGCAGTTTTGAGAGGTCCCCCAGACATGATTCATTTGTTCCCAAGTTCGAAGCTGAATTAGCTCACTTCTGTGAAAAGCTGGCAAGTTTTTGTTTTCAAAAGTGATGAGGTTCAGTTTTTAGTTTACTTGATCCATGATTCAAGTGTCCAGAAAACTTAATATTATGATTCAGGTTTCGGATTTAGATCGGAGAGTTAGGCGTGGCCGTGAGCGCCTTGCACAAGAAGTTGACGTTCCTCCTCCTCCTCCAATTTCAGCTGAAAAGTCTGAGCAGTTATCTGTGCTGGAAGAGAAGATAAAGAACCTGCTGGAACAAGTTGAGTCACTTGGCGAAGCAGGGAAGGTTGATGAAGCTGAGGCACTCATGAGAAAGGTGCTTCTATATTTATGTTCACATGTGATGTCCTCTCTTTTTGAGTTTTAAAGTATCTCTGATGTAAAAGTTATACCTGACTGGGTTTAATCGCCGTACTTTTCAGGTGGAATTGCTTAATCTTGAGAAGGCAGCATTGACTCAGCAACCACAACAAGATAAACTGTTGATGGTTGCACAGGAGAAAAAAATGGCACTGTGTGAAATATGTGGTTCCTTTCTAGTGGCAAATGATGCAGCCGAGAGAACTCAGTCACATGTTACTGGCAAGCAACATGTGGGTTATGGCATGGTCCGGGACTTTCTAATGGAGCACAAGGTTATATTTTTTATCCATTCTTTAGAGCGAGGGCATATGTTCCAAAAGCTTACATCTTATTTTGATTAATTATGAAAAAATAATTTTTATAATTCACTTTTAAATTTTTTACAATTACCAGGAATCTACGGAGAAGGCAAGAGAAGAAGAAAGATTGTCTAGGGAGAAAGAAGCTGAAGAGCGAAGGAAGCTACGGGAAAAAGAATATGAGAGCAGAAACAAAAGAAGTGACTCAGCTGACAAGGACAGGTACCGTGAACGGGATTATGACAGGGAGAGGGACCGATATCGTCAACGTGATCGTGACCATGAGAGATCTCGTGAAAGAAATGGTAGAGGAAGTCGGGAAGGGGGAAGAGGATTAGATAGGAAGTACAATAGTTCAAGTAATGGAGGAGAAGGCAGCAGGGATAGATACCGAGAACGTGACAGAAGCAGGTCACGTTCACCCCTCAGGCATAGTCACAGGAAGTCATCCAGGAGTCCGGGTGGCCCGCATTAGAGGATTTTGTAGAAATATGTCTGAATTCTGAAGAGGTAGACACATTTATAAACCACCAAGTTTAATGTATGTGATTTGGAGTCTTAAGTTCTGTTGTCATTATGAGTAAACTTGTTTTCTGTTCTCACAGCTCTATTGAGATATATCATCTCCCTATCACCAATATAATTAGAGGAGAAAAGGTTGAGGTAGGTACAATTTCTCTGTCAAAACTATTTATTTAAAGTTTTTGCTGACAGCTTATGCTCTACAAGTGGTTCTGTCCTCAAACCATGGTTTCTTATCCTTTATCGTGGCAGTTTGGTTTCCTTCTGTTTGAATTTGTTTATTAAGATTTTTTGGTGCGAACCTTTTCCCCGTTGGTAACTCAGGTCATGCAATGTGATTTCTTGCTTGCGATTGTTGCTTGTTTGGTGAGTAAGTGAACTCAAAAGTAAGATCTTATGTAGATCTGCTGTTGCACTTACATGAAGCTGTTGTACCTCTGGGGTAATATCTTTCTTTCCTGATTTGCTTTTTAGCCCTTATGCACACAGAATTGAATGATTTGAGTTATGTAGGTGTGCGGACTACATGAGTATGGGAGGTTGCTCTTGAGACAGTCACTAATAAAAATTATTGATGTGGTTTGATTGACTGTTATGAGATACAAGATCTGAAATAAAATGTTTGCCACTGTGGTATAGAGTACCATAAGATAACGTGAATTATTCTTCAGAATAGAAGTATTACTTTGTATCCATTGAAGCTATATTCAGGTTACCAGGATCAGAGGTGAAAACCTTGATTTGAGAATATTAGCCTTTGTTCAAGATTATTCAAGGATGGTCAAGACTGCATTAATTGCCTACGGTAACTTTGTTTTATCATAGTTGAAAGGAATGCTTTTCCTAGGATAGCTGACTAAAACGCCGATAGCTGTCATTTGTGAAATATGTCCCTCGAGCAGTAAACATTTTGTTGAACTTCAGATTGTCATGAAGCCACTGCAATACATTGAATTGAAGGTAGTTGCAACATTTCATTGCCAGAATTAAGCTCTGCATTGCATTTTATGGTATGCCACAGTCTGTGATCTGATTTGACTTTGGATTGGTAGGACATTGGCACGTACAGGTATCTGATAGATTTCGGCTCTGAGTACTCGTGAAACTATTAGGAATTGATTCTTGCATATCAATGGTCATCTCCTGTGTTTCCCGTGTTTGTGTCGAAGGCAAACACCAGGAAATGATCCCACATAAATTTCTCAATGGTTATATAGATTGCTTGGAATTGTGATTGTGAAACACTTTTGGGTTTTCAGCAATCTACTTTGTATGTAGCTCTTATTCAGTTTGATCATACTTATCCGTTCACAGACGATCAGCTGCTCTTAATTAATGGCGCAGTTAAGTTGTGGTTTAAAAATGAAAATGAAAGATTTATTTCACCATGAAAGATGGAATATACAAAAATGACTTGTCATTAGTGAGAAAGCTGTGGGGTTTTGACTAGCACCAGGTGGGATGAGATATTGAATGGCTGGACTTGATGCAAATGCTATGGATATCGTAGCAACTAGGAACCAAATTGAGTCCACACGCAGAGGATCGGGTAAGGGTGTGATGAGTGGCCGATGTACAAGAGGCACTGGGAGGGATAATTTCTTCCTATGATAGAACAAACAGATTAAAATTTGATGAGGTGTTTTGCTAGGTTTATTTTTTTTGAAGGTTTTTTGGATTTTATAGTTTGAGAGGTTATTGAAGTTAATAAATAATTAAGTTTTATTTTCAAAGTTATCTATGAGTTTGGATGAACTAGATTTTGTTAATCTTTTAATATGATAAGTTATTATTCTTTTTACTCGTGACAATCCAATATCAATAATCCTATTCCCTTGCACGACGAATTCTCCTTATCTTCTATGCATTTGTCTATTTGCACTATCTATGTTATATCTATATTCTTTCATTAAGTGTGAGTACCTTACAATATCTGTTCTGATAACATGAGCATCCTTCTCCTTTGTGGAAAGAGAAATACACTCATGGAATTAAAGGATTGAAATGGTATTTGTAATTATTTGAAGAGGTTAAAACTTTGGTATGTAACATAATTTAAAATATTTACATAACACTTGACATGAACACAGAGTGTGTATTCATGACTAGTCAATTATTTTTGTGCACCGTATATTAAGTCGACGGGTATTGGAGAAACTATTTTGGCTTACAAAAGTATAATTACATGAATAGCCTTATACAATTGATATTATATATTAAGCCTACAATCAATCTACGTTTTTTCCAAAACCAAGCCTACAGTTAATAATGAATTCAACACAAAATGTCATAACCATTTTTGTACGCACATTGTGTGTGCTTGGGAGCTAGTTTCTATATGAAAACTATGAGGCCTTTAGAATAATCACTTTTGGTCTTAAATTTTAATTATTAAAATATCCTTCACGTTTATTTTTTTATATCTGTACTGTTAAGAAAGTGAGTCACCCTTATTTCAATCACTTTTTGTCTCGATATTAATTTACTAAAATATTCTCATGTAATTTATTTTCTAGATCATATTTCTATAATTTTGGTAGGTTACGAGTCGTACCAAACCTAACTTTAAATATCAAACTAATATTTGATGGTTAGGGAATTTTTTTAAAAATTTTATCTACATGCTTAAATTATACCAATATCATAATTATATGTGCTATTCAAATGATTTATATATAATTTTTTTTTTAATTGCACATACAACAAATGTGCTAGAAAGCTAGTCATTAAGAGGGAGGCCCGTATACAAACGATCTTGATTGACACATTGTATATTTTCTTAAATGTCCCTATTTTAAAAAAATAACATGTGAAGAGATAGAATAAGCGAGGATTAGTTAGAATAATGAGAATTAGATACCTTCAATGTTAAACTATGAACTTAGTCCACGCAGAAGTTTGTGGGAAAGAAACCTTTGATTTGGACCCACAGCAATATTCGGTAAATTGATGAAACTTTAGTAATATGTAAATTTTTGTTTTATTTTATTTGTTAAATTTATATACTATGTAGAATGTAAAAAGGGTGGATAGTAACGATCTTTATCTTCAAGGTTAAATAATTAAAATGTCTTCTTTTTTTATTTTTATTTCTTGTCTCTTTTTATTTTTTTTATTTAATATTTTGTTGCCTACTCATTCTTTTTCTCATTCTAATTGTATACAAATTGTCTAATATAATTTTCATTTTTAATAACTTATTTTTATTATTAATAAAAATCTATGTACGCATATAAAATAAAATTTTTCTAAATAAGAAAATATAAATAAAATGTACATGTAGTATATTCTAACATTGTAACATATAATAAAAATTGAATTTTATATATATATAAAATATTATATTTTGAATTAAAATGCACAGGCATTAAGTGTGCAGTTGCACCTAGCTTAATTTTGTCTTGCAATATGCATAAACTTATAGTTTTTTTTTTTTTTTGCATTTAAGTCAAAATGAAAATTACACACACACACACACTTACTTAGGGTATTCACTCCATTTATTTTATAATATGACAACATGAAGCGTTCATTTTAAAATGTGTATAAACAATAAATACTTACTTACACGTTAAGTTGCATATATTGTGCACACATATTTAATCAGTATTTTTTTTTTTACTTTTTTCAATTGGAAAAATTCATTCTCTCAACGTACATTATGCATTTTTTTTCATTTTTAATCTATATTTACTAAATATTATTATTATTTTTATTTTGTAAACTCAGAGAGTGTGTCACACTACTAATTTTGATAATATGTGTTTTAAATTCGAATTTAGAAAACATCCAAAAAGAAAAGAAAAGAAAAATCAATCCAGGCCCAATCCAGGCCCACTTGTTGCCATCTTATCCCTCAAATCTACCGGCTCTCTCCTGAACCTTCTGGATCCAAGGAATGGCCATGATCGTCGCACTCTCGTAACTTCTACACACACCCGCTTCTCGCTATAAATACGACCGCCCCTTAACCTGTTGCTTAAAACGCATTTATTGTATACCCTGCTAACATCTTCTGCGCTTTTGTCTTCTCCAAGCTCTCTGCAAAAGGTGATCCACGGCAATGGCCACCTCTTTCTATCTGAAAAGGCTGGTCTCCTCCGACCTTCTCTCGAGGTCGCTGTATCCGGTGCGTACTCTGGCTCAGCCGGCTTCCACTCGCCTCTTCAACACCAACGTTGTTCGAGAGTACGACAGCGATGAACGTGAAGTTGACGTCGATCGACGACCCGATCGACGCGTGTTCTCTCCCTTCTCAGGTAGTTGTCTTGCAATTACGTCCTTTCTTTTGTTGACGTGGAAGCGTCAGTTCATATTTTGTCGAAACTCTGTTCAGTCGTATTGATTGAGATGATTGAGCTCTCCTGCTTTTATTCAGTTTCTCTGTGTTTTTTAAAAACATAGCTGTGCATATATTTCATTTTCTTTCGTCATAATCTTATCCTCGTATGTTTGTGTTCGCCTCTCGTGATGTTGATGCCAGCCCAAGTTGTCGTTTCTACTTTCGCTACTTGGGATTCTTAGGCTACTTCGCACAGAAAAGTATAATAGCTTACAATCAAATGACAATTCGTATAGATGCAATTTAATGAAACAGTAGGTGCCTTTAATTGTCGTTAATCACCTCATATGAGAGGTCAGTCGTGCAGAATTTTGCTCGTCGTCTAGGCTACATATATGCGTGCAGATGGAAATCCAGTTACAAGCAAGCTTCTAGAAACTGAATTTACGGCTCTCATTCTTCGATAGACTTCGATGATTGATGTTTGAATAATGTTAACAATTTCTCGGAACTCTGTTCCGTGATTTTGATTGAGATGATTGGGCTGTCCTACTTCTATTTAGTTATGCTTAAAAAAAAAAAACCATAGATGTACGGATATTTTGTGTTCTTTCGTCATAATTTTTTACTCCTGTGTTCTTGTTCTTGTTCTTCTTTCGTGATGTAGATGCCAGCTGTACTTGTCATTTCTACTCCCGCTACTCGGATTCTTACGCTATTTCGCACCGAAAAGAGTAATCGTAGCTTACGTTCGAACCACAAATTGTATAAGGAAACCTAAATCGTCATTAATCACCTCCTCAAATGAGATGCCAATCGTGCAGGATTCTGCAATGGGCATTGGCTGTATACATGCGAGCAGATGGAAATCCGGTTAAAAGCAAGCTTCTAAAAATTGAATTTACAGCTCTTATTCTTGTATTAACACTCATTGACTTAGATGATTGATGTTTGAATACTGTTTATGTATATATATATATATATATATATTTTTTTTTTTTATAATGATGATAGATTTTATTAGAACGTGCTATTGTTAAAATATTTTTCCTGACGATGATTTGATATTGAAACGCGTTCTTTTCCTAAGCAGATGTGTTTGGTCCGTTCCCAACAAGAAGCAGCCTAAGCCAAATCCTAAACACGATGGACCAATTCATGGATTCCCCTGTCAGCTCCAGCATTCGCCGGAACTGGGATGCAAAGGAGACACATGAGGGCCTCCACCTGCGCGTGGACATGCCTGGATTAGGTAAGGAAGATGTGAAGGTGTCAGTGGAGCAGAACACGCTGATCATCAAAGGGGAGGGCAAGAAGGAATTTGAAGACGATGAGAGTGGAAGGAGATACACGAGCAGGATTGATCTGCCCGAGAAACTTTACAAGACTAACGAGATCAAGGCAGAGATGAAGAATGGGATTCTGAAAGTGTTCGTGCCTAAGACCATGGAAGAGGGGAGGAGTGACGTTTTCCATGTGAATGTTGAGTGAATGGTCTCTTTGGAGGAAAGGTTTCTAGAGCAGACGATAGTTGTAGAAACCGATGTGGGGAAAGAGTTGATAAAATAAGTATGGTGGGCTTGTATACTGGTCTGCTGCCTTTTTCAAATGAATTTAGAAATGCAGGTCATGTGAATGTATGTTTCGTCTGTTGCTGTACTAGACTTTGAGCCATTATCAGTGGTAAAATCTCACATTTTTCAATTCCTTTATTAGTTTATTATTCTTGTTGCCCGAAGAAGCGTAGCCTACGTTGTGAAAGAACGAAAATTGATTGAGCCCTGGTGGGCGAGTAATACTGGTTGTCGGAGGGAGCTGCGAAAGGGCAGGGGACGCTGCACCCGAGGATCTTAAGGCCTATTGTTCTATGCGCTCACGTCCGATTCACATTTGAACTGATGAACACAAACAAATTGAACATTGTAAGTTCTGAAGGGTACGAGGTACATTGCCTTCGGTCCTATAAGGGATTCGCTTTCCACATATTAAATGTATCTTCTATGCCCCCCTGAGTAAACACACGAGCGGCAGTTTTTCGTAGAAGTTGTGAGAGGGGCAGGAAAGCGGTCAATAAAATCAATCAGTTTCAGTTTTGCCAGAAGATGAGATGACAGATTGTGTTGGGAGTCCAAAAGAACCGAGGCAAGCTGGGAAGGGCTAAAACGGCGGCGTTGCCTGGCTGCTTGGGCTTGTGTATTTCTTCGGACTGGCCCGCCGGTGAAGAGGCTTTCTCACGGACAATAGATTCCGCACTGTTCCCGCTATGAGCCCGTAATTTCTCCTTAATGCCTATACCTCTACGGGGATTTTTCTGCTTCGAGTAAAAACTAAAGACGGACTCAGGATCTGTCTCTTCAGTGGTTGGTGAAACTTCTGACAATGAGAAAAAATTAAAAGAAAAATAAAGAAAAAACTGCCATCTCCAGGGGACACAGTCCGCCGCCGTGTGCGGCGGGTGGTGTAAACTCACTCGCAACTGTACAAAAGACTACCCCACGAACCAGCGAGGCCGGGTTTGGAACAGAGGATCGGGTTTCCCATACGTGGTTTATCACTATTTTCTGTTTTCGTATCTTTTGTTCTTACGCTTGGCCTCCAATCGTTCTCGTTTCTATTCTTAACTGTTTAAAATCAAGCCCAGAAAATAGAGAAACGAAAGTCCCGCAGCTGAGCTGAACAGTAACATTCAAGATATTAAATTGGACAGTTGGTTCGAGCTTCTCAACTCCACCATAAATGCCATGTCCAATCAATCGAGATATATGCCTTCTCTAAATACTATAACAAGCGAAATTCAGAGTTTGGAAGGTTAAACTAAAACAAATATATTTCTTTATTTTTAGTGACAACTTTTGTCTATCCATACTATATCCATCCATCATTGAAAACATAAGATTACGCTATTAAATTACTGTTGCGTGTTATTCATATATTTTCTTTTTAATTTTCTTTCTATAAATTTTATCCGTTCAATTCTATTTTCTAAATTTTGATTTAACTCCAGTAATGATATAAAATTTATATTTTAAATAATTGTTAATTTATTTATATAATTATTAGCGCACTTTAAGGGCGCTTTTAATTACTAATTATTCTGTGTTATTCTAATTTTTCGTTACACAATTTTATTTACATAATTATTTTCTATTACAATAGTGTGTCCCACAATCTTATTGTTTTTCTATTCTCACATTTTTTTGATCTTTTATCTCTCTAATAATTATTTTTTTTTATTTTTATAAAAATTTTAATTGATTAAGTATGTGGCTCCTACAATAATAATCTTAATTTTTTTTGAATTACTTCCATTCTTCTTTTGTCCCTTTTTAAAATTTTCATCTCTTTAATAACTATCTTCTATCTTCTTTCTTTTTCTTTTGAGATATAACTTTTAATAAAATTTAAGTACTATTTTTTGAAAATAACTCTCAATAAAATTAAATAATTTCTTAGAGTTACATACACGTAAAGAGTGTAATTTTTTTACTAATAATGAATTATTGTCCTATTGCGACTTATGTTCTGTTTAATAAATGTTAGTTGCTAATAGCACATTCTTTGTGTACGGAAAATAATAAAATCTAGACTATTATAGAAAGTATGAGATTTTTTTGGTCCCATAATTTAATTAAAAAAATACAATCTTAACTAATTTCATAGTCAAACTATGTGCTTTCATTAGTTATTCTCTTTAATAATTCAAAAGGGGTTATGTTTTAATGCTCATTGTGGCATATTTCTATCTCTACAATGATTATAAATATAGACTCATTCACTAATGTTATTAATATTAATCTAATAATGTTTCAATTTTGTTTCAATTTATTTAAGTAAGCACACACAATGGATGCCTTAGCTGCTCGTTTATTTATATATCTGTTAAAACAAAACAAAACATGTATGTAATATTAAAAGAAAATCAATAATTTTTAAAATGAAAAACTTATTACTTAACTATATTTGCTCTTTGATTAGTGAGTTCCAAAGAAAAGGAAGGTGGTAGAATAGTTATAAATTTATTTAGAAAACATATTTAAAAGAAAAAAGCAAAACCAGTTACTCTACCCACCTCGCGTATTCTACAGTAAAAGGGCAGTTTACCTTCTCTGATGCATGATGATCTCTCCAACATAACCACTCCATTAAATCCTTCCATTAATGAAAACAAGGCCACATGCAATTCTTGTATCCTTTACCTTTGAATCGAAGCGGTGATTAGCAGCAAACATGGAGGGAACTCCCCTTAAATCCCGACAACCTACACACACACAACAAGATGGAGCTTGGTTTTGTCTTCAACATACATTGTTAATTTCCCATGTTTAGTCTGTGAACTTGAATTTCTTTATTGTTTAGTACTTTGGCCTTTTTGGGATAACAGCTCCCAGTGGCCAATTGCTTTACTAAATGTTTGGAGAATGTCTACAAATCTCCAAACATTTGCAATAAACCTGGTCAAAAGAGTTTTTGAACCACGCATGTCATCTTTTAGAATTTGAGATGACCAACTTATTACTCCTGCATTTGTGACTCTTCTGAACCTATGTGGTCAAGAAATAGGCTATGGGTGCACTGTGTTAGTCAACTTCCTCTAGACTTTACGCCAAAACAGAAATCAACCAGAGAGGAGAATGTAATTAAGCTATTTAACTAAAGGTCAGAGTTCTTGTAGACTGAAACCATAGTGTGAAAATGGAGAGAATATGTATAATTAATTAATTAATTATTCGCCCAACATTAATTAACAAAAAGGCAATTTGTTTAATATGCTATAGTTATATAGTTGCCTGCACTTACATGCATTATTCTGCAAATGCTTGTGCTTTTGGAAACTACTCGATATCTCCAATGCCATTGTTCAATAAAAAATTTATGAGAGTAATAACATATATAGGAGCAAGATTCAAGAAAGTAGAAGACAAAGGGCAGGTGAGCCAGTGGGCTAACTGTTGATTCTAAGGCATTTTGTTATCGGATGGATCCAAGAATTAAACCTAATTTTTGAAGGACACCATATTGATACGAACCTTTTCTAAGCATCAATCACACACATATCCAACTGTTTCAACTCAGTAGAACTCAAAAGCTAGTAATATATACAGGTAGATGGAGCATAAGATACTAACATGATTTAAAATTTCGATTATCTAGATTGACAAAAATGTTAGTATATACAACAACACAGAAATATACAAAAATGTTTGTATATAAAACAACACAGAAATATACTAAGTAAAAATGAATGTTTATATATCAAATTGCCAGTGTTTCCCATTGATGCAGAATTCACCACGTCTTCTATTTTCTTAGAACTAAATTTAATTGTGGGAGACAGGCAAGCCCGTCTGAAGTACAAATTCACTCGATCATACTTCTTGTCGGAGCTTGACTGGATGTTCTAATGCTACAGTGTCTTTGTCTCTTGTACGGCAACTTTTGTATCAACACATACACAAACCCATGTTGATGGGCTTCCCACTTGAAACAAGTTAGGTGTGACTTTTGTTTTCTAGGTGGAAATTACAGTTCTTGTGGCGAAAGTTTGGGATGTGGACCTCAAATCCTCCCTCTAAATCTAACTTCTGAATTGCTATCAAGGTTCGTAATCCTAGATCATATTTTACACTACAGCCAGCTGCTCCTATAAATTTTATTACAGCATCATACATTAGACACAAAGTCGGTCATTTGTACCATTTTCCCCCAAACACGGTACCATAATCTAATCAAGCTCTCAAAGTGCACCTTCTCATTAGTCGAGTCCAAGCTACTAGAACCCGACCCACCTCGCGACGACCTTTATTAAATGCTTCAAGACTGTCTTTCTCATTGGCAAAGTGACAGTCCATTGCAGGCTCAGAGCACGAATCTTTGAATTCTAATCTGTCTTCTGACTTTTACAGTGATTAGTAGTGTATAATATTTCTATCTGTACCAACCAGATTCATCATCAACTATGCACGTCAATACTACTTTCTTCATCGCCTTGCTTCTGTGCTTCTGCGCCCATGCATGTAATGCTCGACGTTTTCCCACGACTACTTCCATTTCCCAAAAGAAATTTCACCATCGAAAGGTTTGATTTCTTTTCTCCCAACTGTGGTGTTTACTTTCTCTATGTTCGATGTACCAACCACATCGGATATGAGTTTTTGTTTTTTGATCTTGCAGATTGATCAGAAGCTTGAAAGCAGCATGAACTTCAGCCCTAATAAATTAACTACTAGCAAGAATGAAGTTAGCTTAAATCCGAAGGAAATCACGGAGGACTTTTGCCAGAAAACCAAAGGTAATAAAGTAACAAAGTCAGGTGTTTTTTTCACTCAAGCCTCATCAGTCCATATCTTGGCGCGCCCGCGCACACACAAACATTGTAATTCTGAACTTGTTTCGGATTATTCCGGTCAATGATCTGCAGCCAACCCACTTACAACCAAAAATGTACCAGCATATATTTTTTCCCTAATTAATAGACACTGCCTTAGTTCTTGTTCAAAATCTTGGTTCTAAAATTTACCTCACATCCGATTCTTGGCTAATGCCTTCAACCCCCTTGAGATCTTTTTCTTTTTCTTTTTTTCCTTTTTTTTTTCTGCCTTTTCTTGTAGAAGGGATAAGAATGACTTTTCTTCATCCCAATTAACTAACTAAATTTGAACCCACTATATGGTACTCTTATTGGAATGGTTTCCTGTTCATTTCATCAATTGGGAAAGCCAATCAAAGATAAGGGTTCTTGTGCTTTGGCCTCTCAAAAATTTCCTCCGTCGGTGTATTTACTTTATGTCTACGTAACCATTGGTCTGAAGCAGTTAAAACGTAGGAGATCCTCTGTAGAAAATGATGCCTATTTGATTCAATATTTCAATTAATGGTGGGGTGCATTCCTTTTGGTTTTGTTTATATGTTCACACTTCAACTCCTATATCTATGATGCATGTGAAAAATGCAGGAACTGAACGTTGCAAGTCTGCTTATCACAAGGCCTTGCTGCCGTACTCAACAAAATCAGAGGTAACTAAGTAAATATTTTTTGAACTGCATTTTTGGACAACTAATTGCTCTTTCTTTGCTTTTTTTTGTACTTCCATGATAATGAATCAAATGGATTAGAATATTGTAATGTCTTTAGGTCAAATATTGATGTTGCCTAAATACTACCCAAAAAGAGGCACCGATGCAGCCCATCTTAATTTTCAATGATTTGACCACTTAAAAATGGATTGAATCTTTAAAAATTGCTAGTCATCCTAAAATGGCCACTTTAATTAATTAGTATTGCTTATTTCCCTGTATCATATTATGCCTCAACATTCGTATTGTGAGTTGAGAGATGGCCTGAGCCTAACCATCCATCCCCCTTCGATCAGTCCCTTTCACAATACGAAAGATATGTGAAAACAACCAAGCAAATGCTCGTATAATAAGGTCATTTGTTTTTCAGGGATCTAATGGGTCTAAGACACACGTCACGTACGACATGTCCTTTCAATGTCATTCCCATCCCTAGAAAGAGGAAGCATCACTAGTCCCTATCACATGCTTGTCAAGAATTCAAAGTGTTCATCTTATGTTCTTTTCTTCAGAAAAAAGAAACCCAAGGGGAATTCCATTTATGTCATGTGGTGCTTTGTGCTTATTGTAGTTCATTTGGTACGACAAACATTACTGTTATTTGACCAAATTCAATTAAAACTTAGGATATATGCTGTTAATTTTTAGTTATAATGCATACCCTGAAAAAGAGAATTGATTGCTAGACAAGTATGATTGTATTACATGGGGTCCTTTTTTTGGTTGGTCATTCATCCACCGGCCTCAAATGTCAAGACATATATTAAGCATGTGAAAGTTGTGTGTATATGACATGATTTAATTTGTTCTTACACTGTTGTACATGTGTAGGGTTCGAGATTGCCACATCATCTCAACGTCAGAGAAATGGATTTACATTCCTCATTTTTCAGGGGAGAAGACTTATCAGTGACAGACTATCAGGCACCCCGTCGCAAATCACCCATTCACAACAAATAAATTATTGCCATAAAATTATGTTCATCGTGATTTAATTTTGACAGAGGTATATTATATATATAAGCATAACATGCACATGCATGCGTGTGTGTGTGTGTTTTGCTCTTATGGAGTTTCCTTTTCCCAGTGTAATAATTGATGTATGGAAGGGTTATTTTGTTGGCTTGACATTTTTACATCTCTTATGTCATTTTTATTTTGTTCATACTAATTATTTAATTTTGAACCTGATATTTTTTCCGATATCTAAGATGAACAACCTGCAAAAGATCCTAAATTTCGGGCTATTAATGGGCCAATGCGGTATTGGGCTTAAAAGATACCATTGGCCCATTGGATAAAGTCCATAAACCAAATAATAAATAAGAGTAAAGATAACGCCAGTCGAAGAACATGAGAAGATAATAACCGTCGCGGCAGTTGAAAAAGCTTGCAAACGATAACAGGAAAGCAATTGAGAGCGAAGCAAATTAATGAACTTACACTGGAAATCACCGTAGAAAAATGTCTGAGAGATTAATCATCTTGCGCAAGGAGCTGCACGAACTGGAATCCGAACTCTCCGACGTCTTCCGCCTTCCACTAGACCCAGAATCCGGTCGGCGCCACCAAATCTTCGCCGACGATGTCCGGAAGCGCTTCAGTTTTCTCAAGAATCTCTACTCATCGGAGGTTGATTCTCGGCCGCGCGACGCCGAACAACTGCAGGAAATCGGAGAGAAAATCAGGGGACTCGAGGCCGGCTTTCTCGGCTGGCATAAGTACCGAACTTCTGCATTGAGAAACAGTTATTATGTGGACGATACGCTTGCGGTGTGTTCTGATTGCAATCAGAGATTTCCGAACGACGCCTTGGGGATCAACGCCTCGCGTCGCTCGGATCATGCGGAATTGGTTGATGAGAAATTGGAGAAAGTAGAGTCGGGAAGAATTTGGGGGAAATTTGGTAAGTTCTGTGGAGCGTTTGGCAGTGGGATTATCATTGGGGCGATATGCATGATCGTGATTTCTTTCTCGTCTGATCTCCATCAGTATGAAGCTTTTCTTCATCCTCCCACGTAGTACATCTTTCGTTGAATGAAAATTTCATTTTCTCCTTGAAGCTTACTCAGTGCTTTCTGATCATGTCAAACCATATATAATGATGTATAAAAATTAGATTGGAGACTTTTTTGATAGTTTTATGCAACTTTGCATGTCGTTTTTCTATTAACTTTGATTTCACATATGGTAGATTCATCATTCCTTGGCAAAGATATACTATGCATAGAGGTGTTCACAAATTACTCCGAGTAACAATTTGAATTCAACAACTATTGGAACTCAACTTAATTTAATTTTATGAAGTTTGCACTCAAGTTTAATCTTAAGTGGAACAGTGATATTGAACTAAATGAAATTATAGAAATTTTAAATCAAGTTCAATAAAATGCAAAACTTTTCAAGCTAATTAAACTCGAGGTAGAATAAATTTATTTATTAACACTCATGTATTATCATAGGGCATGACTAGTATATGAAAATGAATTGGGGATAGGATGAATCTTTTCAATTCTATTCCACGTTACATGGTTGATAATTTTTACACAGGAATAATCGTACTCGAAAAAATGTTAATTTCTAATAATATGTGAGTCATCGTTCCTTTTCAACACCATAGGTTTATTACCAATATATTAGTAATAAATTTATATTTCTTTTTAATGAAATTATCTTTTTATAATCTACCATCGTTATACAATATATAATTGCTAAAATACTATTAATTATTTATATATTCTTCTTTCACTATCATCCAACAATTTTTATTTATTTCATTTACTTCGCTCAATTTATACTTACTCTATATTTTCTACGTCTCAATTTTTTTTCTTTTATATCATTTTATAAATTATATAAATGGTATAAAATTAGTATGTAAAAATTATTATTATTTTTATTTTTTATATGCATAGACATTGGGTGTCTTTAAATTTTATTTTTTATATTTTTTGTCAATATTCTCTTTCAATTTTAATCTATTCTAGTTTTTCCTTTTTAAAATTTCTTTCTTTATCTTTTATTTTATAAGTAATATAAATAATATTTATACAATCAAACACAATTTTAACTTTTTATAAAAATTTTGTGCTAATACAAAAAAAATTATATTTACCATAATTATAATCTCATTTATAATTTTTTCTTTCTATCTTCTTTTTAAATGACACGATTATCTCATCTTTATTTGCTATTAAAGATCAACTTTTTTGTAAAAAAATATGAGTATCAATTAAATTTTTAATGTACAATTATATGAAAATTATCATTTAAAGATGACTTTGTCATTATAAGTAAGTTCAAAATATTTATATGTTGATTTCTATTTAACAATTATGAGAATGAAATTGTGAATAACAATTGCATTCCTTTCTTATTCTTTATACATATCAGCCATGGAATAATTAACACAATGTTCATTCCATTTCTATAGTTATTTTATTTGTATATTTATTCTATTCATATCTTATTCTATTCATGCACATTAGTCATGTTGTTAAAGTTTAATTAAGGATGTTAATGGAGCAACAATAGGGAGGGGGATGCCTTTCCTCGCACCCCTCCCCTTTGTTGTCAAAAAAGTTCTTCTATCCATATTCCATTACTCATTTTTGATTTTCCTACCCTTGCCTCAACTTTCTCGCAGATACCTCGTTGAGGAAAAAAGTTAAATTTAAAATTAATTTGTTAATAATATTACAATAAAGTATTCCATTTTTACACTTGCAATAATTTATTAACTAGTTTTGTACAGTGAAACTAAGTCTCAATTTTTGAATCAATTAAAGTGAAAACTTTTATGTATTTTTGTAATTAATTTAGCTTTCTTATATTTTATTTTGTGACAAAGTGTATATTTTTCATTACAATTAAAATGTATATTTATTCACAATTAATTATTTTTATACGAATTTTCTTTTAATATTAAGTAGAGTGATCAAATTACTAATTTAATGGCCTAATTTTCAAATTAATCAAATTAAATTATATATAAAATTAAAGTTTTTTATTATTGCACATAAATAATTTTAATTTATAATTTTTTCCAATTAAAATAATATACATTTTGGCTAGTTTATGAGTTTTTGTAGTTAAATCATGTGTATAATAAATATAATTATATATACTCTTTAAATAAAGCGAGAGAATGGGACGAGGGATGGGGTGGGGTATGTTTCCACATCCCCCACATCATTTAAAAGTGAGAGTGAAAAATCTCCTCCACTCTCGTCTCTGTTCTACTTCAATCCATATCCCATTTGTCTTTCTGTGATACAAATGTTCGTAGCTCTTCGCCATCATTCTCATCCTCAAGTCTAATCATAAGTTCTCTAATTTCTAAATCATCATTTACAAGTGCAATAAAAAAAAAAAGGAGGAAAGAGGAGACCCGTGGATCACGCATTACATTCTTAAATGGGTACAGAGTCATGGAATGGTGTTGGATCACGCATTACAATGGAATTGGATCAATCGAGAATGAACTTTCATGGACAAAGTCTTTGCTATATAGCCCATTCATAAAGCAGGCAAATAATGATGCACTTATGCATGTTTATGGACGTGGAATGGTGTTGTTGAATAGGGTACACTCTATCTATACTCATACTTAGAAATGTCTATTATTATAATATTTATATTCATACATTCCCATACTATAAAATATCCATATCTTATCTAATCAACGTTAAGTTCATTGGGGTGTGCGTATGCATGCATGTGGGTAAAATTAATTATATCGGTTAAATTTTGAAATAATTTTTTATGTTTATATTTTTAATTTTTATCATTTTAATTAATTTTAAAACTTCAATTGCGATACAAAATTTATAAGTCTATTGTAAAATTATTTTTATACAAATATATAATAAAATAATTGAATGGACTAATATGTTTGATACATTAATAATATTATATCTATAAAATGCATTTAAGTCATTTTATTTTATTTTAATAATGTCATATCTATAAAACGCATTCGATTCGTTTTATTTTTTTATCTTGGGAAATTCATATTAAATTAAATCAACATTTTATATTCCTTTTAGAAAAAAAAAATCAAAAAAACTGAACAAAAAATTTGAGAAATACATAAAAAAAAATTAAAATAAACTAAATAAAGATTAAATTTTAATTCTAAAGCATGTCACATAAATAGTAAGATCAAACAAATACTATTTATTTATATTAGATTTAGAAAAAAATAATAATATCATTTTATTCGAAAAAATTTGAGTATATAAATGGACATGAGTAAGATGTATACTCTTAATTCTAACAAATGTAGATATGAATAATAATATATTTTAAATTGAACTGGACCGGAATATGTGGAATGCTTTATGTTATCTATTTACATCCCTAACGTGGAGTATGGGACATCAGAGCACGTTAGGGGACAAGTAGACAGTGGATAATGGCAGCGATGCCTCATCTTTCTTTATTAGTTAATATAATATATCTTATTTATTTTTTTAGTACAATCGACACTATTACACTATTGGTATTAACAACTATTATATTTCATGTAAACTTATCCGAACTCTGCTGGGTTATAACATTATATCCATCGACAGCTTGCTGTTTCCATTAGTAGCATCAAGGCAATGGCTAGACAAGGTTTTCAACCGGCCGATTCATTAGACCGGTCACAACAAAAAAATTTGCGATCGGCGTAAATCTATTAAATCCAGTCAAATCAGTCAAAAAAAAATCGATTTTTTTTAATTTTTATTAATAAAATTTTTTAAAAATAGAAATAAACTTTTTAAATAAATAAATTGTTTTTATATATTCTTATAATTTCATTTTTACCTCCAAAATAATTTATTATTACGTAAAATTTTTACTAATTATTTTTTTACTCGTACTTATTTTTTTTAATTTTTATCTATACATATTTTTAATTATAAAGTCATTAAAAATTTAAACATTGTATCTTGAAAGTAAAATTTTTTAATTAATTGCGTTATTTTTATTTTCCAAAATTCATTTTTCAACATTTATGTTTTGTTTTGAATTTAATTTAGTTTCTTATATATTCTGTAATATTTTTTATTTTTATTGAATTATTAATTTTTTTTACATGTAAAACTTATCATTTGATATATTATTTGATAAATATGAATTAATTTTATAATATTATTTTAATACTATTGTATGTGTATAAATAATATATATATATATATATATTATTTGAAACAATCAATTTCTTAAAAAAGGTTAAACTGTTCAAATTGATGACTTAATGACCAAGCTAATGGCCAATTTAGTTTTGAAAACATTGTGGCCATATATACTTTAATTTTGTTTTGTTTGGATGTAAATTTTGTTGAGAATGAAAGTTGATCTAGAATTTAAAAAATTGTGTGAAGTAAATCTAAATAAATGTGTTATTTTAATAAACAATGCGTTTAAAAAGTTATGGCTAAATTTGGAAGAGGGTTTTTGTTGGAGAGAATATTTGGTAAAAATGGCCTTAAGATGGTTAATATGTTTAGAATAAGGGTCTTAATATGATAAACAATATGTGTTAGTTGGTTTGTTAGTATATTGTTATAAGTTATATTGAATTACCTGTTATTGCATATTCACATACACAATGAAAAGTAAAATAAGTACCAAAAGTTTGTTCATGCAGTTCGAAGATAATTCTCCTGTGCCTATGGTAATACGTCTAAAAATTGTCACTAATAATAATACAACAATTGTTATAACAACTGGTTAAAATTAATACACAAATACTTTCCTTACCTAAACTTCTTTTGGTATTAACTTATTGATACATTTTTAGTCTAACTCTCTTAATCAACAAATCCCATTACCCATGCTTTGAAAATATTCTATCTTGACTCCAACTACAAATATTAGTTGATAAGTTTCTTCTTTTGAGAGTATTTTCATTTTTTGATCACTTAGTAGTTTGTGGTAAGTTGATAAAACTTAGCAATGCATTTAACTTCTCTACAATCTTTCTTCTCAAAGACATAAACAATGAAGAATACTTAAACTCTTGACTAAAACACCACTTAAACATAAGTTCTCTAAACAAATCAAAATGTTTTTTCTTGAGTGAATGAAATCTCTTTATGCAATCTGCTTATTTGGCTGTTCTAATGCATCCGTCCTATCAACTTTGAAAGTTTGAAGCAAACTCTCTTTAAATTCAATTAAAAATTTTCAAGATACTTGAAATTGTTGATTTTCATGTTGAAATATCTGTTGCAACATGTTCGGGATTCATTTCTTCCTTAATTTCTGACAATGACCTTTCCTCGTAAAATTGAATTGAGAATATCCTACAAATCATTCCTTGTGTAGTTAGATTGAATTGGATACGCTTAATTAAGATATGATCACTTTAGAATCTTTATCTTCTTGGATAAGGCAAAGCAATCGCATAATTAATCCAATTAATTATAATCTCATCATCTAAACTTAATTTGGTTAAATCAATAGCACATTATCTCATTTTGAAAGGAATAAATTTGGCTAATTGCCTAAATTACCTTGACAAATCTACAGATTTTGAGACAAATCATATTATAACTTCTATTGAGATAAGTTATCAAAAATTTAAAATTTCTATCAGTAATTTAGCCTGCTATGACAACACTACATTAGAGGTTATATTAGTAATAATAACAATTCACAAACCTTTGCATCCATGGCATTCCCAATCATGATATTAACACCATAATTTATTTGAATATATAAATATATATATACACATATAAAATATAAAAAAATAATTAAATAATATGATAGTATATAAAAATAATGATTAAATTTTATAGTATAAATAAAAATATATATGAGTATATGTATGATATATATATTGATTTGTTTGTAAAAAAATATAATGATTAAAAAATAATTAATTTATTATATACATAACATATAAAAAAATAAATTTAAATATAAATAAAAAATTTTAATTAAATATTATATTGAATAACATAAAATTTGGAAAGGTATTTTGGAGATGAAGGTAAGGTTACAAATTTTAAGAACGAAATTTGTTCAAAAATGCAGATAAGATGCTTGTCCGAGTTGTTTAATAACAATGGGAAACCCGCTTTTAACACGTGACACTAAATCAAATTATATTTATTGGGCTTGGTGAAGCTAAGCCCGAATCCAAAGCCGAAACTCACTTTTCCGCATAAATACCGTCATTCTATGTTTGGATCCAAACGTGAATCCAAACGTGAATGTTAGGGTTTCAAATTTCATACTATTAAATATAATATTTAATAATATTTTTATTTAAATTTAAATTAATTATATATATATATATATAATTATTTATTTATTTATTAATTATTATATTTATTTAAAGTTAAATTAATACGTATATATATCATATAAATACTCATATTTATTTTATTTATACCTTAAAATATAATTATTATCATATCATTCAATTATTATTATATATTTTATACATATATTCATATAAATTAATTTTTCATCTTATTAAAATTTTCATTACAAACATATTACTCAACTTCTACAAAACATCATATCTAATAAAAACCTCTCTCCCAAACATAGCCTAATTAAATTCACTACTTAAATCTTCTAAATAACTTTTTCTTTATCGTGGAAGTTTAGAACAGCTGTCGAACCAGGTCAATGATTGAAGCTGGAACTCAGAAACCCCTTGTACTGTAGTTTATAAGTTTTTTTAAATATTTGATAATATATTTATAAGTTTACAAATTTTTTTAAAATTAATTGATAAAATTATTAGTGACATTGTTAATAAATTTTTAAAATTAAATTTCTGAAATTTATAAATATTTTAAAAATAAATTAATTTTTTTCAGACATCTTATAAATTACTTTATTATATATATTAAAAACAACATAAATATCATTATTACACAAAAATATAATTAACTATCATTATAAATTTTAACAAAATCTTATAAAATAATTTTATTACATTCTCTTAACTTATTTATAAAATAAAATTTATAAATTTATAAATTTTAAAAATATCTTATAAAATAAATGGCCTTACAAGCGACTGGAAAACACCGTTTAAATCCAAAAGAATTTTCTTTAAATCATTAATTTGGACTATCTTCCACGCTATTTTTTTCATTTTGTCTTCATCCATGTAATAATTCGATAGTCATTTTGGATCCCTTTTTTCTCCTAATATTTTTTTATTTAATAGGCGAGACTAGGCATTTGCATGCTGAGTTAAAATATTAATTCAAATTTGATTTCTACTTTGGTTTCAACTTAATTTTATAAGTTTAATTTAATTTCAAGTATAAGTAAAGCACAAATAAAATTTTAAAATTAGATTTTGATTTCAATAAAATGTAAAAATATTTTTGAATAATGTTAAACTATGATTTTGTGCTGCAGTGGTGGAAGGATTGCTTGATGAGTGTTAAAGATGATTTCATTTTCCCCTGAGGGGGCAAGGTTTAATTAACAGGATTTTTGTAATCAAATTTGAATTAAATAATTTAATTTATTTACACTAATTGAACTCACATTATGCAATGGATCAACAATTTATTCCCTTGATTATGAGTTTGGGATTTGGTGTCATTTTTAACCTTATTTAATTTTACACTTTCAAATATATAATTAAAATAATTTTTTTAAATTTAATTTTAAAATTTTTCTTTCTTATATATATAACTAATTAATTATTCTTTAATCATTTCATATATTTATAATCAAATTAATATATATATACAGATATATATAATCACATTTATATATTAAAAATAATAATTATTTTATATTCTATCATCTTATTCAATTATCATCATATATTTTATATATATATATATATATATATATGTAAATAAATTAAAATTTTTAAAATATAAAATATTTTACAACCCTCTAGTATAAGCATCATCTCCTGTCCAAAGTCTAAACCCCCTGTCAAACATAAGCTATCACTTTTCCCCAAATCCACTTTTTAAAATGTCAACTATACCCCCGTCACCCTCGAAAAGCCCCGTTTATTCTCTGCTAAATGACATACGACAGACACTGAAAGCCCCACCGCAAGCGGGTTTCTTCATAGCAATTCGCATCCAAAGCAATGAGCGGATTCAGGAGATTCGACATTGTTGAACGCTCCCCATCCTGCTTCCTCAAGGAGACCTCCATTTTCGCTCCTCCGAAATCCCTCCTGCTAAATCCTTGTTTCTTATCATTTTCTACCGTCGAAGATGAGCTTGACCACGCTCTCGACCTCCTATACCTTTGCCATCCTGCCCCCGTTTTGTTCAACGAATTTGAAACCGTCACGGATGTAATTCAGTTCCGAGGAGCCCCGTTCAGCTCCACAACCCGCAGGGTATCCCGCCGAGTCGGACTCGGGGAGCTGTACTTGCAGAAGCTCTGCGATCGCGTGTCGGATTTGGAGTTGGGTTTTGAACGGCTGCTTGTGGAGCAGAAAGCGAGGAAGAACAGGATTGGAGAGAGGAAGTACACTTGCACCGCTGAGATTGCAAGCCCGGATACAGATCGGAAGTACAAATGGGCGGCGGAGAGTAAGGACGGGAAGGATGAGAACAAGGGGTTGGAGAAGAGTTACAAATGGACGGCTCGGATTAAGGGGAAGGATGGGGAGTACTCGCCTCTCGAGCGGACTTACACAGTTAAGGTATCCGGCGGCCCCAGCGGAAGCGAATCCGAGGAGGAGACGGACGTTAAGAAGAAGAAGGAGAAGAAGAAAGGTGAAAAATTAAAGGAGACGTCTAAACCGGCTGGATCTGCTGCTCGCATTATTGAGATTGAAGAGCCATACGATCACGGTGGCATTGTGTTGAGGCAGGTCGGTGTCCTCCATTTCTATGAATTCCTTAATTAATTCAATTCGTTGCTTCAATTTTTGACATTTTTCGGTGGCATTACATCTTGTTGGCAATTATTGGCTGCAAGACTTTTTAAGTTTCTTACTAGCTGTTGCCTTTAGAACACTCGGTCTGGATGAATATATGATGAACAACTCCATAACTATTTTTGCTTGCAACAATATTCATTTTGGGAATATATGCTGCTATTTTGAATACCGTGTAACCGAATGCATTTGTAATTGTCAATATTACAGAACACCATCTTTGTTCTTCAATCTCGTATCTGCCTCCCTTTTGGCATGTGGACAAAACAGAAGCTTGCGGTGATTTGGAGGGACTATGATGATAACTTCAAATTCCACAAAAGAAGTCGAATTTATTATGGCTTTGGTTGTTTCGTTTTTTCCTGTACTTAAGATTTATTTCCGAGAAAGATATTTATCTGAGGACGTTTTATGATTTCTCAACTCTGTGTTATTAGGTGCTTTATACTTTGCATACTCATTGGTCCTTGCAAACATATGTTGAACGAGTTTTTTTGGTCATCTGGTGAAGGTTTTTGCCAAGAGAAAGGAAAAGAGAAAGGGCAAGCTGAAGCAGTTGCTGCCTGAAGATGCAGCTGCTCTGATTCAGATGAGCTTCCGGGCTTATATGATCCGAAGGTCTCAGGCTCTACGTGCACTCCGTGAACTGGCAATTGCCAAGACCAAGTTGAGGGAGATGAGGGCTTTGTTCAACAACTTCTCTTATGGTCATCGTCTATCCCGCAATGCAGAAGAGAGCCAGAGGTTCTCTGAGAAGATCATTGTTCTTCTTCTCACCGTTGATGCAATTGAGGTAGCTAAAATTTTCACTATTGTTTGTTTTTCTTTATTGTCATCACGCACAATTGTAACCCTCCATGTTGCCGAATGGTATGGTTTGCATGTGCTATATTGCTTGTCTCTCAACGCACTTTTTCAAAAAAAAATGATGACCAGTGGCAGCAGGCTAGGGTTTTTTGGGCATTTCCTACGATAACAAACTGTCATGAAGCAATCTTTATGGGGAAGCGCCTGTATTCTTTGACTGATAACGAATTAGTTGTTTCTGGACTCCATTTTGAATCCTTTCCCTGCCTTGTGGTTTCAAATGGTACAGCAAATCACTTATTTATGAATTGCGTCTTTTCTTTGTAAAATTGCTCTGGGAGATATCAGGATTTGTAATATTGCAAGTCTTATTGAATAACTCTCTGCTTGGAAGTTTCCATATGTTTGCTGCTTTTATGGGTGTTCTGCAGATTGAACACATGTCTAGAGGCGTGCTCTTTTTATGTTCATTTTCCAACTTTGTTCAGGGTGTTGATCTGATGGTTCGAGCTTCGAAAAAGTTTATAGTGGATGAGCTGGAAGCAATGCTTGACGTTGTGGACCCTCAACCACCGGGAAAATCTCGTTCTGTGGGGAGAAGGAAATTTGATATGCCTGATGGTGTGATAAACAAGGAACTAGCTGAAAGTGTTGCACAGGTGGTTCGAATGCTTGATGAAGAGCCAACTGATTCTGAAACTTTTGAAGCATGCTTGTAATTTCAGCCAATTAATTCCGGGTTTCGCTCATGTTGTACGTTCGTATGATTAGGGAGATGCTCGTTTGGTATCATTACTCGGGTCATCTGACAAATGGATGCTAGTCTGTGAACAGCTTGGTAGAGCTTCCGCTTTCCTTTGATCTTGACTCCTGTTTCCTCAGCTAGCTTCAGCTTCTGTGTTTCTTGTTGGATGCTATGTACTTGTATCAGATTGTTCTCTGTGTTTCCCTTTTTCTCGTTAATTCTAGTTTTCCTTACAATGTGACAATGCTCCACAAGTTCTTTTCTCTTCTCCTTTGGAGTTTTACTCAGAAGGCATTAGGTTAATGGCTGAACCTAGTCAGTACTAAAACGGGTCGGACTGGCATTTGTTGAAACTTGGGTGGTGTTTCTGGCAGCTCGCATCGACCTGTGTTCGGTCAGGGGTAGATATGTAATTGATAGCCATGGCTTCGTTTGATTTTAGGTTTTTGGTGAGATAGGGTAACAACTCAACACTATTAACCTCAAAATTTGATTTGGCGATATTAGGGTTACAACCGAACCGATTTGCGAGTGATTAATTTAATGTTGTATTCAAATAGATGGATTTAAAGAGATAGATTTTAATTCTGTAATAATAAATTTATAATATTTGGTTGAATAATAATAAATTTTAAATTTTTTTTTGAATTATAATTTTAGTAATTGAGGTGGATTTAAAATTCTTTTTACTTAAAGCAATTTGAATTTCTTCTGTCTAAATTTTTTCTTCCAAATTCAATTCCTTTCATTCAATTAGATTAGAATGACAGCTGATCCCTAATTTGATTAAGCATAAGTTGGGCTTTAATAGTGTTGAATTTGAGCTTAATAAAATGAATAAAATTAGCTCAATTGAAGCGTGTATTTATTATTTATAGATGTGTAGTTTTTTTTTCTTGAATTTCTTGTGCCAAATAAATAAAAACATTTTTATATCTATCTTATGATAAACTTTGAATTTTGTTATTATTTATTTATTTTTTTAAACAACAAACAAGATGAGATTTTTAAAATTTACAACACCAATTGGGTATACAAGCTCAGTCTGCATACAAATTTTCTTCGTAAAAAATTTAGTATGGAAATTTAGATATAAAGTAAAAGTAGGAAGTGGAAAATAGGTGCAAGAGAAAACTAATATACAAATATTAAAAAAACTAAACCATGGTACAATAATTGAGTTGAAAGGTGTAAGAGAAAAATAATTTAGAAAAGTTATATAGGAAAACCAAAAAAAGAAATTTTCAAAAGAGCATAAGATAAGGAAAATAATATTTGACAAAAATAATTAATAAGAGTATACAACATAATGAGTAAGTTTGTGTTGTAAATACGAATGAATAAGAATTAAATAATTTGCCTGGGTAATAGTGAGAAAATATATCAATTATTATGGTATTTTTCTTTATTATTTTTTATATAAAGAGTGACTTTTCAAATTTTTTTAATAATAGCATCGATTAATTTAGTAATGTGTTTTATAATTAAAACAATAAAATATTTTAAAAATAAATAACAACAACTCAGCAAAAATTTAAATGCCCATTACACTAATTAAGATATATTTAATGAAATGTGTAATAATTTTAGAACAGTAATTTTTATCAAAACAATTATAAATTAAATAATTTGTATAAGTAATATGTGTGTGTGTGTGTGTGTGGAAAGTTTAAAATATGCTCAAATTTAGTTTAAGATAGATTTAGAAAAAATATCAATTATTATTGCATTTGTCTTTACTATTTTTTATATAAAGAGTTACTTTGTTATTTTTTTTTTAACAACAGCATAGATCAGGTTAGCACGTTTTGTAATTTAAATAATAAAATATTTTAAAAACTAAAGAATAACTCAACAAAAATTTAATAGCTTATTACACTAAAATATATTTATAAACTGGGTTATAATTTTAAAATAACAATTCCGACAACTATTATTTTGATGCATATTGTAGTTATTTATTAATTGTTCTCTAATATATATATATATATATATATATTTATTTATTTATATTGATTAGCCTATATTTTTAGGTTTAAAAACTATAAAAAATGTGTTTATTACTGAATTAATGTTACATTTCATTTTGCATAAAAACTTAACAGAAAATTCATCATTAATAATGTAACCAATAAAAACATTTTAATTTAATAAAAAACTCAAAATTCTAGAAAATTAAAACTAAACTTTAGTCGATCAAAATTAATCAAAGTACACCCTTAGTATTACATATTATATACGATTACAAATATAAAGTAAGGAAAAATAAGAGAGTTAAATTTAAGTTAAACAAAGGAAAAAGACCCGATTTTCACACGCTTTCTGCATGGAATTTTAATTGAATCCAAGTCACTAGCCGACACAGGCACATGAGCCCACACGTGTCTCAACGTGGGGAAAAAGTGTAAGAGGGGACAAAAGGCGACTCACTTTGTTGGCCATCGGTTCATGATTTGGGATGGTTCCTTCACCTTCAATAAATTACCAAAACACGTGATTACAGTCACACTAATCCCAGTTGAATGCCACGTTCAGCCCCTCACATGCATCACGTGACACAACGATATAGCTGTCACTGACCTACTATAACGTGACCCAAGGTTGTTTGGTGCAGAAACACCCAAATTTTGACCAACCCAGCGTTCCCCTTCTGTTGTTATGTTTTCACGTTCTGTCCAAACTCCATGCCCAATCCCATTATTCGACGCTAATAATTGGGAAGAAGGGAAAAATGTAGAGGTGTTGGAAAGAAAAGCCCATGACTAGTAACACCTTCCCTCTGATCAAGCCCATCTCTAAATCCTTATTTAAACACAATTTTCTCACTCGTTATCGGACAAAAAAGTTCCAACTCACACGCAAACACAACACATCTGAGTCAATCACGTGCTTCTCTTGCTAATAATTGTATGTAACCACTTCGTTTCTGCCTATTTCAATTGTCTCCCTCCGTTCCCAGAATTCCACCACCACCAAATGGCCAACGACACCTTCCACGCAACGCCCGACGACCTCGAAGTCGCCACCTCCTACGGCCCCATCCCGGCAGGCCCCCTTTCGCCCCCGCCTCCGGCGGAGCCCCGGCGATCCAAGAAGCCCCTCGCCAGCATTTTGCTTTCGTCTTTCTTTCTGCTCTCGTTAGTTTTCTTGATCTTCGTCAACCAAAACGATGACCATAGTTCTACTGCTTCGAATGGAGATTTCTCTCCGGTGAGACCTCTGGGTGAGCCGCCTTCGCGAGGGGTCTCGCTGGGGGTGTCGGAGAAGGTTTTCCGTGGAGCCGGCGGCGGCGGAGGGAAGCCGTTTTCTTGGAGTAATGTTATGCTGTCTTGGCAGAGGACAGCTTACCATTTTCAACCGGAAAAGAATTGGATGAATGGTAGGTGTGCCTGCAACTCACAGATGCCGTCAAAAGTCAACCAGTCTTTCTTTTTAATCTCGTTTTTGTTTAATGAATTTAGACATCATTTTCCTGCATCTGGCAAATGCCTTGCATTTCATGCATTTTATCTATTACTGTATTATTTAGCCTAGCCTGCATTTCATTAAGTTTAATTAATTAGCTATCTTGTGATCATTTAATATACTTTAAATATCTCTTGGTAAACAACTTTTAGTCTTTTCAAATCTTCCTGAATTTTCAATTTTTATCTTATCATTAATAAATGTACAATATGTTTAAAAAAATAATTTTTTTCTTTGAATAACTTTCATTTATAAATGTACAAAGTTTTTGAATAACTTTCATTTTTTTCCTCATACACTCACTACACTATGGATGCACTACATATAAAAAATTATCATTAATAAGTTGCGTTTGAACATAAAGTTTTTTGCGTTATTATTAAAATTAAGTAAATTAAGTTAGATATTAATGTACTATCTACTATTATATTAAAAAATAATTTTTATTTCGTTTTTACAAATACGCAATTTGCACACTCTCTCGTTCTAACTTAATTTTTCTTCTTTAATTGTTGATTGCCATGTAAAACTTTGTGGGACGAATCTTCGGGGATTCTGCAACAGATCCTAATGGTAAGTGCTCTTATAAAGTCTCTGTCTAATTTAGATATAAAGAGTTATTATCATATGCTTCCACCACTTCGTAATAGTTATTAAAACTACCTCTAATCGACTGGCCAAACTGTAAACAGACTGACTGCAGAAAGAGGAAATTTCCAGCCGTTTATTTTTATCTTTTCTTGATGCTTTTTGATGATTTTGTTGTTCTCTGTTTGGTTGGAAATTGAATAAATGAGTGGTGGACAAGCGTTTGACGACACCCCTGATTTCGAAATCAAACATTCAGCTTTAGTGCAATATTTTAATAATGTTGTGTGCTTTATTGTGGACCAATGGAAGGCCAAAGTAACGATTATTGGTGGGGAGTGGATATACCCCACTCTAGGTAAAATAATTTAATATATACGTAGCTTTCATCACCTAGTCAAAATCATCCAAATTATATTGAAACTTATTATCAGGGATTCCCAATTTAAATGTTTGTGGCTATAGATATATATACACATATATCCTTTCATTTTATTATAAATGCTAGTAATTGATTGGACAACAATGATTTCTTTTTTTAATATTTATCAAATATATTTAAATTTTATCATAAAGGTCATTATCTCAAAGTCATGTCATTTAGTAAAATATTAATTTTAAAAAATAAATTTGAAGTGGTCACCTAAAAATGCAAGAAAATCCACAGGTCCATTATTTCACAAGGGATGGTATCACTTATTCTATCAGTACAATCAAGAATCAGCTGTGTGGGGCAACATCACATGGGGCCATGCCGTGTCAAGGGATCTAATCCACTGGCTCCACCTCCCCTATGCCATGGTCCCCGACCAATGGTACGACGTCAATGGAGTCTGGACCGGGTCCGCCACAATCCTACCTGACGGTCGGATCGTGATGCTGTACACCGGCGACACGCACGATGTCGTGCAGGTGCAGTGCCTTGCCTACCCCGCCAACCTATCCGATCCCCTCCTCCTTGAATGGGTGAAGGACCCGAGTAATCCGGTGATGGTCCCTCCACCGGGAATCGGGTACAAGGACTTTAGGGACCCCACAACTGCCTGGCTCAGCCCGGGCGGCGACAAGTGGCGGATCACGATTGGGTCAAAGGTGAACAAAACAGGCATTTCACTTGTTTACGAGACTGCTGACTTCTTGAAGTATGAATTGTTGGATGGGTACCTGCATCAAGTCCCGGGTACGGGAATGTGGGAGTGCATTGACTTTTATCCGATTTCTTTGAGTGGGAAAAATGGGCTGGACACGTCAACTAATGGGGCATGGATCAAGCATGTGATGAAAGCAAGCTTGGATGCTGACAAGAACGATTACTATGCTCTTGGAACATACGACCCGATCAAGAACAAGTGGACACCCGATGACCCGAAATTGGATGTGGGTGTTGGGCTAAGGTATGACTATGGGAAATACTATGCGTCCAAGACATTCTACGACCAACATAAGCAGAGGAGGATTTTGTTTGGTTGGATTAGAGAAACTGATGCCGAAGAGCTTGACATCTTGAAAGGATGGGCAAGCGTTCAGGTAAGATATATTGGATTTCTTTATTTGGTAGCGGTTTCATTACAAATGAAACGAGGTTTGATGGGATTGTTTGGTTTCATGCAGTCTATTCCAAGGACTGTTGTGTTCGATCAAAAGACAGGCAGCAATATACTTCAATGGCCCGTTGAAGAAGTGGAGAGCTTGAGATTGGATAGCTTTGAGTTCAATGTGAAGCTCGGACCAGGTTCTATTGTGCCAACCAAACTTGACTCGGCGTCGCAGGTTTGTGCTTTGTCAAATGATTCTAAAATATTATAACCAAATTATTGTTATTTACAAGAGAACTGTTTTGCGCATGACGATGCAGATAGACATAGTTGCTTCATTTGAGGTACATGAAGAGGCACTTGAGGCGACAGGTGAATCCGAGGTCGGTTACGACTGCCCGACGAGTGGTGGTGCTGCTAAGAGGGGAGTCTTGGGACCATTTGGCATAATTGTTCTTGCTGATGAAGCTCTAAAGGAGTTGACTCCTGTCTACTTCCATGTAGCAAAAGGGCATAACGGGAAGGTGGAGGTTCATTTCTGTGCTGATGAGTTGAGGTTGGTTTCTTGTCTTTTTCCTTGCAATCAGTGGTTGGTTTACATTGTGATCGACTTGAAGTGATCTGTTGAGTGTAGATCATCGGAAGCTCCTAACGTCGACAAAATAGTGTATGGAAGCAAAGTCCCCGTGCTTGATGGTGAGAAGCTAACCATCAGATCATTGGTATGTCATGACATCTCTTCTTCGTAGAAAACACATTTTAACTTCAGGCATTCACCCCCTTCACATTACTTTTGTGCACTAAGTTACCAAAACATGTAAATAAATGAATTCAGGTGGATCACTCAATTGTTGAGAGCTTCGCACAAGGAGGAAGAAGAGTGATCACATCAAGAATTTATCCTACAAAGGCCATCAATGGCGCAGCACGTGTTTTATTGTTCAACAACGCAACAGGTGCCACTGTCACTGCATCTGTCAAGATTTGGAAGATGGGCTCTGCCGGCATTCGCTCCTTCCCCTTGGATCAGCTGTGATCGATCCATTTGCTTGTAAGCTGTGAAAGAGATAGAAAGGTGTTGTTGGTGAGTAATGGAATGGTGTGTTGTTGCATATTGAAATCAAAGTAATCTTATGCTGGTTAGGTTTTACAAATGGGAAGGGCTTCTCTGGCAACTGCTGTTTACTATTGATTGATACCCTTTTCAGATTTTTGATAGTTATAGTCATTCTTGTTAGATCATTACAGCTTCATCGAAGTAAAATAATTGTGTCCTCAAAGGTGAGAAATGAGACGGAATGCCTGGCTTGTAATTGAACTGTTTGCAAGTAAAATAATTGTTTTGTGTTTTCTTAATACAGGATTACAAGGCTGTACTGTGACAATGTTGTAGCAATCCTTGAAATGATAGGACCATTGTTTCTTAGCAAACTTTTCCTATCTGCTACTATGATCAATATATATATATATATATATATATGTATGTATGTATGTATGTATGTATGTGTGTATAAGGTTCTTGGGTCAGGACAAGAGATATGGTTTGTTCACTTTTTTCTTCTTCTGCCTCGAATTGCACAAGTAAGATCTTGGAAAAGATGAAGCTGACCTGTGAGTTGAAGAAGAAGATGGCACAGACCAAACCCAAAAGTACATTGCTCTCAGCGAATTCAATGACAATGACAAAAAAGCCCATCACATGCTTGTTGTCCTTCGGTGACCTTATTGTATGGGGGATGGATTGGGCTCCCGAAGTTCCATAAAAAACACATGAAAGTCAAAGGTGGGCTGCTAATATTTCTGCCTCGTTTAAAAAAGAAAGGATTAAAAAAAAAAGAAAGCAATAATAATTTGCTTTCTCTGAAATATTATTGTTTTTATAGCTTAAAACATTCAAATTATATCGAACAAAGGCTGGACACGATAGTTTAAACTGTATAAGTTTTTTGGGGGAACATTTTTGAATACTATAAAAATGATAAGCGAGCGAGTTCGGTTTATTTGCTTTTGTTTTGTTTTGTTTGTATATATAATACTATGCAGTAATATAGGCAAAATAATTATTTTTTAATATATAAATATACATAAATTATTTTAAAATTTGAAAACAATAAATTAAATTTTAAATATTTTTGTGTGTTTGAGTGTGAACATACATACATGCATGCATACATGTGTGTGTGTGGAAGAAATCACTTTTAAAGTATTGTATGTTGTGCATCATTTTTTTGATTTCATTTAGAGGATATTTGGCTAAACTTATTTTAAATAATTTATAAGATCATTTAATCTATAAAATATTTTTAAAATTTAAAAGTTCATGTATCTTATTTTTAAAATAAACTAATAAAGTATGTGGAAAGAGACAATAAGAATACTTTACAAGATTTTATTAAAATTTATAATTATAATTGATTTTAATTTTTTAATATAATAACGATGAAAATTAATTTAATATCATTAATATAAGCTCACAAACCTCTCGTCACTTGAAACAAGAGTTTCAAATGCACGTAATAACAAGAAAAAGTAAGTTTTTTTGTGTGCATTTGAACCAAAATGAACTCAAAGGGAGTTCCCTGGAAACAATCAATGCCCAAAGTGTGCTCTCGAATCTCGACTTCTTATAAAACCAAGAAATTAGCCTCACACTTGCACATGTGTTGATAGGTTAATTCATCGTTGCATCGAAACATAGAGAATCCTATTTTGTCGGGGCTTGTAAACTAGCTATTTTTGCAGGCTGACAGGATTTATGAAAACCAGTTGTTTTCTACTGTTTCTGTTGGTTGCGACTTGCGAGCAGCTCGTCACAAGATTAAGCTCAGGTTATTGAATTAAGACGGAGGCTAACACGTCATTTACGAGCATACATGAATACACACGCGCGCACGCTTTATTAGTAATACTTTGGAGGTAATTTGGTTGCATACAGCGATTTTCTACTCTTATCCTTAATTAGTGAATTTATAATATTATCCTTAATTACAAATACAAGTACTAATACATATCATTACTTAAAATATTCTCATCCTGTTCTCTAATATATATGTTGTATCTATATATTAATAATATAAGGTCCTATTTAGATCGATGAATTTGGATTTAAAGAGAGGATTTGAAATGATTCTAATATAAGAAAAATTTTAAATCCATTTTACTTGTTAAAATTATAGTTTAAAATAAGAATTTAAAATTTTGAAATATTTAAATACAAAGAATTTATTATTATGGATTTAAAATTTATTCTCTGATATGTTTCAATCTAAGTCGACCCTAAGAAAATTTGATTGTACAATGTGTAATTATATAAATACCCTTGCTCTTTATATGTTATATTTTCATTCTACTTAGAGTGTGGTTTGGTGAGTTTTTAAGCTCTCTAAAATATTTTATAAAATGTTTAGGAGTTTCTAAACTCTTTCAAAGTGTTTGTTAAATTTTTTTAATAAAAGAGACTATAAGTTTACAAAATAAGATGTTTGAAATTTATAAGTTTCTTAGAAAAAATTTGATTTTTTTCAATTTATTTTTAAATATTTTATAAATTATTTCTTTCTATGTACTAAGAAATGCATAAGTATTTTAAACTACATTATATTAATGATATTTAATTTATTTTTATCATTATTATATTACAAAATTATAATTAATTATAATTATAAATTTTTACAAAATCTTATAAGATGTTTCTATTCAAATACTTTATTAACTTATTTTAAAAGTAAAATGTATAAACTTATAAACACTAAACATATCTTATAAATTATAAAATCTTATAAACTATTTAAAATAAGCCTAGTCAAACACCCTCTTACTGAACAATAAGTTTTTTTTCACTTCTCAATTCTATTTTTTTTTTTAAATTTCTTACTTTCTTTTATTTGTTCTATATTCTACACTACATATTAAGATTAAGAACTTGATTTTGGTCACGCGATATTAAATTATTACAATGCCTTTCTTCGACTATATTTTACTTTTTTTCCTTCTTCATCTTTTTTAATATATAGTTTTATATTTTTTTCTCACATTTTAATATTTCAAAGAAAATCCACTCTCTTTATTTTTTTATTTTTAATTTTTCAATTCAAAATTTTATGCTTAATTAAATTATTTTTATATGTTTAATAAAATTTGTCACAATTAATTAAATACTATAATTTATATAAAAAAAAAATTGCACACATATTGAGTGTGCTGCCATTACTAAGTATACGTTTATAAGTTCGATATTATATATCAATTCAAGACCTCAAAATACTAAGTTCAGACTAATATTCAAGTCACTTTCAACATGTCCTTTTGACGCGGAGAAACTAATTCATGCTTTGACTTGCTTTTCTGTTTAAAAAATGTTTGTATATGTATGTGTGTGTGTGTGTGTGTGTCTCTCTCTCTCTACATACATATATATATATATATATATATTTGTTTTCTTTTTACGCAAATAAAAAAATAGCATTTGATGGATAACACACTATAATGACCTTCTCAAGACAACTCACATTTGTCTTCTGGGTTTGTGAGTATTATAAATTCCACTCTGGTCTGCTTAAAGTAGTTTAATTACTACATCCAAGACGATCTGTTATCTCTCTTCCTTCCCCCTCTTTTTTTGTCTTTTAACACATATATTATTTTAATAAAAAAGAAAAGAAGAATAAGAAGAAGTAATCTATCTTTTGATCAGATTGAAGGAATGAATGCTGTTTTTTTTCACTTTACTGTAATGAGTAATATCCATATCTGCCAAGTTGCAGCAGTTAATGACATTTTAACACATATATTAAAGAAAAAGATTAGGGTTTGTAATTAATCTTTTTCCATTTTCTTTCTTTTTCCTCTCTGCTTTTTGTCACAATAGATACAACTTATAGTTAATTTAACCGACAACTAGGCCACTCATTGAACATTATTAGGTAACGTGGAAACTTATAAACTAAATCTCATAATTATGCATTCTATCTGTCATCTTATTGTTGCATATAAAATTTTTTTATAACAAAGAACAACTATAATAAAAATAATGTATAGACCTTTTTAATTAAAAGCATAAAATAGCTAGACACCCTTTGCGAAACTAACGAATAATTGATTTAAGCTGGATAAAAAATTACAATCATAATTAAATAAGTATGAAAAACAAATAAGGGTAACTTCTTAGCATCTAGTTGGATATGCAAAGTGTGCTGCGAGAAATTACAATGAAAATAATTTATAAAATTTAAATCCTGTCTTGCGTTGAGAGCGAATAAATTCAATTACAAGCTCCAACTCAATCTTTTGGGTCATGCATAGAAGAAAACAATATTCGTGACTAATCTTTGACAAAACTATCCATAAGTCATTTGAGTAAGTATATTAATTAATAGGTCTAACAACACACTTCAATTAAAAACTCCTAGGCATTAATGTTATTTTCACTTTATTTGATTAGGTTCCACTCATATTTTCTTTACGATGGTAAAAGCTTTGATAACAACATAAACCCTGGTAAAAAATAATTAAAATTATAGATAATTAATTTCATACAATCAATTTGATAAAATAATTTTAATAAATTTTAATCTTATCACTAAAAGCGAACATAACCTAAGTATATATGTCGTTTTTCGTATGAGATAAGTCATTCGATTTTTCTCAAATATTTTGGCCGTTAGTTCACTCACAAAGTATTTGATATTATTTTTAATATGTTAATATTGAAAGGTTTGATGATTTGTTGTCTAAAAAATTTGACAAGAACTTTATAATTTATAAATTCTATTTGTTATTTCATTAATAAAATATTAATGATTGCCTTAATTCACGCAGCGAGAACTCAAATTGTCGTGGACTTGTGCTAACGCTAATAATAACTCAAGCCCTTTTCAACCTACTGATATATAAAATAAAACTAATGTATAAAATTGGGGAAAAGAATAGAGACGTGACATACAACATTGTTTCAAATACTTGTTAGACATACATTTAAGTAGGAAATCAAGATTGCTCCAACGAAAAAAGGATTGAAATTTGTCTCTACCATTGCCAAAATTGGTTGTTCGATTGCTACGATTTTTTTGATTCCCAAACACACTAAAATCTTCCACACTCTTAAATCTTACTCAAATGGTATATATACATGAGAATTGAGTATGGAAATCTTAGTATCCAAACCTTTTTATATATAGGTGAATTTTTATTAAGTTCAACCTACTTGGTTTGAATTTGTAATTATCAAAAATTAATTTTTTGATAATTTAAAGTCTATCTAAGAATGTGTTGGTTATCAAAATTGAACAACCTTAAGAGTTTTATTGGATTTTAAATTTTTTTGGACCGATTTTTAAGAGCACGAGACTTTTCAATTTCTATCCCACCTGGACCAAGTATTGTTGTGAGAGAGAGAGAGACTAGCCAACTGCGTACTAGTTTTCTTTTCTTTTAAGGGGTTAATTATGTACGTATAGAAGTAAGAGATCTAATAATGCAATAGTTTATTGATGAATTAGCTGAACAGACTGACCAGTGCGTACGTTGTTCGTCTTTTTAAAAAACACAAGCAAGATGTGCTGTAAAAGTTAGGTGATGTCACATGCTACTCAAATATTAAGAGACTAATGATTCTTCCATGTGGGTTGACGATTACATAATCTGTCATTCCAACTACCCTTGTCTCCGCTCTGTAAAATTTCATCCAATTATATTATTCATCGTCCCATGTGCAAATCAAATTCATCCAACACCCGATACCCATTTTTTAAGCAAAGATTATTAATTGTTGTTGTCGTCTCTCTCTTTTATATATATATATATATTGCACGTATATTCAGCATCTAACGTGAGCTGTATCCATTATTTGTACCCACTAGAATTTGGCTGTTTGTGGCTTTGATTTTCTCTTAATAATTTTTTTAACGAATAGCTTTCAAATAAAGAGTGGAAAGAAAATAGACGTGTAAAAAATAGTTGTAATAACAGCTAAGACCTGAGTACTTATTGTATGTGTATGGGTCACGACGGTTGATAGCTTAGAAACAAAACGAGCACGTAAAGTTGGTGAGAAACTGAAAAAGGGCACCCCATGCATGGAGGAGTTGGGCCAGCCGAGCCGAGCCAAACCACATTAAGCCAAGCCGAGCCAGCCAAGAACAGAAAGTAAATGCCAAAATCGCCAAACCATGCAAATTGGCGGCTCTTCCGATTTGCCGTTGCCCCAAAATGTGAACGTTATTGGCCACTGTTGCCTTGACTTTCCTCGCCGGTTGCCTGCCAATTTAATATTTTAAAAAAGCAATAATAATAATAATAATAATGTCAAGCCCTGTAGCAATAGTATTTTACTAGCCATTTTTCTTATTCTGAACTTTAGGAACTTGTTATTAAAATTTGATATTATATCTCAGTAGGTTATGTTTGTGTCACATGTGTTAACATTCCAACATCTTATCAAATTTATTATGACCAAACATTATACTCAATAAAATCTTCACTTAACTTCAAATTCAATTCTTTTTTTTACATATATTAATAACTAATTATTTTTTAATAATTAAATTTATTTTCAATTAAATTAATACATACATATGTATATATATATATATATATATATAAACACACACTCTCAACTCATATTATTTATATTCTAAAATACTATCATAATCGTTGCATGTAATTATATCATCTAATTATTCTATATGTATATATTTCATATATATATTTAAATAAATATTTTTAAAAAAAATATCAAATTTTATAATCAAAATATTATCCTCTGACAAACACCTAACACCTCTCTCTCGAAACTGCTTAAGGATAAATCAAATAGAAACTTTTATTTCTAACCTCATAACTGCCAATTGTGCAAATAGTTAGTCTAAAAAATTAAATGCATCATAGTGTGACATTATTTCAAAAACTTTAAACCAAACGCCTTGATAAATGTTTGAACATTTTATAGTCAAAATAGTGAAATTAATTGCATATTTTATTTCACATCTTTCAACATAGTTTAGTTAACTATACCAACCAAAAATAAATAATTGTTTATTTTCAAACCGGATCAACAAGTAACCGGTGAAGGAAAACCGCACATCACGCCAAACGTTTCTACAGCAAGAAGAAAGGCAGAAACTGCTTCCCTGCGCAGCGCGAGACTCCAATACATAAAGCCACCACAGCGCCCAGCAGTTTTGCTCGCTATCCCAGCTCTCTGCTCTGCATTTTGCGTGGTTTGGAAGTTAGAGGAAAGGAAGTTGAAGAACGCTTTCCGCGTTCTCTTCATGTGTGTGTGAATTTGCGCGGCGTCTTTTGGTTCCACGTGAGAAAGCGGAGAGACGCTTGCGCGAGTTGAGCGTTTTGAGGAACTTCACTGAATCGTTTTCGCACTTTGTGTGTTTGTTCGGCATTGCAAGTTCTTGCTATTGGATTTGTTTATAATGGGGGCGTTTGGTTTAGTGTGTTGGCTTTGCGTTGGTTTGATGCTGGAAGTGAGCTTGGGAGCGGATCCATATGCCAACTTTGAATTGGATGTTTCTTACATTACTGCTTCTCCACTTGGTGTTCCTCAACAGGTGAGATGAATTCGATTTTTATTTTTTTATTTTTTTCCTTCTGATTTTTGTGGTTGTAGTGTTTGAAATTGGACTCGTTTTTGTTTATTTTTTCAAACTTTTTGGTTTACTTTGTTTGTTCTGAATGTGAGGTGTAGTGAGTTGGGACTGATTCAGAACTTGCTATTTTTGGGCAGTATTTGAAGTTAGGATTTCTAGTTTTCGCGTTGTGTAAATTTCTTTTGGTTTTGGCTTCTGCGGAGTTGTACCATTTCGATTTTATGAATCGAATCAGTCGATGAAAAGTAGCAGCATTTGGGATTAGCTTTGCTTTTGTATCCCATTACCGATTTACTTATTGACTCTATATTGAGTTTTTGCAAACTAGCATCGTTAGAGAAGGAGGCTGGTTTTACAGCTTCTAAAAGTCGGTGGGGACTTCCTTGTAATTGAAAATGCTTTTGCTCTTAAATCTGGTTGTGCTTGTTTACTTAAGTGGCAGTGTCGTATGTTGTACATTTGGTTACTTTTTTCAGTATTCTCTGCTGATGTTTGTAATTTATGGTGTCGTTTCAGTTTCCATAGGCTCTGTGCGAATTCTCAAAATACCTTTGTATCCCATTTGATTTAGCTTTTTTTTCTTCTGTCCGTTTCATATTGGAAGTTTGACTATGATTTGTTCCATTGACTACTGCCTTTTGCAGGTAATAGCTGTGAATGGGAAGCTCCCAGGTCCGGTTCTTAATGTCACAACTAATTATAATGTTGTGGTAAATGTCAAGAACAAATTGGACGAAGATCTCCTAATTACATGGTATAATTAATAGAGTACATAATGAACAGATGACATCCTGCTTTAAACAGGGCTAACTTGGATTTGCCTTTTTTGATTTTACCTAGTTTAAGGATCCAATTTCTGTAATTTTGGTTATAGGCCTGGAGTGCAGATGCGTCGGTCTTCGTGGCAAGATGGGGTTTTGGGCACAAATTGCCCCATCCCTCCAAAGTGGAACTGGACCTATCAGTTTCAGGTCAAGGACCAGATTGGCAGCCTCTTTTACTTCCCGTCACTGAACTTCCAGAGAGCATCTGGTGGATTTGGTGCTTTTATTATCATGAATCGTGAGACCATTCCCATTCCTTTTAACACTCCCGATGGAGATATAGTCATCATGATTGGTGATTGGTATACTCGCAACCATACGGTAACTATTTGCATTGGTCTTCTAGTTTAGCCTTGGTTATGCACTTGAGTGTAGGCCACTATGTTATCTGATTCCAGTTGGGCACGCACAATCGTAGGCTCTCCGGAAAGCCCTTGATGGCGGAAAACAATTGGGAAAGCCAGATGGAGTTCTTATTAATGGAAAGGGGCCATACAGATACAATACCTCTCTCGTTCCTGATGGTATCGAGCACGAGACTATAAATGTCGATCCTGGTAAAGTTCCTAGATAAGGTGTTAGACGTTACTGGATGTTCCAGTAACTGAAGCTTTCGTAATTCTAATATCATCAATTTGGTTTCTTTAACTTTTCGCTGGTGTTCCTGCTTAACCACAAGAAATCAAATGAACTCTTGTTTCAAAGTTTTGTTGGCAATCTGCTGTCTCTTTTGTTGGTTTCTTAGTGTTCACACATTGGAATTCACCTTAAATGTTAACTATTATGAATCTTTAGGTTTATTTATGTTTGGGAAATTGCAGGCAAGACTTACCGCCTTCATGTGCACAACGTTGGAGTCTCCACATCTTTGAACTTCCGAATTCAGAACCATAATTTGCTTCTGGCAGAGACAGAGGGTTGTTACACATCTCAGCAGAACTATACTAGCTTGGATATCCATGTTGGGCAGTCTTACACTTTTCTTGTTACAATGGATCAGAATGCAAGCAGTGACTACTACATCGTGGCGAGTGCTAGGTTTGTGAATCAATCACAGTGGCAGAGAGTAACTGGCGTTGCGGTTTTGCATTATTCGAACTCGAAAGGAAAGGCTGCCGGTCCTCTTCCTGACCCTCCAAATGATGTTTATGACACATCCTATTCACTGAACCAGGCACTGTCCATCAGGTGCGTGTAGCTTCTGTTCTTTATCCACATTAAATTTCTCTCTTTTCCTAACTCATAATGTTAGGAGAAATGGCCGGCCTTTTGCCATGTTGTGAATCACTGTACTTGATGAGTTGAGAAACATGTTACTTGTACCAGCTAAAAGTCAACTGTTTAAATTTTGCTTTCTAGCAACCTTATATATGAAGTTGGATAGAAAAGCGCATGCTGTAGTACTACAATGAATTTTTTTGGTTTCTTGAAGCATAATTATGTGATGTAGCAAACACTACAAGAGCAAAGTTGAATCTGGATATGCTATAACAGGAGAAAAAGTTATGTGTTCTGGAACAAATTTAAACTAATGAAAATTTAGGGCTTCTCATTCTTGTGAGGTGAAAAATGTTGTGTGTATAAAAAATAATTTAATTTCTAAAAGAAGTAATGATTGGATTTTGAATAATTACATGTGTGTGTGTACAATAGAGAAGAAAAAGTATTTTTGAAACATGGTATGTTGGAGAGTTGTTTTTGGTGTGTATGTCCTCAAAAATGAAAACCTAACATTGCCTAGACTTTTTTGTGCTTCTTTTCACAGCAATTGTTTGGGCAGATGTACCCGATTTAATTCTCATTGTGTAGTTTGTATGAAGATTTCTTCCTCATCTCTTCCAATATTAATGTGGTCAGGCAAAACGTTACTGCTAGTGGAGCTCGGCCTAACCCACAGGGTTCTTTCCATTACGGTTCAATCAATGTCACGAATGTGTACATACTCAGGAGTCTTCCACCGTTGAGGATTGATGGAAAACTACGGGCTACATATAATGGGATATCATTTATCAATCCTGATACTCCAATACGGCTTGCAGATGAATATAAAGTGAAGGGTGATTACAAGCTTGATTTTCCGAGTAAGCCAATGGACAGGGGACCCATCAGAGATACGTCAATCATCAATGCCACATACAGGGGATTCATAGAGATCGTATTGCAGAACAACGACACGGTTGTGCAGACATTTCACCTGAATGGTTTTTCATTCTTTGTCGTCGGGTATGGTCTGAATACGAATTTCATCAGTACGCGCAGATTGCCTCTCATCTTTGGGTCTAAATATTGTATGTTAATGATCTGTAGGATGGGCTATGGTGAATGGACTGAAAATAACAGAGGTTCATACAACAAATGGGATGCAGTAATTCGCTCCACAGTTCAGGTATAACGATTAAAAGTTGCTGGGTACTTGCTAATTTTTAGCCTTATAATGAACTGTTTCTGGGTACTTCTTACTTCAAAACTCCGCATTTGTAAATGCTGCTGTACCTTCTGGTAACAATCTTTCCTTCTGAATATCTGCTGCACTTGTTTCATTCTCTGCGCAGGTCTTTTCCGGAGGATGGACTGCAGTTTTTGTATCACTAGACAATGTTGGAGCCTGGAATCTTAGGACGGAGAACCTTGACAGGTGGTATCTTGGCCAGGAAACATACATGAGAATCATCAATCCTGCAGATACTGAGCACAAAACAGAATTGCCCAAGCCCGACAATGTTCTCTACTGTGGTGCATTACGCCGCTTGCAAAAGTACTGTAACAATTCAAGCAACACCCGGCACACTTGCACATAAATCTGCTACCTCGCTAACTTAGAATCTGCTGTTGTCCTTTGCAGGCCTCAGAAAACTTCCTCAGCCTCCAGTCTGCATGCACACCCACAGATCTATGCTGTTCTGCTAGTTTTACTTTCCACAGTGATTGTGATTTTGAGCTAAGCTTACAAAATTGCAAATCTTGAAATTGGATGAAAGCAATTTGGCAAGCTCTGTGTGTGTGTGTGTTGCCGTGGGAGTCCTCATAGAAATTAGCTCATCTATGTAGGATTTTTTTATTATTATTATTATTTTTTTACATTAGAAACTTGACATACAACAGTCAAATTGTTCAAAGCATTTCCTTCTAGCATGATTTTAGTATCCTGGCTTTAAGGTGGTCACATTTATGTGGATTTATCATTCTCTATGTACCCAAAGATTATTTATTTTTTCTTATTTTTTTATTTGATTTTCAGCCAAGCATTTATATATATTTAGCGCTAAAGGCAACTTTTTGTGTAAAAACGAATAAATCAAAGCTTGACTTGAATCTCGAGCTGTCTTTGAATTTTGTTCAGACAATTTTGTTAAGCACTGGACTATATATGGAGATGTCATCAAAGTTATTATAGCACAAAAATATCTTCACCAACCAATCTGACTACTATTTGTGTAGAATCACGAGTCACTCTCTATTAAGCTACATCAATGCAAAGCTATAGTTTCACGAATTAATCCCCTCGAAAGATGGGTAGAAGTGGGTAGCACAAAAATTAAGAGCTTGATGATTCAATACTGTGAAGATTTTTTTGTTTAAATTAACATACTAGATGGACATTGAAGTGGGTAAGCACATAATTTTTCCAAATCTACACAATACTGGAATTAGCACTTGGTTCTTCTAAAACACGTTTTATACATGTCAAGTGTGCGTGTCCCACTTCACTTTCATTCATAATTATGAAACAAAGACTAATGCAAGTCTTAAAACGTACTTTACACAAATTGAGTAACTTGTAGGGAACAACAAACATAATTTGGGCCCCGAGCAAGCAACCCACAATTAAAGAATATTTTGTTTGGGACAGACTGGAGATGCCTCATTCTTGACTGATTCTCGTAAAGCTTGAGTTTTAAGCTGGTTTGGGTGTAAGAGATAAGGAAGACAACGACACAAAGGGGGAACATTAATGATTGTCTAAAGAACGCGTGCGTGCTGTCTCTCACGGCACAGCCCTACACGAAAATTACAGTGTTTGTCTTCCATACTTTCTAGTTTCTAATCAGAATATTTCGACTCTTTCGTCAATGGGAGGAAAATTTGAAGCATTATGATTTTTAATAGTTTAATGTCTTACTTCTTAAATGACTCTTTCATATTCTTACAAAATATTATTAAGGAGCGTGTTGAAGAAAGTGTTTACAAACAATGAAATATCGCTTGCATGCGAGAGAATGTGTTCAAACAGCTGAACCAATTTAAACTTTTGAATAAGATCATCACTTAGAGGCTGGTTGTTTGGGTGAGCATATTTTGAAGAGTTTATAAACTTTTTAAAAATGTTTGGTAATTTTTTTAATTAGAAAACTTTATAACATATTTGAAATTTATAAACTCCTCAAACATAAATTAGTTTTTTCAACTTCTTTCTAAGTATCTTATAATTTACTTCTTTATATAAATTAAGAAATGCATAAATATCTTAAATTACATTATATTAATGATGTTCAATTTATTTTTATTATTATTACACAAAAAATTATGATTAACTATAATTATAAGTTTTCGCAAAATCATATCTCTATCCAGACACTTTATAAATTTAAATTAAAAATAAGATGGATGAGCTTATAAGTTTTAAAAAAATCTTATAGATTACATAACCTTATAAGTTATTTAAAATAAGTTTAACCAACCACCTTCTTAATATAATTTACTCCGTGATAACATGTTATATATTACTTCAAGTTAAAATGAATTAAATTTTCTTTAGGTATTATCCTCACCTCATTAAAATTATACAGAACCCTGAGATAGTCTTATTGCAATGTTTTAAACCACGTGTACGATCACCAATATTTTGTAGTCAAGTCTTTTACAATCTATACTCTTTGATAATTCTTGAGCGAGTAATTGTTTTGAAATTGTATTATATTTCCTAAAATAACCTTATAATTTAATCTTCTATTCGAACTTCACATTAATTGGACCATTAAGCCTAAACCTGTAATTTTTTTGAGCCACAAGATCACTCTCCCTTTCCCTCTCACACTCTCGTAATATATGTGAAAACACCCTCCATGATTGGCGGCTTTCATTCTCCCTCTCTCTTCAATCTTTAGAAGCAACTATGCATTTAAATTCATCCACTCTTGCTAACCCAATTTCCCATAAAACCCCCAAATTTTATTTATAATATGTTGGATCCGTTTTAGCCATGTAAATCTAGAAAAAATTTTTGGCTTATAGGTGATGTCCTGCACTACATTTATAATTACCATAACTTTCATTTTAAAATTTGTCTGCCCATTGGTTATATGGTGTGCCTTCTTTTTTTTATTATTTTTTTATGTGCGTTTCATAAAAATTAGTATTTTAGTTAATCCTTTTCATGATTTATTCATATTCAAACAATATTTCTTTTGTCATTACATATATTAATGCAGCTACAAATACACGCATTTCAATTTTTTTAGCACACGCAGCATCGATCGCGCGAGTGTGGATTCTGTACGTGTGCCGCATGCAATAGGCATATGTAAAATTAATGGAAGCATACAATTCCTATATTCCACGCACATACCATCTGCTACCCATGGCATACTTTTGAAGAACATTATATATAACTTATCCAGATCGATCAAATACTATTCCAGATAGAAGCTTGCAGGGATTGTGTACATGGGTTCTAAATTTACGAACAAAGTGATCCTGGAACGTTAATGATGCCAATTCACGTAGACTTACTTTTCAGGGCTCTGTTAAAGATGCTATTATTTGTCATAGGGCACACCTGTCCATATATAGAGGAGGAGAGAGAAAAGGTCACGGGAAGGTTTTTTCTGGGTTGTCTCGGCTGCCTTCAGATTCCTTCAATCCAGGAAGATGGAGCCCCAGGTCTGGTAATAGTTAAACTTCATTCGTTATTCTTGGTTCACTATGTGCACGGAGCATAGTATTAATGCAGGTTTGTTGTATGTAACAGGTACATATGTCTTGATTCTCAGGGTAGCTAAAAAACATAATATATTTTGCTAAAAAATGGTAGTAGATTATAGAAAAGATTTATTAGTTGACTGGCCGCACGTTATGTAAATTTCCAACGGAGCAAGAATAAGCGTATATACACTTATTTGCATGTCAGTTCTACATCTCAAGCTCGATCGAGAACATAATCATCACCTACACGTCCTACATCATTAAATGTTTTTGATGAATGGTGACATTCTTGGTAACAAAAATATCACCCAAGTAAAGTGTAATGAAAATAAGGGGAATTAGAAGGCGGCATAAACATGAAAAAGATTTTGATCAAGCTATTAAGGGCAACTGTATTTTGTTCTCACCATTTATTTTTACTTCATTTTACCACTTGGGACTTGAAAAGTCTTACGGTGAAAATGATTTGGTCTTAATTGAAGGTGACAAATGGATTTTTTATCGTGTTTACTAATAATTAGATTATTCATTAAAAACGTAATGAAATTAATAATTAAATGAACTTGAATTAATTAAGAGTTCATGTAGAAACTCACGAAGTTCTTTCCGTGTGCCATAAGTGTAATACATTGAAATAAAAATCCTACCTTATGTAGGATTTTTTGTTTTGAAAATAAATTAATTAATTAATTTGGAAGAATTCCAAATCATACAATATAAGATTTTTCACTCAAATTTTGTATGCCTCATTCCAATCAAGTGAAAAAACACCTTCTTGCCCCTTTTTCTTAGTTTCTCTCTTGTTGAAAAGCTCTCCGTATACAAATGTGTTTGTATAGGGTTCTAGTAAAGGAGTTTGTGGGAGGATTTAAAGACATTTGTTCCTATTTCATTCACGTGGACAAACTAAAGGTTGCCACTAGATTATTGTAGCTTTTAGATCATACATACCTCTTGCTAGGAATTTGATGTTAAGAGGTAAATTTCGTACAACATCTTGAATTATTTAATTATGCACATTATATGATGAAACAAATTGAATTTGGAGATTTATATTCTGTTTCTTCTTGATTATATGATATTTTAAATTGAAAATTTGCAAATTGCATATCAAACCCAATGAAACTCAACAATAAAAGCACACAAAACTTTAAGCCACAACGAAACAGCCCTTCCTAAGACTCCCAAAGCTTCACGGAACCGAAAAGGTCCCATAAGAATATTGCTCCTAGGGCACTTGTTGATGTCTTATATGGAACAGATTCGAAGCATAAAGCCATAAGCCATGTGTCCAATTGGGGAAAATAGGACCTCATAAACCCTAGCTAATGTTTCTTGATCTTACGATTTTAATTTATTGGCAATCACTGAGCATTTGGGTCCCTAAACACACACGGTGGATGTTTGATTTCATTTTTCATGTGGGTTGAGAGGTAATTATGTATGTCTAGAAGAAATAAAGACTTTTCATTGTGATAAATTAAATTGATTTGGTTTTTGTAAATCATGTCGGTGGTTGTAATTGATTTTTTTCATTTCTAGTTGTTACCTAGTTAACTTTGTCAATTTTTACAACCATGATTGGTTTTTGTAAATCATGTCAGTGGTTTTCATGCTTGCACAAATGGAAGCGGAACTAGGTCGAGGGATTTATTTTTTTCTTCGAAGACTTGATAAATTAATTAAAATGAACTGAAAAAACAAACAATCTTGCATACTGGAGAAGAGAGTTGAGGGGAATGAAAAACTTATTGCAAAGGTGGAGAGGTTGAGGGAGAAATTGAAGAAAAAATAAAGGGGGTAATTATTTGAGTAGATAAATGCTAATATTTAGTTATTATAATAAAGGTTGGGGTAAAACTGTTTCTAGGGGCTAATATGTGAAATAATTGTGCGTGAAAGTTGTTATCAACGAATTTGAGTCCAATAAGATATAACAATTTGGATTTTAAAGCATCTAATTAAGCATGTGCTTAAAAAATTTGACGTTATTTCTACTTTGATGATAAGTCAAATAAAAATAATTTCATCAAAACAGAAATAATGAGAGTTAAAGAGCTTATTAACTCATATAAATATATGGTCATCGTCCTCAAATGACGTACAAATTCAATTTCTCATTAGAGAAAAATATCGAGTACATGTTGATTTAGAAGACTAGCTATGGAAACTTACAAATCTTTTTAGATTTCTCCCATGAGCATTTAGATTCAATTCAATCATTGAAAAGATTTGGAATACGTTTGGAATAGAAATCAATTATGAATTCAAGTCGAATTCCGCATTCATTTTATGTATTTCAATGATTGAGCACGATAATTCTAGATTATTAGAACTCTTGTTAAATTTCTACAATGAAATTATTATTTCACTCTTATTTTAATGTTTTAATATAATATTGACTTTTTCAGTAATAATAAATTTGGAGTTACGTGTAACTAAACAACCACTTTAGCCAAAATAAAACAGTATAAATTATTTTACCATAATTCCTGGGTGACTCTAAACTCGTGAGAGGGTAACAGAACATGCATCGTCTTCGACCTTATATTGAGTTATTTTAATAAATTAATTGCCTCGAGGAAAAACAGAAGACAAAACATTGATGGCATCCAGCAATAGTTTGGTCCAAAGCCCTAAAAGGAATGGGTACCAAATTGTGTGTTTGATAATGTGATAAATTTTGAGGACATGATTGAAGAGAGGAGCTTATTCTTCCTCAGCTCGTCACCAACAAGCTTCTTCCCACGTCAATACTGACTCTCATCATTTTGTATATCGTATCATCATCTACTTTTAGTCACTATACATTTGTACGCTAATAAAAAATAGGTCGAGCTGAGCACTGAAAGTGGGGCTATGTTCGACAGAGGGCTTTTGTTGGAGTGATATTTGGTGAGAATTATTTAGAATAAATAGTTTATTTAATTATAAATCTTTGATGATTTAAAATTTTTGATTTATTGAAATATATATAGGAAAAATATAAAAATAATTAAATGATATCATGATATATAAAGATAATAATTTATTCTTACGTAAGAGTATGTGAATATATATAGGTGTATATTTGATTATAAATAGATATAATAATTAATCAATTATATATGTAAGAAATAGAAGTTTTAAATCAATTTAGAAGCATAAAGCTTCATAAAATATTAAGAGAATGAAATATGAGAGACAAACATAAACAAGGCTTGTTGTTTGATTAACTCAAGTTCGTTTCGACGCCTCTAATTTTGGACTTCCATCCATTCCGTTCATATTATTGCACATCATGACGACTACATACGTATACATGATATTTAAATCGCAATCTTACCCCTTGGTTTGGTAAGAGAACATAATTAACTTTCTAAATTTCTCAAAAGCAGTCGTGTTGCCTCTTGGTTTTGTGGAGGACTCAAAAATTTGAAAGCAACTTCATAAACCTGTACATGAACATATATGCTAGTGAACTCGATAGGTTTTGAGAGAATTATTTCCACTTATGTACCTCTCTATCTTTCTCACTCTTTAATTTGTGACAATCTTTCTTCTAAACTAAAATTGGGCTTTAGTACCCCTTAATCATTTCGTCTTTACAAGTATTTATATATATATATATATATATATACACACACACACACATGTATGTATATAGATACATACATACATACATACATATATACATATATTGAAATCATTAATGCGTGTAGGCCTTATTCTCCTTTGGGCCACTCTCGCGGGTTTGTCCCATTGAAAACGTTGTCCTTGATACTAGTTTTTTGAATTTTGTAAACGCCCAAAACTAAGAGCAATTGGATCATATATATGTATGCATAATGGATCATTTTTTCACTTACATACATCTCATTTTTCTAGCCCTTTGCAATTTTGGATGATCTTAACACTCAACAAATTTACTTTTTCTGGTCCCACCCACAAGGTGGGTATAGTGAAGGGACAACACAACATGAGGGAGGCATTCCTCTAGTCTCCACCAAGCCCGCCGAGATAGCCTGGTAGGGCGCCGCCAAGAAATCTCGACATTGGGTGGTGGCTGTGGGTTAATTAACTTGGTTGGTTGCAGGTGTCATGTTCGTTTTTTAATTTTAGTACGAGTTTTTAAAAATTTTTGTTTCAAAAATTACATAAAAATGAGATAAAAGTATAAAATTTAAAAAGTTTAATGATTGGATGTGTGATTTTTATAGCCAAAATTGCAAAATAAATATAGAGCTTCAGTTCAAACGGCTTGTTGGTTTGACATCATATATATTTTTCACGATTTTGATTGGTCTCTATATATTTTGATTATTGAAATTAAATATATTAGTACAATTTACATACTTTATGCATGTGTGAATTTATTTATAAATTATAAATGATTGTATTTTAATTATTAATAATAAAATTATTTAATATTAAAAGTATAAAGAATATTTTAAATAATAAAATGAAGAAATAACAAAAGAATTTTAAAAAGAGAGAAATTTTGAGAAAGTACGAATAAATACATTTAAAGAAAAAAAGAAAAAATTTAAAAAATGAAAATAAGAAAATTATGAAATTTTTATATTGTGTAAGAAATATTAAAAATAAAAAAATGATGAAAGATCAAAATAATTTTAAAAAAATAAATTTGAAAGAACATATAAGTGTTTATTTAAAAATATCGAGTACCTAAGGCTATGTTTGATTTGACTTGAAAAATAAACACACTTCAATTATTACTTTTTAAAATTTTCTTCTATTCTTTCTTTTTTTAAAAAAAATACACCCAAAAACATACATTAAAACACAAAACCAAATTTAGCCAATATCCTCGCATCTGCATGTGATCAGCCAACCCGTTTTATAGAATGAGGTACGCAACAGTACAATGTTGACTGATGTTTTGAGGGGAAATTTTGTTCAATTAAGTTCTTTGATATTCAAAATCCTTGTGTAGATAAACCTTTCTCTTTAGTTTCAAGGAAAGATTAAGGTCTGTTGAGATAATTTTGAATGATTAATTTATTACATTTGTTATATATGAGTTTAATTATCTATTGTTTTAATTATTTTATTCCAATCTTATTTTTCATCCAAAGTTCTAATCCATCATAAAAAATTAGATTTAATAAAATAATTTATCCAATCTAATCACTTAAATTGAACATGACCAAATTTAGTATGCACTGTGTGTGTGTGTGTGTGATATTTACGTTCTTCTTATTGACAAAAAAGAATAAACTACACTGGTTAGATGTTCGAAAATTAAACTAGTTCTCTTTTAGGGTTTTATTTGTAATTTTTGTTGTTAATTCTATATAGGATATATTAATTAACTGTACATGTGTACGAGTTCATTGCAAATTATTCTTGTGAAAGTTAATAAAAGTTAAAAAAAAAATCCCTTGGGCTATGTTTCGACGCAAATTTCCATCTATAAAAGTCAATTCTTTCAAAAACATCATACAATAAAATTACACTTTTTTATCTCTATTGCGTTTTTATTTTTACACTAGTTTTAAATTTTTTTTATTAAATTTTCTATCTTCAAAATTTACATCCAAAGAAAGCATATGTTGTCCATATAATTTGAGTCCTTAGTTGTCTATGCTAACATTATACACTATTTGACGTGGATGTTCCGGATGACAAAGAGAATCCCATAAAGATTCTAGTTGGGCCAACATCTACGACATTTGCAAAGAGAATTAAGGAAACAATTAACCTGCATGTGCACGACATTCATGAGTATATCATATGTAGACATAAATTTGAAGAATTCAAAAAAAAGCATCAAGTGAATATTTTGTACTGAGCCAATGACCCAAAACAAACGATCAAGGGAATTAACTGTTTATTATTATTTTATTTTATTTTTAAAATATTTTAATATTAGGTCATGTACAAGTAAACCCCTTAGAATACAATTCTATATGAATTAGAGCTCATTAAAATACAATCCTAGATGTATTGGGGTTTTTGATGCCATTTATAAATATGGTATCAGACTTCATTATTATTGAGAGTGTTATTTTGAATTAATTAAGAATTCTTTTTTGATTCTCTAAAATTATGTGTTCAATTTCTTATGAACTTCTATCTTCTCAAATCGAGTCATTTTAAAGTAATTCGTATGATTTGTAATGTATCAGTATTCAATGTGTTAATTATAGTACTCTACGTCAAATTCAATTTAATTCTACTATATTGAATCAGCATTTAACACTGATTCACGTATCTGAAACTCTCGAATTGTGTTGGATTATGCCGTTAATTTTCTACCTCCGCTGCATTTTCTGATCACGTCAGTATTAGTGTCCATTCGTCGGCTCCTTATGTATGACAGACAAAATAATAAGCCCATGAAAAGGTGGATAGGTCAACGAAACCATGCTTTCCAACGTGTAGATTTATATTTTCTTCAATTCTTAACAAATATTTCCTCAAAATATTTATTTCGCACTAAAATTGTTTCGAATTACCTGTCGCTCTCGATGTTTTAATTTAAGGAATATTTAATATTTATATATTCAAAGAACAATTATCACGTACTGTTCATTAATTTTTGTCATAATCGCATATCATGTACAAATTTAGTCAACAAATAAATGGCAAGAAACATCATATTCCAGCAGTAAACGGAACCCCAGTGGACGGCAGCCACGCCCGGCCGGCTATAAGCCTGGCCACAGTGAACCGCGACGCCACGTTCCGGCTGGTTATAACATGGTAACCGGGCCACCTGACCCGGTTTCTCGTGGAACCTCCCGGCCCCATATTCCGATACTCCCCGTAGTACAAAGTGGTCAACGCGAAATCCGAGTCATGCCACGTGGACCAGCCCTCGGGGGCCACCAGACCGCCAAGATAGCTCTTCATGATCACGGTCCGGGAGTATTGCTGCCAGGGCCGGCCCAGGAAAGTCTTGACGGAACTGACGACGGGTCTCAGGTCGGGCGCGGCCATGATCCGGGATTTGTGGATGGAGATGCCCGTGTTCTGGAAGGGGTCGCCTCTGCCCTGGGCAGTGACGATGTTGGCCTGTCCGACCAAGGGTTTGCGGACGTAGATGATGCAGTTCTGGAAGACGACGGCGGCGTTTCCGAAGATGAAGTCGATGGTGCCGTAGATGTAGCAGGTTTTGTAGAACTGGCGCTGGGCGTGGACGAAGAGTGTGTCTTGGTATCCTTCGAAACTACAGGCGTAGAAGACGGAGAGGTCGGAGGCTGAACGGAGAGCCACCGCCTGCCCGCTTTGTGGCCCGGCGGTGTTACGGAATGTGATTCCTCGGGCGATGAATCCAACACCATCAATACCTGAATTAAGGTCAAGCTTGACCATCAGCTTCTACCTTATTTTCGTAATATTAATGTTACGGAATATTAGATTCGTTTTAAAGTAAGACTGTTTAATATTAAATTACATTCTTCAATTAAAAATTAATGAAGTCATTAATTGAGTCAAATGTGAATTAAACACTTATTAATTAGTTTAATTGAACTGCATTACCATGATCATTAATTACTATAACAAAAGCAGAAATTTTTAAATTTTTTTCATTAGAAATAAGGTAAGTGATTAAAAAATGAAATAAGAAAATTGTTTATGAAACTTCCGCAAGATATATGGGTAACTGTCTATCTGCAATTGATGCGTATTACCATTAATTAATAAGACTAATAAATGGAGATAAACACATTGAAAAACTTTTCAAAGTTGACTTCTTCGATTTATTAACTTCATGCGTCATACTGTAACACGTTAATCTAAAAACAGACCAGAAAGTACTAAAATATTTTGGATTCTGATTGAGTAGTTTCTACTTCTGAGCTCATTAAATCTTCCTAAAACGTGATTTCGATGCAAAGGTTGCACGTGAAAGGTAGTAAATGCAGTATATCTTCGATTTAATTAACATGCATGTTACTCTCTTACTACAAGTTCACGAAGCACTACTTTGCCAACTTCCGCCAAAAATGCTTTCAAAGAATTAGCTAATAGTATGTAAACGAACATCAAGGAAGTCTATGTTTTAGCTAAGCCTAAACGTGGCCAAAAATAGAAGTTAACTATGATACGAAACCCTAATTAAAGAGGGCTGAGGCTTACCAACTGTTGCCGAGCTGTAAGTAGTGAAGCCCGCGGACACGCTCCGGCTGCCCGTGATCACGGTGTACCTCAACCCATCCCCTACCAGCATCACCTTATTCATTGTCCTGTTTATCAATATATTCTCCCTGTAAATACCTCTCTTCACGTACACCACCACTCTCCCGTTTCCCACCCGCCTCGAAGTCGCGTAGTCTATTGCCTGCTGAATTGACCTGAAGTTTCCCGACCCGTCTTGGGCTACAATCACAGTCGCCCTTGACGCCAGCGACACGTCCTGCAACAGTTTCCTGTCCCCGGCTGAGACCCAGACTGGAAATCCGTCGTGGTGATAATTGTTGCCGGATGCTGTCGTCGAGGAGTTGTCCAGGAGAGCCCCGTTCGTGGCGAGGCAGTTGCTTATCAGCTCAGAGACATTGCTCGACAGAATCGGGGAGTTGAATTTGGTGACGTTGAGATCGTGCGAACCCGTGCGGCAGATCTCGATGTTCGTTAGCGCGGTGCTGAGCCATGTCTGGGCGTCGAAATCGGTGAAGCTGGCGTTTGTTAGGATGCTTTGTAGGGTGGTGTTCAGCTGGAGGATTGTGTTCTCGACCAGGCTGTTGCAGTCTCTATAAACGGTCTTTTTTCTCTTGCTCCGGCATTCGCTCTCGAGCTTGTTGGATTGGATTTGGGCATCGACGGCACGGTCCAGGGCTGCTTGTATGGTCATGGTCCGGAAATGCTCCCTGGATTTGGGGTTGAACCGTTCCCGGCGGCGGCCCATGAAGTAGTCACAGGGCCTAGGGTAGGGTGTGGTGCCGCACCACCAGTCCATGCCCTTGTTGGTCAGTTCATCATCTGCAAATACTCCATCGAAACGTATGAAACAAAAGAAGTATATCAAGAAAAGGGATTTGGAAAGATTATGTGCTGTCATCATCGGTATGGTTTTGTAGCACTATTGGGAGAGTTTAATGTATTATGTTCATGGCAGGGAGAAAGTATCAAATGAGGTGATAGAAGGATCTTGAATTTGTTGCGAGGCTTTTCTCTTTATAGAAGGATTTGACGTTTGAAATGGAGGGAAACGGAAGAATTGAGTAAATTGAGTGAAACTGAAGATGTAGAAATAAAATTATCGATCAAAGTTGAAATTCGAGTGGTACCTTTAAAATGGCGAGATGCTTGCTTCATGGATCACGGCCATCACACTCAAGGGAGATGGTTGCATTTGGAGAGATATCTTGCATGAATTGTCATCATGTCAAGAGCCATCCATTGATTATAGAACAAGCATTAAATTTGTAAACAAATAAGAAAAAGACATCATAAATTGTCAGAAAAGCGGTGGAATCTATGTAGAATTTCTCCAATCCTTTCGTTAATAACATGTATACTACTGATTTTTTGTGTCTAAATTTTTATTGTGATAGCAATGTTTCAAGGAGATTTCATTTTAAAATATTTTATTTTATATTATTATCATTTTCTAATAAATTCACTAAAGCAAAATTTGTGATGGAGAATGATTTAATTTGTGCAAGAGATAACTTGAACACGTTGAATTGTTTAATGATGATGGTCAAGTGCGACCACAAACTACATAGGAGCTGTACAAGGTGTAATTTGGTGCTTAAGTAACCTGCACACAAAACACGAAAATTAATTAAGGAAATTATTAAGTTGTTGAATTTGATTCGGTACCTCGTGAGATATCATATGTTACGGCCTATGGCTCGACTCTTAAGCAGTATACAGAAAGGAAATGTATCCTTAAAGTTATTAAGGAGCCTACATTCCACCATTCTAATTATTAGTTTTACCAGATGTCTGAACGTAAGCATTTAATTTGCTTGTTAACCATGTGCTTAGGCGTTTGCATTAAGCTAATTTCTTCATCCTTTTTTTCAAATTTTTCATGGGTCAATTAACTGCAATTCAAGCATCTTCAAGAGGAGCACCCATGTTTATTTATTTATCTATTTTTCTGGTTTTTGTTGCAAAATAATCCAAAGAAAAGACCATTTTGAAAGCACAATTTAAGTTCGAAGGGGTAAGAACTGAGTTGGGATCAGAGCGGCTTAATTAATTTAATCTAATATCCCATTATTAACATGCAACAACAGTATAATGTGGCACTTTATACGTGAAAGTTAGTATTTAAATTGATTAGGACTGAATTCAACAATGTTTAATCTTGGTTGGACTTTTGAAACCTAACCGAAGAATTTGGTGGGCTGGTCCTATCTTTTTTTGGACAAATTATTATAAGTGAAATATGTCCGAACACAAGTTGCTGAATTGGTTTAGCGTATCAGATAATAATAATATTTCTATTAAGAAAACTATTAGTTTCCCACTGCATATAAAGTCACAATATTTGTTGCACATATGAGCTTGATTATAGAATTTATATAATCTCATGCTTGGCTTTTATTTCAAGCGCTAGTTAACCACTATTAGGCTTTTATTTTATTTTTTTTCTCTCATTAATTTGTTTAATCCCTGTTCATTGTCTCTTTGGAATGAAATATAGAAAGAAATGAAAGTTGCGATTTGATGAGATGTCATCTTGTAAAATTGATTTTGTGAAATAGGTAAAAATGAATTTTTTGAAGTAGACAAAAATGGGTTACGTATGATTGGATGAGATTTTTATTGAAGAGTAATAATATGCACATATTTTATGTAATGAATAGTTATATGTGGTTATATGAATGATTTGATATCTAAGTTGATTAGGATATTGTAAGTGAAAGTATATGCATTGTGGTGTAAAGGATAAGGTAGGATAGAATCGGGTTTAATTTTTTGTGGGCATGGAAGGGTTTGGCTTAGGTGAAGTTTGAGTCTGAGGAAATATCTGTGTGAATTTTTCACAAAATTGGAAAAAAATAAAAAATTGGGCCAAATTTTCATGAAGTACAAAACTAATCAGATTAAAAAAACTGTACCATTAGATGATAAGCAAGCGCTCTCAAAACCTCTTGAGAAAGAACCTAATTAGAAAATCACTTAGAGCAATTCTATTAGTTGTTATGAGTGGGGCAAAGTAAATTTGCGTAATTATGGCTATATTTGTGGAAGAACATATTATTTATCATTTTAAGGTGACAAATACCATTTCTTCATGCATCCCAACCATTTATTGTTTTTAAAATTTTAATTAAGTGTTGGTTGGTTTTATAGTTTATATTGTAATATATGCCAAAATAATTAATGCTACAAACTCACACGCCCTGTGAAAAGGTAATCACAGACACCCAAAGTTTTTTATATAATTCGAAGATAAACACGTCTGTGAGGTCACACCCAACAATTTTTACTAACAAATTATCCAACAATTATTAAGGCAATCAGCTCAACTGGTGCAAAGTTGCTTGCCCAATCCAAACTCTCTTTGGACTCAACTTATTAATGCATATATAGCCTAATTACTTTAGACAATGAGTCCACTTGCCTTCACTTGACCAAAACATCCACTTGGTTTCAACTACAAGCGTCGAACTTAAGCACTCCTCTCTTAAGAACTATTTATTCACTTGATAATTTTGATGGTTGACCAAAACATCCACTTGGTTTCAACTACAAGCGTCGAACTTAAGCACTCCTCTCTTAAGAACTATTTATTCACTTGATAATTTTGATGGTTTAGTGGATAGATGGAAACTTTTCCAATTCATTCGGTCTCTTCAATATCTTCCTTCTTGAATGCGTTAACAATGAAAACCATTTGGAGCTCTCAAAAAATAATCACTCAACATGATTCTCTAAATCAAGACAAGGAGTTCCCTCCAAAGCAAATGATATCTCTGAGCAATGATTGTATTTCCACTTAGAAAAATCACAATCTTTTTCACATTATGCAGTCCAAAAATCATCCATCCTATCAACTTTAAAAGACGATAGCAAGTTCCCTTAAAATTTGGCTGAAAATTTTCAAAATATACAAATATGTTGCTTAATATATTGAGATATCTAGTACAACATATTCGAAATTCCCTTTCTTCCTTAATTTTCAAAAGATCAACAACTTTTCTCAACTAAATTGATCTAAAATTTCTTTACAAATCGTTCCATAGTTAGCTGAATATGCTTGGAATGAATGAGGCATGGTCAACTAACATATCTTCCAGCCAAATATAAGTTTAACAAATCAGCAATAATCTCTTCAAATCACTAAGTCAACAACAAATTACCAAAATTTAGGAACGAAAAAACTAGTGTGAAAACAGCATAGCAAATTTGGCAAATTTTGAGGTAAATCATATTATAACATTCCTTGGGACATATTGTCATCATTCCAAAATTTCCATCCACATTAAATCTATCATGTCAGCACCTCATGATCTATTAGTGTTTGGACCAAAACATTGACAACCAAGCAATCCATGCACACGTGGCACTAACATGCTCTTCCTTTTCTAATACGGGGCAAAACACCAATGCAAATATATCTTTATGGACAAGGAAAATCAACTTTATCCAATGCAATTAAATATAATCTTAATAAATCAGCAGTAATCTTTTGGAACCAGTAAATCAACGTCAAATCACCATAATTTAGGAAGGGAAAAAACGAGTAAAAACAGCACAGCAAATCTAGCATATTTTGAGGTAGGTCCTGTTACATTACTCGGGGCATATTGCCATAATTTCAGAATTTTCATCTACATTAAATCTACCATGTTAGCACCACACAATTCATTGTTGTTTGGGCCAAAATAATGACAACAATACATTGCATGCACATACGGCACTGACGATAAGAAAGATTAAGCCGGCTACTGCATGAAGAGAAAAAAGAATGTTGTTAATCATGATTGGAGGAGTCAAATTAAAATGTCAAGAATTAAAGTCTTATTTTGTGTTAGAGATGTTTAATTACAACGCTGTTGGTTGGATTATAACCAATTAAACTTGAGAATGCATATTTTGCCTTTATTATCCTCATTGTTGGCATCAAATTTCCTGAGTGCGCACATGAAAATATATATTATGGAGGATATATGTCTTTGCAAGCCGGGGGCAACCTGTAAATCCTTCCTGTCTAGTATCAGTGTGTGCATGATCTCAATCTTGAGTTGGCTTTAGGGGATCCAAGAGTTATAGAGAAAAATTATTCTCTTTGAAATATTTCTGCACAACATTTTTATGAAATACAATGCTGTACCAATTGACACACCATTCATTTTACTAGGCTTTTAGTTTTGATTGCATTGTATTATGTCCCTTTAACTGCATCATGTTTGTAGTAGAGGCAAATATTGCATGAGTTATGTCAGAAATTATTACTCCTAATAATGGGTTGTCATCCGATTGCAACTTTATTTTGTATTTCATTACCTACCACTACATATATGAATAAATATTTATCATTGTGTCCCGTAATCACTGCGGTTGTTGTTGTTGTTATTAATTTATTATAAATAAAGTGTTTAATGCACAATAATATAGAATAATTGAACTATTTTAAATTTTTTTATACTTCTCTTTTAATTCTACTACATCAATTTTTCATTCACTTCCTTTAATCTTAATTTATTTTTATTAATTAATAAATTTTATGAATAACATAAAATTTATAATTAAAAATAGTATTCTTTTATTTATTTGCACAAGCATTTAGTTTCCTTTTATTTTAATTTATTATAATTTTTTGAACCAATTTTCTCATTTTTACTTTATTTTATTTCATAAAAAATTAAATTTAATTTTATAAATAATATAATGTATTATGTATTTATATATTTATTTATGTAATTATATTTTATTTTAATTTACTAGCCATTATTATTACTAGTTACTCACACACACTCTCTATGCATGTGCATTTTAATTTAAAGAATATTATTTTTGTTACACATAAAACTCTATTTTTATTATGTATACATTTTAGAATATATTACACACACATATATTTTATTTTAAATTTTAGTAAAAATGGTGTATTTTGTGTTCATAATTTTTTATTAATAATTGTAAAACAAAAACCTATATTTTTAAAAAAATTTCAGTAACGAAAATAAGATAGCTAAATTAGAATTTAATTAGATAATTAATATAAATTGGTAGAGAATGATAAAAATTGAGAAGAAAAATATAATAAGTAAAAATAAAACAAAAAAATAGTGGAAAGAATCTAACGCACTTTTCTAATATAGACTTTTAGAACCATAGTTCATAATCTTGGAAGTGGTGAAGAGAAGTTACAAGAAGTTCTTTTTTCTTCTAAAATGGCTATTGGTAATTGAAGAAAATTACCATTATTAAGTTGGCAATGAAGAATTTGATTGAAATGAATTAAATGGCAAAAACCCGTTATTTCGATGGATTTTTCATCATATAATAACTAGCATTCTTGCACATTCGTTGAGAGTGCAATCAAAAATATTGTATTAATTACTATAATTTTACTATGTTAATTTTGAAATTTATATCAAATTTGAGAAAGAATTCAATAATTATTTAACACATGAAATATTTTTAATAAAAAATAAAACTATTTAGAATTGAAATATATGAAATGTTAAAAGAATTTCCGTGCCCCACAACCCCTCAAATAGTTTGAAGGAGGATGGTTGGCTGACAATTTTTGTAAATAACCGTTTGATATTTGTTTTTACCAATCTATTCTTTCTTATATGTTTATAGATTAAGAATATGTTCTCTTTGAATAGTAAAGTAGGATTGGATTAAATTATTTTATATAATTATATGTTGATTTTAATTGATTAAAACCCTTAATTATATAAAGATTCATTATAAAATCACAAAATTGTAAAATAAATAATTTTACATGAAAATTATAATTAAATAATCAAGATATTAAGAATCACTTATATATCATTTAAATTATTATTTTGATTTTATATTATTAATTAAATAATTTTCATGTAAAGATTATAATAAAAAAATAAATTTAATTACTTCAAATAATTAAACTTATTGAAGTTAATTATTAATTAATTTAGATATAGATAAGTTTGTGAGTTTGGCCGTTGGGTAAGTTTATTTTTGTAATTAAATTTGAAGACTAAAAACAATTTTTTAAAGAGTCTCACCTATTATATAATACTATGGAAATATAGATATAGATACGTTTGTTAGTTTGGCCTTGGGTAACATGCCATCATTAAAACCCACTCCGAAAATTCAGCAGCATCTCGCGCACCGTACACTCGGCAAGCAGCCAGCACATGTGCCCCACATTGAAGAGCAAATTGGCTCTGACTTCAGCACGTGGATCTTGTTCATAGGATGTCACATGGGCCTATCTGACTTCTGCACGTGGCTATTGTTCATAGGACTTCACATGGGCCTGTCATAGACCTTAACTCTGGATTTTCTTTCGTTGGACAGATGAATTTATCATTTTACCCTTACCACACATGACGAATATAACACGCCATGGCTATGTTTGTTTTCAATTTTCAAATTTACCACTATTTATCGCCATTTAAAAACACTTATAAACTAATTTTTTTTTTATAAATTTTATTCAAATTTAAAATTAAATTTTTTATTTTAACTTTTATAACTAATTAATATTTTTTTAATTATTATATATATTCATAATTAATCAATACTTATCTCAATAATTTTCCTATTACATTTATTTTTTATTATCTTATAAACCTATATACTATCACATCATCCAATCATTCTTATATATTAAATATATATATATATATATAATTTTTTTTATCAATATAAATCTTAAAAATTAAACATAATTTTCATTTCTAACTCAATTCACTTAAAATTTCCTCTTTATTCCAATTAAGAAACAAACATAAGCATTTATGTGTGAAGCACAATTAATTAGGCATGGCTTTGGAAAATGATTGCACAAGTCTTCATTCCGTTACCCAACTCCAATGGTGAAAACATCAAAAAAAGAAAAGAAAATAATACAATTAAAGCGTTACAATCTTTTACATTCATTCAACCAAATAAATAAATCAAACCTGCATGTTGGATAAATATTTGTCTCGACGATAGTTTAGTCAGATTAATATTTGTTTAACCCCACAAATCTCTATTGTACCATATTTATGTGTGTGTTCAAATCTTAATAGTGTCATTTCACTATATTTTTCACTATTATATCGGGTGTGCTCAAATGTTTTCCTTGTAAAAAAACCTTCATGTGCTCTTTTATGGGAATCATATTAAATACGACACTTTTTCCTAAAATTTATAGTTTCCATTTTCTTTTACAAAATATGATTTTTTGTTGCACAATGACAAATTACACAGTTATCTTTATTTTTCTATTCCTTTTCTTTCTCTTTTTTTTTTCCCTCTTTCATTTTAGCATATGTATATTATATTGTTAAGTTAATTTTAATTACACAGTGTCGAATTATGTAATTATCTTTATTTTAATTTTTTTTTTAATTTTTATCCTTGCTTTCTCTCTTTTCTCTTTCTTTGTTCTTTTAATTCATTATATTTATTTATGGTTTTTTTTCTCAAATTTTCTACATTTTCAAATTCTTTTGGTCAGTTTTTGTTATTTTAAATATTTTAAACTTTTATTTTACATAATTTTATTTATATTATTTAGGATACATTAATTTTACAAATTACAAATAAATTTTTATACACATAGAGTGTATGATTTTTACTATTTATATAAAAGCATGAGAGGCGGATATCAACCCCCTTTGATACTTAAGGTTAATTTATTGAATTGTCCTCCTAATCACCACAATTTATACAAATTGCCTAACACACTTTTCATTTTTGACAATATATTCCTATCTATACTGTATAAAATGTGTGAATAGAGGATTATAACCACCTTTGATCTTCAAGTTTAATTTACTAAATTGTCCTCAAGTTTTTTATTTATTTATTCTCAAATTTTTATATATTTATTGTTTTCATTTTTTACTTATTATTTTGTTATCTCCTCATTTTTATCTCTCTCATTTTATACAAACTATCTGATATCATTTTTTATTTTAGATAACTTATTTTTATTATTAAAACATTTGAAAATATAATAGATTTATATTTTATTATCATATTTTAATTTTAATAATTCACTTTTATTATTAAAATTTTCAAAGTTGGATTATTTATACTTTATTATAATTTATAAAAAAAAAATTATGTAAACATATAGAACAAATATTTTTTGCTAAATACTAATTTATAAATAAAATATATATGTATATATGTAATTTATTTTGGCATATTTATAAGTAAAAATAGAATTTTGTGAGTAACGAAAATGTTATATTTTAAATTAACATGTGTACGCATTTAAATGTGTAGTTTTTACTAGTTGAAGATCATTTAGCTTGTTTCAAGGCTCAAGCTACATTCTCCACAACACAACAGCCAATTGCTTACTCTTCGAAAACTGTACAACAAATATATCTATATCTGTATACATAATTTTAACATATATTGACAAACATTACATAAAATATAAGTAACCTGTGAAAGATAAATTTTGAATTGCAATTTTTTAAATATATTCTACATGAAATTGTTAATGCGCAAATGATGGGATGGTGGCAAACAATGTGAGGATGGACGGCGGCGATCTATCCCTGTAATGTCATAGACCGATCCGGGATTCGTTTTAGATTTAGAGAAGCAACACTAGAGGGTCTTTAAGTGAGGTTATAAGTAAAAAGATGTCTAGTAAGTTCCCTAAAATTAAATGAGTTCATCATCTCCGAAATATTTTATAAATTAAAAATGATATGAATGTTTTTATTTACATCATATTAACTATATTTGTTTATTTTTATTAATATTACACTAAAAAATTATAATAATCTATAAGTATAAATTTCAACGTAATCTTATATAAGATGATCTTATTATTTTTATCAAAATACTTTGTTAACTTATTTTGAAATTAAAATCTATAAGAATATAAACTCTAAAAATATTTGTTTAACTACTTAATTTTATAAATTCTCGAAAATAAATTTAAACAAAAGTCGTCTAAGGCCCATGTCTGGGAGATTATGTTTTCGTATTTTCATTTATATGATAGCATATTTCATTATTTTAGCATGCCATTAAATGTGATTGAGGATTTTTAAAAAAATTTGATACAGGTTGTTACATGAAGCAGCACCCGACAATAACTGCCCGGTTATCTACATATTCCAGACGAACACACAATTAATGATCGCACATCATCCACGTGCCTCCCCTCTATACCTCAATGCCTACAACATTCTTCATGCACCAATCACGGTCGATTCACCCTGCTTTATAAATCGCTCTTCATTCATTCATTCAATTTCACTCAAAACCAACATCCAAATTGCAAATCCAAGATTCAACACAACCCAAAACCCAAATGGATGTCGCCGCGAAAACACCTTCCGCCAGACATTTCCTCACAACATTACTCACATTCCCGTTGTTAACCTCACGCGTGCGTGCTCATGCAATCTCGACTTCCACAGTGCATGAAAGCCCCACAAGCTTCATCAACAAATCATGCAACACGACGACGTATCCCTCCCTCTGCATCAAAACCCTCATCACGCCATTCGCCTCCTCCGTCGGGACCAACCCCGTGAAGCTGTGCAACGCCGCCCTCACAGTAGCCATACGGGCGACGGCCAACTGCTCCGCCACGGTCTCCAAACTGTACAGTCAAAGAAGCATCGAACGGGCCGAAGCTGACGCGATCAAGGACTGCATCGGCGACATGAAGGATGCGGTTTACGAGCTGAAGCAAACAGTGAACGCCATGGCCCATCTGGGGGACGCCGACAGCGAGTTTCAGTGGGATAACGCCAAGACTTACGCCAGTGCCGCCATTACGGATGCGGATACGTGCGTCGACGGGTTTTTGAACAGGAAAGTGGACGAGAGTGTGAAGAAGATGATCGGTGGCTGTGTTTCAGGAGTGGAAAAGCTCATAAGCAACGGCTTAGCCCTCATTAACCATCTCTATTGAGCAGTCACGTGATCTTCTCCGTAACTGAAAGTTGTATGCGTGTTAAAATTTATTTATAAATTATAAAATTGTTCTATTTTAAATAATAAAAATATAATTTAAAATTTAAAAGTATAAAAAATGTTTAAATAATAATATAAAGAAATATCAAAAGATTTTTAAAAAGAAGCAATTCGAGAGAAAAACACAAATAAAAATAATAATTTAGGAGGAAAAAGAAATGTATAGAGAAAATAAAAATCAAAATAAGAAAATTGTATAATTTTACATTATGTAAAAATATTTAAAATAAGAAAATGAAGAAAGATCAAATGAATTTAAAAAATAAAAAAAATTAAAATAAAATATAAATTATAAGTTAAATGAAAATAGAGAAAGAAAAGGATGTAAAGAATAAAAGAATTTAACATAAGAATAATTATGAAAATTCACTTTATGCAACTAAAAACCCTTACCTCCATAATAATATACTAGTAAAAGTTGCACACCCTAATTTATTCATATACTATAAAGTTATTGTATTTAAAATAATAGAAATAATTAAATTATTTAGTTTAAAAGTATAAAAGTACTAAAATAATAAAATAAAGAATGACCCAAAGAATTCAAAAAAAACAGAGAGAGAGAGAGAGAGAGAGAATTTGATAGAAAACATGAATAGAAATAATGTGTTAAATGAAAAGAGAAAAAGAAAAGGGAAAAAGGATAGAAAATAAAAAGAATTAAAAATAAGAATAATTGTGTAATTTAACATTATGCAACAAAAAAAACCATATAAACTTAATAATACAATATGGATAATAGAGATTAATAATAATAATAGAAAAAAAGTTGATCTACATATTTTTAGGTTGATGAAATAACTTGTGATTATGTAGAGAGGATGAAATACTAGATCCTGGAGGAGGCATGGTAGATTAACGAGCCAAATTTGATAGTTATTTGAATTCGTCTCAACTCAATTTGACTCAAACTTTTAAGTCGAAAGATTAAATTCCAAAAAATATTTCAAAATTTGAATATGAACTCGAACGGATTTGAAGACATTTTCTACCAAAATTCGGGCATAAGCTGAAATAGATTTAAAAACTTTTTCCGAATCTAATCAAATAATTTAATTTATTAACACTCGGGATGTCTTTTAGGTGATGAGGGATGACCAATGGCCTTATTTGATTGCTGAAGGCTTAACTCCGTTGAGTATTGGGCCATCTCCTTAGTCGGGCCGAAATCATGGGCCTCCTGAACTGTGTGCTACATAAAACAGTAGGGTGCCGATTGGGCCAACCAACCACACTCAACATCTATTGTCCAATATTTAGGTTTACTTACCATTTTTTTATTTAATTTATTATGAGACAGGTTTCTCCACCAGCTGGGCGACCGCTGCAGTATTAATTATTCCAAACAAGGGGAGTCGGTAATCCGTACGTAGGAAGCCTCAACGCAATAAAATTAAAAAAAAAAAAATAATGAATAAGTGAGTCCAAAGCTTTAGGTGAATATAATAAATGTCTTATCAATAATGTCCACAAGCATAGACAACACTGACTGATGGAACAGATGGCCCATTTCCAACTTCTGTTTAATTAAACAACGCGATTGTTTCGTATGTCAAAACCTGTTCCATCCTGTGATGTCTTAAATTTAGCCAAAAAGGTCATGCGATATCTTAAATGGGTTCGATTTATCTTTATGAATATTTCTTTGTTATAATTATTTTTCATTATCATTTAATTTGTTATTTTACGAAGAAAAAAGTTCAAATTTCAAAAGGGGGTCGGAACATTGATCAAATTTAATTCGAGAAAAAAATTTGAAATTAAATAAATCTTACTTCAATTAGAGACAAAGTTTGTAATCTTGAAAAAGTAATAAAGAAAAAGAAGAAAATAATATTGATGGTGGAGTGTAGTCATTCATGTCGGCCACGGTGGGCCCATTAACCTGTCTAGACTTCACACTCTGTCTGCAGAGGACCCAACCTCAGGTCTGACATCTCGGAAAGCACATTTTCGGAAAGTGTTTCACTGTTACATAGTACGATTCCCTTTCCAATTCAGTAAAATATATAATTTTTATATTTGAAAATTAGTTTGTTTGTTTTATAATTATGTAACCAAACATACGCATTTAATTATAATTTTTTTTATCTATTTTTTATTTTTATATAATATTTAAAATAAAAATACTTAAAAATACACGTTAAAATTTAAAAACCAACAAAGTTAAATATAATTTTTTGAAAAAAATTGACTAGGATTGATAAAAATAAATAAGCATTTATTACAAGCTGCTCCAACTTCTTTGTTAATTTTTTAGAACACTTGGGCTATGTATGTTTCCTAATTAAGCTAGGGAAAAAAATTGGTTAATTTGTGCGAAATCAAATAGAAACATTGATTTTGGGGCCGCCATGTTCATTAGTCTAGTGTTTTTTTTTTTTTTTTGTTTGGTAATGAATATTATTCTCGTGTTTCATTTAAGAAAAAGACTTCCTGCTATGGTTAACTTCAAAGATCCGTAATAATTGTAGCGTGAAAAAATTTCTGAAAACAAACATAATTATGTTTTCTGGGTAAGAATATTGTAAAAAATTTGAATGAATTAAGTAAATTGGGTATGTTTATTATCATCGAGGACAAGAAAATTTTAGTAATTAATAAGTAGAAGAATTAAGTTTGATATTAAATTATAAAATAAAAGAAAATTTTAAATTATATATATCTAATATATAATAATTAATGATTTGATAATAGAGTTGTATATACATTTACAAGTATTAATATATAAGAATATGAATAAAAAAATTATAAAAATAAATATTAGTTTGATTTAAATAGATGATGTTAAAAAATAATTAATTAATTAAAAAAAAAATTATAAATTTGAATTCAAACAAAGTAATTAGATTTTTTATTAAAGGTGAATAGTAAGAAATAAGTAACCAAACCTAGCCATTAAATTTAATCCGTTCAAGATTATATTTCGACGGTCCCCACCATGTGGATCAATTACACGGTACCATTCACCATTTCGTCAAAATAAAATAAAATAAATCATCTGGATGTGCTCAAACACACGATACAGAATCCAATGTCCCCCTTACTAATTATTTTATTTTGAAATAGCCAACAATTAATGTGATAAGATATCAAATATAAAATATATTACTAATGAAAAAAGAGAAAGAAAAAAAGCAATACACGTCCTAGCGAATGAAGAGATGTGCAAACAAATTTTAAATAATTTCATATCTCAAATTTTTGTACCTGAAGTGGGAGCAATAATCCACCGTGACTCTTTTTAATTATCTAAATAAATAAAATATTAAAATTTGGATATTTTTCTCTACCTATCTTATCACTTTCACATCACCCCTCAATTGCGCAAAGCATTGCGGATGACCTCTCGCGTGTCCGAAGAGGAAATACCTACCATGGCCCCAGCAATAATTATACATCATAATCATTATCTTTCTTAAATTTAATTTTTTTATTTTTACATATTTTTTAAAAGAATACAAAAAAATCAAAAAGTATAAACAAACTTAACCTTGGTTTTTCTGGCATGGCATAAATGATTTACAGTGAAGACCTTTAAGATAGCAGTTAATCCATTCCATTCTCTTATCTCGAACTGTATTACAAGACTTGGAACTTAAACACAATTATAAACCAAACAAATATTGAAATCACTCAATACTTCCCAGCAAACTTGTTGCAAAGTGCCAGCGCATTGCTGGTCACCTGAGCCACATTAGTCATCCGGGCCCTAATAGAATGCTTGATCCTACCATTCAAGGCCCGGCCCGAGAACCCGTCCACGCAGGTGCTGTCATCCGTCAGCGCAGCACTCACCCATGTCTGCAGGTTGCTCATGTGCCACCTGAACTCGGGGCTCCTGGAGCTACGCACGGTCTTGAGCTCTCCCACCGACTTGGTCAGCCTGTCCACGCTGTCGCTCACCTCCTCCAGGCAGTCCTTCACGGCCGCGCGCTCTCTGGGCTTCAGCCCCCGGAACCTGGTGAGTTTGGACACGAACGACTTGGTGGATCTCGCCCTGTCCACGCTCACCGACAGGGCGGTCATCACCAGCTGCCGCGGGCTCCTCCGGATGCTGGAGGAGTATGTCGAGAGCGACTGGACGCAGACGGCGGGGTACGTGGTGGCTCTGCATGAGGTTCTGATGAAACCGGACGCCGGGCTAGTGGCGGTGGCGGTGGCGGTGGCGTAGGCGACGTCGTTTCCATCAAGGATGAATAAGAAAGAGAGGAGCATCAGGTACAAAGTTAGGGTAGATCTCGCCGCCATGTTTTCTTTATTCAGCGAGGTGGTCGGAGATAAGCCTCTTGGGGGCCGTATATTTATCTTGGGAATGAGCCTTTCTTATCACAAGCTCGTGCATTATGGTCCACAGTTCTGCCCAATGGCAGCCTCACACGTCGGTGACGATGGGGAGGAACCGTGCCCACGAATCAGGCATTGATTTGTTGCTCAACAGTTAGTTTTTCTTTTTCACTCGTTGATATATTTTATAACTAGTAGTCATCAATTTGAACATGGAACATCTTAATACATAAATAAAAAATGAAAAAGGATATGTTTCGTTACTTGTTAATAACTATTCATCATCATCAATCAAAAATATTTTATTTAAACTTTTTATCTTCTTTATTTTTTATAATTAATTAATTATTTTTTAATATTATATTTATTCACAATCAAATAAACACCTACTTTTAGAATTCTTCTATTCATGTTTATATATCTCAATACCTTATAAATTTATATATTAAAAAATTATTTAATTATTATTACATATTAAATATATATATATTTTTTAAAATTTTTATTTTTTTAAAAATTTAATATTAAATATAATTTTTTTATTCACCCAAAACAATAAAAAACCAAACATAGCCAAAGCAACCACTGTAGAATGTGGCAGTATAGACCAACTTCGACGTTACCAAACAGATAAATACTCAATACCAGTAGGATTCAGTGTTCTTAATTTCTGGCTTCATCATCATCGATGGGCCACAATGACTCTTCTTGTCTTTCTGCGTTGCAGTCCATGCTCACACTCCAACTATAAAGATAAAGACCCACATATTCTTTTTAATTCTCTATAAATAATAGGTAGCAAATCTATATTTTTCCTAGACTTCACACTCTTTCAACACGGTTACAACACTGGGAAAGGTGGATGGCTCAACATCACATAATCAGTTTATGAAATTATGGCATTGATGCATATATACATCCAATGCTTTAGTATGAGTTTTATGAATATAAAATTATTTGTTTTGTAATTATCTACTGCTCAATTTATACTCAATTATTATCATTTTTTTTATTTTTTCTCTAATTTATTTTTATATAATTTTTAAAATAAAAATATTTTAAAAACAAACTTTAAAATTTGAAAACAAATAAATCTATGCCTTTTTGAAAAGCAGTAGCGGTGATTATTATCTCCTTGTTTCTCGTGTGGTGTCGGACCCACCAAGAATTATGATGGCCTCTGGCTTTTCGCCAAGGGACACTACCCCGTAAACGAAAACCAACGGCGCTACAAATTCCGTTCACACTTTCGTATACTAAAGGCTTAAGAAATCCAAGTGTTGCTTCTTGAGTAATGGGCTAATTTATAAACTATTGCATAAATAATGACAATCGCTAATGCATTAATTACATGAAACGTGGAGGACCGTTGTTGTCGTGAAATTTGAGGTGGTTGAGAAACTAATTTTGTCTTCTTTGCTAATTTATTTATCAAGACAGCTACGCTATTCGGCGTTTCCCACCAGCCACCAAATCTGTCTGCTAATTATAATCACTAACCTTCAATTAAAATCTGGGGCTGGGCCCCGCCCACTCGGGATGGACCCCACTAACTGCATTGGTAATAATGGGCCTAATCACTGGCCGACAAAAGCCCACCTTTACCGTCCACTGCTAATCTTTTGACGGAAAATAGGAAGTACGTAAAATAATCCAGAAAAGAATGGGAAATTAAACACAATACAAATCAACAACGTGATGACTATTCTAGCCATCATGTTTGACTAATAACTGCCAAATGTTATAACCTTAAAATGTTCAACCCAATTCATCAATAATAGTGATGCTTAACATAGTTTATTAATTTTCTCACTAATAAATAAACACGCATGGAAACTAAAATGAATCGGTTTAAAATATGGCACCCATGAATGGCTCGGGGATGACGTGGCGCTTGATCGGTCCAAACAGCTTAAACATGATTAATGATTAGCAATGTGGATTGTGTTATTGATGTTCGTGTTTAATTGCTTTCCTTAATGATTGATTGCCTGTGCAAAGACTGTTGTCATCGATGCACGCACGGAAGAGTTGTTAGATAATTAACTCTTAACCAGAAGGGATTTTAAAAAAATTTCAAAAAAAGGAGAAACGAGAGAGATGAGTTCTAATCTTGGTTGGCTGTTAGGACAAATTATTGATATTCCACTTGCATGTTGTTCGTCCAAAGAACAAGTTAACACGTTGAGGTAATAGAGCAGGTTTAGGAAATTTTCAACGTTAGAATGTGGAATGGAGGGTGTCGAAAAATTAAAAAATAAAAGTGTGAAATGGAGAGGACGTGCAGCCAATGATATTAACATATATGCCTATGCAAGTTTATTCATAGCTTATGAAATCATAACATTTTAAATAAAAATATATTATTAAAATTAGAAATATAAAGGATATTTAAAATAAAAAAAAGAAATATGAAAGGATGAAATTTGAGAGAAAAACAACAAAAAATAATTTAATTAAAGGAAAGAGAAAGAGAAAATGATAGAATAATAAAATTAAAGATAATTTTCTAATTTTAACAAAAAGCTTATTTTCATTATGATGTAGCATTGATTTATATCAGAAATGTGAAGAATATTTAGAGTAAGAAAAGGAAGAAATATATATGAAAAGAGATAAAATTTAAAAGAATAAAAAAATTAATAATAAGCATATAAAAAGAAGAAAATGATAGATGAATAAAATGATCAAATTAAAGATTTATATAATTTCACAATGTGCAGCTAAAAAGTTATATTTTTATAATAATATAAATATAGATTTACGGTATAGAAAAGAGTTAATAGTATATTAATAATTATATTTGATTGTAATTAGTCTTTTTAATTAAACATAATAGTATAAATTTACTAATTAATGATAATAATGTAAGTTAAAATTCATAATTAAACTATTAATAATATAGTGTACATGTATAGAAAGATTATTATAATCTTCGTGCGTGTATCAATATTTATCTTGTAGCTATTGGACCCTTCCATCATTGGGCTCTCCGTAAGATTAGGAAGAACCCAAACGAGTCGACACTAAAATAAGCCTCAGTGGTGGTTTTATTGGGCCTGTTACAATAAAACGGAAAGCCCGACAAATTGAACGCCTCTTAGTATTTAGCAGTTGATAATTTCAACTTGGACCAATGACAGCTTTTGTAATTTTGGTTTTGAGATTTTGATTACATGGTTCATGAATGGGCCACATTTATTAAAACAAATACGAAAATGAGACAACACTTTGCATAAGATCTTTCTGGTCGGGAAATAAAAACCACAACATGGGATGACAAGACCTTTCAAGGTCACAAAATATGACCAATCCTACTGATATGACCCATATTTCATTTGTTGGCCGAAGACGATGCTTCTGCATCGAGTGGACTATCTTGTACTAGTGAGTGCAGCACACTCTACACTCTACGTGCATGTTTAATTTGATATAATATAAAAATAAAAATAATTACTTAATTTATTGGATTTATCTTATAGATTAGTTTATTTAAACATTAATTTTATATTTGTGTTAAAAATATTACAAGTAAAAAAAAAATTAAAAAGAAAAAAAATAATAATAACAAAAAAGGATAGGAATGCATTTATAAAGTTAGTGTAACCATGGTGAGACTAAATATAAAGATAATATAAATTAAGTTAAATATGGGTATATATGCAAAGCTCAATTGGTACAACTAAAGTAGTCCGAAACGTAGGTTATTCCCGATCATGCCCCAAGAATTAGTTCCCTTCACGGTGGAAAACAAATGGAATTCCTATCCCTTCGTTCCATCCCACTGGCCACAGAACATGACTCCTCTGGAGATGAGGGCCTACTTTTTGTTTGGATTCCATGGATTAATTGCCTACGTCTCGTGGCATCGCCCACCCTTTCAAGGGCTAACTTATCATAGTTTGTCTCAGAATACCAGCCCTAGGCTTCAAGAAAGAGCTCATGAAATCACACTGGTTTGAATCTTGACCCCTGCCCAAATTGACGACTGTTGAGGCATCAGACAGATAAGCAGGAAACTGTCAAAATATGGGTAACTCATGAGGGAACGTAGGAAAAGGGCGTTATATATATATATATATATGATGCAAGGACAACTGCGTTATTACAAAAACTGGCCTTTCAGGTTATTTGATCATATGCACTTCTCTTAGGCCCAATTAAATCCCTCCCAAACTTTCCTGTGATTTTTGTTAACCTATTATTTTTCCTGGGGCGGCATTAATGTTAATTACTGTGCCAGTGAAGTACACATTTTGGACAACTTATGTACACAGTGAAATGACATACATAAATACATACACACACACACACACACACACACATATATATATATATATATTTTTTTTTTTTTTACACACACCAGTAATTTTAGCCCACGCTTATATAATATATAAATAAAATGAATTGTTTAATTTCTTTTATATATAGTGTAGATAAGTTTGTTTAAATATATATTTTTATACTTATGTAAGAATATATATATATATATATATATAATTTTTAAAAAAAGAATAAAAAGAAAAATTTATAATTATAAAAATATAATTTTATCATTATTAAGTTGAATAAGCACACATTTGTAGACAGACTTAGTGTAACTAGTAAAACTGAATTCTTAATGGTGTAGATATAAATGTAATATAAATTAAATTGAAAAAAGTCGTATATGTAATTTTACTGATGTAACCGAAGTAGACTCAAAATTTTAATAATACTAGCACTCACGCACACACATTATGTGTGCAAAAAAGTTATAACATTTAGCGTTGAATTCATTATTAACTTTGGGCTTAATTATGGGAAATGTGGATTGATTGTTTGCTTAATAAATATTGTATTAATTAAATAGGATTATTTATGAAATTATACTTTTTGTAAATCAAAAATAGTTTCTCTAATACTCGTAGCTTTAATATATACCATAGATATATAAAGGTATAATTGTGTATTCTATGTATGTGCATAATTATTTATAAATTATAAAATTACTATATATAAATAATCAAGATACAATTATTTAAAATTAAATTTGTAAGAAAATTTTAAATAAGAAAATACATAATAATCGAAAGGACTTTAAAGAGAGAGAATTTGAGAAAGAATACATGAAAAAAAAAAAAGTTAAAAAGAAATAGAGAAAGGAAGTGATAAAGAAATAAAGATAATCAGGTAATTTCATAAAAAAATTTATTTAATAATAATGACATAGTGTGTGCGTCAATCATCAATAATGAATGGATTTGTCCTTTTTTGTTCCAACAGTTGTCTCAATCACATTTTCTTCTCACAATTTACCATTCTTTCCACCTTTCAGCAAGTTTCCCAAATAAACCCAACTCTCGCATCTTAGAAGCATCTTCGACTTTTTCTTTAAAATTAGGACTTCTTCCCGTGGCACAAGTTCGTATAAAAATTGAACTCTCTCCTATAGTTGATTCCAAAAATTAAGTTGGTATGATTATTACAATATTAAAGTGCCAACTGCCAAACTTACACACCTGACTGGCTGTAAACCAATATGCAGTAACGAGAACAAGACTTTGTACTAGGTTGATGGGGGAAAGTCATTGAATTTGCCACAATGTCCCTCTGCAGAACCCCAAAAAAAATAAAGCCAAATAACTGTCTCGATAATTGTTAATCATCATCGTAACCTTCACAATTGCCAACAGTTCCCAGAAAATTAATCATATTGAACTAAGCAATTTGCACCAAATATTGAGCACAAAGGAGACGTACTGCTCTCGGTTGAAACAACTTATCCTTTGTTTTGGCGCCGCTGCAGCTTTTTCTCCGATATTGAGTCCGGGAATATATGTATGTATGTACGTACGTATGTATGTATGTATGATTACTGTTCGTCCCTATACAGTGGAAATACTGTTGTTCCTCTTATTATTATTTCTTTGCTGCGTAGATAATAAATACAAAGAATAAATGAGACAACCTTTTACTTCGTGCTTTTTGTATGAGGTTGCTTGCTTTTGTTGGAAGAATGGATTGCATTAAATTAAAGCCAAAGTGCCAAACCATTCATTCTCTTCGGCCTTAAAAGACGGGGAGATTTCTCAAATATTCATTAAACGCACATTTCATTCCACGTGTCAATGTGTGAAATTAAGGAAGGGAGGAAAAAAAGAATCACAATCTTTCGTGTGTGGATCATATGCGATGTAGCCAAACTCGTGAAACCTAAATGGCCAGAGGTTATGTTTGGATGTAAGGTTTGTAGGGTGATGTTTGGTGGACGAAATGTATGGTTGGAAAAATTATTCTGATTAATGACAATTTTAATTTATTTGAATTTGTTTATTTGTATATATATAGAATATGTAATAATGATTATATAATATGACGATATATGTATGGATAATAATTAGTTTTTAATGTATGTATATGTATAAATTTGAATGTAAGTATATATGTATTGATTTGATCGTAGATGTATATATATTTAAAAAATAAATAATTAGTTATCTAAATGCGAGAAATGAAATATTATATTTAAATTGGAATGAAAATTTGTTTAAACGGGGTATTTTGTATAAATATGTAAATTGATAATGTGGTTCCAAACATAGCAATCATTTATTCTATATATATAATAGGGATCACATGCGTGTGTGCAGGCACGGATATACGTAGTACATTCCTCTGTAGGTTGTTTGGGCAATTTTTGTTTACTTATTTTGAAGGGAGATAAAAATAATGGAGAGTCTTTTGGATACAAAAATTATGTTTGACTGTAAAATTTAGATATAAATAAAAAAATTAAATTTATTTGAATCTTAAGTATTCATGGCAATGATTGCAAACCAAGAGCTGCAATTGCCATGACGATCCATTCCAAGGTGTATTTGGTGCTTGAAATTATAACATTAGTTATAATTTTGTATTGAAAAATATAAAAAAAAAATAATTAAATATTAAATTCGTGATAATTAGCAATCACATTTCCATTCCCATCCTTCGTTCTTCTTGGCTTCCCAACAACTGAAAATGGTCCTCAGTGCTACAGATATGGTTAAAGTGTCCAATACTGGCAGCTCAATAATACTCTCAACTGCTTATTTAATTTAGTCAGCTGAAAGACAATTTAAGTTTAATTCTAGCAATGGCCAAACCTCATAAAAAGCACGTACCTTGGGTTTAAGACGGTACCCTATGAACTAGACGTACAAAATGAATTTGGCCATGATTGATTGGTTGAATTTAAATGCTATATTGTATGAAATAAAATTTTGACACACTTTTAGAGAATGAATTGCTCAAATTTGCCTTATTGCTTGGTAAAATTTAATGTTCGAGAGTCTTTACAACCAGTGTGATTTATTTATAAATTACAAAATTATTTTATTTTAATTAATAAAAATTATTTTATAATAAAAGTATAAATGATATTTAAAATAGTAAAATAAAGAAATATCAAGAGAATTTGGAAAAAATAGAAACTATGAGAGAAAACACAAGTAATAAAGAAAAGGAAGAAAGAACAATAAAAAAAAAAAAATAAAGCATTACTTGATTTTATATTGTTCAAAAATATTCAAAATTAAAAAATAATAAAATATGGTCAGAATTTTAAAAAATAATAAAATTTGAAAGAACGATGTAAATATAAATTATAAGTTGAATGAAAAGAAAGAATCAAATAGTAGAATGAATAAAATATTTAACTTATAAGTAATTGTATAAATTCACATGGAGTCTATTTAGATGAAAAAGTTTTAATTTGAATAAAGGATTTAAATGAAAAGATTTCAAACCACTCCAAATAAAAAGAATTTCAAACATATGTTATTTATTAAAATTATAGTTTAAAATAAAAAGTTAAGAATTTAAAATTTATTATCATCCAACTAAGTATCATAATTTTATTATTAGGTATTGAAATACATCCTTTTAAATTTATCTATTCAAACGCATTCCTAGTGCATTCAAGAATCTTTATAAAAATAATAATATAATATAAAATAGATTTGTTAAAATTACTCAAATTTTCATTAGGACAGTAATTTTTATGAATATAATGTAAAAGAAAGTCATATGACGAGAATTGCGTGGTTAAACTCGGAATTAAAAGCATTTGTGTGTTTAATTTTATATTTTATATACAGAAACAAGAGAGTAATATGATGTTTACCATTTTATAGTGGCACGGAACAATGTATTGCTGTAAATTTCCCAACAACACTAGGGCAAATATATAGCGTAGCATTGCTACATTCGTGAACGAAACTTGACAAGCCACTTCAGAAAAAGCTACTTTAATTTATTTTATTTATATTTTAAACATTAACACTATGTTTGGTAGTACTTGTAAGACAAAATATTGCATTTAGATTTTCACTGAGAAGAAATTTTTATAAATCAATTATAATTTGAATCAAATGAATTTTGTGTAGACACTGTTTTCAATTAGTCATTTGATTTTTCCTTCAAATATATGACTTTAATTTGAAATATTTTTAAGGAAATGACTTGCGTTTAATTTTTCTTAAATCTTGTTGATTTTCTTCAATTAAAGCTAATCTTTGAGTTTGGCGCTTGATCTTTGATTGAACGCTAAATTTGAAGATTTTTGATGAAGAACGCCTTAGATTTTGAAATGAATTCTTTGAACTTGACGAAGAATGCCTTGAATATTCTTGAGTATTTTTGAAATAATTTGTATTTCCTCTTTCTTCTTCTTCCTTGTTGTCCCCCTTTGTGTGAGGTTTTGACTCTTATTTAATCATTCAATTATTCATTTAAAAATGTGACTTTAATTTGAAATATCTTTAAAGAAATGGCTTGTACTTGATCTTCCTTAAATCTTATTGATTTCTTCAATTAACACTAATCTTCGAGCTTAGTGCTCAGATCTTGGATTGAACGCTAAATTTGAATATTTTCGACGAAGAACGCCTTGGATTTGAGGATGATTCTTTGAATTTGACGCAAAAAGTCTTGAATGTTATTGAGTATCCTTGAGAGAATTTGTGTTTCCTCTTTCTTCCTCTTTCTTGTTGTTTCTTTTGTGTGGGGTTTTGACTCTTATTTATAGTTGTAGGATAGATAATGTAACCACCATAACCTGCTGACGTGAAGTGATCTCATTGGATGTCAAGGTTGTTGCTCTCATGTTAGACTGTGTCATTTATCGCATTCTAATTGATTCAATTATTAATTTATTATTTTCCACTGGACTGTGTCATTTGTCATCATTCAATTTGGTTAATTTTAAAAAAATCTTAATTGATTAATTGTTTATTATAAAAATTGTATTTGTTTAAAAAACCGAAAATAAAATTATTTAATTCATATTTTAATTTCTTTTTCGTGCTATTTATTTAATTTTATGTGTCTACAATCTTATTTCAACCTTGACACCATCCACTATTTTATATTATCGAATATATCAATCAACAAAAAAAAACTTCATTCAAATTCAAATTTAAATTTTTCTTTAATTATACATATAATTAATTAATAATTTTTTCAATTATTATACTTATTTATAATCAAATTAATACCTATATATATATAAATAGACATTCACACTTACATTTATTTATATTCTAAAACTAATTATTATTTCTATACAATATTACATTCTTTAATTATTATTATATATTTTATACATATATAAATACATAAAATCACATAAATAATACATTCATTATATCAAAATCTTTTTTCCTAACATATTATGCTTCCTAACTTAACTCTCAACAATAACTATTCTACTACGTTGCAACCTCTCTTCCAAACACAGGCCAAGCGTATGTTTGGTTCCTAATCTTATGAAGTTGAGTATGAAATTTTTGGTAATTTAAATGAGAAGAAAAAAATTCGTATTTGATATTAAGTTTGGGTGGATAGAAATTATTTTTACATATATTTGATATATAATAATAATTAAATAATGTAACGAGTCTACAAAATATAAAAAATAAATATGAGTGTAAAAATTAAAAAATTAAGTGTTGATTTAATTATGAACAAAGATAATTAGTTATAAAAAATAAAATAAAATAATATAAATTTAAAATTTTTTTTAAAAAATACGGTAAAATATTTAATTTGATTGATTTTTAAATAGAATTAATAATAATAAAATGAACAAAAAAAGCAAGAGGGCTCTTTCTCCGAGAAATTTTTTAAAAAATAAAAAGCAGGGAAAGTGAAAGATAAAATGCCTATAATTTGGGTCAGTTGGCTCAAATCCCCAAAGTCCAACCCCCAAAATCAATACAAAACACGGCCTTGGGATGTGGCCAATCTACTCCACTACTACTCTACACTCTACACTCTACACTGACAGTTTAGTGGCCAAACTTACAACCTCATATTTACTACTCCAAAAAAGTTGGCAATTCAAATTTGTATTGCTGCACCGAGGCATGGCCACAGAAATTGAATGGGATCGAACGGTATTGAATCAAGAAATTATATATATTATAATGCATTTAATTTAATATATATAATAAAATTATAAAAAATTCATTTAATATATATATATATATAGATAACGTATACGCCGTCTGCTAACTTTTTACGTAAACAAAGTAAAAGCCATAAGCTGCATTAGATTATAGTGCCCAACATTTTTGCTTTGAAAGGATTTATATGATTAGAGAGAGAGAGAGAGAGCAAGAGCTGTGTTTGGATCAAAATTTGCCCGGAATTCCATTCAAATTTTGTCAAAACAAAAAGTTATTTAATTTTAAATACAATATTAAAAATTTAATTATTATACCTATTTCAATAGTCATACACACATACACTTAAAATCTTATATACATTCAATTATTATATATATATATATATATTTATATTACATAAAAATAATCAATTTGAAATAAATTTAAATTTCTATTCCATCGGAGTTTTATAACTTTATATAACTTTATAACTGAACATAATTTCTATACTCAACAAATTCTTCATTATTTTCAAACCCAATCTAAATAAGCAACCAAACATTGCCTAGATGGAGAACATCAACTAGGCATAATTATTTACATGCAAAGTTGGTTTTGTTTGCATGCAAATTATGCTGCTAAAAAATTTGTCACAAAACTTTAAAAATAAAAAAATAAAGAGAAAAAGAAGTTATTTTACATAACAATATATATGAAAAAATAGATTTTGATGGATGAAAATTTGCATCAAAGCATAGCCAAGTTCAGATAATGTGAGACTCACACTGGGGCCATATAGTTATTTCTTTAGGTTTTGTTTGGAATCTCATTTTTAATCTTTTGTCGCTCTTAAAATTTATACTGCCAACACATTATTTAACAAATTTTTAATTCAAATTTATATTTAATTTTTTTTATTTTATATTAAATATTTATTTTTTAATCAATATAATAATTAACAATCCACATATGCATACACGTACTCTTAACATTTATATATATATTTATACTCTTTCATCGACTAATCATCCAACCATTTAAATGTATATATATTAAAAAATTTCAAACACATCTCAATTTTACAACAAAATACTATTCTCATCCCAACGTTACTCCTACTAAGCATCGTCACCCAACAAATCCCCTCTTCCAAGCATAGACATAATATTTTAATAATGTGTTCTAATATTACTTATTTTTTTGAAATGTAATAACAAACGTGAATTCAAAAATTCAAGCAAGCTTGACGAGTTTTTCATCCACGAGCAAGGGAACCAAAGATATGCTTAAAGAAAAAAGAAAGACAGAAACACGTAGGTAGTATTTCAAAACTAGGAGAAGTTCATACAATAAAATAAGTAACATGCTTAATTTACTGATCAAGTGCATTAGGGCCAGTGCAGTAATTCACCAGATGGTTCCAGACCCACTGAACCAAGAACCTCCGGCGGACTCCATTCATGTTATACGTGGCCCCATCTTTACTGTTTAACATCTGCCCGGTGTACGACCCACCTCCGCCTGTTCCGTAAATGCCCTCACACAAATCAGCTATTTCCACGGGGAAAACCGGGTCCTGACCCGCGTACCAGGCGTTAACGAACGGGTTTGTCGATAGTTCGGCTATCTCATGAGCTATCACGCTTATCATCCCGTCGACCCCAACGTCCCCGTTTGGCGATTTAATGGCCTTCAGCCCGGGTATATATTTCGGCACGGCGAAGGGGTACGCGCAAACGCCGGGGCACAGCTTAGCGGAGTTGCCCACCCAAGCGTATGGCAGCGTGTACCCAACGATAGAGGGAAAGGTGAAATAATGGAAACCGCACACGTTGTTGCAGAAATCCTGTACGAACACGTCATGCGACGTCAACAAGAGGTAAAGCCCACTCTTTGGGTTGACGGGGAGCGGGCGCGTGGAGGCGGAAACCGCTGATTTTATCAAGGATTGTATGGAGAGCCGCGTGAGGGACTTGCCGTGGGAGTAAAACCGGTCGTTCTTCTCCTCGCCGAGAAGGACCGTCCGGGATATGTTGGCGCCGGTCTGATCAGTGTAAAGCTGGACGGTTTTCCACCATCCAGCCACGGACGGCGGCTTAGACTCGACGGCGGAGATAGAGCCGAGGAAATCGCGGATTATCCGCTTCTGGGCGCTCTGCCAGGTGCCATACCAAATGGGGTAGACGGTGATGTTAGCGGTGAGGACAGGGCCCATGTGGTATTTCAACTTAACAAACTCGGATGAGCCCTCGTACTTCTTTGACCCACCGAAGAGAAAATCGGTGGAGTTGGACTTTGCGTTGGGCCAGGGGCGCCAGCACCCGGCGGGCACGGTGAGGAAGAGGAAGAGGAGAGATATCGCCGTGGCGAGCGGTGGTGATAGCGAGGGCATCATTTCGACTGAGTGAAAGTAGTGGCTGTGGCGAGAGTGAGTGAATTGGGGTTTGTATATAACGATAAATGGTAATGGTGCATGTAGAAACAAAAAGTTTTGAAGTCGGGTGGGGTAATGGAGGACAGCCGGACAAGTTGTAGGTTGAGGAGTGGAGCCTACGGCGGGGTACCGATGCTTTGATTGTGACAGTGACCCTAGCAAAGTCCGGCCCGGTTTTTGTATTCTTCCCCTTTTTGGCGGGAAAAAGGGGAATGGACCGGCGGAGGGGGTGGTTGGGGAATCGTGTTTTGTAGTTGAAAGCACGCTTTTCAGGGGACCGCCGATTTTTGTCCTTGTCTCCTTGAAATAATTTCTCAGGATTTACTCGTCCATCGTATTTGGAGCATACTGAACTTTTTCAACTGTTCATTGCTTTCACGAGATTTTTTTTCTGATATCAAAATTATTTTTTTTTTTCTTTCAAATCCAAATCGATTTTTTATTAAATTTTTTAAGTCCAGTGCGTGGATTAGCAATGAAATGAATTCAATATCGCCGATGAGTTGGTTTTCTATTAAATTAAGGTAGAGTAGGCCTAGGGTTGGTACATGCTACGATGAACCCTACTTGTATGGATACATATTTTGCATCATCGAACAAAATTTTCTCGTACTCAAGAAATTTTTTGATTAATTTAAATAAATATATAAAACATATAATAATAATAATTAAATATTATAATATTATATGAAATAATGATTATTTTATAGTATAAATGTAGATAAACGTGAGTGTATGTGTTTATATATATATATATATATATATTAATTTTATTATAAATAATTAGTTATATATATAAAAAGAGAAATTTTAAATTTGAATTAGATAAATTTTTTAAATAATATGTTTTTTTTTTCGAAGTTTAATAAAATAAAAGTTAATTGAAAGCGTAATTACAGACATAGAGTAGATATCGACCCCAATTAATATTAGTAACAGAAAGTACACTCAACGCTTACATATTTTTATATAAACAAATAATGTTTTTATTATTTATACAATTTAAAATAAAGAAAATTTCTGAAGAAAAAAAAATATAATAAATTAAAATTAAAGAAAGTTAATGTAATGAATAAAAATTACGAAAAAAAGATACTTTAACAACTATACGAATTATCTTATTTTCTCAATATACAGCATAAAGACACGGCCGAAATGCCTCATTAATTCCACCAACCCCGCTTGTGATCAATAAGAAGGATTTTAATATTTACGAGGTTTAACTGCATCATTACATAAGTTATATTTATTTTTTAACTACTACGTACAGCTTAACTTGCATATAATATTTTTGGACAACGAATAAGTTATCCTTCCACTAGCTTTGGTACAAGTTATTGCTGTGCATTCTTATTATTATTATTATTATTATTAAAATTTGCATATTTTATGTGGGTGCATTTTTTTAAATTACAAAGATAACTAATTTTATTATTTATAATAAAAAAATTTATTATATTTTTTACAATCCAAGTAATAATATGAGATTATTTAAAAATTATTAAAAAATAGAAAATTAACAGAGTTTAGAGTAGATAATAGAATAAAATAAATCAAAATTTTAATGAGCTACGAGACCAAAATTTCTAAAAGGTAAGATGAAATAGAGAAAAAAAAAAATAAAGAAATAAGGATAATTTAGTAATTTACCATCGAACACATAGTTATTATAAATTCTTGGCTCTTAATAACATAGCTAAATAATATAAATGAAAGGTAATACTATAAATTTACATTATGCAATTATAGTAGGTAATAGTAAAATTAGAAATTGTAGAGCGTTGGAGATGTAATTGTAATTAGATAACTATTTTAAAGTTTTCATTAAAAAACTAATTAGACTCTCCTCCCCTAATATGGATAAGTTTCGGACACTGTCTGTTTCAAGTAGGACTGCAACCCAATTGCACTTGAGTTCTAAGCTCGACTTCAATATACAAGTATTGAGGTTAAGTTTGATTCAATTTATATAAATTTTATAAAATTTTAATATCATTTAATTTAATTATTTTATAATTTTAATATATACTAAAATTAATGTTTATACAATACTCTGATTAATAAGAAGTAATAAAATATTTAAAAATATATCCATTCAACTTATTTAGCTAAGAGGGTAAATTTAAAATAACTTTTGAGAATAAAACATCATTTTAAAATAATATGAAAATAACAATGGACAATATATTTTGAAACATAACTTAAAATTTATAAAATAGTACGTTAATTTTTGAAAAAATATTTTTTTAAAGTTCTCAATCACATATTTGAAATATTTTAATAGTTAAATAAAAATAAGTTTTTGGGATCCTACACAAAATTTTTGACAATGGCATAATTTGAATCTATCTAAAATTTTTTATAATTTATATGAAATTTTATAAGTAATTCATATTTATTATTTTGATAAGATTTTTGTAAGGTTTTGTTATTGTTTTCATTGAGTTATATTTAGTTTTTTTTTATTTTAATTAGAAATTTTGAAATGTATCTAATTGAATCATTTGATATGACAAGCTTTATTTATATCACAATCATGCATATAAATTAAACATTTAAAAGTTCTCAATTTTTTTACCTAATATTTCATTAAAATATAAAATAAAAAGTGTACATCAAAATTAAATTTTAATGTGTTGTATATATGAGTATGTGTAACAATTACTGTATGGTAAAATAATATTAAAGATACATAATTGTATTAATTTATAATATTTACAGCTCATTTAAATTATTTATCATTTTATGTGTAACAATATTATGGACATTCCAAATTTTAAATGAAAATTTTATAAAATTTTACTTATAAAACACGCATAGAAAATGAAGTTATAAATGAGTTATTATACAGTAATATGTCAATAAAAGATGCAAAATTATATTAATATGTAATATCCAAATTTCATTTAGAATCTATACATATTTTAACATACTTTCTTACATCTTTTTAAAATTAAACTAAAATTTTGAATATTTTCAAAACTTTATAAAGAATTGTATATTTTAAAATTTTAAAATATATTTATTCAAATCAAACTTTAAATACATGCAGATGAAATCATACATAATACAATTGTTATAAATTAACAAATTACTGCTAGTTAAGAGTATCATTTGAATGTATACACACGCGCACGCACACAAATAAATTATTATTTATAAAAAAAAAATAAAAAATTATAAATAATAAAAAATAAAAAAAAGCTTGCGAGCTTTTAAAAACACAAAAATGAACACGAACTCAATTTGAATAAGAATTTGAATTCAAACAGGCTTGACTCGAGATCGAACAATATCAAATTCAAAGTCCCGCTTTAATTGAGTCGACTCACGAAACTCACGAGTTAATTCGACTCATCTTGCACGCACATGAGAGTACCGGTTTTGTTTTTAAGAGAAAAATTTGAAGTGATAATCTAGCAATGAAATTATGACATGAAATAAAATGGCAACAACCTCAATTTTAAAAGCCTAAAATTGTGTATTGTCCAATGTATTTTGGTCCGTGTATTAATTCCTACTGTACTCTGTCTACCATTCTTCACCGCCCAATCATAACCAAATTGAATGGGGTTTCAACTTTCAGGTACCCAATTATTCCTACTCTATTAAGTCATGTATAGCCCACATCACCCACACTCTTTAAAAATCTTCTTGGCATTCCCATCTGCAGTACAACAAAATAAATTTTGACCCCAGTTATTAAATGGCGTGCAAAAAGATTGAATCCTTGGGGAGAGGGTTTTATTTTCAACACGATGATTGGTAAAAATTGTAAAATTTTAATAGAATGATAAAATATATTTATTTAAATATATGTATAAATTATATAATGTTGATTAGTCGATGTGATGATATACAGAACTAATGATTAATTTTTAAGATATAAATATATATAAATATGAATGTATGTGTGTATTTGTATAAGTATTAATTTAATTATAAACAAATCAAATAATTAAAAATAATTAATTATATACACACACACACACATATGAGGTAGGAATAATTTAAATTTGAATTTGAATAAAATTTGGTTTAATAGAATGTCTAACTGCGTAAAATTTAATGAGATGTTGGGAAGACTAAAATGGGGGTAAGAAACATAGTCTTGGCTTAAAAATTCTTGTCTGTGGAATTTAAGCATAGGGAGGCCAACATTCATGCATGGAACACAAATGTCAATTATGTAATATCTATCAGACTATCACAAGTGCCCAAGTGATATCTAAAGTTCAACGGCCGATGTTGCATTCCTCGAGAAAGGATGTTAAGAAAAGATAAAGTGGAGAAGAAAAAAGAAAGATTCCCCCCATAAAGGTGAGTTGGATGATTAAATTCACAAATATTTTAATGTAGAATAAATTGAAATTTTAAAATAAATGCGTCAAGAAAGTGTAATAGGACCTAGCCAGGTCTCTATTTTTCCCTTGGAAAAAGGAAAAATTATATAGTTAAGCATATTGGGTGCAATCTTTCTTTCCATCAACAACATTGTTATTGGAAGAAAATACCTTTACACATTTAGGTGGGAAGAGAATCGGAAACTTGTTTTTATTTTATTTGTATTATTAGGCTAATTTTGTTGTGTAATACTGCAATTTTGTTTTATTTACATGTTAATGGACTGGTAAGAGGTTAGACACAGCGGCCCACAATACTGTTGGGTAGGAAAGCGAAGTGTGGGCCCTCAAGCCCAAATAACAAAAATGATAGGCAATCCTTGTTGGGCCAATTGGACCCCACTTGTCCCGACACCTTTTAACTTCTTTTTCTAGATTTTTTGTGGTTACTTCACTTCAGCACAGCCCTTCCCTTTTTCGGATGGACGCCAATCAATCAACAAGCACGCGCTGACACCTCCGCCCATTCTGTCACGCGCCGCCGCACCTGGAGAACGCCGCGGAAACTGTCCCCTCTCGCCACCTGCACAGTCTGTTTAATTTTTATAAATAGCAAGATTACTTTGCATGATAATATAAAACTAAATTAACTTTTAATTTAATAAAAATTTCTTTTTAATTGATTAAAATTCTTATTCTAAGAAAATTGGGTATAAGATTAAAAAATTTTTAGATAAATAATCTTACTTATATTATTAATTGAATTATTTCCATTCTAAAACTATGAAATTGAAAGTATATATAATGATTTGAAATAGTCATGTTATCAAGAATTAATTAATCCATACTACATTTTTTATTTTTAAATAATTATTTGAATTTCAATTGTATAACAAACCGCACCTGGCGGAGGGTATTGGAGGAAATTTACCAAAGGATTTGGTCAAAAGAAGTGATGCTGGCTGCCTAACTACCGGCTATGATGATGCCATGAACAAAGGTTAAAATGGGAAAAATAGGATAAAAATAGCCAAAAGAGACACCTCAATCATGCAGTCACTTCACATGATCGAGAGCAAATGAACAAAAGAAAATTGAGAGTGATTTATGTAAAGTTATAAAATAACATACTCTCGTTTCACCTTCAAATAGAATGGCTACGTTTGTTTGTTTGTTTGTTTGTTTGTTTTTCCATTTTTCAAAAGTAAGAAATGAAAAGAAATAAAATTTAAAGTACGTATTTATTAAAATGTAGATATAATTTTGGGTGAAATGAAAAGGCAATAAATTTTTACGCACGTACATTGAAAAAATGTGAAAAGATTTTCTCCATTTCTACCTCCTTTTCATGAAAGTTCCCAATAAAAATACCTTTTTCTCGGGCAACTTTTGATTGGGTAAAAGGAATTGTATCTTAAGCTTAAAATTCCCCTTTCATTTGGATACACGATATGGTTAAAAATATATGAAAAATGAAAGAATATAGAAAGGGTTTGGCTAAACTTATTTTTAATAATTTAAAAGAACATCTGAACATGTAACTTAAAATTTATAAATTTATATTATCTTATTTTAAAAATAAGTTAACAAAATTTTTGCATATTAATAATAAAAGTATTTTATAAAATTTTGTCAAAATTTATAATTATAAGTAATTATATTTTTGAATACTAATGTTAAAAATAAATTAAATATCATTAACATAATATAATTAAAAACATTTATACTATTTTTGATATATATAATAAAATAACTTTTAAGATACTAAAAAATAAATTAAGAAAAATAACTTATTTTTAAAAAATTTATAAGTTTTAAATATCTTTATATTAAGAGTTTATGGACACTTTTATTCAAAAATTTATTAAACATTTTTATTGGACTTATGAACTCCCAAACAAGCTCATAAACTCAGCCAAACACCCTCACAGTACTCATTTATGTTGCAAAAAGAACTTTATTTGGGGGATAAACAGGAAAGCATCTCGGCCCTTTGGTGAAACTTGCGCCAGGCTTTTTCTGGTATGTACTTAATAATCCATCCAACAAGATTTGATACAAATTAGAGAATTAATCGCCTCACTTTTTGCTTGCAGAAGAGGCAGTCAAAAGAAAGACTAAAACAGATCTACAAGTGTCAAAATTTCGTTCTCTGTTGGTCACCAGAAAGGCACATTTGTAGTCATCTATATATCAAATGAAAAAGGCCAGAAGAATGACCAATAAAAAGGATTTTGTTTGTTCTGCAATCATAACGTGTATTTTAAAATATTTTTATTTCGTAAATTATATATATATATATATATAATAATAATTAAATATATGCATTTACAAAGTGTATTATTATAAAATAAATATAGCCTCAGATCCCAGAGTTGCGTGGAAGTAAAAATACGTACCGTACAAAAACTTGTTTCTGATTCGACCGCTGTTCACTGCACGTGTTGTATCGTAACTATTTTTATTCACAGCTTAAACGTACAATCAATTTTTCCATTTGGACAACGCAAATCAAATGTAGATATACGTTCAAGCTCATTTTCTCAATTTCAAAAGTTGAATGTGTCCCACTAAATAAACAAAACCATCAAAAATTTCAAAAAAAAAGGATCTGTAAACAAACATAATACTTAGATTACGTTTCATATATGGCCTTTTACTGCCTTGTCTACAGACCTTTAAACTAGCTCATCAATTCATTACTCGGAGATGGCAACCCCAAGAATCAAAAAGACTTGAATTAACTGGCAAATGCAAAAGTACAGAAAAGGCAAGGGACGTCTAGGAATCAGCAATGGTAACTTCAACTTCGACACCAGGTTCAATGGTGATTGAAGTAATTTGTTTCACGACATCCGGGGAGCTAAAAAGGTCAATCACTCTCTTGTGAACCCGCAGCTCAAACCTATCCCATGTATTTGTTCCTAAAGACCAAATTCCACAAAACACAGAAGTTGCAAATCCATACATCAATGCTTGGGAAAAAATGAGAAATCCATGCTGATTAAGTGAACTCCTAGAAAACTTGTACAGAATATTTACTACAAAAAATTCCACAGTTCTTCCCTTAGAAGAGTTCAGGTGAGACATCTAGATTCTATCTAGATACTAAACCAATCAGATCGAAATATAAGATGCAGGTTTTGAAACAATAAATCATCCATTTTTCCAAAATAAATCAAGAAAATATCTCACAGAAAGATTTTAAAAAATGCAGCAGTGCAACTTTGCCCTGGAAAAAATTAGAACAATTCACTTGAGTTCTCAAATTGAATTTGAATTAAACCTACATCCAAAACATCACAGTTATAATGTTATATTCAACCTAAAAGTAGCATATATAAAACAAAACACATTAAATTAAAGGTCACTGGCTGTCGGTCATGACCAACTGGCCGAGCAATGTTTTTAATTTAAGAATTCACCAACCTAAATGAATCCAGTTTCTGTTCTTACCACAAAATTAGTTTTCTATCTATCTATATAAACAACAACCAAACGCAAAAAATTTCACAAAATCAATGACAAATTCAATTGAAAACAATGCCAGAAAAACCTTGTAGAAAACATAACAGAATATCTTCAAACTTCTAATAAGTCCATACCTTCACCACATGGAGACTTCCTAGTGGTGATGTGAAGAACCTTGGTAGGCATTCTCACTGGTCCCTTGACCCTGAGCCTTTTGTCTTTGGCACCACGTACCAAGTCAGCACACACTGTTAACAGAAACTTCAAGTCAACAGTGCCTCCAACTACTAACTAATATCATATACCATAAACGCTAAAAATGATCCTCCAGTACAAAAATCCAGAGCTTATCCTTTTACTGGCAAACTAGTTCTGTCTGACTAAAAGTTAATTTTCTATATTGTGTCAACGAATCCAGATCCACAGTCAGTTCAGACATAATATAAAATCCTCTCAAGTTACATTTATAAACTCTAACATTCATTTTTGTCAGGTAAACCTTCAAACAGAAGGTATAACTCATCACCCACAAAAATCATTATCAAACTTATGTAAATCACGGAAAGAGTTCATCCTTGAAGAAGACATTAGATAAACATTTTAATCACATTTTGAATGGAAGCCAACTGACTTTATCTGCCTGTACAATAACAATCAACGAATACTGGACAAGAGAATTAATATCTTATGATCAAAATGAGAAGGCACAGTCATTCAATTAAGCTATATTTACTAGTTTTCCCAATATTAAACATGATAGGTAATGTAAGACTTCCTCAATCCGTCTTATACTCACACAGAAAACGAAGGGAACAGAAAGAACAAAATCCGGCAATTGTGATCAAACGCGTACAGTAATCCAATGCCAGAAGAAAAACATATAGCGACAAATTGCCGATCTGCCATTCCTATTAGGACTAACTTTAAAAATCTCAATATACAAACATAAAAACGCATAATCAAATTACTTTCGAGACATGAAAGATCAATAATAACCGTCGGATAGCCAAATACTTCCAAGTTTAGAGGTTCTACCTTTTTCGAGATTCTTGACGTTCTTAGAGGACAAAGTGATACGGATCTTGTGAATCTGCTCTTCAGGCTCCTCCAACCCCGGCTTCGTCGGCTTCATCGCTGCGTAAGCCATTTTTATCTCGGCTTTGTCTCTGTTCGTAGGTTGCACAAAACCACAATGTTAAGAAAATAAATTCTTTGCTATAAGAAATCAAACATAGGTAAGGAAATGATTCTAACAGATGCAGAATGCGGATGAACACAGCAGTGGAGCAGAGAAAACTGCGCAGCTCCTCAGCTTCAACAACTCCTTGGACGAGTGAAAGATGAATTCGAGCGGATTCTATATTAGTTGATAACCATAGAGCTAGGGTTTTTCATTTGGGAATAATTGCGTGTAACGCCCCTGTTATGTAGTCAAATTATAAAATATACCCAGATTATTTGCGTTTGCCTCCCATGTAGTTAGTCTATTTATAAAAGCTAGCACAAACATTTTTTTTTTCTTTTTTCTTTTTGTGTTTGCATTTGTTATATATCCATATTTATTTTATTGAATCTATACTATATATTAAAAGCTTGAATTTTAATGATTACTCTAAATAAATATACATATATATATATATATATATCTCTTTTTAACTTAATAAAAACAAAATTATTATTTTTTTGTCATTATTTACTCTTTATAGTTTTTCTTTTTATTTCTACTTGTAGTTACAATATATTTTTATAAATTCATAATATATATCTTTATTATATTATTAAGTTAATAAGATTTTTTTATTGTACAAAATTAAATTACACAAATATCGTTATTTAAAATTATTTTTATTTTTATCCCTTTATTTTTTATTTTTCTTTTGACTTTTTATTTTTGTTTATATTATTTATTATATCTTTTTCTTTTTCAAATTCTTTAAACCTTTTTTATGTTAATATTTTAAAATAAAATAATTTTATAATTTATAAATAAATTTACATATATATATTTACGACTTTTACTAATTTTTAATTAAAATGATGGCAGAATAAGTGCACATCATAAAACATTTAAATAAATAAAATTGCATCACATGACAATCATTTCAAGAGGACAGATGAATGCTACCAATTTATATTTCTTAACTTCTTAATGGCAGTAATAAAATAAAATTTGTAAACTTTATATATATATTCCAACATTTATTTTTGAACTTTGAGGTATAGTTATACACTAATATATGCCGTACGCTGCATTGCACCTTTTAAGAAGAAAAAAGAAAGCCGAATAATTATTTCATTATAATAAATAAGCTACTACTGATAGAATTCTTGTATTGCTTTCTACCAGGGATAAAAGTAATGTAATAGCAATTTACTCCTTGAACTTTTGTTAGTTGTGGTATAGTGCCTCGTAACTACATTTTTAAATTAAAATTTTACTTAAAACTCATAATATTTTACCATCTTCATATTTTTTCACTCTTTTTCATTACAAAAACAGTAAAATATAAGTTTTTTTTTTTTTTTATCAACCTCAATTGTGAATATATAATATATAGCTATATTTTGTTGCAAATAATATTAATTTTTTTGGTCGTGAATGACATATACAAAGAATGAAATATTTATGCAATTATTAAGTTGAAATCTAAAATTTTAGATTGTGCAATATAGATTTCTAAATAAATATTTTCAAAAATAAATTGAATTTCAATTAATTTTAATCAACTGTACCATTTTATTCTCTAATTTAATCTATATTTTAATGATACATTCACGCTGTGTTCGTTTTTAAAATGTTTTCCTGAATTTCAATTAAACGCAAAGTAAGCATTTAATAATATTTTTCTGGCACTATCATTTATTAAGTATTCAAAAGAATATCATATTTTTAAATAAAATAATATTTTTTAGTGTATGAAACATTAATTTAGCAAATACAAATACAAATAAAATGATGAAAATTTCAAGTTCGTCAATATGAAAAATTAAGAAATATGAAATTGTACCAAAAATTTATGAAATTGATTATATAGTAGATTTTTGTTGTGAATTTTGTTTATAGATTTATTTTGGAGACAAAGTGCTCCAATTAAAATAAATTTAAGAGGTGAAGTGCATTTAATTTATTTATAGGGTATTGTGCCAAAACTAATTACTTTAAGAGGGTGAAGTACGATTTGCCCTTTTACTAATGAAATTGTGGCTCTAAAGTTTGAATTCTAAAAATTGATACTTGTTTTAATTAAAGTGAATGCATTTACATCTTTCATAAGACGCTCAAATAAAAATCAATCAAATATTTTTAATTAATTATGATAAATATAAGAATAATGATTTAATTGGCATGGACCTTCATACAAGTGATATATTTTTAAAACATGACCAATCATTTTTATCATATACTAAAATAATAACACATGTCAATCATATCGAGTGCACACAACAATAACAAGACTATATTCAATGCAAACTTTTGTAAACTTTTTTTTCATCAAAATTTATACTCAACATTATCACAAAACAAAATAATCATTTTTATCTATTTTTCTCACTTTTATACTATTCTCAATTTTCTTTCTCGTCATAATATGTATTCAAACAAAGCCCAAGTACGTGCCATAAACCGGAAAAAAGGTCCATAAAAGTACTCGAGATCAAGATGACCAGTAATTTAGGGGTTGAACAGAGTGAGAAGCAATTCTACTTAGCAAAGACTCTGTTTTACAAAACAAACAATTCGATCGAAATGATAAAACCAAACAAAGGCCCTGACTTCAGGACCACGTTGACTAAGACATTATTATAAACATTACGAGACTAATAGAAATCCAATCCAGCATGCCTAATAAAAGACTCCTCGAAGAGAAGAAAATGTGGCAATCTGGTTTCAAGTGAGTACACAAAACAACTAACAATTTGGATCACCTGCAAGTGACAGAATTAAGAATAGGCCTTCATTAGATTACAAATCAATTACAAGTTTCTAAAAAATAAACAATCAGAAATGGATGCCAAGCAAAAAGGCCTGTAAATAAAAAACAGGTCAAGAAGTTCAACTGAGGAAGGCCAACTCAAAAAATTATCTGACCACAGAATAATAACTTGGAAGAAAACCCTTTTCCGTTCTCACCAATCTCCATCTAATTTGCTCGTCAAATGAAAACATTCATGCTCAGATAGGTTCGTAAGAAACATCTAACTCAGATCAGCAGATTTTATGAAAGAAGACATGGCACTCTGAGTACAGCATCCACAGCAAGAAAAAAACTGTAAGTAGAAACATGATAGCAGCGAAAATAAACTACAAATGTAAACTTCTAAACCCCATGTTCCAATGAGCTCGTAAAGTAGAAGCCAGAAGTTCCCATGATCCATTAATCTCAAAATCAACACCATCCAGAAAGTACAGTCAAAATTAAGGAAAATACATGATTGCCCAATTGTATCAGCAAATAGAGGTTGCAGAAACAACTTATCACGTTTCACATAAGGTATAATAAAGGCAACGGGCAGAGGAGAATGGGATGTTATTCCCTCCTCAATTGCTAAGGAGAGATAGGAAAGGTAGTTAAAGAATAAATATATATCATCGGTGCCTCATTCCATGCCTACAATGAGTGACAGTGTTCTAAGAGTGTGAGTCTAACTTCAAAAACTCCTAGAGCAAAGCTCAACTAAATCAAAAGTATCATCAATAGATATCCTCTTAGGTCGAGAGCTAAACATGACCAAACTAGAAAGAACTATTCATGAGCCTGCTCATGAGAGTACACACACACACACACACACACAAGTGGCCGTGACACTATATCTCAACTCAAAATTTTATGGTTATGGGTCAAATATCCACTTATATACTAGTTATCTTTTCAGTTTTATTTTGATGTGAGAAATTGATCTCTTGAACTCATACTTGATATTCTTAACAATCTTTCACTTAAGTATGAATCCTTTCAACTTGCACCCCCTAATCAACACTTTTCCAGTATCTCATCGTCTCACAAAAAGTGTTCTTCCATACTCATCAATTTCATGCGTCTTCCATAAGATCATCGAGCACTTTTATGTTCATAACTTTCGAGGGCCTTCCATAGGATCAACCGGACACCACCTTTACACTCGTCCCAAGCCAAATAATCGGCTCAAATATAACTTGTTAGGAAAAAGGAATTCAAGCAGATAGGACAACAAGAAATAAGAAAAGTAAAGGACTTATTAAATTCAAAACTTCTATGAAAAAAAAAAATGTCTCAAGACTCATGCACAAGAGTTTTAAAGATTTTTCCATTTTTCTCACTCTATATTTTTTAAAAGAATTGAAAATCTATACAACCTGAAATAAGTCCTATGCATATTAGTTACATGTTTGAATAAATAGCTAAGATACATCAATTTAACAATTAAGATTAATTATCCATTAAGTCACCAACCCCATAAATACAGACTAATTTGTTAACTAAATACGTTCACTAAACCTTAGACATGGAATACATGGCCTTAAATAAGCCTTCCATTTGGATTTGGAATTTTTGAACTTCTCCAAATGAGTTGCAACCCAAAAATATGTAGGTTTGGAGCCATAGTGTGTTTGTTAAAGTGTTTGGAAGGCAAGAATTTTTGATTTTGTTATTGTTTGTTAATAATATGCTGATTGTAGGCAAATATTGTAATAGAATAGAAAAGTTAAAGGTTGAGCTAAAAAAGTTCTTTACAATGAAAGTAATGAATACAAAACAAAATATTTGGCATGCAGATCACTCGAATAGAAAAAGAGTTAAACTCTAGCTTTTTGATAAGTTTGAAATGAACCAGGTTAAACTAATATCTAACACTTAGAATGCATTTACATGAGTAAAGTCCTTTATGCCTCAGCAACTGGAAGCATAATACATGTAATGATGTGCACTCAACCTAACATAGCTCATGTTTTGGAGTAGCGAGCTGATATCTGTCCAACCTTAGAAAGGAGAGGTGGGATGTTGTCAAGTTAACACTAAAAAACCTTAAATGGATGGCAGATGATTGCCTTTGCTTTTCATCTAATAACTCACCAACACTTGAAGGATTTATTGATGCAAATATGGTGGGAGATATTGAAGCATGGAAGTCTACCTCAAGATGCTTCAGGATCTTTGCAAGAGCGGCTGTGTCATGGCAAAGTTGGCTTCAGACATGTGTTATCCATCATAGAGGCAAAATATATCGCAGCCACCGAAGCATCCAAGGAATTCCTATGGCTAAAACAACTCCTTCAAGAGCTAGACTGGAAGTGGGACTATCCATTATGGTTGTGTTCTTCATTTTCAAAACATCCTCTCAAACTTTATTCTACCAAATATATAATTCAACAAAATTTTTATCTAAATTCAAATTCAAATTTTCCTTCTTATATATATATATATATATATATAACTAACTTATTATTTGTCAAATATTATATCTATTCTTAATCAAATCAATAACTATATATATATATATCACACATATAGTCACATTTATTTTTATTCATACTCTAAAAATCTAATCATTATCACTTTATATTATTACATCATCTAATAATTATTACATATTTTATATATATTATTCATCACATTAAAAAATTTATTCCAAACATACTATCTATTCTAACACAATTCTTACCAAACATCTCCAACATGTCTAAGTACATTCACTATGAAATTTGATAAACATATTTGGTTAACAAATTAATCAATGTTCATAGAATTAGTGATAGGATTAGTGGGGATTGGTGAACAATTAATCTTAGCCTTTAGCTTAATGTAATTTTAGCTATTCATTCAAACTTATAAATAGTATAAATAAATTTTGGATTGTATAGATTATCAATTTCTTTAACAAATATATGGTAAGAAAAGTGGGAATTTCCTCTAAATTCTTGTGCTTTGTCTTGAGAATTTTTTATTTTTAATAAAAGTTTCGATTTTGTATAAGTCCTTTACTTCTCCTTCCTTTTCCTTTGTTTTATTTGTTTCATTTTCCTCAACAACTCGGGAAAAGTGCATTTAAAAAACCAATAATGGAGTCCAACCAATTAAAACAGCACCTATCGCTCCTTCTCCAATGCAGCAACCACTAATTACCCTTCCCAAAATGGTAAAAGAAAGTCTGCCCGTTTACTGTTTGTTGTTTTGATTCCGTTAAGAAGACAGGAGGAAAATATTTTAACTTGGTGAAAGTGAGATTAAGTAATATTTTTGGCAATCATTGTTTATTTCATTCGTTTCAGGACATCCAACAACGCTTCAAGTAGTTCTCTAAAGGATACAAACATTCTGCCAAATTTGGAAAATGCAACAAAAACCAGTTTCTGTTAACTTGCCTTTTCTTTTTTACTTCTGTAAAATTAGATTCAAGTAATATCTCAATAACAATGCGTCCAACAGACAAGGAGTAAAAGGGCGAAGCACCAACGTCTCGAAAGCGCAGATATAGCAAATAAGGTTCGCAATAAATTAACAAACTTAAAATTCTACCTCAAAACCGGTTTGGGCTAAGTTGACAATCATATGGCAAATGCATTCACAATTGCCATGTGACGATCAATCGCCACATTCGGCTCTGTGGTAGAATTTCCCAACAAGATATAATGTCAAAAAATCACCTTCTCACTTGGCGACCATGCGCGCGATGAAATCCTCGTACCGGATCTTGCCATCGGATCCGACATCGACCTCGCGGATCCACTCGTCAAACTCCGCAGGCTCTAATTTCTCGCCAATGCTGGTGAGAATGTGCCTGAGGTCCGAGACGACGACGTACCCGGTACCGTCCTTGTCGATCACCTTGAAGGCGTCGCGGAGCTGGCGATCAAAGGGCTCGGGCTTCAGGTGCTTTGACATTAGGTCCAGGAACCTCTGGAAATCGAAGGGGGCATTGAGGCTCTCCTCGGCTATTATCGACTTGATCTGGGCCTGAGTGGGGTTTCCTCCGAGGGAACGCATCAAGATTCCGAGCTCCGACGGGGCGATCTTGCCATCTCCGTCGGTGTCGAACAAAGTGAAAGCTTCCTTCATCGCTGCTATCTGATCGTTGCTCAGATCTTTCCCCATTTTCTCTTAGATTTTTCCCTCTCTCACTTGCTCCCCTTCTGTGCTTATTTCCAATTTCTGCGCCTCTTGTTCGCCGGCTGGGCCTAGGATATCGTTGGACTGAATTGAAAAATATAAAAAGCTACGGGGTCATTTTAGGAGATAAAAGAACACTTCCAGAAAATGGGCCGGTCCTATGGGCCTCCGTAAGTTGCCATTACAATTGACGTTTTGGGCTCAAAGCCCAAAATCCCAGTTAAGAACAGAAGCTTCATCTCTGTTCGACCCAACACTATTCAGAGTTTAACAGAGCCTCCATTTCGCCATGTCACTGGAAGCTCCACATTTCAACTCGCAGATCTTGAAGCCACAGGGAGACATCCAGAAGAATAAAAATTGAAGGGAGCCTGTCAGACAGCTGCGAGACCCTCCGAGTCAGTGGAACTTAAATGACTCAGAACGATCCTCCGCTGCCCCGACAGCCCAGAGACCTAGGCTGAAAGGGCTGTTAATCACGCTCTGGTCAAGCAGCTATAATTCATCCACCAGACTTGGTTTCCTGTCTCCTTAGAACTCAAGGATACAGAAGTACGAGCCTATAGAACAGATCCTGTTCAAGTAAGATCGTGCCTCATAATGCGCATCTAGGACAATAAAAACAAGTGACTTCATTTTTTATGTTTCCGGTGTGGGATGGTGTTTATGCTCAAAGAATAATTGCTTGCTTTGGCCCCCTTCCCCAGTCCCTGCGAGCAAGTTTTAAGCCAAATGCACTGGAGATATTTTAAGCTGGTTCAAGGATTCAAGAAACAAAGAAATGGGAATTGTGGTGCGTTGTGGGTTATAATAACAGAAGATTCTTAGCATCTGCGATGACAAATTGAACGCGATGGCAATTGTGCCGAGAGTCATTTTGGAGGAATACAATTCTTCCAGGCTGTAAACAATGCAGACGATTTTGTTGCTGCTGCCGCCGCCGCCCCGCCGCACACCACCTCGACAAACTGGACGTCATTCCCTGCTGCCACAGCTCCATTTGGCTCTTTCACTGCCTCTTCCCCTACAAAATTAACTACGTATTTGAGAAAGAAACCAAAAACATTCAAACCTAATAAGAAGATAATTTCTTGCAGGGTATGCCAAAATTTGGGTCCTTCATGCTTTGCAATTTTAAGATTCAGAGGTGTTTGAATAGGCTTATTGTTAAATAAATTATAAAATAACCTAGCTCATAAGATACTATTGGAATTCATAAACTTATATATTTTATTTTAAAATAAATTATTAAAATATTTCGACAGAATTAATAGGATCATTTTATAAAATTTTGTTAAAATTTTTAATTATAGTTAATTCTAATATTTTTGTATAATAATCATAAGAATAAATTAAATATCATTAAATAATGCAAATGAATATATTTATATTAATTTTAATGTATATAATGAAGAAATGTATAAGATATTTAAAAATAAATTTAATTTTAAGAAAATTGTATTATCTAAATATTTTATTTAGAGAGTTTAATAAGTTATTTTATTAAAAATTTTCTCAAATACCTTTTAACTAGCTTATAATTTTTTTAAATATTTTATAAAATATTTCGAACACCCTGCGGGGGCTCATCCTAACATCCTCTCAGTACTTGTCCATGAAACTTATATTTGCTCTTTACTTCCACTGTCCTAATTCCTAATTAACAATATCTGAAAGTAAATGCAAGCCCCTGATCAAAACTTTCTCACTATTTTTTATTATTTTTTTAAGTAAATCAATCAAATACATACACTAATTAATAATGAATTAACATTATTACACGATCAACAATCAATGATTTAGTACCAATTCACCCTAATTAGAAAATATTAAAAGGACCAATGGCATGTGGACATCAATCGCGGAGGGTCGTCGCCAAGACAATGATTAGGTAATTGAACAAAATCGGTTGTCACATGAAAGTTAGGAGGGCTTTCACAACACACCCCCTAAGAAGTGCCATTTGATATGTGCTTAAAAGGCGGTTTCCCTTTCTTCTAAGCAAAGTCCTCCTCCATCAGCTATTGTGCTAACAGACAGCACAAGAATCTCCACTTCAATCTTCACCATTTCCACTTCCGACTTATCACCATCAAAGTCTACACTTTCATTTTCCCATCGCTGATCAAGAAAAAAAATGTTGGATTCAACATTTGAGTTGATCAGCCTGGCTGCTTCTAATTCCCTTGTGGCTTTCTGCTTCTGTAATCTTATCATAGCCATTCTTCTTGTCGGCAACTCGAAGCCCAATCCCATGAATGAAGAAAGGCCTAAAGTGGCTTCCTCCACTGTCAATGGTGATGCTTCTAGTAATAATTCAATTTCTTCGTGTGAGACCGTTGGTACATTGGTTGAGGCAGAGGGGTTATCTTCTGTGACCATAACCATGGTTAACAATGAGGATGACGGCCCAGATCTAGAAGAGGAAGGAGACGACGACAACGACGACGACAATGATGATTTCAAGAGAAGAGCTGAGGAATTTATTGAGAAAATTAACAAGGGCTGGAGGGCTGAGAAAGTGAAAGCATATCCTTTAGTCCAATAACTTGCCTTTGAATGTTTTAAGGGCCAGAAGAAAAATTATTATTGTAGAAACACCAAGATTGTAGAACTGTTTTCCCAGAGTGCAAGGTATAAGACAGGAGTCTCGTTTTTCATTAGAGAAATTTGGAATTACCTTTTGATGTAAAATCCTATAATCTTAATGTACACATGTATGTGAAGGATGAGATGGCTTTATCATAGATGCCAAGATTTTCTTCAACCAAAATTGGATTAGCTTCACATGTAAATAAAGGGCATATTTTAGATGCATCTGCCCAGCTTCTCTTTTATGCTGCCGACAAAATCCTGGATACCAACATTATCTACTGAGCCACTTGCAATAAAAGATTTCAAGAAGGCTAAAAGATCATGCAAAATCTGATAAGGATTTTATTTTCACTAGTTTCTGAATATAGAGTGGCATTGCAAGGACCATGAAGAATTGTTCCGTTTGAATTCACCATGAATGTAGAGCTGTGGGTGGTGCCTGCAACTGTCTACATGCAGAAATTTAAACTGTGTGACAATGTCAAGTAGGAAATTGGCCTTTCTTGCATTTTCTGTGATGGCCAAGGCCTAACAACGCATACAACTGTTGACAAATATGGCCACTGGAATGAAGTTGTTTGAGTCATTTCTAACAACTATAAACATTGATTTCAGTTGCATACATTAGTACTGCAAGATCAAGTTGCAATAGAGACCTAATTAGTATAACAGGGAAATCTTATCAGCAGGAAGTCCAAACTAGGTACCTAAATGAGGAAAAAGAAGTTTGGGTTCAACCAGCCAACTCATGCTCTAGTATGTGACAATATCCACTCTTCACTTTGTGAGGAGTCAGAATGAGGTGATCCTAAAACCTCGGAAGCCTTAGAAAAAGAGCCCACATACACACGTGATAAACACATGTCAGAGACGATCAACAGGTTATATCACGGCTTTACTCTCTAAAATCTTTGCCGGGCAATGGAAGACTATTCTCAGAGCCTGTGATCCGGGAATGGCGTGCCGAGTCTGCAGAGGCCGAGTTGCCTCTGTGGAAGGAAGCAAATGTGGCAAATTTTGGCTTTTGGTCGACTGTTGGCAGCTCCATATCTTTCTTCAGAAGTGGGATTTGCAGGGATGGAGCCAAATGCTATGGTGTGGTTGTATTTTGGTTTCTTAGGCTTTCGCTCCTGCTGATGTTGAGCAAAGAAGCGGCCCATCACAACCTGTTGCATTTAAAGTTTCATTAAAAAACTGCAAAACTCATGACTCCAAGCAGCAATATAGTAGGATGTGGTTAAATGATTAAAAGGTCTTCTATGTTCCCCCAATGCACTTAGATGGTTTCACGCCAGCCATTCGCAGCTATGTTTGCTTAAAAATTGCTTCACATGGAGCTACTTTGACAAACACTGAATGAACAGACAAGCATTGTCTTACGACATCTTTGATGTTGTGGGAAAATCTTAACACAATAGGTGCTTTCTATTGGCATCTAGGTCTTACACTTGATAACCCATGCATCATCACTCGCCAGTTACCTCTTGATTGAATTTTACTTCAGTAGAAAAAATCATCCAACCTGAACAGGACCAGCTGCTGCTAAAATTCCAACGAGTCCCCCTCAACACACGACCATCATGCCCTGCCAAAGAGACATATACTCATCCCCTCAGATCTGCTCTTCGTCAATCCATTATCACTTGGCATAAATGATCCCATGAGAGAGAGGATTTCAAAGCAACCCTGCAGAATAGTATTTCTTGCAGAAGGTCGTTGGACGCATGCGATAGACGTGTTAGCAAAATAATCTAAAAATTCCACTATTAAACTCCCCTGCCTACACTTGTGAAAATTCTATTAGAAGGAAAGTCCATGATCTTTATTTATATATAAGAAAAACACCGTTTGTTGCAGAAAGGGTAAGCCAGCCTGTATAAAATTACTGGTTTAATTTAGCATCAGCACGTAAAGATTCATACCTCGTAGGTCAAAGTACCACCAGAAGAATTAGCTTGACGCAAATGGCTCTACACCAAATGACATTATCTTCATGGTAACATCCTGTCACAAAAGGATGAAGTAGAATTAGTTAATTAAAGTGGCCACAGGGAGAATAATGCATGTTCTGATCAAGCATGGCTGCGAATGTTGCTATCTGTCTAAACGTGAATATTGTTGAATTAAAGAGGCATCTAATAAAATTCAGGGCGGACCTTTTCTTATCCGATGTTAATGTGTAAGGCAAAAATGCACAGCTGTTTCAAGAAACTCGCAATACATAATATGAATGAACTTTCGTGAACTGATAACCCCCTCAATTTTACAAAACAATGTAAGCATAGTATATTTTTCCTAGTTTCGTAATAGTCATTTTTTCAGGTAAGAAACAGATGAGGGCTTCAAAAGACCGATTAACTCTCAAGAAATCTTGTCAAGGGCACAAGTTGTATTGCCATAAACTGAGAATTATTTAATTAAGTTGGACGATTAACTTTATGCAAACTCCATAAAGTTAGGGACCATATGGATTACTCTTTCCTCCACTAGGGTCCGACGTGGTCACATTCCAAGTGAAGTACTGCAAACGAGAGAAACTATTGAGCTCAAAAATTATGCAGGAATAGTAATCCAACACTCCAGGAATTATGCTTAGTGTCGCATATTAGACTCCTTCCTTTGTCTAAGTTGAGAACCTACACTCATGTTTGAAAAGATATTATTGCCTCACTCCTCAGAAGAAGATTCTCTCACAATGACGGTCCATGACACATTTCAGGCCCAAAACCCACAAAATGTGAAAGCAACTTCTACAATTAACAAATTGAAAAAGTTCAGTGACAGAGTATAACTAAACTGGGGATCATGCTTTCATTTAGAACAGATTTGTCTAGCCGAACAGAAAGCAAAGATATATGTACTAAACTAAGACATTTTATAGAAATTAAAACAATAAGAATGACAATATTGTTCCTTAGAGATAACATACCTGGCCAGCATTAACTGTGATCATATGGGGTATCGAACTTCCACCTAGTGAGTACGCCATGGCTCCGCAACGAATTGAGGCATTAGTAAATTCAAAATACCATGAACAGAAACACGTGTAACACTAGAGATCAATCATTGTTAGATCTAGACATAATAAGGGAAGAAATATTAAAGATTTTGTAATGCAAGGAACAGGCCTGAATACTCTGGCTGTGTTTGGACGAGGGGTTTTGGTTGTACAGGATGTTTGGTAGGAATTGTGTTGAGATGGGTGGTATGTTTGAAAAGAATATTTTAATGAGATGTATAGTATAAGTTATTTGAACACAGAACTTACAACTTGCGTGGACTGATCTCAGTGGTTGCAGAGCTGGATAGAGCTATAGGGATGAAATGGAAAATTCAAATCTTGGTTGGTGTCAGATTTTCCATTTTTTAAGGTGCAATCGTAAACAAACCGATATGCCCTTGAATTTAGAGATTATGTACTGTCGCTGACACTGCACTTCCATGCACAACATTTTTGGCTTTGTTTGGAAAATTTGACGTATGTAGTTGAGTGAGACTAAAGTATGTATGAAAATTTAAGAATAATGTAAAATAATTAATGGATAAAATATTACTTTGATAAGATTAAAAGATAAATATTTTTTTTAAAAAATTAAAGTAAAGCTTGCTTGTGTCGCCTTGTTGGGAAGAACGATGAAGTAGAATCATTTAGGGAATAAATAAACAAAAAGAAACAAGAGGGAAAAAGAAAGAACAAAATGTTAGAAATGTTCGGCTGATTGCTGCAATCTGAAACCTGAAACCAGATATTTACGAACGTGTTGGTGATGCGCAATTTTCATTCTGCGGGGATACCGTTTTAGACTACTAGTGCAAGGGAAGACAATCAATTTCATGACAAACTAAATCAACTGATCAAATTGTACTCTGGAATCATCATCACAGCTTGAAATAACAACAGTAACAGAAGAAGCCCACACAAGTTAATCACATCCTCCGTTAACTTTACCTGAAAGTTGACAAAGCCTTACTTACATTAGACTGTGAGGTACAGCAATTTCAGCATTCCGAGTCCAACTTCAGTTGTTTTGCAGACTATTTACACAAAAGGAAGACAATAGAATTTTGTCACCACAAAATTCAAGACATGATAAACTCAATACAAAATATGATTGCAGCTGAGTTGAAGATGCCAAGATCAATATTCATTGCTGTATCACAATCACTGGACGCGATCTGGGCAGCTTAAATCCAGCTCTCCTCTCCTCAAACGAGTATTCAATCCCATCTTCGACTGGCTTCACTGTAGAAAGATCTGGGATTATGGCTCCCTGGATAGGAGGAGATGGTGTCACGTGTGCCTGCGTTGGAACAGATACCATTAAGGGTGTGGAAGGCACGGTGATTGCCATTGTCGGGGGCGTTTGGTTCTCTTCCTCAGCACTGGAAATGATCTTTGGGGGAGTAGCGAATGGTGTTTTGTAAACAGTGAGGGCCTGGTGCATTATCTCGTGGTGCTTTTGGTTCATGTCTTCCAACACGTTCGTCGCATTGGCCATGGATGCATTCATTGCAGAAATCGGTGAGAATGGCTTTCGCATCACAGGCAATTCTTGCTCGCGAGCATTTAAAGAGTTGAGACATTGCCGTTTCATAGGAAGACCAGCCATGTCTAAACCTCTCCTCCCTGCAAATCAAGAAAGGGAAACAAAACAAGAGAAAACGTTGTGTTACTGTGTAGGATTTGAGTCACTATTTTTGCCAGTTGGGTTCTTTGAACTTACCTTCAATATAAGATAGATTGCCAAAATTAAAAAATGGAAATAAAACAAGAAAAAACATATTGTAACTATATAGCATTTGAGTCACTACATTTTATCACTTGGTCCATTGAATTTACTTACCTTCTAGATTGCCAAAATTTCTTCAATCAACATAACAGTTATTATTAGTATTTTTTTGAGGTGTTAAATGTCCATACTCTCTGTCTTAACAATTTTTATATGATTAGAAATTGATGTATTTCTGATATATATGCTATATTTAAGGGGGGAGGGACGGGTGGTGGGGGCGCACTAGGAGTCCCTTGGCCACTCAAACTCTCCACTCCAACCCATATTAGACTTCTATATTATTATGTATATATTAACAACATCTGTAATAAAATATTATTGTAAATTTATTTGGTCCTTCCAAAATTTTATCAACGCTTGCCAAGGGTAAATTCTGCTCCATCTCTGCCCTGTGCCCCGACCCATTGCCAAATCCCTTTCACTTCCCCTGTATTGTCCTTACACCCCGTACTCTCCTTCTCACCAACACTCTCCTCTCTCTCTCTCGTCACTATATTTTCAATTTCCCTCTCTTGAACGTGAACAGTATTTTTGATCTATGTATTATTGGGACAAATTATGTACAGGGCAATATTCTAACAGCCGTCATTTATTTTAGCAGATACTTTCGCCAAAAACTCTAATGAAAGGGGAAGTTTTTGTAAACAAGCAAGACCGGCAGCTAACTGGTTGAAACATTTCACCTTTAAGTGAACTTGAAGAGACTGTAAAAATGTGGATTTCCGATGACATGCAAAAATTGATAGAAAAAATATTACCAGAAGAGGGAGCTGCAAATCCATCTTCCGTAAGACGTTTCTGAATTATACGCTCTTTTTTCTTTCCATTGCGTGTATCAGGAGTAGCTTTTACAGAAGGTGGAGGCTTAGGAGTCTGTTGCATAGGTGCACCAAGAGAGAGTTTTTTATTGCTTGCACCACCACATGATAATTTAGGACCTTTCTTCATATTGTGACTTTTCACAGGACTTGGCTTTGAACCATAAATCGCTTCCTGCTCAGTTAGTAACTGTCCCTGAAGTTTCTTCTGGTCCTAATATTTAAAAGAAAAAATGCACACATACTTAGACAATGAAAATCTAGTTATACAAAAAACGAATATAACATGAAATTCATGACAGGAAAAGTCTATACCCTCTGCCTTTTTCGCTCTAGTTCTTTTTCTTTCTGTAGAGCTGTATACCCTTCAAGCATAGACAAAAGAGGAACCTAGATATTGGCCAAAATAAAAATGAAAAAGAAAAACCTTTAATTATTTTGAGAAATAAAAATAGGTGTCGTGGATTACTTAATTGGCTATCACTTACGCCATCATAAGTAAATTCCACCCCTTTCTCACTTTCCCAAGTTAGGGCCTTTGAAGCCAATGTATGCACCATCGCTGTTCAAGAACAATAGTATAGCACAACCATTATCAAAATCAAATGTGTATGTCTCATCACTTTACCGATTAACTTTGCTGCAAGAAGAAGACCTTTTGACACAAGACCAAAATTAATTGATACCTGGAATTTTATTAATCAATGCTCTAGCTTTTTCAGCACGTTTTAGCATAAGATGAGCACCTCTCCCAGCATTATACCGATTTTCATCCTATAAAAAAATAAAATTTACTTCAAAATATTCTACGTTTGCAACATGGCCCCAAAAGCGAGTTGCAAGAGCCAAACCCTATTATATTCCTCAAGCCAGCTCTCCTCTTCACATGCAGCCACCCACTTCTCAACCTTTTCAAGGATGTCTTTCCTGCTAAGAGCCTCCTCCTTAATTCTAGCCATTTGAAGCTCAAATTGTTCAAGCACACAAGCGGCATCAACAGCTCCTTTTTACCAATAAAAAATATTGAATATGGGAAAAAAGAAATGATGTTAACAGAAAGAAATAGATTCTTTTACACAGGTGAATACCTGATTCCATATCATCTATACTGATTGCCATCGAACCATCTGCATCTGGAATAAGATGTGTCTTCCTACATATAACTTCTAGCTCTGCCTTCTTTTTCAAAACAAGTTCCTTCATTTTGCTTACTTTCAACTCTTCCAATCGAGAAACTTCCACCTTGACCTGGAAGATAGAAAATAGGAATTGCATCAGCACCAACTCCATGTGCTTCAATCTTCAAGCCACAATATTAAGCTGGCGGGACGCCATGGAATATAATATAACCTGTATCCCTCACTGAGATTTTTGACTCACATAATTAATATAGTCAAAAGAAAGCATGCCAGGCTCCGTTATCTCGTCTTCTGATGCAACTAGATTACAAGTGACTTTGCGAAATCTCTGTTGCTCTTCCATAGGTGTGTCCATCAAGTCCCAAAGCTCCAATAATGAAGTTGCGAGATCTTGTAACTGTCAAGTTGAAAAGTCATCAAACACTGTATTTCTGAAAGAATTGTAAATGAAAAGTAACAAAAGCATATTCTAGAAATTCATGCCTGCTGCATTCTCTGTATCTTAAGCGTTCTTAGTTTTTGAGTAGCAGCACCCAACTGCTCTATGATACCATCACTGATATCTTTTGAACCTTCAGCATCCCCTAAACTTGGTTGAATATCACTGACAGTTTTCTTGAAATCCAAACCAAGCACCAAACACAGTGAGTGCAAACAGCTCAGATAGTGGTGCACCAACTTCAGACGTTTGCTCTATGTGCAAAGACAAGGAAACTATTAGAGGAGAGTTACAGAAAACCCATTAAGAATAAAATGATAAAGCCAAAGAGAGATAATACAACCTTTTCTTTTTGGAGTGCCTGCAACTCTCTTTGCAGTTCTTCAAGCCTCCTTGTGGACAAATCACTTTCATCAATTGCTGAGTCCTTTGAAGTAAGTCCATTTGACCTACAGATTTCATTCTTAATACCCTGAATCTCATCTAGGACCTTGATAAATTGATTCTTCCTATCAATTCTTCTGTTCCTCATCTCCTCTAGCTGTGGAAGGATGGCTCTGAGTACAAACTTCAAATTTTCGGGGTTTTGATCAGTCTGCACAATGGAAGACCATTAGTACTTCATAATTTTTAGCTGTTGTTTATCAAAGCATAATATCATCATATCTTTATTCATGTCAATGCAGAACTTTTGAAATTTGAAAAAGCTACGAATGGTTTTGACAATAATCAACAGGTTAAAGTTCTATATGAACTTAAGTTAGTGCACTCAGATGAAGGAACAAGATAAGAACCAATTTGATAAAGATGCTGATCAACCAGATCCAAGCCTGACCTGCCTGATGTGCACTGGTTGTTCTCCCATTGCATAGCAGATGGCCGCAAGCTCTGCTTCAGCATCATCAATTGCCTGCCTCAGCTGAGCTCTACACCTGTTTGCCCCATCCACTTTTCTTCTACAGACTTCTAAACATTCTTGTTCAAGTTCAAGCAACATTCTGTCCTTCTCGGCATCAGATTCCCCAACCTCGTCCCATATCATCTGATAGACAGTGCCACAGAAAATAAACGAAAAAAAATTACAAGTTCGTGAAAATGGCTTTGACGTTAATAAACATCGACATTAAACAAAGGCAAGGCATAAATATAACAAAACTATATATCAAATGGTGATTAGGAATATATAGAGTCAAAAAGGGAAACTACGCATGATCAAAGCCAAATAAGAACACCTGCAATTCATATAGAAGAGTTCCACATGCTGTTTGCATTCGGGAAAGAACATTGCCTTGGCCTGCCGACATTTTGGGGGTACCCATGCCTGCCCATAGAAGCCATTCTAATAAGATCACAAACTCAAATTACCACCTCCAGCAATTAACCTACCTCAGTTCAATCAAAGCTCAGCAAAACTCAAATTGCTGGCTAACAATTAAACCAATCAAGCAACCACAAACTCAATATTTTCAATAAAATGAAATTTTCGTAACCGAAGCTGATAAATCAGCAAACAGAATCAATCGATTTATCTTGCTCCCTTTTCCCATCTTCCACAGTCACTTCTTCAAAAAACAAGAAGGATAATCAACAGAAATTAAACCAATATCGGAGAGCTTGCCTGGAATTTAACGTTAAAGCGACGACAATGAGATATTCGGAAACGAGTAGGAGTGCGAGGAAAAGCTGAAGGCAGAAACTCGGGAGCAGTGGCTTTCGGAAAAATCGACCGTTGAAGCATGAGGAAACGACAAGGGTTTTAAATTCAGTGATGCGTGCAAAGTGCAAACAAGAAATTTCAAACTTCAGAGAGGAGCAAAAAGTAAATTTCATTGGGTTATGTTATTTATTACGGTCAATAGGACAAAAATAGAAGCACTTTTATCTTCTAAGTGTAATTTCAATAAAATGTTCTTAATATGTATTATTTTACTTTATTTTCCCAATGTTTATATGCTATTCTTTTTATCTTTTCCGTTGACTTTTTTTATGATTTAAATGTACAGTCAATGAAATGTTCTTAATATATGTTTGTTTTCCCAATTTTTTTTTATATGTTATTCTCTTTCTTTTCCGTTCACTCTATTTATTACATATCATTATTCTCATTTACTTTGAATTTATTTTATTTTATTTGTAATTCTTATGCAATTTTATGAACCACGCAAAATTCTGATTATGCTTGTCTTAATTGGATGCATTAATTGCGTAATTAGTGAGGAACTAGGATTAGTTGCATAATGGTGTAACGTTAACAATACCTAGTAATTGATTGCACAGATGCATTGACCAGTGATGGCATAAAATACACTATCGGCAAATTTATTTATAAATTATAGAATTAATTTGTTTTAAATAGTAAAATAAAATTATTTAAAATTTAAAGTATAAAAGCATGTAAAATAAGAAAAGAAATTAAGAAAGTTCCAAACAGTTGAAAAAGAAAAAATTTGAGAGAAAACTAAATAAAAAAATAAGTTAAAGAAGCGTGAGAAATAAAAGGATAAAAAATAAAAAAATCTTTAAATAAAGATAACTACGTCGTTTGATATTCCATATTTGAAGAGTTTATTAATTTAATATTATAGTATATATTTATTTGGAATCAAAACCCAGCATCATGAACAATATGTTTGGTTTTAGGTTTCAGTGATTATTAATGAGGAGAGAAATATATTAATATGGATAGAGGTAACTAAATTATAAAAATAAAAATTTAGTTTTTAGTCCAAGTAAAATAATAAAAAAATAGATGAGAATAATGAAGTTGTTGAACGTTATAGGAAGCAAGGGCTATATTTGTTTTTCTTTTTATGTATTTTGAAATATTTTTTTAAGAATTATGTGAAAATAAGTAAGGGATAAGGATAAAATTTAAAAATTGCGTGTGTTTAGATTAATTTCATCTAGTTTTTCTCGTTATTGTTTGAGAAAAATAATTTTTTTTATTATATTTTATTTCAAATTTCTTCTCTCATGACAATTTCCTTATCAATCAAATAATAAAATTTAATTTCCTAGGTTTCTTGTTGTATTGCCTTCCACAATAAACACTAAAATTACTTGTCAAAAGTTTAAGTTAAGCTATCTTTGCCTACCTTGAATAAAAATTAAGATTTAGGAAATAAAACGCCAAATTCATATGTACTTATTGCTTTGATTTCTTGGCGCTTGGTTTGTATATTGGAATTAGAATTTAATTTAGAATCATTCTTCATGGGGTTTATAATTGAATCATTTATTTCAATATATATGCTTGCTTCAATAAATGGCATGTGTATTATTAATATAATTAATATTTGGTGTTGGTTCTTTTGATATGGGATTTGACAAAATTTGAAAGTTTAATTTAAAGATAAATAATTGAAAATAAATCTGTAGGTGTAAATTATTTAAAAATTATATATTTATATTAATTACAATATACTGTAAACTTGTTAAAAATTTAATATGTAAAATATATTCAAAATTAAAATAGTATTTAAAATTAAAAATATATAACAAATATTTAAAAAATAAAGAACTTTAAAAAATAACAAGAGTGATAAAAAATGTGAAATGGAGTATAGAGAAAAATAAAAAAGAGATTAAAATATATTATAAAATAGAGGAGAAATAAGTAAAGTTAAAAATAAAATAATGGTAGTTTAATAAGAGCCAACCAAAGGGTAGAAAAAATAAAAGAAAAAAGAGCAAAATACATTTAAAAGATTAAAGAATAAAAATTAAAAGTTTATTAAATAAGACTAATTTAGTTATTTGACATTTTCTAAGCAAAAAGTACTTTTCAATTTTAATTATAGTGTTTGTGTGTGTGTGCATAATCAAAATTGGAGAATCATATCTGAAAATTTAGTAAGTTAGTCGATTTTTGGCAAAACTCAAATTTGAGTATTATGTAAACAACACTGATCTAAATATGTGATATATAGTCAAAAACCAGCTAACTTACTAAATTTTTGAATATGGTTCCTCAATTTTGATCATCATAATAATCCAAATAAAAATTATACGAATTATTTCAATTTTCAATTCTAAAGCCTTCTTAGCAAATGCCACCTTAGTGTTGAATTTTGAAATATGCATAGAGACTGCTGCAACATCTTTGGCACCAAAAATCAACTGCATGGCCAATTCCAACAAGTTGTGGCTGAGATTGGAAACAAATAAATCCATCCATATTTTTCAGAATTACACGGCTACCTTGTTAAATTAGAAAACACGTTCTAAAATGCTTTAAACCAGCTCTATAATTGATTAAATTAACGACAATTATTGTTCTTGCTATATAATTCATCAAAGTCACTAGTTCTGGATTATATTTATACGAGTGGCAATGTCATGTCACGCATTTCATATGGTAAACTTGTGAACTTAAGTTAACTGAAAATATCTGGTTCCAAAATAAAATTTCCCTTCTAAAGCTCGAAGGATTCAATCCAGTTATGCATACAACTCTGTGTGTCTAGAAATCCAGAACAATAATTGAAAATTTTTTGACAACCATCGGAGCCTGTTTTCTGGTTTTCAAACGAAACAAAGAGATTCTAACCCAGTACTCGATGAAAAAAACTATTTATAAGCTTGCAGTATTCAATAGAAAGCGCCCTCAATTTTCCTTCTATCCAGCAATTTGTGATAATTACAATCAAATAGGGTTCCTCGTGCCTACATAAAACAGGCGATTTTGCACCTCAATGCATGAGCAAATATAATATCTGACAATATTTATACACACACATGCACAAAAGTATGGTAAAAATATTTACATTTTGATAAAGATTTATAAATTGACTAAAGTAATCAGATGGATATAAGTTGATAAAGTTCAACGTAAAAGTTGTTGGATATACATATATTCAACCCAACAACATGCGCAATAAATTTTGTGGAACTGCTTTGTATAAATCTTCTAAGTGTATTATATGAATTTAAAATGCATTGAATAATAAACAAAAAGAACAAAAAAATTGACATTATTTTGCTAATAGGTTGAAAAATGCAAAACCCACCTTAATTCTACCTCATCGGCATCTTCAACATTTTCAAAAAAGTGTACTGTAGTATATGCATACAGTGGCCTCTATCGTTGCACTCCAAAACCGTGTACAATAAAATTATAAATGATTCATGAAACTCAATCACCATTCAATTTTTTAAAATAAGATAGTTGAGGAATAATAATTAAAATAATGAGCATATTATTTTAAAAAATTGTTAATATAATATACGTCTATTTTATAAATCTACTTAAAGTGAGTGACCAAATTTAAACTCAATGGTTCGGACACTATTAACACTTTATTAAGAGGTGCTAGGCTGATGTCTATAGGGAAATAAAGAAACCTGTAACCTTACGTACCAGGCTGGTCTGCTAAATTTCCTTTGGTTAGAGCTGCATCATTCATGGAAACAAACTAAGGAGTCACAACAATTAGAGAAGCCAAAAATTACTTGTGGAACTATAGTATACCAAACAAGGTCTCCTTACTAGAGAAGAGAGGTAAAAACAGCACAGTTCAATAATAATAGAAACAGACTGATGTTTTAATGGTTAAACAATGAGACCCTTGAGTTCTCCAGCCTCAACCTTTACCAAATATGATGATGGAATAGGATAGGTGATTTATGCTCTGCAGTCCCACGGTCCATGTTACCAAGCCATTTAAATTGAAATGGAATGATGCCTCCAGTTGATGTTATGCTTTTATTATGGCCTGGGATCAGCATTGTGCCATCCCTTTGCACATGGTGGAATACTCATGAATTCATCAAATTCTTTAACATGAATGTCACAGCATTTCCACTGCAAACAGAACAAGAAGAAACAGAAATTGTAGCCAACAAAAAGAGATAAAACCAGGGAAAATATAGAATTTCTTTTTCTTCTTCTTCTTTTTATCATGGGCAGGACAATTATACTACTTACCCCTCTCATCCTATCGTGGAACACAGCCGGCCCAGGATGGTAACTGCATGCTGTATCATGATTATCTATTTCTCTAAAAGTTTTACCACACCCCTTATTTCTACAAATCTGAGGTTGGTTTATATCAACTATCTTCTTCATGGGAGGTGGTTGGGCTTCTGGAACATCTGAATTATTTTCACTAGAAGCACCTTTTGATGCCTTTACATTCAATCCTCCGGTTTGTGAACCTGGAAAAGAGAGACAATTGGGTAAAGATACCAAGAATTTAGGTTAAAACACCAATAAGAATTTAGGCGAAGATACACTTCATGATAGGGCTCCAATGGATTAACAGTTCAAAATTATACATGCATTTTGTAGTCCTTAGAAAGCAAGACTAGTCTGTGGTTTCAAAAAATATTTGGAAAAACAAACTCTTTCACATGTAATAGGTCCCCTGGGACTCAAAGAAACCAAAAAATAGAAAAAAAAAAAAAACACAAATAATAACAAAATACCATGGTCAGAGCAGAAAAATCCTTGCTGGCACCTAGGGCAAGTATCTTTTGACATTAGATGAGAAGTAGGAGTTGCCGCAGAAACTGGCTGCTTAGAAGCAACAGGTGCCTTGGCAAGCACTGGTTTTTCAGTCGTGTGTTTTCCTGTCTTGCAACTAAAAGTATCAATAGTAATCAGCATATGTTAACAACTAAATGATAATTCACATACTAAATCAAGTTGACTGATTCTATCATTCATTATGAAATTCTTTGGTCAAAATATATAGAAACACATATGCTTACCGTCTACAATCAAGCACTAGTTCTCCTGTAATTTGTGTTCATCTTACAACAGATATCAATGAAAATAAACTATAAATCACAGGCCAAACAACATTAGCTGATGCTATTCACAGAAAATTAATGCTAATGCAGAAATATTTACTTCTACGCGCCCATTCCATGTTTCAAAGACTAAAAAGGGAGCATCAATATGTAAAAAGCAGCCCCAGCCAGCGAAAAAAAGGTATCATGTGAGTAATCACAGTCTAATGTTAGCGAAAACTAGCACAATCCCATATATTCAGGTAAAAATCAAACTTCAAACATTCTTGCCACATATAATATAGAAAAAAACCTACATACCCAGGGATCTCCAAAAATAAACTGAAATCATGACTCCTTTTCTTGCAACAGCTCCATTCTTTCATCCCATCATGAAATAATGGCTGGAAAAGATAGACCTTCAGAGTTATTTTAGGAAAACATAGGTCGGTTGGCATGATGTGTCAACCGTCAATTATGCCAAAATGAAAAAAAAAAAAAGGGTACGAAACTTACACCCTGAATAAAGAGGATGCAGCAGAAGGTGACATGCGCCATGCATCAGAAGACAAGATTAATTAGTGAATGATAAGAAGATGGAAAGTATTAAACAAAATGGAATGAAACAACAGCTCCATATTAGAATAAACTAAAAACACACATCAATGGGCCGTTCCAACAAGCACATACTTAGGTGAACCTCTGACCATGTGGTGTTAATATTACCAGTTGTGAAAAAGCTAGTGCAACATAACCTAATAAAACCTGATAGGCTTGCCAAAGTCGTGTCAGTTGTTCGTTCCACTCAAAAGTGAGAATTAAGGGATGTCGGTTGTTCCACTCAAAAGTGAGAATTAAGGGACGTCGGAAGTAGATTTCTAAAATGGAAAATAAAAAATGTTACAATGTTGCGCTGCTAATTGATAGAGTATTATTACAAGGCTTCAAAGTCCAATCCAACTACTTCCAACGTACTCAAAGTCTCAAACAAATATTAAGACCAGAATGAACTTTTATCTTCTCTAAATCCACTTAAAGGAGAATAGTTATAATAAAAAATGGCCAACAACTCACACCAGAAAATTAGAAAAAGGAAAGAAAGACGAGAGTAGCACTTCGCTGTCTAATGATAAATAATCCAGAAAAGCAAAGAACTAAATTTGTCGAGACAAATAATCATCTTACTTTCAAAAGAAACATACCAACAATAATCTAATCAATAAAACTTCATTCCATAGAAAAAGGAAATAATGAAACGAAGATAGAAAAATGTTAAAAAAAAAAAGAAGTCGGAATCAACTAGCTGAAAGTAACTGCGTGGAATCCCAGCAACTATCAACTAAGATCTCCTCGGAAGAAGATCTGTCTACCGATAAATTAAACAAAATCGACAACAAAATAAATTGAAATACTAGAGAATAGCATAGATAGCAAGTCGAGATCGAGATCAGATGGAGACAGAGGTGTACGTACGGCATCGTGATAAGTACAGGAACCATCAGGATTATCGTCTTCTGAGAAGAATGCGTCGCATCCAATCCTCTGGCATCGAACCTTCGCCATTCTCCGTATCTCTTAGTCTTCTGGTGCGCGTGATGTGTGGAAGAGAAACCCTGTCTAGGCATTTTTTCCTTTATATTTGCAGTGCAAAAATGAAGTCTTCGGTGATTTGTTCTACTGAGCAGGCCGACATGAATTCGGATCCGAAGCCCGAACTAGGTTGTTCATTGATGCGGTGAAGCCATTTTTCCTAATTTCTAATTAAAAAATGGGTCGGCCCAAGAACTACTGGCAAGAAGTCCAGTTTTTTGGGCAGAAGCCCAGTTAGATCCTCCGATCGGGCCCAATTTTCCCTGATTGCTAGGTCCGCCTCCTTTTTAGATCTTATAGAATCCAACGGCCACCAGTTATAATCGAGCACCGTTGTCATCCAACGGCCCTAAATCCCTCCCCCATCACAGTGTATAAATTTGCGAACCCTAAACCTCTCTTCTCCTCTTCCTCCTCTGCTCCAAACTGCCACACGCTTTCTGGCAGCAGCAGAGAGAACCACCCCTGCGACAACATCCGGCCATCCACGTAGAGCAAGCAGCTAATACATACGCGTATAATTTATAGATAAGTGTTGCGTATTTGTTATATCTGTAGACAAGCATGCCTTCGATTGTTGTGGCAGATTCTCAATCCTCTGACAAGAAGAAGAAGATGAAGAAAGCTGAATCTATGGAGATGGACGTCTCTAACTCTGTTGAGAAAAAGATCAAAAAAGAGAAGAAATCCAATAAAAAGAGTAAAGTAGCTTCAGAGCCTGACCCCGACGATTCTAATCTCAAAAGGAGTAAGGATAGGAAGCGAAAGGCGTTGGAAATTGGTGGCGACGATAACGAGGATGAGAGGAGCGAGACCAGCTCCGAGATGGGTGAGCCGATGAATAATTTGGGTAAGAAGAATAAGAAGTTGAAATTAGAGAGACAAGACGAGGAGGAAAAAGAAGATAATCCGAATGCCGTATCAAATTTCCGCATTTCGGAGGCGTTGAGGGAGGCGTTGAAGGCGAAGGGGATTGAATCGTTGTTTCCAATTCAGGCTATGACATTTGATATGATTCTTGATGGTTCGGATTTGGTCGGAAGGGCACGCACTGGCCAGGTTAAAATTTTTCTTTTTTAATAGGGTTTTAGTTGCTGATATTTTAAAATTCAAATTCTGCTTACTCACGCCTTTTTCTTTGGTCAATGCCTCATGATATTATGGGTAATGTAGAAAAGGGAAATGTCTCTGGTATTATGTTGGTTCGTCTCTGTTTTGTTCTTCTTTCTTGGCCCTAAAAAATCTAATTGGATGTCTTTGTCTTTGTTGGACGCTGGGAGCCGAGATGTTAGAGGTTACAGTTATGTTTGCTTCTGCTTATGCTCTTGTTTGTGCGATATTGCTTTATGGGCTCACCTTTGTGAGTTTGTTTCGGTGCATAATTTTTGGTTTTTCGAGTTGGGTGAAAAATTGGACGTTGATTCTTACTTTTGCCCCAAAACTCATTCTTTGAACCAGGGTTTTGTTTACAAAAACAGGGGTAAATCAAGATATTTGAGTTTTTGTTGTCAAAAGAAATGTTATAACATTAGCCTAGTTATTGAGTTCGGTCGAGATGAAAATTCAATACCTATATGGTGTGGAAGATTGCACGGGTTCCAAGGTTTGTTAGCTGATTTGCACTATTAGATTTTGAGCAACAAGCATGTTCAGACACCATGACAATCCTCCAGAAAGATTTCAATTTTGCTACATCCTTTTTCTGTTTCTTTTTTAGGGTTTTGGAACAACTTTATCATTTATCGGCCTTTTTCATACCATAACAGGGTAAAACATTGGCCTTTGTGTTACCAATATTGGCATCATTGACAAATGGGCCTGTGAAAGCTGCAAGAAAGACTGGATATGGAAGGGCACCTAGTGTTCTTGTGCTTTTACCTACTAGGGAATTGGCCACGCAGGTATGTAATCTGTTGTTGGCATGCAAGTGAACTCCTTGGTTTTTTTTTTTTTTTTATAAATAAAAATGCTCAATCTTATCTTTCAAACATGTTTTCATTGACTTATCTTTTTTATTGTTTCCTTCTTTTTATTTGTTATAGGTGTTTTCTGACTTTGAAGTCTATGGTGGAGCATTAGGGTTGAACTCATGTTGCCTTTATGGAGGTGCTCCCTATCAGCCACAACAGATTCAATTGAAAAGAGGTGTTGATATTGTAGTTGGCACTCCTGGTCGCATTAAGGTGTGCTCTTCGTTATTTCACTCTTGCCTCTTTCATTTGATTCAAGATTGCAAATGATGCTTATAGATGGATTTGATGGAATCCATACAGGATCATATAGAAAGGGGAAATATTGATTTTAGGGCACTAAAATTCCGGGTACTCGATGAAGCTGATGAAATGTTGAGGATGGGTTTTGTTGAAGATGTTGAACTTATTCTGGGTATGCAATTTTGGTTTCTCCATAAACATTATGGTGCCTAATTATGCTGGATGCATTGTGTTGTGCATTTATTTATCTTCACTAGCCCAATTGTAATAATTCAATATGACCCCATGCTTCTTTGCGTGTCTTTTTAAGAACCTAAATGTGAAATGCTTATTGTCTTCTTGTGCTAAATTTTTCAATATTCAATTTTGAAGGCAAGGTAGAGGATGCAAGTAAAGTTCAAACACTTCTTTTCAGTGCCACATTGCCTGACTGGGTTAAACATGTACATTTTTCTCTCTTCCTAAATTATCTTGTGTTTTGCAGTTCTCTAGTCCTGATTGCATTAAATTCTTTATTTGATCTCTGAAATGGACATTATTTTGTGATGCCAGATAGCTGCTAAATTTTTAAAACCAGATAAAAAAACTGCTGACCTTGTTGGTAATGAGAAAATGAAGGCCAGTACCAATGTAAGGCATATTGTTATTCCCTGCTCTGTTTCTGCCAGGTCCCAGCTCATTCCTGATATCATTCGTAGCTATAGTAGGTTAGTTTGTTTCTGGACTTTCATTTCAATAAATAATTTTCAAATGTTATTCTCCGTTGTTTGGCAAGTTTCACTGTTGCTTTCTTGTGCTGATGATTGCTCTTTTCTGTGGAATATACCAATCCAGTGGGGGCCGTACTATTATTTTCACAGAGACAAAGGATTCTGCTTCTACTCTTGCTGGAGTACTTCCTGGAGCACGTGCTTTACATGGTGACATACAACAGGCCACTCGTGAGGTAAGATTCTTGGTGCTAGCTTTTGCTTTTATTGTATCATCACTTTTTCTCTGTGACAGAATGATTGTAACATTGTTCTATGACCTGAAAGGCCTGTATCATTTGACGCTACCATGTGCATAAAAGCATCTTCCCATTTCATTGGATTTTTCTAAACTGCATTCTTATAATTATCTGCTTGGTCGCGCATGAAATGACATTCTTAGGTCCATAAATGCACAATTTTGAAAGTGAATGCCACTGATAAGCAGAGATATTGACATCTTACTTACCATATACATGGCTATATCTGGTTAGTGATGTGCTCTATTGCTTTCAGGTTACAATCTCTGGATTCAGATCTGGTAAATTTTCCATACTTGTGGCGACCAATGTTGCAGCAAGAGGATTGGATATCGATGATGTACAGCTAATAATTCAGGTCTGTTTTAGTTCAGTGAGCTACTCTTGATCTTTTGTTGCTGCTAATTTTGCGTATGTGGCTTCCTGCCATGTCATGTTTAATGAAAATAGTTGTTATGCTGTAGTGTGAGCCACCTCGTGACGTAGAGGCATACATTCATCGCTCTGGAAGAACAGGGAGAGCTGGTAAATCACTGGTTTTGGAATTATTTGATTTGAAGTTTTGCTAGAGTTTGACTGATAAATGATTCATCCTGCTGCTTATTGTCAGGGAAAACGGGAGTTGCGGTAATGCTTTATGATCCTAGGAAATCAAATTTCTCTAAGATAGAAAAAGAATCAGGTGTGAAGTTCGAACATCTGTCTGCACCACAGCCAGCTGATATAGCTAAAGCAGCTGGTGCTGAAGCTGCAGAAAAAATTAGTGAAATCTCTGATAGGTATTAAATTTTGTGCATATTTTTTGTTTAGTAAGCACTTGTATGGCACTAGTACTCATGTTGTATTAAAAACTTGTAGAGTCATTCCGGTGTTCAAGGCTGCTGCGGAAGAGCTATTGGCCTCATCTGATTTATCCCCCGCTGACCTCCTGGCCAAGGCACTTGCCAAGGCTGCCGTAAGTTTTTACTTCTAGTATTGGCTTAACTGGAAACCCTGTTCAATAGTTGACACATGGTTTCTCTCTTTATTTTAATGCAGGGCTACACTGAGATTAAAAGTCGATCACTTCTCAGCTCAATGGAAAACTATGTTACTGTGCTGCTTGAGTGTGGAAGGCCGATTTTTGCGCCGTCGTAAGTGCTTCAAATTCAGTGTATTTATATTTTTCCTTTTAGCTGGTGTACTGGGAAATGAGTGATGGGGTTTCCCATATTAATTGTAGAATCTGTAGAGAAGTTTGATACATTGGCCAACTTTCTTTACAAACTTGCAAGGCAAGTTGAAGTTTTGGTGTTAGTATTTAAATTTTTCTTTGGTGTAATTGTATTGCGAAAGTTTGAGCATATATGGCAAACTTGTGCTGAAAGATTTGGAAAAACAGATTTCAGTCTTAAATTTTTGCCTGAAGAATGAATGCAGCATGCTTTTGATGAACACATGCGTATCTGGTCTCTGGATGTTATGGATATATTTGTTGAGCTTATGTTAATAGCCTGTCTTTAGGCCTATTGAATTGTTCTCTTGCCTTGTGCTTTTATTTTTTAATTTTTCCCTAACGTAACACCCTGTCAGATTTGTTTATGGAGTTCTTCGGAGATTTTTACCTGAAGATAAGGTTGAGTCAATTAAAGGTCTAGCCATGACAGCTGATGGGAAGGGTTCTGTATTTGATGTGCCTGTCCAAGATCTGGACACCTTCCTCTCAGGTTCCTTTCCCCCTTTTTTTGTTTAATATATGGTGAAATTCGGAGAAGGCATCAACATGAATTCTTGAAATATTTTAACATTTATTTTACCCAATTTACACATTGTAGTAATAATACTTGGCCTGTTGATTTGTTTCAGATGTTCATATGTTTGCACCTATTAGATGATTTGAAAATCTTATACTAATTTTACTGCATTATGGGGCTGCAGGCCAGGAAAATGCTGCTGGTGTGAGCTTAGAAGTTGTGAAATCATTGCCACGTCTGCAAGACAGAGACCAGGCAAGGGGAAGATTTGGAGGTGGGGGTGGTGGTCGTGGTCGTGGTGGGTACTCCGACCGTAGAGATGGCAGGTTTTCCAGGGGCAGAGGAGGGAGGGGGGGATTTTATAGAGGTCCTGGTGGCGGAGGCAACAACCGCAAGTGGTGAAGCACTTGCCCTTTACCTTTGATGAAGGACAACTGATTGACAATGCGCAAGGGGCATAACAATTTTGGCGATGATGAAGAGACTCTTCAATTCTCATGCTTGATTTGATTTGTATTCCAATGCCATAATATTGCTCTCTTATATTTTTGTGTTTTCCTTTTCTGGTTTTTGATTCTTGCTGCATCAAACGTTTCATTAAATTATTTGAAGTTAAATGCTCTCCTCGTATTGTTCCTATTCATTGGATAATGAAAATTCAAATCTCTACATTATTTTTGCCATTGAAATGAAACTGAGTTTTTGGTGATTGTTTGTATTATGTTGATTCTGGATCAGTCAAAAGATTATTTCCAAAGCGAAATTGAACTAAGTTATATTGCTTGTTATGGAAATTTGATTCGGGGAGAAGAAAAAGACTAGCATATTTATATTTGGACTCAGCAAATCACTTTTGTTTGCCTTCTTATTGGAACATCTGAAGAAACTATTCTAGAAAATGTTACTTCTATATAATCATAGAAGAAAGATATGGATGTTAAGAGTTCATCAATTTATTTGGTGGTGGGTGCAAGTATGCATGGAACTAGAAGTTGTAAATCCATGGCAAGAGGGTGCCGAGACTGGTTCGGAGATCCCATGGCTACCACCCTACCGCCGGAAATTCATAGCTCCCGATTTATACAATGCCATTGCGCAGCGGCCGGGGTGTCGACTTTCTCCCTCTCCATCTCAATTTTGTTCTTTCCCTTCGGTTTGCTATCTCCTTTTTTCAAGGCTTTTTCATTGTGATGCTTTTAAACTAATATTTTTCAGATTAGATCAGTAAAAAACTAATTAGTAAGTAGTTTGATTAGTTGTACTTTTTTGAACAAAATCGATACCTTTAAATTATATAATATTAATAATATATTATTATTAAATTAATTTCATAAATAAGTGTAATTTAATTTAGTAATATGCTAATTGATAGGTTTTCAATGTAATATTGAAGATTTAATAATCCAATCAGAATAAAAAATTATTACAAAAATTAAAAAAAAAACTTATTAACTACAAAACATTTAAAAGTATAAAATTAGCTCTGCAAAATAAAAACACATCAATTAAGATAAACAATTTAAATTTTAAGATAGAATTTTTAAAATATTCAAAAACTCCATTACAAAAACAAATGGACAAAAATTGCTAAAAAACAAACAACATAAAAAAGAATATATATATATATATATATAATGTATTCTAATTAATACTTAGGAAGTTGTAAAGGTTAGAAATTTTAAAAATGTGAAAGTTATTTTGTAATTTTCCTTTTCAAAAAATTGTTAAGATTTGTTTTTAATTTTTTAGATCAAAATTGATTTTGATAATTTTTATTGCACCGAGTTTGATCGATTGGTACCAAGTTTAGAGAAATTTCAGACTTTGATGTTGAGCCACGTAACCATGTTCAAGAATTGATTGTAAGAACCAATATCCGAACTTATTTTTGGAGCCACGAGGTTCTAACAGTGGGTTGAATTTTGTTGGATTCTTTATTTATTTTTAAATTTTAGTATATATTTTTAAATATTTTTTATTAAAAATTATATAAAAATAAAAAATATAATAATTAAATATATATTTTTACGCTTTGAACGAACCATAATTTAAAAGCCTTTATTTGTCCCCCAAAAATCTGTCACCGCCTGGTACTATCAACTATGGGATACGTGGTTTTGCCTTTGCAGCATCCTCCCAAGTGTATCTGAGTGGACAACGGATGAATCATTTCTGTTATTAAATTCGAGCCGTAGGCGTGCTGGAATTGTCATAAGAATGGGAGAGACCGTGGCCTGAGGATGTTTATGTAACTGAAAAATTACTAGGGCAATCCTTAGAATGAAATTTTCTTCTCAGAGAACAGAGCGAAAGGGAAAATTTCGACTCAGAAAATAAATCTCATCGATAGAAGAAAAGATTTCCGCCAAATGAACGAGTCACAACGGCTGCATCTCAAGAACACCATAGCACGCTTGATACACAGCTGCAAGAACATCAGGGAGTTCAGTCAAGTACATTCCCATGTCATAGTATCACAGGATCTATCGCCAAACGATCGATCTTTTCTCGTCTCTCGCCTCGTCTTCTACCTTTGCACCGTCTCCGAGTCATCTGCATCTTTAAAATATGCCAATAAAATCTTCAACCTCATCCAAGACCCGAGTCTTTTTGTATATAACGCGATGATTAGAGCAAGTGCGACGAAAATGAAGGACCCCACATCGTGTGAGTCCTTAGTTTTGTATAAAGAGATGCTGTGTGGCGGTCTGGTACCCGATTGTATTACGTTTCCTTTTGTGCTGAAGGAATGCTCGAAAAGGGGTGATGGGTTCGCCGGTCAGAGCGTCCATGTTCATGCATTGAAGTTTGGGTATAAAGGCGATATTTACGTGCAGAATGCTTTGATACGTTTGTATTCGGACTGTGGGATTTTAGAAGATGCGAGGAAGGTGTTTGATGAAATGTCCAACAGGGATGTGGTTTCGTGGAATTCGATGATTAATGGGTGTTTGAGAGGTGGGGAACTTGATGTAGCGTTGGGATTGTTTAGGGAAATGCAGGAGAGGAAAAATATTATTACTTGGAATTCGTTGATCACAGGATTAGTTCAAGGGGGAAGGGCGAAGGAGGCTTTAGACGTTTTTCATGAAATGCAAGTTTCAGCAGATGGAAAGAATATTGTCTGCCCAGATAAAGTAACGGTGGCGAGTGCTCTATCGGCTTGTGCTTCTCTTGGTGCTATTGATCACGGTAGATGGGTGCATAGTTACTTGGAAAGAAGTGGGATGGAATGTGATTTGGTGATTGAGACAGCTTTAGTGGACATGTATGGGAAGTGTGGTTTTGTTGAGAAGGCATTTCAGGTTTTCAGGGGGATGCCTTGTAAAGATGTTCTGGCATGGACGGCCATGATTTCAGCGTTTGCAGTTCACGGGTATGGAAATGAGGCCATTGAGCTTTTCACAGAGATGGTAGCAGCAGGAGTGAGGCCTAATGGAGTCACATTCGTGGGATTGCTGTCCGCCTGTGCACACTCTGGGCTTGTTGAGAAAGGTCGCTGGTGCTTTGATATGATGAGATGTGTTCACGGCATAAAGCCCCAGGTTGAACATTATGCATGCATGATTGATACACTTGGACGAGCTGGTCTTTTTACTGAGGCAGAAGATCTTATCAGAAGCATGCCAATGAGGCCAGATGTTTTTGTTTGGGGTGCACTGCTTGGAGCTTGTCAGCTGCATGGAAATGTTGAACTAGGAGAAAAAGTAGCTCATTACTTGTTCGACATGGAACCTTATAACCACGCATTCTACATTATTTTGTGTGAGTTATATGCTAAATCTGGTAGATTTGATGATCAGAAGAGGATTAGATCATTGATGAAAGACCAGGATATAAGGAAGTCAGTTCCAGGGTCTAGCATGATTGAAGTTGATGGTGTTGTCTATGAATTCTCGGTGAAGGGATCACCTCAGATTCTGATGGAGGCTTTGCAGTGTGTGTTGATGATGTTGAGTAATGAGATGGAGATAGAAATGGATATGGGTGTCATCATCAGGTAATCACTGGAGAAAAATTTTAGTGGGGGTGTGAGATCCTCGTTTGATTTTTTGAGCAAATATTGTGTTATATATATGTGCCCCAAAATTTGGGAATATGAGTAAATTTTAATTTTGGTACCTTCGTCTTCTACAATTTTTGCCAAGTAATTGGCAAACCAAGAAGCAAACGATGGTAGAGCTTTATTGTCCCTTTAGAACCTCTGATTTCCTTGTTTGGATTTCTTGTTAGTTGGCTCAGGAAACTGATGAAACCCGAAAACATCTTTTTTCTTGCTTGAATATTATGCTGCATCTTCTATTATAGCACAGTGAAGTTGAAAGATAGAAAAGCGAAAATTTATCAAGAAGATATCATACGCCAAAAAATCTATCAAGGTTTTTATCTAGTGCTAAAACTTGAGGGGCCCCTAGTTCTGGTGAAAACTCACCAACTTGGAAAGCTGATTGCCTGTTGTCTCATCTTTAAGTCTTGGTCTTCTTATTTTTTATATCAACCCCCTTTGGACATTTTGGCCATTGACTTCACCACTAGCACTTATCTAATGAAGATCTGGTAAATATCACAAGCCTTACATCACTTGGTTGCAACTGCTCTTTCTGCCCACAGGATTCCAACAAAGGGACTCATTGTGAGTCAACAAATTCTAGGTTCATTACAAAGGATAACTAGGAAACAAACATTTCATCTCTCTCTGTTCACACATAGATATTTTCAACTGAAACAAGTGAACTATGAACTATATGTGAGAGCAGTAGCAGTATTAAGTTCTGGTCCGTGCCAGAATATATTGCAAAGAATATGGATGTGCTGAATAATCTCATCTTATTAGTTTCAATTTTTGTTGCAGTTCTAGCAATATGTGCAATCAAGATTATCCTTGGACTATCAAGAAAGGAGAGGAAGAAGTATCATCCTGTCAGAGGCACAATATTTCATCTGCTGCTGAACTACCGCCGGATCTATGATTACCTGACGGATCTGACCCGCAAGAACGCAACTTTCAGAATCCTTTATCCTGACAACACTGAAATTTACACTTCAGATCCTGCAAATATTGAATACTTTCTGAAAACAAACTTTGCAAACTATGGAAAGGTACGCCCTCTTTACTAGGAAAAATCAACATCTTTGGAGCATGGGAACTTCATTTATTCTTCATGTTAGAAAAAGTCTTGTGGTGCAGATATGTTTGAAGTAGAAGTATCAAAAATCTTCCTGATCACTTGATAATCAAAAACCGAGGGCCTTTAAAATTACTGAGAGTAGCCTATGACCATCATTTTTAGCTCCTGAAAGTGCAATATGTCAATGTAAATACCCTTCATTTACATCATAAATCGTAGATGAGCATCCATGATAGCTGCCTTAGATGTGCATGAACTCAGACATAAGCACTGAAACAAGCGTAGTTTATAATAAATATATCAATTTATGGCCATTTATTCAAGGAAGCAGATAGTTTCCTTCATACAATAAGATTCACTTACAGAATAAAAATTGATAGCAATATCTAGCTCCTAGTTCATGGAATTTATGCTTTAAGAAACTACAGCTTCCAAGGTAGTTGGTTAAGCTCGTTTCACTTACACTTGGTTGTGCAGGGAAGGGGATTCTTTTAATATGAGAATTTGCACAATCCACAAGAATTGTTAGTTGTCTTTAGCCATTGAGGGGACTGCTTTTTCACAGAGCTATTCATACAACCATTACTACACGTCTGTTATAATGGACAGAAAAACTAAATTTTGCAGGGTTCGTTCCACCATGACATATTGGAAGGTCTTCTAGGGGATGGAATCTTTACAGTTGATGGTGAACGGTGGCGACATCAAAGAAAGATGTCAAGTTATGAATTTTCCACTAGAAATCTAAGGGAATTCAGCAGTGGTGTCTTTAAAACCAAGGCAGCTAAACTTGCACGGGTTGTTTCTGCAGCAGTGGACTTGAATAAAACAATTGAAATCCAAGTAATTAGTTTTTGGCTAATGTACCCCTAACTATATCTGCATCTATTCATTTGTAGAAAAATTAAAATTAGAAAGAAGAATAACTTCTTTCACCAGAAAAATTAACATTTTTGTTCGAATGTGCAGGATTTGTTAATGAAATCTACGCTTGATTCGGTTTTCAATGTTTTATTTGGTGTGGATCTAGACAGCATGCATGGAACAAACGACAGAGGTGCACAATTCTCTGAGGCTTTTGATGAAGCAAGTGAAATGACCTGTTACCGTTATATAGATATGTCTTGGCCAATCAAACGATTTCTTAACATTGGATCAGAGGCAAAACTGAGGAAAAGCATGAAAGTGGTTGATGAATTTGTTTACAAGGTTATTGAAAGCAAGATTGAGCAACTTAGCAAGCCGAAAGATGACCTACCAGTAAGTTTAATGAAATAACCTTATAGTTTGTGTTTAAGTGTGGTTGTAGTTACTCCAGGCCATAGATCTGAATGACAGGTGAACAAAGGAGATATTCTGTCAAGGTTCCTGGAAATGAATGAAACAGATCCCAAGTACCTGAAGGACATAATACTAAGTTTTATGATTGCTGGGAAAGACACAACGGCTGTAACACTTTCCTGGTTTTTATACATGATGTGCAAGCACCCTCTCTTACAAGAAAAGATTGTAAAAGAAGTGAGGGAGGCAGCAAATTTTAAAGAAAACATGAGCATTGATGAGATAGCAGAGAGTATTAGCGAAGAAACACTGGACAAGATGCAATTTCTCCATGCAGCTTTAAGTGAAACTCTTAGACTATATCCTGCAGTTCCAGGGGTAAGTTCACAATTGTTTGTATCACGTGGAAGCTTTGATAAGATTTCTTTGGTTCGCATTATGGCTTTTTATGTCTCCTGCAAACAGGATGGAAAGATGTGTTTTTCAGATGACACTTTCCCTGACGGTTTCAGTGTGAAGAAAGGGAATCTAGTGTCATATGTACCTTACACCATGGGTAGGCTGAAATCTTTATGGGGTGAAAATGCTGAGGAATTCCGTCCGGAGAGATGGCTCGATAAAAACGGAGTGTTCCGGCAAGAAAGTTCTTTTAAATTCACTGCCTTTCAGGTAAGAATCGTTTTCCTTCTGCTCCTGCATTATGATTTATGCCACAAAACACCGAGACAGCTTAACAGTTTCTTCTACAAACATAGAACGAAAAGAAACACTGATGTTTTCCATCTGACCTGAAATTTTGGGATAATTGGCTACTTTGGGTTTAAGCTAGATTACTTTATGCAGGCAGGCCCGAGGATCTGTCTAGGAAAAGAGTTTGCTTACAGGCAGATGAAAATTTTTGCATCGGTCTTGCTGAGTGCCTTCTCATTTAAGTTGGTTGATGAACAAAAACCTGTAAACTACAGAATCATGTTAACACTACAGATTGATGGAGGACTCCACCTTCGGGCAAGTCACAGGATGGCACACTGAAATATAATAGAGGCATTACTATCTCTTTTCTTGTGTGAGCTCTTCTACCCTGCAATATAGAGAAATGCTAAAAATAATGCCTTTGTGCATGCATGTAGACATTTATAATCGTCGGATGGAATGGAGTAGTAGAAAATGCAAATTTATTTTTCTGGTGAGATTACATCAATTTTTTTCACAGCTACGAGTATTTGATTACAGAGTTTCTAGCTTACAGATTGATAGTGATCAGAAGTTGCCTGGTTGAAATTTTCGAAAGTTTCGGTACATTGTCAATTTCAATGATAGAATGGAGTTCATGGACAGATCAACGTAAATGCGTTTTAATTTAAATCCATAAACACGTCCCATGTATGAATGATATTGAACTGAGGAGAGAGTGCAAAGCAATTTGAACAAAGGAAGCACTTTCCTACTACGAAGTACCAATGCTGCAGCTTACTGCAATTCCTGTTGAAACAAGATGATTGGGGGAAATCAAGAAAGTTAAACATCAAGAATTGAAGATTGTACAGTGAAATAAACACACCATACAATTAGGCACGTCTCCATAAGATAAGGATTCAAAAAGACAAAGCAACCAACTGGAGTGGGGTCGATGTTCTTTCAGTAAAGCTGCAGTGCGTAAATAATAAGCCATTTTGGACTTTCTGGCCATTGACTTCACCACGAGCATTAATTTAATGAAGACTTAGAAAATGCCACAACCCCTCCATCACTTGGCTGCAATTGCTCCTGTATTTTACCCACAGGAATCAGGATTCCAACAAAGGGACGCAGAAATTCTGTCAGGACCATAGTAGGTAAACTTTGAGTCAACAAATTCTAGATTCACTACAAAGGATAAACTTGGAAAGAAACATTTCATGTGTCTTCATATATAGGTCTTTACAACTGAAACTAGATAACCATGAACTATACAGGAGAGTAGTAGAAGTACTAATTTCTGGTCTGTACTGGAGAAGACTGCCAAGAATATGGATGTGCTGAAGAATCCCATATTATTACTTTCAACTTTTGTTGCAGTTCTAGCAGTACTTGCAATCAAGATTATCCTAGGATTGTGGACAAAGGAGAGGAAGAAGTACCATCCTGTTGCAGGCACAATATTTCATTTGCTGCTGAATTACCGCCGGGTCTACGATTACGTAACAGATCTGACCCGAAAGAACACCACTTTCGGAATCCTTTATCTAAACAACACTGAAATTTACACTGCAGATCCTGCAAACATTGAATACTTCCTGAAAACAAACTTCGCAAACTATGGAAAGGTATGATTTCGAGCCCTCTGGTTATTTGGAAAATCAGCATCTTTATGGCATGGGAACTTACTTTCCTCTTCATTTTAGACAAGTCTTGTGGTGCATATATTTTTTAAGTAGAAGCATCAAAATTCTTCATGATTACTTAATACCCAAAAATTAAGGTCTCTAAAACTACCGAGAATGTCAGTGGGCGTGAGCTTTAGCTCCTGAAACTGCAATATGAATCATAATTTAAAGAGGTGTAGGCAGTCCTGATTAGGTTTGTGCCCAAGATGGATGCCATAGATGAGCATAAATTCGCATATGAGTAAGGAAGCAAGCATAGTTTAAATAAATATCTGTCTGTGGCCATTTGTTCAATGAAGTTTCCTTCAACCAATCAGATTCACTTACAGCACTAAAATTCATGCCAATTTCTAGCTCCCAGTAGATGGAATTCATACTTCAAGAAACTATAGCTCTATGAGGTAGTAGTTGAAGCTCTTTCCACTTACCCTTGGCTGTGGGGGAAGGGATCCTTTTAACACGAGTATTTGCATGTCCACAAGCATAATTTGTTTTTAGCCATTGAGGGGACAGCTTTTTTTTTGCATATTTAATCTTACAAACAACCAGAATTAGACCTCTGTTATAATGGACAGAAAAAGCTAAAATTTGCAGGGGTCGTTTCACCACGACATCTTGGAAGGTCTTCTGGGGGATGGAATCTTTACAGTCGATGGTGAAAGGTGGCGACATCAAAGAAAGTTGTCAAGTTATGAGTTCTCCACCAGAAACCTAAGGGAATTCAGCCGCGGTGTCTTCAAAACCAATGCAGCTAAACTTGTGCGGGTTATATCTACAGCTGTGGACTTGAATAAGACAATAGAAATTCAAGTAATTACTTGATAGTGTCCCCCAAATTGCATCTAGATCATAGACAAGTTTTCACCAGAATAATAGACATTCTTTCTCCATTTTTCAGGATTTGTTAATGAAATCTACACTAGATTCGGTTTCCAAGGTTTTGTTTGGTGTGGATCTAGACAGCATGTGTGGAACAAACGAAGAAGGTGCCCAATTCTCTGAGGCTTTTGATGAAGCAAGTGAGATGACCATTTACCGTTATATAGATATATCATGGCCAATCAAACGATTTCTCAACATTGGGTCCGAGGCCAAATTGAGGAAATGTATGAAAGTAGTTGAAGGATTTGTTTACAAGGTTATACAAAGTAAGATTGAGCAACTCAGAGGGCTGAAAGAAGACCAACCAGTGAGTTTAACAAAATAACCTTATTGCCTTTGTCCTAATAACATTGTAGTTATTCCTGACTACCTATCTGAATGACAGACAAATAAAAGAGATATTTTGTCGAGGTTCCTGGAAATGAATGAAACAGATCCCAAGTACCTGAAGGACATAATACTATGTTTTATGGTTGCTGGGAAAGACACAACTGCAGTAACACTTTCCTGGTTTTTGTACATGATGTGCAAGCACCCTGTATTACAAGAAAAGATTGTAAAAGAAGTGAGAGAGGTAGCGAAGCTTAAAGAAAACTTGAGCATTGATGAAATAGCAGAGAGCATTACTGAAGAAGCACTGGACAAGATGCACTTTCTACATGCCACTTTAAGTGAAACACTAAGGCTATATCCTGCTGTTCCATGGGTAAGTTCACGATTCTTTATAGGTCTCTGATGACATCTCTTTCCATCGTCACTAATATTACTCCTTTATATCATCTGTCTTGCAAAACCAGGATGGAAAGATGTGCTTTTCAGATGACACCTTCCCAGATGGTTTCAGTGTGAAGAAAGGGAATTTAGTGTCATTCGTACCTTACGCCATGGGTAGGTTGAAGTCTCTGTGGGGTGAAGATGCTGAGGAATTTCGTCCAGAGAGATGGCTTGATGAGAACGGGGTGTTCCGGCAAGAGAGTTCTTTTAAATTCACTGCCTTTCAGGTAAGGATTATATTCCCTCTTCCCCTGCATTATGATTTATGCTACGAAAACATGGAATGAAATAAAACGCTGATGATGTCCACCTGTCCTGAAATATTGAGGCAATTGGCTTTTTGGCCTGAAGCTAGATTGTGTTTTTGCAGGCAGGCCCAAGAATCTGTCTAGGAAAAGAGTTTGCTTACCGGCAGATGAAAGTTTTTGCATCGGTCTTGCTGAGTGCCTTCTCGTTTAAGCTGGCTGATGAACAACAACAGGTGAACCATAGAATCATGCTAACACTGCAGATTGATGGAGGTCTCCATCTTCGTGCTAGTCACAGGACGGCACACTGAAATATACCCTGCAAGATAAAGAGATACCATGTATGTATGTATGTATGTATATATGTACACATATACACATAAACGTTAATAATTTCCAGCAGGAATGGAGTCGACAATGCATATTTCCTTTCTCTGTTCAGCATACGTCAAACATATTTTTGCAGCTAAATAGTATTTGAAATAAGGAAGCAATTTCTTACTACATCGGACCAGTGCTGCAGCATACTACAAGTCCTGTTGAAACAAGATGATTCAGGGAAATCCAGAATGTTGAACATTAAAGCAAAAGCACGTATATGTAGAGATGAAGACCATTGTCTGAACTTCAACCCAGCAGGCGCATCCAAATTCAGGGAAAACTAGCGTAGGCTCTTTCAAATTTTGTTTCAGCAACGCAGTAGTGCATAAATAATGAGCTATATGCTTATCCAGAACTAAACAGCGCTTGTCAAGAACTAACACCCTTTAAACTAATCATCGTGTTCCATGAAAATCAGAATAAAGAGACATAACCCGTTTAATGCGGCGTTACTGGGCCAGGACAAAATGGGTTTCTGTTCCAAGTTGTTGGGCTTGAGTTTTGAGTCTTCGGGATCATGTAGGCCCATTTAAATTCGGCCCACAAGTCCAAAAAGACTCCTTGATTTTAGTTTGGGCACATAAAAAAGTCGTAATAATTTCAAATCTCTTTTACCCCATAAGATTTTAGAGTGATTGATGGAAATAAGTCAAGTGGCTGAATATAAATTTTCTTAATTTTCCTCATTTCCGTCATTTTACAATATATCTTTTAATTCGAAGGCATATTATCATAGCTATGAATGGAAAAAAAAAAAGACCAAAAGAATTGGGCGTTTGGTTGATGTGGGCCGAGTGCCACTGGTCATGTGATGATTGAGTTTAATTAGTCAAATTTTGTTCCCACAAATGTTGTGGCTAAAAGAATTGAGCCGAGTGATGACCATATATTATTTTACAATTTCAATTGCAAATCATTGTATGGAGCCATTGTCTACATTAAATCACTAAAAATTCCTTCCTTAAAAAAGTATTAAAATAATAATAACGTCCCCCTAATAATCTCCAATAATCCAGGTCTCTCCATCTCCCTTAGAAGCAGCCTGTTCGTAATATTCAAGATTTAACTAATCAAAATACGTACTTTCAAATATATAATTTATCAAAATAATTCTTTTTATCCCTTTGCAATACTACTATTTCTGAATTTTTACAATAATTTTCTATCTCCAATAAAATTTACGTCTAAATTGTTAGTTGCTGGCAATTATGTAGAAGAAGTAAATTTAGGAAATTAAGTTCCGAGCCATATGTTTTGTTTCCATGTATTCTAAGATTTTTAAGAGTCTATATTTATGATGAAATATAGCTTGAAAAGAGGTTTAAAGAAGGAGGAGATCCAGCAGAACAATCGTGGAGATATTTTCTTTTCATAAGTTAAGAAGATATGGTATGTGTGGAGGCTTAATTCCTGTAGATTATTAGTCATTTAAGATATGTGATGCATTTGTGAATACGAAGTTGATTTTAAATACCACCGTTAATATTGCCTTGAACGCCTTGCTTAATAGAACTTTTCTGCATTAATTAACAATTTCACCCATTGATTAACAATTTTATTCACTATTCCCATTGTTATTTATATTTCCCGGCATGGGGGTCAATGTTAGGGACCACATCTCAACAATGATTATACTCAGCGTTAATTACATAGATTGCAATGTGACTATCAATAATAATGCCCACCGTGACAATTAAAACACACAAGCCCTCCACTAATTTAGGGGATTAGTAATTAGGCTACTCATCTGACCTATAAACATTCACTAGTAATATAGTCCATTACACATGGCTTATTTGAACCATATAATAAAACAATCACAGTTATGAAGGAAATATACAGTCCCACTTCTAATTTAGGGTCATCAATATTGGCTTATAAAAAATCCAACTAGTTGCCACGAGTCCTGAGTATTACTTATTGCATATGGCCAAATGTAATGGTTGGTACGTGTGGTACGTATACTTTGGAATTAGATGTTGTCTTCATACTCTCAAAGCATAGATATGTTGGGGGATCCGAGGATGAGCACTGGTCAAACAGAATGTCGATGCTTTCATAGATTATGTATGACGAGGCCTTACATTCACTTCCACTTAGTGGATGGATGTTATGGTGAAAATGTGGGATGCCTACCCTGGCTTCAACTGCCATGTGAAGTTACCACAGGGCATAGCCAATAAACTGAAGGCAAGGTGGAAGAGATATAACCAACTACTGACATTGGAGGCTGGATTCAGATGGGATGATGTAAATCACAGGGTGATGGGCATAGGCTAAGTCCGACAAACTTGGCTGGCGATGGGTTTGCATTTCTTGAAATGTGGCTTGTAAAACCTTATTCATTACCAACTAATTTCTTGTCATGAATCCAATCTTTGTCGGCACACCCCAAAGGCAGGACGTTGCGAAGCAAGGGTTGCCCACTTCATAGAGAATTGACGGACATATTTTCCTTCTGGACTGCTACTGGACGAACGGCGCGCTCCTCTACTGAAACACTCCCACCATCTCTAGTATGCCATGCACGGGAAGATGCGTATGAGTAGGCCGACACTAAGGATGTCGATCAATATGATGTCTCACATGCATCATTCTGTAATTCCCACACCCCTATCGAGCTTCGTGATGGACAAAAGAAGCCAAAACCTCATGCGATTGTCCCAGCCGTGCAATCATGGGAGAGAGCAAACAACGTGGTTGTCTTGACAGACGGAGATGTGCATAGAGGCCCTTGAGCAAATTCTCGATGTACCCGAGGAAACCTATTACCATGCCCTCCCAAAGGTCGAGGATCCAACTCGTCGCCGAATCTTCTTGGCCCTTGGGCCGGTAGCTTGACAAGTTGGGATTAACTGCGGGGTAGGCATGCCTTTACTGTAACCTACCAACGAATTTGTATAGGTTCGCCTATGTTTATGTAATCTATGTCTTCTTTTATGATTGTATTTCATTCATGGCATTTTATATTAACTATAAGACCCCAGCTCCATCATGTAATCAATAATTTTATTTGGAATATGTACGTATTTTGTTTGTCTAGGAGGATGACGAAATCGAATGTCACATATATTAAGATAAAAGGAACATTTAAATTTAATGGAAGCCGCAACAACATTGAGGTCACATTTTGGTGTTGTCCAACTTGTAAGATCTTTTTAGCATTACGTCAATGGATTGTGCAATATTGCGTTTCATCGCCATTCGGATTCAATTAATTCCAGCGCTCACTAGAAACAATCAATCGCCACCTCCACGTAGTGTGTAGTATACTAGGTTCTATGGTGCCTCAGTACATTTGCTTGCTTGACACGATAGTGGTGCCGCATACTCATGATGCCTTGTATGATTCTACACATGGAGCGTAAACTTTCCACTAGGATTGGATCGGGGCAATCGGTGGTATGGTGGTACCTGAGTAGGTCCCAACAAATAGGTCCTCTTGATATCGGAGTAAGAAAGTAGTGCTAAGCCAAAATGTTACGGTTGCATGCTCTTTTTGACCTTAAATTCACATTTGTGATAGTGGGCAAGGGAGAGAGTGCGATAGAAGTGAAAGTTCTTTAGCACGTTCTTCAGACTCCTGGATATAACTTCCCATGGTCTCTCTCTGGTGTGGACCTAAGAACATCACACCCACTTTCTTTGTTTAGCGTGTAATATACGATTCTCATGTTTCTTGCACATGTAGGTAAATATGTGGTCTACGCCAGGTATACTTACATCTCGGGGCTCCTAATACCATACCGCAGCGAATGCTACCACAATCCCAAGTGGGTGGCGCTGGTCAAAACCCACAAACAACGAGGGAGATGTTCAACAGGCGGCATTCATCCATCCAAACCCCATAAATGCTGCTTTGGCGTGCTAAAGTAACGGTTCTCCATGCTGAAGGGTCTCATGACAAACTACACCCTCAACGCCCAAGTCGAGATTGTCATTACTATATGTGTGATACACAACTTTTTCATCACTCAGTGCAATGACATCTGATTTCTAAACGAGGTCGCTGATCCTAAGTGGGCCAACGATGAGAAGGAGCCATGCAGCAGATCAAGGTTAGGTAGAATTCACTGCTTAGGCATGCTGAGGATCACGTATGATGCCCAAATGCACAAGGTCTGACTGGGTCTTGAGTTTTGGGAGGGGGTGAATGCGTAATACAGCTAGTAACCACATGTTCTTATTGCACACATCTCACTTTGTTTGTGTGTACATAGTCTTGTAAGACCTCATTTTGACTTGGTCTACAATATGATATTTCCATCTCCTTCTCAGAGGCATTGGCACCAGTTCTAGTTGGGTTCGTCAACCTCAGGTGGGAGGCGAGTGACGTGGCCCCTAGTTCCGTACACTTGTCTTGTGGTTGTGTCGTAGGGGTTCTTTTGCCATTTACGTCTCTACATTTTGTTTATGCAATTTGCGTAGTGATTGTTATGACTATCTTGGCAAGTTAACCCACACCAAATAACTGTTCAAATTAGCGATGAAATCGATACCTAAATTATGGAATATTAACATCAATAACAATTCTGTTCAAGGGGGCAGTGGAAAATAGTTGACATTGTTTGGTGAGTGTAGCACATTATTCATTCAACTACAGTAGTATTAGTAATAATAACTTAACTCGTGATCATATCTGCCGTAATGTTTAGTAATATCATAAACAAAGGTTATGTTAGGAAGTTATTTTTAAATTCTAACACAATGTCTCAAATATTAAACTACGAAAAGTTTCGTTTAAATTCAAATTCAATTTTTCCTTCTCTTATATATAAAAATAATTCAATCATTATACTTATTAACAATCAAATCAATATTTATATATATCACACGTATACTCACATTTATTTTTATTTATATATCTATATTATTTTATCATTCAATCATTATTATATATTATATATATGTATATATATTCAAATTAATTATACTATCCATCCTATCAAAATTTTCATTTCAAACATACTATTTTATCATAATATAACTCCTACCAAACATTTTCTTGAACAAAAAGCTCTCTCCCGAACGCAGCCAAAGGCATCAGTTCTGTTACTTTATAAACTGCTAATTATTTCAGAAATTGTATTGAAATTTAAAATAATAGTAATAATTATAAGAACAACATTGATCATAGTAATAATAACAAAAATAACAATAATACTGATAATAATAACAATAAAAAAATATGGTGCATTTAATAATAATTACAATAATAGGAATAAAAATATAATACCCTGTAATGATAATAAAAGTAATTATAATGTTATTGACAATAATAATAATGATATTAATATTATTGACAATTATTGTAATAGTAATAACAACATGAAATACTATTAAAGCTCGAGTTGAGCTTGATATTTCTCGAGCTCAAGTCAAGCCCATTCGACCTCGAGCTTTTCTTAAACTAAGTTGGTTGAAGCTCATTTTTCTTTGTTCAAAAGGCTCGTGGACTTTTTTATTTTTAATTATTTATGTTTTTGTTTTTTTATATAAATAATAATATATGAATATATATATATATATTCAAATGAAATACTTAATTAGTAACAATATTTTAATTTTTAGTAATTATTTTGTTTATGATTGTATCTACTTGTATATATAGTGTATTAAAGTTTGATTTGAATATATATTCAAATTTTAAATCATAAAATTATATATCAAAATTTTGTAAATATCTAAAGTTTTAATTTTGACTTCAAAAAATTTAAGAATGTATATTAAAATATTTATAATATCTAAATGATATTGGGATATCATAAACTAATATAAATATGCATATTTTATTAACATATTAGTGTATAATCATTTCATTTATAAATAGATAAGATGTTAGGATTTTATTTTAATATATATTTTAGAAATATGAATCTATAAAATTTTCATATTAAATTCAGTAATGTCCATAATTATTAATATTCATAAATGAAAAAAAAATTATATGAAACTATAAATAGTATAAATTAATGAATAAATGAATCTTCAGCATTATTTTATTATATAGTAATTGTAATACACACACACATATTTACAATATGTTAAATCCTAACTTTGATGTATAGTTTTTATCTTGTATTTTTATAAAATTTTAGATGAAAAATTTAGAACATTTAAATTTTTTAGTTCATATATGTGATATAAACATAGCCTGTCATGTCAAATGATAAAAAATATATTTCAAAATTATTAGTTAAAATTATAAAAATAAATATAACCCAATGAAAATAAGAGCAAAACTTTGCAAAAATCTGATCGAAATAACAAATATTATTTCAAATTATATAATTTTTTTAGATAAATTAAAATTCTATCATTGTTGAATAGTTTATCAATGATCATAAAATACTATTTTTATCTAGTTATTAAATATTCAAATATGTTTAAATATCATTTTTTAAATTGTTGTACTATTTTATAAAGTTTTAAGTTATGTTTCAAAATTTATTATTGATGTTTACTTTCCATATTGTTGTAAAATATTATTTTTATTCACAACATTTAATTTGAAATTATCCTATCAATTAAATTTAATTGAAAGGATATATTTTTATTTTTTAAATTTAATTAAATTATTTTAAATATTATTTTTATTATATATATATTAAATTTATAAAATAATTAAATTAAATTATTTTTAAGCTTAAAAATTAAATAAATTGATTCAAAGTTGAACTCGAGCTTAACACTTATGGATTGATCTCAAACACACTTATGTTTTGAACTTGAGCTAACTCAAGCTTGAGCTCGAGAAAACATAAGGGCATTGGTGTCGAATTCGACGTGTATGCCATCTTAAAAGCAATAATAACAATAGTAGATGTTTACTAATAAATGCAAAATATCTACACTAACACGTCTACATTATTTTTTACAAATAATTACCATTCCACAGTCTCATTTCTCACAAAAAAGATTTTCTCATTTTTTTCTCAAAAAAAAAAAATCTTTAAACGGACTGTCACCTAATCATTACATTTAATTCTTATGTAGCATTATTGATATCATATCTATCATTAATGGACAAAAAAAAAAATTCAAATTCTCTCTTTACAATATTTCAGAATAGATTTTCATGCCTAAATTGAATAGTTGGAGAATCTCTCGCCGATTCGGGAATTCACATTAGGCTTTGCACTTTTTAACTGCATTTTTGGCGGTGAAACTTCATGGTTATGTTTGAACCCTATTTTCAACGCCAAAACATCCTCTCAGACTTGACTCAATTAAACGTGTAATTTAATAATATTTTAATTTAAATTTAAATTTTAACTTTTTTTTACGTATATATAATTAATTAATTATTTTTCAATTATTACACTTATTTATAATCAAATCAATATATATATATATATCACAATTATACTCACGTTTATTTTTATTTATAACTTAAAAAATATAATCATTATACTTATAAACTATCACATATGATCATTATTATATATTTAAATATATGTTCAAATATATTACAATATTCATCGCATTAAAATTTTACTTTTAAACGTAATACTTATCCAAATACAATATCAACCAAAAATCACCTCCAACGAAAACCCTCTCCCAATCATAGCCCATATATCATTTGCATGTGAAAAAGACGAAGGCAGGTATTCCTTCTTGTTTTAGCCATTGCAATGGGAATACCAGTCTGAGAAAGCTTGAAGAGTATTCAGATCACACCTGTAATGCTTCTGCGTGAACTCAAGCATCTCCGGCCACGTGAAGTCCGGATACAGTCTGGGATTGTCGGAGTTCACCAGCTCAGGCGGTGGCCTGACCACCTTATCCTTATTGGGACACAGAAAGAAGGCAATAGATTTCCTAGGAGACTCACTGTTCACCACTGCCCGGTGCAAACAACTTTTGTACCTTCCGTTCGAGAGTGCCTGTCCAGGAATGACATCGCTAACTTTTTGTCTGCGTACTTTTAATCGATATGGCATGAATAACACGTACGTATAATATACTAAAATCTTACCATTAAAGTGTCGCCTACGTTGACTACGAAAGCATCCGGTCTTGGTTTAACGGACTGCCATTCGCCGTCGACGAGGACTTGCAGTCCCGAAACTGAGTCTTGGTGAAGAACGGTTAACGACGTCGGATCGCTGTGTGGTCCGGTGCCCAACACCTGGGTTGGTTTCTGGCACGAAGGGTAGTAATTCAGTCTCATTATGGACTCGTTGTCTTCGAAGAACTCTCTGAAATGGTTCCTTCCGACTCCGAGGCTTATGCCCAGGAGTTCCATGATCGACAGAGACAGTGAACTCATGGTGCTACAGTATTCTTGGAAAAATTTCCTGCAATTGCAATTGCGTGACAGTCAAATGACCGAGGCTTTGTTTCCATCCACTTGAATTTTCATCAATCAAACATCTAAAAATTTTTGAAATTCAAATTCAAATTTTATTCAATCAGTACTTATATATACACATACAAACACTCACTTTCATATATATATTTATATACCCTTTAAATCTTATTACAGTATTCATTTGTTATTGTATATCATATATATCACTTTTGAGCATAGGCCCCGTACCACATGTAGACCGATCTACATCTTGATACGAAAGAGAGCACGTAAAAAAAAAGGGAAAGCAAAAACCACGCAAATCAACAATGAAACATACTTAAAAGTAACAACGATTACCCCATTTGCATGAAATCTTCACCCAGGTTGCTTTGGAATTCGAAGTAGTCTTCAACACTGTGAGACGAGCCCTGTTGCTCTACGTACGGAAGAGAAAGAATTTCCTTCCATGGAAGCTTGGAGGAGAACCTTCCAATGAAGCAGCTAGAATAACCCCAAAAGTCGCCCGCCTTCTTCAGAGCCCTCTGCTTCTCGTAGAAGGGCTGCGTGAAGAAATGGTTCATGTAACGATGAGCACGCGACACGACGTCGGGGTCAACGCCGTGGTTGACCACCAGGAAGAAGCCGTGCCTCTGGCACGCTTCCTCCACGACCCGGGCTGCTTCCGCAGTGGCTGCGGGGTCGCCGGAGAGGAAGCCCCTGAGGTCGATGGCCGGCACGTGAAGCTCGGGCGGGTTGGCCGAGGGCCTCTCATGGGGGGGCCAAATGAACTGCGATGGAACGTCGCGCTGGAGTGGGGAAAGGCTAGAGTCGAGAACCACTGATTGGACAGACATGTTCGTTGTCACGCAGGGAATAGTTTGCAGTGTGTTTGATTGAATTTGAGGAGGGAGATGCGACGAGCTTTTCGTAGCGGAATTCGAGGGAAACTGCATTTATATTATTTGGATTTTGTTTAGAAGTGGATTCGCTTCGTTGATTTGGTTATAATTAATTTGGTTAAATATATTGATTTTGTAATCCGCTTGTTTTTAATTTGGTTTTGAATTGTCCAAACTTAAGGAATTTTTGCTCCTCATTTTTCCCGTTCACTTTAAATTATTGATCCACAATCGTTGAATTGGTTATTATTAAAAAAATTCATATTTATTACCATACCACGTATTTCTATAATCATTATATATTCCATATATAATTATATCAAGATTAACATTTTTGATATATCTTAATATATAAACACAAACACACACGCATTACAATTTACTCTATCTTCATATACCACTAGTAAGAGTCGCACATTTAATGCATTACAAAATAATAAAAATTAATTTAAAATTAAAAGTGTATGAAAAAAAGAGAGAAAAATGAGTGAATTGATAATTGTCTAAAGAATAAAAGAAAAAAAATAAAATTATATTAAAAGAGAATGATGTAAGATGGAAAATATAAAATATTTAAATAAAGATGTCATAGTAATTTAACATTGTACATCTGAAAATCATATATTTAACCTTACAATTATAATATATTATCCTAAAAATATATTGTCGAATCTCACTAAACCTTATAATATGTATTGATTCTTTACCATCTAATCTTTTATTGTCTATATTTAGCTGCATTATTGATTCAAATTTGATCCATAATCCACGGCAATTTAGGTATGCTCTAAAGAAAAAAAAAACTGAATATGTTCTCATTCCCGATTGAGTGCAACATATTCTATATATAAATTATATTTGTTATGTTTTCTCAATTTTAGCTACATCAACTGATTCTAAATTTAATTTCAGAACTTTTTTTTAACCACATTGAGTGCAACATAGTCTAGAGAAAAAATTATACAAAAATTTTCTTATAATTGTAATTATTCTAAAATATATGTTGGCATTATCTCACTAATTAAATGTTACGATTTGCATTGATTCTTTAACATGTCATCTTTTCTTATCTAATATAATAATGCCACGCGACGCATGAGAATTAATAGGACATTTATTATTTTATAGTATAAAGTAGTATAACATATTTGTAAGTGTGCATAAATTTATAATTTTTGTTTTTCTAAAAAATAGAGATTTATGCAAGACAACAAACAAAACTATTAATAAGAAACTAGTTTCTAGGAATCGAAATAATGGGCATTATCCAAAAATTTAAAATAACTAAAATGTAGAGAGAAAGAGAGAGTCAGGAGTGTAATTGAGTCGAGTTGAGCCCAAGTAACACTCTATTTAAACTCGATTCAAAATATTTTTTGATGAGCTTGAACTCAAAACTATCCAAATCAAATTTGAACCTAAGCCTACTAAGCTTGAGCTTGTTGTATTTTGAAAAAAAAAATAATTTGCTACTAAATTTGAATCATTAACCTTTAAAGAATGAGACTAATATTGGACTAGGGTAAAAAGGTAATAAAATTATAAAAATATCTTCCAATTAAGCTTAAACTACTCAATAGAACTCAAGTCTACCCACAACCTACTCAAGTTTGACTCGAGCTTAACGTTACTGAGTTTGAGTTAAACTTTAACTAAATTGTTCAATTAAATTTAGTAAATAGATTGATCTGACAACACTCTCGATCAAGCAGCTTGGTCTACCAAGACCATAGAAAGAACTAAATACAATGTGGTTGTGAGAAGTTGAACTTATTTGTTTGGAAATTTTAAAACTAATCTTTCCTCCTCCTATGCTCACCATCCCTATGTTTGCACTTCTTCGTTGAGATTTTCTACGAAGGAGTGATCGAAGTTTATCAACCTTCTATTGGAATATAAATATAATAAAAACATTTACAAAATTCATATATTCAATGAGAAATTCGTATAAAAGTAAGTAGATAGGAATTAAAACATGTAATAAATCATATATTTGTTTCACTTGTACTTTCCTTTAGCATGTCTAAGAACTCATGCAATTTGTGTACTTTGTGTACCATATTTATAGATCACAACCTTTTTCCCTTATTTCTAGATTTTTGAGTGATTAATTTGTTCCTCGTTCATAAGGTCATTTGCTCATATAGGACAATATATTTTTTCTTAATCTCTAATTTTTTTCAAGTCTAATTATTGTTGTGCATTTACACTATATAGTTTTGTTAAATTATATCTCATGGATTGCATCTCATTATATTTTTGTGTCTAATTTATTGGAGCATGTTCACTTTCAATGATGTGATTAAAATAAAATCAATTGGATTATATTGAATGGTTATTTAATCACTTTTAATGTATGAGATTAATTATCCTTTATTTTAATTATTTTGTACTAAATTTGATATTAATCACACATTTTTATTTATTTTATTTATTATAAAGAATATGTAATTAGACTTGATAAAATAATTTATTAACTTAATTATTTAAAAGTGAACATGGCTTAGGTGCATATATTAATACCATCCAATATGATTTCATGAACATAATAAATTCTCATTATCTACGTCAGAACAGTGCGAGTTCTTTCGCTATTTTACTTTTTTTTTTTTTGGATTTTTTTGTTGAACTATTTTGTTTTACTGGATGCCGAAAAGCAGAAAAAATGATAGAAAAGCGTTTGGCTGTGGTTGTTGACGTTTTCCTTGGTAGGAATGGCTAATACAAAAATGTACATTTAAAATCTTTTTACTTTAATATAAAATAACATTAAACAAAATATTATTACTGCACGCTGCTAAAATTGTGTTTCCAATAAAAGCCCCCCCAAAAAATCTAGATAGATATGTAATTAAAATCCGAATTGATATATATATATATATATATATATTAACAGTCATATAAAATATAATACCAATTTATAATAGAATAGAAGAGTTGATTTTACGGCCAATAATGTGCCAATCATGGCACGCTTAAAATTAAAAATCACCCACAGTATGAAACAACTAATTACATCTTGTCCTAGCCTGTGATGGACTGGCACCTGGGCCTTTTAATGTGGTCACCATACACCAAGCACTGACTTATATATTTTTCACAAAATAAAAATGCCCACAAATGACACGTTATCTTGCTTTGGACGAGTATGAATTTGGAAACCACATATTGATTGACAAGACGTCACACTTTGCTAATGTAGCCAAACCAAGTTTACCTTACCATTCCTGTCCTGTCCAAAGGGTTTTGCCTCTGTTTTGTAATAAGACAAATGTGCTTTTAAATTATGAATTTAAAAATACGTATTTAATTATCATATATTTTTTATTTTTTATGTAATTATTAAAATTAAAAAATTAAAAATACATGTTAAAATTTGAAAATACTTGAGTTTTTATTCCTCTTGTGAAGGAATGAGAGGAATGGGGAATTGCGTTGGGCTACGTGAGTCTAACCATTAATTCCCCCTATTTCCAAGACGGATTTTGCTCTGATAGTGGGTGGAATAATATGGATATGGATCTAAGATTTTCCGGAACACAGACCCAATTCTTACTGTCTAAAAACATGGAACTAATTAATTTATTGGATTTTTCAATCATGTTATTACTAAAAAGGTATTCTGTAGATATCAATAAAAATGCTAATACACATCAGTTCCAAATATATTAGTCTCGAGCACGGTCACTCTAAATCCGTTTCAAAAATATATATCCCAAATCCATGTCAAATATGGTTCCCAAATCTCGTTCCATTAATTAAGGTTACGAAACACCGTTTGGGACGGATTGTAAATCCGCCTCAAATTTTTTCTTTTGACGGACTTATTTCCAAAGCGATTTTCTTGCAGTGCAACCCCGACAGCATGGTTATTTCGACCCTGTTGCCCACCCTAAATATGGCTATGTCTTAAGAGCACTTGTATCTATGACCCTTTCACTTGCTTCATCCCATATTCCTGTCATTCAATGACATGCATAGGCATTATTCTTGGACAACCTAAGCCTCTTATAGCATATGGCAATGATAATGATCCCAACAACAAAACTCTCTCTCCTCGTCTTTCTGTTGTTCCATTCTTACTGCATGCAAGACAACACACATGCCCGCCAAAAACACTTAATTTTAATTATAATCGCTCAAGCTGCGCGTGTTGACAAATATTGACAGAGTGTGAAGCAAAGACAACTAGATTTGCAACGAGTAGCTAATCGAGAGAGACCACTAGTGATTGATAAATGGAAGCGTGTGATTAGAATTATTGCTCGTATTTTAATTAATTCAACTGTGAAGAATAGAAAGCCGACGGAGGCACAAATGAAAAATCAGAAGCATATTGTGGCGTATGTTTTGCTGGGGTGGGGCTGCAAAATAGGTATATAGGTCCACTGGTGGAGGGGGCACCATTTTCATGCCGACAGAAGGTGAGGGCAAATGAGTTTTACTCGGAGCAAATTAAACTGCATGAAATGATAGAAATAACAAGTAATGAGGTACAAATGCTCCAGCCTCAAAATGCAGACGAACAACAAGTGGCGTCTACCTCTTCATGTGCGTGCTTTTTTGCCATTTATAAAAGCCTCGACACCATTATTCATGTGGTGGGTCAGGTGAGTTCACTTCCATCTTACAGAGAATGAGGAGCAAATACAATCTCTACCGATCTTAGGTTTTTGGATTATTTTATGGGGTACATTGAGATGAAAAGAGGTTTCAATTGTGTTTTAACGGTGGTGTTTGCAATAAATACACAGGGGACACGTGACTTTGTTGGGTGCTCTCAGACTAAAGGTTGTCGAGAGTTCTAAAACGGGCGTAGCCTCACACTTGGACAGTGTCTGTATCGAAGCCTTCTTGTGAAAAACAAAGACATCTAGAATTCAATCAAAATAGTCTTGATAATGTTCAGCACCTGTGCATATACATTTTCCCACGTAAATTCATAAAAGTTGCTTTCAACTGAAAAACGGTGTGAAGAAGCGCTCCGTGTGACAGGCCAAAGAAGCTTATGTGCTCACTAGGATGAGCGCAACAAGAGAAGTGAGGCCCAGGAAAGAGTCACGCCCAAAAGCTTGTCAATGCAAGCCCAATATAAAGAGAAGGATGGAAGTTGTGATTAAGGAGTGAGGCCGAAATCCAATAAAAGAAAAAAACCCACACTTGAGAAAGAGTATTCAAAGTTAAGTTTGAGTTTGGAAGAGAGAGTATCCCGCATGAGAAAAGAGAAAGGAAAGTGAGTATTATATAAATGAGAAAGGTCCAAAAAACTTATAATCTTGAGGTTTTTGGTTATAATATAGTGTCAAGTCTATTTACATATATGTAAACATACAAACCTATAGAAATTGCTTCTAAAATGGACAAAAAATGGGAAGGGATGGATTCGAATTAACTCTCAGCATGGATAACTCGTGTTCGACGTTTTAGTCTACTCAGCTATCCCTTCCAATTAAAAAAGATAATTACTACATTGCAGATTATGTCAGGAGTTTTTCTTCCTTTCTCTTCTTTCTTTGTTCTATTATATACATAGATTTCTGTATTTATATAGAAATTAGAAATTTCCTTCATTATATACATATAGATTTCTATATTTCTTATATAGAGAGAGATATAGAAATTAGGAATTTCGTTTATCGAAAGGTGGGACTCAAGCATGTTGATAATCAAACTAAAGAAAAATAAGGACAACTTCCTTGTGCCGTTTCTGTTCGGAGGGCCCTTTTTGTTTTGATGGCCTGGTCGGTCACAAAACCTAACACCGTAATATTTTCAAGTGCCTCGACTCCAAAAACTTAATCAGCATTTAGGTTCCCTAGAGACTTACTGAAATCCTATAGGACTCAAATTATCAATAATGTCTAATAAAAAATAAAAATAAAATAACAAATAATATATAAGAATTCGACAGATTCCCGAATCAACTCACTTACCGTCCCAATTTAGAGGAGTTTTTGTAACATAAAGCATGAAAGAGTTGTTTGCAAGAAGCACGAGCATCCGAGAGAAGTATGAGTAAAATTTTGTAAGAATTTGTCTATCACTGTCATAGTTTTGTGTATCAGAAGATGTACAATTAAAGATTAACTGCTACTCCTCGCGAAAGAATTACCCTTCTTGATCGTGCAAACATACCATACACATCAAATTTTCTATCATGTATTCATATCATATGCACCGAAATTTCTTAATTGAAAGTGAGACCTTGGTTCATTCTACCATAAGTCAATGGACCAGGGAAAGCAACAGATAGCTATATTCGTTTTCATTTTTACCATTGCAAAATATGTATTATAATCATTATATTTTTTTCAATTTTTTACTTGTTTACTTTTAGACAATTTCCAGAAAAAACAAACTTAAAATCACATATCTGAAAACGAAAACAAGCATATCCGATATCTTAGCAAGATATTTTTCATGCATCCTGCACCCTATTGCCTCGTCAAGACAGATGAAAATACGAGCAATCTGTTGGAAAATCCGGATTATGACAAACTACGGCAACAGTGAAGCTTCCCCACCTGGAAGTGTTTGCTCGACGGGCCACGTTTAGTGTTTAGCTAGTAATATTTATTCACACGGGCCCATTATGTCTATCAACTCCATGTACCGTGTTTGGAGCCATTATTTGCCATGACAAATGACTCAGAATTTGACTTGCTTTGGAGTTTACCCTACCTGAAGAGAGGGAGAACTGCAGGACTAGGCCCAACAGAATTCCACGTGGATAATTATGCCGATATGAGCCTGACCGTGTTCATGTGTCCTGGTTGAAACCAGGTTCCCCACATTCGGTGGTCCTGACATAGCATTGGGAGCGTGGAAGTGTTGTGTGGCCTGATAGGAGGTGAATGACCCTTCTTGCCCATATATAGAGGGACCGCAGATAAGCGATTTAAAAAGGATTTGCAATTTAAAAGCTAAGACAGGGAGAAAAGTACAACAAGTGCCATTGTGGAAGGGGAAAAGAAAACCATGCATGCAGACAATTACAGAAAACATACAAAAAAGCCAACATCCTCAAGTCAGGGGGGTGGCAGGTGAATGAGATGCTGGATTTATCCCTTTAAACATGATTAATACTAGAATGGATTCTTTGGGGTGGCAATCAGTGAAACTAAAGTGGTATTGGGTTACAGAAAGAAAATCAGATACCCAGACTGTGAATGGGGATGGACAAGATTCTAGAAACCAAAAGACAGCAACAACTGGTTGGTATGACTTGCAATTTGCTTCATCCGTCAAACCCACTCAATTAAAAGGAGGATTGCATGTTGGCACTGGTGAATGCTTAATCATTCCATACACAGGAAGGCCTTGGACTGGGTGAAGCCATATCGGACAGGAGACTGTACAAGGAAGTATCTAAAAGATTATTTTTTGAAGGCAAAGAATGTTTCTAAGCGACACGGGCTAAAATAAGAGGCCCAAGGTAATCGAGATGGAAGCCATGCTGTCCCCATGAAATGCTGCTAACTCAACTACGGATGGTGAGTGATTTGTGTATCATTAAAAAAATGGATGGCGAGTGATATGTGTGTCATTAAGAAAATGCGATGAGGTGTTAAAATGGTGAACATAGTTGTTTACGCCGTACACCACAGCTCATGGCACGCTAAAGCGCCAGTCCAACACCCTTTATAGTATGGCACTAGTCTTCGTTTAAGGCGTGCACCTTGGACGCCTTCCACTAAATATAAGTCACGCACCATGCACATCTTTATAATTTTGGTATTGCAATCTTTTATTTCAAGAAAATAAAGAACAAAAAAATCATTACTTTGCATATCTTCTCCTTGCCTTTCTTTTCAAGTATTGGTATATTTACTTCTTTATTTATTTATTCAAAGTTCTTTCCTTATTATTCTCCATTATTTTCTCTAATTTTGGGTAAAATATTCTTTGATGTTTTCTATCGTTTTTCCGCGCATTTTTTCCTATTAAGTTTCCTTTCTTGTGTATAACTTTCTTAATTCTTTATTTAATATCATTACTGTCAAAGCACATTAAAAGCCTTATGAAATTCAAAAACCTGTTGGAACAGTATTTATTTCGTTGTGTGTATGGTTTCAATTTGTTGAAAATCAAGACGATCAAAATTTATACTGAATTTATTTATTTATTCATTTTTTTAACCTTTTTATAAATGAAACTAATATTTTATTTGTATATTCTCATAAAATTAGAAGCTAAAAATATTTGTATTTGTAATTTATTATGTAAGATCTGTTTGTATTTTATTTTTGTGAAAATCATTTACGGTAAAAATATACTCTATTTATACATGTAATTTCACATCATGCTTTAATGAGGCGCACGCCCATGCCATTAACACTTATGGTTGTGAGTAATAAAACAAAATGATCTTCCAGTTGTGAAAATTATTCGGCAAGCGATGTTTGATCCACATAAATTATTGTTGGCATAACAACGATTCGTGGAAGACTAAGTTACCAAAATATTTTTTCATGTGTTCTAAGATGTACTTGAGAAATCAACTTGGGGTGCTCAATCCTCAGCTTTATGCAGAAAGCAACAGACAGAAGTGCCACAGCATTATACACCATTTGCATCATTTTAGACTCTGCTTACTGATTTAATCTGCTTAATGCCTTAGCCATCTGAATCAAAGATCTAAATGAAAGGCTGGCATATATATTAGAATAGTTTGAAACTCAATTTTGCACTGACATAGTAGCATGCCATTTCATAACAATATCGATACGGTTGCACAACATGGTTTCTATATTAATTCCTCATAACAGTTCATTTCAGCCAATCTCTTCCACTAATAAATATGCATGGCACTGTACCTACAACGATAGTTGCTATCGTTGGAACATGTTGCCTATAAACCATAAAAACTAGGCAAATAAATCGAACATTCGAAGGAATAGATGAAAAGCCCAACCAACCATGCCTGTTACTGCCAGAAAGTCTTCCGCATGCCAAAATTTCAACAACCGAAACTTCAGTTCTATGTGATGACCGTTGGTTGCTCCCTTCCAGTGAATTCCTTGACCTTTGAAGTAGAGAGTGCCAGATCTAACAATACAGCCACGCACACGTCAAGAAACATCAGCATAACATAACAGCAGTGAGAACGAACCAAAGAGAACAAGAAAATCTAACCTATCAGAGGTTTTAATGCCATTTGAGCATCCATGTTGTGTCTAGATGCATCGGGCTCAAATTGTTCAATATAGATTCGAATAGTTGCACCAGCAGAACCAGTACCCTACAATATACTGGATTACTTTCACCCGGAAAGAAAGGAAAAATAGAGAACATGAAAATAAATTTCATAAATAGACAAATAAACAACAGAGCTTCAGCATAGTGTCAAAGGCAATACAGACCGATAACCGAAATATGATCCTTGATCCATCAGTGAACACAAAACGAACACCTTGCTTGGAAACCACACTCCCATCTACCTGAGAATGCGTAGATTCATGTTACCAACTTGATCCACAGTGAATACAGATGTTTCGGTTATGAGATCACAAAAAGTAAAAACTATAAGAAGATTCAACTTTACGGGATCGGTATAGGTGAAGTCATCCGCCAACTGGAGGGTATAACTTCCTGCAATGGCATAACTCATACTGCATCAGGAAATGTTTCTCAGTCAACTTGGCAAAATATGATCAAACCTTACCATATTTGTCGCCCGCCTTGCTTTTGGAAACCAAATCTCTAAGATATTCTATCATTTTATTTGCTCCATCTGATTCACATTCCTGAACGCAGATCCACACAGAATAATGTACTTGAATGACAGCAAAATAGTACATACATAGCATAAAGAGGAAAAAGAGTGGGAAAACAAGTAGAAAAAAATTGGATATTGGTAAGGCTTGCCTCGTAATCATATCTAGAAAAGAAATTCCTCCCATAAATGGCCCAATGCTCAGTCACAACATCAGACACAGAAACCAACTTTTCTCCAGGCTTCTTGTCCCTGTTTCTAAATGCAATTATTGACAACCAAGCTAAAACAGCCCTGTAGGTCAGCAATATTTGAGACAACAATTAAGGTTTTGCAGACAATGGCATCACGTTAGTAAATATTATATACTTGAAACATCTAAAGAGTTATAGACTAAAAAATTGTTCCAGTGACAACTTGCAAACTACTAATTCCTGGTCTACAATGCCATGCTGCAATAACTCCAATAAGCATGAGCAATATGGTCTAAGGTACAGAAATTGCTGGAGCCACTGGCAAGCATGGTGCAGAAATTGGATATATTTTCCAAACTTGGAGTAAATCTGCCACCATGAAACCGCATCATTCGAGAAAAAATTATATAGTAGACAGTAACAACACTTTGAGGCAAATGCAGCATGCCTGCTTGCACATGCACACACACAAAAAGAAAAAAGAAATGCATTATGTCCACGTCTCTCCAAAAAACAGACGAATAGTTGGACAGAAAAAATTAGGAAATATTCAAAATATTCTGCTAAAGAATATAACAATAAAACAATCATCAATTATTTTGCTCAATTGAAAAAACTTAGTTTCGAAAGCAGTCATTTAGACAGCCAATTATTAGGTCTTTTACTATAATGTTGCATTATTTAAATAGTTAAGTGTTACCTCTGAAACATAAACATAAAAGAATGGCAGAGTTATTCATGTATTTCATATTTTAACAGACTAGCAATTTCAAAGAAATGCCACTTGTAAAAGTGCTGAAAACACTACGTAGCATGGCATGCAATAGAAACAAGTCCTTCACTCCTTTGTTCTCGCCAGCTTTTTACAATTTAGAATTAATTCATTCCACAAACAAAAGGCATCAGCATCAAAAGCAACCACAATTATAAGTCCTGCATATCAACCAAGGAATTAGATATATGATAAGTGAATGAAAACGTACATACCATATCCCATCTTTCTCACGGATGTGATCTGAACCTGTTCCGAAACTTTCTTCCCCACAAATTGACAATTTTCCAGCATCCATGAGATTCCCAAAAAATTTCCAACCAGTGGGCACCTGATTTGTCAGAAGGATATGACTTGTGAAAACGGAAGACTCTTTACACACAACAGCCTGCAAAACTGTGTCTCAGCTGCGAGTGTTACAAGGAAAAATGGACTACCAAACCTCATAAAAAGGAAGATTTAACTTCTGAGCCACACGATCTAGAGCACCACTTGTTGGCATGGATCGAGCCAAACCCTATTTAGTTACATAAGGTGGGAATTTGTGAGCTATATCAAGAGAGAAAAAGGAATTAAAGGAAACCATGTATAATTTCAGACCTTTGGGCCAGATTTGAAGTATGGGATGGTTTCTTCAGCATTAGCAGCAATTATTGCTACAGAATCTGAAGGAGTAACAAAAAACTTTCTTCCAAGAATCATGTTTCTATCACCATCTCCTGAAGAAGCATGAAACTGATAACATTATATGTTCTTCAACAACGCTGTTATCATTATAATGGTGCCGAATTTGTGTCAAAGCAAACCGAACCTTAGCATCTAGTTGAATGACATTTAACTGAAAACATTAGATTGGTGGGAGGATTATTAAGGGATGGAGCAGACAGCCAAAACTCTCTAATTATCAGGATCGGCCCAGATAGTATATATGTTACTTTTTCACATTCCACTTTTCCTTTTTCTTTCTTTTTTTTGTTTTTTATTATAAAATACCTTTGCTTGTGGTAGCTTGCAATAAAAGGCATAACATCAATATGCTTGAAACAAACACCAAACATACCATCACTTGCAGCTCCAAAATCAGGTCCATTTTCTCCATACATTATGTTGACCAAATCCTTGGCATATCTTTTCCAAAGCAAGTAACAAATTAAAAATCAGTGATGCTTTGCTTGGGAATGAAAAATAATTTATCAGAAGCATGACTTCTTACGTGAGATTAGGATCTGGATGACCATGTCCAAAATCTTCTAATGGCACTCCATTAGCAATGGAATCCTGTAAATTGAAATGCAATTCTATATGGAAGAATGTCACACCATTTATTTACTGTAACATTAAAAAGTCAGCATTAAAACATACAGGGCTGGCTCCCAGCTTGTCCACAAAGATTGGTTTAGCATAAGCACCAGTAACAGCATGCATGGCATCAAATACAAACCTGGGAAGAGTTTTTAACCACAATAAGTTGAATTTTTTCAGCACATATTGGATTTCCCAAATTCAGCTGATTGTGAAGACAGATAAAATAAGCAAATATAACAAGAGGTAAAATGAGAAATCAGGAGCAGGGGTGATGGAAAGCATTTGAGCATGTATCATGTAAAATCTTGGATGCTGGAGACTGCATGCATAGACTTTCTAACCGTTGGAGCTAGAAAGTTTCCAAGAAAGTAAGAATCAGATTATCCAAATTAGATTCTGGCAACGACCATCGGCAACCAAAGTTGGATAATGTGAAAATCCCCAATCAAACTCAGAGTTTACAAGATTATCCACTTAATGATACGAGTCTCAATTAAGTATGCAAACCGTGTCGACAGTAAAGGTGAAAAGAAACAGGGCACCAATAAAAATATAAATTGATAATATTTTCCCTCCCTCGGTTGTATGGGAAAATCTTTTCAATCCTTTCTTCCTCCAGAATGTGTATGGCTAATAGGATCCAACAGAAAATGTGGCTGCTGGAGAACACAATTTTTCACTTCTAGAGATCCAAAAATATACATACATAAAAATATATGAAGTGAGGCAAAGACATAAATTAGTAAAGGAAAAACCAAATGGAAGTATCAATCACGGAAGAGAATATTTGTATACCTGAAATCTGGTCGTGAGAGAAGGCTCCTGATGAGTGAAAAATCAAACACATTCTGCAGAAGATCTAGCAAAACTATGTAAAAAATAATAAAAATGTTCAATAGCTACTCTTAATACACTGCTGCTCACCTCCATAAGTTCCAAATAGTCGGCTGCTGGATCAACTACCTCTACGCTAAAATTCCCATATTCTACTATTCCAAGATGAGAGAAATCAACGTCCGGAATGTCTACCACTTTTATCTCAGATATCTGCATGAGACTATGGCAAGTCAAACAGAGGCGCAAAACCAATTAATTATTTAGCCACTTTCAAGTTTTCTATTGATGAATATCAAAACCCAAAGTTTCCGCAACAAGTCCTACATAAAAATATAATCTGAGATATTCGCTCTTAATAGAATGTCACCCAGAAACAGGCCTGAAGTTGGGGATGCAAGGATATAATATTTCACTCTTTAACAACAAAATAGAACCTTAAAAATAAGATAGGTTTATTTTCAAGTGTGTTAGTATCAACAAATTGTAAGCAGAACTTATTAAATTGTTTATTATGCATGCAAAACCAGAGATGATTCAATGCAAATGAGCTTCAAGACAATATATGCCTTTATTCAGGATACTAGTATCAACCTCTTGAGTTAATCTCAATAGGATTTGACCAATCCTTTCATATTAGTTAGATTTGAAAAGAGAACCAATTGTTACCTTTCTTTACGATGAACCAAGAATTCTACTTCAATCATGCCAATTTTGTAACTATCTTCAACTTAATGCCTCACACTTAATTAAGATAAATGGATGGACAGATACAATATACATTGATGATGTCGATAGAACTCATATTTTAGAAAACTATTTTTAATGGGACGTAATACTAAAATCAGCTTATAATTAGACGGCTCTGACGCAATAACAAAGATGATCAGATGCATACAGAAAGTGTGTTGCCATAAATCTTGTCTGTTATAGACTCAGGTGCAGGTTGGCCACTGGTATAATTGAACTGCAGAAGCAGAAATCAAAAGACTCATTAAATTGCTAGTTGAATATGCTGCTCTGGAGATTAAAGGAGAAGCATGATCAACATGCTCAAAAATCATTAGTTGCAAGAAGAGTATACTTGCAAAATTATGAGAAAGGCCCAATTACTGAGAATCATAATACACCTTGATGCCCCAGTCATTATCAGGTCCCCCGGGATTGTGGCTTGCACTCATTATGAAACCACCATTAGCCTGCGGTGACAAGACAAGCAAAAGGTCATAAGGTTGCAAATTAGAGCGCACACGGTAGAAGAATAAATAAGACAATACAGAGATGTGTGATAATTGCCTTTCTCTTCCTTATTACTGCTGAAACAGCTGGTGTGGACATTATACCATCCCTGCAGTCATGAAATTTAACCCTACTTAATATCGTCCGTATCACCAAAACAATTTACCACCACTAATGCTTTTTAATAAATCCACAGTTTTCAAGAATGGAGACTGTATAGAATCAAAAAAATTTCCTCAATTCAGTACATATTTAGACTGATAACTTTACACAAATAAACCACCGGTAGCAATTGCCTTAGCAAAACCTACTCATATAGTAATTTATAGGATGGAATTTTAGAACCATAATTAAAGCTCGCCAATTCACACGCCATAGATGGCCTTCGGAAGATTAAACAATGCCACTAATATTGAGCAAAATTTTATGCTATATGTCACTAACAGTAACATTGGAAAACTTAAAAACAGAAAAGAGGAAAAAAAGCAACTAAATAAACTCAATACATTTTCATAGAACACACAGTACGTAAACTAGAGGAACTCACTTGCCAACCAAGATTTTTCCAACACCATTACCAGCAGCAATTTTAATAATTAACTGCATTTAAAATTTAACCACATCAGCAATGGAAGCAAGGCCATAATGTACTAATGGAAATGCCATCAATTAATACCTGCGCAGCCTCCCGGTTGAAATACCTACCATCACCCCCTAAAGCCAGAACTCCATTCTTGTAATCCTCTGGCGGCAATGAGTCAAATAACGCCTTAAGTTTACACAAGAACCCGATATTAAATCCCACAAAAAATCATAATAAAATATGTGTCCATAAGCTTTGTCATCATAAACAGTTAACAATTTAAATTATTTACCAAAAAACCATTCGATGCTTCAGAATTTAAAACGTCAAACCTGAATCCAATTGGCGAGGTAATTTTCTTGCATAAATACTTTCACCTAACAGATGCGTAATTTAACCAATTTAATATTATTCTTCACCAAACATGACAAACCAATCTCGCACTCATGAATAAACACCATGCTAGAAAGATTGTACCTTTTTCCTAAGGCCACTTGTCCCAGTCTTCTGACCCTCAACTGGCTGTGTGGGTACAATCTTAATCTGGTAAAAAAATAATAAAAGGCAACAGAGAAATTAAAAACCAATCAGCATTAATTTAGCCAAAAATATGACACCCCATATCAATATAAGCACACGCAACGCACAACATTTAGTAGTTTCACGAGTAAGGTAAACCTGGAGTTCATGGGATTGCGCAAAAGTTGTGGGAGGAGAACTGGAAGCAGAGGAGGCCCTGACCGAGACAGAAGAGACAGCTGGCAAAGCATTCTTGAAAGAGAGGTTGGCGAAAAGCGGAATAGGGTTGAGAAAAGAGGTTGATTTGATTGAATGGGAGAAAGTTGAAGAAGAATCATTGGCGCTTGAATTCTTGAATTTTCCTGACAACAAAGAGGAGGGCCTTGAAGTTAAGGAGTTCAAAGCCATGTCGGTGTAAAAGGATTCTTGAAAAACTTTCTGGTTTCGATTTTGTGGGACTAGAGTGTGGGTGTGGTGGTGAAGACTGGCGTTGGAATGTGGTTAAGAAATTGAGGTTTTGGAGGAGAGGAAGATCACGAGAGAGAGAGAGAGAGAGAGAGAGGGATCATGTGCCTGATTGATGATGGAGACAGGAGAAATTCGGTGCCACATGTAGGAGAGCTTGCGTTATCCCCGATATTTTGGGCTGTATGGTTTTCATGTCATCCGGCCCACGTGAACTGCTTTCATTTGCATGGCCTTTTACGTCACCATCGGGCTTTATGACATTCTACGTCCTTCAATTAGGATGGTTTTGTTCGTTTCCAAAATTTGGTGGTAATTTTTCTTCTTCACTGTATATTTAAAAAATATTGTGCAAAAATAAAAGAATGACAAAAACAAAATTTAAAAATATTGTCAATGCAGTAGTGATGTCACAATAATGGTTGCAACACAACAGGCTATTTTATGTAATTCTATAGAGATACAATCACAAATTGCAAGTAGGCATATCAATAGTAATAATAATAAATATACAATACCAAGATTTGTTAATGCAATACAAAGATCCACTGCTGCATCTTCGAGAACTAAACTAGAATTTTTTTATTAATTCAATCAAAGAATAATAAAAAATAAAGTAAACAGTATTCACACCTCTCATGTAAACCGAATTAACTTCTCTTAATGTGGTCAATTAATTGGTGGTATCCAAACACTCCTATTTTATACTTAATTGAATTATCTTTAAATTTAACTCTCCCTCATACGATTGGTTTGTATTATCACTGTATCGTTCACTTACTCTAACTTTTATAAGAATAAGAATATCATTCAAGAAAACTAACATTTTCACAGTTAGTATTTTTGAATCTTTTAAAACTATTATCCACGTCTTGGAAATGACCTCTTATTTATATTCAAAAAGTGGAAGTCTTTGAGTAAATCCAAAATCTTATAGATAAGCATTATTTCCTACTTTGTCAGATATCCTGAGTCTCTCAATAGTATTGTAACACTGGTTAAAGTAAATCAAAATACATTATAGATAAGCATGTTTTGTTATGCATATTTGTTTGTCATCCAGATTAATCATATTTCAACATATCATAACTTCATTCGCTAGATTCTTTTATAAATTTTGCTCAAGCTAAAGTCCTTTTAATGATTCAAATCCATTTATGTTGATTAACCAAATCGAATTAAATTCTTATCGTCAAATAGAAGTCCAAGTTTATTTCAATACCAATTAATGAATAAAGTTGTGTTATAAATGTGACAATAACAATTTTAGTAACGAATATAATCATTAAAATATGTATTTTATCTTGTAAAAACAATAACAAACAGAAAGGTGGACAATTTTTGATCTCATCTGTGACCGAAAAATAGGCAAATATAAATCATTATATTCTTAATTTTTATCTCTTTTTCTTTTTATGTTTGTACAATTTTAAAAATGCATCTAAAAATACATTGTAAAATTGACGGGCTAACAACATCCGTGTTTTTGGGATGCATCATTATTTTATTTATTTCGTGATATCATTGACATTGAGATAATAACGTTACATATCAATGTAAATTAGTAATTTATTTATATACCACTTAAATAGAAAGAGAAGGAGCCAGAAAATTTTTATTAGAGGTGACAAATGATTCACCTTTATAAAGAAGCTAATTTTTGGAGTGTAAAATTTTAAATTAAAAAAAATGTGTATAAGAAATAGGCTGATACATTGTACGTATAAGTGTATGGGGGCAGGCACCCCATGCCATCTAGTTCCACATAAATAGATTGCTACAAATTGATGTAAATTGATGTGAATGAATAACATATTGGGTCGAGGCTACAATATATCGAATACTTCCTTAGATCTAACAAATCATTGGCTAGGATTACTTCCGTTTTTCGAGAATTTCATTAATTAAGTTAAGATTAGTGTATATAAAAGTAGTAAAATTCATATATTTAATTCGTTTATTTTTGTATATTACATATAATATTATATAATAATTAAATAATCATTAATATATTGGGTTATATATATAGTATATTATTATTTCAATAAGTGTTCCTAGTTTTACAAAGTAAATTTATATAATTACCCTTGTGTTAACTACTCTTACTTTTCTTATCATTTTCTTCTCTTTTTTTCATCCATCTTACAATTTATGTTTATATGTTCTCTCAAATTTTGTCATTTATTAAATTTTTTTGATCTTCATTTTTTAATTTAAATTTTGTGCACAATGTAGAATTACATAATTTTCTTATTTTAATTTTTTATTTCTTATTTTTTTCTTTTAACTTTTTTATTTGTATTTTCTCTCAAATTTTCTCTTTTTTTTCAAGTTCTTTTGATATTTTTATTTTATTATTTTAAATATTATTTATACTTTTTAATATTAAATAAATTTATTTTTATTAATCAAATAAAATTATTTTATAATTTATGAGTATACAAATTTTTCTAGCATATATAAAAGTTTCTGTAAGTGTATATAGGGTTTATGCGATTTCATTTTGGATGTAGACAATGACTAGATTTTTAAAAAAACACTGTACACACACGGGCGCGAGCATATATATAAAAGACAAAATAATTGAAATATTATATAATTTGTTTGTTTGTATATTTTATGGGTGAAAATATTTTCAAAAAAGAAAACAAACACTCATTGTGATTTTAGTGCAACATAAAACAAAATTATGGCTAATGTATTAAATCGAATTTTTAATATTATTTCTTTTATATCATAAAAGGAGTTATGTTTTTTTTATAATTTTTTTTGAATTTTTGTTAAAATAATATAACTAAGTCCTCCTAATTACTTTGTGTCTGGTATCCAGAATTTTTTTTAAATTAATTTAAAATGAATCATTTGATTGTTTTTTTCATCAATGAAAGAAACGACATGCTTTATTAATTGAGTCAACTTGTCGACATTTTCCATGATATTTGAAAACCATCTTTAAACACCTAGCCTTGGGTATCTAAATACTTCATCATTTGTGTGGATGACTATCCCCGCTTTATTTGGATTTATTTGATAAAAATAGTTCATAATTTTGTGCATTTATTAAGAATTTCTTAATATAGTTTGCTAGCATTATAGTATATTGATATTTATGTGTGTGGATTCCAAGTCATCAAAAAATATTTGTTGGAAATCAAAAGATTTTGTTGTGATGATTTTTGTAATCTTAAAGATTAGGTAAAGGTATGCAAATATTTTATGAACTTCCAACCAAATAAAGGTGGATCACCCAACCAAAGAAAGGCTAACCAAATTTAGTTAGAGAAATCATCCAAAACATGTTTCATAAATCGGTGAGTGATTGAGAGATTGAATTTCTAAAATCATAAGACATAGAATCTCTTGCTAAAAAGTAAGTCAAGGTATATGTTACAACAAACAATTAACAGATAATAATAACTATTGAGTTACCAAATCAAGGAGATCTAAACATGATTATTCAAACTTTATGTAAAGTTGTTGAACATTAATTTACTTATGTAGAAAATACAAAAAATGATTGAACCAAGTATTGAGAATAATTGTATTGAATTTGTCCAAGTCTTGAAGAGTATCAACCGACTAGTCTGGTGTACTTGAATGTAACGTTCATGTATTATTACAAGTGTTGGTTCTTTGTGTATGGTTTATGTAACTGAATCCTTGAGTCGTGTACTTCGTTATATTGCTTATTTGGATGAAAAGATGAGAATCTTTAGTGTTAAATTTTTATTCTACTCTATGAAAAGTGTTAAATACTACCTAATCATGAACTCGTATTTATGGAAAATAAAATTGATTGAGTGAAATTTACATTAAGTTGTAAAAGTTGTGTAAACTCATTTAATTTTAGTGGATTCATTTCTAATAAGTTAAGCCATAAACATAGGTGTGGTTTACATCAAATTAGATAAACATTTTATCCTATTCATCTCTTGTAAATTACTTTATTAATTGAGCGTTTATATATTGGTGAGGTAGAGTGAACATTACAACAAGCTTTCATCTTGTTATTATTAAAGTTATTCCTTTGCTTAACAGAGTCATTTTTCCAAAAGCAATTAAAAAAATGCTCTAATACTCAATAACACGTAGATTACTCCTTTTGTTCTTATTTTGTAAAAATATGATACCATTTAAAAATTTTGTCCAAGTGTATCCTCAAAAAATAGTTGAAATGAAAGGATATATCCTAACATTTTAGACACATATCAATCATTATTAATATCCATTAATATTCTTGAACCTTTCTGGAAAAAAAGGCTGTTTTTACTTATATCTCCATAATTAATTGAGTTAAAAAAATTTGCTTAAATTTATATTCAAATTATTTCTTCTCTTAAATAACAATAAAAATTACACACTTTATAATGTATACACGATCATAAAAAAAAAGTATACAATTATAAAATTATTTTTTATTTTAAAAAATAATACAAAACTGTTTAAAACTTAAATTTCATTAAATTTTTTTAAATAATATAGAGAAAGAAAGTTAGTAAGATGAATGATAAGTAAAAAAGAAATTAAATGTCAAATAGAAAAGAAAAGAGAGAGAATTAAAAAACGATAAAAAGATAAAAGATAAAAGAAGAAAAAAAATATTTTAATCTATCCAAAAAAAGATCGTTTATGGTACGATTTTTAGGCATTATTAAGTAGTACAGATAAAAGAGTTATAGATGGCTAACAAATAGGATTAAAATGGGGTGCTTTTGAAATTTATCAAATGACCAATTATGGGATTTAGGCTTAACAAATAGTATAGATACAGACACATACCAAAATATTTAAAATTTAATTATTACACGTGTTAATAACAAAATCAATACTTGTATATATATACATATATATACTCAAACGTACATATTTATAATTTAAAAACTAATATTATATATATTATTACATTATCTACTTATTATTATATTATATATATAAATTTATAAATTTAAATAATTTTATATTTTCATCCATCTAAATTTTATAACAAATAAATTTTGAACCTAACAAATATTTTATCAAGTTTATTTCTAACAAAATCACCAAGCAAACATGACACCTCTAATTGTCTAAGGGAAGGCGAAAAAGAAACCAACATTTGTGGAAAAAGTATTAACAGAATCTAATCCTTCCTCAATCATTGGCGCTTTTACTTCTTCCAGGACCAAAATTACCTCTTTCTTTTCTTTATTTGTTTTTTTTTTTCACGAGAAAAGTCTATGCAACCTATGCATTTGCATGTGATGAGGCGCATTAAATTTTTTAAAAATTACTAAGTGCATTTTTAAAAAATCGCCAATTATATTTTACCATATACTAAAATATTTTAAAATCACAAATTACATTTTATCAAAAGTCACCAATTGTGCATTTTACCACGTACTAATGTTTTTAAATCACTAATTACATCTACCAAAAATCACAAATTATTTTACACCACAATCATCCCATGTCAAGGAAAACCAAAGGGGGACTCCTTTTTGCCCCAAAAGTTCTTGAATATTTCCAAATGTGACAAAAATTGGCTCATTACGATGAACTTAATATATTTGCACCAATGTTTTAAAAGTCATTATTTTACACGTAACAAATGTAATTGATTATTTTTGTAAGATAATTACACATATTACAAACTCACTTTTCTAATTAACCGACTAAGAAAAATGGCAAAAGACAAATGCTTCAAGGCACTCCACAGTCCACAGTTCATCGGCCTATCCAGTGCCAAGTATTACGACTCCTATATCTCGGCACGCGTTCATTGGCTATTTTTCCTTTCCTCCTGTCAACTTCAAGAACCCATCTGCCCCGAGTTTTCATTTTTCATCCCCACAGCTCAGAAAGTCTTTTTCACTCTTGGTAATGTATTCTTGTTTGTGAATTTTTCCCGATCTGCTCAAAGTTGATTTTTTTCTCCATTCCTTCCAACTTTGATCAGTAACATTGCTGAGAAGTCCGTTCATGGTACGTGTTTCCCTTATCGATTTCTTTCTGCTTGATTTGTTTGATGCAATGCTTGATGATAAGTTTGTGGGGTTAACGGTCTCGTGTACTGAATGGGGGTGAATGATGAAATGGGTTTCGATTAGAGATCGGATTTGGACATTGTAATGGTTGTTCATAGGTTATACAAGCTTGTGAATTTGGGATGTCTTTGATTTTCTTTTCGTATTAACCTCGCAGGTTGAATTTTAGTCTTATTCTTGCAACCTCATCAGGATTTCTGAAATGTTTGATCTTGCCCAAAATGACACTTTCTTGAATGATCTTTATGGCGTAATTTCATATGTGGCATTTCGGCTCATGATTTAGATTAGTTTGATGGTAATTGCGTATCAAATCACGTCATAAACGTGTAAGTCTTTTCTTGGTATTCGATCACTTTTGGTTTGCTGATTGGAATATGTATTCCATTCTGAACCAGAAATCTTCATAATTTATTAGGCTATTGTACCATATCCTCAGGTTCGTGTTTCTGCCGTCCAGATCAAAACAAAGATAATTGGACTTAATCTATGCATATCTAAGGCGGTAGGGAACCTCTGGATTGGATTTCTAAAAAAAGGTGTAATGTTTTTTGTATATGTAGTCAATTTCTGAATTGGGCCATGTAGCCCTGTTGATCCTTTATTTTTGTATATAATGGATTTGGAAAAATGTTATAAGATGGTGGAATGGAATTTGGGAATTTCGTTCCTCCAAATCCCAATCAGAGAATAATCTAAGAAATATCTTTGGTTGCATTTCTTATGGTTTCACTTTGTTGATTTATACATGCTAGTATGCTCTAAGTATACTATCCACTTAATTGGCATCCTGCTTATGAAATCACATTTTATAGGAAATTTTAAGAGTCTTTCCCTGAATGAAAATGAAGGTTCTGTTGAGAAGGATCCTCTTGTTGTTTGCTTTGGGGGAAATGTTGAAAGATTTTGTGCCCATGGTTGGTGGAGTTTCTCTTGCTGAAGCTCCCTCCTTTGAAAAAGCCCCTGGGGGTGCTCCTGCCAATGCTTTGTATAGCAAAGTTGGGCGGTCCTGCAGCTTTTATTGGAAAGGTGCATTATTTTCTTTCCCTTGGTCTGTTATGTTTCTTGCAATAAGCACTTGTATTTTACCTACTCAAAGTTCACTTTTTTGAATGATAGTATGCACACTCTCTCTCTCCCCTGTAAGTTAGGTTGTTCCGAACTTAAAGGGATCCGAGCAAAAACTAATAGCCATTATAGTTTTCCTTCCTCAAAAAATGTTATACTTAACTCTACAGTCAAGTATCACCTACAAGAAATAAAGGCCACAATATGGTGCTTAATTTAGAAGGTGATATTTGTTTGTCTTGACCTAGCATCTAATAATTACCTTAGCTTGAATGGCACGTTATTTACATATCTTATCAAGTATTTACATTTCACTGTATGTTCATAAGAATTTATATCTTTAACTACTGTGATGTCATATGTTTTAATCATAATTCATTGGTGATCCTGCAGCCTGAGGATTTTGAGTTCAATTTTATCCTCATTAGAATTTTTGCCCACTTGACTAGTTGACCATGTGATTTCCATGTAGTAGTGGTACTCATACTCTTGCTCTTCCCTTTTATTATTCTGTTTGAATAACGGCATCTGTATGTCTTATTTGCTGGAAGTTTCCTCCTGCTGGTCCTTCCATATTAGTAAACACTCATTTTCTCATCTGAATGCAACTAACATCCAATATCTGAAAACAAATAGTATTTGTATCTTAGGTGGGCAAATATGAATTTGGGTGTATGCTTGCTAGCATATTGGAAGAAAATAAAGTCAACATTTCTGGCATGCAGTTTGACCCTTATGCAAGGACTCCACTGGCATTTGTCACTGTCAGATCTGACAGCTAGCGTGAATTCATGTTTTTCCATAATCCAAGTGCTGACATGCTTTTGAAAGAATCAAATAGGTGTGATTTTCTGTTCCTAATATAATTAAGAATGACGCATTTATGCCTGCAGAACTTGATTTTTGAGTGCCTCAACAAGCTATGTATTGAATACAGGCAATAATTTTTCACTATGGTTCAAACAGTTTCATTGAAGAGCCATGTTGGTCAACACAACGTGCCGCCATGGACATTGCCAAGAAATGCTGTAGCTTACACTCTTATGACTCAAATTTGAGATTATCTCTGTGGCCTTCAGAAGGTGCTGCTTGAAAGGAAATAAAGGTCATATGGAATCAAGCTGACGTTGTCAAGGTATGTAGCCTATAAAAAATGTGTCCAACGTGAAGGTTTTTGGGGTCCTGCTATAGGTAATGATCTTTACATGTTCAACTAATGTCACATATAACTGAGGAGGAGATTTCATTCCTGACTGAAGGTGCTGATCCACATGATGACAATGAAGTGTTAACAAAGCGTCTTCATCCAAATATACAGCTTCTGCTTGTAAGTGCAGGCAAGGCTGGCTGCAGATACTACACAAAGGTAGGTTTGTGATGTTGCATTCACTATTCCGATAACAAGTGAATGCATTCTTCATTGCACTGCTGTCTCCTTCCGCTGTTCTCGCCCTCTTCTGATATATTTTGAGAATTCAAATGGAAATTTTGCACATCTCAGGTTTGTCTTTCATAAGCTGTGCATTATGCTTCTGATTTTCACCTCAAAGACTCTAATTCCAAGGCTATACATTTGAAAAATGGACCTATAATGGGAAAACCACTCTCAACTGTGTAGAGAAATCTCCATATCAAGTTTGTATTGTTTGCATGATACTGAAATAATTACCTCAGATGCTCTCCCTGTTGAATATTCCATCACATATTTTCCCATTACAGTTCGAGCTAATTGATATCAGTTGAATTTCTGTTCAGCAATTCAAAGGAAGAGTTTCTGGTGTTAAAGTCAAAACCCATTGTTACAACGGGCGCTGGAGATTCAGTATTGTGCGCAATACTTTATCATTTAGCCTCAAATGTAAACATTCTTCAAGTAGCATCTGCATGACTGTCGAATTTTGCTGTTATGTTGCAAATTTCCCTTATTCTGACACAAGCTAATGCTGGCAGGATGAGAAGCAGTTCAGAGAGGCTCTCTTCTTTGCAAATGCCTGTGGTGTTCTCTCAGTTACAAAGGACGGAGCAATTCCTGCCCTTCCTACGAAACAGGCAATCCATGAATTATGAGAGAAGTCTGTGCGTGAGAAGAAGAAACCAAGTGTTGTGAAATGGCTTGAGTGTTTCTGCTGTGAAAACTGAACAGCTGAACCTGGAGTAAGCTAGCTCTTCCTTTTAGTTAGTTTTCAATAAGCACCAACCAAATGGTTGGTGTTTATAATCAGCAAAAGTTTCCAGAGTCCTGAAACTTTGTGGGCTGATCACTTTGATTGAAAATCAACAGCTCTGTGCTGTCTGTTGTATACAAAAAGATACACATTTTTTTGCGTCATCAATTGGAATTTTGGGTTTAATATAATAAACACAATGAAGTAGTGGCAACAATTTGATTTGGATTGGACATCCAACTCTTCAGCTTTTAATGTTAACTCCGCTGCCCTAACAGTTAAACGGCAGCCTTTGCTGCAAACTGCAGGTATCGCATGGTTTGAAGACCATAGCTGTGAGCTATAAGTTTTCATTGTGCAGTAACACTGGATGCCACAAGAATGATGGATTAAGATACCTATGTGTTTTAATCTAAAGATCAGGCAACAGGTAAAGATCCACCGAGTATTTGGAAGGTGGTGCGCGTGTAAACGGTTTTTTGTAATAATAGCCATCAAAATCTGATGCAGGTCTGTCCAGTTTCAAGTTCAACAGAGAGCTGATTTTATACCATTACTTGGATTTATGTTATGTCTGAGGCACTGCTGCATTGGTTGGATTGAAGTAAGGACCGGCTGCTAGCATGTTTACAAATTGAATAGCTTGTGTCAGTTGCAGCTGAGAATTTTGGATTGTTAACTATAAATTGAGAGAACTTGCAACTTTGACCATGGTAATTTGGTTAGCCCAAATAACAGATGTCAAAAAGAACAAAAGACCCTTGGATGCGTAATGGATTTAAAAGTACTACTTCTGCATCTTCTTGATGATAATAACCCCTAAAGAAGAGCAAGTCCTGGTTGAAAATGAAGCAAGTTATTTATCGTCTCGCAAAGACCTCGATACTCTAGTTCCAATTGCCCCTCTATAGGAATATGCGCATTTAACAGATCCGTGAATTCACATGATGTTAGAACTTCTTTTTGTTCAATTTCCCCACATGTTTCTTGAGGAATGAACGAGTGATCCACAGATGGTGGTTTGGATAAGGGAACCCATCGGAACCGTAACAATTTTGTATGTCAATTGTCAGTGCTTATGAATATATCCTCTCACCAGTGAAAATTCTCCTCAATTAAGTTATGCCCGTCAAAAGCTTTCAAACTTGTGTTACTAAATTATGGCCACGAAACATTGGATCAAATACAGTGATATGTGATTAAAGCCCATCCTCAGGCTGCTTACTGTGTTTGATGCTGTTGTATTCAACCTCTGGCCGGGTCAATGCATTGTGTTGCAAGCTCTCTTCAATTGTGAACCTCTGTATTAACATGTGGTGTTTTGACAATTTCGAGTTTCCACCATTCACTCACCTACCCTGTTCAGAAATCCCAAATGATTGCCTCCATCCAAAGAGCTGGAGTGTCCTTAACTTGCTTGCAGTCGAAGGGACTATTTCTTAGATCCGTTTCCAACGTTAATGTTGGCCCATCGCCCTTTGATTTTATATTTGCCAAATATGACACTACTTCTGCATGTGCTACACATTCAAACTCAGTGCATGTGCATATACTTATGGATGTGTGCAGTCACTTAGCTACGTCAATTGAGATTCCCCGCCTCGTTTACCAGACAATCACTCTGTTATCTTTTCTTGTCAGATGCCCTAAATTCTGTGAATTTGGATCTTTACTGCTATTTCAAATTCCTTAAAAACTATCCGTTGTGTGTGTGTGTGTATATATATTTTATTAACAGTGCAACAAAGGGTTCAAGTTTGACCCATATATTATTAACCTAGGACTGTTTAGCAAAGAGCATTTAGTTGGATCGTAACTCTCTACGGTATGTTTAAATTTGAAATACATGGGAATAAAAAAAATTTGGGGAATGAATAGTTAAAATTTGAGTATGGTAAGATAAATTTTGTAAAGAAAAACATAATAAGGATGCTTTTTGTGAAAGTTAATTATTGTTTTGTGATGTGAAATGTCATCATGCGTATTTTTTAAGTATTAATGCCATGTGTTATTAGAATAAAATATTGGTAATGTGCAGATATGTAGTTGAATGAATAGATGACTGTTTTTGGTGAAATTTTAAAATCAAAGTGAAACAAGAACGAAGGAGGAAAAATTATATGTCAAAATCATTTTGAAAAAATTTTTCGCAAACAAAAACTAATATGACATTTTTTTTTTTTTTTCTGAAAAGAATATGGACGACGCATTATCTTGAGTCACGGGGGTTATATATGGCAACCAATAAGCCTTTATTATAGCTAGAATTTTTTGCAAATTCAAGAACTGTTTATCATGCAACGTCTGACCCCTGTTTCAGTATGAAAACAATCCATAGAACTGAAGTAGACAAGTAACTATGCTTCCTATGAAATATTCAAGCTGAAGTTTAATAATAAGAGAAAAACCCCTTGACAAATATTAAATTTCATGATGCCTAATTTCGCTTTGGCCCCACCAGATAAAGAATTTCTCAACTGCTAAAAATCTTTCCAAAACACACACACGCACAGAGTCACAGCCAAGTTTTCAAAACAAGCATACCTTGTCTTGTCTGTAATGGCGTCCCATATCGAAGTTGTAACCAAATGAGACACTTGTAAAGTAAGTAAACAGTTGTAATAATCAGGGTAGGTTTACTGTGTTTGAGATTATTATTTAACATGAAATTATACGTACGTCTCCTCTGTCACTCGTAGGGCTTCAAAACTGACACTTCGTTGTTGGCAAGCGCAATTATATATTCTTTTCCATTCTGCACGCACGTTACTCGTCAATTATTTTACGCACGAGATTAAAAGAATTTGAAACTTTTGTATGTATTGGTATTATATAATTTTTTTTTTTTCATTTCGAATCGAAGTTCTCAAAAGAACAACTGATTATTTTTTATCTTATATGATGGCGTATTTTTTCAGCGAAAAAAATATTACTTTAAGGCTAGAACATCATTTTGATGCATATAACAAAATTGCCAAATTCGAGTAGATGGAATGGAAAACACATGAGACCCCATTTCTTGATCTCTTGAGAAATATTTGATGGTTTTAGTAGATTTTTCTCATGATCATGTCTCTTCTTATGCACCGTCACTTATTCATGAAAACTCAGTATTTTTTCAATTTTATTTTCACCTTGATGCGCAACATTTTTGTTTCTCTTTCACTACAATTTCTATTTTGTCGTTAAAGGGCTCTCTTCACGTGAAAGCAAATTACATTATTAGAAAAATAAAGACAGGAAAAAAAAAAAGTGAATTTATAAAGTAGATTTTTATTCGAATAAGATAGCTTTTTATCCCTTTTTCTACTATATATTTAATTTATTGGGATTGGACTATTACCATATATATATATTGATAGCAAGCTCACCTTTCCATAAATTTGGAATCATATCCTAATGATTCTCCATTTTGTGACACTTTTCTGCAAAGTGACTAAAAAATGAAACCTAGGAACTTTTCTATTGTTAAAGTCACATGATTTATTTTGGACATGAAGATTCCCATCAACTTTATAATACTCATTTAATTTTGGTTTTTCATTTATCTCATCATGCTTGATCCATCAATTTTAGAACAATATTATTTATTATAATTTACATGATAAGTTGAAGGGTTGCTTCAGATTTCAAAGATTTTATCCTCATAAACTTACAAACTCATAATTCTAAACTTTTTGCTCAAAAAAGTTTAATATTTTATGAGCTTAATTTCAATTATAATTACTTGTCAAAGATAGTTAACTACAAGACTGACAGAAAGATAACGGTTTAAACGTAAGATTTCCCTATAAATAAAGCACTCAAATGCAAATTTCCAATATCATATTCCTGTCACTGTAGACGAGTCAAATTGACTATGGACTTTTTCTGCATGTGGATGATTCCTAGAGAACTAACCAGTGGAAACTCGGCACGTGGAGATCCCTACGTAACATTTGTCGGGTTCTGTCACCGTTATTTCCCGTACGGACACCGACCATGGCCACCGTTTCCCGCAATAACGAATCCATGATTTCACCTTCAATCTCACGTACCATGCTCTCCCCTTCGTCCTTGAGAAACCCATCAGATTGGCAGTTACCGAAATCTTTCCCGATTAAGGAATCAATATCTTCAAGAACCTGACAGTTGGCCTCCGGAAAATTCTCTATTCTCTTGCACATTTCATCAAACAGAGCAGAGTGATCTGTGATGAGAGAAACCCGGGGCCTGATATCCAAGTGGGTTCTTAAGATATCAGTCAAAAGCTCGTCCACTAGCTGGAAAATCAGCTTCCTATTGCAACGGCGGCTTAAGAAGGAGGTAGCGTGAGCGGAGGCCGCGGTAGGGTGGAAGAGTTCGAGATAGTAGAAGATTGAGGGGTCGAGGGGGTGTGAACGGGTGTGCCACTTCCCCAAGATCAACGGGGTGACTTTGTCCACGATGCCTGCGCGTTTTAAGATCCTCTGGATGTAATATTTGTACTCCGGGGCCGCCGCAGCGGTGGCGCAACGGTTAGTGTTGTCTGGTTGGACGTTTTCTGGGACGGTGAATATTTTATCAGTTTGCAGGTGCAGCTGCTTGTACGAATGCCTCGTATTTCCAGATATCTGTGCGTTCCTTTTCGATGAAAGAGCATCTGATACCTGTGACTGCAAAAATCATAAGAGTATAAACTGAAAATAAAATTAATACCAGTGAATGGCAGGATGTGCCAGTGATATACATGTCCTTGGATTTTCTATCTTACTCATATTTAGTGTACTTCACTATGTTTCTCCCATGTATTGACATCTTAATTCTCTAGCTCTTCCAGTTGACAAGTAAATGATTTCCAGTGGTTTTGTTATCAATTACATGGATTTTCCAAGGTTTGGAGCTTATTTGATATTCCCTTGTATTCAACTCCTCAGTATTGTTTGTTGAAGCTTTTAAGAGTAGAGCAGATTATGAAAGACTCGTACGCCTGACAGAATACATCTTTTTGACCAGAAAAGTTGAGATAGGCTTGAACACACATTTTAATATTGAAGCAAAAGCAAACACGTAGGATGATTGGCTTGGAGTTTTCAAAGACGTTCAGCTGAAAGCTGTAGGGCTAGGACACGCTTTGTATGATTTCTTTGATTTAGAAAGAAATTAAGCAAGAAAAAGGTACGAAGAAAGAAAAGAAGCATTAATACCTGTTTTTGAGGTAATTTCGTGGCAGGAGGAGAAGGGTCTTTCTTGACCGGCAGAAGAACTGGACCACTTATGTTGAGAAGTTCACTTGACAATGGAGCTTTCTTGGGCTTCTTATTCAGCAAGAAAAATGAATTTAAAAAAGGGTCTAAATGATACCAAACATACAAAGAAAGAAAAAGAATTATTAATACCTGTTTTTGAGGTAATTTTGTGGCAGATGGAGACGGGTCTTTCTTGACCAGCAGAAGGGCCGGAGCACTTATGCTGAGAAGTTGACTAGACAGTGGAGCTTTCTTGGACTTCTTTTCTGTGAAGTTTACCTCATTTGTTGCTGCCGAACGAACGAATGGCTTCTCTTCCTTTCTCCTGATGGCATGATCAGAAGTTATATGAGGCACTTTCTTCACAGTAGAACAAGTATTTGCACTCCCAACTTTCGTGAATTCCCTGTGCTGATGATCCTCCTCTTGCATGATTGCTTGATGCCCAGGTTTTATCGGATTTGAAGTCCCGTTATCAGAAAGTCTTGGACTTTTGGTGCTTGAGTTTGTGACTTCTTTGTTCTTGCTGGTGTCCAAGAACCTGAGCTTTGGGGAGCAAGATGGAGTAGCTGAAGGCTTGCCATCAGGACCACTTTCATCTTCCATTCTTGACATAGCCTTGGAAGTTTTGCTGTTGGGCTTGAGGAGAATAAGATTTTCATCCCTTCTGATTTCCCCTTTGTCTCTGTCAATGTTAGTGATATCAAGCCCAACCCTTCTGCTCACCCTTTCTTTAACTTGCCTCACAATCTGCCTAGCATAATGCCCTGGGCTTCTGTTTTCATCCTGCCCAAATCTTCCCCTTCTGCCCTCATTTTTGCCTGAAAGGACAAATTCATCCTTCATGATGTTCTCTTTGTTTACTTGGAGCGACAGCCTGTGACAGTCAACATCTGACCTCCTGGCTGATGATATCCTCGGCGTGTCCGGCAACGATCGAGCACCAACGCTGATATCATCTGAAAAGCGTTTCTTACTTGATCTGATCTGAAGGAGATTTCTGCCCTTCTCTTGGTGGTTGAACTGGGACTTCGCCTGGAGCCGGGAATTTGAAGAGGGAAACGAAGGAGAGCTGCATTCCGGAAGTAAATCCAGGCCCATGAGCCTCGCCACCAGATTCGGTGTCCTCGTTCCTGGTGAGCAGCATTCCGAAGAAAAATCCTCCGTTCCTGATTCTGAAGCACGAGCCGAAACTCTGGTTTTGATTCGGTTAATGCCAGCCTGATGAACAGATTTCCCAATATCTCGATCAATACATTGAAGATCCGACAAATAACATAATTATTATCAACATCTCTCTAATCTCTATGCATCGGGAAACTTAAATGTCTCCTGTTATAACTGTAACATCCTTTCTTTACCAAGAAACTACTTACTGGGAAATTTAAATTTTCTTCTTCCTTCAAGCCTGCTGGCTCGTCCAACTTCAAGCTGTTCCTTGGTGCCTCCACTCCTGCATGAAAGAACGAAATGAATGCAGAGAAGATGGCCAAAATATATTTGTTCGTATGCTTTGTCTGTGTGAAGAATATGAGACCTTTGGATGATTGGGCTTCTTCCAAGTCAGCAGGGAGAAATTTGGAGGGGCGCTGTTGGTTCAAAGGAAACGGATGCAAATCAAAGAGCTGAAAAACAGCGCACATGCAGCCAGCTGAAGTGTCTCCCTCGGCCTCCTTCATATCTGCCGACATTCTCCCATTACCGGCGGAGGTTCTGGCCATTCTGCCGCCGCCGCCCCAGTACAGCCACTCTCTGCCCATATGAACTTTCCTTCAAGTTCAATCCCTCCACCCTTCGACCTTTGCCAAGGAGACAAGCAATAACTCGAAAAACAATATGTATCGGGCCGAAAGTGACAGTCCAGAAATGGTAGAAGGAAAGCCTGGGAATGAAGCTTGGGGAAGCAAGAAATGCGGACCCAGGATTCACCAACCGGACCACATTTGGAATAGCAAATAAATTAAGAAAGATTCAAGTTTCTTCTGACGCACAAAACGGGCAGAGTTTGTGGTCCAAGATCTGCTAATCTAACAGTTCATATTGTGTCACTTACTTATCAGGAGCAGAGAGGCAGAGCGTGGGAGATGAGAGAAGCAGTTCTCTTTTCTCTTTCCACCTCTTTTAGTTTTATGGCTCGTGGGATGACGAAATGACCACGCTCCCAACAGTGTATGTCCCTATCCCTGTCCCTATCCCTATCCCCCGCCACCATCTCCCCCCTCAATTTTAAATTCCATGTTGTTACGGTGGGGATCTGTAATATATTATATATTGTAATGTGGCTCCTCGTCAGTATTTATTCATATTTTATTGTAGATCATTTATCTTACTCATACAACCCTCAACGCTCCATTTTAAATCATTCACAATATTGCGGGTTTTTTATTTTTCCTTGGGGTGACAATTATTTGAGAAAAAAGACGAACACAGCTAGAAATTAATCAGTTTGAATTCTAACTTTATCCAGTTTGAAACAAAATTGAGTCTGAACGAGATGGGATTAGGTTGAGACAACTTATTTAAAATAGTCATGTTTCAATTCAACCGATCAATTTGTGACTTGAGATAATTGTCATCCTAAAAATATAATTTTTGACATGATTTAAAAATATGATACAAATTTAACATAAAATTTATAGATTTAAGTTAAATCTTCAAGGATCCGAGTATAAATTGTGTCAACTCCGTAGACTCAAAAATCGGACAAGTCAAAATTCGAGTTAGTGATTTATTTAAAATAATCGCGTCTTAACAACCCATAAAACGACTTAATAGCCACGTCTAATTTTCCTTGTTCTTTTGATTAGTTGAAAGGTAGGAAGAGGAGAGAAATGATAAATTTTTCTGTTGTGACTATGGGAATATTATGCAACGAGAAAAATGTGATAAGATAGAAATCAAGCATAACACACAAAAAGAATAATGGATTGAAGTATGTTCAAATTCTTGGCCACACACAAACTCTTGTATGATTAAGAAGAGGCTCGAGTCTACAAGTATGAACGAAGGCATGATTACAATGAATTCTAAGTACCCTGTACTTGGATAGAGTTCAATTCTTAAGAAGTTGGACTTTCAGTTAAATCTTATCCTAAACATTACACAAAGTCACAAACTAATTAAGCCTAACAACCTGGTAGATGCTAATCCTAATGAAATTAAGTAGTGTAATTATCTTAATCCAGGTATTAGAAATCAACTAGGACTCTTTTGTTGCGGAGCTTCAATCGCGATATACGCTAGATCGTTCACAATTATTCATGTTTTAGTGCCTTCAGCCAATTGCAATTGCTCTTCCAATAGCCGTGGAGGTGATCGTGAGTGTTAATCAAGTGTCTACTCAATCCAAAACTCTTTCTATTTGTTGGAATCCCAAATTGGCCAGTGTGATCGCTTGCCCAAATTTTACATCAGTGATCATATCCAATATGAGTGATCTTACGATGTTCATGCGAGTGATCTCAATGATTTTTTTTCATAATTTATCGTAGTACGAACCAACATGCAAGATCAAGCGCCTCCTTAATAAAATTGATTGCTAACCTTACGCAGTCACGGAATGTGCATCCGATGTTTCACATCATTGCAACAATGATGAATATATATATATATATATTGGTATATTTATGTAAAGAAATTCTTATGAATTCAAGAGGAAAACCACGAAAACGAAGTGGAAATAGATCAGTAGAAGAACAAGCAGTTAGAAGGTCAGAATGAAAGGAAAATCAGAAATTTTAGTACAAAATTCGTGTATCCTTTCTCATACAGCCCATCAACCTATTCTCCTCCCAACTCACATATTTTTACCTCGCATTTAGCTAACTAACTTTAGGAGGAAAATAATTATAAAAAAAAAACATAAATTTGTTATTTCCCTTATGCACAGCATAAGCACATTTCTTTAATTCCTTTTCATTCTGACTAGTTACTTATCATTCTGACTAGTTACTTATTAGTCTAGCTTAAACCCCGAGTTGAAAACCCAAACCTTATTAATGAATTGAACTAATCGATGTATGAAGACAATGTTAACTTCAAGTCAATTACTTGTCATGACGGAAAGTTTGTGTGTGTGTAACACGTTTTTAATTTATTGCATAACGTGTAGTCAAGCATGCCCAAGATTTAATGAATTAATCTTGTAACAACAATGAAAAACTTGCGAACATAAACAGACAGAAATCTGTTAGAAAATGTGTCAGCCATCATTTGATCTTAATCTCTAATTATTTCCCCCTAAATTTCTGGACGATACATACCATAAATCTGCAATCCTTCTGATCTAACAAAATCTTACTCTTAAGAATTTCAAAATCTTAAATACTAGGTATGTCCCATCAGTGCCCAAAGCCTCCATGGGTTACTTTGTCCGAATGCACTCAACAATTAGACTAGTCCTTGGATGCTGCAATTTGTTATCTTCTTTTCATTTAGTTATTTATATTTTGGCTAATAGTGATACGGGTTTAACTCTTTATTCTACTTTTACGAACCCCTTTGTAAGCAAATTAAGGTGATGTTTGGTGAGAGGATTTTGGTATTGAGAAGGAGAATGAATCCCATAATTTTGGTTTGGATCACTATTATGGGAATTGTAATTTGAAATACATGCCTACAAATTTGGGATTTATCAAATCTTAAGCATGATGGAGGGTTTTATATGAAACTCAAGTTCAATTCCAAATTAGCTTATTAAAAACATTTATGTCCTATTAACTTAATAAATATATGATACACACACTATACGTACATATATAATCAAAGATTATGCTTATTTTTTACTTACTCAAATGTAAAATTACTAAATTAACCTTATTTGTAAAAATACTTTTTTTGGGGGGTTTTTCCTCCTTTTTAATGTGTTATGTTTTTCTTCTTTCTTTCTTTATTATTTTTTTTTATTGTCTCTGCTATCCTTATTAATCCAAACTATTTACAGTAGTAGACTAAACTTTTTTTTAATCTTTTGTCCTTTTCAAATTAATGTACATTTTTATTTTTCTTTGATATTTCCTTTTTTTTTAATCTTTTGTCCTTTTTCCAATTAATGTACATTTTTATTTTTCTTTGATATTTCCTTTTTGTCTTTCAACTCATTTTTATTTTCTAATATTATTTGATTCTCAATATTTTTATTTTTCTTGTTCAAAATATTGCAATTTTATAACATATTATAACTAACAAAAATATAAAATTTATAAATAATGTACACATGCAATGTTTATTTTCAATTATTTATCTTTTTAATTTTATATAGGTTAATAGTAAAATTAGAAATTGCTCACATTCTATTCTAAAAGGCTCAGCAAACCAAACATTAATTATAATAATAATACATATTTTATGTATTGAACTAAATAAATGGATTGAATTAAATGATTTCATTCCAAATCTAAGTCGAATAATTCCAAATAAGTAACCAAAATCCGATCCTACATGCAAACCAAACGCCACGAGAAGAAGGTACGATTATGATATTTATCTCTCGGCCCTGAATTATATGACAAAGACCACCCCATTTGTTTACGACAAGGCCAACAAATATTAACGCATATGCTCTTGCCATATTTCCAAATCTCACGGACTTCTGTCAGTCCCATCACAAGGCCTTTTCTGCAAAATAGGGTGCATGATCATTGTCGTGAGACCATATTGCTCTGCCTAATTTCAAATTCCTTATTATTCTACTTTGAACACTAGACTCTACTTGAGTTTTTTTGGTCCATTGCTTGCTCCTATTTGTTCTTCATGAACATGAACATGTATATTATTCGAAGGTTGACTTGCTTGGTTATTTTTAGTCAGTAGTGCAATTCTTGATATAGGTCTAAAATGATGAATAAGTTCGAAAGTTAAGCTTGTGATTTTTTGGTAGTAAAAGATGGATTAGGTTTGATTGTCATTTAGATAATGGTATTACGAGATTAATAGTATTTATGATGATAATTTTCGCCAGAATAATTGTTAACCTCATATGGAAACATAAACCTCTCTCATATAATTATATACTTTAATTTTACGTTAGCACAACGGACGGTGTTATAGTTTTTGGATTTTTTTTTTTTTTTAAATGAGTTAGGACAATGGAAGTGATGCGTTGGCGATGATGAAGAAAATTTTGAATATGTTTGTTGGGTTCTGACCAGGACAAGTTGATTCTTATTTTCACCAAAACAATAAAATAGTAAATAGTAAATACGAAATTTATTTTTATTTCCAGGAAATATTAAAAATGTTTAATATTACATGCTTTCAAGCTAGTAAATTCATGTTTTCTCCTAATTATTTGAGCATCATATCACATGTTTATTTTATCTCATATGTACTATATTTTTAAGTTAATAAAGCTTTTCTTGTTACACAAAATCAATTTACATAATTATTCTTATTTAAAATTCATGTACTTTTTTTATTCTTTTATTTCTAACTATTCTTCCGACTTATTATTTTTATTTATATTCTCTTTTAGATTTTTTTTTCTCTTTAAAATTCTTCTAAACTTTAGTTAATTTCTTATTTTAAATATTTTTATAGCTTTAATTTTAAATATTTTTAATTATTTATTTAAAATAAAATAACTTTTTAATTTATAAATAAATTTACAGACATATACCACCTTACCTAGTTGGCTAAAATTGATAAATATACGAATATAAAACAATTACAGAATACGGGCCCCAAACCTAGAACAAGGTATTGAACTAGAGCCAACGCCCACTTAACGAGCCCAATACTAACTTTCCGGTTATGGCCTCAATGAAGCATTTAATTCTATTAAATGGACCCTGGTACTTCAGAAAATATCATTCTGATCCTCCGTAAACAGCTAAATTTACTAGCAGCCCCACTCGGGGAGACTCAAAAAGACCCACGACCCTAAAGAATTAAGGAGGAGGAGGAGAAGAAGAATAGACATTATTAAATCTAAGCTCTCAAGGCATAAACCTTCGATTTTTAACACGCACTAGCAAGCATGCAATGCCTGCCAATTTAAGTAAACTAAGGCCTCAAGAAACCATCCACAGTGCATTACAATACAGATCGTTCTTCCTAAGTACTTTGAAAGCATAAATACATTGAGCTTACAATAATTAATACACAAGTGAAAAAGATATTGCATGCAAGTGTATTATATATTACAGCTCATATATATATATATATATATATATAGAGTAAATCACTTATGCTGTAATAGCTATACATCATCACTTCTCTTTAAATAGGAAATTTGACAAATTTTATTGTCATCCAATTAAGAACCGGCTCTTGTCGTTGGAGGGCCAATGAACAATTCAGTTGTCACCCACTCTGAGCTCAGTGTACTCTGTCTGCGACTCCCAATGTCTTCTTGTCTTTCTGGTGCATGTATTGGCCTAAATCCAATCTGCACCTGGCTGCCATACTATAACAGTGTTTTCAAGAATGAGCGCAAGTAAGAGTGTTACTATACATTAAGAGCATATTCACTTTAAAAGATTAGATTGGAATATTAATTATATTTAGACTTATATTATACACACTTTAAATGATAAAAACCCTTATTAATTAAAAGCCTATTATAATATACTAAAATGAATGAGAAATCATGTTATCTAATACTTATGATAAATTAATCTATTAAAAGGCCTTTATCCTATCCAATAAAATAAACATGACTTAACATAGTAATGTTGTTGTTGGCTTCCTAGAACATAGTAGTAGTAGTAACTAAGAGGCCAATGCAATAGAAAAGAGAGAATGGACGAGATGATTGACTTGCATACCTTTCCGTTTAACTTTGTGTTCTCTTCTAACAGAATTTTTTCCTGAAATTTCAATATAAATTATTCAAATGCTGGGAATGGTTGGGCAAAATCAACTATGAAGTAAACAGGTATCACCTTGCATGATCATACCTTTGCTTTTAATTTTTCTATCTCCTCCTTGAATAGTTGACTCTGTAAGATTATATAAAGATGAAAGGTATCAAATTGTTGTTCACATTCATATTCCAAGCTGTTTCGGTTATCTACAAAACCAACTCATCCAATATCTCTCTCCTTAAGATGTCAATTTGTGTTTATCATGAATTTCTTACATCGTCATTTTCAAAGACAAACAACCAAGATTGTGATCACACCATTTCATTACTTAAACATTGAACGAAACATCTCTCCACTAGTTTTTACTTTAGACGAGATGATCATTTGACATAGGATTAGAGTTGGGCAAAAAAAAAGTCTTGAGTTTGACTTTCAACCACTGCCTAATTATAAAAAAGTGTTATGTGTGCAAAAAAAAAAAATTATTACACGTACAAAGCTTCAAAAAAAAATTCCTCACCTGCACATGAAAATTAGTTGATCTTGATAAACTTAACCGAACCTTTTGGATAAGATTACACATTATAACTGGAAAAGTGCAAATATTAACAATAGAGCAGTACTTTTCTTAGATCACGTTCACTTTATATGATTAAATTGAATAAATTATTTTATCAAATTTATTTGCATATTCTTTATAAAGGATAGATACCTGTGAAAAAAAATAAATCCAATATAATATAAGTAAAATGAAGCATAATTAATTTCATATAACAAATGTGATAAATTAATTTTTCAAAATAATCTGAATGGACCTTAATCATTATTGATAGGTGAACATGACCTTGTGGCTTGTGTTAATCCGAACATTGTTCTCAAGGAGAACATATTCCATACCTTTCTTGCCCTGATGTTCTTTAGGCTTCTCTCTAGCTGGTTGCCAATTTGTTGAAGCTCCTCCATTGAATACGTCTCCACATTATGCCCCAAAAGCATCCTGACACAACAAAAAATAGTTTAAAAGGACATATAGGCCAACTCGAGTGAAGCAATACATACATGGATTAATTAAGAGCAAAATAAACAACTAAGAAGGAGAACCGTTGGCATTTCTCTAGCAGCTCAATCTTCTGTGCCATCAATGCTGCTTCTTGCTTTAAATGCTGCAGGTGGAATAAGTTAGCAAACACTATCAGTACAAGAAATATATAGATTTCGTTAAATATATTTCTCAATGGAGATTGATCTTAGCAATGTCCCTCATTATCCGATTTGTCATATGGTGTAGAAATTACATCAGGACTGATGTCAATCTCTAAGACTGATGTCTATTGAAGGATGTACATTCCAGCGAAACCCACATATATGAAAACCTTGCCCTTTGGAAGCACGCATGGGTTTCAAAGAAAACAACATTATAAGATTTATATTTAAATTTAAATTCATTTTTTTTCTTTTATACATACACAAATATTTAAAATTTAATCATTATTTTTATTTATAATTAAATTAATATTTATAACTATACACATGCTCTCATATTTATTCTTATAATATATATATACACACACACTAGTAATAGTGGTACACTCAATGTGCATGCAATATTTTTTATAAATTATAATATCTAATTAATTGTGTTTAAATGTATTAAAAATAAAATTAATTTAAAGCTAAAATTGTCAAAAATTAAAAATATAAAAAATGAAGCGAGGACTTTTTTGGAATATTAAAAAGAGTAAATTGAAACATATAAAAAACCTAGGAGAGAAAAATATAATATTATATATTAAAAAAAATGGAGAAGGAAAGAAATATTAAAAAATAGTCAAATAAAATCATTATAATAATCTAACATTGTATAACCATAACCAAATCCTTAGTCCCGTATATAGCATAGACTATAGAATTAATAAAGGAAAGAAAGAAATTTGAAAAAAAAAATAACAAAAGAAGGATAGGAATAAAAATATACATAATATATATTTTACTAATTGCACATTATTCAAAAGAAGAATGAATATATAATATATAGAGTTAAAAGTATTTTACTAATTGCACATTGCACAATTAAACTTTCTTAATTATGCCATATAATTATATATTAGAAAAGAAGGATAGGAATAAAATATATAAATGAATAATGGCATATTAATAATTGTATTTGAGTGTTAAAATCACCAGTCCATACAGCATACAGAAATACTGGCCTCTTAAAATCTAGTTGTTATGGATGGAAAGTAAGCCAACCTGCATGCGCTCCACGTCAATGCCGGTAGTCCGCTGTTCTTTTGTACATTCTAAGTATCTCTGTATTGTCTTCTGCATGCTGAACATTTTCAACAACGTTGAAAATATAAGATGACAAAAGCTATAAAAGCCCACAATTTTTGCAGAACAAATCTTGCGTAAATTGAAGATACGTGTTAGTAGATGTAGGTGTGTGTATTTTGTTTACGTGTAGAAGGCCTAGGGTTTATGTGGGTGCCAGGTGAAGAAGATGAATTTTTTGTGCTTTGATTTGTTTATCAATTTTATAATTATATTATTGATAATTAATAAATATTATTTTAAATTACTTATTGATATATTTTCTTGTCTCAATTTTAATGAAGATCTTCACTTCCAATTTTTATATTGGCCTTTTTGCATGCAATCCGTGCTCAGAATCCACACAAATTACAGAAGCTTGGAAAAATTTGCAGTAAAATTTCATCTTTGCAATTTTAGAGAGGCACGAGGGGCACGTCAAATTTCACCGATCATAGAAATTTCTATTGAAAAATTATCCTCAGTTCATAAGAACATGGAAATTGTCAAATCTAAATTGCTGCCTGGTTCAAATTATGAAATGCCACCTCATCACTTTCACTTCACTAAAATTACAGGCCTTGTCCACGCACACGCAAGAACTAAAACCAGTTTAATTAAAGTTCATGGTGAGATTAATACTATTTCAAACATATTTTTTTCGATGTGATAATAATACATCTGCAAGAAGTAATTAGTCATGAGTCCTGCTTTAGTATACACATATTTATCACATCTGCAAGAAGTAATTAGTCATGAGTCCTGCTTTAGTATACACATATATATTTATTCGCTAAAAAAATAATTAAGCAAGCTACGTACAGCATGGAATTTCAGATAGATACGAAGTTATATGTAGGATGAGAAAGAAACCTAAGCAAACTACAGTTTCTAGACTATCCACTAATTTTATTTATTTTTATTTTTTTGAAGTTGATATTTGTTTATATTAATAGCAAACGAATGTTATATCTATATTATATTACTAAGTAAACTAGGTTTTTATCCACTTCCTTGTTTTTTCTCTTAACGCATTATTGTAATTTGTATTTTTCTCAATTTTTCTGTCCTCAAATTCTTTGTCTTTTTTTTTCTTATTTTCAATATTTTTATACTTTTAATCCATACTATGTTATTCAATTATTTTATTTTTTATCATTTTCTCTCTCCCCTTTTTTTCAACTTATTATTTTTATTTGTATTTTCCCTCAAAATTTTTCCTTTTCAATTTATTTTAATCTTTCTTTATACAATAGGTTTTATTGAGAAATTAAAATTAATCTTTTATATATATACTATTGAAATGCTATTAATAATTGTAAAATAAACTTTTATATACAAAAAAACCGAAAAAATATTCTACCGTCACTTATGATGTACATCTTTATCATATATATTTTATAAAATAAAGATTAATTATTAAATGCATGTAATAAAGCAAATTACCATTCATAATATAGAATTTTTAAAATCCAGAAATATATTCATACATACATACATATATATTTACATAGTGGCTATGTTTGGATGCAAATTTATATCCATCCAATTCATTTCTTCTCATATATCAAAATAATAATTTTTCTCTTTTTTTTTTTCTCTTTTTTTCTCTCTTCTTTTATAAGGTTCCGAAATTTTCATATCAATTTTTTTTTACCTCAAAATTAGCATCTAAACACTCGAATTGTGTCTGTTTGTAGGTGGGCGTACGATCTGGAATATGGAGGGCAAATTATTAATGCTTGACGGGTAAAATCAAGGAAGCCAAAAAAATTCTGTGAGTGCATAAACTAGAATGACTCACAACGACAGGAAACCTTGAAGAAATTATTGCCCTAGCATCAATTACTCAACATAAGGTACTAGATAATCTAAGGCCATATGTTTTTGCTTCATCTAAGGACAATAGCATTATTTACAAGTACGAAGAGCAGGTAGGAACAGCAAAACAACGTACATATTGAACACAGAGAAAGTCAAAGTATAATTTGATTGCAAACAGGCCACTTGCTACTGGGGTTTTGTTGCTTAGTTGATTGGACAATAACAAAGAAATGTGTACAAATATTTAGAAACCTGAGAGAACGAAACTCACTTGAAGTTAGAGAACTCATAAAGCCTTCCTTTCTGAGAGAAGATAATCAGAGCTACTTCAGCATCACAAAGTACAGAGATCTCATAAGCCTTCTTCAAAAGCCCACTTCTGCGCTTAGAAAAGGTCACCTGACGGCTCGTTGCATTTTCTATTCTCTTCATTTGGATCTTTCCCCTCACCATTTTTTGCTCTGCATGATTTCAAAAATTTGTGTTGAATAATGAAACCCATCTGGCCCAATAAACCAAAAAAGAAGAAGAAGAAAAAGGAGAAATTTCCCCAGGAACTCCAATCTCACCCGATAACTAACAAGAGCTGGGCCAAGATGGAATTAGGCCCTTCAGCTATGAGAAGCTTGGGAGAACAAGAAAAGCACAAAATTTATGTAAAGAAAAATAAGCTAGGCTATGTTTATAAGCCAAAAATTTAAAGACTGCTACTCAATCAGAATAAGAAATGATAGTACAGCCTATGAACCCTAAATTTAAGGACAGAATAAGGGCAAATTGAGAAATGAAAAAGGTCAATGCAAGACTCAAGATATGGGAAAAAAGCTGAGATTCAAATCAGGCTCTCTCAATATGCTCCGGATGACACAAACAGTAGGGACAGTGAGATCTCAGGAGAACCAGCCTAATCAGGCAAAGAATGACCAGAAATACGATAGAAAGAAGAACAATCAGAGTAGTTTATCAAAACAAAATAGGAAGGAGAAGAAGCTAAGGATTTTTATCCCAAGAATCGGAGGGCACTTGACGCAACAATCTCTTTATTTTCAGACCACAGAACCCATCATTTCCCAATTTATCATGCATTTGTTATATTCTTCCTGTCCTTCTCTGTCAAGTCTCACCCACCAAAAAGGAAAGGCACGCAAAAGTTAACCCCGACTACTCTGAAATGAAAGGGGGAATGGACAGATGAAAAGAAAGGATAAAAATAACAAAAAATAACAAAAAATAAAAATTGATAGTTATCCAATTTTAGCAAAAAGAAAATGAATGTTACCGTAGAAAAGGAAGAATTGTGGAGTTTATCCCGGAAGCAATACGCATATTTATGGGGAAAAACATAAGGAAGAAATGGTTGGGAAGCTCTCGGCCAAAACCAACGGGAAATTTTGAAGGGTAATTCCCAAATTCTTGTCTCGACGTTATCGTACGCTGATGTGATGTGCCCATGAATTATCTTATTAAATTATATACGAAATTAGTACGCCTCGGCCTGTGGAAATTAACTTATCACGTGTCTACCCGTCTTTGGCTCGAATGTGCAATGAAGCAATGAAAGCCTCCTGTATTATTATTTTATTTTTTAAAACAAATAGTGATTAAGAAATATTTCAAGTACGAATCAGGTGATTTGTCTACGAGTAACCCGTAAATTCGTTGTTTTAAAGTCTTGAATTCAGATAAACTCAGTTTTAACAAATATGAAGAAGATACTTGATTAATTTTCCTCTACCCATGATAAACAAAGAATAGGTTGAATTTTTTAAAGAGGTTCTTACGCAAAATAGAGTCAGAAACCACTCTTGGTGAGGCTGTAAATAAGAAATTCTTCCATGTCATGAAGTTTTGTAAAAAAATAAGAAAAAAGTGCAATTAAATTAGAAAAGAAAAAGGGAATGTATCATGGCTCCTATTGAGCAGAAAAAAAGCATTATATTATTATCTTAAGTGGACATAATTGGGCTCTCAAATCAATTGGATTTCTAATTAATAGATCCCTGTATTATTTTCCTTTTTCCCATTGGAATAAAAAATTTGAAAACGAAACAACAAATTCTATAATATTATTAGCGTTATGCGTGCACGACTTTGTTATTATATATTTATTTAGTGGAAGTTGAGCCAGGACAGGTGACTGGGAATAACAAACATTTAATTTGAACTGTTAAACCTATGTTTTTTGAAAATAAGTTATCTATTTGCACTAGTTTGATGTGTGGTTTAATTTGTAAGAATATAATCTGGTGGACAGGTCTTAACTTAATGATAAGATGGAGACTACATAATCAAGATATTATGAGTTCAGTCCATTTTCATATATTTGTATATCTATATGCTAGTTTTTACATTTAGTATTTTAGTTGTATTTAACATATTTATTTTATAATAAATTGATATGTGATTTATAATATACTTATAAATTTATTTGATATGTAATCAATTGGGACACTTCAATTTGGTTTCACTTAATTAAAACACACACAACACACGCTAAATTTTTTCTCCTTATTTTTTTTACTTTTACATAATTTTATAAAAAGAGATACTTGAAAACACACCTCCATTTCAAAATAAAACCAAGATATTCCTCTCCAAATGCGAGGTCTATATTTTTGCACAAATATATATAAGTAACAAATAACTTCCAATCAATACTGACATTTAATTTTCTATTAGAAGTTTGAATTTTTGTGTTGTTTTTCTATCAATAACAATTTTAGCCTCATATATATAATTTATAAGATGAGTCGACGAAAAAACAAAGGAGTAGAAGCAAAAAAAAAAAAAAAAGACCACAGTCTGGAAAAAAAATCTAATTTCAACTTTGTTGAACCATTCTTAAGCTCATCGCTAATTCGAGGATATCATCTGTAAGTGGGGTTACTAATCCAGCTGAAAGTATTTCTCACATTTGTTAGTTTGTCCAATGGGATTTTATTAACAAATATTTCACATTTATCTTGTTTCGTCAAAATGATATATTAATTTAAAAAACAGGAAGATAAACTATTTAATTATTATATATGAATTGAGTCCAAACTTCCTGTAACAACCAATATATAAATTAATAAGCCCCACACCTAATGCCCTAAGCAGCTGTAAGGATAATTAAGGGTTTTGGCAATATGGGCAGTTGACAATCTTTGGGGTATTAGGGTTTCGATTTTGCTCGTGTAGTTTAATGTAGCAAGCGGCTCTGGGGATCTTGGTCCAACAAATAGGACTTATTTTGTCTGCTCCCACTTGCAGATGCAGGAGGGCCACTTGGAATGTGTGTTTGCGCGCACGCGAGGGGCAAAGATGGAAAACCGTTGTCACTGGTTCTACTGGGTTTTTATCTATCCGCACACACGGATGTTAGACACATGAATTTTCGTGTCTAATCAAATTACGATAAATATGATATTAACGTATCAATTAAATATTTTTTATTTATATTTTAAGAATTTAAATAAATATAATTTATAAAATAATTAATTAATTAATTAATATTTTAATTGATTAATCAAATTGTGTAAAGTGGGAGGAATCTCATCAAAACATGAAAGATGATTTTAGCAAGCTAACTCTTATGATAAGTTTTAAACTATAATGGTTAATAGAATTAAACCGTGTCAATAAGTTGTTGCAATAAAACTTGATCACTTAAAATTATAAATAAAGATGAATTCTATAGAGAGAAGAAAACAATTGAAACATTATAAAATGGTTTTACATATACTTGAAAATTTTTTCTACAAATTCTTTGAAGTTCAAATCACGTTCACGGCGTTGATTTTCAAATTCGATTCATTTTTCGTAAAAATTTATAATATTTTAATGTTTGATTTAAAATTGTGATACTATGTCAATGAATCAATGTTAAATTAAAATCCAATTCAAGACAAGTTTTTTAAAAAAAATTGTTTAAATTATAAATTATGTTCTTAAAAAAGGAATCAAATTATTAAATTTAGAAATTTGTACTCAAAAAATATGTTTGATCCAATTCAAATTCACTCTGTCTCGATCTTCTTGTTTAACAATTGTTCGAATCCAAGAAATTGTCACCAGCATTGTTGCCACTGCAAAATTAAATTACTAAAACAGCTTCGCTTTGCTTTATATTTTATTCTCTCATTTTGATTGATTAATTTATTTTCTTTGTTATGTTTATTTCATTTATGACTTATTTCTTCCTTTTTATCCATTTATTTTATATTACTATAGAAATAAAGTTTTTTGACTGCACAAAGTAAAATTACACAATTATAACTATTTTAAATTCTTTTATTTATACCTTTCTTCTTTTTTATCTAACTTATTATTTTTCTTTATTTTCTCTCTCAAATTTTCTTGCTTTTCAAATTCTTTTGATCTCTTTTATGTTAAATATTTTTTATACTTTTGATTTATATCTATCCTACATATTAAACAAATAAGAAAAGTTGGGTGCACTCTTTATAATAACTTAAGTAATGTAATTCTTTTCCTATTATCATTTCACTCTTTCCTTTTCAGTCTTCATATATTCCATCCACTTACTAGTTTTAATATATTCATGATTTTAGTTATACACCATTAAATTATTATAATGTCCTATTTAAATATTTTAATTTTTCTACCTTTCTTCATTCTCTTTTAATGTAATTCTATTTTTTCTCTTATATTTTTTTATTATCTTTCAATTTACTACACTTTTTTTTATTATTTTTCAACTTTCTATAAAGTATTGTAATTTATAGAACAAATTTGCACGCACATCGAATACACCACTATTACTAATTTTTATAATTTTAATATCATTTTAAATCTTAAATAATTTAATTAATATTTTTATTATAATTAATTAATAACAAAGTAACAATTTCACATTTTATTGTAGTACGTTTATTCATTTTTTTTAATTAATTTGTGCTAGTTGTTTCTTTTCTCTTGATCAACATAATTTTATATTTCATTTCATCATCAAATTATAAAATATTTGATAATTATGCAGACGTTAGCATGTGATTTTTGTTAGATTACAAATCATAAGAATAGAACAAATCTAAAACATATTGCAAATTATTTATATAATAAAAATTAAGATTTAAGTGTAATGATGATTTACACTTAATATATTATAAAACTACTTAGCACCATGCTGCAAGATTTAGATATGGTCCCAAACTTGGAAAGGTAATGTTTGTAGTTCAAAACATAGTTATTCATTGAGTGTGAGTTAAAATCTCTAAAAAAATGTTTTTTTAACTTTTGTTGGTCTTTTGATATTATATAGAATATACCCACGTTGTTTCAATTAATAAGTCTTATAAAATAAGTTAAAATTTTTGTTTGTATTATAACACCGTTGCCTACTCCATAGTCTCTATCATAAAAATTAACAACAATTTACCCTTTCGTGTTTCACTTTAAATTTTAATGAAAAGTTGGTAACTTCTAATTTTTAATTCGTTGATCATTCATATATCTTTAATTATTATTAAATCGAGATTACTTATCTTTCTCTCGTACATAGACATGCCATATAATAAATTATAAAATGCTAAGTTTAATGTAATTTTATATTTGTATTTTTACAAAAAAAATAATGATGTAATTTTTTTCATTTATGTAAATAAAATAAATTAAATATTTATATATTATCTATTGTAAAATACTATTAGAGTCCATTGATAAATTAATTTTTATTTAAATTTTTGTATACGTATAAATAGGCACGATCTTTAGTTTTGATTAATTGCATCTCACGTGGAGGTGTTAGTCAACCGAGTTGCTCAACTCGACTCGGTCGAGCAATTTGATCAAAACTCAACTCGATTCGATATAGTTATCAAGTCAAGCTCGAGTATTTCATGGGGATACTCAAGCTCGATTCTTTTTTTTTTTTCGATTTTTACTAAAAATAACTTATATTGTGCAGTGCACTCAACTCGAGTTCGAACTTGACTCACTAAGCTCGAATTCCAAACCTAGCGAGCGCAAGTTCGAATTGTAAAATTTTGCTCGAGCTCGAACTTGAAATTGACAACTCGATTCGAACTCGTCAAAAATTAAATTGAGTCGAGGTCGATTCGACTCGATCCCCCCCAATTTGTTCTGACCTCCACGAGCTGGTAATATAGCCATTTGATTATAAATATTTTTCTTTACAGGTTGTTAAAAACACAGTCCGTCAAATTTGCTATATTTATATGCCATGCATCTAGGATGACAACGGAGCGGGTATCCACGTAGTACAAATGGGGAAACCGTCTCCCGTCCAAATATTCTCTTTAATATTATATATATTATTTTTATCTATACTTATAATTTTTAAAAAATAAATACTTCAATATAAATTTATGTAATTATTTTAATTTTACATTCATTTATTTGTTAGTATTTTCGTTTTCCTTCTATTTTATCTTAAATTTTCTCTCATTGCAAACTCTTTTAATATTTCTTTATTATTATATTTTCAATTTTAAATAGTGTTATTTTTATTATTTAAAATATAATGACTTTATAATTTGTAAATAACTTTGTACATAGAAAAAGTGTAAAATTTATTAGTTAGAATAGATTGCAAGCTAGTACTGAATTATGTATAATATTTAGTGATTAATTTTGTATATTATTTTATATATGGTTAATTTAAACTATGTTTTTATAACTATAAGATAAAAAAATTGTTTGTTCCTGTATTTTAATGTTTATTATATTAATTATGAAAGACGCTTATCATGTTTATTGCTTTGTAAAATTAATCGATATTACTTTAAGTTTGATAATATAATAAATAAGATTAAACTTTTTTTTAAAATTTAATTTTTTAAATAAAATTAAAGAATATTCTTCTTTAAATAGAGCACTTACGAGGAATATAAATGAAGGACGATGGAATCCCCCACTCCACTTCTACTCCGTTGCCATCTCTCGATGCATCTCATTTTATCTAAACAAGTGAAAATGTTTAAATCTAGTGGTCATAAATTTCATAATTTCTAGAACCGTGTAAGATGGAAGGCAACCCTTGCCTAACTAGCCCACCAACACCCTCCTAAAAATTAATATTAGGCCTTCTACGCTCCCTCTAGTTGTAACTTGTAAAGGATATGTTTGGTTGCAATGTTAAAAAAAAAAAAAAAAACAAAAACAGAATACACATTAGAATTACTGAAGTTAAAACTATAGGATTGTGCAGACAGCGTTGGGATCTGGTTCCAAAAAAATAGATTGGATGATATATTAAAGCAGAATGTACTTTTATTGTTACTTTTTGTTTTTCAATTACTCTATGTATAAAAAATTTATATAAAAATATAGTGTTATTTATTTCATTAGGCACCCACCTACACACACACATATAATTATATTTACAATTCAGGTAAATCAATTTTTTAAAATTAATTAAACTGATTAGATCAATAACTTAATAAATTAGTAAGTTATCCAGTTTAATCACCCGTTTGAGTTTGAAAGCATTGTTTGTATAATGTTACTCGGATGACTTTGAGGTAGTTGATGAACTCCACTTCTGATTTTTTTGGGCAATAATTTTAATTAGAGAAATATTTAGGTTTTCTCCATTTCCACAATCATGCAACAAATTAACGTGGGGAAACAATAAAAATACTAGCTTGGGGACCCAGCTGCCTAGTATTTTAGGTAGTTAGGCTTTTAAAATTGAATTTGGACCACCTAGATTAAGTTTCAATGTTACATAGAAAGTGCTTTATAGGTTTGCCAGGAGTTAATTGCCTGCTAAATAGCTATTATTTTTTTATTATATCCATGATTTAGTAAAATGTTTCACTAATGGTCAGCTAATCCTCCGAGAAAGGGAGTAATTGCACGGTTGGTAATTCGTACGGGCCTTCGATTGAAATAATCGGGAAAAAAATAAAATCGTGCGAGTGCAATAAATGGTAATAATGAATAATTCTAAAACGTAGGAAAATGAAAAATTGATGAAGTAATGTTTGTTTTAGTTTTTTCAATTATCATTTGATGAGGTATATAGTAACTTTTTTTTTTTATTAAAAATAGTCAATGCCAAAACGATAAATAAATCAATTGGAAAATCTAATCAAGGCTCCATTACGCCGTGGAGAAAGGATTAAAGTAAATTGAAAAAAACTGCCAAAAGGATGGGGGATAACAAGTGCAGCAACATGAGATTTAGAGGTTGTTTGGATGAGTTTAACAAATTTTTTAATAAAAGAGTTTATAAATTTAAAAAATAAAATATTTAAAATTTATAAATTCTTTTAAAAAATAAGTTGACAATAGTCAACTTCTTTTGAAATACTTTATAAAGCAATTCAATTTATATTTTTAAAATAATAGAAATAGTCTTAAGTTACAATTTATTAATAATATTTAAGTTATTTGCATTATTATTACATCGAAAGAGTTATAAGTAATTATAATTATAAATTTTAATAAAATTTTATAAGATGATCTTATTAAATACTTTTTAATTTATTTTTAAAATAAAATTTATAAACTTATAAATTTTAAAAATATTTTATAAATTATATCATCTTATAAACTTTTAAAAATAAACTTAGCCAAACACCTTTAGCTTACAAAGAGGCATCAACTCGCACTTTTGAATTATTTGGAATAATGTTAGCCTTTTCGGCAATTTCTAAGAAGCCCTACAGGCCAGAGGCATTTATTTAGAGAGGGTTTAGAGAGTACGAGGGCTTGTAATTTGAATTGAAAAATTCTTACTTTCGTTAGGTCTAAGGTTGCTTGAATTCATGTTGTAGTTTGAACACAAGATTTTCGTGCCTAAATGGAAGATATAGATCAACCCCAGTTGATCAATTTAGAATTGTACCTCTCTCTCTCTCTCTCTCTCTCTCATTTTATTTAATAAATGATATAAAATTTATATTAAAAAGTATCAGTAATTGTATAATTGCAGACACATGTTGAGTGCGTCATTTATACTATTACTATGTATTTAATTAAGGTTAAGAACCTCCTTTTGTTTCTCAAATATATAATTACTAAAAAACTCATAATTTTTTATATAACTTCTTTTTACTCTATCATCTCAATTTTTATTTATTTCATTATTTCTCCTTGATTTTATTCATTATAAATTTTATTCTTTCAATTTCCTCTCACAACTTTAATTCCTTTTATTTTTTTGCCTTTTTTTAAATCTTCACCCTGTCAAGTGTGCATTCATCACTAAATTATGTTAAATTGACTAATAGACTTTGATTGCGACAGTAAATTGAAAGTTCGGTACCCTTCGGAAACAGTCATGTTTTTCAGGGAAATGTCCTTAAACTTCCAAAGTTTACATTTGAACTTATTGAAGACTTTTCTAATTTTGACCTTGACTTTTAACGTTTCCGAGCCTCAAAATCACAATACACATTTTCTGTATTTAACAAGTCCTGGGAGAGAGACTGCGAGGTGGATCAGCAGAATTGGCCACCTAGCCCAGTAAACTTAGCCTGCCCAGTGGAGCCCAATTCAGGCTCTACTCAAGCCCAAACTTAGTCTTCAAAAGCCCATGATTGCTCGCGTAACACTTTTATTCATAATTGTTTATATCTGCCGCATTAGCGGCAATATTTCAATTATACATAATAATAATAAAAAAAACAATAATAATGACAAATTGACGACAGCTTTTAAACTAACTAAAATCAAAGGCACTTGAATTGATTCAATCAACGCAGTCACCCTTTTTGTTTTTATTGCTAAAGTGGATTTGAGTTCGATTAATTTTAATTGTATAGGAGGTTGAACAAATGGAGCTGAACTCGCTATGTTTGAATTTGATTAACTATTTTTATTTGATCTTTTCTTGAGAATGGAAAGCAGACATCCATCTTCATCATGACTAAGCTACAATATCTAGCAACTGCTATGCAATACAACAAAACATAAATTGATCCGAGTGACACGATCTTTGAATGGATATATAGTACTGCCCACACTACACATCTTTCTTTGGGGGGTTCATTTTCCCATTTTACTGAACTCTAACCACAAAAAGAGGCAACTGGGCTTATATATATATGCATGCTTGACATGTTACCCCTTCATAAAGTAAAAGAAAATGATCATCACGATATAAATCTAATTGATTTCTTTGACTGAAATGCCAGTTAGGGTTGCTAAAACCTGTTGGAAAAAAAGTTTTAATTTTTTATTTTTAAACATTTGGTATTTCATGTTTTTAGCTAATGGCGTCATTTTATTATATGTTCAGTATTTTGCTCACCATAGACGTTTTTGGGAGATTTACGACATTCTGTTGTGATACTTTTATACATGATTTAATTTATTTTTGTACTTATGATATAATTTATTGAGAGCATTATTCCTTACATCAATCATATTTTAGTTCTATGTAAAGGGTCCATAGCCTTTCATTTGATAAGAGAATTGTGTGAGATTATCAAGTTTTATATTTCTTCCACATTTTTTTAAGTATTTGGGGTTGGTTTTTAGTCTTCTGCTAATCATACACATGGAATGAAATAAGCAAATTAGATTTTACTTTTTAAAGTTATGATTTATCGTCCCTAGTGAAGCAATCATAGCTTTAGAGATGGAAAAGTGTAGTGACTCTCAATATTAATTAGTTTAGTTACCAGTTTCAATTTTCGCAAGTTTTGTATGCATTATTTAATATTTTTATGCTTTGTCATGATTTGATCGATTGGTTTCATTAGTGCCATTTCAATTACATATCATATTATAAATACAAATTACACAATTACACTCCACATGCCTAGAGGACAAACAAAGCTTCGGCTCTATTTCTTCTTATTTTTAAATATGTGTTTTCAAATGTATTTTTAAAAAAAATTAAAAAAGATATAAATAAAATTTAAACTATGCAATAATTATAATTTGTGTTTTGAAAGATAAAAATGGAAACATGCATAGTTCATTTATGTAAAAATGATACAACAGCAATATACAACGAATTAGAAAAATTCAAGTACAGTACAATTAACTAAGCATGATTAATCAACACCATTATTAGCTCAACATGTATATTCCAATGAATTCTATCTTTTAATAATCCTCCAGAATGCTTATAATTCATAAAAGTATGGATTCTCCAGTCTCCATCTTCCATCAGTTAACAGCTCTGCAGTTAATTCTCACTTCCCCTTTCTCGTTCACTCCGACATTCCCAAGCCTCACCATGGAGCCAGCAAACTCCCTGAAGAACAAACCCTGGTCCCTGGCAAACGCTTCCACAATCCACCGGGTCCTGTAATCCTGGTACATCGACTGATCCGACACGAACACGCCTTTCCCTCCGACGATCCTTCTGTAGTAGTCGTTGTCGAAGACCAAAGCGGTAGAGTCCAAAAACTGACCCGCGCTGCGGTCGGTGTTGTGGTTGTGGCACTTCCCCTTCAGGTCCGTGGCGAATTTCGGGTCGAGCGAGGGGTCCGAGTCGTGGACGGAGCTGAAGTTGCGGAGGCGGGCCTCGAAGGAGGAGCAGTGTGAGAAGCCAAGCGTGTGGCCGCCGGAAAGAGCGACCAAGTCTTTGGTGGAGAGGCCTCTCCGAGAGAAGCTCTGGATGAGCTGAGAGGTGTTGAAGGACGGAGGCGGAAGGTTTACGGTCTCGTTGGCTCTTGAAATTCTCCCGTCTTTCCTGCCTTTCAGTACGCTCCAATTCGGGCCTCCAGTCTGCGTAAATTCAGGTTACGACCTCGTTGTAATAAATTTAAGGTTTCTTCTACATTGTAATGACTAGCTAGCTTGTCAAAGAAACATATATATAATGTGGAAATTAATTACCAGAAGCACGACATCTCTTGCGGCCATGGCGATAATGTCAGCACAGGAGACAGTTCTGGGGCAAGAGGCTTCAAGCTTAGTCTTGGCATCATCGATCACGTAAAATGCAGCCAGTGAAATATTCGGAGGACCATCCTTCTCGGCTTTGTTCTCTCGAGCCGAGTCCAACAACACCGATGCATCACATCCCTACATATGCACGGAAATTAAAAACATGTATTACATGAGGCCTGTTGGAAATTAGTTAATTCATGTGGACTTTCTTACCCTGATGAAACAATCATGGAAGAACATTCTGAGGATACGAGCAGGAGCTTTGGGGTCATAAATGGTGGCATTACGAACGGCTTGGTAGATGATGCTTTCAGCTTGAGGGCATGTTTTCTGGTAATAGTTGGCATCAAGAGTGGCTCCCGACTGAGAAATCCCAACTAGAAGAAGCAAGATGTTCAAAGAATACAACATTTGAAGAGCCATAATTGTTTTGTGTGATTGACCAAATCCAATACGGTCAGTTTGAAAGTTTATTGGATGACAAAATGGTTACAGAACCTTGTGGTATTTATAGCTTGTCAGCTAAACCAATGAACTAAGTACAGAAATTTCTGGTTTGTTGCATGGGACTTCATATGTCGTGCTTTTAAGTCACTCATGGATGTGGAAAAGAAATATAAGCTGAATAAAGGAGACAGATAAGTTGTGCTTTACGACCAAGCGTTGTCACATTTATCTTAAATTGTACCTTATTCAAATCAAACAGTTAATTTCCTAGAATTACTTATGAGGAAAAGTAATTTATGTGCACAAAACATAGCAATCATTGACCAATTGACGTGTCATGCCAAAGAGAAAACCCACAAACTCTTTTGATCATCACATTTAGATGTCCTGTGGATTAAAATTTGGACCTAAGTTGTCCAGCGTAAATGATCCTAAACATTGGTGCTAAAGTTAAGATCAGAATTAGGTTAGCATAAATTATCATCGATCACCATAGAGAAGGAGTTGGGCGTAGAGATAATTGGTCGTAGAAAATACTAAAATCTAATTCCTTTAAAATAAGTGGTTCGTTATTCTTTCATCTTTACGTAAGCTTCTCAGTTGTGTGCTCTATTCGCCAAGCTCATTCCTGTTGTTGACTGCTGTTAGTCTATCTCAATCAGTTTTGGTCTCTGGCTCTCCTGAAACTCAAAGGAACGGTTGGTGAGTGAATAGGGACATGCATGGAGTACACAAAATGCCTGTACTCCATGTATCTTTTGCCTTTGAATTCCTTCAATATAGTCCATCGTTTTGTACTTTGAGATTACGGGTGTAGTGCGCGCTCACCAGTCACCAATTACAATAAATTAAAGAGTCTGATAAGTGATTGTTAAACAGCATTCTACATCTTTTTAGCTGGTTTTACCATACTCTGTTTGTGTGTGTGTGTGTGTGTGCAGACAATTAAAAAATATTTGTCTTGTGTTTAGAGTCCAAATTATACTTGATTTTCCTTAATCATAATTCTTTCTACGCTTGTTTTTTGTTCTTTTTTCTATATTGGACTGGTCGTTGAAAGCTTGTGGACCTTCTCTTTTTCGTCCTCACTTCTTCTTGGTCTCATCACCTTTGGGCTATCCGTATAAAGGCTTAGGCCTCATTATGTTTTCATGGGCTTGCTTGTCTTTGGGCTCCTCCTATGCAGAGGATTTAGGCCACATTCTCTTGTGGACCTGTCTTGTCCCTGTTGAATCTCTGGAGAGTCCAAATCAAAAATGTTTTTCTGGTTTGAGTTTAATATATGCGGAGTAGACAAAATATATTGACCAAAAAGCTTTAGACGAAGGATTAATTGGTTATACATATTTATATTTAGCTTAATTCATCTACTATTATTCAATGTGGAATATTGTCTCTTTTTTAAAATCCACGCTTGATTTTCCAACCATTCTTCACTTGCATTTTCATTCAATTAAACTAGAATGGACAATGTAAATCGTTATACAAATGTGCAAAAGCCGCATTTCTTCATGTACCTAAGAACAGTTAAAGATAAATGAAAGAGCAAGTTTTAACTAAGGAGCAATCTTAAACTACAATCCACTTGAGGCCTAACAATTTACATGAAATTTTGAACTTTTAAGTATCTTGTTGCTCTTTGCTCTGGTAGCCGAAAGGCCATCCACAAGCACCCCATTCAAGTTTCCCGAAGCGCATGGAAATTCCAAGATAGGGAGATTTAAGGGAAATTTTGTTTGAGCCATAGATGACTAATGATGCGATGAAGAAAATGAGATTAATACCAAAGACATCCACAAAATACAGCTCCAGCTAGCAATATAAAGTACACCATTTTGCGTGGTGATCGATGATTAATTTATTGCCAACACGGTTCCACAAGAAGCTGAATCACTCACAGGGCAACTCTCCCTTGGCATGCTGTGAAAAAGCACAAGTGATCCTGATCTTTATAATCTTCTACGCCGCATTAATTGCCATTGCATGCCAAGCAAGAGAAGCCCTATGAACGGTTCACTTATAGAACCATTCCCATTTCCTGAATTTTTACTTCAAATTCAGCTTCGGGCAGTTCTTGACCAAGTCCCGGTAGTACAATGTCGTTATATAAGCTTTTACAGAGGTTAGTGGAGAGAGAATAAACCAATGGAGAAATGGCATATGCTAGGTAGCTTGTGCTTTTTCTGGGCTGAACACAACATGGATTTCTGATCCTTTACATTTCCCCATTGAGAAAGCCACTTTACAAGTGTGTGTGTGTGTATTTCTGATCCTTTACATTTCCCTATTGTGAAAGCCACTTTACAAGTGTGTGTGTGTGTGTGTACATATATACACCAGATTCCTCCCTGCACCTTGTCCATGAATTTGACGTTCAGGTAAAAATAAAAAGAAGAAAAGAGAAGAAAAAACGGTTGAAAGAAGATGTTGTCCGTCAAATGGATTGGCATATCCTTGGTGATATTCGTCCCTTGGGCTTTCACTTTGTCGCCTTTTCGGAGATTGGAATTCCAGGCCTACCTTCAGAAAGATTGCCCATCAATTATCCGGCATCTCTAAGGAAAGAAACATCAGGTTTTATGGCAGATTTTAGTTACAGCGCAAACAAAGTGAAACGTGGACAGGGAGCTCTCCCTATCTCCAGGCCTCCCCTTAGGTCCCTTTGGGCTCACATGTAACTTGCTCACCTTGTTTGCAGGGTTTGCAAAATATTCGGGCAGTGGACGGACCCAACCCACTGTGTTTGTTGAGTGTGCATGCGTACACAAATGTAGTGCGATGTCAAAAGCCCTGGAGGAAACGATGGAATCACTAGTGGTCCTCATTTTGCTTTGTTCTAAATCTTCTGCTGGTCCGTTGTCGGAGTTGTTCTTGGGCCCTGACCTACTGCCCTCGTCTAGTACTGATCAAGATCAACATAGGTCATGTCCACATTTTTAAGTGTGTTATTTAAGTTGATTTTGTTGGAAATTGAATAAAAATAAGAGAGATAAATATTGAAATTTAAATGTATAATAGTTACAGTATGACTTATTTCAGGAGAATGAAAACAGGTATAAATAAAATTGCTGGATTGAAAACTGTCGAAATTCTGCATCTCTATGAAATTGTATCTCAAAGAGCAGGAACCATTTCTGCTTCTTCTTCGTCTTCTTTTTTTTTTCTTATTTCCTTAATAAATTGTTAATTATAATTAATTGAAGATTCTAATTTAAGTTCTTGTTTATTTCATTTTCATTTTTGTATTATTTCAATTTTAATGTTGCTTAATTTGTGTAGTATTTGTTACAATTTTTTTTCTTATACATATAAAATATATGGCCTCAATGAATATATTTATTAATTTTACCAATTATTTTAATTTTAAAATAAGTTTTAATTTGGTTGTTGCTTAATTAGGGTATTATTTTTTTATCAATTATTTTCCTTATATATTAAAGTGTATTTTCTTTATAAAAGCCAGTAATGTTGCAGGTGCAGACCCGTTTATGGAAGATATTTATTGTTTATTGCAGAGCGCGCGCAAATTCTGTATTTCTCCTCCCAATTCCAACTCTTTTCTTCCTTCCAAAGGCACTGCTTGACGCGATTTCTCCAAGGATGACGCAGGGCGAGTTTGAGCTGGTTTGGAGGTGGGCGAATCTTAATGTTAATGCATTACGCTACAGAAAGAGCAATTAGATGCATGTACTGAAGTGGATCCTGTAAAGCACTAGGTCAATAAGTTGAAGTATTCATGCTCGTCCTGGAATCTCCGATAACTTTTGGAGAATTATGATGTGTATCTGTTTCAATTGAGGATTAAAAACTTGAGTTAATTTGGTTATTATTAGAACGAACTGGGAAACTGGAAGGAGGAATCAAGAGAGACCTGAATTTGGGCGGGGAGGGCTTTTCTCCCTGCTGTCTCTTAATGTCATCACCAACTGAAAACTAATCTTCAACAGTACGGTGTACCTAGAAATCTGAGGAGCATTATGCTTAGAATTCGTGCTCTTGATACCTAAAAATTTTAACTAGATGTGTGAGAGCAGAAATAGGAGGTTGAAGTCATTGAAGTCGGGAAAAGGAACAATTAGTAGAAGTATAGTGTTTTCCCTTTGAAAAGTTATTAAATTAAATAGGTAGTTGCATGTAGGACTGCCTTGGTATTTTCTCAAATACTGGGTTGTGATAAGCTTTAAACATTTCGCTTTTGTAGATTTTAGGTTTCTTGTTAACTTATTGACCTGCTTGTATGATTAAAGGTGCAATTAATTTTGATGTTGTTTGCATATATTGGTAGTATTACTCTAAGGTGTGAAATTTTTATTAGAAAATCTTAGTTTTGGATTGATGATTCATGAGTAAAATTTGGGGGTTCCTAGAGCCATAGCGCATGGCACATGGCGTGCAGGCACCTTATTGAAGTCAAATGCACAATTTCAAAATTAGTTCTATATTCGATATTAGTAGCTTTTAGAGAATTAGTAAAATTGAAATTTTGACAATTAAGCAAATGCAATAATTGCAAACGCACCATCTGAGTTCCTACTTTCTTTTCTCTATTTGCATATTGAGTAAGTAATCTTAATGGTATACGCCTGCTATGTCACCTGCTGATCTGATTGTCTCAAATCTTTTTATGCATATAGATTTCATTGATACTAGGGCTAATATGCCTGATGAGGATGATAGACGAATTCATCGTTGTCCATTTCTATCACATGAGGATGAGCAAGAAGATTTTGATGAAATTGAGAGAAGGATTCAGCAGAGATTTGCCAAGAGCCTTAATGTCGAGTATGATGAGGAGGCAACAGATGCAGAGCAAGCTTTGCTACTATTGGTTAGGGATCCAAAGTTATGGGTGGTGAAATGCACTGTATGTTTCATTATATTTGAATTAAGTAAAAAAGTTAAAGCAATTGCTTTGTTCTTTATCCATAATGTAATAAACCACTCATTCTGATACATAAATTGGCCGTGAAAAGGAGGTTACCGTATGCCTCATGCAAAAGTGCATCGATAGGGGACCTGCATTGCAAATTAGATCTGCCATTGCACTTGATCATCTCAAGAACTATATCTACATAGAAGTTGACAAAGAAGCCCATGTGAGGGAGGTATGCATCAGTTGATTTTTTTTTCCTTTGGCTTTCTTGAGTATTTAAGTAATTCAACTTGTTCAACCACAGGGGAGCAAATGAATAGTAGGTGATTTAGTTTGGCTAAAGGCTACCAAGGGCATGCATAACATATCTCAAAGTAAAATAATGCTTGTCCCAATCTAGGAGATGATGGATGTTCTTTCAGTTGAAAACAAAGCAATTGATATTTCTAGGGATGCCTGGGTAAGAGTGAAGATTGGTACATACAGAGGAGATCTTACAAAGGTATTTATTGTCACTGAAACAGGTGTTTCCCTTTTTTCGTTCCTTTTTTTTTTTCTTTAGCATTTTACGTGTAAGGTTTTTCTTTCTTTTTCTTTTTTTTGTTTTTGGGAAATGCAAGGTTGTAGCTGTTGACAATTTGCGGCAGAGAGCTACAGTGTAGTTAATTCCGAGGATTTACTTGCAGGCACTGGCTAATGAGTTGGTTTGTATCTATAACTAATTTGTTTTCTTTCTGGAACTTTTGGTTCCCCGAGCGTTTCTATTCTTTTATGTATTACCTCATTGCTTGAAAAATATTGGAGTGAATATTTATCTTCTGGCAAAGAGCTCTTAAATTTTACTGTGATTATCAAATGCTTAAATTATTCAATGAACAATGCGTATTATAGTGAATATTTATCTTGTGGCAAGGAGCTCTGAAATGTTACTATGATTATCAAGTGCTTAAATTATTCAACGAACAATGCAGATACTGCACATTTTCTCATGTAATTCTTAAATATGTCCTTCGTGGTGACAAGCTATGCTGGCCTTGTTTCAGGAAGGGAGGGATGTCCCGACGAAGAAGACGTTTACGCTCCCCCTGCAACGATTTATGAATATTGAGGAGGCTAGGTAAAGTTTCTGTGTTGTTCTTTTCCCAAACTAATGTTTAATCTCTTTATAATATGATTTTTGATATTTTTTTCATCTAGAGAGTTGCATATTTGAGTTGAGAGCAGACGAGATCTAGATACTGGCGATTATTATGAAAAAATTGAGGGAATCATGTTTAAGGATGGAGTCTTGTACAAAAATGTATCACTGGAGTTGCTTAGCACTCAGAATATGCATCCAACCTTCGATGAACTTGAGAAATTTAGACACCTGGTGAAACAGGGGATGGTGACATGTCAAGTTTGTCAACTCTCTTTGCAAATAGAAGAAAGGTCACCTCATGAAGGGTGATAGGGTTATAGTTGTGAAAGGAGGTCTTAGAAACTTGATAGGGTGGGTGGAAAAAGTAGAGGAAGATACTGTGCATATCAAACCAAGTGAAAGAGGCCTTCCTGTGAGTAAGTGGAATGGATAATCTATGTGATGTCTAAAAATTGTGTTCAAATGAACATCCTAACCCTATTAACTATGAAAAAACTAACCACATCTCATCTGTTAATTTTCAAAAAACCCTTTCTATCAGTGATAAGGAGCTCTGCAAGCACTTTGAACCTGGAAATCATGTGAAGATTGTATCTAGTGCTACTGAAGGTGTGATTGGTATGGTTAGGTCACGTGGTGAACAGGGTTTCAGACACTACAAAGGAACTTGTATGTCAAATTATCTTAGTAAACTTACAAGTATATATGTGTCTGCGTGAGTACTGATTTGTTGCTATTTTTACTTGATCTAGCTTTGAGTCTTTGCGGACAATGATGTGGAAAGCTCCAAAGCAAGATCAGACATTACTGGGATTGGTGATTATGAGCTCCATGAGCTTGTGCTACTTAATTAAGTATTTCCCATTTATTTAAATTTCGTTTTCTGCTTTTCTCCTTTTAGTTTTCATAATTAGAAATAAAAGCATTCATGCGCAGTGATAATAGTTTTGAGATGATTATATCTGTGGAGAGTGAAGCCTTTCAGGTGAGCATCCTAAATTAGAAATTCAAATGGATAATGGACTTGTGATTTTGACATTGTTTTATGGTCTACTTAGGTCTTGAAGGGTGTTCCAGAGCGGCCTGATGTTACGCTGGTGAGGTTAAGAGAAATAAAATACAAGATTGACAGGAAAGTTTTTTGCGAAAGATTGGTAAGAGAGCACACTGTCAGTGAAAGATATTGTAAAAATTCTTGATGATCCATGTAGGGTGCGTCTCTCTCCCCCCCCCCCCCCCCCCTCCCCCCCCCCCCCCCTCCCCCTCTCTATCGCGCCCCATCTCCCCACACAGAGACACAAAACACAACCCCCTTTTATTTTCTTCTAGAGCTTTAACTTTTTGGAATATATGAGAGAAAAACTAATCTTATTTGTTATGGTTGCTGATGCCTTAGCTATTGTGCCATATATTAAGGAAAGCAAGGGCCTGTTGAACATATCTACGAAGGAGTTCCTTTTATGTATGATCGTCATCATCTTCAACATGCTGGGTTTATATGTCTTAAATCTGAGTCTTGCATGATGGTTGCTGAATTGCACTCAAATGGTTATAGGAATGTATGAATCTAACTGTTGTGTTCTTAATTCTCAACTTATTGACCTAGTGCTTTACAGGATCCACTTCAGTACATGCATCTAATTGCTCTTTCTGTAGCGTAATGCATTAACATTAAGATTTGCCCACCTCAGAACTCTACCACATGTCCCCAGTCTCCCATGTGATCACTTAGAGGCGGTCCTATGACTTGTACGTCCTTTTTTTTTTGGAAGAATTGGATTTAACTCATTCATTTTTGTCTGCTTGTGCACACGTGTGCCTCAAATGCTCTGAAACTGCTGATGCTTAGTTTATAGGTGGTTGATAGTTCTGTCATGATTATGTTTGTTCTGCGTATTCTATTATATTATTAATTTAAATTGCACAGTCAGAGGAAGATATGGTGGAAAGCATGGAGACGGACAAGGTCCTAATGCTTTAGTTAGGGCTTCTGTCAAAAGTCGTCTAGGCGATTATAAGGGATGCGTGGTAGATGTCAAAGGTGCCATGGTCCATGTTCAATTAGAGTCACAAATGAAGGTTGTTGCAGGCAAGTTCTATTCTCTCTGGTTGAGTATTTTCTTGATTTGTTTGTTTACTTATTTGTTCAAGAACTTTTAGTTCAGTTGATCGCAGTTATATTTCGGACAATGTGAATGTTTCTACACCATTCTGGTGAACATGAATCTTCCTCGATTCCTTTCTTTCTTTTAGGTCTTAGGTCTGAAGCTTTCTAACTTGCTCTTTTTTACTAGGGAGACATCCAAATACGGAATGGGAAGTGAGACCCCAATGCATCCTGCTCCATCTCCACTCAATCCATATATGACTTCTATGAGAGATTCCGGGGGTATGATATGGATACTTGATTCCTTTCACATTGCAATTCTGTATGCAGTCCAATCGACATATATATTACTCTTATTTTTCTTTCATTTGTTATTTATGCAGCAACTTCTATTCATGACGGCATGAGGATGCTCTTGCTTATTGGGTTCTGACAACGACAAGTTGATTTTTTCATTGAAAGAAAAAAGAATAGTATAGGCGAATTTTACATAATGTTTACTATATTATGATTTTAAGCGAGTAAATTCATGTTTTCTCATAATTGTGTTCAATGTGTCGTATCAGATATTTAGACCATGTTCACAATTATGTAGGATATATATTCCAAGACTGGCTACTAAAGGATGTCCGCGTCTAAAGAAACCCACAAATATGAAAAACATATCCCTTTGGAAGCTAGCATACATGAGTTTGTAACACAAAATTTTTTTGATAAAACTAAGCGTATCCCTTAGGAAGCAAATATATATATGACTTTGTAACACATAAAATTTCGATAAAACAAGCATATAACAATACAAATTTTTTATTCAAATTTGATTTAAAATTTTACATCAGTTGTTGAATATGAAAAATGGAAATAAACATTGCCAAAAGTTTTGGTACCCATCCCTTTATTACAGAGTGTTTCGGTTTATAATATTATGCATTCACGCCTTGTTTGGGTGCAAATTTTAAATGTAAAGAATTTGATGCAAAAACTTAATAATAATGTGAAAACAAAAGAAAGAGATATAATTATGGTGGGTAGTACGTTAGCCGTATTTCAAAGTATAGCACCTACCATAATTTATTTATTTAATAACAAATAATTTCATATTCTTAGAAGTCATAATACATGTCACTTAAAGCACTGGATTATGCAGCAAGGGCAAAATTCCATGCAGTAGTGATTCAATGTTGTGCCATCCACCTCATCCAGGGTTTCAACCGTGTTCAAAGAGTACGCAAAAACAAGAATGTGTTGGGGCTTATCGATGAAGTCATATCTTAACGAAAGTGGACCCTTTGTGCAATTTAGTGTGCGTCTTAATGGTCTTCACTGCATTTTATATATGCCGTTGATAAAAACAAAAAAATATGTCCACACTAGATTTGATCTTATAAACAGTTCAACTTTGTACCGAAGCTTAAAACTCTTGAACGCCTTCTCTCGCAGTGGTGAACAATAATTACATGCTTAATGCCTCGTCCACTGTTGCCTTAGACTTCATTTTGTTAACTGTATGATAGAACATTAAGTTTATGTAGTTCGATTTAGAAGCCTGCTACTGGCTGACTCTTTCTTTGTCTATTTAGACGAGAACTCATCTACTGGGAGTGTTGCACTTGTAGATAAATCAACTAAAAGTAGCTATACTAATTTAAGAATTAGAGGATTTTTTTTTTTCCGAATTACTTTTTGGGGAAGGAAAGCCTCTTCTCAACTTTCTGACATTTCTTACCAGCATGTACTATAGCCATGGTTTGTGCCCTTGTACAGTTGCTGTTGCCTCCCCACAATTGCGCTTGTTTTGGCTGGAGGATTCTCTTAGTGTTTGATGACCTAGCATTAAGAGGTTAGCGTTCAAAACTTGAATGGACTCAAACTCACTATTCATCTGTTTGTTTGCTTCTTAGATAATTGATACTTTTCTAGAGCACATTGATCTCATACCCATTGAAGTATTGTTCCGGACTTCTATGTGTTACCAAAGTCCTGTGATAGCTTAACCAGCTACAGGTCTTGAGGACACTCCGCGTCTGTTTTTTTTGGTCTAATATCAAAATTGGATGGTATTGCTAATGTTTTTGTGGAGCAATGTGAGAAGATTGGATGCGTGAGGACTAAATGCTTTCAACACTAATTTTTTGTTCGATGGAAAGCTCATAGATGGCCCATGGTACCTATAAGTGAGACTGCTACAGTGATTGCCGTTACCATTGTATGCTCACTAGAGAAGAAGATAGGCAGAGACTTGGCTTCAAGCCCGACAAGTACCATGGGAAGTGACCGTTCAAGCACATTTGTGGAATCCAGGTAAATAGATTTAGCATGCCTTGATCTGTTTACAATGTCCAACTTAGCACAGCTTCTTTGAGTGTGAGATTACCCAAGTGACTCTCGCTGATTTATGCAGTTTTGAGCTTGATACTTTTCTAGTTTCAGTTTTGTGATTTGATATTTTGCAACCCGTGCAGGGACATTGAGTTGACTGAGAAGCTGGATTGCGCGTCTGCTGTTGCATTACTGGGATATTCCCTATTTCTAGTTGAAACTCGAGGCTGCCAAGGTCATGGTTGCAACTTGCAACTCTCGTACTTGCTTTTCTGACACCCCCTTACTGTATCTGAGTTTGACGACAGTAAGCACACTCGATTCTATTATTATCTTTGAGTAACTTCTTAATTTCATGACTGTTAGTTAAAATATTATTAGGACAAGAATTTGGAGGGGTCGAGGCGGATAAGTTTTCACTCTTAACTATCATTTAATTTGTTAATTAAGACAAGACTACAAGAGCATGAAGAAGAATCTGAAATGAGGAACTTGTTATAGCCAGCGTCATGCATGCATTTTGTGTTTCAAAAATTGTGTGCATTTAGTCCTTTCTACGCAATCGTTTAGGTTTTATTATCAGCAACAAAGTTTCATTGAAAACAAGAAGCCTACGACGTGTGCAGCTTGAATATTGTATCAGTAATTGTAGTTACCAAAAGACGTAAATGGCTCCATATATTCAAACTCGAGCAGAGACTATGAAGCAATTGCGAATGCAAAAACTTTAACAGAAAATGTTATCATAAAGTTAATGTGTTGAATATTATTCGGAGAATTAAAACCCTACTACCTTTGGTTCTATTAAAATTGACCTTTTTGGAGGTCCGTTTGACATCCAAAAACTACTTGGAGAATCCAACCTGACATTTGGCTCAGCTAAAACTACTTGGGGGCATCCTTTCTGTTTTCTGGGCATACCAGAACTACTTCTAAGAACAAAAACTTGGAAAGTGCTGAGTGCTGTTTTCATGCTCTTCAAATTAATTTATGTACCAATTAATTCATCCATCACTTCCTATGGCCCTCGATCAAATGCGAGATTATAAAGAATCTGGGAATACAAAAAAACACACACACCCAGGAGCATTGCCCCCATTTTGTCAAAACTAAATTTAAAATCATACGTGTTTCCTTACATCGGATCAGGCTTGGAAGATTTTCGAACCAGGCATTGTGTATGCTCTGGCCCACGGGAGCTATTCAACCACACCCACTCGCAGGTCAAGAACTCAAGAAGAGGCTTCGCCTCCTTGGCTGGGGAATGCCTTTTTATTTAAATTTGGTTTTCTGCTTTTAGTTTTGATAATTAGGAATAAAACTATTCATGCGCAGTGATAATAGTTTCGGGGTGATTATATTTGTGGAGTGCGGAGCCTGGCTTTGAGGTGAGCATCATATATTACAAATTCATAAGGATAATTGGGTCGTGATTTTGACGTTGTTTTGTGGTCTTCTTCGGTCCTAAAGCCTGTTCCAAAGAGGCCTAGTGTGCACTGGTGAGGTTTAAGAGAGAGAACATACAAGAAGATCGATTCAAGAACCCACTGTTTCGTGCAAATTCTTGAAAGATATTGTCAAAATTCTTGATGGTCCGTATGGGGTGCGTCTCTCTCTCGTCAACACACATGCACAACCCCCTTTTAATTTCTCTTCTGGAGCTTTAACTTTTCGGAATATATGAGAAAAAAAACTTACCATATTTATTATAATGGTACAGTCTCAGATTACACAATTATATTTACTTTAATATCTTTTTCTTTTTCTATTATTTCTTTTCCCCTTTTCTTTAACTTATTTTATTTATTTATGTTTTCTCTCAAAATTTCTATTATTTCAAAATCTTTTTGGTCATTCATTATTTTATTTTTTTAAATACTTTAACTTTTAATTATTCCTATTATTTAGAATACAATAGTTTTATAATTTATAAATAATATCGCATAATCATTTTTCTTATACATCGAAATATTATTACACATATATAAATACTTAAATTTGAGCAAAGAAAAATTTTCATCTCATCAAAATTTCAACCAAATATAATTTTCATTTTTTATCCTTCATCAAAATCTACAATCACGTATAACCCTTCTTATGTTTTATGTAGCAGTAACCAGACAAACTAGTAGTCTAGCAAATTTTGCTACCAAAGTCACATATTTAAATGTGAGGTGAGTATATGGAGTATGTGATCTTTTTCTTCAAATGTCAATATAATGTCTGCTAATGGATTAAGTGAAAAGCCGAAGATGGAGAGTTGAAAGAAATCAGATTAAGTAACTCATTGCCCGAGCACCACTATGTTTCATGATTTTAATACACGAGATAGCATGTAATTGACCAGGACCTTTAATTCTAAATCTGAGACTAGATACACATATTTTGGTAATTCATATATACGTATTAATGCTAATGACACGTATGCCAACAGTATGTAATAAGTCAACACATTCTCATCAGTAAAATGTGGATGAATGCATTAAATTTGCACACACTATTCGGAAAATCAAAAGGCATGTCACCAAATAAAGTTTTTTTCCCATGGTTTTATTTACATGAACACTACTTCTCACTTCATATCTAGTTGAAGTCCTTTTTCTCTAATTTTTTGGAGATTAAATGTAATTTTTGTCTTTTAATTATCATAAATTGACGTTTTTTGTCCTTCAACTTTTACACTTGACAAAAATATCTTAAAATTAAAATTTTTTGACGATTTAAAAACGTAGAACCCGTCAAAATGTTGCACGCAAGAAGCATACGCCAATTAAATTTAAGGTTTTCCGACGAAATGCAGATGCCAAGTCAATGTTCATGTCATTTTATTGATGGACAGTGTGTAATTTTGGCCGCAGAGTCTTAAAATTCGTAGTCACGTGTGTCACATATGTAACGTTTTGATGAAATTAGGGTTTTTTTGCCCTTAAGTCACAAAATTTTCATATTCTCTTTAATTAAAGGGTAAAAATTGTATTTAATCTTTCTTTTGGTTCTGAAAAACTGCAATCTTTTGTCATGTGTATATTGCGATTTAGTGAAAATATTTTATAATTTGATCAGAAATTTGCAAGGGAATTGCATGTAAACCAATGATGTGTAAAAAATAAAACCACTTGATATGTTGACACTGACGTGATAGGATGATTGGAACAAATGCTATATAACTAAATTTTATAAAAAAAAATAAAAAATTCAAAAATTTCACATTTTCAAAAAGCATTAAAATAAATAAAAACCTTAAAAAATACAGAAAACATTTTTTAAAAAAAATTAGAAATATATTCAAAAATACATAAAATATATAGTATAAATATATTCTCTAAAATAAAAATATATATATATGTTTTATCCAAATTACAAAATATAAAAAACAACATACAAATTTCAAATTTGAATATTTTGGAAAAAAATCATAAAATTATAGATTTATATTTTCTAAATGAATGAAGATATGTTATTATTTTTGAATATGTATATTCTACAAAAATATGAAATTATTTCTGGAAAATAAAAATTAAAAATTAACTTATATTTTCTAAATATCTAAAAATATATGTCTTATAAAATATAAAAGTAAAATAAAGATTCAAAAATTAAATATACTTAAAATTTATAAGAAAATATATATTCCACCAATTATAAGATTTAAAAATCTAATATATTTCTAAATATATTGGCCAAAATATAAAATTATGTTTTCCAATTCAAATTTTAATTAAAAAAATATCCAAATTTTGATAAAAATATTTGTATAAACATATTTATAAAACTTTATTTATAAAATATATATTAAATTCAATAGTAATTGTTGGAATACAGTTGCAAGATATAAATAAAATAGTAACATATATTTTGAAAATATCCTCTGTAATAATTATAAAAGATCTATTTTTGAAATTATAAAATATAAATTATGAATAATAAATTTAAAAATGTTTTAAATTTTTTTTATATATTCTCTAAAACTATAAACGATATATTTCTTTTAAAACATAAATAAAAAATATGAAATATAAATATTGGAATGTTAAAAAATAAATATAAATTGAAAAACATAAATTTAGAAGCATCCTCCAAGCAGCCTATTATACGATATTTTATAAAAATTAAAAATATGTTATAAAAATATTTTCTAAAAGATAAATAAGCAACAAGAAAATATATTTGTAATATCATAAATAAAAACTTATAAAAGACAAATTTCACATATTGATCGTAATTGATATTTTTATAATTTATAAAATTCAAGTTTGAGATTATAAATTTTACAGTAGAGAATAAACATTTTTATATTTGTACATTCTAGAAATTTTGAATTTTTAAAATTTCAAAGTTAAGAAAATACATTTACAATATGCCAATTAGAAGATAATTAATTTGTATTTTTGATTTAATTAATTGCAAATTTTTATTAACTAATTTATATCTTAGAAAACATATTTTTTTATTTTTGTTGTATATTTTTCAAAATTTTAGTGAACTAAAGCATGTCCCCGTGGCTTTATTTGTCCATGTAGAGTTGCCGATTTGAGCGTGTCAAATGAGCCAAAAAGTTCCAATTTTGTAGCTCACGTGCAATTTGCGTATCAATTTTGGGTTAAATTAGAGTTCAAATCCCGAAATTGTCGATTTTTGTCAAGGTCAGAACATTTTTATCAATTATAAAAATTAAATAATATTTTTATCAAACTAGAATATATACTTGCTTGTTCGATTTGTATTCATCACCAATACTGCAATGAATACAAACTTCTACTAGATGAAAAGAGTCACAAATCAAGTGTAGCCTTGCTATAAATTTTTTTGGTCATATGCCAATGAATATGACATTATTGGCGAGAGCCGTGAGTTAAAATGACATAAGTTCGAAGGTTGGCCATAAAAAGAACTCAACTTGATAAAGCTGAAGAAGTGGGATTTCATCGCTTCAGTTGTTTGTAAAATTGATTGAGCTGACATATATGAGAAAATATATTTTATATGACATGACCATTCCATGCAACGCAGAAGATTATGACAATCACGATCAATTGTGCTTTTTCACAGCATACCACCATTCCATGCAACGCAGAAGATTATGACAATCACGATCAATTGTGCTTTTTCACAGCATACCAATGGAGAGTTGCCCTGTAAGTGATGCATGTTTGTGGTTTGCTTTGATTATGTTATAGGTTTGTCCTTTCGACCACTGATGAATGATTTTGGCTGATCTCTCGCTTTTCAATTCCTGGGTCTGGCCGATGATGACAGAGAACTTTCTCTGTGGAATGCTTGACACATAGTCAAATCAAATGTTGTTATTCCATTTTATTTACACAGTAGACAATAACTACGCACGCACGCTCAAGGGTTTAAGAAGTATCATAATCATATTTCATCAGTGCCTCCTTTTGAAGCATTTAAATATTTAATTCTATTGTTAATGCAAATAATTCAAACTATAAATGCCCCTGCGTGACAATTTCCTTATTTGCATGGCAGCTTTTTCCATTCATAAATTGTACGTAATCAAACATAAATGAGTCAAAATCAACAAACCCCCAATTTATTGGAATCTGCTTTCTCATGCAATTTCCATTTACACTATGCAATTGAACCATGTCTTTGGATCACTAGTTTTGCAACTACCTAAGTACAATATATATTTACGCATGTCACGATAATTAGGCCATACCCTTATTCCGTACTAAAAGCAAGATTGTAAGTACGGATATAAAAAAATCCCTAAACGAGCTATGTATTAAAATCAAATTGAATAACTCCACAATGACATGTCAGCATCGGTTTCCGTGTCATCACAATACTGAGGTGGAGGCAGCATCAACCCCTCCGCCATATCGACCAGCAAGCCAGGCATCCCGAACACCGCTTCCTCGTCCATAAAGAACTCGTTTTCCGGCGACGCCACGGTGGCAGCACCTTCCTCCTTCGCGTCATCACCCGCCTCCGGTACCTGGGGACGGAAAGCCTCCGCCGCCTCCGCCGCCGTCTTCTGAATGTCCTTAGCATCCGCCGATGCCGGAACCGGAAGGCGCCACTGCGAGTCGGCGAAATTCAGGCAGGCCGACCGCCCCCTCAATGCTATCGCCGCCACATCGTGTGCTCGGGCCGCCATTTCCGCCGTGGGGAAAGTCCCCAGCCAGATTCTCGTCTTCTTGTGGGGCTCTCTCATCTCGCAAACCCACTTGCCCGAGTCCCGCCGCCTCACGCCGCGGTACACGGGGTGCCGTGTCTCCCGAAACTTCTTCCGACCCCCCCGCTTCTTCGGGTTGTTCGAAGCTAAAATCACTTCCTCGTCGGAAAAATTATCTTTGCTGCAGCAGCTCCTGTCAGGCGAAGACTCAGGCAGCACAACTCGATCGGCGGACGGTGACGACGGCCAGATGTCTCCCACACGAGGAAAAGAGTCTGAGTAGAAGCTTCTGAACATTTGTGTGGCCAAAAGGGAAACCTGAATGAATACAAGAGAGTACTTTTTTGGGGAGCTTTTAGATAGTGGCGAAGTCTAAAAGTAAGTGTACTTCCAGCGGTGCTAGCTTTCGATTCAAGAGTAGCAATGAGGAGCAGTATTTATATGTCGAATGATGGAGCAGCAGAAGTAATTATAGGGAACTGTGAAGAGTTGATGCGCTCGGGTCGCGATCGTGGGAACACGGAAATGGTGATTAGGCGCCAGGCTGGTCGTGTGCTCCCCGACGGACAGGTAAGATAAAATTGGAATTTAACGAGCGCTGAGCTGTCCGGGATATTCGGGGGGGGCCATGAAACAAGTAATTAAAGCGTGGTCAAAGAATTCAACACGTGTGGTGCACTGCGAAGAAACGAGTCGCGTGGGGTTTTGAAAAGGAGCAGACTGTTCTGTGTGTTTTCTGTTTATGTTCAATGAACCAGCCTCCAAGTGGGCACAGAGTCGGAAGTTTCCTCTCTGAAGTCCGTCCCCAAATTTGTTTTTATTTAAAATTTATATTTTACATGTCAACCTTTTTGGGCTTCATCACATTCCATTGGCATCTCTATTATTATTTAATAATGGTTCAGTCCTTGGTCACTAAATTCCATTGCAAAACTAACCCTTCCTTTTTTTAACGCGTAAAATATAAGAAATTAGTAAAAGATTACCAAGAAACAGTCATTGAAAATACTGTGTAAGCCAATCTTATAACTTTTGCCTACTTTATGTAACCACTCACAAAAGATGGCAGCCAAATGGAAGACCGTAATTTTAAACATTTAGTACAAATATATTAGGCACATATTCAAATAGACCCTAGGTATGTTTGTTATCCTATTATATTCACTCCATATGCATTTATATGTGTATGTAACATATAAACAGACACAATATTATTAAGAGACCATTACAATAACTATTTTAATTATAAAAATAAATTATTTAAACAATCATAATTTCTTTGGTATTTTTATTTTTTCTCTCTTTTTTGTTATTTTACTTTCTTTTTTTGTCATGTATTTTATTATAATTTATATCTTTCTCTTTCACATTTATGAATTTTACACTATGATTATAAATATTAATTAAATTTATTATTTATATCAAAATATGTATATAATAAATATAAAAAATTAATAATAATAATAATAATTAATGCTTTCAACTTCAAGAGTTTAATGGTTCTATGGAAGTTTTGATAGTGGCCTAGGTTCTATCATTATCAAGACTTCTTTCACATGTTGGCTAAAGCTTAATTATGGTTTCATGGTCCAACAGCCTACATATTCCTATCCATGATAAAGAACTTTGTGCTTCAAAAGTATTTCAATGAATAAAATTTTTATCTTGATTTATTTTAATTCAGATGATTTTTTTATTATTGTATCTATTATATGTATTTAAGTGTTTTTAAATGTTTTAATACTTTTACACACGCATAAAGCGTACTTTGATCACTAGTATAGTAAAATAGTTACTTATCTATAATTAGATACAAAGGTGAAATCTAATTTTAGTAGTAAATTTTTAAATTATTTTAATATCTTTATTTTTAAAATTTTATAACTTTAGTTATTTTTATTATATTTTGATATAATCCTGTACTTTTTTTATTTATATTTATTATATATTTCAATTCACTTCATATATATATATATATGTATTACTTTTTTATAAATTTTCATGCACTTTTTATTTTAAAATAGTTTTATGTTTTATTATCTTACAACAAATAAAAATTGATAAATTAGAAAAAAAAATTACACACATAAAGCTGTGACATTATTATTAATTATTGTTACAGATATTAATTTTTTATTCAATTATATATATAGTATATCCGTTGTATGGATGCCAATGTTTTGAATTTAGTTTGGTCATAACCATATTGTTATATCATACTTGTTTCGTAAATTGTCTTTCGTATTAAATTCTTTCAGATAAACACAAATGCAAATTTGATTTTCTAAATTTTATTTTCCTCAAAATCTTTAAACCAAACATAGTGTAAAGGTGTGAAATAGTATAAGGCAGTTAATGGGGGAGCAAAGATCAAGAAAGTATTCACATTTCCATAAATTAACTATATATGTCAGAATTTTGATATGCATTGAAATTGAGCCAAAAAATTTCAATTTGATTTTAAGCATAATATTTTTTAAAAAATTCAATCAAATTTTTTTTATTATTTCCAAATTATTAATTATTTTAGTTTCATGATAGTTGTCTTTATTATATATTTTGTTTTATTATCAATATCATGTTTCTTGTTCTCACATTCTTTTTATAAAGTACAAAATATCACATGGTTAAACACTAAAACAAATAAAATAGGTTTTCTTTTTATCTTGATTACTAGAATATTGAATCTCGAATTCATCAAATTTAAGTCAATGAAAATATTGAATAGAAGTGAAAGTTTCAATTCCATATTAATATTCAATCCTAGAATGCCTTATTTTCACTGCACCAAACCCCAACTCGATTATCGAATAATCAACAATCCGATCAAAAAATCCTACGAAGGATGATATTTTCAGAATCTTAATATGGTTTGAACGTGATTAAAAAAACTATATTGATAAATTTAAGGTTCCATAACTCACTTAGGATCATACCTTTGTAAAAATAATTGAAAGTTAATTGGAAGTCGAAATCACTATTTGTTATATGATACATCACTTAAAAAGAAATTGATAAGTATAATTATTTATACGAAATATATAGTAGATATATAAACATCAAACAGAAGACACCATACACATTAAGTTCTATTCGTTCTTTTGTAGTTATTATTGGTAAATCATAATCTTTTATCTTTCTATTTTTTATAGGTTACAATTTTAAGAAAGCTTTCAAACAATTTTTACATGGGACTTAGTGCGTGAGACTTAAATGGTGAATTGCAAGAAGATCTCCCTTTTCTTCAATCAAGAGAGTGGGATCCAATGGATTTGCTGTACTTTATGCACGCTTAAATTTATTCATAAATTATAAATTATTGAATTTAAAATATAAAAAATGCAATTATTTGAAATTAAAGACATGATAACACTTAAAATAAGAAAATATAAAGGAATCAAAACAATTTCAAAATAGAAAAAAAATTAAGAAGGAACACACATAAAACTAAGTTAAAAGATAGGAAGAAAGGAAATGATAGAAAAAATTAAAAGAATTTAAAATAAGGTTCTTTGTGCAATCTAAAATTGTGTAAGAGAAGGTTTTATCTCAATGATACTATAGTATAGATATAGCACAAAAAAAATGCAATAATATATTAGTAATTCTATTCCAACTTGTTCCGTCTTTTTCATTAATTAAGAATTATGAGTAACATTACTAATTAAGGGTAATACTATAAATTTACCATGTGGAGTCAAATTAACATCAAATTGTTACAACTTGATTGGTACGCAAGAATGAGATAAAATGATAATGGAATGAATTTAATAATAGAATGAAATTAGGACAGAAATGAGATATTTGGTATGCACAATGAATGGCATTGGAAATAAAAATGAATGAAATTATTATTTTATTATTTTATTTTATATTTATGAATGATAATTAAAATAAATAGTATGAATTACAAATGAATATTTTTAATTAAAACAACATTATTTCAATATCTTAAATCAATTGTTATATTTTTTATTATATAATTATATATATATATATTAAGATATTTAATAAATATCTAATATTGATACAACACCACCATATTACAATGTTTACATTGTGTACAAAATTATATATCTAAATGTATAGTGAATATTTGAATGGACATTTAATTCTTTATTGTAAAATAAATATTTATACAATTTTTCATTTTAAACTTTATATTGATATTTATTATGTGAAAAGTAAATATCCAATTGATATAATTATATTAACTACCTTTACAAGGAATATACTAAATATTTATAATAATATATATGTCAGTTATATTTTCTTTATTTATTAAGTATACCAACATATAATTTGTTTGAAAATATTTATATTATCGATAGAATTTAATATAGATTGTCTTAAATCATGCATTTTGTTTGTGGGTGTTTGTGTGTGTGGATGTCTAAATATAAATAAATATTTTATATATGTAGCATGTGTTTTAGTTATATATCAAAAAAGGATTAAATAATCTATATGTTGGTAATACATATTTATATATGTGTGTGTATGTGTATTTACTTTTATGTGTACTTGTGTAATCTATGTGTATTCAAATTTTCACATATGATATTTTTCACATTTAATTTATTTAATGATAATTTTAATATATAATATTTGTCGATATACAAAAACATATACATTATAAATATAAAAATTAACAAATTTATTTTGATTGTATAACATATGATATTTTTATGATATTGCAACAATTTAAAACCTTACCAATTAGCTATATCATATCTACACTATATTATTATTTTAATAGGATTTGTGATTGCACAAAGTGAATTTCCACAACTCCTCCTATGTCAAATTCATTTATTATTTCTTCCATTTTATTTCTCTCCTTTCATCAAATTAACAATTTGACGTGATCAACGATCGCGTCGGATAGGACAGTGTAACCGGACCCGAATCCGATAACCCCAGGGACGCGAACTGGGCGAAGAACGCCGACCCAACGTAGTAGGATTGGATTGAACCCGATAAGAACGGCCACAATTAGCACACCGGTTGCTGATTGATACGTTACGAATCACTCGAACCATTTCGAAATGACTCGATTTAGGATAGAAACTCACGAGAAATTGAAAGAATCAATTTCAGGGAATTGAAAGAAACCTAAATTAATTGAAAACACTCTGTATTATTGTCTATCCTCAACTGAATAACAAACTATTATTTATACTAAAACTATCAGACTCTAACCTAAAAAGCCCATAGGCCCAATTTATTAATTAAGCCCATTAACCAATAAACTAGAATTAATAAATATAAAATAAAATTCGACGGATCCTTGGATCGCGTCATACCCCTCCTCTTGAAGGCGAATTGTCCTCAATTCGAATCTGTGTCCTCCTGGATCAAACACCAATCTCTGAAAGTCCTTTAACTCTTCATCACCTCGCTGAAACTTCAGCTTTATCTTATTATGAGTCCAGCATAGAAATGTCGGCAACAAACTACATAAAGGAATATGAAAGAGCACTAACGACTTATTCGGATATGCATGTGTAATCTCTGCAGATAAAACTATCTTCAACTCTTGTACCGTACAATTGGATACAGGATCTGTTAGATAGTCGAATGGATCAATGTACACGTGGCTCTGTAGAAGTTTAATCTCCCAATCCTTGGCTTGCTCTTCATGCTTGTGGTTGTCTACAACTTCCACTTTAATTTCTATGGCTTTTTCCATCTCAGCTTTATCCCTTTCAATTTCTACTGATTCCGTTACGTCTTTCCGTTCACTTTTCTCCTCAGCTTCCAGTGTGTTATCACTGCCATGATCTTCATGTTGTACTTCATCCGATGGCATCTTCTTTGCAATTTTCACTTGAGTCAAAGATGGCGTCTCGATGGGTGGGCCTTTCTTCTCTCCCAAAACTTTGCTAATGCCGATATGGGTATCAACTTCCTCGTTTCGACATTCACTCATGCTATGTCCACGCTGAAAGCAATTAAGACACACCCGAATTTGACTTCCAATATGAAAATCTGATACCTTGGATGGCTTGTTGTACTCATCCACATTCGATCCATAATATCTGAAATTGTAATGGCTTGATAGTGTATATTTATTCCTTGTCTCCTCGTAGCCTCGTCGATCTTGTCTTACTGGCCTGACATGATGCCCATGTCCGTCCCTACCCTGAGCTCGGCTTGGCACGGGACTGCCTCTGCGTCCAGTCGGTCTGGACAGTAAACTGTCTCTTCCTAGGGTTGCAGCTTGGGACGCTTCTACGCGCTCTAACCGATCTTGCATATTTGTCATCCTGTCCTGCATACCCTTCATGCTTCTGGTGAGCTTCCTCAATTCATCAGAGAGAGATTTGAATAAGAACTTACTCTCGTTAGGGCCATTACCTTGGTCTGAATATTGACTGGCCATTCAACGTGATTAAAGTTGAAATGCGGGCTTAACACATCCCCAAAACAAATAAATAGATAAATAAATAAACTTCTCTCTTTTTTTTTTGTTGCTCCTTTTTATTTTTTGGCCTTTCTTTTTTTTGCCTCTTTTTTTTTGGCCTCTTTTTTTAAAAAAAAAAATTCAGTAACCAAACAGGCCCTTAAGCATAAATAAAAATTCTGCAGCCAAACAAGCCCTTAAGCAGAAATAAAAATTTTCAGCCAAACAGGTCCTTAAGCAGAAATAAAATTTTGCAGCCAAACAAGCCCTTAGAAAAAAAACAGAATTACTGAAACCAAACACGGCCTTACCACGTCAGCGGACGGTCCAGCCCGGCAACAGCTTCTGGTCCAGCCCAATTCCTTCGGCCCAATGATTTTTTTTTTGTGCTCAAGCCTGGCCCAGTCGCAATCTGGCCCAGATCCTGCTTCCAGCCCACTTGACACTCGGCCCAACTCTTACCTCAGCCCAACAGGATTTCTTTTTTTTTTCGGCCCAAACGAATCGGCCCAACAGAAATTCCATTTTTTTTTGGCCCAAAACAAACTACGGCCCAACATATTTTTTCTCTCTTTTTTTTTTTTTAAATTGCAGCGGCGGCGGTGCGAATCGCGATCGGCTGATTCCGCCGTCGCACATCCACGGCGGTGGCCGGGAACGGTCGGCCTGGCCTCGGTAAGCCCTGGGCAAGCCTCGACGGTGGCGACGGGCGGCGATTCAGGCTGTGGCGGCGGAATTTCAGGCTGAACTTCCGCGGCGGCGTCGCGGCGGTTCGCGGCGAAATTCCGGCTGTTCCGCTCCTCCTTCGGTGGCGATTCGGTGTGGGAAGGGATGGGCTCTCGACGGCGGTGCGGTGGGTGTGATTTTCTGGCGGAATCGCGGTTGCAAGCGGCGGCTGCGCAGCGGCAGCGATTTTCCTTTTTTTTTTTGATTTTTTTTAATAATCCGAATCGTGTATCGAATTAGAATTCGACACAAGATGGCTCTGATACCAAATTGACGTGATCAACGATCGCGTCGGATAGGACGGTGTAATCGGACCCGAATCCGATAACCCCAGGGACGCGAACCGGGCGAAGAACGCTGACCCAACGTGGTAGGATTGAATTGAACCCGATGAGAACGGCCACAATCAGCACACCGGCTGCTGATTGATACGTTACGAATCACTCAAACCAATTCGAAATGACTCGATTTGGGATAGAAACTCACGAGAAATTGAAAGAATCAATTTCAGGGAATTGAAAGGAAACCTGAATTAATTGAAAACACTCTCTGTATTGTCTTTTTTTCAACTGAATAACAAACTATTATTTATACTAAAACTATCAGACTCTAACCTAAAAAGCCCATAGGCCCAGTTTATTAATTAAGCCCATTAACCAATAAACTAGAATTAATAAATATAAAATAAAATTCGACGGATCCTTAGATCGCGTCACAATTTGTATTCTTGTTTTTACTCAATTTTTTATTTTTCATATTCTTTAGATCTTTCTCATTTTTTATTTTAAGTAATCATTTTTTTTATACAATGTAAAATCACATAATTTTTTTATTTTAATTTTGACTCTATGTTTTCAACTTATTTTTTATTTGTGTTTTTATATCAAAATTTCCCTTTTTTAAAGCCTTTTGATATTTATTTATTTTATTATTTAATTGTAAATAATTTTATTTTTATTAATTAAAATATAATAATTTTATAATTTATAAATAAATTTGTGACGTGCCTAGAGTGTGCAATTTTGACTAATTTAATTGAATTTAGTAGAAAAACATGATAGCATTAGAAGAATGGTTATTCCTAATAGATTGAGAATATATAAAAACATGATTTTGGAAGGAATCACTAATCACGTGATTTTAGATAGGGTGATTCCGTAATTCCTAATTCAAATTTATACCAATCATAGAAATGAAGCTAAGAATGCTCATTTAAATCCTTGTTCATCCAATCCATCACCGATGATGCTCTCAATAATGTTGTGTCGATAGTACAAGTGGATATGGAAGATAAGTGGCTAAGGCTTGTAAACTAGATTTTTGGTTCCATTCTTTGAACATTAAGTGAAAAAATAAATGACATTTTTTTGAAAATAAATTAAAAGACCAACTAATGTCTCTCCCATTATTAAATAGTATAGATAAGTATAGATGGACGTGGAAGATAAAAGGTTAGGGTCAGTCAGTGGGAAATAAGGATCTCCCTCGTTATTAGTTGGGATAGATATATTTTACCACTTCTTTTATCAATTCAATTGATAGAAGCATGTCCTACAATGAATGAATTTATTGTTAATTCTAATTTTGTTATAGCTCTACGACGAGAATTTCTAGAATGTGTATTTCCTCTGGTCCGTTTGGAGACCCTTGAAGGAATCCAAAATCAGGAACATAAAAGGAGTTCTACGAATGTACCTACCTATAGAGTCATTTAAGGTAGGACTCCACGAACCAAAACGGGGGACACAAATGCAACAAGTCCTCTGTAATTCTATTCGGCGCCAAGATGGGATCAGAATTTCGTTTTGGCTCATTTAATTATTTTGGTTTAGTCATAAAGTTCAGAAACGTTGGCTTATTTTAAAAGAATTGGTAGAGAACCGTAATCTACTTTATACTTGACAATGGAAAGGAGGCCTCGGAGATTTTCCAACCATACCCTACAGTACGATGTTTCATCACAATTTGTACGTGGAAAAGAGGCAGGTACGTTTGTGGGCAATTGTTCAATGAGCATGGTGTAACAGAAGAAGTATATATTAGGAAGCGCAGATAATCAGAACTCAATGGGAGTGACTGTCTGTGACGACAGTAATTCAGTGTTAAGGTTGTAACAACTTGGCCTGCGAATAGAAATATTTATTTATTTTGTTTTGTTTATAGTATATATCAATTTATTTAAATGCCTATTTTTATACTTATATATAAAAAAAATATTATAAATACAAAAAAGACAGTAAAGTGAGAGTGATGATGATGATATCATTAAGAAGACCAAGGGTAACATATATAAATTTATTCAGTGACAAATACGAATGAGGGCCAAACCCTTTACATAGTATAGACATAGATGATAAATGAATAAGAGGCATGAAGATACGTGTTTACTATTTTAGATATATGTGTGTATGCAAACACACGTAGCTTTGGCCAATCCAGTAAGATCAACGACAGTGAATTATCCCAGATAACTAGTTGGGTTTCAAAACATTCTGGACAAATAGATTCCGGAAAGAAAGGAATGAAGCACGGCCCAGGCAGAGAGTTTCGGCTTCAGAAGTTCAGTTGGACCACAAACATCCATTCACCGGTTTACCAGGACAACATTTAATACTTGCACCTAACCGCTCTAAGTTGGTTTTAATCTCGATGCAACTTTCAAGTTTCAACCTCCTATGACATAGCAAATCAAGAAATAAGCAATGCCAAGTTTCGACGTCTAGAAGAGTAACAAAAGATAATCTGATCATCATTTTTATGTATTTAATCCTAACAAACCTGTCTTCTTATCATTAGAGTGGATTAGTTCATTACAGATATCCCCTTTTAGTTCATCTGCTCTTCTATCCTATTGTGCCCTCTAGAGGAAACAATATTATATAATTAATCATTCTATCTCAATAATAATTATTATTAAAAGTCAGAAAACGAAAAAGCAGCGATTCACCTGCTTTAAACTATGGAAAATATCAGACAATAATGTAAACCCTCAGCAAGTTTAAATTGTTTTTTTCAAGGACGTCTATTTCTTTGGGGGGAAAAGTCCTCAAATAAAATGTACGTACAAATTCAACAGAGGAATGAGCAGCAGAAACACTAAAAGTAGGTATGGGATCAATGGGGACAGATGACCCAAACAAGGTAAGAAACGATATAACGCAACCAGTGACGACCACCCTTACAAGTAGCCGTACTTATTTTTGAGGAGAAAGAGAAAGATGAAGCTAACAAAACTCTTAAATACAGAAAAGAATGGAGGATAGGTGACAAACCAACTTGGAAACGAATTCGAAATGCGAACCTGCTACCAACTCAAAGCAAATCCCAGGTAACACTAGGTTGTGCAGGATGAATTGTCCTTCTTGTCATGGTGGATGTTGAAGGGGGGCCTAACACTGGTGGTGGTGTAGAATCAAATGTTTCCCACTGTGTGGTTATCACCACTGGAGCCCCTGAGGCTGAGCGCCTCAATGGTTGTTGCTGCTGCTTTGGGGAATCAATCAAAGACTGTTCAAATGAATGCCTAGCTTGCTGCTGATCAACAGGGGATGAAACACTGCCATTTGGGAGTCTGTGTTGTTGGACGGGAGAAGAGACATTTTCATCTGAATTCCTCCGCTGCTTGTGAGGTTCAGCAGATGTCTGCTTCTGTTTCTGCTTCTGCTGCAGCTGCGGCTGCTGCTGCAAAGGAATGTGGTTTCCATTGCCAGTTGGCATTGAATTTTTAAGCTTCAACATGTCAAGAGTCTCGACGCACTTCTTCACCCTGTCCTCCTTCGGAATTTGAAACACAAATGAGATGTTCATTCAAATCACATATCTCAGACATTCAAGAATTCCATTTCTAAACCAAATTTTAGTAGATTTATACCTGACTTTTTCTGTGTAATTTGACATCACCATCAGCAACAATGCCGTCCAATTTCAGCAATTGATTCATGAACGATTCAATCAATTTTACCACATCCTCTTCAACTACCTTCCCGCCTTTAGAAATTATAGATTCAAGTGCAGAAACCTACTTAAATCAAACAATAGATAATTATGACTTCGGTGCACTTAGTTACTCCACCATAGCATCAAACACCTATAGCTTTTGAGTCTAGTTTAATTAATTAATAACTGAGAAACTATACTAGGAAGGAATTACCTGTCGAGCCAGCTTATCAACCTTCGAGCTGACTTCCGATATGGTTTTGGCAGCCTTTTCAATTTTAGCATTCTTTCGCATCTCCAGGTACCGTTTCTCTTGGCTAATCGGATCCTCCTGTAGTACAATTTTAGATCTGTCCTTCACCCCTGCGGTGTCGAGAAATGCCTTGGAATCCCTCTCTTTATCTTTGTAAAACAGTTTCTGATCCTGGTGTTGCAAACCAGTTGGCCCGGATAACAGTTTCTTCAGTTCCCCTGCATTTGCCAATATAAACCACCTAATTTATCACAAACAAATCCCAAAAACCAAATCACAGTTAAGATTGAACGAATGGTCGGCAAATGAGAATTACCAAAGGTAGCTTGAGAGCTGATACGAATTTCATGACAAACAGACTTGTATTTAACACGCACGCGGATGGTAGGTGGCGGGGCACAGTTTTGGTCAGCGTCCGTACGCATCTGGACCAGCATTCCGCCAGGCCTGACCTCCCATTCTTTCTCTCCACATCCACCGCCGCCATCGTTATTTTGTGACGGCAACGGATCCCTCTTATTCCTCATTCGCATCATCTTAGACTACACAAACCCCGCCCCCTTTACCCTAGTTCAATTGCCGCTGACAGACGGTTGAAATTCCGAGAAGAATTAGGACTCAGCAGCAGATCAAAGCTTCGACCACGAGTTGATCTACGGTTTGACTCACACGTAACCCACCTCAGAAAACGCGAAATCAACACTCCATACACGCGCCCACAGATAGAATATATATCTAAGTCCTAGAAACCACACAAGTACATGTATCCAACTAACAACAGCTCATGACCATAAAGAAAAAGTAAATGGAAAATGATTCTAATTTCAATTCTCAGGAGGAAAAAACAAAGTCAAACCAGGTAATCTCGAAGTCTGAAAAAGATCGGCGGAGATGAGACTCCAGCAGATTGGCCGCCGGACGGAGGTTTTTTAATTAAGTGAACCGAATTGCCAAATAGAGAAAATCTCAGATCTTTTACAAAAGCCTGGAATGTAGAGAGAATCGATTTGCTGCCTGAAATCCGCCAAAAATATCGAGTCTCCGAATCTTCGAACTCCGTCTGAACCGATTGAAAAAATCCCAGAAAATCAATGTATTACATGGAAAAATTAACTGAATATCAAGAGCTGATTCCGCCGCCCCCCCCCAACCCCCCCTCTCTCCCTCGCACACTCACTGCTAGCCTGGAGAAAGAAGACTCGAAGGAGAGAAGGAGACAGACGGGATGCCGGAGCCAAAAAACAAGGGAAATTTTGTATATAGAAAATTGAATGGACAGCGAACAGAAGTAAGAATGGGGAGCGAACTTCGATATCAGATTATAGAAATATTTATATATGGGGATTATCAATTACGAAGACGATTAAGGAAGATTGAATGCCAATTAACAAAATAATATTTTTGAAGGGTTGGTAAGGATTGGTAAAAGCTACAGTGAAGAAGACTCTAAAGCGGTAACTCGAAGTTCCCATTTCAGTCTAAGCGTGAAAAGGCAAGAAAATTTAAATAAATTATATGCAACTTATTTGAAATTTTCCCCATGGAAAGCATCTTTGACAAAGCTCGCAGTCAAATCTTCGGAGGGTATTTGGGTAAATTTACAAGATTTTCAAAATATTTTATAAAATATTTGAAAGATATTTAATAATTTTTTTTTCATAAAATAGTTTATAATTTAAAAAAAGGTTATTTAGAACTTTTATTCTATTTAAAATTAAGTTTACTATTTCTAATTTATTTCTAAATATCTTATAAGCTATTTTATTTATATATTAAAAATAGTATAAATAAATTTAAATTATGTTTTGTTAATAGTATATAAATTATTTTCATTATTACTATATAAAAAAAGTATAATTAGTTATAATTATAAATTTCAAAATCTTATAAAATAATCTTTCTAAATACTTTTTACCTTATTTTTAAAACAAGATTTATAAATTTATAAACTTTAAAAATATATTATAAATTATATAATCTTATAAGTAGACTTAGCTAAATACCCTCTTAATTACAGCTTTCATATCTGTTTTTAATATATATCATTATTTTCACAAATGATATCGTTTCAAATTTTTATATTTGTATTATATTTATAGAGAGTAAGTTGCGTTCAAATACGATAGTGAGTTGAATTGACTCAATTTAATTTTGTAAATGTTGAATTCAAGTGGGGAAAAATGGAGCTAAAATTAATTGTAGATTAGGTATAAAAACATTTAAAAAGTTCACCAAACTGAATAGAGTAATTAAACTTATTAACACCCTTGATTTAACCCCACAACATGTGTCATTAATGGATAATGTTTTCCAGATGTTAAAAATAATGCATTGTATAAATTTTTTAAGAATAATATAAAAATAATAATTTATTGGGGTTTTATTTCATTATTTTTGTGCTTTGTGTATATAATGTTGTATAATAAATGAACAATGTGATGACATGTAATGTTAGTAATTATTTTTGAGAATATAAAAATGAATATTTGTGTATATAGATAATGATTTCATTTTAAATATAACTAATGATTGTATAACGAGATAAATTGAATATCTTAGTATATATAAATGGAGAAAAAAATATTTTTAAAGTATTATGTGTTTGAAGTATATCTTTGTAAGATGTAAAATTACTTAAAAAATGTAACATAAATAGTTAAATTGATTTTTAAAAACCATTTTGGCTATTTAAATTTTAAAAGGCTACATTTATTATCTAATCTAATATACATAATTCATTTGCAAATTAGTTAATCTGGATATGGACTACTATTTTGGTCTTTACTCACAACTTCAAAACTGGCTAGAGCATGCTTGGGTGTCCGCTGACCTACGATAATAATATGCGGGCCCGGAGTAGGTGCTTTGGGAATTTGAAGTGGCACCAATGATTGTAATTGTGTTTAATTATGGAGTTATAAATGGTGGGGCCCATTGGGTTAAGGAGCATACTAATAATCAATGTTATTTCTTATTAAGACTTTAACTAATGACATTAACAAATATATTGACAAAATTAATTATATCTAATTTGTTAATCCTAAAATGATATCGACGCCGTTTCTTTATCTTATTTCTCATACATCATTATTATTTTTTATGTTTATTGTATAATTTTGCTTATTATATTATTCTATTTTTTTGTCAAATAAATTTTATTTTGTATGACAAAATAAGCATAATAAAATACTTTTTTTATGTTTGCAAGGGGGTTTTCAGTGAGATATGTTATTTTATAAGAGTTGTATTATATAAATAAGATGTTTGATCGTATGATTTTGATTTTTAAAAAATTTATATGATAATTAATTTTAAAATATAAATATAAATAAATGGAAATGTATGTATGTATTAATACAAGAATTGATTTGATTATAAACACTTAATTAGTTATATATATAAGAGAAAAATATTTTAAATTTAAAAAAAAAATTATTGTATTTTATGTTCAGAAATGTAAAGTTAAACAAAATGTCATGTATTGAAGAATGGGTTACAAATACAGCCCTTATATATGTATCATTTTTATTTATACAATAAATATATTAAACATAAGTTTTTAATCTGTCATCGTCACTAAATAATAACTGACTTGGACAGTTATCGAGAGACTGGCAAAAGCATCACGTCACAAATCTCAATCGACCGATCGAATGCTTCTATCCTACGGCCCACTTTTTTTTAAAAAAAATATTCTTTTCTTTTTGCACTTTATAGTTCCAAACAATTCATCGTTGCGGTGAAACTTTATAGAGTTAATAATCGTCGTTGGGCTCAAATACTAATTAATATTTAATTACTAATAATTAACAATTTGTTTAAAGTAAGATATATATTCACAAACCTTATCCCTGACGAGTGCAAATTTAGTGCATAAAATTAAGAATTAACGAAATAGTCGAGGGTCTTGTTGTGTTTAAATAGTAATTCAAATTCAATATTTATTCAACTTGATTCAATAAAATTATGTGAAACTCAAATTCCAACTTGAATTTGATTTAAATAGTGAGATTAGATTTATAAAAATATTTAAAATTAAATTATAATTTTTAAGTACACTCTAATCATTTTTTAACATTATTCGAAATTTGAGTAGTTTAATTTATTAATGCTAACACTTATTTTCTAAAAAACAATATGGCACCGTAGGATTAGCTTAAAAGACACGTGGTAGTTTCACAGTCGTGGATCAGATTCCTGACGTGGTCCGATAGAGACGGCTAAACAAATACGGAGCGATCGTTTGGTTGACTTATTTAAGGATTAAGTTTAGGGCTTGAATGAATTATTAGCTTCTACAACATATAATTTATTTCAAAACAAATAAAATTTAAGTTTACCAGACACTTGTACCGACAGCTTGGAATGGTATATTGTCTAGTGGCTTTCTGAATATTCTGTTGCATGTTCTGCTGTGTATTTGGTTCAAGCACGCTCACGGGACAACCTTTTGTACTATGTTTGTTTTCTTATTTTCTACTATTTATCAATACTTAAAAATTTTACAAATTAAATATTTTATCATACAAATTTTATTCAAATTTAAATTCAAAATTTTTTCTCTCTTACCTTATATAATTAATTAATAATTTTTCAATTATTATACACATTAACAAATCAAATCAACACATATTCTTATAATTTTTATACTCACATTCATTTTTTATTACCCTATAAATCTATATATTGTAACATTATTTAATCAATATTTTACATTAGATGTATAAAAGGATAGGTTTTCCTACTCACTCATATCCTACGCATCAAACATAAATTTTCTTCCCACCAAAATCACCAAAATTTTCATGCTCACACTAAGAACAAACCAAACACTACCTTGGACTTTTCAACCGTTGGCCTAAGCGTAGCCTCTCAAGTCCTAATCCAGAGTCTGGAAATTTGGATGAGTACTTTTTTGGAAAATATTGAGATGGACAATATACAGTGAAAATTAAATTAAAAAGAATTATGTGTAGAGTATAATTGAGGTGAACTGCATGATATTCATGAACCAATTGAAATGGCACTATTAGATACGTCATCAATTAGGTGATGGGTAGAATATTTTCTAGCTCGGTATTTGATTTAATTTAATATGTATTTTCAATTTTTATGTGGTTGATTATATGTAAATAATCAAACACCAATTAATTCCAATAATTGGTGGCTCAGACCTATAATTAAGATTTCAAACGTTGGCATTATGTAATTATTACTGGTGAGAGGTCCGTTCAGTGCCCAATTGGGACTTAAAGAATTCAGGCTATGAAAATGAGAAGCCAACAGCCAAAGAGAAAATGAAAATCCAACTGCCAATAATCACATTCTAAAATTAGACAGGGATGCTGGGCACTGTGATGTTCAGTTTGGCCTTAATTATATTAATGTGTGTGATGATTATCTTTTTGTGATGGTAACTCTGCACATTATTATATATCTCCCAAAAAAAATCGACATTCCTTCGGATTTTATTCAAATTATTTAAGAGGGGGTCAATTTCACTTTATTTAAAAAAAAGTTTGCTTATATTGAGAGGGTTAATTTTTAGTTAAGAGGACGTTCGGGCTGAACTTATAAGTTCCTCTTTGTAAGTTGATTAAGAGTTAATAAAGCTCTTAAAAAATGTTTTGTAAAATTTTTAGTAAAATATTTTATAAATTTTTAAAATAATATATTTTGAATCTATAAATTACATTAAAGTAAGTTAGTATTCTAACTTATATTTAAAATATTTTATTAACTATTTATTTTGTAAACAAGTTTCTGGACAAGTTGGGCTTTACGACTTTTTAAGCTTGTGGCTGAACCACCGTTGAATAGGTCTATTTCCTCTAAATATATCTATTTATTTTTGTAACTCTGGGTTAGATGTTGAAGTATTTTTAATCAGACTAAAAGAAAAATTCTTGATAATTGGTACGTAAACCACATTAAATTTGAATTCAAATTTACCTCTTCTGACTAATCTCTATTAAAAATACTGGTCAATTATTATTAAATTTCGATTATTATTCATATTAGAGAGAGGACGACAAAATGCTACACAATACTTTGATTATAGCATCCCACAAATGGCTTGAGATGCCTGTTTGTCATGACTACGTTTATTACTGTTCATTATTACTCAAAAATCTTACAAACTAATTATTTTACAATACAAATTTTATTTATATTCAAATTCAATTTTTTTTCCTCTTGTACATATTATAACTAACTATTAATATTTTTAATCTAATCAACACTTATTTCTATAACTTTTCTACACACTTTCGTTCTTTATACCTTATAAATCTATACAATATCACATCATTTAATTATTATTATTTATTAAATAAATATAAAAATAATTTTCCAACCTACCAAAATTGTACCAATCAAGCATAAATTTTCCTCTCACTCTAATCACCAAATTTTCATACCCATACAAATAAGAAATCAAACATAGACCATATATTTTACTTTATTCCCTAAAATATGTTTAGATCCTAACTCTCACCCATCACGCTATCGTATTAAAGTTTACATTACCAAACATACTATTTAACAAAATTTTTATTCAAATTTGAATTTAAATTTTTCGTCTTTTACATATATAACCAATTAATTATTTTAATTACAAACACTTATTCACAATCAAATAAATACTTATGTATAACAAACATTTACTCATATTTATATTTGTTTATCCCCTAAAAACCAATAATCATCTCTATATATTATAACACAATCAAATCATTTTATATATTTTATTCATATATTCAAATAAATCAAAATTTCACCATCAAATATATAGTTGATTTCAACATAACTTCCACTAACATCTTCTTTAATGAAACCCCTCTTCCAAACATAGCTTGAGATAATAATAGTTTTCATGATAATGTGAATGTTGTGCCATCATTCTCCTTAAGTTTGTAACTTAGTCTACTCGGGCTTGACTTAATTGAAATTTTTTAAAATTTGAGTTCGAATTGAATATTCGAATCCAAGCTTAAGCTCAAAATACTTATACAAAATTCAAGCTCGATTCGACCTCAACTTGCAAAAAAGGGGAAATAGTTTGGGAAATTTGATGGGAGGTGAAGGATGTAGTTTTTGTCTCATCGAGTCGAGTAGTTCAACAAACTTTTAAGTTTGGAAATATAGACTCGAGCTCGGTTTGTTAAAGCAAGTCGAACTATCCAAAGTTTGACTCGAGTTCAAGTCGAGTTTTGATCAAATTATTTGATCGAGTCGAGTAAAGTAGTTTAATCTAATAATAATCCTAGTCCTCTCTTTTATGTGTAATAATGGTCAAATATATATATATATATAGCATAATATTAAGTCCATATTAAAATTGATCACGAACACCATCAATTTGCACAGCTCCTTTTATTTTTATTTCTCTTAATTTGCTCTTATACATTTATTTTCTTAAGGAGTATGAAAATATTTTCATGAAGTCACTTTTAATCCATCTCCACTCTACATCACAAATTGATAGTCTAAACACTTTGACATTGATAAAACTTTGACCCTGTTGCATAAGATATTAGATATGACTCCAACTTTTTTTACATATTATCACCTAACAAAGACGATCTTAAATCTTTCAAATTACGTGCACGCCACCCGCATATCAATATTGGATGTGTTCATTTTAATTTTTTTTTAAAAATAAAAACGCATGCATCAATCGTGGCATTTTAAATTTTTTTCATCTCTTTTATTTTTATGTAATTCTTAAAAAGATATACTTAAAATGAAAAGTGGACAACAACCACATCCATTTTTTTCTACAATTATTTGAACAAGTATCTCTTCACGGAAGTAAACATAAAAAACCAACAAGTTTTGTTAACCAACTAAACTGGGAAAAAATACAATTGAGTGTCCTTTGTGAGTTTTTTTTCACCCCTAATAGTCAAGTCCAAGGTATTAAAGACACCATACTTCTCCTACTCCACGTATTTCCACAATTGATGTGAAAGGAGAAAACCAATTCCAAGTCCACCGACACTCCCATCACTCGCTGGCCCTTCTCTGCCGACACCTCAATCCTACTCGCCTTACGCCCACTCGGACAAAAAGGCTTCCGAAGGGAACACAAAAAGGCAAGGATCCACCAGATAAGAAAATATTTGAGACACCCAAGGGTAAATCTCAAAGGCACAACAAAGATATATTCTCTTCTTTCCTTCTTGGAATGTGCTCACAAAGTCTGTCCTTTCCATGTTACTTTGTCTTTTCTTCGGTGTCCAATGTGGTCCATGTTCTTTGAGTCTTGACTTGTACGTTCATCATAATGTTTTATTCATTACAGAAACATGTGATAATGCTTCATTCTCTGTGAAAGGAAATGCTACTATGGGCTAAGGATCTTGGGCAGTGTTTGAGTATTGCAACCACAAGTTGTTTAACATCAATTAATGAGATTGAGTGTGATACATTTGTAATGAGATTTAAAAGGGTGTTTGGACGAACTTACAAGGTTTTTAAAATATCGTATAAAATTTTTGAGAGTTTATAAATTGTCCATGAAAGGTGTTTGGAATTTATAAACTATTTAAAAATAAGTCAATTATTCTCAATTTATTTTAAATATTTAATAAAACTAATTTCATTGTACATATTAAAAATAATATGAATATCATTGAATTATATTTTATTAATAGTATTTAAGTTATTTTCATTATTATTATATCGAAAAATTATAAATAGCTATAATTATAAATTTTAATAAAATTTTCATATCAAACATTTTTTAACTTACTTTTTTAAAATAAGAGATATGAGTTTATAAATTCTAAAAATATTTTATGAACTATAAAATCTTATAATATTTTAAAAATAAGCTTAGCCAAACACCCTCTAGCTCGTCTTATATTTAGAATGGTATTTCATATGAAGCATTGCATGTATGTATGTGCAAGTGTCAATCTTACAAAAAAAAGTTGACAGTAATTATTTAAGCAGGCAAGGGCACTAACATATTCTCAAAAAATTGGTAAAGACAAATATTAGTATGAGGTACTATTAAGTATTATGATGTCTAAATATAAACGAATAAATATAAGCATTTAAAACGACACAAGTGTCCATTGCAGAGTCATATGATATATGTGTGTGGAAAACAAATATAGGTTTTAAAAGAAACAAGGCATAAGTGAAAAACTAGAGTTACAAATCTATTAGGAAAGGGCCTAACAATGTGTGGACGAATAAAATAAATGCAACATACGAAATAATTGAATTAAGAAACCAAACATGCAAAATCAATAAAACAAGAGCTAATGAAATATTCGCTTATATTTTAACGTATGAACGTTAAAAATAATAATAATAATTTCATTGCTCTATGTGTTAACTTAAATTGGGTTGGTTCAATATTAAAATTAGATGGGATAATTAAAAAGCTTGTGTATTATAATTGTTGTCATTGTTGCTGTTACCACGGGTACTTCAATTAACAAATATTATTTTAGTTTTGCATTATGTTCATTTATTCTGTTAGATTGTGTATTTAGTGTATTTGTACAAGTACTTTAAGTCATAACATATGACATATTTTATAATCATGATTATTTAATTCTAAATATCATGGAACGTCATGAGTCAAAGTGCCTATTGCATTAAGTACTGAAATGCAACATCTCTCTTGACCAAGAAACTTACTCAAATTCATTTTAAATGAAAATTAATTTTGATCCCCATCCGAGACTTCGATCGTCCTATTCATTCCCAATGATTTTCTAGGAGTGGCCCAACGCCCACCTCAGTAGTGAAGCACCCGAAACACTAAGGTTAGGTTTGTTTTCTTATTTTTAATATATTTTTTTCCATCTCATCAAAATTTACACAACTAAACTAAACATACAGTATAATAAAATTTCTATCCATATTTAGATTCAAAATTTCTTTATTTTACATATATAAATAATTAATTGTTCTTCAATTTTAACACATACTCACTATTAAATCAATATCTATATATCTATACAAATACACTCAAATTTATAAACTAATATTTTAAAATTAATCATGTTTTCTATATCTTATTATACTATCCAATCAATATGATATATTTTATACATGCATCAGTAAACAAGCTCAAACAAATCAAAATTTTTATCCATCAAAATCTTAGGTCTAAACATACTTTTTATTTCCAACATAACTCTTATTATACATGATCTCCTACAAAAATTTTCCTTCCAAACAGATTTCAGTCATATGTTTATGTATGCCTCATAAGTAACAGATTTCAGTCATATCTTTATGTATGCCTCATAAGGTGGAGAGCCAAGCCCAGGCCCAGGCCCAGGCCCAAGCTCAAACTACCAACTAGCTTTTCCTACATCTTTTTCTCTCTTCGAACAATAGATGTGTTCATAGGAACACTTTTGCATATTGAACAGCCCTATAAATGGAAAAGCAAGATTATTTGCTAATAACTCGGAATCTGTTTTCTTTTTAAATTTATTCTCGAAACTGGAGCGTGAGATTTTTTTTTCAATGGAAATAAAATTGGGATGTATTCATTACTTAAATTATTGTTTTAATAACAACAATTTTCACATTATATAAATATTTTCTTGAAAATTAATTAGTTCTAAAGTACAATTCCACAGTAATTCTATTTAATGAAGTGAACTCTATAAATTAAATTCGCTCACCACTCTTATGGACGGAAGAAAATTTTAAAAAAGCTTAAATTTAAATTAAGACCCATGAAAAATCAATATTTTCTTGTGGTTAAATTTATCATCCTCGTATGGAATGTGAAACATTGGTTCCAAAGCTTGCAATACTTCATTGAGGACACGTTATTTTGCATGAAAGGTTGCATAGTTCCATTACATTAAGGAATGTATGTATGGTTTCATAGATTTCATGAATGGCCGTGTGATTCCACAAAAAATTGTGGATTTATATTACTATTTGCAGCTTTAATATGAAAAGTTGCGTGCTTTCAGTTAATATAATTATGCATATATCTATGTATATATTCGATTTCAGAAAATTTTGAAAATATTTTAACATTCTTTTCATACATGCCATGTACTTTTATAAACATGAGTTAAAATGATTACAATTTTTAAACCTCCCGAAGATTCTGATAATAGCCAAAACCCGTGTTTAAGCATCACTTCCTATAGTCATCATTAATTGTGATAAATAACGTCCCTAAGTGTGATTAATGAAAAGTTACGCATAATTTCTAGTTCATGTTTGCTTTTGTTGGATATTAATTAGTACATAAAGGTCTTGTTCACTTTACTGGGAGATTATTTTATCATATTTTTTGTATGTGATTATTATTTTAGTTATTTTACAGCGTGTTTGTTATATATAACGTGCTTTTATCAATTAAAACAAACGTATTATTAGTGTTGACAAAAATAATTAATTCCACCTGATTATGTAGAGTCAATATGGCAGAAGTTAATATGAAAAAATTTCATAATATCACATTATAGCGCCATGTTCATGGCTACGTTTGGAACTCATTTTTAACATTCAATATATCATCAAATACATACTATCAAGCATATCACTAAACAAATTTTTTATTCAACTTTAAATTTAAAATTTTCCTCTCTAATCATCTAATTATTATTCCATCATTATACATATTCCTAACCAAATCAATATATATATATACACACACACACACACGTTATATTCACGTTGATATATACTTATACCCTACAAACTAATAATTATCTCTATATACTATCATATTATCTAATTATTATTATAAATTTTATACATATATTAAAATAAATAAATAATTTTAAAACATCAAAATTATATTGTCAAACATATTACTCGTCTTAACATAACTCATATCAAACATTACATTTCACCGAAACCCCACTTCCAAACATAGCCTATGTGCTCGGTGGATTAATGTGTGGCCTAATAATTTGATTTGCGAATTGGTTTTATGGGTTTAAAGATAAAAAAAAAAAAAAAAAAAGAGTTCATAGACTTAAATTAAACTCAAATGATGCAATGCACCAGACCTAATTAATATTGATACCACAAATAAAAGAAGTAGCTAATTATGCCTCCATAACTCATTTTTTATCAAGGTATCATATTGACACATGTGTCTAGAAATTTATGAATGATAAAAAAAGAAAGAAAGAATATTTAAAAGGTAAACCGTGCTAAAAAATATTTTAGATCATACAACGTTATATACTTGCTGCAAGAGCCACAGGTGGGAGGTTTGCGGTTTTTTTAAAACATCCATGTCAATCTGCCATATCTCTCTCTCTCTCTCTCTCTCTAAATAAATGAATAATTAAATAAATATAAAGATGAATCTGTTCATATTTTATTTACAGTTATGTTTGGAATCCAAACTTTCAGCCTCAAAATACTGTCTCAAACTTTATACTATTAAGCATACTATTCAATAATATTTTTATTCAAATTCTAATTCTAAATTTTCTTTTCTCGTATATATAACTAACTAATTATTTGTTAATAATTACACCTATTTACAATCAAATCAATACGTGTATATATATATATATATATTACACGTATACTCATATTTATTTTTATTTATACCTTAAAATATAATCATTATCCTTATAAACTATCATATCATTCAATTATTATTATATATTTCATACATAAATTCAAATAAATTATACTATTCATCGTATTAAAATATTTAATTTAAATATATTATTCATTTCAACCCCACTATTATTAAACATTATATCTAACAAAAACCACTCTTCCAAACATAGCTAATGCAATGCTAATAAAAGCTGCACATTTAATGTATGTGCAAATCTATTTTGTAAATTATAAAGTTATTTTATATTAAATAATGATAATAAAAATATTTAAAATTCAAATGATAAAAACATTTAAAATATAAAATGAAAAGTTCACAAAAATTTGAAAGGAGAAAAAAAGTTGAGAGGGACAGAAATGAAAATAATAAGTTGAAAGAGCTATGAAAAGTAAAATGATATAAAAAATGAAAAAAATTAATAAATGTGTAATTTGACTTCATGTCAGCAAGGCTATGTTTAGAAACCATCATTCAATTTCTAACTTCTTATTCAATTTTACTCTTTCAAATATATAATTTAACAATTTTTTTTAAATTTAAATTTAAAATTTACCTCTTATATATATATATAACTAATTAATTATTTTTTAATTACTACACTTACTTATAATTAAATCAATATATATTTATACATGTATATACTCACATTTATATTTATTTATATTCTAAAAATTAATAATTATTTTTATGTACAATCACTTGATTCAGTCTCTATCATATATTTTATATAAATATATTCAAATAAATTAAAAATTTTAAAATATAAAACATCTTACATCTAAATATATTACTCATTCAACACATCTTCCACCAAACATCATTTCCTACCAAATTAATAATATAGTATAAACTATCTTTATCTTAATTTTTTTTTAAATTTTCACCATTTTCTTTCTCGATTTTCTTTTAATTTATTATTTATATTTATACTTTTTTATAATTTTCTCTCTTTTTAAATTATTTGATCTTTATTTTTTATTCTTTATTCTAAACAGTTTTAGTACTTCTAATTTTAAATTATTTTACTAGTGGTGATAAGTAGATTTTACTTATCCCAAGCTAGTATTACTTAAATGAAAATTATGAACTTATCAAGCAATCTAATGAAATTAACTTATGTTTATTTATTCAAAACCGATGCGTGTGTAGACAGTGCAATTTTGCCTACATTATTAAGCAGTCAAAATGAAAAGATATCAAACTTCCCGTAAAGCTAATCACAGTGGGTATGTTTACTTTGGAAGGAAAATTTATGTTTTTTAATATATATATATTTAATTTGAAATAATAATTAGATGATATATAAATTTACAAAGCATAAAAAATTATAGAAATGTATACTAATAATAATTATTAATAGATACTTCAGTATTTATTGTGTTCAAATTTATTCATAAATTACATAGGCAATGTTTATTTTAAATTTTGAAGGTGTGTTTTTAGGTGTTTTTTTTTCTTGAAAATTGTGTAAAAGTAAGATAGAGAAAGATGTAAATTTTTACAAGTATAATAATTATGTGTGTATTTTTTAGGTATGAAAAATAAAAACAAATATTGCCTATATATTTAATAAATTATAAACTGTTAATAATTTTTCAATCATTATATATATTTCAGTTAAATTAACACCTTTTCATGTAATTTTCTTATTAGTATTTATTTTTTTTATTTTATAAATTTATATACTATCACATCATTCGATCATTACTATATATTAAATATATATATATAAAATAATTTTATCACTAACTCAAATCTTATATATTAAATATAATTTTTTGCTCTGTTCAGATCACAAACAATTTCACTCCCCGTTCTAAACAAGAAACAAACATAGCCTACGTGGCTTCGACATTGATAATGTTAAAATTGATTGTCTGCGTCTTCACAATTATTAAAAAACTATGTATTTTTATTAATTATTATAAAGATTAAAATTATATTTCAATATGTTTGATCGTAAAAGTAATATTTCTTATATTAAAAAAACTTATATAATAAAAGAAAAATAAAAAATTTGGAAGAGAGGTAAAATATGAGAAAAAATTAGAGTACATAAGATATTATCTCAAGTACTATAAAAATAAGAAATACAAAAAGAAGGAAGGAAAAGAAGGAAAAGAGTTTTTTAATGAGTTTTCTTATAATTAATTATCAAAGTTAACATTCAAATTCAAGTTTATATCTCTTATATATATAATTAAATGATTATCTTTTAATTATTATAATTATTAACTATCAAATTAATATATAGATTCATATTTATATATTTATAAAACAATTAATTATCATTCATATACATCATCATATTATTTAATTATTAATATATTATATTAAATATCAAATGTCAAAAGTAAATATATTACTTATTTTAATATAATTCCAATCAAGATGATTTACCTTCAAAACCGATCTTCCAAACAGAACACATACAGATAATTATAACGGACAGCAGAGATACCACAACAAAGCTACACCAAAATCCAATGGTGTCTCGCCACGTGTAACGCCAAACATTCGACCGACCATACATCTCAATTAATCAATCGACACGTGTCGGAATCTCCACCGGTTTTGCCCGGTATCCAAAATATCGGCTGATGACTACGCCCTTTCACTTCCCGCTCGGCATATGAACACCGATCAGCACTGATTCTTTTCTCCTTTCCTTCTCTTCTGATTTCTTTCCGACTACTCGCGCCCTCCTTTTTCCAGTTAGAACATGTATTTTCATTTTCTTCTGACCGTCATAATTATAATTTTCCGCAGTAGAAGTAAATTTTTGTAATTTCCACGGCAAGATTTGAATCTCCATTGCCCTTAGAATTATAGTGCTAATTGCAAAATTTAGGTCTTCCATTATTTACTCTGGTGCTTAAGATGAGGTTCGATCGGAAGATTAATCTTTCTACTCTAATTTCTAGTTACCTTTTCATGGCGAAAGTTGATTCAAGTGAATCGTTATTGTTTCGTAATTGTTGGTTCTGGAACGCTGCGATGGAGTCGGGGTTTTTCTTGCTAGTACTGATACCTGGGCGATAGTCGATTGCTTGATCAATAGTACTTTTTATTTGCATTTAGCTCGTAATCTTTAAATATTTGTGCTTTAATGAATTTGATCTGTATTCTAGCGGTCGTGAACTAGGGTTTGCGAGTAAAGTGGGGGGTTTCTCAAATTTCTAAAGGAATTTTTCCGAGTTGGTTTTTGAAGTTTCGACTTGCTATCGGGCTGTTGTTTTACTCTTACCTCAGTTATTTGCTCTTCTTTATTACCTTCTTATAATTTGCTTGTATTGTGTTTGTCAGGGACAAATAAATTGTCTCATTGAGACCTCTTGGTTTTTAAGGATTGGCAAGATTGAGATTAAGGGGGTGCAGATAAAGTTAAGCTTTCCTCTGTTCGTATGGGTTCAGCTCTTGTCCTCTTTATGTTAACCTGTAATAATTAGGACTGGCTCTTGATAGCTATTGGGACCCAGCCTTCAATCATTGGTGTGCTGAGTGGTCCGTCGCTGGTGGCCGGGGCAATGGCACATTCATCTTCGAGTTCAGGAATATTTTTTCAAGGAGATGGGCAGTCCCAAGTTGCAGTAAATTCCCATTTGAGTATGAATTTTAGGAGCTCGTCAAATTCATTACCTGGACACGCACGTGGCAACATGGGTCCAGTTTCAGGGGATGTGAGCAACGCATTCTTAAACAGTGTGGCAAGCTCTGGGCCCAGCGTTGGGGCGAGTTCTTTGGTTACTGATGCTAACTCTGGACTTTCTGGAGGACCTCATCTTCGGAGAAGTGCCAGTATTAGTACGGAATCTTACATGCGCCTGCCTGCATCACCAATGTCATTCTCGTCTAATAACATCAGCACATCTGGCTCTTCTGTCATGGATGGATCCTCTGTCGTGCAACAAAGCTCCAATCAGGATCCAAGTCCACAACAGGTTCAGAAAAGTCAACAGTATCAGGGAGCTTCAAGTGCCACGTCTTTGCCACGCGTGGGGCAAGTTCAGCTGCCTGTTGGTCCAAGGGTTCCCAATTCTTGCGTTCAGGACTCAACTACTATATCTCAGCTACAAAAGAAACCCCGCTTGGATATCAAGCAGGAAGGTATTGTACAGCAGCATGTTTTGCAACAGCTATTGCAGAGACAAGATCCAATGCTTTTACAGAACCCAAATCCTCAATTGCAAGCTCTGATCCAGCAACAGCGACTAAGACAGCAAGAGCAACAGCTTCTACATTCTATGCCCTCAATGCAGCGAGCTCAGTTATTGCAGCAGCAGCAGCAGTTTCAGTTAAGACAGCAGCTGCAAGCGCAGGGAGTTCCACCTTCATCTGCAGTGAAGCGGCCTTATGATGGTGGTGTATGCTCGCGTCGACTAATGCAATACTTATATCACCAGCGACAGCGACCTGCTGTAAGTAATTTAATTGCATTTCACATCTAGAAAATACCTTTTCTTTTAATTTTTTTAAATCTTTTTCTCGCCATTGATCTTACTGTCTTGAATTCTGTGTGATGATCTCTCATGTGCTTTGATCCTGCTAGGAAAATACCATTGCTTATTGGAGAAAATTTGTCTCTGAGTACTACTCTCCACGTGCAAAGAAGAAGTGGTGTCTATCCCTTTATGATAATGTTGGGCACCAGTCACTTGGGGTGTTCCCCCAGTCAGCAATGGTAGCTGTCATTCTAAATTAGTGAACTTGAATACTCTGACTTGAACTATATATATGTAACTTGTTTGATTTCTTTTTAACTTGTTCCCCCTTTCTATTTCAATTTACCCCAAGTTGGTATTTTTGGAAGCTTGAATTGTAATTTGTTAGCTCCTTGTTTTGCAGGATGTATGGCACTGTAATATTTGTGGTTCAAATTCTGGACGGGGATTTGGTGCGTTCTATCTTCAACATCATATACTGCCTAAATTAGTTTTATTTTTGGATATTCTGCTTAAGATTTGAGTAGGCTTTACAGAAGAACAAGACAATATACTGTTGTTTCTATAAGTCATACTTTTTGGTTTACCTACAAAATAGGTGCAGAGAAGATTAAGCCGCTCACATCCATTCTTATGCACTAGCTGCTCTGTGGCCTTTTGAGTGGCTGAATTAATCTGTTTTCAATGAATTGTAAAGTCTCATTTAAGCTTTGAAAGTTTATCAAGAGTTGGTCTATTATTATTTTGATTACAAAATAAGTTACCTGACAACTATTATAGTACAACTAAGGCATAGCAATTTGTCATTTTTTAATCCTTATGAATATGTGACATAGGCACTATTTTTTCTTCTGATAATTATAGAATTACGCAATCTCTGATTGAATCATTAGATCTTGATATTGATTTTGCTTTATAGCTTTCTGTCCTTGGCCTTTCCATGTTATAACAAGTCAAAATCTACACTAATATACAAGCAGAACTGTGACATTTCTTGTCTCAAAATTTTTAATTTTATTTATTTATTTTTTTGTTTGCATTGGCATAGAACTTGGAGTTGTACTGTGATCTGAGTTGGCGATTTATTAAAAGACTCTTGGAGTCAAATCCTTAATACATTCTGGTCCCTGAGATTCATCCCTATTTCTTTTTTCACAGAGGCCACTTTTGAAGTGCTCCCTAGGCTTAACGAAATCAAATTTGGTAGTGGGGTAATTGACGAGCTTCTATTTCTGGACTTGCCTCGCGAATATAGATCTCCTTCTGGACTCATGACGCTGGAGTATGCAAAAGCTGTACAAGAAAGTGTGTATGAGCAACTGCGTGTGGTCCGTGAAGGCCACCTTCTCATCTCTTTCACTCCTGATTTAAAGGTGAATTACTGTTGCTAGTTGACTGAAAATATTGTATGATTCTATCTCCATTGTTTATATTTTTAAAACTTGCATCTCCACTATTTTTTATAGATATTTTCTTGGGAATTTTGTGCACGGCGCCATGAAGAGCTTCTTCCTCGTAGATTGGTTGCACCGCAGGTAAACAGCTGCTGGACTAAGTTTACACTCACTGAGCTTCCAATTTGTACTGTTTTGCCAATATAAGAGATCATAATTTTCAATGATGATATATAATTCCTATCCGCACTTATATGTAGTTATCTTGTCAAGGCTGTGATGTTCTGATTGATCTGTCATCGCGCAACTTTCTTGTGTGGTTGCCATGTATATCTGAATAATTAATCTGTTATATACATTTCTTTTTCTTGAGACCATAGTTTCTACCCAACTTTGCAGTGGTTAACTTAATTCCCTGGCTTGTGTTATCCTAATGCAATACATGCATACTGTGGGCTATGCTCTGTAACCTTTGGAATGATATTGTGCTTGCCCTTAAATAAATGCCACTGTAATTGTTGAATCATTTCAATACCAGAACCATAGTTGGGTTAGCTATTAAATTAATGCCACATTCGTGTCATTGCATCCAGATAATGGCAGTTGAGCTAATCGTGAAGTTTCGTACAATTCTTACCTAATCAGTTTGTTGAGTATGATCTTCATAATGGAATCACCAAGTTTTGGGTTGACTGGCTGTTGACATTTGTAGGCATGTAGACCGGTACATTTAGGCCATGGAACTTAATAGAATATCTTTATACTGCAGGTGAATCAATTACTGCAGGTTGCTCAGAAATGCCAGAGCACAATATCTGAAAGTGGAACTGACGGGGTCTCTCAATCAGATTTACAGGCAAACAACTTACTGTAAGTCAAAATTATTCTAACTCCAATTGAGTTGGATTTTCTGGTGCTTGGAGTTGTAATTTCCTTCCAAGAATTAAGTGTTATTTATTTGAGTTACTAGTACTTATCGAAGTCAAGCCAAATCAGGGTATGCTTTTTATTTTGCTTCTTTGTTGTCATTGTTGTCTGTCGCTCATTTCATGTGATCAAGTTCCAGCCCTGTTACATTTATCAACTTCCATTCCTGTTAGTTTGATGCATTTCTTTTCCTTTGTCAGTTGATAATGTTTGTTATGGATCTCATGACTTTGAACTGCCTAATTGTTCTAGTTGAACGTTACAATCTTATGTTCAAACTGAGGGGTGTTGAGAATTAAGGATTATTTATGTACCTTACTTCTGTCTAGGTTCATTATCTCTGGTGTCTAGGTTCATTATACAAATATTGACCCAGGTTCATTAGGCCTAGTCATCTAGGTTTATTCTATTCATTGATAAATCTAGTTGATCTTTTTAATTTATATTATTCGCATATCAAGTGAATGCTTCATGCATATTTGTTTGTGGTGCTTGCCATGGCTCTAAGGCAATAGCTTAGAGTTGTTCTTACATTATGGCACTGGACTTCGCTAAGGCATGTGCCTTATACGCCTTTGCCCCCAGATGGGAGGCATATGCTGTGCACGCTTTTACAATTTTTTGTATTGAGATTTATTTTTTGAGGAAACAAAAGGCTAAAAATTACCACTTGACTTAATTTCTTTTTCGTTGCTTTTTTTTTTTTTTAAATTCTTGGTTGATTTAATTCATTATTCTAGTTTTTCCTATTTTTTGTGTAAGTTTTCATTCTTAACTGTTCTCCATTTTCTTGCTAAATTTTCTTGTCTTTCCTAGTTTTTGTGTAAGTTTTCATTCTTTATTATTCTCCATGTTCTTTGTTTCTTTCTTTTCTTTTTCTTTTTTCCTACTAATTTTTTTTTTGTTCTATTATCCAACTTTTGATGAGATACTTCAAATTTTTTTTCCATACTAGTAAATTTCCTTGATTTTTCAATTTTCTTCTTTTTTAATGTATCTATGGTTCAAATGCATAGATTTATGCTCAATAGTGATTTTCCCTAATTCGAATAGCTGCTATTTTTCAAAAATTGGTGGTTTCAAACTACATGTGTGACGTGATCAAAGATTGTGTTGGGAACAACGGTGTAATCGAACCCGAATTTGAAAATCTCAGGGACGCGAACTAAGCGAAGAACGCGGGCCCAACGTGGTAGGATTGGATTGAACTCGATGGAAACGACCACAATCAATACACCAAATACTGATTGATACGTTACGAATCACACGGACCACTTCGGAATGACTCGATTTGGGATAGGAGTTCGCAAGAAATTGGAAAACACAATTTCAGGGAATTTGAAAAGAAACCTGAATTGATTAAAACTCTCTGTCTTTATTGATCTGTATTTGATCTCTTTCAACTGAATAACAAACTGCTATTTATACTAAATGCTATCAGAATCTGACCTAAAAACTCATATGTTCCAATTTATTAATAAAGCCCATTAATTAATAAAACTAAAATTACTAAATACTGAAACAAATTTCGTTGGGTCCTGAAATCGTGTCATATCCCTCCTCTTGAAGGCGAATTGTCTTCAATTCGAATTTATGTCTTCCTGGGTCAAACACAAATTTCTGGCAGATCATTAACTCCTCATCATCTTGCTAAAACTTCAGCTTCATCTTTCCATGAGCCCAACTTAGAAATATCAGCAACAAATCATATAAGGGAAGAAAAAACACTGACTACTTGTCCAGATATGCATCTGTAGACTCTGTAGAAAAAAATATCTTCAACTCTAGTGTAGTGCAATTGGACTAGGCATCTACTAGATGGTCAAATGGATCAATGTATATGTGGCTCTGTATAAGTCTAATCTTCCAATTTTTTACTTGTTCTTCATTCTTGTGGCTTTCCTCAACTTTCACTTTAATTTCTATGATTTATTCTATTTCAACTCTATCTTTTTCAATTTCTACGGATTCTGTTGCTTTTTTCCGTTGACATTTCTCCTCAATTCTTAGATGTGTGCTACTACAGTCATTATCTCCATATTGTACTTCATCTGGTGACATTTTCTCTGCAATCTTCACTTTAGTTAAAGATAACATCTCTATGGATGAGACTTTCTTCTCTCCCATAATTTTGTTAATTCCAATATGAGTATTAACTTCTTCGTTTCGACATTCACTCATACTATGTCCACAGTGAAAGCAATTAAGATACACCCAAATTTGACTTTCAATATGAGAACCCGATATCTTGGATGTCTCATCATGCTTACCCACATTCGATCTATAATATCTGATATTATAATGCTTTGATGGTGTGTATTTATTTCTTGTCTCCTCGTAGTTTTGTCGATCTTGCCTCATTGGCCTGACATGATGTCCATGTCTGTCCTTAGCCCGAGCTAGGCCTGGCATAAGACTGCCTCTGCGTCCAGGTGGCTAGGATAGTGAACTGTCTCTTTCCAGGGTCGCAGCTTGGGACGCTTCTACGCGCCCTAACCAGTCTTGTATATATGTCATCTTGTCCTGCATATCCTCCACGCCTCTGGCGAGCTTCCTCAATTTATTAGAGAGGGATTCAAGTAAGAACTTAGTCTCGTCAGGGCCATTACCCTGACCTGAATATTGACTGGCCATTCAACGTGATTGAAGTTGAAACGCGGGCCTAACACAATCCCAAAATAAATAAATAGATAAATAAATAAATTCCTCTCCTTTTTCTTTGTTGCTCCCCTTTTTTTTTTGGCCTTTCTTTTTGGCCCGCTTTTTTTTTTCTTTTTAAAAATCAGCAACCAAACAGGTCTTTAATTTGAAACAGAAATTTTGCGGCTAAACAGGCCCTTAAGTGGAACAGAAACTGTAACCAAACACGGCCTTACCACGTCAGCGTGGATGGTCCAACCTTGCAGCAGCTCCTGGTTCAGTCCAGTTTCTTTGGCCCAAAATACGCCTCTGGCCCAGCTATAGTCTGGCCTAATCAACTCTGGCCCAACTGAATTTTTTTTTTTTTTTGCCTGGCCCAGTTTGCAATCTTGCCCAGATCTTGCTCCTAGTCCAACTCGATCCTTGGCTCAACTCTGTCTCGGCTGATTTCGCTGGCATACGTCCACGGCGGTGGCCGAACGATCGGCCCAACCTAGGCAAGCCCTGGGGAAGCCTCAGCGGTGGTGACGGGCGGCGATTTAGGCCGTGGTGGAGTGAATTTTAGGTGAAAATTTGCGCGGCGTCGCGGCGGTTCACGGCCAGATTTCTCTTAATTCCGGTGGCGTTGGCTGAATGGTGGCGATGGAATGGGCTTCGGGCGGTAGTGCGGTTGGTGGTAGTTGTGGCCATGAATCGACTGCAGCGGCGGCGGAATCGCGGCGGCGACGATGCTTTTTTTGATATATTTTTTTGGAAACCCCGGATTGTGTATCGAATTAGAACTCGACACAAGCTCACTCTGATACCAAACTGACGTGATTAAAGATCGCGTTGGGAACAACGGTGTAATCGAACCTGAATCTGAAAATCCTAGGGACGCGAACCGAGCTAAGAATGCCGACCCAACGTGATAGGATTGGATTGAACTCGATGAAAACGGCTGCAATTAGTACACCGAATATTGATTAATACGTTACGAATCACACGTACCACTCTGGAATGACTCGATTTTAGATAAGAGTTCACGAGAAATTGGAAAACACAATTTTAGGGAATTTGAAATGAAACCTTAATTGATTAAAACTATCTGTGTTTATTGATTTGTATTTGAATCTCTTTCAACTGAATAACAAAATGCTATTTATAATAAATGCTATCAGGCTTTAACCTAAAAGCCCATATGACCCAATTTATTAATAAAGTCTATTAATTAATAAAACTAAATTACTAAATACTAAAATAAATTTTGTTGGGTCCTAGGATCACGTCAATGTGATTTTTTTTATGAAAAGATATTTTATGAGCAGATTTTCTTATTTATTAAGTTTTGAACTTCTTATAAATAGAGACTAATATGATTGTCCTTTTTTTTCTTTTTAATAAAAAAAGAAGTTAAAAATATTTGCATTTGTTGCTTATTGTGTAAAATTTGTTTGTTATATTTTTGAGAACATTGTTAGTATCACAAATTATACTTTATTATTTATTTATATGATTTTGCGCTGAGTGCCATGTCTCTAGAAAGTTTTTGTGCTCGGATGTGCTATGTGCCATTAACAACGGTGGTGTTATGATTAGTCTAGCCCTTTGGGCCTTCTCCCTTTTAGGATGTTACATGCAGTTTCAATGGTTGGAGCATGTTACATAAATGTGTTCCTTTATTTTCTCACTTCAAATTGACATTAAACTTGAACACTTCTGTACTGAATGAGTTTTGCTTCTTGCCTTTAGTTTTAAGCATATGATTAATTGGTTCCTAAAAGAACAATGGCTACGAAATCTTCCAGTTGATCCTACCAAATTATGAAGATATAAGGACATCATTTATGTCTTTGTGTTTAGTGAAAAACAAAGGTAGATGTAATACAGTGACTTACCATCAGAAAATTTTTTAGCTAACTCCAGTTCAGAGAATGTTTAGAGAATTCCTTTTGAGCCCTGTAATGGAGCTGTTAAGTACTTTCTAGTGCATAGATATTGGGTAGGTAACGTGCTTGGGACCCCCTGTAACTACCAAGAGAAAAGGTTTGGTTCATAGTTGTGTATTTCATTTCCTTCCATTAACTGCATATTTAGATGTAGTATTTGTGAGAGGTGTACTTATTTTAGTGTCTTTTCCTCTCTGGTATAAAGTGACGGGAGCCAAATCTCTGACCCTAGTTGCACTTATTTCTGTTTTCTTAAGGTTCTTGTTTGAATCACAAAGTCTTTTATTAATCTACCATTAGATTAATTTAATATCTATGTGGTTACAGGGTTGTAACAGCTGGTTGTCAACTTGCAAGGAGTTTGGAGTTACAATCGCTTAATGACCTTGGCTTTTCCAAAAGATATGTGCGGTGCCTACAGGCATGTCTCGAACATTGCAAACATTTCATTTTCACTGGCTTGTTTCTCCTTGGTTTCTCATATTTGTCTGTTGGTAACAGATAGCAGACGTTGTTAACAGCATGAAAGACTTGATGGATTTCTGCAGAGAGCACAAAAAAGGCCCCATTGGTAATGAGCTCATACTTGATGTCTTTTAACAAAAGAACATGACTTATTACTGAAGCGTTTTGGGCTGTATCTACATGTTATTCTTTATTACAAAGCAGTGTCATAATACCGGTATGGCCAATCAGTTGGATGTGTTGTATTGTTGCCTAATATATGCAAGAATGGCAGGATGGCCACCTAATGATCATCAGTGGGATTCTAAATGAAATTTTTGATTTGCAGAGGGTTTGAAAAACTTCCCCCGAGGTGCCGCTGCACCCAAAGTCCAGATGCAAAAGATGCAGGAAATGGATCAGATTGAAGGGCCTCGGGGTCTGCCGACTGATTGCAACACACTCAACAAGATTTTGGCATTGCAGCACCCTGGGCTCAATGGCCAAATGAACAAAAACCAACATGTGGGCAGTCGTGGAGCTTTGAGTGGCTCAGCGCAGGCTGCTCTTGCATTGACCAACTTCCAGAATTTGCTGATGAGACAGAACTCAATGAATTCAGCCAGTAATTCAACTCAACAGGAGGCATCTTCCCGTTTCAGTAATTCCAGCCAGGCGCTGTCCACAGCTACTCCAGGGTCTTCAGGTCCTTTGACAGCAACCTTGCAAAATTCAGCTATCAGTGGCTTTTCTAGTTGTCAAGTACCACCGCAACAACAGTTACAGCTGCATTCACCAACTGTGAGCGGTCTACTGCAGCAAAATCAGTCTCTGCCCTCTCAAGGCAGCCAAGCGTTACAGCAGCAAATGATCCAGCGGTTGCTGCACGATATGAGCAAAAAGAATAACGGGGCACCTGTTCCCCAGCATCCCCTGTCAGCCCAAAATCCGGGTGGCGATATATCCTCAAGTGGACTCGGCTTTAGAAATGCTCCAGCTAATACTTCAGCAGGGGCTGGGGTGGGGTTACCTCACAAAGAGCCACCAAACAGAAGCGAAAGTTTTAAGGCTGCATCTTCGAACGGTGGATCGCCTGCTCCTGTTGGCCATATTGGAATTGGCCAAAAAGTATCAGATTTGCCACAAAGTCACCATTTATTAGAGATGGTTCCAGATATGGTTCACGAGCTCACTGAAAATGGATTGTTTAGCTGTGATCTTGACGATAACATGAATTTCAGCTGGAAGGCATGACTTAACACAAGGTACCGATCTCTTATGGTGTGCCAAGGGACTGGAACCTGAAGATGTCTTTGTACAGGCTGTTTTGGTTACATCATTGTCATTTTGTTTATACTTCGTGTATTTGAGGGTTCTTGTGATGTTCTGTAGGACTAGTTCATGTTCAACTTGTGGGCTTTCATCCGCCAAGGTTTCTTGCAATTGTAACACAAATTCAAGATTCAATTTGAATTTGGTATGAGAATTGCTATTTCGTGCTAGATTTTCGTGGTTTCAACTAAATCTTTATCTGTATTCTCCCATCACTTCTGTTTCTCCCATTGTGAATCCATTTAGTCAGGTTGGAACTCTCTTGTACTTATTTGCAGGCTGTAGCTTTTGTTTCTACTGAGCACAGCAGACACAGATCACCATTTATCAGCACAGGCACAGAACACTATTTCTTGCAAGGGAAATGAGTTCTTCCTTCAGAAACCGAATACATCACTGAATTTTAACTGGATAGCCATGTTGCCACGTGAAGACAAAACCACACGGGTCCAATTTGCATCAAGCAATAGAGTCATATTGGAATTCTTTAGATCAGGAAAGAGAAAAGTCACTGAAAGATCACTCAAACAAGATCTTGTAGATCATGGGGCGATGCGGGTACAACTACACAGGTCCTAATCAGAGTCGTCGTCATCATCATCTATCACTAATGGTCGAGGCCCCTGCAATGTTTGCAGGATCACTTGCTCCCAGGTCCTTAAGCTTGCAGTAAACCAGCAAAAACGAGACGAAACACTCGACTCTGCTTCCAATAATTTTGCAGGCAACAAACTATTGAAAGATTCTGGGTGGTATATTAAGCTCCATTTTCCCGGTTCATCAAGAATTTTGACATCAAATGCTGGTGAGAGTAGACTACCAACAACTTGAACATTGGTAATGCTGTCACAGCAAAAAAATATGAGACAATTACTGCTCAAAATAGTGGCACCACACTAGAATCCTCCAATCTAATAATGTAACTCTAGATAGAACTAGTGATATCTTCTGTTGAAGATCTCATCAGAGCAAAGGATAAGCACAGCTCACCATATATAATACAGTGCATCCGTTTCTTGCATCTGGACTCTGCCCAACAGCTCCACTTTTAGCAGTCCTCCAATGCAAAGAACGGGTTCTGGCAGCTTAAACTTTTGCAGGCAATTCACCTATATTATACAAATAAATCAGCCATGTATCCTTTGGCATGCCCCCTCACAGGGAGTAAGAAGGGCATCAACTGATTGAGACTCATACCCGCTGCCAACTAGCATATCACACACAGACAGGGACACACACACACACATCAAGAGGAGCAAATAAAGCCACAGCAATCAGAGAGGGCAGTGGATAAAATAAAGAAATAAGCCAAGAGAGCCTAGTTTAATAGAAACAACCATGACCACAATAAGCTCCAAACTCTATGAGCACAAAATGAAAAAACGATTTTTGTTTTTCATGCAGACACTGAAAGGCCATACCAAATTAAATCCAAAATATACTTTAGTTGAAGACTTATTCACAAAAATATTAGTGGCCGTGGTTACCCAACAACATGCATCTCAAAGTGAATTACCAAAGTGAAATCACGTCAAGGAAGTCACCTGAGCCATCGGAAATTCAGGAGAAGTATACGTCCAAACAAACTTGTCCTCAGAAAATTCCTGATGATCTATAAGTTCTTCTCTATCATCATCGTGTACAGCTAATGGAACCTTAGGGCGGCCCATCTGAAACCTCACACTTTTGGCCGAATATATGGGGAAGCCAGACTGAAAATATGCTGTTGTAAGAGCAAACTTTAAGGGTCAGCGAAGGTACACAAAGGGATATAAAGTTTATTTTCTCAAGAGGGTTTAGAAGAACCTCGAAATGGATGGACATGAACTTCAGTGACCAGACATAGTTGAGAAACCAATTGGTAAATCAATGTTTCAGGAGCATCAGAATTACTTTGACCCTTGCTTGACCAGTACGAAGCCCTCAGATTAACCCTGTCACTCGACACCAGAGTATTCTTGACACTTTCTGCTGGATAATGATCTGTACTCGACGCATAGAGAGCATCTGATACACAATTATTTATGGTAAAAGATGTAAGACCTCGGCTTAAGGATGCATGGAAGGTTGCATACGCCCTATGTTCCCGCCCCAGAAAAGCCCATTCTGCTGAGTAATCCTTCCCAGCTTCGACACATTGAACCTCGTTCTTGATTTCCGTGACATAAGCAAAACATGAAGCTTCAGGAAACATACTCATAAGAAGTTGCTTACATAGTCCATTCGTGATCACTGCATAAACAGTTCGAGATCAGTTTCAGCACAAGATCATTACAAGAACTTATCCAAATTCCCAATGTGGCTGAAGCAATTCAGAGTAGAAAGCATAAAATCCATTTTCCTCATGCAGCATACATAATTCTTGAATAAGCAAGAACAAACATAAAATTGTAAATTCTGGATCATTTAAGTAACAGATATCAGACCAATATTCAACTCACAGTATAAGAACAAATTAAACTCTAGACAAGCGTCTAATACACTATAAGAGTCTAAACATTAGCCGACAGATTCGATAATTAACAGTACAAAAATGCAAACAATGAAAAGAAAGGAAGATTGAACGCACCAAATTGACGCCAAGAGCTTGAAACGGCGCTGGCTCGGACAAGATCACAAGGGTCCTCCAAATACTTAAGAATCTTTATAGACAAATCTTCTCCAAGCGATTGTATGAAATCTCCGCGCCCACCCATTTTCTCCTTTTATTTATCTCGATTTTTCTTTATTTTACAAGTGTTGAAACTTCCTCATTATCATGAAATTGCATCCCTCAAACCTCACAAACACGAACCCACTCCAAAGCAAGATTAACTTAAAAATGAGAAATACATTTGCGATGGGAATTGTGCAAAACCAAAAAGGGCTATGCAAACTCAAACAAGAAAATCTCAGAGTCGAATCAAACAACCAAACCCATAGACGTAGAGAGAAGGGCAGTGAAAATTCGCGTTTTGCGAAGCTCGAAAAGAAGATCTGGAGACCAAAAAAGAGCACGACAACCACTCCGGTTTTCCCCCTGCTGTCTATGTTCGGATGCGTCGAAAACACGGAGCACAAACACAAACCATAAATAGTCATTATAGATTTATATATATACGTGTGATAATCTTGTTATATATTTTATTTTTTGATTCGATATTTCTGATAAAGAAAGGCGTTTATTGGCGATATATATTGCAAACAGACACTCGTAGATCATACACGAACAAATAATGTTTATTGCAATGCCTATACAATTGATTTTTAAAACAGTGATTGGACTATTTTCCAAGTCTTCTCAGCATTCAGCATTCATTTTGGATGGGTACTCTCAAGAGATGATTTATTCTTGAGAATGACAAAAAATTGAAATAATAATATCCTTGAAAAGTGAGACACGAAAATGGTAATTTATTTATATGTGAATGGATGGTTGTTTAGAAAATATATGTGATGCGATTGCTAGTTATTCGTTTGAAAAATATGTTGATGCGATATTTATATATCAAATATATTTGTATAGAGATACATGCATTACATATACTTTTACGATTGTATAGATTGATTAAAATAACAAGCGATGGTGATGTTATAACGTTTGTGTTTGGGATTACTAAATGATAATACTAAGTTTAATTAATCTCATTAATTCTTTTATTAATTTAGATATTATTATTAATGTTAATATTTTTACTCTAGATATTATTATCATTGTGGTCTTCTTTTTTCCTACTTCATGCAAGGTCATTTTTTGTGAAAAAGCCAAGGTTATAATTCTGGTCGAAAACTAATTCAAACAAGTAAATTTAAGCACACATGCAATGACGTGAGTCATGTACAAAGGTGGGGATTAGTCGAATTACTCGACTCGACTTGTTGAGTAGCTCGATACAAAATTCGATTCGAGTTTGAGCATTGTCGAACTTGAGCTATTCGTTATGCCACTCGAGTCGAGCTCGAGTTAACTTTGTGTCAACTCGACAAGTTTTGAGTAACTCGACTCAATGACAATTTTGTAAATAAATCTTTTATTTTAGACATTTATTATTTTACTGATATATTTATTATTTTACGAATTTGAACTCGAGTACTCGAATTCAAGCTCGAGCTCGAGCTCCACCTTGTGTTATCGAGTCGAACTCGAGTATACCACTACTCGAGCTCGACTCGACTCGATCTTACCCCTAGTCATGTATTCGTGTAAAAGGGATCGTGTTTCTTCGTAGGGTAACACAATCATAAAACAAAAATTAACTTATTAGACAATTAACTTGAGTGTGACCAAACTCAATTTTACGTTAAAAAATTCAGCCAGCCACAACCCACAAACTGGAAGTAACACCAATAACATGACATCATTACAAGGATTCCAACACTCTAATAACGACACTTGTAAATGTAGATCTGTTGGGGTCACGTAAATCAAATAAAGCTAAGACAAGGGAGATACCCGGAGATAAATAATTACTTTCTAAATAAAATTAAATCTAAGAAAAAGGAATACAAATTCTGGATGCATCAGAATCAACTCAGACTTTTATTACGTACCTTTGATTTCATTCTGGATGCATAATGCTGCTTCAACAGCAGAAGTCAAGACTCCAACTCTTAAGTACAGAATATGAACAAACAATTGAGTCGATTTGTTTTACAGGTCTTGAAATTGAGAACAGAGTTCCAGTAACCCGATGGGCATGCAGCAAAAACATTGCTTTGTCATCGTAAGCTTATAAACTACTCGTCTTCCACCTCGTTTTGACAGACGGGACATTTCTGTGGAGACAGAAGGAATAGGGCAGACAGAGGTCCGTTAAACTAATACGAAGATTAAATGTTCTGATATTGTATACTAAGCATGCTGTTCCATCAAAATCCAGCAACATATCTCATCGTTCAAAGCAAAAGATCTCTTGCAAGTACGAAAATGCAGCGTATCACCTAATGTTTTCTTTTCATTTCACCAAATGATTAACTGTTTAAAGTGCTGTGACCACTCTGTCAGTTTATTCGCAATAGTGGACATTTGTCTTTGATTTCTTAAGAGTTTAATCAAACATCCTCAGTAGGGGCTGAGAACTTTCATGAAGAACATGCAATTATACTGTACTAGCCATTACCCTTCCGATGATGACAGATGAAATCAGCAAACAAGTAAAAATCTTGAAAATGACGGGGAGATAAACAAAGTGTACCTTGTTGACTTCCAACCAAGGGGTGATGCAGCCCGAATGGTACTGGTGTGCACAAGGCAGAATGATCAACTCAGCTCCATTCTTATATTCGGCGTAGCACATAACACACCTAAAAATTGTAGACATAAGTAAGCTTTAACTCTTTAGTTGATGAGAGAGAGAGAGAGAGATGCTGATAAGCATTGATATTTTTTTTTTCCTTAAAAGGGAATTTATAGAAAAATATGCACAGTTACGATACAACTACAGTTTTTCCACTTTAAGCAATAGCAGAATATTTTGAATAAAGTTTTGCAGATTGGTGGTTCTATTACATACATACATAAATGCTCTAAACATTTAATATTCCCAACCCTTAAGCATAAATCACACGCATCAACATTGATCCTTCAAATTGAGATGGTTGTTTGTTGGAATTTTTCCTAGCCAAACTGAACAAAATTTGACCCATGCATAAACAAAATATCCTGATAAGCAATATAGAGGACCCCTGTGACAAGATTATTTTATAATTATACATGAACCATTACAACGAAAATAGCCACGTAGACATTTTCACCATCCTTGTCTCAATGAGCAGGAAGACAAGCAGCAGATGTCTGTATTTATATCACAAACAAAATTTTTGGAAATAAATGTAAAATCCCATCACAGGACAAGCAACAATCTTGAGGAATCCAAGCTGATACTTTGGCACTAGACTTGGGTGAAATGGATCACCACCTGACCCATTGGCTGCATTCCTATATGGGCCCATTCATGAACAAGTCTTTCAGACAGCAATCAAGTGACTGAAAAAGTAAAGCTTGGACAAAAAGGAACAAGAGCCCAAGATAATCTTCCTTTCAAAGGTTATCTTGGGATTAAGAAAGATGTATGGAAAGAATTATGGATCACTGGATAGGAGATGGCAGGTTTAATCTTCTGAAACAGGGTGAACTGGCAAGGATATGATGGAACAAGGTGATTGTTACAGATTCTTCAGTTATAAAAGATTTCAACCAGGGGGCTGCCATAACCTGTCTTAACATATCTACAACAAATTCTAAGCTTTGTTTCTAGGGCTTCTCCCTGGTGATACGACTCTTTTGTGCATAGATGCAATGCTTCTATGAGCCAATAAAGTTTGGATTTAATCTAGATCCCAACTCCTAGGAACACAAATGCACACACAATATAGTTGTTCTGGTACTGACATTACACAACCATGCAATTGCACATATTTTTAACATGCGCACACCCAACAAAGATTTTAGATTGGAGAAACCATACCTTTCTTCTTCTTTTTTCTTTTTCTTAGCTTTATATTTGTATGTTGGTAACTGAGAGATGAGCTCTGCTGAAAGTCCTCTGCTTGCAGCACCAACAGACTCTCCAAGTGATTGCAATTCCTAAAGATCAAAACAAATTTAAAAAAGAGCTCCGCTGGTTGTGACTTTGAGAATATACAATTATGAAGCAAAGAACTTCAAAGTTCAAAAATCATACTATTCAATGGAAGTCATTTTACTGACCTCATAAGTCATTCTATCTGGATCAATTTCATCCTGCCTTATGTTTTGACTTTCACCCTGCATTCAATTACATAAAGCAAAAGTAAACTATAACCCTCAACCTATAATGTACAAAGTAATGACCAATGTGCAGAGGAGTTGGCAACTACCCTGCTGCGTGTTTCTCTGAAAGTTGAATCCGCATTATCTGTAGATTGCATTAACAAAGCTTTACATTAGCAATAGGAACTTGACAAGATGATTCAAAGAAGGCAATAAAACAGGAGAATCTAGAACTGATTAAAATAAATGCAGTAGTTCAAAGTTCAAACATAACTTTTAGTGAACAAATTCTAGCAACCTATGCAATTTTGCAGGAAAGAGGTCTCAACAATAACTGCATAAGGGCATAAGCCATCAATAACAAGGAATTCTTTTGAGTGCCTTGAGCCATATTAATTTGTTTTTATTTACCCCTTCCACAATCATCTTTTAGCAAAGAGAAAATTTTTTTTTGCAAAAGAGTTTGTTTAGTAATTCTTGTCTAAGGTAAACCTTCAAGTTCACTGCTAGCATCTGCACAGTACGCTAGTATCATAACAACAGACTAGAATTATAAAAGTTTTTATTCCTTAAAAGTAATCACACATGGAAAGACATACCACTCACTAATTGAATAATAAGAAGCAAAGTTGTACTAATTTAAGGACTATAACATGCTAAAGGTGCAGTCAAAGCTTACTTTAGTGCCATATGATCAAAGGATAGTAGAAACCAAGGGAAAAAATTGAAACATTAAAATTGTCTTGGAGAGTAAACTACAATAAGTAATTTTACAGCAGTTTTCTCAAAAAAGGGAAAAAAAATTTTATGAGATCAATCGTTTGGAGAGGAATATATTACCAGCAGCACTGACATCATGCTCGTGAACGTATAAATTGTTCAAGTCATCCTCCAACTCCAAAGCTCTAGCAAAGTCTTCGTCTAATGCCGCTTGGCGTTCAACTCTTGTCCCAATTTGTGATTCACTCTCATGGGCCAAATCCAAACTATCATTGCTAGTTTCACCACGGTTAGAGATTATATTATCTTTCTGTTTATTGCTTTCAAAAGACAGAAAAGCACTTTCCTGTGATTAACAAACATACAATCAATTAATTTCTTAGTAAAAACTTATTCCTCAACTGTCTTAGAAAGTAGCTTATTTATAAATACTGTACCTGCAGTAGTAGAACTTCTTCAACATTAAGATCACGAAATTCAGGGCAACTCTGCTTAAGATGTTCAGCAATTTCAGTTGGTGTCATACTGGTCAAATTATGGTTAAAGACCTCATTATCCACTGTTGGTGCTTCAGACATCATCCAGTGATACATTTGCAAAGGATTCTTTATGTCCCCCAACATTATCCATGCTTTGAACATAATAACAGATAAACAATATAGTGTTTCAGAAGTAACAGATAAAATTAATGACCAAAGAAGTTTAAGGTATCCAAAACTTCATAATAAAGCATTTTATGGAAAGAAGATTCGCACTACATCGTCAAAAAGCTGTTTAATGGTTCTTTCATGTTTTGTAATTGCAAACTCTTTGACCAAATTATTCAAATGTTACTGTGAATAAAAAAGTGATATACTAAAGAAGGAAATGAATTTTGATTGCAAGCATGCTTGCTTTGTCTTCTCAAATATATAGGTTTATTCTCCCGTACTACTGCAAGAAAACTGCTTCAAGGACCCCCTATAAGCAAGATAAAAATACCAATTGCTCGTACAGACAGGAAAGAGAGGAAGGGGAAAAGGTATGGCCCAATCTTGAGAATTAAATGGCAGAGATCAATCACCCCCGGAGGCAGAGAGATTACGACATCTTGTTCTTCCATTATAAAAACAATGAAATTGTGGTTACTATCATACTACTAGTGGGAGAAAGCAACTTAAATAAACAAACAAATATGCTTGCATCAATTTGTAAGATTTCTCGTTCAAAGCTGTGTACTTGACCATGAAAGTCTTCGTCTAACATGAATTTAAAGAATAAGGTTTAAGACATAAATCCTACCGACAGATGGGCTTCCAAATTGACCTGAGGCCGAGACGAAAAGCAAGTTATTTATTTATCAGTTGAAACAGGCATAAATGACAGTGATTTTCTCCCCACAAAAATTCATCAAACTAGTTTGTTGGCGTACTTTCCCACTTCATAATCAGAGCATGCCGACCCATTTACCTTTCTTTTTAATAAACAATGTGGGTAGCTGTGGCTTCTGAATTCTAAAATCGATAAGAACATATAGAGGCTATCCAACTCCCCGAAGCGTTAATTAATCCTAATCATACAACAGAAATAAAGCGACTTCCTGTAAGATTGACTTGGCAGGTCATAATTCAACACCCATTGAAGTGACCACTAATAAAAAAAAAAAGGAGAAAAAACAAAAAGACTACAAGCAAGCAAAATAAAGATCTGCTCAAGCATTGACCAGATCAAATCCCACAGAGAACTTTATTAAGCACGGGCAAGAAATTGGAATTAAAGAACTTGAACAAAAAAGTCCCAGCATAAAGAGTTCTTGAAATAAGACAGAATTAAAGACAGTAGAAACGAAGAAATCACCTTTGACATTTAAGTGAAGTTGGTGAAACCAGTTCTTGACGCTTTCTCCTGTGTCATTCTTTCCCACTGCAAAGGCGACTCTCTTCAATTGCAGCGACAGTGTCCTCTGCTCTCAGTGAAGTAAAAGGGTAATTAAAAAGAAAGGACAAAGCAGCTAAGTAGCATTTTTATATGTTGAAATATGGTGGAAAAGGTAAGGAAGATTGGTGACGGCTGGCATTTTTCTTCGGAAAATAGGAGGAAAAAGAATTAAATGGAAATTTACAGGACACCCATGGAGCCGCCAGGCATATTTAATCTCGTGGGTTACTTTTATCGTTATGCATCTTGTCCCCTGGTTAAAAAGCTAATGAAGAATATGTGGTCTGTGTTTGTTAGCTCTGTTTCCCCTTCTTCGCTCCGTCAAGATTCATGCACCCAAACATTCATCTAAATAACATCTATTACAAAATCTTCTCTTAAAATTAAATTTAAAATTTTTCTTTCTTTACATGTATAACTAATTAATTTAAAAATACAGTGATAATATTATGATTTCAATTACAATACAATGAGTTGTTTTATAGAATTGTGTAGCCACAGTTATAACGCGAACACACACATCAACAATAATATGAATAGAACACCAATATTGTTGATGTAGTTCTAAAACCCACTTCCACGTCTGCACGTTCCACTGTAACAATCATAATATAGTGAATAATAAATTGAACAAACTCTCACCATACTTTCTCCAAAGTAGTCAAACTCTTAGCAACCACAAAATTTTCTTATTTTGTATTTAACATATCTACTCATAAGTCCAACACTCACTCGTATAGCTAATTTGTGTATTTACTAGGTTGTTCACTTGCTTCTCAATTCACAAAGATAAGAATTGAGTTCACGGGCTAGCACTCTCACAGCTAAAATTTTGAGACTTCTCTGCATTGTATTCCACGTCTAAAATGTTGGAGTATTTATGTTTGGTAAATGAAAGTCTTTAAGTCAATCCAAAGTCTTGTAGATAAGCACCATTCCCTACACTATCGTATATCTTGAGTCTCCCAATGATATTGCAATCTTGTTGCAACAGATCAGGATATTCTAGAGATAAGTATACCTTGTTGATGCACGTCTTTTGTCATTTGGACCTATAATGAATCAACACATCATAACTTCGTTTGATTAGATTCTTTCCACTTGTGCTGAGGTCCTAACGGTAGTTCCAATCTAACTATTTAGCCCATGATTTTAATCAAATTTGATTTAAGTCATTGTTTTCTAATAGAAGTTTAGATTGGTTTGGACTTCATTTAATGGATAAGGTTGTGTTATAAGCGTACCAATGATAATTTCAGTTATAATCTCTCTCTTTAGTATATTTATGGCATAACACAAGCTAGACACCTAAGATAGAAACAAAAAACCAACATTATCATAAACCATATAGATGTTACCAAAGTACCACATAGTGACTATTACAAGAAGTCCAAAGTATGTTACTAACCATTATTATAATAACAAAACAAAATTAATTCCCTCTCAACAAGTGCCACTTTCTTTGACCCTTCGTATTGCTATAAGAGCCCTTGGGTGTGAACGAACTCCCCTTTTGTGCTACAAATTTACTAAAGGGGAGGCAAAAGAGGCACAACTCCCAAACTCCTCTTTTGTGCTACAAATTTTCTTTTGGGTTTCTCTTTGTCAAGTTTTGAGGCTTATTTTGCTTGTTGATTCTTTTCTTTTGTGAAAACCTCTTGAGTTTCTTAACCAAATATGTAGTATCTATATTAGCAATAGAGCTATAAGTTTGAATCACTTGAATTATCACATTGAAAGGCTATGTTCTTCTTCTTATCCTTTATAGAAAAGTTCATGTTCATCTCATATGTCTACAAGGACCCTATGAGCTCATTCAATCACATATTGTCTACGTCCTTTACTTCATCGATCGCAGCAACTTTGGGTGCAAATTTATCGGGCAATGATCATAGGGTTTTCCTTACTAAATTTTGCATAAAAATACCTTTTTCTTAGCTGGAATGTTTGATTGGTAATGTGACAGAGCTTGGTATTGAAGTCTGCAATGGTGTCATTCTCCCTCATCCAAAGGTTCTCGAACTTAGAGGCCAGGATTTGAAGTTTGAAGTTTTTGACTATGATAGTCCCTTCATAGTTATTTCGTAAGATTTCTCGAGCTTCCTTCGTAGATTCGTAGGTGAAGACACTTGAATTGTTTTTCATCTACTCCAGTAAATATGTCATTGATTGCTTTGGAGTTGCCTAATGTGTCACATTGCTTATCAATCATTCAAGATCTCACTTCCTTCTTTACTTTCATGCCTTCAGTGTTCTCTTCAATTGGTGGTTTCCCCTCCAGCTCAATGGTATTCCAAGCTTCTTTATCTTGTGATTTGATAAAGACTTGCATCCACGCCTTTTAGTACGGTTAATTTGTGCCATCAAGTAGTAGGGGGCATGTTTTAGAAGCTTTTTCTTTTGTAGGTATGTCTACAAATAGCTAAATCACACTAGAATCTTACCTACTTTAAACCAAAGTCACTGGACAAATTAGCTTTGATACCATTGGAAAGTGCAACGGTGATGTTACAACTACAATTGCAACACAACAAGCCGTTTTATGGAATTTTACGGGCATAATTATAAAATGAATGCACACACACTTACCAACAATAATATAAATAGAACACCAATATTGTTGACGTAGTTCAGATATCTAGTCTTATGTATGCGAGCATCAAGCTAGAATTAATCTATTATAATAACCAAAATATAGTGAACAACAAGGTGAACAAACTTTTCACCATTCACACAAACCCAATTACCTTCTCCAAGGTAGTTGAACTTTTGGCAACCACAAAACTCTCTTATTTTGTGTTTAACTTATTACTTATAGGTCCAACACTTTCTCACACGACTGGTTTGTATATCTATTAGGTTGTTTACTCACTTCTTAACTCAACAAAAATAATAATAGAGTTCATAGGTTAGCATTCTCACGGCTAGAATTCTGAAACTTATCTGTATTGTACTCTATGTCTAGAATGCTGGGGCATTTATACTTAGTGGATGAAAGTCTTTAAGTTAATCCAATGTCTTGTAGATAACCATCATCTTCTACACTCTTGGATATCCAGAGTCTTCTAGCGGTGTTGCAATAGATCAAGATATTCTAGAGATAAGTACACTTTATAGATACATGTCCTTTTATCATTTGAACCAGTCATGAATTAGCACATCATAAGTTTGTCTGGCCAAATTCTTCCTACTTGTGTTGAGGTACTTATCGTAGTACAAATCCGACTATTTAGTCCACGATTTTAATCAAATCCAATTAAGTCATTGTTTTTTTAATAAAAGTCTAGATTGATTTGAATACTGTTTAATGGATGCGCCAATCAAATTTTAGTTGTATAATTATTTTTCAAATATTATACTTATTCACAATTAAATTGACACTTACGTTTATACATACTTATTCTCACATATATATATATTTATATTCAAAAAATAATTAACAATATCTACTATTAATAATGACTGGGACCCTAGAAAATTTGTATTTTGGTCGTAAAAGTTTAATTATAACAATAACCTTACTTATGAATCTATTCTAGTAATTTTTGACCCTGACATTTGTTTTCTTAAGGCTTCAGGGAGTGCTCGTGACGTGCCTAGAATTTTTGAGGCAGCCCATTTTGCACCGTCCACTTGAATTTCGTAGTCAAAAGAGACATGGAAGCATTTTAATTGATGTTTATTGTGGTTGAAAATGTTAGTGTAGTATTTTGACTTTATTGTTGAACGTGGAGTTCTTTATGTAATATTTTTACAAGTAAGAAAATTTATGCATCTCAATCAAACAAGAACATTTTGGTGGGATGCTTTTCTAACCCACAGAAGCATGTTATGATTGTTGAACGTACGTGACCCGCCAATTATTCAAATGTTTCATCTATTGGTACCACATATTAATCATTCAAAATGGACAATGCATGTCACCATGTGGAATTGGTCCCTCGAAATTTGTCGAATCTTAATGAATGCTGTAGACGACATTGAGAGAGAGGAGCATGAAACGCGTTTGGATTGGGCGAAGATGCAGGCATTATGATGATGAAGTGAATGTATCACCGTACAATGATCTATTCTTGCATCTATTTTTCCTTATTTCTTTCCCTCATGTTAAATATTACAAATCATTAATCTGCTCTCTCTTACAAACAAGTTTTCTTGCGCTGGCCTAAGTTGTATTGTTATAATAATCATCAATACTAGCTTCAATTATATGTTCATATAAGATTGGTCTTCTAAGTATTTGTGGTTGCCGTGATTGGACAATCATCTAAATGATTTGACACTATATTCTCCAATACATCGATCTATTTGCATCATTTTATGAAAACGTGCATTTGATGTTACTAAATCAAATCGAATCAAAATTTTGGTATACAAAACAATTTTGTATGCAAAACTTGTGTATTAAATGTTAAATTAAAATTTTCGATTCGATAATTTAGCGAATTTTTTTAATATATTCAGTTCGGTGTGATGGAATATCAAATATTAACTTAAAAAATTTAAAATGTAATGAGAAAATTGTAAATTTATATCTAAAATTATAGCTTTTAATTGCATAACTTATAAATAAATATCAAACAATTTATTTAATATTTCATTATTTGAATTTAAATTTTTAAAATAAAAATAAATCATCATAATAGAATATTTTTATTTATCAAATATAAGATGATAAAATATTTTAAAAATTAAAATAATAATCAACAATTAAATCATAAAAATATAAAAAATTAAGACAAAAATAAGTAAAAAATATGATAAAGATTAAAAAATAAAAATAAATATTGATATTCGATTTTACCAAATCAAATCGACTATCAAATTTGCAAAAAAACGTATACCGAATATTAAATCAAAATTGATTTATATTAAAATTTTGGTTTCAAACGGTTTACCATCGTGAACACCTTTCCTACCCTACTGTACTCTAGATTGTACCTAGTATTATTAAATATAGCATCAATTATCCTTTTTACTCAGTATAATACTATATTATAGACTTGCACCATATCACATCATTTTTATAAATGCACGTGATCATCTATCACATCAAACAACACCCTATTTATCAAACGCACATAACAATATATATAGGCATTTTACTAGTTATTTTCGAATATTAAATCTCATGCAATTTCTCAAAATGAATTTATCGAGATGAAAGTGTCATCCAAACATAACCTATGCGTTTAATTGCTTGAACGTAAGCAATTGCCCTAGAGTCCTATGGTAATTATTTTTACAATCCGTTAAATTAGATGGGGACATGATGCTTTTAAATTATCACGGTTGTGTTGGTGTCAATTTGAGCATACGCAATTTTGTTACAATGATATATATATATGTGTGTGTGTGTGGGGGGGGGGGGGGTTGGGGTGTTCAATGGGCACTTGTAGATTAGCGTTCTATTTTACTTTTATTTGAATTAAGATTTTTATTATTACATTTATTCTATGTATTTTTATGCAGGCGTATATGTTTATTCTTTTCAGATGCACGGTGCATTCATGCTGCACAACTGTTCCAAGTGACAAAATCGCAACTAATCCGAACAAAGCAAGATCTTAAATGAGGAAAATCCGGGTGTCCAAAATCCTCATTCGATTAAATTTAACAATATTTTAAAATTTAATTCAACCCAAATTTAAAATAAAATAATTTTTTAAACTAAATATCACTGTTTAACTCAAACTCTTTCCCTTGTTTGATTTTGAGGTTATAGAAAATTGATAACGAATGTTTGAGCAATCATCGATTCGAGTTGGTAGACTCATTAACACTCCTCCGAGTTCACTCAATCGTGCTCTTCCTCCTGCTTCTCATTACCTTCATCTTCAGCTTCAATAAGATCAGGCGCATTTTCTATTATCCAATGTATTGGAAAGAAAACAATTGTCCCATGAAAACATGAAGAATTCAATAGGAAACTACAAGAAAACGAAAACAATCGAAGTCCCGATACATTTATAACAAGTGCATTGTCTGCAACACCCCATTGAGCAGTACTGTTTAAATCTATACATGATTTCCAGGCCAACTGTGTACTTCGTTCTGAACGGCATGTATTTTATTAAACTGCACCATGCAAACAAAAAGCTAAAAAGGTCTAAACGGGAAACGTCAACGTCGCGAGCATTGTCTGAAAACAAACTCAATCGTCAAACAACAATTTTCCCCCTAAGTCGAGGAATCAAAAGCAACGGTTTCTCTCTCTTCAACGTCGTACCAAACTTATCTGCGGTGTCGAGATTCCTAGCGTCTCCTCCGTCGGGTACACTCCAGTCGAAGTTATGTATCAGAGACGCCACCACCAGCTGCACATTCCTGAATCCCATATGATATCCAGGGCACATCCTTCGTCCAGCGCTGAAAGGTATGAACTCGAAACGAGGTCCAACGAAATCGATTTTCGAACCCACAAACCTGTCGGGCTTAAATCTCGTGGCGTCCGTCCAGTTGTCGGGGTCTAGCTGGACAGCCCAGGCGTTCACCAAGACCGTGCTGTCCCTGGGGATGACGTATTTATCCACCTTACATGTTTCCGTCGCTCGGTGGGGCACTAGGAATGGGCCTGGGATGTGAAGTCTTAAAGTTTCCTTTATGCACGCCTGGAAATATGCACATCTGGATAGAAGTGACTCGTTGAACGTTCCGTTCTCTTCCACGGCCTGTGCGATTTCTTCACGAGCTTTGCACAGGATTTCTTGGTTTCGGAGCAACTCTACGATCAACCACACGATTGTTATGACGGTAGAGTCTGTTCCAGCGATCAGCAGCTCCTGCAGATGCGTTCAGTGTTTAATATGAATGAGTGGTATACGTATTGCCACGCCCACGTTCAAAGAAACACAGAACCGGCGGTGTGGGTTCCGCTACGTACCGACAGCATCATCTCGTTTATTCGTTTCTCAATTTGACGAAAGTGCCAAAATTGATTAAGCTTTACCGACCCCACTCCAAGATTCAATGCATGGATACATACCTACTTGGTAGAAAGTACATTTTATGCCGTGTTAATTTATTTATAAATTATAAAATAAATATATTTTAATTAAAAAATAAGATTACTTAAAATTAAAAAGTATAAAGAATGTTTCAAATAATAAAATAAAAAATATCAAAAGCATTTTAAAAAAAGAAAATGTTGAGATAATACACAAATAAAAATAATAAATTTAAAAAATACATAAATAATTAAATAATTAATTTATGTAACTTTATATTGTATAAAATAGTTATTACTTAAAATAAGAAAATTGAGAATGGTCGAAAGTAAATAATGAAAAAAAATTTGAAAAAAATATAAATATAAATTATAGGTAAGATGAAAAGAAAAAGAAAATCATAAAAAAATAAAAAAAACTTGATAAATGAATAATTATGAAAATTAGCTTTATTCAACGTCAAATTTTTATTCACGTCATAATAAAGTATCACACACACACACACATATATATATACACATACATACAGAGAGAGAGAGAGAGAGAGAGAGAGAGATCAAACTGTCAATATGATGCTGATCTGGTGATCCGGAAACCCATTTTCGAGAAGAACGTCCGAGAAATCCCGAGCTGAAATGGTGCCATTTCTACAAGTCCCATGTCTCCATTTTCTATCCTTGATGATGTCTCCCCACAGACGCATGATTTTTTGATGCATGCTCACACCGTATCCTTTACTCCAGAAATCTACCCTTTTCAGAATCGGAAATAGATCGGCCAGGCCAGGAGCAGCAGCCGTCTCCACAATTTCATTCACCAGACCCTTCACTGTTTCTTGATCTCCACTCTTCTCATGATCTCCTCTTACGTCCAACAGATTTCTTGAAGCTATAACACTTGTAACAACATTCAACACAGTCACGCTCACTATGTCGTCAAGCTTCACTACTTCACCCACTTTCCCGAGCAGGAACTCCATCATATCCGCAACCTTTTCCTTCCTTATTTCACCCTTGGAGTCAACAGCTCTGGAGGAGAAGATACGCTGATGGCTGATACCACGGAGATACTTCCAGGTGTCGTTGCATTCTCTGGACATTGTCAAACTTGACTCCCGTGCTCCCGGGACTTTGTAGAATGCCGATGGTAAGTACCTCCCGGACAATATACGGTCGTGGGTCTTCAGAATTTCCTTGGCAGTGGCTGATGACGAAGCGACTACTAAGATTTGGCCCCCAAGCCTTAAAGACATTAAAGGGCCATGGATCTTGGCCAGGTTGTGGAGAGCAACATGGGGCTTGTCTCTGAATTGGGAAAGGGTCCGAAAAACTTGCCATACATTGGGCCCCGGTGGAAGCTTCGACACTCCATATAAGAAATGCTTTAAGCAAAAGAAGAGAAGAGGGGGGAGAAACAGCAGCAGGGAAAGTATCATATTTGCGGTGTGGAAGTGGGATCAGTTCTCTCTTAGTTAACAAGGGAGAAATGCAAAACACTGGAGTGGGGAAGGAGACTCTCTGCTAGTGAGTTTGCACACATGTTCAAATTCATAGACCATCGCAATCAAGCAATTGTATATATAGAGAGAGAGATAGAGAGAGAGAGAGAGAGAGAGAGAGAAACACGGGGTAGACGGGTTGGTGGTCTGTATTTACTTTGGAATATAAAGAAACAATTAAGCTAATGCAATGACAAGAGTTAAATTAGAAGCGTTTGGTCTATTACAGGGTCCCCCACGTTCTCGTGGCAGCAAATAATTGGGTATAAAGACAATCATTTGTCTATTGACTTGGGAGTCCTTTATTGTTTATTTTCAATTATTTATTTTTGTAACCATATACATCTTAAAATAAAAATTAAACATTCCTCGTGTTTCATTCTAAAAGTGCGAGCAAATCAAATATCAATTATAACAATACTGTACATTCTCCTTATTGATTATATTGAATGATTTTATTCTAAATTTAAAGTTAATGATTTTGAATCCCAATTCGATTTTAAAATGCTAACCAAACGTCACTTAACATTTTCTGGCACGTTTTATTTTACACACTTGAAATCATGAAATTTCATCATTGTCACGTCAATACAATAATACACTTGACTTGACTTGACAAGTATATATTAATAAAACAATTTTTTTTGGCATAACAAAAATACACGTTATAATTATTATATTTTTATAATAAAAAAATTAATATAAAAATAAATAAAAAGATAAAGATATTATTTTATTTAACAATATATTTGCAAGTATTAATTTTAATTAGAGAAAAATTAATGGTTATATTTGGAGAGGGGTTTTGGTAAAAAATAATGTTTAGTATGAGTTGTATTGTAATAAATAATATATTTGGTATTGTGATATTAATGAATTAAAATTTTTAATTTGTCAATGTGTATGTATAAAATATATAATAATAATTGAATTATATGATAGGTGTATAGGTATAGTGATTAATTTTTAGAATATAAATAAAAATATATATATGTGTGTGTGTGTATTTACAATTATTGATTTGATTGTAAGTATGTAAAATAATTTAATAATAATTAATTAATTATATATAATAAAAAAATTTTTAATTTAAATAAAATTTTTATTAAATAATATGTTTGGTAATATAAAATTTGATATTACGTTGGAGAATGAAAAATGAGCTTCAAACCTAGTCAATATAAATTTGCAGTCAGACATAGTTGTAATGCTTTTGCGAGGTAGGCATTCACTAATAACATCTTTGCATGTATAATTTCTTTCTCTTCTAAGTTGAAACACGCAAACACACACACACACACACACACACTTTTCTTCGTTAAAATTGATTGTACATGACACATAGGCTATGTTTGGAAGAGGAATTTTTGTTAGATATGACATTTGATAGAAATTATGTTGAAATAAGTAGTATTTATCGGAAAGAATATTTTTATAAGATGAATATTATAATTTATTTAAATATATGTTTAAGATATATAATAATGATTAGATGATACGATAGTTTATAAATATAATAATTATATTATAGGATATAAAAAATAAATGTGAGTATATATAGGCATTGATTTGGTTGTGAATGAGTAGAATGATTGAAAAATAATTAGTTATATATATATATATATATATATATATGAGAAAGAAAAATTTTGTATTTAAATTTAAATAGAGATATTATTAAATAATATGTTTAGTAGTGTGAAGTTTGAAATGTTATTTTATAATTTAAAATTTGGGTTACAAGCATCACCATAATGATTAATTTTGAAAGCTGAAAAACAAGTACTCCGCTATTAATAAATTGAAGCAGGCGAAAATATTTTGTAACGTTGTAGAATTTTATAATTTATAATAAACAATAAAGTTATTATAATTGAGAAAAAATAAAATATTTTTTAAATTAAAGTTTGTAAAACATGTAAAAATAAAAGAATAGAAAGAGTGAGTCGAAAATATAAAAATACAAAAGAAAAAAAATAAAAATATATTAATAGAGAGTACAAACACCCACGCGTACATATGTAATATAAAAATAAAGTCAATATAATATATTAATATCGTGCAACTAAACTGTGACACATATATTGTTGAAATATAGTGTTGATGATGAAAGTACATGTGTGTGATATATGAAGTGTAAACATATTCTAATTGTAGCCTTTATCAATAGTTGTGTCCTCATCAGATTTCATAAAAATACTCTATAATTTTCATATAGCATACTCTTGCCACGGAGCTCATATTTCATAATATTAGGGAACAAAATGCGACATTTAGTAACCTAAAGTTTTAAGAATACAAATATACATCGTGTTTTCAACAATATTATATATATATATATATATATATATTCTTTAATTTCCTATTTCATTTTTGCTACGCAATTTTTATGATGTTACTTTAAAAATTACTTTATTTAAAAATAGTGTCGACGCAAATACATTCTGTTTCTCTTAACCCAACTCAAGTTAAGAAAAGTCATATCGAAGTCTTACGCAGTAATGTCTGTTCGGATGAAATAAATATAATCTATTGAAATAGATATAATCTATGATAAAAGAATTATTTGAAGACAAAGATAACTTAACTCAGTTGCTAGCCAAATCATCGTGCTGTTTTGGCTGCATTAAGTCGCTACGTGTCAAGAACAAAAATTGGTTCTGTCAAGTTTGACATGTAATTAGTTCACAATATTTGTTCAGAAAAAAATTCATGTCATTTAAAGCTTTCATGATTTGTAGGACTCTCGTGGTTTTTTCGTTCCCGTAGGATTCTTAAAAATCCATGTTCTTAATGAGTTTGGCTATGTTTGGTTTCTTAATTTTTACTATTCGCTCTCCCTAAAAGTATTATAAATGAAATATCTTATATTATAAATTTTACTTTATTTTACTTTAAATTTAAAATTTTCCCTCTTACTTTTTATAATTAACTAATTATTTTTTAATCATTATACATATTTACAGACAAATAAACACCTATCCCTATAATTTTATTACTCATATTCATATATCTCAATATTTTATAAACTTATTATATCATCTAATTATTATTACATATTAAATATATAATTCAAAATTTTCTTCTTTTTTTATAATTTAATACTAAACATAAATTTTTTAACCCACTAAAATTAACAAAATTCTCCATTTCACCCTAATAAGGAAATAAACATACCTTTTTGCTTTTACTTGAAAATGTGGCATATAGGCGATGCAATCAAGGTTAAAATTTCTCGAGATTTATTTTTTATAATCAATAATGATAATGCCGATGTAAAAGGAGTCCATGACAGTTTACTATGCTGTTGTGGAAAATGTGCCTCACTTGTGAAGCCCATTTGGAATAATATTGTTGTGATTTACTTAAAAAAGTCAAAAATCTATTTAGAAGCCTATGGTCTATTCATTTGGAGGTAGCAGATGAATGAATTCAATTAATAAAGTTGTCCATATTCGTAGAGTATGTAGAAATAGGTGCTGATGAATCTCAATCTTTTGGTTGAATGGATTACAGCCGTTCATTCCTATAAACAATTAGTATAAATAAGAAAGCTTAGAAAGTTAATTGAGTGTAAAGAAGTGAGAAAGCTGAGTAATAATCCTCCATGTAAGTCTTAGAGAGAATATGTGAGTCTGTTTGTTGAAACGATCTTTTGATAGAATTTGGATTGAATTTGTTTTGTAATTCAAGAGAGTTGTAATCCTTTTAAGAAAGATGTGAGATTTTTTTTTTTTGTAATTCATATTATATTATATATTGTATAAAGGATTATAAGTAAAATTTTATTTTTTGTAATTTTTGTCTTGTATTTGTCGTGTAATTCTTCTGTAACATTAAGTACATAATCTTGTCGTTAAAAATCTCCAACAAATGATATCAAAGCTATGGTTCTAACACATTGGTATGTCAATCTAGGTGGAAGAGATCACATTATGATCAAATTTAATTCCTACTATTTATACTATACTATTTGGAAGCCTTGCATGGAGGATTACCTAATAATAAAAATCTCTAGTATTTGGTAATTGTGCGTCTAATCTAAATGTGGATTAAACAAAGTGTCTTTAACTATGCATGTAAGTAAATATGTTAGAAAAAGTTGGAAACCATGTATGAGAAGAAATATGATCCAAACAAATCATCTCTTCTCAAAAAAATTACATGTCTCTAATATATTGAAGGGTTGAGTATGGCTAAACATTTAAATGAATTTTAACAATTGATAAATAATTGTACTATTTTAAAGCTAAATTTAAACGGTGAAATCTAAGCATTGCTGTTATTTAACCTGTTACCAAATAGTTAGGATACCCTATATGTAGTGGTAGCAAATTCAAATCTAACGGAGTTTTGACCCTTGAATGAAATGGCAAAGGAAATTTATTGAATGAAGAGGCAAAGAAGAAAAAGTTAGGGCAATATATTAAGTGGCAAGCTAGCTGGGATTGGATTTGGGACAGGTTGACTAATAATCAGATCTGCCTCCAATTAGCTCTACTCCAAATTCCAAAATATTAAGTAGTCAACGAGAGATAGTAATCAAATTGTGATTTGATAAGGTATAATTCACTTCAACTTTATTAACCAAAATCATATCTAACTTGGTAGACAAGTACAATCTTTATTTACTTTCAACAATGTACTCGATCATATTTTGTTTATTTGGAGTGACTTCCAATTTCCAAGCTTCGTATATTTTAATCTCAGAAAGACAAGTAAGATTGGGCCATTCTGGGTCGAGGATTGTGGGAGGTTTCTGTCATGGGCCACGAGTTTGGGTCTGGATGATGATCATCAATTTCGATGGGCAGGAGACCCTCGAATTAACACAAACTGGGGTTCAAAGTGCAAAGTCATGGCGTGACTCATGTCCCACATTAATCGAGAACAAAGTTTATGTATTAGTTGATTTCTTGGGAATATATTAGTGCTTGTGACCTACTAAATGCTGGGGGCACAAGGTTGCACGAGGGTTTTCTGAATCAACATATAAATTAGATTGACCTTTTTTAGCGATCGATTTTATAGAGATAAAATGAATATGTGACACATGGCATGGGAAGTGTAATCAAATCAATGACGTTGAGCTTCTGCATGTAAGTTGAAATCAATTACGGATGTCTGATGTCGATCTGGTGTGGACCAGGGAGCTCAATTTTTATGTAGTTTTGTTTATAGTGCTTCACCTAAAAAGTGCCCTTTCATGTTGTTTTTATTCTCTTTTCTTCCCTCAGCAAATCTGCTTGAATGGAAGAAAAAAAAGAGGCAATTTACTCACCGCAATTGCCTCTTTGACTTATTCAAGTGAACATGCACTTCTCTTACGTGCATCTCTCCTCTTTAGAATTTCTTTCCCTTCATATAAAATGGAAAACGATCCTCAGTAAACAAAATTTCTTCCTCTTCATATAAAATGGAAAACAATCTTCCGTAAACAAAATTTCTTCCTCTCCATATAAAATGGAAAACAATCCTACATAAACATGTGACATGCACTGCCAATTTCTGCCTATATATATACACACATATATAACCGAAGGTTTGCTTATATTGTGGTCGTGTTGATCACTGTGATCACTGGTAGTCTTGCGCTAGTTAGAACCAAAAATGATTTCCATGAGCTTAAATGATGTTAATAACTTGCTCATTTCGATGGCTGTTTGTATCGTATTCATGATGATCATGAGAAACATTAAAGCAATTAGAGGGTCACCGGCGATTCCGCCAGGGCCATATCCATGGCCCGTCATTGGAAATTTTCTGCAAATCCGGAGAAATCCACATGTCAGGCTCAACAACATGGCCCGAAATTACGGCCCGATCATGTCGATCAGGCTCGGTGCCAGGATTGTGGTGGTGGCATCATCTGTCAATGCAACCATTGAGATACTGAAGACCCACGATCGCGAGCTGTCTGGTAGACTACCTTCACATGCTCATCCTGCCTCAAGCCCACAAATCAACCGGTACGCGGTGGGCTTTGCGGAAGAGTGCAACGACCAATGGAAGTACCTGAGGTCCATTTGTCGGGCCGGAATGTTCTCCACTAAAGCCATTGAGTCTCAGGCCAAGACGCGAGAAAAGAATGTTGTGAACATGATGAGATATTTGCATGCAAAAGAAGGCCAGCTCGTGAACATGAGTGAAGTCGTATCAAACATGGTTTTGAACACAATGAGCAACATTTTATTCTCCAGGGATGTTTTCGGGTTCGAGCCTGACGGGATGGGTACTGGAGCTCAACTCGGGGAAGTGATAAGGAACTTCTTGAATTTGCTGGCCACCACAAATCTGGCGGATCTTTTTCCAATAATGCACGGATGGGACATCCAGGGCATCAGAAAGAAGGCTACCAAAATTCATGAGAAGATGTTTGCAGTTTGGCAACAAACTCTCCAAGAAAGAAGAGTCAAAGGAAAAAAGGGTATTAATGTTCAAGCAGATTTCCTGGATTCATTACTTGATATTGGGCTCAGTGATGATCATATCAACCATTTGCTATTGGTATGCGATGTCTTACCTGTCAACCATATATGAAGAATTATCACTATATATACATGCTTCTCTCAAATTCTAATTAGATCTTTCAATGTTTGACAATCAATTTCAATGTATATATGCAGGAGTTGTTACTTGCGGGGACAGACACTACAGCCACGGCAATCATTTGGGCTCTGGCAGACCTAATCAAAAACAAGCATGCAATGTCAAGACTTGTCAATGAACTTGCTAACAAATTTGGGACCAAACCCATAAGAGAATCCGACATCGTGCGTCTGCCTTATCTACAAGCTTGTGTGAAAGAATCCATGAGATTGCACCCTCCTATACCCTTTCTACTCCCGCACAGGGCAACCAAATCCTGTCAAGTGATGGGTTTCACAATCCCAAAGGGCAGTCAAGTTATGGTCAACACATGGGCCATGGCCCGTGACCCCTGCATATGGGATGACCCGTCCAGGTTCAATCCGGAGCGGTTCCTGGATACGGGTCTGGACTTTAAGGGGAACGACTATGAATATGTTCCGTTCGGGTCGGGTCGAAGGATGTGCCCTGGACTGCCTATGGCAGCCAGGACGGTCCCATATGTTGTGGCTTCTTTGGTTCACACGTACAATTGGCGTCTTCCGGGGAACAACGATCCGAATGAGGCGGACATGGAGGAAGTGTACCTTCTGGCACTGAGGAAGAAGGAACCTCTGCAACTCATTCCTAGGGTTTCTAAGTAAAATTGTGATGAATTTGCTGTCCTGGTGAAGTTATTAACATTTTAAATGATTGTAAGAGTGAAGTGTTTTGGGCTGAATAAAATGGAATCAATGGTTAATTATCACTGGTTGTGCTCTGTGAGGTTAAATCCTTATTTGTTTGTTTGTTGAAATAAGATCTAAAAAAGGACCAAAATCTGGCATATTGTTAATATCTTATACCTCAAACAGTTAATCACATGGCTTCTTTTTGTGGAAAATTGATTCAACTGGAATTTCGAAAAATAAGCAATTTTTATAAAATGGCTGGCAATTTGCACATAAATCGAAATATGTTATTGGTTTCTACACATAAGAGGTGATTCAATCAAGTAATTATTATTATTAATGAAAGCACAATTTCCTAGTTGGGATTCATTAATGGGAAAATTAATTGTTTCATCAATACCAAAAATAATAACTGCGCAATGCTCCATCGTAAATTCATAGATGTACATTGCGTTGTCGTTTTGGCTATTATTGGCCAAAGACAGAGTTGTTTATTACGTGAAAAACAAGTTTGGTATTTTTATTATCTTCTTAGTAAGCGCGATTGTGAAGCAAACGTTAATAGAACATGATTATTGGCCCCAGTTCAATAACCACTATTTCAGTTCGAGAGACTTTATTTGAGATCATTTTTCTACAGCTTGTCCTCAACTTATTACTATTATTATTTTGTTTTTGGAATAAAATGTGTGACTACTAAATGCCATTGGACCATCCTACCAAAAATTGGCCATCATTTTCTTGAAATTTTACAGGCATCAAGTGCACCCGAAATAAAAACAGGCAGAGATGGGCTGTCAAAAATGAAGGCACGAATATGTAGGGCATGGAATTTTACGTAGTTTGCTACCAAAATCAGGACTGGGCAGGGAAACCCTACTGAGATCTGAATCCCACATGAACAATGATGACAAAGACAAGGTATTAACATTAATCAGCCGGGATTAGAGCCACTTGACTGCATCTCCCTCTTGGATGCCTCTGGACCAATCTAAATTTTACCCATCATCCACGAACACCAATAAACAGAGAAATTATTTTTCTTATTAATTTATGTATTATTAAAGTAATAAATTACGAACACCAAGCTTTGTACTTTGGATTCTGGACTAGTTGACTTGTCTCCTTTCCTCACCTTTTCAAACCCCAAACAAGTGACCCTTCCAAGTCCCAACCAAGACTACTTCTACTTCTATGAACAGGACCCTTTCTACTCAGGGAACAACGGGAGAGAGCGCTCAACGGTGAACAATTGTGCGTTGTATTCTTGCAGTTGCAGAGAGACCAATGGGCGGCCCAAGCCCAAGACACTACACGCCGTTGTCCAAAACCACGCCCGCCGTCGCCGCCCTCTCTTCGCACCTCAGAAAGCCCAAACTCTACTCTTTGGCCATCGTCACCATCCTCTGCTCCCTCTCCTACCTTTTCGGAGCCTGGCAAAATGGCGGCACCACTAACCCCTCCGGCACGTCCAGCCTCAGCGCCACCATTCCCTGCTTCTCCATCTCCCCGAACACCACCATCTCCGACAGCCAACCCCGCCCGCCTTCTGCTAGCACAACGCGACTAGACTTCGCTACCCACCACTCCGCCGTGGACGGCGGCGCTGCCTCTCTCTCCTCATCCATCAAACCTTACCCATCATGCAACATTAAATACAGCGAGTATACCCCATGCCAGGATCAAAAGAGGTCGCTGAAATTCCCGAGAGACAGATTGATATACAGAGAGAGACACTGCCCGAAGAAAAGGGAGCTTTTGAAATGTCGGGTGCCGGCGCCTTACGGCTACAAGAACCCCTTCAGGTGGCCGCTGAGTAGGGATCTGGTGTGGTACGCCAATGTGCCCCACAAGGAGTTGACGGTCGAGAAAGCGGTCCAGAATTGGATTCGGTTCGAGGGGGACCGATTCAGGTTCCCCGGTGGAGGCACCATGTTTCCCAACGGTGCTGATGCGTACATTGATGACATTGGAAAGTTGATTAACTTGAAAGATGGGTCCATTAGGACTGCCATTGATACAGGCTGTGGGGTAAGTTGAATTTTTTAAATAATTTAATTAATCATTTTTACTATTTGAAATTTCTTAGATTTTTATTTTACCTTTAATTTTTTTTCTGGGATTATTTAATTTGTATTTCCCCTAATTTTTAATTCTTGAAACATTTCTTTTTCAACATCCTGAACGGATTTTTGGAACTTTAATAATTGAAATGACAACTTTTTTTAATTTTAAAATATTATATTCTAATATTTGTTCTTGTATCTTCTTGTAGAAATTGCTTGTTATATTAATTGGCCTTTCACTTGTAGGTGGATCTGTTTCTTTTTCTAGGATTTCATTTCGCAGATTTGCTCAATTAATGCATTCTAATTCTGGGAAAATTTCCATCTGTATGCCTTTATGTATTGCATTGGGTACTTAGGGACAAGATTTGTTGATTATACGGACAAGATTTTGGTATGATGTAGATTAAATGACTCGAAAGTGCTGGCGTGGAGGTGCAAGTGAAGATACGTGCCATACTTGATTATACACACGTGTGGGACATATCACCCAATTTGTGATGTCAAAAGTGATTGTAATTTGGTACTGTATCGGGGTGACCAGGAAATTTCGGCCAGCCTTTTCTTTTTCCTTCTCCTTTAGCTCCCTTTTATTTCCTGGATTTTATATTTAAACCCATGAAATCAAAAATTTTCTCGAAAAGAAGGCCACGCACAAGGCCAGTTGGGCGCCATGTTCCCCATGCTTGTTTTCTTTTAGAATGATTATCTAGATTTTATTTGTAGCCAATTAAAAATTTTATGTTCTCTCTGAGTTAGCTGCCTATTATTGCACGGGTTAATCATCAAGCTAGTGGCATAAAATTTTAGTGTAATCTAACCACACGTACGATATCAAATTAAGATAGTATGAGTAATTAGATGGTGTGGTAAGCCAATATATAATTTGTCTCATGTCTAGCATTCTTCACAAAGTACCTACCCGAAGAGAAGTTCATTAGCTGAGTTGCATTCTACCTGAAGAGGTTGGGAGTAATTGTTGCTGTTTTGATGAAATAATAGGTTGCAAGCTGGGGAGCTTATCTCATGTCGCGGAATATCCTAGCAGTCTCATTTGCACCAAGGGACACTCATGAAGCACAGGTGCAGTTTGCTTTGGAGCGCGGAGTTCCTGCATTGATCGGTGTCATCGCCTCCGAGAGGCTCCCATACCCTTCCAGGGCTTTCGATATGGCTCATTGTTCCCGTTGCCTCATTCCATGGGGTCGATATGGTAATCTCGAAGTCTCAATAGCTGATTACTTGGTTTTAACCTTTAGGACTAATTAAGACCTGTGCATGTTTGCTGCATAGATGGAGCATACTTGATTGAAGTTGACAGGGTTCTGAGGCCTGGCGGATACTGGATCCTGTCTGGTCCGCCCATCCGGTGGAGGAAGTACTGGCGAGGGTGGGAGAGGTCAAGGGAGGATTTGAGAGCAGAGCAAATGCAGATTGAGAACATAACCAAGAGTTTATGCTGGAAGAAGTTGGTTGAGAAGGACGACATCGCCGTATGGCAGAAACCAATCAATCACTTGAAGTGCAAAAGCCTCCGCAAAATTGTCAAGAACCCGCCATTCTGCACAGCCCAGGATCCTGACAAAGCCTGGTCTGCGATCCTTAGCTGCTTGAAAGTGTACACTTATTGCTGCTCACTCGCATGTCAGTCATGATCTTTGCTGCGTTCTGATTGAACTACTTTACATACAGGTACACGAACTTAGAGACTTGTTTGACCCCCTTGCCTGAAGTTTTTGACAGTGAAGAGGTTGCCGGTGGTCAGGTAGAAAAATGGCCGCAACGGTTAAATGCTGTACCTCCGAGGATTAGTAAGGGAACTATAAATGGAGTGACTCCAGAAACTTTTCAGAAAGACTTGCAAATGTGGCGAAGGAGAGTATCATACTATAAATCTGTTAATAGCCAACTAGGCCAGCCAGGAAGGTACCGTAACATCCTCGACATGAATGCTTTCTTGGGCGGATTTGCTGCTAGTTTGATTGATGATCCACTCTGGGTGATGAATGTTGTCCCTATTGAGGCGAAGGTCAACACGCTTGGGGTTATATATGAACGAGGATTGATTGGAACCTATCAAAGCTGGTACACACACACACACACACACACACACACCCTAACTCTTACTTTTACAACTTGTTTTGGCTGCAAATCATTAAGTGTACCTTTGAGTTTTTGATAATGGCATCATATCGACCACTTTTGGCGCAGGTGCGAAGCCATGTCAACTTATCCTAGAACATATGATTTCATCCATGCTGATTCAGTTTTTACTCTCTACAAGGATAGGTAGTTATATTTTTTATTCAGTGTTTTACATTCAAAAATTGTCCCCAGAATTTCACCACACATATTCTTTTCTTGAATTTTGGTGGTCTAGGTGTGAAATGGAAGATATCATGCTAGAAATGGACAGAATTTTAAGGCCCGAAGGAAGTTTGGTTATTCGGGACGATGTAGATCTATTAGTGCAGGTTAAGAGAACAGCAGATGGACTGAACTGGGATAGTCAGATTATAGATCATGAGGAAGGAGCATTAGAGAGGGAAAAGCTTTTGTTTGCAGTGAAGTTGTATTGGACAGCTCCAGCTTCTGCTGATCAACAATCTTAAGCTCCTTATTAGATGCTTTCATCCCTTGTCTGTGTTTCTTACAACCTAATTGTCAGTTTACTCATTGTTAGCCCGGCCTAACTGACGTCAATCTAGTGATCTTTCAATTTGTGATTACTTAATTTAAGATTTTTTTGGTTAGATTTTGTTGTTTGATTCGAAAATTCATCCAGTGGAAAGAAAATGTACATATAATGTCATGTAATTTAAAATTTGTACTGGCTCTGTAGTTTTCCTTTATGCAGAACTGAACCATTGGCTATGTTAGGAACCCACATTTCAACCCCCCACCCATCCTATCACATTTTAGAGCACTAAACATATTACTTAATAAAATTTTTAGTTAAATTCAAATTCAAATTTTTTCTCTCTTATTTATATAATTAAATAATCATTTTTCAATTTTAACAAAAAAAACCCCCTTGCCAAACATATTGCGGTTTATTGCAAAATCATTGAGTTTACTCAATGGCCAAATTATGGGTACCATTTTGCATCACAGTCATGACATAAATTGTGAAAAAATGTGAATGGGCAGTTTCCATCCACTCTCCTTCCATCATGGTTTAAGAGATGCATTTAGTGTAAATGCACCACATTCCATGAATCTTGACATGTGTTGTAAAAATGTCACATGTGATTGGCTATTTTTAAATTAGTAAAATTCACACAACTTATGTAAGTGTAAAATTACTCATAAATCATAGAACTAATATTATTTAAAATTAAAATATAGAACGTGTTTCAAACAAAAAAAAATTACAAGTGAGAAAATTAGAAAAAAATACAAATAAAGATGAAATAAAAGGGACAATAAGGGATTGAGAAGAACAAAAGAAATTAGATTGAGAATAAATGTATAATTTCATATTGTTCGAGTAGAATAGGATAAATTTATGATGTCGTATTGGGAAATCAAAATGGGTTCAAATGCATTTCCACGCACCGGATATGCTTTCACCATAAGGGGTTTGAATGAATTGAGAGAGAGAACAGGGTTTTGAAAGGAAGCAAAGCACCAGCGCTGTGACACGTACTTTGCAATTACGTTGCTCATGCAAAGCGTCAAACACAGAGTCTCCGTCAGGTTTGGTCGCCACAAATAGAAATGAGCATCCGGGACCATTAAACAAGTATACCAAAGACAAAAGTAGCAGCAATGAAGTGCATTTTTGCAATAGTGATGCTGGTTTCAGTGGTGCCTGCAAGCCAGTTTATGACTCAATCCAAGGCACAAACTTGCTCTTCCTCACTCGGAAGCCTCAATGGCTGCGCGCCCTTCGTCGTGGCCGGCGCCGGCGCCGCCACCAACCCAACCCGCTAGTGCTGTGGCGCTCTCCGGGCAGTCGGCCAGGAGTGCATGTGCAGCACGCCCCGGATCGCCTCCCGTATTACGGCACAGTGCAATCTCCCTCCCCTCACTTGTGGTGCGTAGAGGGTATTTGGCCAAACTTATTTTAAACAGTGAAGACCATGTGTTTTTATCATAATCTTATTTTTAAAATAAGTTAATAAAGTACTTAATTTTATAAAAATTTGTAATTATAATTAATTATAATTTTTTTAATATAATAATGATAAAAATAAATTAAATATTATTAATATAATGTAATTCAAAATATTTATGATATTTTTAATATATGTAATTAATAAATTTATAAGATATCAGAAAATAAGTTGAAAAAAATCAACTTATTTTTAACAAGTTTACAAGTTCTAAAAATTTTATTTTGACATTTTGTAGACTTTTTCACTGAAAAACTTATTAAATACTCTTAATGAGTTCTCACCGAAACACCCTTGTCGCGGCTTCCTTCTTATAATCTACTCTATGCTTGCATACAAAGAGAAGAAAATTTCTCTGTATCAGCAAAAGTGATGAACTTTTGTTTCCTTGCATCGGCCACTAAATTCAAGAATTAGAACACTCACCCTACAGTTCGATGTCTACAGATAACAATTAAAATATATAACAGAGGATTAGAAATTGGATTAATTATACGAGCAATCAGTGATCAATAGATATATTGACTCGTCTTCCTTAACCGATACTAAATTCAATAGGCAATATCAATGAAATGATTCAGCAGAAAGCAAACTATGACTTAAATGACTCCAACGGCTGTGATCTTGACTTACACAATTTCAATTTATACAGCCATGCATGACGTTTTAATTATTTACAAAGACCAAATTTACAGCCATGCATGACGTTTTAATTATTTACAAAGACCAAATTTTATTTGTAAATATAAAATAAAATCGCAATTCTACCCATTTGATTTTCCTTTTCCCTTTTTGAATTTATTTTTGTACGAACTCATGGTTATTGTGTCCATATTAGAGGAGAACAGGGTAAAAACCCAGACCCGCAAAATGTACACATTTGCAGACCAATAAGGGGCGTTAGAGAGGGATAGAACGGGTTTGGATCGGTTCCATACCCACAAAGACTAGCTCGCCAAAATCATGGAGACGGTTGGATTTATTAGATCCAACGGACTTGAATAATCCGGATCAGAAAACGATATGCCCATCCACCAGGACTTTTTTCCCCAAACAAATTCCACTCGTCTATTTTCCATCTATTTCCTCCGACATCTTCCGCGCCGATCCTGTCTCCGCCACGGCCGCTCGAAGCATCAAGCTGCTTTTGGAATTCCGAACCTTCTCCACGTATCTGGAAATCACGGCCGAGTTCATTGCACCCTCGATTGCGGGAGGTGGTTGTCGACGGAGAGCACCATTCTTGAGGTTTCTCCGACGGATGGTGAGTTGCGAATCCGATGGAACTTCTAAAGTGTAATTTCCTTCTGCGTTACGTGAAAATGTGGAGCTATAATCCAGTTGCCGGCCTTCCACCACTATATCCCGAGATTAGAAACTGTTTTATATATATGGAGAATATTCTTATTAATGGACTGAATATGGATTAAACCGCATTGGGACCTGCATTATGCTTTTGGAAGAAGGCTGAAATCTAATTTCTACTTTATGTTCAACCTGCACTCGAGAATTATTTTGAAGGTATGGTTATTTTGAGAATGGCTCTGAGCATATAATTTTCTTTTTCTCTTTGCAAATATGTGTTAGATATTAGTTAAATTGATTTTTGTGATCTTGTTTTTGCTGTTATGTGAAGGTTATGGATGCAGATGAGGATGAGGTTGTAGCTCATGAGGAGCATATAGATGTCAGAATGTCAAATAATTTGGGCTTGAATATGGAGCACGGATGGCGCAGCCCAAAGTCGTCCAATACTAGAGGGGTTCATTCCAGTTGTTCCACTAAACATGAAGTACTCAAAATTGGTACAGAGTTTGAATCAGACGAGCAAGCTCACAAATCAGTAAGTATGCTGAGTTGGTAGGTTTTAGTGTAAGAAAGGATTGGGTCAACAGGAGTAAAGTTCATGGTCGGGTGATGTCCAGAAAATTTACCTGTTCTAGACAAGGTCACAGAAAGAAAGACGAGAGATGCTAATGTGAAGAAGCATTGGAAGGAAACAAGGACAGGTTGTTTGGCACACATGTTAGTAACTCGTCAACCCAACGGAAAATATCTTGTTACTCATTTTGAAGCGGAGCACAATCATGATGATGTGAATCTGAGTGGTGCTCAGAAGTTACTGAAATCACAATTATCTGAAAATGTGGACTTTTCTGAAGTTTCTGAAACTGACTCAATGAAGAACTCAGACGTTCACTCAAAAGTGTCTCCTCAGTTGTTAGGTATACGGTTTTGTCCTCCTAAGAATTTCGACGACCTTCAAATAAATGATGAAATTTTCATGGGCTCTGGACGGACAAGAGATATGAAGGAAGGAGATGCGGCACGCCTTCTCGATTATTTCCAGATGCAACATTTTGAAAACCCTTCATTCTTTTATTCAGTGTAGCTTGATATTGATGATAAGGTAAGCAACATATTTTGGGCAGATGACAATATGGCATTGGAATATGGCCACTTTGGTGATGTTGTTTGTCTAGATACATCATGCATTAGAAATGCCAATTATCGTCCTTTTGTCCAGTTCATTGGACTTAATAATCATAGGCAGGTTGTAGGATTTGGTGCTGCCTTTTTGTATGATGATAGTGTTAACTCCTTTAAATGGCTAGTCCGAACTTTTGTTGAAGGGATGTCTGGTAAGAAACCTAAATTCATTGTGTCTGATCAGGATGCAGCAGTTGTCCAAGCTATTCATGCAGTATTACCAGAAGCAAATCATTATACATGTGCCTGGCAGATGAATCTAATTGCGCTTAAACATCTTCGCCATGCAGTAAGGGAATATGATTCTTTTGCTGGAGATTTTAGGAGTTGTATATTTGAGCACGATCAGGAAAAGGAATTTATCGAAGCGTGGGATTCTATGTTGGAGAAGCATGGCCTGGTTCATAATGCATTGTTGAGATGGATGTTTAGAGAGAAGGAAATATGGGATGTAGCATACGGTAAAAATACCTTCTTCATTGAAAGAAATGGCACGCATCTAGCTGAGCTAATGTCTGATAGACTCAGAAGTTACTTGGGCCCTGATATTGATATGCTTCAGTTTTTCAAATATTTTGAGAGTGTGGTGAATGAACAAAGGTACAGAGAACTTGAATCTACTCTTGACATGGGAAGGCATGCTTCAGCCTTGATGCCTAATGCAATTTTGTTGAAGCATCCCGGTGAGACTTATACACCCAAGGCATTTGAAGTATTTCAGAGAGAATATGAGAAGTCTTTAAATATTGTCATTGACAGGTGCAGTGAGTGTGATTCAAGAACTGATTACAAAGCTAAACAATATGGAAAATCTATAGACTTTTTAGTTGCATATAATACTCTTGATGAAACGGTGACTTGCAACTGTATGAAGTTTGAGCACGTAGGTTTTTTGTGTAGCCATGCCCTAAAAGTGCTTGATTATCATAATATAAAAGTTGTTCCATCCCCTTACATCTTGACGAGATGGACGAAAGATGCAAGGACTTCACCTGTTGGAGAAAGTCATCCTTATGTAGAGGGTTACAAAAAGGATGATAATAGAGAGATAATTGCTACTCGCTACAAAGATCTCTGTCGCAAAATAATTAAAATATCTGCTAGAGCTGTGGAATCTGACCCAGCATTTGAATTTGCAACTAGACAACTTGATGAAGTAATACAAGGGGTTGAAAGAACATTGAATTTTAAATCTTTTGAAGAACCCAAAGGCACTTATGTTTCTGATAATGAACTAGCTGATGTTGATCTTGATCAAAATGATGTTGTGGGCCTGGGTGTTGATGTCTTGAACAAAACATCCGAAACAGAAAATATGATGCCCGATAAAGATAAATTGAATCATTGTGATCAACAAATTCCTGGTGCAAGTGATGGTCTGAATGTTTGTCCTCCTCCACCTGAGACAAATTTATCTGTTGCATGTGCCCCTTCCATGTACATTTCATCTGCTGGTCCAATGCCTTCATTGAGTCCTCTTACACAGGTTTGATTCATTAAATATTTGCTGGGACTCTGTGTACTTTCTGTTTAACCAAAATGTTGATTTTGATTCTTTTCCCTAATGGTTGCAGGGCTTGTACACGGTCGAGGCAAATCAGATGGTGCAAAGTATGTATCAAGCATCTAATTTAACTATTAATCAGCAACCTAATTCTAACATATTTGAGCCTTCAAATTATTACTCTAACCAACATCGTTCTCCCAGCCATGCTCAGTTCGTACAGGTAAGGTCTTTTGTAACTTCCTTCACAATGGCTATGTTTGTTTTACTTCACACCTAAAAATTATACATTTTAATCATTACGTTTTTTAAACTTTATCTCTTTTTCTTCTTTTTACACAATTTTCAAAAAAAAATCATCTAAAAACCAAAACAAACATACCTAATGTTTTGCATATTGTATATAATGCTTACACAAAACATGTTTCATTTGTACTTCTTTGCACAGGAGCCATTGATTCGTAACCAGTTCCCAGATCCTCTGTCTAACGCTACTCAGTTGAAGCGGGTAATGTATAGTTGGTTTAGTTGATAAATCAGTATACTATCAGTTCGGACAAGAATTGTGCTTTGTTGACTAAATGAAGTTGCTCCCTCATTGTGTATTTGTAGGTGATGGATGACAGCCAGCACCCACACTCATCTTCATTCATGCATTATAATCACAGATATAGAGCTGCTGGTGTTTAAAATATAAGCCGAGAGATACAGCCTCAGCATTGTCCAACATACCAATTTATAGAGAAGTCATTACAGGATTAGAATTTTTTGTACAAAACTGTAAAACTGATGGTTTAAGATTGAGCCAGTTCCCTTAGTGAGGCATAGAGAACTCGTACACCGCAAACAGTTGTACTATTCTCCGATTTCAAATTATAAAAATGAATTTGTAGTCTTATACTTGAAAATGTATATGACTTTTTCTTGCTTCATAATATGGCAATTAGTTTTTGTAACTTCCCACTGCTTTTGTTCTGCCTATAACTCCCATTTAATAGCTGAAAACGATGCCAATGCTACTTGACCTCAGGTCTAGGTCACACTTGCCTGTCGCTGTCGCTATCAGGGGCATTAGCTGCTCCACCTACACCTATGTGGCTGTGTTTTCCCTTTTCTTTCTTTGCTGGTGTGGTGATTGAATGAGAGAGAGGTGATATAGTGGCTTTCCTATTAAACAGGGTAGACGTGGACCCATGAAGGCTGTTGTCAGTCTGATATTTCAGCCTTGACCCAACCCCAATCCAGACTAGACCAATTTTGTCATAGGGAGTCATGACTTGGCTGTACAATGTTGGTATTATTCTTAGATCAGATAACTGAATGTTGGGACCTCTTGTCAACGGTATTTCTAGCTTAGGCCCTCTATGTTAAACTCATTAAATGAGACAGAGAAGATACCTTACTGTTTTTGAATGATTAGAAGCTTGCACAAGATGGGAGATTCAGAGTCAAGGTAGGAAGATTTGGTCTGTGCACGAGTGTTGATATTTCAATGTTAGTTTAGTTTCAGTCACTGTGTGGATATTTAATAAATGGTAAAAGAAAAATTATATTCTTGATGACAAATAATTATTTGTCACAGCACTACGCAAGTTCATTTAATTATGAACAATCAGTCTCTAACCACCATCATGACCAATATATAGCGTAGTCCATGTTTTTGGTGATCGTTGAATACTTAAAGTAGAAGTTTTTGCCAGTCTAATCAATCATCAAGCTTTGGTGCAAGGTATGGTTGCATCTGTTTGGTGACTTGATGATTGTTTTGTTTCAAATTTTGCACATCCTTCTTGGATTTTTATCAATTAATTCACTCCAAAAAAAATGTGTTTTTAATTTTGTTAAAGTGAAAATAAACATGGTCTGCAATATTCATGATTTTGTCACAGTTTTTGGTTATAAGAAAGTGTCATCAAACATGACAATAATATCGTCCAGCTAAAGTCCTCGTATAGTCGCTGTATACTTTTTCTTTTTGGTTCAACTGTGAGCCCCTGCACTAGCACAAGCAGAGTAATGAGTAATGGCCATCATGTTTACATGCGTAGTCACAAGCAAAAATGATCCAAATAAACTAACAAATACTAGCACAAAAACGACAGGTGGTAAGTTGATGCGTTTTTTTAAAAATTCATATGGTCATTTAAATTGAAAAATTTACTAATTTAATAGTCTTCAATTTCTAATAATAAGATGCTAAAAATGCATAAAATAATAAATATAAAAAATACTTAGATGTATTTTAAAACTTTTTTGTGTTATTATTAATTCTTAAATACAATATATTAATAGAATAAAACATCAAAAATAAAAATAATAAATATTAATCTAATTAATAGAAATATTAAAGGATACAAAAAAAATAATATCTTATTAAAATATATAATCATAATGCAGAAAAATTATAATAAAATCCATATATATTCAATATATCTTCAAATCAAAGGTGTTTCAAAAAACAACTCGTTTGACTTATAAATTGAAGACAAACTACGAAGGAAGAAAACAAAAATTGAATAGAGAAGAAGGCTAAAATTAGGGATTTATGATCTATTTATTCAAGAATTTGAAGCTGTGACTAGTTTTACAATTTTAATTGATTTTTTTAAAAAATAAATCAATTATAATTTTTAGTTTTTAGGTTTCATTAAAACCTTTTTATTGCTTAGTAGATGGTTGGCCAATTCATCTACCCAAGTCAAATCGAATCTTATAACACTAGATCAATGATCGTACCTGAAGCCTGTGTGCAATATAAATAAATAGAGCGGAAAAAGAAGAATTATTCCACACAATATATTGGAGAATGTGAATACTTAAGACAAATATATTAAAATATATAAAACAAAAATAAGAATATGTTCAAGACAATATTATTCCCAGTAATGCAGAAAATTTCTGCAAAAAAAAAAAAAAAAAAAACAAGTAGAATATAAGAGTGAAAGTCTCTAATATTTCCATCACAAATTATCTTTTAAAGTCTCTAGATTCTTTATCTTAAGATAACTAAATGAACACCAATAGTTGTATCGTAATCGTTTGGAGCTTACAAGTCCAAAACTATTTAGAGCACATTTTCATTATTGCATTCACAATAATTGTTTTAAGTGAGTGAATAATATTATTATTTTCAATTCTAGTTTTAAAAAAATATTAATAAATTGGAATAGAGAAATACACCTAATAAACAAATTAAGCCAGAAAACGAAATTGGTCCCAACTCCCAACCACCGTAACACCACGACCGCGCGTCATCCTCATTCATCTTCTTCAACACTCCAATAAATAAGTACGCTGCAGCCCCCCCTCGTTCCAAATTTTCTCTGCAATATCATGCTGAAATAAGAATAACCTCATCTACAGATCAACTTTTCAACTCCACTTTCTACAGTCATGAGACATGGGTAAGGCCGTCAAGTGGTTGCGTTGGCTACTGAGCTTCAAAAAGTCGCCAGCGAAGGAGAAGGAGAAGAAGAGCAAGTGGGCTTTCTCCAATCCCGATGGTAGTTCCGTTAAGTTCAAGAATCGGGTAGAAGACCCTTTGGCCAGTCCGTACTTCGCGGCATTGGATGGTGACAAGCACACGATCGCGGTGGCAGCCGCGACTGCGGCCGTGGCGGCTGCCCATGCCGCCGCTGAGGTGGCTAGGTTGACCAGTGGGAGGTCTAGCGGTGACCTGCGGGCAGTATTGGCCGCAGTCAAGATTCAGGCGGCGTTCCGAGCTTATTTGGTTAGTATAATTTTATGTCTTTTGTCTGGAAAAATAACTTCTTCTACTTTATTATAACCATCAAACGCATTTCTGACGCCCAAACATGGCCTATGAGTTTTATACTTGGCTGGTTAATTTCTACAATGGAAAGTTTAGCAACCTAAGAGGCTAGTGCCTCTATCCTGCTTTGGAATGAGATCTCGTCTTTTCTTTGTTGGACTTTAATTCCAAGCCTTTGTGTTGCGTGTATTATTCATTCATTTCATTCATTGTTGTGGAGATGACTGTTAAAGTAGGGTTGGCAGTGTTTTGGTAGCAATCCTTATATTATAACTAGTTTTGATCTCATTTGCTTGCAATAAGTGGCCTTACTAATAGATGGCCTGCAATTTTCGTCACCTGTAATAATAATTCAACAGTTCATATTGGGAGGCAATAGTCGATGTTCAAAGGTTGTGACACTTCACAATCATAGAGAATTGATTCCTTTGTCCTATACTAATGAAGGACTTTGTTCTATTTTCCGGAATGTAAAGGAAATGTTCTTTTATTGTTCTTGAAGTATCTGACGCCCTCCTTTATAAATATCTTATCAGTATAATCTAAAGGGAACTTCTCATCGGCTTTTTTGGTGGGAAAATTTGTAAATGTCTTCTTTATTGCAGAGACACAGTAGGGTCTTCTAATTCTAGAAGTTCTTAGTTAGAAAAAGATTATATTTGTTAGCCAGGATGTGTGATGATTTCCCATGTGTCATCTAGGCTAGGAGAGCATTGAGAGCCCTCAAGGGACTGGTTAAGCTTCAAGCCTTGGTAAGAGGCCACATTGTCAGAAAGCAAAGTGCAGATATGCTCCGTCGGCTGCAAGCAATGGTAAGGATTCAGGCAAGAGCCTCTGCTCATCGGTCTTGCACATCCGAGTCTTCTAATGGCACAATCGAATTCTCCAACTCCCATCATCCTGTGAGTGTTACTTCCTTTTTACTTAATTAAGCTCACCCGTCTTTTCTTGACTACAAAGCTTGCTGGCTGTGCAGAGTGCTGTTGTTATGTAAAGTTGTCCATACCTTCAACTCATATGTTGACATGTTTGGGGCATTCATTGATCCCCATTTTCAGTAGAGAAATAGATTGCAAAATGGATTAAATACTATAGACAGAAAGTTGAAGCCAATAGGAAGATGGAGGAGTATTTCGTGTCAATTATATCAACTCTGTTTCACATTGCCTACAAATTTTGAAGTTTACCCTAAAGTGCCAGAAAAGAGTGAAAGTTTCTGTATCCTGAAATGCAGCGGAATCATCTGAGATCAGTTACTGGCAATGGTAACAAACAAGAAAGCTCACAATTGGCTTCCAGATGGTTGAATCACTGGACGGAACATTGCACGTGGAATCACCTCCATGAAAGTGGGCGAGGCGACGACGAGAGATGCGATAAGATACTCGAAATAGATACTTGGAAGCCTTGCCAAAACACCAGCCGAGGTCACAGAAAGGTTCCCACTCGCCCATATTCAGCATGGAACAGCAGGGGCCATGACTGCTCAAGAATTCGTCCCCCATCTAGACTGTCCTCAAAACCGAATCCTAATGCATCTCCCGATGAAGTCTCATCTGTAATATCATCAAAGTTTCCTCCATATAGAGATGAAGTTGCAGCGTGGACCACCAACAACAGCCCAAGACTGCATTCGGCTTCATCCAGACCAAGCAGCAAACTGAGAGGTCCGTTTACTCCTGCAAGAAGTGAATGCTCAAGAAGCCTGTTTGGTGATTACCCCAGTTACATGGCGAATACGGAATCATCCCGGGCTAAAGTAAGGTCTTGGAGTGCTCCCAAGCAGAGAATGCAGTTTGGAGAGCTTGGACGGGGTGCGAAATTTGGCCTCCGCTCTTGGGAATCAGCAGAACCTATTCCCCGAAAAGGCTCCGCTTCACCAGCTAATGACATGAGCAACAGTTTTCTGTACACCGGTCGTGCAAAGAGGAGAGGAACTGTTTCTGGCCATAGGCTGTAGTGATGGATGGATCTGTATGAATGAGTCTTCCGAGAAGATTCACATGCATTCATCAGAAAGACATTGTTGTTCTGGATCGATAGTAAGAAGCAATAAGGAAATCGAGGAGTTTGAAAAGCATCCCACATTGTTGCTATATTCAACACAGTGGTGCGAGAATTTCTGAAGATAAATTGAGTAAACTCTGGACTCTTGGTAGAATTTTTCTGCTCCTCCCATCAGGGATCATATCGATCGCCATGATTTGTTCTTAAGATTACGTTTTCTTTTGTATTTATTTTCTTCTTCTTCTTTGTTTTCTTGTTGACCAAAAAAATTGGATAACACCAAACAACAAATACGTACGCTTCATTCTATTCTTGAAGAGAAATGACATTACAACAGTTCTGCGTGAGCTTATTGCTGTTGAGCGCTTCACTCTGAGCTCCTTCACCTTTATAGCCAACCTAATGATCATCCGAAACTAATATCGATAAAGATTTGTTTACAAAACAACTACATCATGAAAACGCACTGAGATTTCAGGAATGCAGAAATAAAGGGGAAAAAAGGGAAAAGGACGAACACAAAAATAAAGCAGATGCATGCATTGTGGCTTTCTGTTTTGTTGCGCTCGCTTTCTGCCAACTTGCCCCATTTGACGACTCGCTTTCTTTCGGAATCAATAGAAGTAATAATAGCAGCACTGTAACAACTGCTCAAGGCCTTTTCAATTTTCCTTACATCTGAAGCACAGCCCGTGTATCCCCAAAAAATCACATGATGTTTCGTGTGGAGTGGGACAGCATCATAATCTTTCCATTCTGAAAAGGTTTTTGAATGGGTAGAATCACCAAAAGGAGATCAAAAAAAATATATGCGTATATATGTATGTACGCATAAGATAAATGGCAGCGAAAAACAACATTATTCTTTCTTTAGGTCAGTGTTGTTCCACACATTATAAAATGTGCATCAGAATACTGAGGCGGTGTTTGGTAACAAGGTTTTGAAATTTAAGAATTATTTGGATTACGAATTGAAATTTAAGAATTATATCCTTATTTTATATTTTAAACTTTTTATTTCTACTCTATCTTTAATATATTTTATGTTTAATTTTTATTTTCTTTCTATCCTTCATTACACATCTTTCCAGAGCTATCTTTTTAATTTTTCATCTATACTATTTCCATGCTATTACATTGTACAATATTTGCGTTTTAGACTAACCAAAATTTTCTTCCTTTTTCTCTCCTTTTTCTACTAATTTATAGCATTTATTTTTCTCTGATACTTTCATTGTTTTAAACTCTTTTTTATATTCATTTTTTATTTTCTAATATAATTTTACTTTTGAATAATTTTATTTTTATTATTTAAAATATAATAATTTTGTAATATATAATAATTAATAAAAATATTGCTTTTATTAATAATTTTCACATATAGAGTATATTTTCAACGGTGGATTTTTAATTTTATGCATGTTAAAAATGGCTCATATATCATTATGAAAGAAGACGCAAACCCAAGATTAATTATGATAACGATAAATAGTTCAATTACTGAATTAAACAAATGTATTATAATGAATTATTCAATTTCAAACCCAAGATGGATAATTTTGAATCTTAATTTGATCTAAGTTGCAAACCAAACTCCACCTTTGTATTATTCAGAATCTCGTATGGTTATGTTTGTTTGCTTGTTTTGATGGGTTTGCAATCTATAAAAATTTTAACAAACCAAACATGTGATAATACAATATTTTTTATTTAAATTTAAATTCAATTTTCTCTCTTTTGGCTATGTTTGGAAGCCACAATTCAATCTCTAATTATCTTTCAAACTTTATACAACCAAAAATACTACTCAACAAAATTTTCATTCAAATTCACATTTAAAATTTTCTTATTTTACATATATAACTATTTAATTTTTTTAATTATTATATTTATTTACAATCAAATAAATATTTATATATATACATGAATACAATCACGTGTATATATATATATATATATACTCTAAAAAATTCATTATTCTTATATACTATTACACCGACTAATCACTATTATCTATTTAAACTATATTCAAACAAATATAAACTTTCATTTTATTAAAATTTTATAATCAAATATACTACTTTCCTGATACAATTCTCACTAAACACTATTTTCAACAAAATCCTTCTTCCAAAGATGGAACCTATATACATATACATACACACAGATATATAATTTAATTATTATATTTATTTATAATCAAATCAATACATTTATATTCATCTACATTCACATTTTATACATCCATATCATACTAACTACATATATTAACGTATCATTGGATCGATATTATATTTATTATATACGCATAAATGTATAAATTGAAATAAATTCAGAATTTTATCATAATCAAAATTTTATAATTTAACATGATTTTATACCCAATAAAATTTTCAATATTTCCCATTCTCATCAAAATTGGCCAACAAACACAGCCATCATTATGCCACAAAGTATAGACATATGAAATGAATCCATATTATGAAGCAAACTTCGCTCACACTGACAGAATGGTACTGTCTCAAACTTTTGTAGACAACATAGTCACACTCTTTTTTTGACTGGTATTATTAGTCATTCATACACGTAGTTGGCAGCGCATGAGTTGTCTACATCAAATACAAGTGATCACCTGATATTACAGTTAGTGTGACTGAAGAGTTTGCCTGCTCATGTCGGTTGCCTTTTCTTCAAAGAGTTGAACGTACTCTTAAAAATGGGACCATGAGTCGTCTGACTCTTTTTAAATATACTCAAGAAATGGAAAATAGTTATACTGCAGATCAAAGAGGGCCACTGGAATTTTTTTTTTTACTATGTTTGTTTTCTAATTAGATTGGGAAAAAAATTTGGGTGATTTGGATATAAATGAAAATTATATTAAGTAAAACATGTTAGGGCCACTAGAGTTGCTTAGTAAAATATGTTGGCACAAAGGATTAAGTACAGCAAATCCTTTCAAAAAGGAATAAGACAAAACACAAACCAGACAAATGCACGAACAGATGATCTGACACATATTTCAAAAGCAGGAATAAAAAATTACAATTTTCAAGATTTTCAACAACAATAAAACAATAGCTGTTGAAGACAATTTAATGAAAAAGGCAATGTAAAACAAAGCAAAAAAGTAGCCTGGACAGGAGCATCCAGACCCCTGACAGTAGCCAATGGCCCCCACAATTTGCTTTCTCAAAGCCAGTTATCTTACAGTTTCTTTTTTTAATGTGTATCACGATATTTTATTTCAAAAAAATAAAATGCCAAATCTATACCTATTTGTTTTTTCAAGTTATGGCATCCGATTTTTGGATGTCCAAAATTATATATACCGGAGAAAAAACTTTGGCGCATATTGTGCAATGTTAAATTTTGTTCTTAGTCTTACAATGTGCACACAATACAAAAAATGCTCCTTCTGTTTTACAGCTCCCGGTTTTTTCTCTCCAAATTGATAAAAAATTTTATTCACTCCCATTGTAATCAAGAAAATGCTCCCGTTTCTGTTTAGATTCGAACTTTTTCAAATTTTCCTTTATTTGTTTGAAAATCTTGTTCAATGACAGTTGACCCACTGTTTATCTCCATTTTATTTTATTAGTATTAGTATTATAATTATTATTCAAAAAGAAATCCTCACCATCTGCAAAATCCATTAGTATTTACATGATCTATCTGAAAGATTTGGTGTGAGGTAGAAAGCTGGTAGTAATTTAATATTCCATTCATTTTTCTGGAGGGATACACAAGCAATGGGGAATTCATTTGGGTGCTCGGCTTCAGGAGAGAGGTTGGTGTCAGCAGCAAGAGATGGAGATGCTGTAGAGGCAAAGATGCTGTTGAATTGCAATCCATGCCTTGCAAAGTACTCCACTTTTGGTGGCTTGAACTCTCCTCTCCACTTTGCTGCTTCTAAAGGTCACAATGAGGTGAAAAACTCACCTTTTTCAATCCTTGGATTCTTTCAGAATAGACACTTTAGTGTGTGTGTTTACATACATACATACATATATATATATATATATATTTTATTTTCTTGAGGGTTGATTCTGTCCACGATGTGGGTTTTGTTGGTTGTCTTGATTTGTGAAAGTTCGGATTTTTAGATTGTGGTATTGTTGCTGGAGAATGGAGCTGATGTGAATTCAAGAAATTACTGTGGCCAGGTAAATTTCATTTTGGGAAAAGAGTATTTGCTTGTGTTCTGGAGCATGAGTTTGTTTTCTCAATCCCTCTTTTTTCAGAAATGATTGTTAGCGTGAGAATTATGTGCTAATATATTCGATAACTTTAAACCATCTGATACTGATTTTGATTGTTCAAATGTTTTGAGATTGTACGGTTGGGATTTTTTTCTTTGAAGAACAGATCATTGCTGGATCTATGTTGAATGAGTCTCTAAGTTTCTTAATTGTTTCTGCAGACAGCATTGATGCAAGCATGTCGATGTGGGCACTGGGAAGTTGCTCAAAGTCTTCTTCTCTTCAGATGTAATGTGAGTTTTCCATTTAAATACCTTTACACTGTGTTTGGTTCTTGGAATTGGGAGAGGAAAAGAAAGAAAATGTCAAGGAAAATGATTTTAGTTGTTTGATTAAAAACAAAAATTTTATAAAAAAGATATAGTTTAGTGAAGGAAAATTCATTTTCCTTGCAAAATGGTAAGGAAAATTATTTTAACTCTTATTCTTCTTTCAAAAATTTTGCCAATCCTCTTTCTTTTATTTTTTTCTTCATTTTTTTCTCAAATTATAAAAAAAAATTATTTTTAAGTTTTTTGTTTGATTTTATTTATTTTTTCTTATTTTTTTCATTCCTTACTGAAATCCTTTCAATCAAATACATTATAGAATTTTAAATTTATTTTTTTTTCCCTCCATTTACCATTTTTCTTTTCACTTTGAATTCCTAAAATCAAACATACTCTTATTCTTCTTCTCTTTTTTGTGGAAAACTGTTGAGGAAGTTTTGTAATTTGATATATTTGATCTTTGCATAGAGAAGCAAAAATTATGGGCTTGAGACTCCTATGTTATTACAGTCTTAGTTGTGATTTGAGTGCTTATATAGTATTCAATGAGTGGTTGCTTATATCTTGTGATGTCCTGTTTTGTGTGACTATCAGGTCACTCGAGCAGATTATCTTAGTGGGAGGACTGCTCTCCATTTTGCAGCCATCAACGGCCACATCCGGTGTATGAGATTAGTGGTTTCTGATTTTGTTCCAAGTGCTCCATTTGAACTTCTGAACGATCAAACGATTGCTGATAGAAGTGATGGTTCTAATCGTAAAGCCAAGTATGAATCGAGGTTCGTGCTTTTTCAGCATCCATTTTTACTTTATTTTCTTCCTCATCAAAATTATGTCAAAATGGAAACCTTAGCAATTGTGAAGTTATGCTCATAGACAAGTTTGGCATATTTGTGAATGGTTTAATCCAGTTTTAGTAGAAATATGAAATAATCATAACAAATGTCAGAATGGAAATGGTTGGTGTGATTCTGGAATTGTGTCAACTTTGTTAATTGAAGTTCTCTGCTTTACTTTTCCATCTTTTAGAGAGGATTTTATTCGTCACGATAAGAAACAGTGAGGATTTTTTCAGTTGAAACTTTGGTTTGTTCAGTTAACTAAATGAAAAATTGCTACATATAGCTTGGCACTGAAGATAAAGGTAATTAAGTTAAAATGGCTAAAAACCTAAACCTTGTAGCTGTTACATCTTCCATCTTACATTGCAGTGCTCTCTCAAAGTTTGTAAACAAGGCTGCTGATGGTGGCGTTACTGCTCTTCATATGGCTGCCTTGAATGGATATTTTGACTGTGTTCAACTCCTTCTCGACCTCCATGCAAACGTGGCAGCTGTGACATTCCATTATGGAACATCAATGGATTTGATAGGTATGTTCCTTGATTATAGATAATATCTCTTTAGTAGTAAGTTCATCAGCTTAATCTATTTTGCATTCATATTTTCATAGGAGCTGGAAGCAGTCCTTTGCATTATGCTGCATGTGGAGGAAATTTGAAGTGCTGCCAGGTTTCTAATTCAATCTTCATTAACTTTTGATTTTCAACAAGAAGTGCCGAATGAAGTTCTGTGCCTACGTTTTCTTGAAATTAAGGACTGACATATTACTCAAAAACTCTTGACAATTCTGCTTCTGCAGATACTTCTTGCCAGAGGTTCCAGTCGTTCATCATTAAACTGCAACGGGTAATGCACTGTAAATATGTTCTTATAAAGCCTATTCGTGTGCTACAGTTGATGAACATATCTGTCGTTCCAGGTGGGTTCCTCTGGATGTTGCAAGAATGTGGGGACGTCATTGGCTTGAGCCACTGTTGGCACCTCATTCTGAATCTCCAATCCCAGTGTTTCTGCCTTCTAATTATTTATCCTTGCCACTTACAAGTGTGTTAAATATAGCTAGGTAAGCTGCAAGAACATTTGATCAGTATTTACTGCTTAAAGTAGTGTTGTCAGAACTGTTCTTACTTATTTGGAAGTGGCAGGTACCGGTTAATGCATGCTAGGAATGAAATCTTTACTTATTTTAACTGTTACATTCTTTTTGCCTCATTTGATTATGTTTTTCTTTCAACACCGAAAACTCTGGATGCTTGCTGCAGAGACTGTGGATTGCAGTTCTCAGCTACTGCTTCAGATGATGTTGAAATTTGTGCTGTTTGCCTGGAGAGAGCTTGTAGTGTGGCTGCTGAAGGTATGGATTCTGTTTACGCCAAACATACTTTTCTTGATCTGAATTATGTGTACGTTGTTCTCATCTTCCTAGTTTGTTTTCTTGTACAAATTTTTACATTCTTGTTGATTCCTGCTTTGCGTTGTTCATCAACTGGATGCAAGAATCCTTGATTCACCTGAGCGGTATTGCAGAGTGCAGTGATTATATGTTGAGACCTAGTTTTTGATTTCTTTGTGGAAGATTTGAAATTTGAACATACATACATACATACATACATACATACATAGAGATATATACATATATACCTTGCCCCAGGACGAGCGAACCTCCGTAAGATAATAGATTTCGTTAAAAAAAATGATTCTCTTCAGAACTTCAGTATATGTCTGGATGCAAATTTTCACTCATCAAAATTAATTCTTTCAAACATACTATACATTAAAATAATACTTTTGCTACTCTCTTTGTTCATTAAGTTTACGTGTCAAATATTCTACCTTCAAAATTTTCTCTTTTTCGGAACTTTCAGGGTGTACACATGAACTTTGTGTAAGATGTGCTCTCTACCTTTGCTCAACCTGTAACGCTCCTTCAGAATCATCGACACCACCCGGTTCGATACCCTGTCCTCTTTGTCGACATGGCATTTTGTATTTTGTCAAATTGCCTGGCTCGTCAGCTAAGGATGTTAAATTACCTTCATCGGTTAGTTTATGCACACCCTGCATGCTTCACCCTAGAGAAGAAGAACAAGAAACATCGAGGGATGCTCATTCAACAGATATGAGAAAGAACCGTGTGCCTTCTGTTTCTTCAGATGTTTTTTGTCCAGTCACTTGCAGTCCTTTCCCTTCCATCGCTCTTCCACTGTGTACATGCAGTGAAGGGCCCTGTCCTAATTTTGATTCTGGAGAAAGCGAACCCCACGAGGAGTCTCCTAGTCGATCACACTCTGTATCAGGTGAACAGGGAAAAATGGAAGGGATGAGATTGGAGAAGACAACATGTTCAAATATGTTTTGGAGCAGAAGAAGCTGCAGCCGGGAGAATCAGTGCAACGCCGAAATAAATGCATGAGCACTCTAGCAAGTCGTACTCGTATGCTATTATGGATGGGGTATTAATTCAAGCTGGTTTGAAATTATAGGCCACGAAAACATGGAAGGTGATGAGTGTTTCTGGATTGGATTTGTCTGTTTCATTTTCTTGTCTTCGAGAGACAAAACAGTTCGGTAAGTCTTGTTCTCCACGCCACCACTTTCTCAAGGTTGCTCTAATTTAGATGTCTTTGAGGAAGCTTGTAAATCCGTACTTCAGAATAGGATGTTATCAGTAGACATGGATTGATTGATTGTCTGATCTAATTCTGCATTATGTGATGTGATACCCCCGCAGTGATTAGGTTTGGTAAACATGGATTCAAGATATTCATGCTTTCATATACATTTTGGGAAGGTGAAATGGAATCCAAACTGTTATATTTTTGTACCCTGTTGCACCTATGTGGTATGAATATAAATTGTTCAATCTGCTCTTATCAGTGTTGGCTTATGTTTGGTATCTGATTATTCGACTCCAGATAGTCAGTGTAAAGGGTAACGCACACTGAAATTTATATAAGTTAGTTTGACATTAGCACCATTAAAAGCAACAATTTGTGAATAGTGAAGAAACGCAATAGTTAAGATTATCATTATTGCTGCATAAGGCTTTATGTGTTCGTAACTCCTTTATTTCTTCAACTATGGTCAATGCATTTTTGATTATTCAATTTGAAGGCGATGGCTTTAGCTCTTCAAATACTACAAATTCCTATTTGCTTTGAAGCTTTTAGATTTGAAGTTCTGTTCAAGGGATGACACGTAAAGCTTGAAGAATAAATCAACATCTTTTTGTGATTATCTTTGGAGAGATATATAGGTAGTTTAGGATAAACATCCTAATCTTATTAGATATGTTTTGGATGATTATTAGATATACATTGTAGATTGGTAGAGGCAAGAATAGGAAGGGAATATGAAAGAGTTGAAGGGATGCAAGTGATGAATTCAATCTGAAATTTTGAGATGTAAAAGACGAAAAGGTCAGAAACAATCAACGAGTATTTCGATAGGCTTTTTGGCATTTCTAAAGACTACTTGGTACCCTTCTTTTTGATTCTAGAATAATTCAAAAGATTTTAGTCACTACTGGTGAAAAATTTGAAGCTACAATTTTATAATTGGACAACTTGGGAGATTTGTCAAATAATACCTTGGTAGGATTGTTGAATGCATTACAAGTACAAAAATAAAGAAGGTTTATGAGAGAAGAAGGATTTGTGGAGGGTGCTTTTCATGTGGAATCACAGAAGTATGACAATAAGGTGCATTCTTAAAACAATAACGAACGAGCTTATTTAATATGATTTACCCTATAAAATAGGACATATTTTTATTAATTTTTATAGTTTACGCTTGGATGAAATCATATAAGGAATAATTTTTATATTTTAAATTTAAATTAAATTGTATTAAAAACCGCACTAGACCGCAAAATAGTTTGACTTTTGAAACTACATCAAACCACGTCAAACCATATAGTAATTTGATTTGAAATTAGTTGGAAAAAAAATCGAAATTACACCATAATCACCTCTAATATTGGCTTTGTTTGGTTAGTTGTTACACTTACATAATATTCATCAACATTAAAAATTTTTACAAATTAAATATTTGCTCCACGTGTAATTCAGTGAATCCTATGCCACCCTTCTTTAAATATTTCCAGTATACAACAAGACAGCATAAATTCCATCGACAAATACTCTTTCCACATCAAGGAATTGTCAAATTCATGTGTATTTTTCTTTCTCAGGAAGCTGCTTGTCGATCTCCCAAATTGTTCTTTGCCATCGTCATGGGAAATGAAACAGGTAGATTTTTCAAAGACAGTGACAAGAGGCTTAACAAAATATCAAGTCTATGCTTGTTTTCTACATCTCCATCTCTTAACATTTTATGAAATTTTACGCAACTAAAAGGGCTATTCAACAATATTTATTTAAATTTAAATTCAAAATTTTCTTCTCTTACATGTATAATTAACTAATTATTTTTTTATCATTACATCTAATTATAATTAAATTAGTACCTATTTATATCCATGTATACTCACGTTTATAACTTACAAGTTAATTATTACACATATGTACTATTATATTTTTTAATTATTATTATACTGCTTTTTGGCCTATGCCTTTAGGCATTATATTTTTATCTACACTTGTGATTGCGTCGCATGGGCATTAATTTTTCAGAAAATTGAGTAAAAATGTATACAATAAACATCATCTCCCACAAAAACCCCTCTCCCAAACACAGCCCAAGACCCAAGTTATTCATTTTTTCTCCCTTTAATTTGGTCAATCCTTTTGGCAAAGATCCATCCAGCAGGTTGCCCCATAGTAGTTGTTAAAACACTGGTGATGTTTTATTCTGTAATAACTCAAAAAAAGGGGGCAAATATCAGATTATAAAGGAAAGCACAATAGTTAAAGCTCAAACACAGTGCCTAGGTTGTCAAACACTGATGATGTTTCATTTTGTTATACTTGCTTCTGGTGCATATCTGTTCTGAGTTACTGACACAGAAAACGTTTTTTAAGGGTCTGATTCCCACCTGGAGGAAAATTTCAAAATAAAACTGATTGATTTAACTTTCCACTGCTGTTGGCTTCAACTGAAGTACATTTCATGTTACAAAAATCCGCATACTTCATGACTAGCATCTAGCCAAAAACAAAATAAAATAAAATAAAGAAAAAATTGGTATCAAAGCCGTTGCTTTGAAAATCCATTACAAAGCAAGCAACGCAGTGTTTGTTGATCTTACTTTCCTCCCTGAATTCTTGTCCTGATCTGAATCAATTGTGGAGAGGATTAGATACTCCTGGGACAAGACGTCGGACCACAACATGCACTGTCTTCCTATCACTCACCTCCAAATCTGCATAGGGAGAAGCTGTTCTCAGACCGTATTCTTCGCTTGCAGGACTACCGATGTGTCTGCAATCTGATGTGAGAACCAGTGCCTGAAGAAATATGGATATGATCATAAGAAACTGGAACATGGTTAGAATTCTCATAGATGAATTAATGGGAAATAAATCTAGAGCAATAGTTTCCAAGTCATGTTGAAGATGCTGGGTATAGTCAAGTTGGAAGGCTACTTATAAGGGAAGTGGGATACTGTTGAACCTTTGCACTATTTTTGGTTTTTGCAATTTAAGAAGGAAAAGAAAAAAAATTTAGGTAATATGATTTTGATTGTTTAGTTAGGAAGAAAATTTCTAAAAAAAAATTAAAAATAAATTATAATTTAGAGAAGGAATAAAACTATTTTAACTCATAATCTTCTTCTAAAAATTTTACTAATTCCATTTCTTTTATTTATTTTTTATTATTTTTTTCAAATTACAAAAAAAATTAATTTTAAATTTTTATTTGATTTAATTTAATTTCTTTTTTCTTTCTTTATTGAAAAATTTTCAAATAAATACTATACAAACTTTTAAATTATTTTTTAAATAAATAATATATAAAAAGAAATAATAAAGGTTCTAAGAGAAGAAGAGATGGATAAAATTATTTTTCTCTCATTTTGTCTCACTATGTTATGAGAAAAATGATTTGTCCTTGGTTTTAACTATATTTTTCCTCAACTTTTCTTTTTTCTTATTATTTTCCTTATTAATCAAATAACTAAAATTGTTTTCTTTACCATTTCTTGTTCCTATCAAAATCCTTGAACCAAACATAGTGTTAGGAATAATGGAGAGGCAACCTGACGGGCATCTTGCGGGCTTCTCTTTAGGATTCATACAACGACATAGTGGCCAGAATGATCACTGCAGCTATCACCCAATTGGCAATATTTTGTGTTAAGTCTAACATGACTTGATCAAATGTCGCCTATTTTCTGTATTTCATTCCTCATGATTCACAGTGTCATCCTAATGCATAGGATAGATACATCAACAAAAATTCTGGACCAGTTTCATGTGTTTGCTCATGTCATTGGATTAGCATCAAATAATAGGGACACAATTCTTCGGTAGTAATACATGATAATAAGAGCACACACTAATAATCGTCAATTTTTATTCTATTCGTAGGGAAGCTTCACCTGTTCGTCCAATGCTTTACCTATACCTTTCAGTTTCAACCATTTTTTTCCCCCATAATCTAACTCATATCTTGTTCTGTTTTCAATATCCCTTTTTTGAATTATTCTCTTCTTTCGTTTGTGGGGAAAAACCATTTCTACCAAGGAATGCTGTTCCCTTCTTCAATCTCTTGATCACTGATCAGTAAGCTCTTAACGTACTCTCCACCTTAAAATTTGGATTTTGCAACAGAATTCTTTATTAAAGGAACAGAAAAGGACGAATTAGAAGTTTAAAAACTGGTTATTCTGCGAGAAAAGAAAACTAAAACCTATACGAATGAACTGAAAAGCTCCTCCACATAAAACTCCCCAGAAATTCCATGGATCACAAATTTCTCGGATGAACACAAATCCGGCGCAGCAATTCCCACTCCATTAATAGCCAGAGTTTCTGAAAATTTATCTACCGTCAGATCATAGCCAGGAAGGAGTGTCGACATGGGTGACTTCTCCGCTGCAGCCAACTCCACGTAAGTAAGCTTCTGAGGCAGAATGTGAAGCCTCACGATTCTGTCCAGAAATGGCGAAGGGGATGCGATGAACCCAGAATTCGAAGGAGCAAAGACGGTCACGGAGCTTAAATTCTCGTAATCTTGAAGAATCCCATCAAGAGCTGCGTTTAATCCAACCGCGAAGGAGACAAACCCATTCGAGCTCAGCAATCTGACAATCCTCGTCCACTCAACCGCCGGATCAGTTGCGACGGAGACAAGAAGACTGGTCTCGTTGAAAGAGCTGCAAAACGGCGTCGTTGGAACGGCATCGAAAGGCGCAAGAACGCCGTGCACCGAAAGCGGCCCTTCAAGAAACAAATCGGGGTGAGAAATCCGCACGTTGTTAATCATGATCGAGCCCGTTTTGGCGTCCCTCTTGGTGACGACCAAGTTCTTGTTGTCCACAAGGGTTTTGAAGCAGAACCCCGGTGGTTTCTTGGAGAGCTCCGCCATGGACAGAGTGGAGGGAGTGGCATGGGAGCGGAGGACCTGCCGCATTGCCCACGGCGGGATGGAGATATTTGAAATGGCGGCATCTGGGATGGCGAAGATCGTGGTTTCGGGACTAGAGAAGAAGAGCTCCGGCGAGATTTGGAGGAGGGTGGCGATTATGTGGAAGCCGCCGTGGCCGCGCAGGGCCCTGGAGGCGTTGAATGCCAGCCCGCGGGCCGGAAAAAGTGGATAATCGGGCCTGGAATGCTTCGTTGTCGTGATGGATATAAAGGCGAGGGCGACAGACACGGCCAAGTAGAAAGGGGCGTGCCACCAGTGCGAACAGGAGGAACTCGCCATTGCAGTGCTGTGAAAGCTGGCGGATTATCGTGAGAGAGAAACCCAAGGGGATTGTGTTACCTTATTGGATATGAAAAATGACACGTGCCATAAGGCATCGCTTTTGAACTTGTTCTCCTACTAAAATGCAGGAAGTTTTTAAGTCTTCTCACAAGGAAATAAGAATTGCAGGTGCTAATAGAACACTTGTCAGGCCTTGCATATGTAAAAAGGCAATTATACTTCGCAGCCCCGGCAAATCTTCCAGATAAAATTTCCTAACAATGAAGAAATAAATTAACATGACATCCAAATTTGCCTTATTGTAATAGTAAAAACCTTAGCAGGCAGATTTTCTGTACATCAAGTCTTGAGCATGCATGATTAATTTGCAGCCAGCCACAGGAAGCTTGTTCTATTTATCATCTTCCTATACCAGTCTTTATTTAGTTTTGCCGCTTCTGCCACATATTTAGTTAATGCCGACTATCCGGAGAAGAAAGGGGTGGGACTTGGGACTTGAGAGCATAGGATCTATTTCCAAATGCTATATGCTCAAATTGCAAGAGAACTCACTTCATCTACTTTCCAAAGATCCTCCTCATATTTGTACCACCTCATCAGCCCTTCATCCTTCCTTGCTCGCTGGCACATGATGCACGAATCACTCATGCACGTCAGAAATTTCTTCAACCTACTCGCTCTTTCAAGAATCGATTTGTCAAGCTCTTTGACAACTTGTCTGGGTGCAGGGCTCGGAGGGTTGTCAACCAATAGGCAATGAGAGATGTTCAGCACTTCTAGCCCTTTCAGGTCCTCCAAGATTACGATCAGAGCTTGCTTAACCACCATCGAGCACTGAAGGCTCAGAACTTTTAAGTTGGGTAGATATGCAGCCAGGGTGGACGCGAAGTAAACGTCGCAGGAACCCATGACCTTAAGTTCTGCAAATTTCTTGCAACTTCTGCTAATCTCCTCCATGAGATATGGGGGGTTTGATATGGTAGGCATCGTTAGCGACTCCAGATCTTGCCACATGCCAACAGCTCGACATATGCCTATCCTTTTTATTCTGTTCCAGGCAGGCATGACTAGGCGCTTGAGACATGGGCACCTGCAATGCAAACAGGAATATGACATTCATTTCTATAAAACCTACCAATATTAGAGTACGGTTCATCATTTTCAAATAACAAGCAGAACCAACAAGATTAGGTGAACACCGGAATATCCTTTACTAAAGTAAGCTACAAGAACTGTGGCATTATCAGATGATAGATCAGGCAATTCAAGTTAACAAGATTGGTTTGGAAGTTGTAATACTCCAGAAATACCACTCACATTAACTCGATAATGACTTATCCAATTTTGACTCAATCCCCAGTCTCGAGCCTTCTTTTGGTAAATATATTGATGGCATTCAAGTTGTAGAAAGAACGTCGCAAGAGGAGAACAGAACAGTGATGACAGCATAATTTCGCGGCATATGTTAAACCATAATACCTAATCCTACATCAAAGGAGAAAGTGCTTGTGACATACCTTTCGGCTGTATACGCCAACTGTTCATCATTCACATACATATTATAGTGAAAAATCAAGGTTGTTATGTTTCGACAGCTGAGATTTAAAGCAATCTTCAAAACTTGTGTGAACATTTTATCAGATCGAGCATCCACGTACACATACGGCTCTAATGGGATTTTGATAAAGTTTGACTTCAGCAGTGACATGTCAAGCGTCTTCCAGAGCAAAGGGTCGCAAGCTGCCATTCTCCAGGTGTGACAAACATGGCCAATTCCAGAGGTCCGCTGAAATATATTCAGCTTCTGGAAAATCATGAACAAAACATCAATATCCATATCCTCCCATCTTCTTGAAACTGAGTACACATCCTCCATCGCACAGGCTTGTCAAAACGCCGCAACAAGTCTTAAGGGCGTTACCAGGCCTACAAGGAAACGACAAAAGATCACTACAATGTCTCCAAAAATTTTTAGCCGTCATTTTATGCTCGTAATTCCATATAACTAACTATCCACTTGCAGCTCATACAGCTCCTCTGTAACATTCTGTTCAAAACAAAGTTAGAGAAAACCTTCGTTGAACCAAATTGAATCAGATCCTATGGTTCCACGGAAGCACAAGAATTCAAGACACAAAATTAATGCAGCATGACTGAACCTATAAGATCCAAACTATGCAGCATATAACTTAAGTGAATCAAGAAGTTATCTTAGGCAGAATATGCAGCAAGATTAGATGATATATAATGTGTCTCTTCAGAATCAAATACTCATCACCCTGTGTACAAATACTGCAAAATGAAACATCTACTTTCCCCAGTCGTCTCAGTCCAAATTCGTTGTACTTAAATGCCAAAATTAAATGTTAGTTAGGTACCTGATACATTAATAAGAAATTTCCAGATTCGTTTTTCTGCAAATGCAATGCCTCTTACAAGAAATTGACATATGTTATCCTGTAAAACCAGAAAGCGAGTAGCTGATATGACGCGATAATATAGAATTTACTGTAATACAACATTAACATCGAAATTCAAAAAACAAATGATTCATTTCATAAACAATTCCACAATAACACGGATCTTTTTCTCATGAATCTAGCACAAATACGTAAGACCACACAGCACCAAAATAATGAAATTAAAAAAAAAAAGAATATAAGAGCAGCAGGAGGGCACAAAATCAAGATTCACGTAAAATTCCAGAGAAAAAGATTAGCAAATCTTCGGACCCGAAATGCATTTACCTAGAAAATTCCTCGACCCGACATCTTAAGGAAATACGAATGCGCAAACCCAGATTATCCCGAGAAACCAAATCAAACACGGAAAACCCTTTCATTTCTTCAAGAAAATTTATCAACCAAGAACATTCGAGAATCAACGTTCCAGCCCTTGATCAACTTACCAACACTCCCAACAAAAAAAAAAAATTGTAGACCCACAAGCGAAAAATGAGTAATTAACGAAAAATGCGGCCGTATTTACCTTGAAATTTCACGGATGCTTGCGAGTTCCTTCTGTTTATGATGTCTCGAGCTTTACTTTAGACTGTCTGAACGTTATTTTGCTTTGTTGAAATTCAGGGGGCCGCAGGAGTAGCGAAATTGGGGTGGGAGAGAGAATCGGATTCCTTGGGCGGTTGAAATGACTTGACAAGCCCTGAATTAAGGCGGATATAACCACCTAGACAGACACCCAACGTTCATAGTCATAAATATACATCTGAATTTCTGACACAAAAGCTGGCTCCCCTTTGTAATTATTGCCGGTCCGCTCGCCGTCACGCCTTTACCCATTTGTGCAGTCCATTTTGTTAATGCATTACAACGTTCTCATTTGGCTATGCATGGATGAATATTTTGTATGGGAAAAATATTTTTATGGAAACAAAAAAAAAAATTATTTGTTTAAATTTAGGTATTTATGTGTATGTCTGCGCGCGTGCATAAATAAATTATATAATAATATAAAATAATGTCATATTACATAAAAATAATAATTATTTTTTTAAGTATAAACATGTGTATGTAAATGTGTGCCAACATATAAATGATGCTTGCATCAATTAAAATATTTTTTTTATCAACGTACTATTCATTAAAATAATATTTTTTTTATTAATTTTATAATAATTTAAAATTTTTGAATTTAATATTATTGACATAAAATTTACATCCAATCAAAAACATAATAATTTGATTGAGATATACATGTGTATTTAACTTTTAAATGTAAATAAAATTTTTGTTTAGTAATATATTTAAATTATATAAATTTTGATGGAATAAAAATTGATATAAATTGTGAAACAAGCAGTGTTTGTTTACGTTTTATCCAAAATAATAGATACATTTTAATTATTATATATTTTAAATTTTTATTTATTTTACCTGCATGATTAAAAGAAATCTACATGCACATTTAATAATGAAATTAAACATAACTACATGCTTTTGTACACTAATGTTATTTACACTTTGTCCGAAACATTTATAAAAAGTGAAAAATAATGTTATCCTTTCTTCCTTTTAATTATACTTACACATCGAATTATGAGTCACAAAAATTCCAAATCAAATGATTTTATTCTTACTAAAATCATTAAGGAAAAATATATGAACTGATTTCAATTGGGGTGAAAAGTAAATAAATAAAAATAAAGCCCTATAATAATTCGTGTTTTTGACCATTTCATTCGCAGCGAGGTGAAAGAGTACTTTAAGAAGTATTCATCAAATTTATAAAATCTGAAAATAGGATAATAAAAACCTTATAATGAACTATATAAATTTATATTATTAAGTTAAAATAAAGAAAAATACAATACTATTATTTATACTAGTGATTAAAATCACATTTAATGTGTGTACACAATTATATAAATAAATTAATTATGTTTTTAAATATGAGTTTCGAGTCTTCGATAATATAATAGAGAAAGAAATGTCAAAATATAAATAGAATAAACTAAATTTGATGGAAGGGATTAAAAAAAATTAAAATTGCAGATAAGAATGAGACAAGTCAAAACTCTACAATAAAAAAGTAATCCATATCCTTAATATAGGTGCTAACAAAATTGAACACTCTGCATAATTCTAAAAAAAATATTTAATTTATTAAAAAATTAATTCAGAAACAATAGTTCTCAAAATTTTAAAAAAATTAAAAAAGAAAAGGAAATAAGGCATTTGTTAGAGGGATAAAAATTAAAAGAGAGAGAAGAAGGCTATGTTTGTTTTCAAAATTTTCAGTTCAAAAACATGTATTTAATTATGATACTTTTAAAATTAATTTTTTTTATTTTATTTTTACATAAATTTTTAAATAAAATATTGAAAAATACACACGAAAATTAAAAACAAACATATCCAAAAAAATTAGGGCTCCAGAATAATGCATAGCATTAGACGGATGTTCGAGTGGGCCCAAACCTTTGTAGTCCCTCTTCTTATGAAATTAATCCTGTTATCTCGTCAGAAGACCCGAAGTTTGGCCCAATATGAAGCCCATTTTCTCTCAGTACTGCCCGAAAACCCAGCAGACGATGTGAGCGAAAACGAAAACGAATCAATTGTGGTGTTTTGCTTGTCATTTTTTCACTCTCCGGCATTGCAAGAAGAGTTCGTAAAAGAGAGTAAATGGGCGGCGGCGGAGGAGAGCATCATCACCACGTAGATGGGGCACACGGCGGAGATTTCAGGGCGAAAGTGTGGAGTATGACGGGTGGGCCCTACTGCCGCCCCAAGCACTGGAAGCGCAACACCGCCTTCGCCATGTTTGGCATCGTCTTGATCTGTATTCCGATCGCCATGAAATCCGCCCAGCTAGAGGTACACAAACAAACAGATATTTGATGTGACAATTGCTGTGTTTGGGAATTTTATGCTGCTCGACAGGTTCAATCAAGCTTTGGTCTTTATTAAATTGATGTTTTGGTAGGATTTAATTTTTATATATTCTGTTGTATTGATTTATCGACTCACAAAATTTAGGGTTCCTTAACGCTGTAGCAAGTTGGGGATTGAAGAAAACTGTTTCACGTAATTGGTTCCTCTTACCTAAAATGATATATCATTAGCCCCGCTCAACCCTAGAAAGATGCATTTTGCTTCTTCCAGAAGTAATTTCTGTAAATTTGGCGCAAAATAGTGCATTCCATATGTGTGATATTGACATAATACGTTTCTTCTTATGTGTGAATATTGACATAATAAGTTTCTTCTTGTGTGTGATATTGACATAATACGTTTCTTCCAGTTCACATATGTATCAGTTGAAATGTTTGTGAATATGATGAGCAATATTGATTATTGATTTTTATTTCTTAATTAAATGTCATATGCATATATTAATATAATTATGTTTCACTAAAAAAATATTACTCATGACTTGAGCCTCTTCCCTTTTTGGTTGTAACACATCGAATACTAAAATGGTGTCTCGGGTCTCATGCTGTAAACCTGCTTTTTCTCCCTTGTTAGTATTCCTGTGAAGTGCCTTGGTATTTCCGTCGTCAATGTGTTCATATATCCGTGTTATGGGGGATGATGCATTCATTTTAGACAAATAATTTAAAGCTTTTTCTTTTTCATTTTTGTTTTTGACCTTTCATGTCTCTTAGCAGCGAATGTTATATCCTTAGCATATTCATCAAGAGAATCCCATCTAGAGTTTGAGGTGTCCTTGTTGGATTTGACTATATCATAAATTAGGCCTGTTAGATAACTTAATTGTTTATTCATGAGTGATGCCACTTTTGTACTTAATTCATCCTTTCGTGGATTTTATCAGCTTTACATAAATTTTGATGACATAAGCATTTCATTTATTTTCAAAACCAAACAATTCTTCATCTTGCATTATGTGTGTGTTCGCAACTCTCTCAACATTAATTGTTTTATCTTTTTCTTCACCTGAGTTTGTCACCTTTTATACAAGGATCACCACTGAGCTATTCAACATGCTGCATTTAGTTAGCATACCAACATTAGTTATATGGAGACAGTTTATGCTTTTGTGAAATCCAATAAACTGTTCTGTGGGAATCTGCAATACTAAAATATAAAGCATGGGCTTCTGTATGGAAGCAATCTTTTATCCTGAGGTTTTAATGAGCCTAAACCTTCTCAATTGTCTATTGAATTTATTTGGCCGTTCGTCTTCTGAAATCCTGATATATGTAAGCAAGTATGCCTTGATCCCAATTGTAAAAATAATTATTTTTTGTTAATGCACGTGCTACTAGTCTTCAGTTATCTAAATCACAAGGACTTCAGATATCTGGCAAAATGTGTTTGGTGTGATGTTTGTCTTCCCATTTCTATAGCACGATTTCATTCTGTTGGAGGGGTTCCATATAAGATTGGAATGGAAAATCTAACTTAAACACTGTATCAAACACCTATGAGGTTTGATAGACAGGCCTTGAATGGCTGTCTTTTAAGTTAAAAGCACTATCTTCATTGGATTTGGAAGGTGACATGCTTTTAAAATTTAAGTTGTTTGCTGACAGCATCGCATCATAAGCATGGTGTATTTTTCTTCACAAGTTCTGCAAAGCACAACTAGCATGAACTAAACTACACTCCATCAATAGTGAAGAATTGACTTTTTGTTGCTTCAGTAAATGTAATGATGAATGAATTGTATGTACATTTTTTAGCAAAGATGAAACGAATTACTAAGTGGCTAAATTATTTTATGAAAAATCATTCCTGCAGTTCAAAGGTCCTGGACATTTGGAGAGCTATATTTCCAGTTGAAATTTCATCAAAAACTTAAGTCTTTGTATGTGAATTATTTTCTTTCTTACAATGAGTTTTGGATTATTAGGCCAGTCTTTTGTCTTGTTTAACCAAATATCTCTGAACTCTGAATTCTTTTGGTTGCTTTTGATTCTTAGTTTAGCTGATAAGCCTGTTCTTTCATCCTCGAAATTGCCTGTCATAACTTATAACTTCTGTTTAAAAAATTGTTTTGAAGTGATATGTTGTGCATTAACAAGAATACTTGGTTGCAGCAACGCCCGCATCTTCCAATTCGGTCAATTCCCTCCCAGCTCTGGTGCAAGAATTTTGGGACGAAGGACTATGAATCCATGGATTGAGTGTTTGTGATGCTCTGTTGAAAATATTTGTGGTTTATATCCGACGTTTCTGGAATTTCATTTAATTCTCAAGCTAGTTATCATGCGGTGTGTTTCTGATGATGAGTAAGAAACGACTGAATAATGAATATCTGTGGATTTCATAATGATGAAACCAAAACTTGATTATATGTAACTGTTGAGAGTAGCATTTTCATCTGTCGTATACAGAAACACAGGCATTTGTTACTTCTTCAATGCCAATTATTCTTGGGTTATGGTTGGTTTTGATTTTTTGACATGTTCTTTTTTAATATGTTTTTTTAATTGTATAAAAGTAAATGAAAGAGAAAAAGAGACAATTTAGAATGTAATAATGTAATAATTGAAGTGTGTACGTCAGTTTGTAAATAATGAAACCAAACATGACCTTGATTTTGTATAGCTGGTTCATCACACCAACTTTTATAAGAAGTTCAATGAAACCAGAATTACAACAAAAGTTGTTCTAAATATATGTCAATATTTATTTAATTTTTGCCGGTGTAATCACTTTGAAAGGTATTGCTACTTATGGATGAGTAAATCCATACATGCGTCTATATTTATAGATTTATATGCGTATAGATGCATTTATAAGGAGACAATTGAGTCGCACGTTTCTATCCAATTTATTCAGCTGGGATATTTTTATAGCCGAAGGTGTTACAGCATTATTAATTCTTAAAACTTGTGTGTATTAGATCTTAAAATAAAAAATATGTCAACTTTCAAGATTTAAGGGTCAGTTCTTCTTGTGGTCCATATTATATTGGCATGTTCTTAAGACAACTCGGAGCTACAATTTGATGAAAATTAACGGAATTATATTTGCTGATTTTTTCCTTCTTTAGATAATGCTAAATCAAGAGATTTAATAACAGGGGAAATCAATTGTGAAAAAGAATTAAGGGCAGTCTTGTACTGTGGCTTACTGTTTAGTTTTGACAAGTCAAAGTTTCAAATGGGCTGGATTTGCAAAACTTCTGCAGCAGTTGGGCCCGAATATATTTTGGACCATGATCCAACTGAGCCCACCACAGAAAAGCTCTCAATCCGCTTACACCTGAGTGCGGCCGCGAACCCGACCCGCATGTCAATCCTCCTGTTCGCTACACTTCAATTTAGCCCGTTCTCACAGTTCCCTTCAACTGTATTCCATTCTCGCTATTTGGAATACCGACGGCCAATTGCTCCCTCACTCGCCAGGAGTTTCTTTTTCCTCCCCGCTCGAGTACGTGCGAATTCTGCAGAAAATCCGTTCACGCCAATCTCCCTAAATTCGCGAGAAGAAGCAAGAATTTTCAAATAGAGAAAGAGGGAGAAATGTTAACATCACCGGTGGTAAATACGTATCCTCTTTCAAGCTACACTTTCGGCACTAAAGAGCCGAAGATGGAGAAAGATACCTCGGTTGCCGATCGCCTTGCCCGCATGAAAGTCAAGTGAGTGTTATTATTATTATTATTATTATTTCATTTTGATGTTTTATAATTTTAGCAAAACCCTAGATCAACCTTATTGATTCCATCTAGGGTTTTTACTGTGTGGCCGCTAGAAATGCCGTTCGCGGTGACATTTACTGAATTTTGTTTTGTTTTGGAGTCGCAGCTACATGAAGGAAGGCATGAGGACCAGCGTCGAGGGTATTTTGTTGGTATGCGTTCCCCCTCTAGCTCGCTGTCGGTCGTATTTATTTAGTATGATTATGATATTCCTTTACGCATAAGTTCGTGAGATATCTTCTCTTATTCAATCTCTTAAAAGCAAGCGTATTTTGAAACAGCAGTGGTATCTGACAAAGTTAAGCAATAAAATCAAGTGTTTTATGCTGGTGTGTAAAAATAAGCAAATTAATCTGCTTGTATGCATTTTTGATCTTGTTGGAAAATATGATCCACAGCGATGAGTTGATTTGATTAACGAACGTCGGTGATTCTCTCTTAATCTTTATACCTTCATGTGGATATATACTGAGAGCATTGTCACTCAATTCTAGTCATACACCATTCACAGTTTTTATGGTGCAGCCCACACCATTAAAGCTAGAGCTTGGCACTATCGATCCACAGACAGACATCTTATTAAAGGTGCCTAATTTTTCATTAATGAAACGAAAAGAAAAAGGAAAGCCCTTGTCTTCAAGGAGACCTTTCATTCTTCTCTTAAATGCGATTTTTGCCCACACTCCAGGAGTTGTAGTTGACTATGGTCTCTAGATTTTGTTCTTTTCTCTTTTCTTGTTTTTTCTTTCTTTTTTATTTTTTCTTCTTTGTCTCTTTTGTTTTTTTGTGAAATAGTCTTGTCTCCTCTCGTTTTTCTCATTTCAGCCTTTTTTCTTTTATTTTTTACAGTCGAAAAAATTGCTTAATTTTTGATACTCTTTACCTCAATTGGTTATTTTGTATTATTGAAATTATCTTATGAAATTATGCTTTAAACACCAATGCTAGAGGCTTAATATAAGTTAGAATATATTATTAAACATTATAACTTGAGCCGAAACTGTAGAATTTATATTTTAAATTTGGGTTGAGGTGTTTCTATGTCTGTCTATTTTTAGTTTGTTTAGAATTACCAGTAGTATAAATGTTCTATATATTTGTTTAATTTTACACCATGCTTTGGTCAGGCACGTGCCATACCATACAATGTGTGCCATTGCTCCAAAGAGCCTTTTGCACCATAGTGCACCACGTGGCATCCCCATCAGGACTTGGAAATGATCCCCACAATACTCTAGTAGATTTTCTGTTGCTGTGGTCTTCCTCTAACAATTGGTCGTGTTCTTGTCTACTCTGTTTGAGAATTGTTCAGAAAGGCTGTTTATCTAAATGCAGTATGTAGAAGGGATGTGCAGATTTGGATGAAGAGAAATTTACCCAATTATTATGAGGTCTTTAGCAACATGCTGGATTGTACTGATTTCTCAGTTCATTTTTAGAGTTTTGTCGTTTAAGTATGGCTAGATTTATTAGTCCACTTTATAATTCTAGTGTGCTTTTAGATTCAGTAACTGGGTGAGAATATTGACCTTTTTAATTCTTTTTTGTGCATTTTAGCAGGGTTATATAGCAAAAACTCTAATAAAGACCATCTTTGTACTTGACTAATTAGGGAAAAATGACTGAACTTACAGGTACAAGAGCATAATCATCCTCATATTCTCCTTTTGCAAATTGGAAATACTTTCTGTAAACTTCCTGGTGGTAGATTGAAGCCAGGAGAGAACGGTATGGTATTTACTTCATTCTAAGCATCATTGTTGTATGCTGTGAAGTATACTGCCCTCTTATTTTAAGGTGAAAAAGGAAAACCCAGAAGCATAGAAGGAAATAAATGAGCTGCCGAAAACAATTTGTTATTTTCACTCCTGAATTTTTGTTAAATGCATTTATCTTACTCTTTTTTTCACCAAAAATCAGAAATTGAAGGTTTGAAGAGGAAACTCTCGAGCAAACTTGCTGCTAATTCACCTTCTCTGCAGCCAGATTGGCAGGTAATATTCAAGCAACTGTTATTAATGTAAGTTAGAAATGATATCAAGAAGTAAGAATGGAAACTGGAGTGTAGTTAGGTTTGCTTTAAGATTGTTTAGGCAAAAAAGGCTTGTGCAATTTAATTCTATCTTTGGTGTGCCCCCTTATCTAGTGGTTGCTTGGTATGTATCTAGTGGAAAGATGGATTTAATGCTCACTACCTGATTTGCTGTATTTGAGGGATACTGTGACTTCTGAGACATGCCTTTTTCTGTGTCTGCCCTCTAGTGGATATCTGTTAATTCTTAATTAAGTTTATTCGTCACAGATGCTTGTTACATCAGATGAAAAATTTTGTGCAGATTGGTGAGTGTGTTGCCATCTGGTGGAGGCCAAACTTTGAAACAATCATGTATCCTTACTGTCCCCCACACATAACAAAGCCTAAGGTACAATCACCACGGCACGTACACCTATAACATGTTACATGACGTTTCGCTGTGAAGAAATTCTCAGCACAAATTTTTGCTATTGCAGGAGTGCAAGAAGCTTTTCCTCGTTCACCTGTCTGAACGAGAGTATTTTGCTGTGCCAAAGAACTTGAAACTCCTTGCTGTTCCTTTGTTTGAATTATATGACAATGTTCAGGTTTGAATGGATTCAGTAGTTTCTATATTACATATGCATGTGTGTGTGAGTGTGTGAAATCCATTCTTTTATATTGCAACTAATCAGAAGCACATCTTTAGGCGCTCTTCTTATGGACTGAGAAAGCTGTTGTATGTTTGTACTTAATTATCACATGAGCTTTATTTCCTTGATCTTTTTTGTGTTGTCAAGTACCTTCTTAACTGTTGTTATGATGATTTCTGTTCATTTTCGCATCCTCTTTCAGTCTTGGCTGGTTGTTTCCTCTGTATATGGTAGTCATAAAAGTCTTACAAAATTCTTTATTGATCTATGCAGAGGTATGGACCGGTTATATCTACCATCCCACAACAGCTTTCCCGGTTTCAATTCAACATGATCCATCCATAGATTGATTTCAGACTCCTTAAAACTGAGACAGAAGATAGAATATGACTGATGATCTTGAGTTAGTTAGTGTGTCTGGTACAGATTTTCAAGATTGAATATGGACCCAGCTTCAAATTTAGATCCCAAAAAAAAAATGATGAAAGAAAACTATTATGAACTTTTCAATATTCTAAACTTGTTGAACTTCTGATCTTCCTGTCTGAGTTGGGGTCCGTGACGTAGCTTTAGCTGTATTAATGACCTGTGTTCTTGCATTAAGAGCTCCTTTTTTCGTTTCTCTACCTTCTCTCTCTCTTCTTTTTGATGTTATATACCTACGGCGTAGTGCATACATTGTCAGTAATGGATGCAATTAGACGTGAAAATTGTATGGCATGCAAATGTAACTATTGGGTGTTTCAGGCATCAAGTCATCAGATTTTGTAATTGTTTGCCTGATCATATTATTAGCCACTGGTAAGTGGTATGCTTGGATAAGTGGGTGATTGGATTTTGCTTCCTGCTTTGATGTATGTGGACGTCATATAAGGTTAGCTACTCCTAAGCATCATTGTTCTGTTGGCATTGGCTGAGTCCAAATATATATGTATATGTATATATATCTCTTATGGCATTCAAATAATATCTGCGATGCTACCTCTCACAAAGCAGTAAAATGTGGGTGTAGAAATTTTCTTGCTACCCATTTGAATTTCGAATCACCAGCCATGTCAAATCCTAAATTATACTTGTGGCACACTCCCCCGGTTTAAAGAGATTGCCCATTTTCAATGCCTTAAAACAAGGTGCAGTTTAAGACTATTACCATTTGTATAGTCATTAAAGGTTAAGGAAGGGCGGTAAGTTTGATTTATATTTGATAGCTAGGGTTAATGTTTCAACTTGTATGGCTTCTGAAGGATGAAAAAGTTGTTCGTTTGTGCCCATTTTAGCCGCCTATTTTGTAAGCATTCCAGGTCATTTTTCTGTGGTCAGTGTCACAGAAAATTCAACAAAGGAAAGGTGTAAGATCTTCCACTGACGTGTGTCGTAGACCGTTTTGTGAGGTGATTGTAGATAAGTTTGCTTTTCTATGTCAAAGACCTGAATGTGCAGGGAGATCTTATTATTGGTTTGGTTACTGATTTAGTTATGGATTAAGAAAACTCGTGTAGCTGATTAAATTATCAATATTTACTCGAACTGAATCCCATTAGACATGAGTTGAATTCATTCTGCATGACTTTCCAGATGGTTCTAGGGGGGGCCGTTCTGCTTAAGGGAAGGGGTGTGAGATTACACTTATGAGAACTATAATTCTAGTAAAAATAATAGCTTATTGATACACCCTCACATGAACAAGGTTCATTTAAAAATGTATCCGATATATTTAAAAATTGTGATAAATAATTTAATTCTTTAATGATGAAAAAGTAAATATTAAGATCGTGAGGTGTGTAATTCAATTAGCCATTAATATTATTATAGCCGCTCTAGATTCTGCAGATGTCTGCAATAATTAAACTTTAGTCAATCCGTATCCCAAAGTAAGAATTAAGTCATGATTCATGCTTGTGGTGAATTTACAAATTTATAAACCAATCATGATTTAATTAATTCTGGGCAAAAGGGGTGTGTCTGGCTTTAACTCCAAATTAAAGCCTCACTACTTAGTTCAAATTCACATTATTAATTTGGGGCTAGACGTTGACGAAAGATAGATGGCCTTAATTCTTTATAATTGAAAGCATAATTGTAGAAAAAGGCAATTAATTAGTACATACCAGAGGAAATAATACATATACATGCCATTATCCAAACAGTTGAAAATTAATTCTGTACAAAATCTACACATCATCAATCTTATTATTATTATTTTTGGCATGAATAAAAGAATGAGATGAGTTGCAATTATTTTCGAACTTACAAGACGAAGATTTTGTTGTGGATTCCTTCAATGTATCCACATATTAATTAAACCAAAAAAAAAATTAGAAGTGCGCGGTACAATAATGATGCGTTGTCCAAACTCCTCTGTATAAAGGGTCGATGTGGAGCAGCTGGCAATAACAGAAGTAAGCAGTGAGTGTGTTGGGAAATTGTTAAGAGTGAGGAAGAGATTAAAAAAAACAAATTGGAAATTTTTTACAATTTTTTTGTGAGTGACAAAATAATAAAAATTTGTTTGTGTGTTTCTGTGAAACCATTAACTGCCACTATTTTTTATTTTAATTTGTTTGTGTTGCATTTAGAAGGTTTTAAAGGAAATCTATCTTTAGTACTCTTGCTTATTCAGTAGGAGAACAATTTTAGAGCTTATTCTGTGTTGCAATCCATTAAAGGATGAACCGTGTTAAAATTATTGAAACATTATTTATTTCTTATATTTATTTACTGTTTATATGCTTCATACCTAGTGATTAGTCGCTCTTTTGTTTGACAATCTATGCCTAAATTACCCGAGATTGTGACTCTTTTTGCTTAATAGACTATGGCTTACATTTCTATATCTCCGTTGTACAGTTACTATTGATAGTTATCTCAATTATTATCAGAGTTTGGCTTTATTGGGATATTTGGTGATGAGATTGAATATTGATATTTTTTATCAAGCTAGGGGCCCAACAATTAGAATCAGAGCTCTAGTTTCTAGTTGAAAACTATGAAAGCGAAAACAAGCAAAATGATCAACTTATTTGACACAAATTACCACATATTAATGAGTAAAATGAAGGACTTCTTGTATGTGATGAAAATGCATTTGCCAGTATTTTGTGCTATTAAACTATAAGGTTGACGAAGGTTTCTGTAACATCTTCTTTAATGGCCAACAAAAGCTCACCAAATGATCAATGGTGGTAGCTGAACGGAAAAATATAAGAAGTTGTACCTTGTGCAAGCTAAGCTCTCCTACAATGCATAGAGTACGGTGGAGAATTATAGTGTTGTCATGTTGTGACATAACTAGCTGGATCATATGAGTAAAAAAAACATGACCTGTTGGTGATAAACTAGCAGTTGATTCCTCTAAGAATAGCACAGAGGCAAGTTGGAGATGGTGTTGATGATCAGCCAGAGATTAGAAATTGAGATGCCCTTGTATCATAGGATTTTGATGATAGTGGTGTTCATAATCAATAGCTAGCTCAATAGGATTCTTCAATAATAAGAAGATTTACTAAAATTTGACAATGCTCTATTAGATATTCTAAAAATTAATTTGTGTTATTGATTGATGGAGGAGGATCAAAAAGTCTGAAAAAGATTTGATTGATGAACACCAAGAAAGCTATGTAAAAGTTCTTGCATACAGAGTTTTGAGTTGATAAAGTTGTCGAAGGACAAGATGACTTTGATGAATAGGTAGATATTCAAGTGAGATGAACATAGCTTCCAACCATAGTTTAAAGCCAAAAAAGTTAAGAGATTTGGTTAAAGGAAAGGGATGGACTTTGCCAAGGGTTTTTTTTTTACCGTTGATTAAAATGACATCCAATTGGACAAGACGAAAGTTAACAGCGGTACTGACGTGTGCCTCGTTTGTTGAGAGGGAGAGATTAATTGTGAGTCCCTCAAATGGAGCCTACATATTAATTAAACAAAAAAAAAAAAAAAATTGGAAGGAGTGGGTAGTGCAATAATGTTGTGAGCCCCATTTTTTTAGAGGAAGAGATTTATTGGGAGTTCTTCCAATAAAACCCACATGTTAATTAAACAAAAATAATAATAATTGGAAGGAGTGAGTGGTGCAAAAATGATGCACTGCCCAACCTCCTCTATAAAAAAAGAGGAGAAGTGCAACAGGTGAGCAATGGGCAGAAGTAGGCAATAAGCAAAGCCAAAGAGATGTGGGGTTCTACATAATAGTGTGGTGTTATTTTAGTGTGTTAGAAAATTGTTATGAGTGAGGAGAAGGTAAAAGAAAATTTTGAGAATTTTCTTATAAGTAACAAAATAGTGAAAATTTATTTGGATTGTTTTTGAAAAATACTTGAGTACTAAAATTTTTAATTTTAACTAGTTTGTGTTGCCTCTAGAATGTTTCTAGAGAAATCCTTCTCTTGTACTGTTACTTATTTAGTAGTAGAAAAATTTTAAGCCTACCTTGTGAACATAGTCCATCGAAGCGTGAAATACGTTAAAATTGTCATGCAATATTTATTATTTGTATTTATTTACTTTCTGTTTAGTGGTCAATGATTTTTTTGCCCGACAATCTGTAGCTAACTTGCTTGACGGACTTAGACTTATCTTTCTTTGATATTTCTGTTATGTTATTAGGGGCCTAACAGATTTATGCATGAATCATGTTTCGTTGTGTGTGAAAAAAGACCATATCAATTAAGTGATATTTCCTAAGCATATAAATATGGTGCACGTTGGGGGAGTTGATGAGTCTTATGTTTGAGTAATAACTCGAACTTACTAAATACTCAACTTTGCTCACTTTAATTATATATGAAAACTCAAATTCAATCTAAAATTAAAATCAAGTAATGAGATTGAATTTAAAAAATGTTAAAGATCAAGTTTGATTATACTCAAATACATTTTGAAGTCTAATTGAGTTTGAGTTATTAGCTTAACTTGTTAATACCCCTGGTGAGTTTAATGTCTTGCTTAATAATAGTTAGGTCATGTTAGGATATCAATTATTTACAATTTTCAGCCTATAATAATACATACTTTTAAAAGTGTTATCCATTAAAATAAAAATTTTTAATCACATTTTCTCTCTCATTTTTAATTTTTTCTCTTTGTCAAAATATGTATCCAAACATAGCCAGAAAATTTTACCTCTTATGTTTGCTTTTACTTTATTTAAAATAATGCACATACTTTAATTCTTTTATTTTTTAAATTTGATCTCTTTTTTACTTTTATACAATTTAATATATATATATATATATATATATATGCGTGTATCTAAAAACAACACCTAAAATTAAAACCAACATAAGCAACATTTTCGCAACGGTCAACACAAGGGCTTTTTTTTGGGATTTAAAATATTAATCTGACTATCGAGCAAAATTAGGAACCATTGTAATTATAAAATTTTTAGAGTTTAGAATTTTGAATTTAAATGTAGTTGTATTTTATTTTAATGAAAAATAGGAGAAGCCTCCTTCCAATTTTTTTTAAAAGAAATTAGATGCAAATTTCCTCTAGTAAATATTGTAAACTTCTGCTGTACTGACATGACATTTAATAAATTGATGTGCTAGAACTTAAGGAATTTATTTAGAATTTTATCTATAGAAACATATAAAATAGAAATAGTCTTATTTTTATTAATGACATTTTGTATAAAAATATTTTTTTAGAAGCGGCATTTGTGTGGAATTCTTAATATTTTAAATGGTTACTATTTTATTGTACTTTTGGTAGTGTTTTACATAAACCCACTTGAATTGATGAATCCGCAAAAATTGAGTCAATCCACTCGAAATCGTTGGTTTTAAACTAGTAATTTTAACTGCAATTTATTTTTTCTTTTTTCGTCCAACCTACTTAAATTAAGTAGGGTTGTGGGTTTGTAAAATCAAACCCGGACTTTGCCTGCCACCCCACACTGATTGATTAATACTTCTGTTATCTATTCCTTTTTGTATTATATCTTCTTTTTTAATAGTTTAAAATTTTAATTACGAATTTTTTACTCACTAATTCTCTCCCACGCGAGTTATGATTTTTTATTTTCAAACTTTCAATAATTTATTAATTTTAAAAGTACATGTAAATTGAACAATACCTACTATAAAATTAACGGATACATTTTAAACATATTCTAATCCTATTAAATATTTTATTTTTTTTAAAATAGTTAGTGTTCAATTGTAAAAAATTTAAAAGAAAACTCTGCATGTATTTGATTCAATAAAACATAAATAAATATCAAAAAATAAAGAAAAGAATCGTCATTATTACAACGTAGAGTCATCGTGATTAAATTGACTAAAATTTTTTATTCATTTTCTTTACCTTCCACTTTACATGTAGAGTTTAAAACAATATTAATTTATTTCATGAAATTTAATTTTGTAATTTTTAAAATAATGCCAGGCATTTTTCAATTGAGATTTTTATATTTAAATTGAGCTTCGTTTGTTGGATGCAATAAAGATGTAAGCCATTATTGGTTATATTTCAATTATATTAATTTTATACAAAATATCGGCTAGTAATTTATAATTTCTAAATTAAAATGTATTAATTTCACATTTATTTTGAATAATTGTATATAAAACTTTACAACCTCCAAAGCCACTTGCCAAATGCTACCAAATCGATTCACCCAAGTCAATGGTTTGAAGAGTCTGACCGCTTGCTTTAGGTCAGATTTTTATAAAGCTATCAATATTAAAATTGAATTGAATTTTTCATATAAACCTAACCAAACTTGATCGCGTATACGCTTAGTTCTTGATTTGTGATAGTGAGCTCTTAGTACAGATCGATTATAATATTATAGATAATAAGTTTATATATATGTTTTTTCTTGTTTTTCCCAGATTATTTCAAAATTTATGGGATTTTTGAATGAATGTACAGTGACACCCTTTCATCTATAATTTTATATATATATCTTATAGAAAATGATGCCTTTTCATTTTCTTTGTAATGAAAAAATGGATTATATGATTTTTCAGTTACATTCTAGTAAATTTTAAAAACAAGAGTAAGATTATAGTCATTTAATCTGCCAAAATCTAATCGCAATCACAACTGCCAAAAATTTTACAATTACTTGTTCCAATTATTAATTGTGTTAACTTTTATGACAAGGAAGTATTATGTCAACTTTTTGGACGAGGAAGTATGTTCATCGCATAACTTGTGTAGTACGAGAATTGTTCAGAAATTAAAATCCCATACGTAATCCATGATTAAGCATTATATCAATCATTCAACTCATTAATCAAATCGAATTTGAGTAGCGATTCAGCCCCACGTTATACTTGGCTGGTGCAGCTAGACACGCAGCCAAATGGGCTCCACTGACCCACTGACACCAATGAAGCCCATTTTGTCATGTTTCCAGGTGCAGTGCGTTCAACCTGGTCAAGTATTACCTCTCGGGTAGAAAAATAAGTTGAATTTAATTTGAAATTATTCGAACTCAATTTAAACTTAAGTCAAATAATAAATCTTAAAAAATAATTAAAATTTTAGTTTCGAGTAAATTCAAAACGCTTTCAAGTCTAATCCAATTTAAATAAACTAGATTGCCCATTAATATCCCTGATACAATTCAAATTTGTCACGTAGCCCCAAGAAAAAGAATGAAATGACAAGAAAATAGTGAGAAATTTCGGTATCGCCTTAGACATGTGTCCGAAGCACGTGTTGCATAAAAAATTAGAAAAGGTGGGTGGCATGAGGAACGAGGTGGGTGCCGCAATCTCATCTAATTTATTCTTCAGTAAATTCAAATATTTATTTTTACGGGTAAGCTACAGCCAGAAATCACAATCTTTTTGTCATCTTGCTTGCGGGCAAGCAGAATGCAACAACAAAACAACCCATGAAATCAGCTAAAACCCAAAACATCAGAACACCACAACAAAGGAGAAAACCTCTTTCGCACTCTCTCTTCTGTGTTTCTCATTTCTTGATTTTCTGGTAAGCATCCCCTGCCTCCCTTTTGTTTCTCTTAACTCTCTCTCTTTATACAAACATTTCTGCATGCATGTGAACACACATAGAATACAAATAATTCAGTCCATGATTGTGCGTGCGTGTGTGTTTGTTCAAAGATTTTGTTTTTGTGTATTTATCTTGTCTGGATGAACTATGAGGGATGCCGGTCAAAGAAGGAATTTTGTCCACAGAATGAACTGTATTTTGTTCAATTTGAAGATTTTAAGTAAATATGAGTTGCGGGCTAGTAAATATTGGGGAAAAGTACAAAATAAATGCTAGGGACTCAGCGCGGGGATGAGTTAGTGAAAGATAATGGAAAGTGCAGGGTGGCTTGGATGTCTGTGATAATGCTTTCCATTATTGTGTATGCTCTGCAGTTATGGTCCTGAGATCCTTTTCCTTGGTCCTTTCTTATTAAACCCTCATCTCATCTCTCCCTCTGACATATATATGTACGTAAATATATCCACACTAATAACACACTAACAGATCACACACACCTCTTCTTTGAAACCTGAAGTTATTCACTTTTACCTTATAAAGTCTCCTTATTTTTTCTTAAAGACAGCCTTTTCCTTTGTGAATACTGTTTTTTCAAGTGCCGTTTTTGCAGTTTATTTGTGGGTTGTGCTTGAAAATGGGGAAAAAGAGAGATAAGGAGGAGGAAAAGGTAAAGAAGAAGAAAGGGAGGATGCCATGTTGTGAAAAAGAAGGTCTGAGAAGAGGGACTTGGACTGCCGAAGAGGACAAGATTCTTGTTGACTTCATCACTCAGAATGGTCATGGAAATTGGCGGAATCTCCCCAAAGTTGCTGGTTCGTCTTCTGTTCTATTCTGCTGCTCTTCTCCAACGGTTAATTTTTGTGATCCGAACCTTCAATAGCTTAATATCAATGGCTTTTGATCCTTGTGCAAGGAAAGAACTCACTTTTTTGACCTAATAAAAGCATATTAGATGGTCCGCCTGCTCTTAGTCTGTTGGAAGTAACGGAGCACTAATTGGGAAAGAAGACAGCAGTTAGCAGTTTGGTGACTTCACTTTTGTCTACTTGAAAATTACTGTTACTTGTGGACAAATTCTTCTCTATTCTTGATTTTTCTTTAATATGATAAGAGCTTTTGAGTGCTTTATGTGTTCAAGTGAATGGAATATGATTAGTTCTTGCTTAAAATTGGAGACAGGTTAGGAAATATTCAGTTCGCAGCTCCAAAAACCACAGTTCATACCGAAGCTTTTATGCCCTTTGAGTAATATAATAACTAGTGAAGAACAGCACCACTAGGCCTAAAAAATGAACTGTGTCAGTTTGGAAACTAACAGGATGGGGCCTTCTTCTTTGTGTGAAAATTGCAGGTCTCCTCCGGTGCGGAAAGAGCTGTCGGCTTCGGTGGACTAACTATCTGCGACCGGACCTTAAACGTGGTCCCTTTAGTCCTGATGAGGAGAATGCAATTGTTTATCTGCACAACACCCTTGGTAACAAGTAAATAACTGCGTCTGTCACCTTTTCTTATTGAAATCATGTGTATTATTACTTTTGCATGAGAATGTATTGGTGATGATAGATATAGTCATGTTGAATGAAATGTAACTACTTCTTCCAGATGGGCTGTAATAGCCTCCAGTTTACCCGGAAGAACAGATAATGACATAAAGAATTACTGGAACTCGCATCTAAGGAAGCGCTTCGACAGCAAAGTTCTTGAGCTTACATCTTCATCTTCTAAATCCGTTGATACTAAATGTGACTCCCCTTTACCCTGCAACATTGTTCGGTATGAGAACCTAGGAGTTGAGGCCGAATCCCATCCGTCTAGCGACCCATGGCTTCTAAGCACGCCTTCGGGCTGTAAGTCTGATGGCGATTACTTCTTAAGACTCTGGAATTCTGATGTTGGAGAATCATTTAGAAACATCAATGAGACTATAGGTGAATGGGACAGAGCTGCATCCGACAGCCCAGGATCACAGATATCGGCGTTTACAAAAATTGAGCAAGGCTGCAGAGGCACAAACCTTGCCGAAACTTACAAGTCCACCAGCTCCCCTGAAATGGCTGATCAGGAGGGGGAACTTGCAAGCTGCAAGAAGGTAGAAGAAAATGTGGCTGCTTACTCGGACTCCCCAAAATCATACGATCTGGATGATTCCCCAGATGCAATGCTGAAGCTATTACTGGATTTCCCTGTGGGTGGCGACGATATGGAGTTCCTTCAAGGCCCCGTCGATGATGTTCTTCCTTCTCACATCCAATATTAGTCCATAGAAAGGGCCAACAGGGGCAGGTCATGCTTTCTCTTCAATCAATCTACTTAGCTTACAAAGTTTACTTTTGCATATAATAGCTTCTGCCTTTGAGAAGCAGCATTTTTATCATGAACAGCTTGCGTTAATCCATTGATACATTAGAAAAGCCTTGTTTTCTTTTATGGGGTCCTTAATCAAATCCTCGTTTTACTTCTCACAATCAAATCCTTGTTTGACTTCTCTATCTTATTTTTTTATGTTTTTTCCATCAAAAAAAGTTGGTTGTTTTACCGTGTAATGGGCCAGCCATAACACAGCTGAGTACAATAATGCTCCTGATTAACTTATCGTGCTCTTCACGGGAGCATTCACAACTGGCAGTGTAACACGTCATTCCCTAAGTGGGGTCCGAATTAAAGTGATGAAGAAACATTTGTGATGAATACAGTTCCAGTTTCAAATCATAGCATATAAACCTTGTCAAGATTCATGCAGCCTCCAAACTTCATGTTTCTTGTTTTTCACAAGTACAGTAATTACACTTTCTGCCCACACTTTCTGCCCAGAATACACCCTATGAGCAATTACATCACTATGCACACAAATGCTGATGAAAAACAAATCTTAATTCTACACCAAAAATCACCACACAATACATCTGAACCACAAACAAATCATCAAAGTGAAAAAAAATGTAAAAATGCAACTTCAGTTTCAAATCAGGCAGGACATAATTTCAGCTTCAAAATAAGCCCAGCAGTAGTTTCTTCGGAGCAGTTCCAGTGGCGCGGTATTTTGCAGCCATCTCCTCTGCGTTGAGGAGATCTTCTTCACGCTTGGATTCGATCATTGTTCGTTTCTCTTCTGCAGCCTTGTGAACCAGCACGACCTTATTCTTCATTTTCTCTATGTATTCTGCTTTCTTTTTCTCCAGTTGCTCCTACAGTTGATCATAGAGGAAGGTAATCGAGTTCAGGAAATGTACTTAAAATTTGTTATAGGCAGAGCTCATTCACACGACTTGTTACCTCGATCTTCTTAAGCTCAGCCTCTAGACTAGCCTTCTTGCAGTTCTCCCAAGCTCCAATGACAGATATCTTCTTCTGAGCTCTGCAAATAATGGGCAACAATCAGCCTTCCCTTAGCTTTGATTCTTACTTAGCATTACTGCCTCTCATGCAAGAAAGAATGCAAACTTTGAGGTTTTTGATATCTCTAATGAAAAAATCAAATGTAGTAGTAATTATTTGCAGCTCCTCAAACAGCTGGTAAGTTTCTGAGATTGCAGGAATCAACAACAGGAAATAGTAGTTGGCATATCATATTTTGGATATATAGTCGGTTTTCTGATCATATTCAACCTTTGTGTTTCCTAATTAAGATTGGGAAGGAAATTTTTGGTGAAATAATTTATATATATATATATATATATATAATATATTTAATAATAATTAAATGATATGAAGATATATAAATTTATAGAGTAATAAAAAAATAAATGCGAGTAAAAAAATTATAAAAATATGCAGTGATTTAATTGAAAAATTATTAGTTAGTTATAAAAGATAAGAGAAAAAAAATTTTGAATTTGAATTTGAACAAAATTTGTACGAAAAGACATTTGGTTTGTAAGAGTTTTTAAGTGGTAATCAATAGTGTAGAATTTGGAAACAAACATAGGCATTATATTTTGACATGTGGCTAAAAAGGAGAGAAAAGCGTATTAAAATCCAGACAACATCATGTATAGGGAACACAAAAATAGAAATTAACTTGAGAGAGAAGAGGGGGAGATAAAAAGGCAAGAGATGTGAGCACAAAGTAGAACTACCCTGCGGCTAAAACAGATGAAAGAAATTAATGTAAAAGGTGGGGGAAAAGTGAGAGTAGGGACCCTGCTTCTAATCAGTAAATCGCACAGATGTTAACGCTATACGGATTAAAAAGAAGTTCGGTCCATTTTCCAACATAAAGTTTCTTACACTTCTAAACAAGGACATGCTTATCTGTTCCTCCAAAGTTGAGAGTTTTCATATTGTTGATGCTTTTAACCCTATCGATTTTTTCTTTCTCATCATGCATTCGTACAGAAAATAGTAATTCGTGTTTCTTTTGAGATTTCTAAGGAGACCACATTACTGCATTATGGCTTGATGCAGCTTTGTTTTCATAATGAATCAATTTATGATTCAGAAAACCCAGTGAATAACTGAAGAGAGCATGCTGAGGAAGTAAAGCATGCACTTACTTATTTTCAGCCTTTGACTTCTCACTTTCTTCCCATGCTTTAATCAAAGACAGCCTCTTCTCTTCTGCTACCTTGGAAAGCACAGCATCTGACAACATGTTCATGAAATTCAGTTATAGAACAATTCAACCAAAATGAAGGAAACAGGAACAACCATTAGACCCTTGATTACCTCTGTCTGTACAGCCCTCTGGTTTCTTCTCCTCAGTTGCTTCTGGTTCTTTACAGAAAGACACAATAACACAGGAAACCTCAAAAGTTAGGAAAATCTGTGCTTGTACTCAATGAATTGGTATTCTACTTGAAACTAAAACAGGGCTAAATGAAAAGCGAGATTCACCAAGTAATTTTCCAGGATGAGAAAACTAGGAAAAAAATTCGGCCAGAAAATTATTATAAGGAAATCAATGTGAAGAACAGATCTAACCACTTAAAATAAAGCTTAGATAGAGAAACTAGGGTTCAATTCAAGAACAAAGTTTTTATCTTTATCGGACAAATTAAAAGGGCCCCCTTTTTAACGTTTCATACATAGGTTACAAAATCGTCTGAAAATCACCATCCTGCATACATATACAACACTTGGAACAGCTCTGGTTTTCCCATTCAAGAAACCATTTTTGCCCAAAAAGCAGAATGCAAGAAAGAAAGATGAAAAAATAACACTTCTATTTAGCACGCATAGACTAACAAAAAAAGCAGGAGACTCTTTGTTAAAGCAAGTTACTTTCAACTATGACAAGAGCTTTGCAGTCATCAGGTTTCTCTTCGTATGGATGTGGGGCTATGGATTTCTCCTCCGTCACGTCTTTCGGAGCTTCCACCGGAGGAGGCTCGGAACAAGCCTGGGGCTCGACCTTCTTGGCCTCCTCCTCCGCCATCACTTCAGAAAACTTAGCTATCTTTGCTTTTAAGTTTAGCTTGGCCGAAAACAGAGAGAGAGAGAGCGAGCTAGAGAGAGTTTAGAAAAGTGTGTGGAGAGGGAGATCTTAGGAGTTGGGTTGGTTGGAGGAAGGTAAATGTCACTTGGGATTGTTGAACATATAAGAAAAGGGCGAGCTGGATGATTGATGGAGATGTAGTGTCTTTACCCTATTCTGAGTTGGCACACCACGCCCACTGATTTCTTGTTCACACACGAAATTTAATATACAAAGTTGGGGAAGAATTACAAGCAATCCCTTCTCTTGTGGGTCAAAAATCAAAAACCAAGGAACCTTGCAGAATATAGCCGTTGGGAGAAGAAAAGAGGGTGTAATAATTATTATCGCCTTTAAATGTACAAAAAGTGGTCCTAATGTGCTTTTTAGCTTCATCTTTTGAAAGCTAAATTTCACCGCTGCCCTGCAAGTGTGCTTTCTGGCAGTGTCTTGTCTTCACCTCCCCTGTCCGTCCGTCAGTCTGCCATTTTTTTCAAGCAGGGAATAATTGTTGGGCGTGAATGAAAATGGTCCAGAACTCCAAAACAAAAACATCCTTAAAATTGCAAACGAGATGTGGAATCGTCCGAAGGCCAATCAACCCCCCAAAAGTGACAACGAAGGTGAGCTGTTGTATTGGGGCTTGACGGCCCCGTCGCCAGCCTCATACTAACCACAAATCACAATTCACAACTGCTCGGTGATCATTCATCGGCGTATCTATTTTTCACATTATTTATATATTGTTAGTTGTTACAAGATAAAAAAATATCAAAGGGTTCTTAAACGAAACGTGCGGCCCAACATTTGTATGTTTCATGAAATCACATGCTCATGCCTCGCACCATCAGGTTATGTCTGGATTTCAATTTTGCGCAACTTTTGTCTCATTGAAATACACTTGTGGCAGCGATTGGGTGGAATCTCCATCGCTGAAAATTAATTTTGAGAGATTTGTTGAAATTTAATTTTTGAGGGTAAACAACATAAGTTATTTTTATTTTTAAATTTTAGTATGTATTTTTAAATATTTTTATTTTAAAAATTATATAAAAATAAAAAATAAATAAATAAAATTTAAAAATATAATGATTAAACGTGTATTTTGTAGATTTAAAATTTGAAAGCAAACATAGTCGGGTAGATATGATTGAATGAATTTTGTGAAAGAAATATAATTATAATATTTTTGTAAGATAGCATGCAGAGTTGTTTAATATTATAAATTAATATACGTCTTTATAAGAATAATGTGACATGATAGTTGAATAAAATATTAAAATTATAATATATTTATAAAAATGATATGATATGTTATTTAAATAACATATTATTAATAGGTAGAAGAAACATATAAGGTAAAATTTTTCTTGAAAATTTTCTTAAAACACTAAGTAAATGGATCATTATTGTGAGTAAATAGTGCCAAATTTATCAAGTATGCCAAGCAATCCAACGACACTTTGTCTTTAAAAACTGTAAAAACACGCTTTCAAACGTATAAATCATCATAATAGCTTTCTTTAATTTTTATTTTATTCCCCTTTCTTAGTTTTATAATGTGCTAAAATCTTCACGCTAATTTTTATCCCCGCGTAATATGTTTCCAAACAAAGCCACAATTCTATAGTAACAAAATTGGAGATGAAATATAAAGAAGATTTCTCATAACTGTGTTATGGAGTAATTGAGTAATAACGGGAATCCAAGTCCTCCGGAGATTGCCCACTAGATATTTCATGTGATAACAGCATTAGTTATTTTTTTTTCGCCTTTTTCCACTCAAAAATATACGGTATAATTATTATAATTTTAAATTTTATATATTTTTTTTATACATTTAAAAAAAAAAATACACTACAAAAACACGTAAACGACCTTAGTGTATAATGACCTTTGCGTATAATGAGGTATAGTTCGTGGTTTTTTTTTTTAAGAAAAATAATATGAAACGTTGGATGTGACGGCTCAAAGATTCTGTGGCCACGGAGACGCGCTTGGTGGGGAAAAGCCGTTCTGGGGCCCACCAAGTGGAATATTCATCAATGCATCGGACACCCTTAATTTCAACCTCACCCCACTTAACTTGATTGTTACACTACTAATTACAATTTTAAAATTCTACAAATCAGCTGTACATTTTATTTAAATTTAAATTTAATTTTTTTATTTTTTATAATAGTTTAATAATTTTTTAATTACTATATCTATTCACAATTAAATTTATATATGTCTTTATAATTTTACCACTTATATTCATATATTTTAATACTCTGTACACTTATATACTATTATATTTTTTAATTATCGTTACATATTAAATATATGTGAAATAATTTTTCTTATTTACTAAAATCTTACAAATTAAATATAAATTTTCTCATACTCAAATCACCAAGGCTGTGTTTGTTTTCTTATTATCAATTATTCATTAACACTTAAAAATCTTATACAAATTTTATTCAAATTCGAATTCAAAATATTCAAATTTTATACATAATTAATAATTTTTAAATTATTAATCTATTTACAATTAAATCAATACATATCTTTATAATTTTGCTACTTATATTTATTTTTTATTATTTATAAACTTATATAATATCACATCATCAAATCATTATTACGTATTAATTATAAATATATATATATATATATATATAAATGATTTTTCTTCCGCTCAAATCTTGCAAACCAAAACATAGATTTTACTTCCATTTAAATTACTAAAAATTTTCTATCCACTCTAAAATGAAACCAAACATACCTTAAAGTTTTCCAACTCATCCTAATAAGTATCCAAACAAACCCAACAGCTTGAGCTTTAAAATAAACATCATTAATGTCAACTAAACATTCTCCACTTATCCCAAAATTTATTATCTTCTTATAAAGAATTACAAGTTATGCAACTAATAGAAGCGAGTTAGTTTGCACCAACTTCATGATTCACACATGGTAGCCACAATTTTTTAAAAAAATAACAAGAACACTTCAACTGTACATATTACTTTTTTTCCTTGGTGCACATTACTTGCATGTATGTGAAAGGAATGGTCCATTGACAAGAAGGATGTGGTGGTGTATTTAGCTGGCAAATGACTTCAACGATAGGACGAGACCCCATGCGGTTTACCTTCATATTTAATCCATCTTAAATCAAAATCTTGTTTTAATTATTAAGCAATCACCTAATTATTTGGATTCTCAAGTAAGGATATGCTTTACAGTTGATGGGTCCCTATCAAGGTAAAGAAATAATTTTGTCCATGTCTCCATGGACTATAAATGGACAACTTTGTCCCTTAAACCGTCGTGAGGTTGGACTTGATCAAATAATGCCTTCGCTCAAGCCTTCTAAAACATTATTTAGGGTTTATGGTATGAAAATAACGGTATATTCAATTCACATTTTTGAAGCAAGGTAATATGAGTTGTGAAAGAAAATAATGTAGATTTAACTAGGAGATTACGCATCTGTTTAATTTTATCAAATATTTGAATTATGATTATAATTTAAAACATGTGATATATATATATATATGTATGTATGTATGTATGTATGCATGGATGGATGGATGGATGTATTGAATGCTTGATATCATCGTATAACTATGTGAGAGAATTAAAAATCAAGCCTCTATGCCCAAATTCGCAAACATAGTGTCCAATTCGTATGAAAACCTAATGGGCATTGTCGTGTATTGGACAATACCTAGATCAATGTGTTTTATTTAAAACAAGTCTGGGTTTGGACTTTGGATATGAACAAACATGTAATTGTTTGTGGGTAACATGAAATTTATGGGCCTAAATGGAATAATGCCCTAAAATTGACAACCCTGTTGTGCATTTAACATCTTGAACACCATTAAAGAAGAAAAAAAATTGAAGTAAAATCAGAGAACAAGTCAAAAACAAATTATTACCCTCAAAAGTAAAGTTGCCATGACATAAGTGAACTAATAATCAATGTGCTAAAAAAATCGGATATCGAAGAGAAGAATCCTCAATTTACCACGATATCAATGGCAAACTGTGCCAAACGATACCCATCATAAATGCCAAATAAACCAACAGATTTTACTCAGTGATGGAATACCTAAATGAACAAGGCTACGTTTGTTTTATTATTTTAAATAACTAAAATATACATTTAATCAAAATACTTTTTTATATTTTATTTTGACTCTATCTTACTTTCATATCATTTTTAAAAGGCAAAAATACTTTGAAGAAGATACTCAAATTTAAAAACAAACATAGACCAAAGGCTTCTACATTTATGAGGCTAAGCAATCAAAACTTTGATCATTGCCATGTGGGCTTGAAACAAAGCACAATTCCTTGCAAACCTCGTAGAGACACCAAAACATCTCTAAGAGCATAAAAATGTCGAAAGACCATTGACAAATATCTGAATTTCCGTGGCATTTCTCAGGACCTTTGGGCTATTCAGAATCAGGTCCAAGAACACTCCTATATCAAAAAATGAGCTGATAAAACAGTAGCACATACAACGCTGATCGCCTGCTAATGTCTGAAAAATGCACTAATCATCACAACACAAACGGGAAGACCTCCAGTGGTCAAACACGCACACACACCAATAAAAGTAAAATATTGAACACCAATATTTATTCATGCAATTCAAAAATCTTCTCCTACGTCTACGAACACTAAGTTAAGATTACTTCACTAATTTAATTAAAGAATAGTGAAATATAAAGTGAATTACACTCACGCCTCTCACATAAACTTTATAACTTTCCTAAGATAACCGAAGAGTTGAATACACCAAAACTTCTTAGTTGTGTGTTTAATCTAACCCCTCATAGGCTCAGTTCTCACTCTCTTGGCTAGTTTGTATATCAACAAATTTGTTTACACTCTCCAACTCTTACATAAATACGAATTATCATTCAAGATATGTGGTACTCTCACAACTAGTGTTTGGAAACTTTAGAAGTTGCTCTTCACATTTGTAATGATGTGGTATTTATACTTGTCGTGCAACAGTTCTCCATTCCATGTAAGGTTTTGTGGATAGGCACAACCTTGTACAAAGTCGGCTAGATCCCAGTTTCCTTAGTGATGTTACAACAACGTCCAGAACAACATAGGCACTGTCTGGGGATAACTACAAAATTTGATGCATATCCATTAGTTTTTTGATCCAATCTGATTTCAACACATCATTGTTGGATTAGTCTTCATTATCAGCATGAATTTCATTATCACATAGTTAGACTCAAGAATTACCAAGTAAACCATCCAACTTATCACAATCAGTTGAAAGTCTAATTTTATTTAGACATCATTAATCTTTGGACTCTTCTTATCAAAAATTGTGTACAAATGTGTCAACATATTTTGGTAACAAGCTCTTTCTTTAACTCATCTGTGGCACAACATACAATTGGTATCCAAAAAAAATAAGATAGAAAGAATTTCAACCAATTCAAGTTTTAAGTGCTATCATTAACAATAAAACATTCCCACTATGTTCTACAACCATACTCCTCCTCACCCTTTAGATCTTTTCTTTCTCTTTGTGTTACACATTTGCCAAAAGGCAAATAAATGTAAAAGGGAAACCAAACATACCTCATGGATAAGAGGAACCTGCTCTATCTATTGAAGAATTACCATAGAGAAATATTATAGCACCATCAATACTTGCTTTATAATGTGTATGCACTATTATGTCTAGTATTGCAACATATATCTTTATTTGTCCTTTGTTCCAACATGATTTCCAACCATTATCCAATTTAAACAATTTTGAGTCACAGGAAAATCTTTATTATGATGTTTGGCATACAAAATTTTGTTTGCTCTCCATCAAGTATGACTCTTTTGACATTTTCCAAAATCCAAGTGCCTTCATGAATATCTTTTGCAGTTTATAAGTTTACCTTTATTGTCAACATGCCATGTGTCTTTCGAGCAATTTTTTAAGGGTACATGAGATGTAAAGCACTTGAGGTTTGATTTTTAATCCAGATCTACTTTATGTGGCCTTTTTTACCTTTCATGTTGCCTATATTAGGTATAACATTACTATCCTATAGTATGTGTTTAAGCAATGCAAAGCACCTTCTAACAGGATAACCTGTTTTCTTACAATAAGCACATAATTCCTTCGATTTTCTCTTTCTTGTATTTCTAGAATTCTTCACAACAGGTGCTGAATCAAATTTTTGTGGTGAAGCCACCTTCACAAACATGATTTCATTTGTTTGTTGTATACTAGTTTCTACCTTCTCGACAAAGTTCAAACCTGTTCGATCTTTTGCACTTTTTCCCAAAGATAAGATATTATTCAATTTTGACTTTCTAAAATTTAATTTTGTTAAACCATGTTCAGCCTCATCAACCCTTTTATTATCTTCATCATAAGCAACATCAAGTCTCTTATTTTCAACATTTAACCTATGATTTTCTTCAGTCAGATTTTAAACTTTATTATTCAACCTATATACTTGCTTTTTAAGGTCTTTATTTTCTACCTGGAGTGATAGTAGCTTATTGCAAGTTAATTTATAGGTATTGGGTATTTTCTCTGCAGAATCACTGCTACTATACTCTGACTAAACTTATGATGTTGAAACATTGTAAGCTATTTTTAGTGGCTTCTTGCTAACAAAGTTAAAAGTCACATGATAGTTTGTCTGATTCTCTTCCTCTTTAGATTCCTTTGATCTTTCCTTACTCTAGGTGGTGTTCTTAGATTTTTCTTGTTTCTTGAGAATATTGGTGTACTTCGCTTGAACATAACCAAATTTAGCACATTCATAACATTGAATCCCTTTTCTTTGGGCTCAAGTTTTTCAATCTCTTTGGAACTTTTACCATAATCTTTAGAGGACTTGTTGCATAAATTTCCAAACTTATTTGACTTCATTTTTCTTCAACAACCTTTTAAACTCCCTAATCATAGATATAATGTTGTTATTATTGTTGAGACATTCATCTTGATTGTTTGTCAATTAAAAAGACAATTGCTTTTCATTTTTATTATAATTTAAATTCATCTCATATGTTTGTAATAAACCCATAAACTTATCAAGGTGAATATTATCCACGTCTCTTACTTCTTTTATAACAGCAACCTTTGGGGCAAATATTTCAAACAAAGAACGCTAAGTTTTTCTTATAAGCTTAGATTCAAAATATTTTTTATCCAATTGAAAGGCTTGATTTGCAATATGGCGCAATTTTCTATTAAATTCAGCAACAGTTTCATCTTCTTCCATTCTTAAAGTTTTGAATTGAGATGCTAACATTTAAAGTTTAGAAATTCTAACAGCGCTCATACCTTCATGAACATTTTTGAGGATGTCCAAAGCTTCTTTTGCTATCTCACACGTGGATATCAACTTAAATTGATTCTTATCTACGCTCGTGAAAATTGCATTAATTGCTTTTAAGTTTCCTAATGTAGCTAGTTCTTCTTCAATAGTCCATGATTTCACATCTTCGACAATCTCTACACCTTTAGTATTTCTTTCAATTGGTGGTTCTCATCCATTCTTAATTACTTACCAAGCTTTTTCATCTTGAAATTTTATGAATGCACGTATTCGTGCCTTCCAATATGGATAATTGGAGCCATTGAGTAGTGGGGAACACACTGTGGATTCTCATTCTTTAGTGCTCATATCTGCAGGCCTTTAGGAAGCACCAAGATCTCACCCATTTTCAATCAAGCTCTTTTGGGTAACTTGACTCTGATACCAAAATATTATAACAATCATAACATAGGTGGAGGATCTACAGTAGTCAAACACACACACACACACCAACAATATTGAATACTAATATTTTTGTTCACGAAGTTTGGAGATCCACTCCTACGTTAATAGTGAAACATAAGGTAAACAATACTCGCATCTCTCACATAAATCCCACACTTTCTCCAAGGTAGCCAAATAGTTGAATGTACCAAAACTCATCAATTTTGTACTTAACTTAACTCCTTTTAAGCTCTACTCTCACTCTTTTCGCTAGTTTGTGTATCAATAAGGTTGTTCATACTTTCCAACTCTCATATAAATATAAATGATCACTGAAGATGTCTAACACTTTCACAATTAGTGTTTAGAGATTTTAGAGGTTGCTTTTTCACTTTAAAATGTCGTGATATTTATACTTGTTATGTAGCAATTCCCCGCATAAAGTTTTGTGGATAAGCGCAACCTCTTACAAAGTCAATTGGATCCCAATTTTTTTAGTGATGTTGCATCAGTGTCCAAAACAACATAGGTGGCGTCTAAAGATAACTACAAAACTTGATTCTTATATATTCACTGTTTGATCCAATCTAATCTCAACATATCATTTTTAGATTAGTCTTCATTATCGGCACAAATTTCATCCAATCTAGTCCAGCCATAAGCTATATCATGTGGTTGGACTCAAGAATTATCATTAAACTATCCAACTTATCATCACCCATTAAAAGTCCAAGTTTATTTAAATATCATTAATTATTAGACTTTTCTCAAAAGAATTTGTGTACTAATGTATCAATATATTTTGGTAACAATGTTTGCACCAAGGGTAATAAATGAACAATAAATTATGTAAAATCATTACATTTTTTATATTTTCATACTAACTATCTCTCATATTTTTATATGATTTTCAATAAAAACATATTTAAAAACATACATTTTAAATTTAAAACAAACATAGCTAAAACAGCAGACACATATGCCTGAGCTTCATCTTAGATAATTCAATATACGTTTTAGAGAAAAAAAATTACAGAATGTAATGAACTAGGCCAGATTACAACAGGAACAGGAATTTAAGAACTAAAAATCCTTATTAACTTAACAAAATAGTATAGATTAATTAAATACCCCTAAAGAAGTGAATCATATCACACATCTTAATTTTAATTTATTCTATTTTTTCAGTTTTTAATTCTTTTATCTGTACTATACTCTATACTATTTATTAAGACAAGAGACATTATTTTGATTGTATAATTTTAATTTAATATAATACCCTATTTTAAATATTTTTTATTTTTCTTTCTTTATCTATTTTCTTTAATATGACAACATTTTTTTCTTATTTTTTTATAATATTCGATTCTCTCCTTCTATCATTTTTTTAAAATTTCACACGATCTTAATTTTAAATTCACATTATTTTTATTATTATATTTTGCAATGAATAAAATACTCTATTTTATATAAAGAAATTTATACACGCGTCAAATGTCCCACTCTTACTTGTATATGTAAAGGTTGATAAGGAATTTTCGATGAGTTGCGCATTCACATGTTGTTTGGATGTAACCTTTTCCTTTTCTTGAATTGCTTTTTTAAGATGCCCATGCAAAAATACAAAATCAATTTGAATCTGCAGATCAATATACAGAAATTTTGGTATCTCAAAATTGCTTATATTATCGAATTGTGACTTTTTGTTTGATTAATTAAATTATTAATTTTTCTTATATTTTTGATTTGATAATTTAGTAAATTATTTTTAAAAAAGTAATAAAAATTGCAAAATTCATATCCAAAAATCCAAAATTATACTTTCACAAATTATAAAATTAATATTATTTTTTTATATCACAAAAGGATACCGCTGTTACAAATTATTCTTATTTAATAAATATAAGATATGACATAAATTTGAAAAAAATATATAAGTAAGGACAAAAAGGTCAAGTCATATATGTAAAGAATTTCAAATTAAAATTTAAGAGGTAAATAGAAAAATGTAATGAACATCAATAAAATAAAAATGAACTTTATTATTTAATTTGATTAAATAACTTATATTAAAAATTTTAAATCACATCAAATACCGAATCACTGAAAAATCAACTTTTAATTTAATATTCGATGCAAGTTAAACTTTCAATTTCATTTGCACTCTTAATTTTTAGGTAATAATCTTCTAAAATGATTTTAGTTTCAAACTATATTTTTAATTAAATTCTAAAATAACAAATTTTGAATTTTTATAACAGTAGTACAACATCAACAATAACAATAATAATAATATATAATTAATTCTTTTCTTTTTTTAATTTTTTTAAAGCCAAATTGGAAATATTCTATGTATTGGTCCCGACCATGGCTCGTTCGTTGCCGTAAAACGCGAGCAACCAACCATTCATGCTCCAATAACCTTGAAGAAGGCCAAAAGGCGACGATGACAGCAGCAATAATAACAGCATCAATAATAATTATAATATATAAAATTGTTTCCTTTCCTTATCCAATTTTTTAAAGCCAAATTTGAAATATTTTATATATCACTCCCGAGTCAGACCATAACTCATTCGTTGGAGGAACACACTAGCAACGTACCGTTTCATGCTCGAATAACCTCCAAGAACGCCGAAAGGGAACTTCTTTTCGTAGTTGAAAAGACAAAATATATATGACCTGAAGCCAGCCACGTACAGTGCACTGCCACACCACTCGGATAGCTAGAACTCCACGCCACCCCACGACCCCCACCCCCACCCCTTTGCCAAACCAAATATAAATAAATATAAAAGAAAAGAAAAACAGACAAGCAGCAGACAACTTGAATAATTCTTGAAGAGAGGATTGTTCAACGTTGTGTCACAACTTTCAAATTCGTTGTTTTTCGTTCACTGGCTCATGTTAGGACGAACTTATTCAAAGCAACATAATTCAAGAGAGAGGGAATATTGGATTGGAGTGTTGTGTGTGATTATTTCTTCTCTTCTGGCTTCTGATCCCCTTTCTTGTCTTCTGGCTTCTCCTCCTTCTTCTCTTCCTGGTTTCCCTCTTTCTTCTCTTCCTTCGCAGGGCCAACTGACAGGATGTCAACATTCCCAACTTTCTTCAGTTTCTTCACCACAGCAACAGCATCCATTTCTCCGACAACAGTCAGCTTCTGATCCTTCAGATCAGCGGCAATGGAATCCACACCTGTTTGAGGGGAAAAAAAAAGCACATACATCATAGATTGAACCCACTTGAATTCTTGAAAAATTAAATGACTTTATCATAGAGGGCTACTGCATATGAAAATTCAGCCTCATCTTGAATTACCCAGAATATCAGCAGCTGCTTCCATGGCTTTCTGCTTAGTCTTCTCATCAGTCAAGGTCAAAATCTTCATCACCACCTTCTGCTGTTATCCCCCGAAGAGGGGAAAACATGAAGGAGACAGAGAGTTAAGATAGATTTTCTGTTCATTGAATGTGACTTTAATTTTCACCAATACGTAAGATATTCTTTTTCTCTCACTAAATGCGTGTGAGTGTGTGAGCGTGGATCGATTCTGGAAACATGTAAAGTACTTAGAAATGTACCTGAGCCATTAGAGGAGATGAGCTGTGGGATATGGAGCTTTGGGCAAGGAGCCTGGAGGGACGGAAGCTGATGACGAAGAACTAGTTGGGCTTTTGAAGGTCTGTTCGTTTATATCTTGGTTTGTAAACAATATTTCGAAATCCTGGAATCCATTGTTTAATTTATAAATTTATATAATGGATTTTTCCGATATTATTTGATGTCTTGTCCTTTAAGAAGGAAAATAAAATCTCGAAAAGTATTACGGGTACGTACGCGCGTGTGTATATAAATTAATAGGATGAGGAATTTAATATATGTAGTCTAAAAATTAATGTATAATTGAACTCTATTTGGACTTTTGTGTATGGAGAAATTGATGGCTGGCCATGTAATGCACATCGTTATTTATCTCTTCCCAAAATAAAGTTGACAATTGAAATGATTAGGCTATGTTTGTTTTCTAATTAGGATAGGAGAGAAAATTTTGGATGAATTGAGCAAATGAAAATTATGTTTAGTTGTAAGATTTTGATTGGTAGAGAATTTTATTTTTTTACATATTTAATATGTAATAATGATTAGATGATGTAATAGTATATATATTTATAATGTATTAAAATATATGATTATGAGTAGGAGAATTATATGGATAAATATTGATTTGATTGTGAACAATATAATTATTAAAAAATAATTAATTAATTATAAAATGTGAGATTTGGAGAAATTTGAATTTAAATAAAATTTATAAGGTAAAATATTTAATTTATATGATTTTTTAATGAGTGTAAATAGTATAAAATAGGGAACCAAACATAGGCTTAATCGTTGTTTTATTTTATTTGAAGTGTTATTGATGAATTGACAAGTTAACAATTATCTTTGATGGTTCAAAACTTAATAAGGTGCTGCAAATGGCGTTTCGAGTTCTGCTTCCGTGTTGCTTTTGTATTGTTTTTTCCTTTTTCCCTTTTTAATGTTTGATTTTGCATTATTTTCATAAATACCTTTTTGTTTTGAGAGAATGGATCCAAGATCTCCTCAGCTTGTAGGTTCTCTTTCTTCTTGATTTGTCAAATTCCAATAACAATTAGTGTTCAATAACAATTTAAAATTAATTTAATTTAATTTTATAAAAGTTAAAAATTAGAATTTATTTTGAATCAAGTAATATGATTGAATTTGAAAAAAAATTTAGAATTCAAGTTTGATTTGATTAGACAAATAACATGTTTGAGCTTAATCGAATTTGATATATTAGCATCTCTAGTACTAAAACTTGTATTTTAATGGCAACAATATGGTTATCTTTGGAGATTACAAAATTTTTATCATAATTTTGGATTTTATGATATGTCAAGAGAAAGAAAGAAATTGAAATTATATAAATGTGTGTGCGATTTTCGTTTTATGAATCTTGTAATTCTGTTTCATAATATATTGAATTAAACAATATTTCTTATATATAAAACAAATTTCTGAAAATGTCCGCCAACTGGTAGTACCATTTGGCCTAAAATGTGTCAATTAATTTTAGATGACACATTTGTCATAAAGAAATGACATGACGCTAGATTTTTAAGAGAAATGGCCCCATTGGTTCGTTTCCTAATTTAACAAAAAAAAAAAAAAAAAACCTCAAAATAGAATACTTTATCTTTTATTTCTTTTTTTGAAAAGATGATTGGAATATTAATTTCCAAAATTTAATGTCTAATTTGAGATAGTTGAAGCATTTAGTGGTCTTGCCATTCCAATGACAGTATTTATCTCTCAGGCTCATAGTTTTATTGGCCCAGATAAGGAGACAGAAGAGCTACTTTTTCTTTGAAACTCATTTGTATCAAGACGGCATGTCGATGGTCACTTTCTACTGCCACTCCCGCCTTTGTGCATTTTAGTTGGGTCTTAACAGTAATCAGGTAGGGTCACAAATTGACAAAGTCATGGAGATTTGTATAATGACTTCAAACTCAACTCATTTATTTATGTTGTCATGTTTTTTGACACAATCTCAACTTTTGCAAGTCACCAAAAATTGGATTTGTTTAACTCGTCTAATTACCAAATTATGACTACTTACAATGTTTCAATAATTAACAATATCCAAATATCTATAAGAAGTAAGGAATCCATTCAAATAATCAAGGACTTGTAGTTTCACAATTCATGTTGTCCATGAAAATAGATTAGAAGACTCTGAAAAGGGAGGTGAATGAAGGTAGTGTGTGGCAGTTGCTTAAAGTTTACTAGTTTAGAACATAATTTTTAAAAAAATTAAAAAATGAAAAATAGTTAATAAAATATTTTTATTAAATAAATGTTGTTATATCCCTAATTCAACATCACACCATGACAGAACTCCAAAATGATTATCCCAAAAGTATCAAAGCCCCAATTATTAGAGTGACTAAATCTAATAATTCATACTCATTTCAAAACAAATGAAACTCCGTTGTATTGTTGTAGCGGAAAATAAAAACAACTCTATTACATAGATCAATGCCTAATATTAAAATGTCATTGTGTTCTAAATGTCTCTCTCCCTACTATCTCTACTTTACCAACTACTAGTGTATTCAGCTTCGATACCATCATTTGCCAAAAGAGTGTTTGAAAATTTTGGTGAGCAATTATTATCTAGTAAATAGATGCACTTGCCTTGTCTTTTTTTTTTTTTAGGATGTGAGCATAAACAAACTTTTCATACGAAACATTTATAGAGAATAATAGCAAATCTAATAATTTTTTGAGATAATGAAATAAAATCATTTAGATTCGCATGTTCGTTAGCGCTCATGGGTTTTAGACATTCATGTACCATTTTTATAAATTAGAATTTTAATCTATTCTCTTAACTAAAAAGGGGCACATTTTAATTTTGTCAGTTATGAGGCCCAATACTTCTGTTCTGATAGAATAATTTTATTTTTTAATCCTGATTAGTAAGGTTAGATATCAATTTTGTCAGCTATAGGTTCTAATACTTTTATCTATATTAAGCAGATCTCAATCTATGTTCCTAATTAGTAGGGTCAAGCATCAGCTTTATTAGCTGGAGGCTTTAATACTTTTACTCTAATTGAGTGGATTCTACTCTTTAACCTCAATTGATAGGGTTAATTTATTTTTGATTGAAGGGTCCAATATATATCTACCCCAATTAGGTCAATTCGAAACACATTTCTCCATACTATCGTTCATTGCCAAGCATGAGCGGCCTATTGAAATTCATCACATATAAATCATACACTAGGATTCAGTACATACACTAAAGATTTAATGTAGAATAACTTTATAACTTTGGCTCATATCCTGATTTTCATGATAAAGACATTTAAATTTCTCTTGAAAAACAAGCACATCAACTTTTCTTATAGGTAAATAGTGAACCGTGCAATAATGACAGAAATCATTTCCAATTCATAGTATAGAAACACTAGCATGTTGAATTAAGCTTTCACATAGTGAGTATAAAACTTTTGAGAGGAAATCCAAACACATAGCAGGAATTTCGTTTATAATGTAAAACCAATTTTCGAAACATTTGTGAAAATATCAATGTGTATTCATTTATTTGGTTTTAGTTTTGTAGTTTGATCAGCTTAGGCTAACAGTTCTTAGGTTCCTCTTCAACAAAATAACCCTTGTTTTAATCCCGCATTCATAAATCAGACATATGTTTTCTTTACATGCACCCTATTAATCATTTCCTACTCCAGCAGCTTGCTAGTTATCAAGTATTCCCAATGATTTCTACACTATTGATGCATTTCTTCGTAATGAAAATGTACATTTATTCAAAATTAATTCTTTTTATAAGATTTTTTTTTAAATTCTACATAAAGTGATCAATTTACTAATAACTAATTTTCAAATTAACTAAACTTAAAGTTATATATAAATTTGAATTGTTTATCATTTAATATAATTAACTTTAATTGTCAATTTATTTTAGTTAAAATAATATATAGTTTTGTGAGTTTATGATTTATTTTAATTAAATAATATATATATATATAAAATAAATATAATTATATATTATTTAATTATTACTAGTGGTAAGCTAGGAGATGAGGATTTAAAAGTGGGGGGAAAAAGCCACCCCCACCTTGCCCCATTTCTCCTCTCTTTTGTGTTTACAGTCATCCTCCTCCATTGTTATCTTTACTTTCAAGTTTATGATTGTGACCCTTGTGTCACTTGAATCAATTGTGATTAATGTCAAGCAGACTTGGGTGGATTGTCCAAAATTGGATTTTCACTTGTCTTTACGCATTTTGGAGGTTTGAACACACTTTAGGACTATATTAAGTGAAAATACATACAATTAATAGTGTTTATACACGTGTTTATCATGATTGGACGAGGAAACTATGAATTATGGTCAAATATATATGGAAGCATCGGGGCACATGCGCTTCGTGTGCAAAATACTCGAGTCATTATTCCTATGAGTGTACATGTATATGCATGTTCCTACGTATGTGTTCACCCAAACTAAGCGTGTATACAAGAAAAATTCATACAGATGGTCTACGATTTAAGAATTTTGTCTTTTATATAACCGACCGACTTGAAGTACAGGGTTTGTGTTAGAGTTTTTACCTGAAAATTGGGGCTGGAATGCCTCCCTTGTAGCCGTACCTAGGGGCCGGCCAAATAGGGGTGTAGGCGGTGGGAGGGTGTGGAAAAATTTCCAGCAACTTTAATTAATGGTGTTTATTTACTTAGGCCTACATGTAGGGAGTAAGGCAATGTTTGACCCTTGCAAAATTGGCAAGGCTTTCCCTGAAATTCCCATGCCAATTTCAGCCCTAATCAGGTCTTAATCATTCTACAATCACCCTCCAATCATCCTTTAATTCCCTACACCGCTTATGGTATGATTGTAGCTTCATGGCTAATCAAATCTCCTACATTTGGCATGGTTTGACCAGCCACAATTTTTCTCTACGTCCATAATCTATTATTGGCACAATATAATTAATTAAATGGATACAAGGGAAAAATTAATTTAAATTCGTAAACATGATGGTGGGCCAACTCGTTAGTTACCTGAATTCAACATGGTGTTTTTTTTTTTTTTTTCCTCATCAATGACTTTGATTCGGCACAGTTTCAATTTGTACTCGTATAACTGTATAATAACAATTCTATTAATTTTATATTAAGTTTATGATGAATATTTAAATGTGATAAATTGTCCCCACTACACTCCCTATTGCACATTTTTAAGTTGAGAAGGGACGAAAAATGAAAAATGACGTGGCACATAGGTTCCATGCTTTTAACTGAGGCATAAAACAATGCATCTTGACGACCTACGGATTGCATACGCATAATTTTCAGACAACAAAGAATAACTGAAAGTAAATAAATGGAAACTCTCTCTTTTCAAAATCAAGTATGAATAAGCAACAGAGATAAACTATGTAAAAAAATTGTCAACCCAAAAAAGTAAATAAATAAATAAATGATGCTAAATCCAAAAAAATCAACCATGATACCGAAACTGTGTGACTTCCGCTAATTGCCATACAAAACACAACTTAGGTGTAATGTTAAGGGGAAAAATATGTTTTTTAACATGATAGCACAAGCATGAGGATCCTCATGACAGGAGAGGGAGGCAACTGCCACAGCCGGCGTCTGAAAGAAGGTGCGCACGGTGGCTGCAACCAGATTTGATGAATGGTACAGTGTGAGTTGGATGCTTGCAAAATGAGGAAAAATGTGAGCGTCCTGGATGCATTCATACCAAAGGAAACTAACTGTAGTGTTTGTTCTATGTGAGTTGTGACCACGGACTATTCATTCGTCTGAAGTAGAATTTCTTACAAGGTGAATCTGACAAGTAGCACGAATAGTAGAATGGCTAACTTATTTTATGCATCCATATGCAGTCCAGATGTGATGCATGGAGGATTTTGGGCTGGAAAGGTCCCCAAAAATATGGATTGTAGGAAGTTATGAAGAAGAAATTTCTTGAAATGATCCAACAAGAAAGGGAAGCCATATGTGTCCACCACAACTTGGATTGATTTATTCAGTGTAGAGAGAGAGAGAGAGAGAGAGAGAGAGAGAGACTAAGCCAAACGAGAATTCAGTAACGGAATCAAAAATTAGTGAAATTAGCTTTGAAGTACCTCAACATAAAAAATAAAAAATTAGGTTATTTGTTTTATTATCATAGAGAAAATTATTTGTAAAATTAGTATAGTTTGGTAAAACTCAAAATTGTGTTGCAAACCGAAATTTTAAAAATTGTTTTTAAAATCAAACTTCAATGTTTGGCATTAAATTTTTCTTGAATTTCTTATTTGAATTTTTTTAATGTTTTGATTTATTATATTTTCAATATTACAAATTTTTTTTATATTGATTTAATTCTTTTAAAATTAAATTAATATTGTAAAAATACAAATAATACTTGTTTTATTAATGCTAAAAATATCATATAAAATTTCAAACTTTGGTTTAAAACTGAAAATTTCCAAACTCAATTCTAAAATTAAACTTTTGGATTTTGGGTTAGAAATCGAATCTTTGAAAATCTGGCTTTAAATCTAATAAATTTCTTAATTTTTTTGCTTTATTTCTTTAAACATTGTCAATATAATAAATATTGATATAAAAATTTTCATATTAAATTAAAATTATAAAAAAATATAAATACATATATATACTTATTTTTATAAATGTATCATTATTTTTTTAGTTAACAATAATTTTATGAAAAACATGATATTACTCAGACATTATTTAGGTATGTTTGACAATAAAATATAATTTTATTAATATTTCATTTTTAATATGTTATGATTATATTTAATTAATTTTTAAAATAATTTTAATTAAAACATATGGACTATAGTCCAAATATACGTCAAGACATGCATAAGTAATCGTGATTACCTAGAAATTAACAATTAATTTATTAAATATAGAATAAAAATAGTTTTCATATTCTTAAGTTTTAATTTAAAAGTTAAAGTTTTGAAAGATATTAAATTTAAAACTAGATCTCAAGAATCTGATTTCAGAACTAGAATCCGGCCTTCTAACTTTGTAATCAAATTCCGGAATTTCCAGTTTCAAAACAAAAGCATAAACTTTTAAATCAAATTCATAATATCCACCTTGTATCTTTTATATTAGTAAATAAAATATTACCCATATTTTTTATAATTCTAATTTATTTTAAAGAATTGAGTTAATATTAATTATTTAGAATTTCGTTAGAAATAGAAAAAGATAAAAAGGTATTATTTTGAAGGGTAATAAGTTTAGAAGGAAGTATTTTAATAAATGCAAATTTGCATCCAAACGTAGCCATATAGTTTTATGAATAAAAAATAAATTATTACTCCTGTATAATAAAAAGCAAATCAAACATATATGCTTTTTAATATTATCCTATTCAAAAATTTTAATCAATAAAATACAAGCTATTGTTAACTCATAAAAAGAAAATTCAGACATTGCTTTCTATATATTTCAAGTGGTCAAATATAGCCAACCCCATCCTTAAAGCTATAAGGTGAATTTGGATTGATGAATTTGAAAGGATGAATTTTAAATTTATAATAATAAATTTATTATATTTATTTGAATAATAATGCATTTCAAAATTTTAAATTCTCTTTCTAAACTATAATTTTAATAATTATAGTGGATTTGCAATTCTTAAAGTAATTTGAAATCCTTTCATATAAATCCTTAAATCTATCATACTTGTTTGAATAATGATTCAAACCCTTAAGTTTTCTTTTTAAATTATAATTGTAGTAATTAGAATGAATTCTATTTCAAATAATTTGAAATCCTTCCATCTAAATCCTTAGTACAAATCCAAATCTTTCTATCTAAGAAATTCTAATCAGATTTTAATTTCCAGTCTTGTACCAATTGCCTGGACTGATTATTACTTTTCCAGAAACTATACAAGACCAAGCCCTTGTTTGGAAATCCATTTACATACTTTTCACTTTCAAAAAAACATATACATACCATATATTAATCCTTTCCAAATCCCATCGTTACAAATTCAATAAATTCTTTCCAGATTTCATCCAATCTATTATAATTGCACATACTAGTTATTTTTTTCCACAATCCGTAGAAGGCAAGGCTTTGTTTGGAAACCTTTTTGTAACCCCTTATATATCCACGGAACCGGTTTGATGAATTTGATGCATGCACTCCTGACCTACCATCTTCTACAAGCCAAAAAGACTCGTCAAGAAAACCTCTTTTCCTCTCTTGCCACCCCTTTTTCTTTTCTTCTTTGTCTCTTCCACAAACATATGCCACCTTGTGGTTTCAAGGAAGAAGAAATAAATGAAAGTCGTCAACCTTGTAGTAGCGACACCAGGAGGGCCAGCTCTTGATTTCGTTCATTAATTAATTTGGAGCATCAGTTATTGTCAATTAATTTCAAGATCTTACGTTCAAGTGGAATTCCTTCAGAGTGAAGGATCAGAGACCCTTCATTGGCATGGACGCGATTCGGCGGCCGCTGGCGGCGGTCATCTTCTCCGTCATCGCCCTCGGCGCGCTCATTAGCATACGCTACCTCGATTCTTTTGCCGCCGTAAGTTCCCTGGACGCTGCTTTACTCGCCCAATTCTTGTAATAATTTCTTTTTTCTTTCTTTTCTTATTTTTTGATATAATTTCAATATTATTGCTTTGTTGACTGTTTTTTTCAATGATTTTGTCATTTGTTATTGTCTCGTTTTATTTTTGTCTTAACGGTTTACTCTCCCACGTTGTTGAACATATGAAGTAGTTTGTCATTGAGCCACTTATAATAAAATCTTAATTAGTTAACAAAAATCTCGCCCAAGCCCAAAACCCACAAAATACTAACACTAGCCAATAATGATGTAAGCGGAAACTTAGAAGGTTATTCACGTAATGTCGGACAAAAGAGGTATAATCAATTGGGCAAATTAACCAATATGATATCCTATATAATGCCAACAAAATACCTTGCAGTAACGAGTTTTTCCAATCTTCCTCTACTATTTTTCCTTAACTTCCGATCTCTGGTTCGACTCCTTTCCTTAGAAATTGTCAGAAGAACATCCTATTGAAATGACGAAACACTTTGTGACCATCTCATTTTTTCGTCCATTACGTCACTTTTGACAAATCCACACTAGTTACGCCATTTGGTACGAAATTTATCAATGAAACCTTCGAAGTCTCTCGTGACTTTAATAGAGAAGCTATTATTAAAAGAGCAAGTCTCTTGTCATCAAATTTTATACCCATACCTAATAGCTCTTCAACAATCTTTTGCAAATCATTTAGGTAATCTGCCATTGACATACATTTTCAATATTTTATTTTAAATCAATTTTGCCAAATAAAATAGTTTATTGTTATCGGTTTTAGCAGCATACAGCTCCACTAGTTTGTTTCAAAAGATCTGTGCATGAGTCTCGTTAGAAATATAGTTATATACATTATCCTTGATAAGTTGTACTTTGGTTTCTCCTCAGATTTAATTGTAATAAATACAGACAAATACATCTTTGTCACAAATAAGAGGTTCTTCATTTTATTTCTTTACATGTGATAATTGGTGCCATTCAAATGAATCATTTTGCTCGTTCTTGTTTCCATGGTTTAACCAAATATTTAGGGCTAAATCAAGGTTCTGATACTAGTTGTTAAACCGATTGATAACAAAATTAACATTCTATTACTTCATCAAAATTCCTAACAAAACTAAAACCAACAAAAAATTAATTCTGTTCAATAATGATTTTTTAACGGAAATGTTAAACGGTTAATCATAGTAATATTGGGCAAAAGAGCCAAAGTTAATGTGGTTTACCTTTAATATTCCATGTCTATAAGACAAGTTCTAAAATTATTTTTCACCACTTAAATAGTAAGAATACAAGAGAAAAAATTTCCTATAAACTTTAAAAGGCACAATCCCAAAATTGTGGCGTTCATATAATTTTCAAAGCACCCAAACAAAGTCTCAACATCCTACTCCCAAGAAAAAATTTCATACCTTTCGTTTTCTTTCTTACTCACTTTGACAAACCTCAATTTCTCTCAACCAAGCAGCAATAAAAGCTTGTCCACGCTATTCTCAGTTTACAACGTGCTCAAGGCTTTACATGGCCACCAACCTTTCTCACATCACCATTTTATTTTATTTATATTATTAATATGTATGGGTTTCATCAATTTAGGAGACACCGACAACATTTGTGTCGTATATGTGGTCACAAAGAATTGGCATCAAATTTTCTATTTTATTTTTTTGTTTGCTTTGTGTTTCCTCTTTCTAAATTTATATAGCATTTTTATAATTTACTTAATTTAGCAATATAGTATAAATTAAGATATTTATACAGATATTTCTTAGAAATTATGTATTTTTATGTAAATACATATAATTGTTGCTGTTGTTGTTATTATTATTTTGAATACTTTATTTTTAAATTTTATTTGATAAATTATTATTATATATTGACTAGTAAAAAATATATCGAAGTTACTAAGATAGCTAATATATATAATGAGATTGAATCAAATATTTACATATAGTAAGGTAGAGAAAAATATATATTACAAAATATGCATTAAATTAGGTTTGTTTTAATCCATTTCAAACAATATTAATAAGTCAAATGAACATAAAAAACAGAGGAGAAAAGTAACAAGGTTTTCTAAAAAGTAGAGAAAATTTAGTAATTTTATATACGCAGAAAGTAAGCTTCATCTTTAATTATACCATGTTTGTAGGCATTTAAATAAGTGTGACTTACGTATATTGAATGAGTTATATAGGAATCAAATTTAGATTTTGTTCAAAACCCGACTTATTAGGGCCGGGAATTGGAGAATTTTGAATTTTTTGGTAGGATTTTTCAAATTTAAATTCTAATAGTGGTAATGCAAATAATAATTATAAAAAACCTCTTAACTTAATTATTTTGGTTGTTTTCCAAATTGTAGGATTTTATGGATTAAAATTTGATATAATTGCAGCTATATAAAAACATTTCATGGATTTTTAAATCATGAAGCATTGATATATCGTTGCTGATAGTTTTTTAAGCTTAATTTACTATATACAAACAGATTTACATTCTTCTCGCCACAAATTCTGAGGCCAGAAAAATCATACTAGGTTAAAAAATATATTTCTCTTAAAGAGATGGTTAGCATGAGGAAACACTATATGTATACATTTATATTTAATTTTATGGAGGAGAGATTATGTTTTTACTAATAACTATCTATTTTGTTTTATCTTTTTAACACTGGAGAAAGAAAAGGTATTTTAAAAAAAGTATTCAATGATTAAAAATAGTATCGTAAAACTTTTAACGATAATAAATATTATATATACGAATTGTATGGATTGACAGTACGTATTACTGGCACTCTAAAATGAAAATTATCATTAATATACTTTTGTGGATTGATTGGGGAAAAAAACATATAAACTCAGAATATATGTAGTGATTGAGATTCTACAATATCGGCGGTAATTTGTGGACCTTTAATTAGCATCAATTGCCGAAGTTTGTGTTCTCGCTGCATTGAATTTTCATTGATAAAAACGTGGGGAAGTTAAGGCAGCACAGGTTAAGTTGCAATGATTTGGCGTCTTGAAATCTTCTATTTCCTATTTTTCTATGTCCCTCCATATTAATAATATAAATTTGTTACATATATTATTATTCTGTATTACGTAATAGTTTTACAAACATAGTTTTACGTAGATTTCTGTTTTTTGTTAGTGATATTTTTAAAAGAAAAAGGCTAAGATATCAATTAATATTTCCCACATGTATTTTATTTTGTATTACGAAATAATTATATAAACACAGCTTTAAGTTATTTTTGGTTTTTGCTACTGATTTTTTTTTTTTGAAAAAAAAGCAAGAATGTATCAGCTAATGTCGTCCACATATATTATTATTTTATGCTCCGTGGTAGTTATATAAATACAGTCCTACTACATTGATTTTTGCTTTTGCTAGTGATTTTTTTAGCCAAAAAAAAAAAAAAAACTAAGATATCAGCCGATTTTTCTCACTTATATTATTATTTTATATTTGGTGATATTTATATAAATTCCTACATTTGATTTTTTTTCTAGTGATTTTTTTTTGCAAAATAATAAAAAAAAAAGAATACCTAAGATATCAACCGATATTTCTCACAAATGTTATTATTTTATATTACGTGATATTTATATAAATTCCTCCATTGATATTACCTAAGACAAATATTTTTGTCTTTTCTAGTGATCTTTTTGAAGGAAAAAAAAAAAAAAAAGCTAAGGCATCAGCGGATGTTTCTCTGTTGTTTGTCCTCTTGACAGATGGATGGAAAATCCCCTGAATATCCCATATTAACCACTCAAACGGATTACCCAAAAAGCCTGGAAGCTCCCAGGAGGACAGTAGATATCTCGTTAAACTGCTCCCAGCGTACCGGGCCGGCAACCTGTCCTCCCAATTACTACCATTCCAAGATTCCGGACTACCCGACATATCTCTCCTCCACACGGAGACCATCTTGCCCCGACTACTTCCGTTGGATTTACGAAGATCTATGGCCGTGGAAGGAGACAGGCATCACCAGGGAAATGGTGACGAGGGCCAATCGGACGGCCAATTTCCATTTGGTGATACTCAACGGGAAAGCGTACGTGAAAATATACACAAAATCATTTCAGAGCCGAGACTTGTTTACTCTGTGGGGGATTGTACAGTTGCTGAGGAGGTATCCGGGCAGAGTGCCTGACTTGGAGCTGATGTTCGACTGCGTTGACTGGCCAGTCATCAGGAAGGAAGATTTCGCCGGTCGGAACCACCTGGCTCCGCCGCCGCTGTTCCGATACTGTGGCAACGATTCGACGTACGACATCGTGTTTCCGGACTGGTCGTTCTGGGGCTGGTAAGTGTTGGTTATATAATAGTGTGTGCAGTTGTTGAAGCGTATATGGGAAAACTGAATGTATTGAGCGATCAGGCGAGAGATTAACATAAAGCCATGGGAGGCACTATCGAAGGACCTGAAAGAAGGGAACAAGAGGACCAACTGGACAGACAGGGAGCCATATGCTTACTGGAAGGGCAACCCGGAAGTTGCTGATACCAGGAAGGATTTGCTCAAATGTAACGCTTCAGATGAACATGACTGGAGTGCTCGTGTCTACGCTCAGGTAACAACAACTAAGGCTATGTTTGTTTTAGTTTTTTGAACGTCTGTTTTTAGGTTTATTTCTATTAGGAATCTTGTAAAGCAAAAGAAAAATAAGAAGAAAATTTAGAAAATGTAATAATTGTGGCAAGTTGAAAATTTTTAGACACACATTGACTAAGATTCTAATACAGGCTTTTTATAATACTTCAATGGTTTCTTAGGAGGATTACAAGTTTATATTATAAGTGAATTTGAATCGTTGTTCTTAATTAAGTTGAAAAAATACACTTAAATACCATTAATAATATGTCATTATTCATTTATATATATTTTATTCTCACTCTTTTCCCTAATTTTTTTTATTTCCTTATCTTTATTCAATTTTAATTTATTATATTCTGTTTTTTTTTTCATTTGTTCTAATTTTAACTTATTCTATTTTACTATTTTTCGTAAGTTTCTTTTCTTTGTTTGTCTTGCTTTCAATATCCTTTGTTGAATTCAATTTATTTTTTTTTTTCAAATTTCTTTCTGTGTGTCATATTTATAAATATTGACAAAAAAGCTTATATTTAAAAATATTATTAATTTATTTGTATAATTATGCACGGGTATGAGTGTGTCACTAATTACTAGTGAGTGTGTGTATGTATATTGCAGGACTGGCTAAAAGAACAGGAGCAGGGTTTCAAGCAATCAAACTTAGCAAGCCAATGCACTCACAGGTAGCCGCTTAGCCTCATCCCTAAAAATATTTTTTGGGCTCAAATTAATATTCAATTTCCCTACGACAAATTTCATCTCATTAAATTATTTCAACATTTGAAAAATCTCGTTCTTGTGCATGCAATATTCACAGATACAAAATCTACATAGAAGGGTCTGCATGGTCAGTGAGTGAGAAATACATTCTGGCATGTGATTCTGTGACATTACTGGTGAAGCCTCATTACTACGATTTCTTCACGAGAGGGTTGGAGCCGCTGAAACACTATTGGCCAATTAAGGAGGATGACAAGTGCAGATCCATTAAACATGCAGTTGACTGGGGAAACAGCCATCAAAAAGAGGTAATCTCACTCTAGCTAGCGTAGCAGCCAGAATGTCGGATGCTTCTTCAATGAGCATCTTGTCATTGTTGAGTCCAATTCCGTCGAATGCTTGGTCCAGTTCAAAAATCGGTTAATAAAGAGGAAAGGTAAAAATCAGTTAATAAGGAGAAATGTAGCCTACATGTAAGATCTCTAGAAATCTAAGAAGGAAATCCTAGGCTAACCTGCATGCATGGCCTCCTGGCTCCTCTCTCGTACACATGCATCCGACTCTTCTCCCCTTGGACACATGTGTACATGATCATAGATGTGGATTCGTATTTCAAAATAATAATAACAATTTTCTAAAAATAGTAACTAAAGGCGATAATTGCCAAAAATAGTAATTACTTTATATATCTTATGTTGTCTTCATAAGGGAGGATTCTATTTATAGAATATATCAGCCGTCATAGCTTACAATCTCGCCCTGACCAGCCACCCACACTAGGAGGAGGAAAGGAGTTGGACTAGTTATCTAAAGACTCACCGAATAAAATGGTAATAGACCATTCGCTAACCAATGTGGGACCATTGAGTCCACGCTTTTCTTGCACAATCAAGGTTGGATAACATCAGAAAGACAGAGAGTGTAAAAGCGAGTGCAACGTGGATGAGCTTACCTATGTTCAAAGCTTACAGCTGTTTCTTTGTTTGACGAACAGGCTCAGGCCATTGGCAAGGCTGCAAGCAGTTTCATTCTAAACGACATGAAGATGGATTATGTATACGACTACATGTTTCATCTCTTGACTGAGTATGCTAAGCTCTTGAAATACAAGCCCACTGTCCCTCCGGATGCCGTGGAAGTTTGTTCGGAGTTAATGGCTTGCCGTGCACGAGGATTGAAGAGGAAATTCATGAAGAAATCACTGGTTAAGGGTCCCGCCTTATCAAGCCCATGCACCATGCCTCCCCCTTATGATCCTGCGTCTCTTCATTCTGTTGTTCAAAGAAGAGATGATGGAATAAAACAGGTAGAGTCATGGGAGAAAGAATATTGGCAGAGGCATAGTAAGCAAATGTAGGAACCTAATTATTTTTCCCCCTTTTTTTCTCCTTTCTACATAGATGTACACAAGTGAATGAACAAATTCTCTTGTATTGCAAGCACATAAAGGGACATCTTGGTATATCATGTCTCCTCATATGTACTGTTGATCACAGATTTTGATACGAATTGCCAAGTTTTTTGGTATGGATTTCATGTCTGCAGAATAAAGCACTCAACTATGAGAGTCCTACACACGTGGCTCTGAAACAATTCAAAGTTGGCGGAAGAAAGAATTTAAAACATCTTTGCCTAAGACTAGAATTGTGACAGATCGATAAATATAGGACCTTGGTCGCGTTTGAAGAGGCAACACGGAATTTCAATTAACTAAGAAATGAAGTATAAAGTTAGTGCTGCCTAACACTAAACAACCCTAGATTTCAAAAAATGAATTCAAGAAAAAGCGTGCAATGTGTAAGTGAATGCTATGTTCAAAGTGTGCAATTTTGTGGGATCAATTGATATGTGTTGCTGGCTCAACTGCTTATCAAGTTTTCTCTTAAATTTGTCCTTCGAGCTGTCGCAGGCAGTCTTCATTTTCACGTTTGGCCAAAATCTGCATCAATTCCAAATGTTGAAACTGTTAATATTGTGTTTGGCACACTATGGCACTTCTCTAATCAAGTTGAACTTATAAGCTTTCATACTTGTAGGAATTCTTATGAAGGAGTTTGAATAATTTATGAAGGATGGAGTGGTTGCGCAGTCAAGATGTCTTAGGAAGATAGAGAACTCAAATGGGCAAATATCAAAGAGTTTAAATTTATCCAATTTCTATGGCAACAAGATTTGGAGCTCATTTGAAGGAAGTTTGTTGCCGAGCAAATTTATGAAGTTACACCATACACAGAGGCCACGTAGGCTTTGGCGAACTTTCAATACACTAGTAAGTGAGCATTAATTGAGAGAAAAATGAATTTATATTGTTATCATTTACTTATTATTTGATTTATTTCGTGGATCAAGTTTGTATTAATCTTCTAAAGAGAAATTTTCCTTTGACGAAAGGTTGAAGATCAAGAGGAGTTAGGTCAGTGTTTGTCGCGTCAACTAATCATTAACATGAGACGTGTTTTAGTGAATTTTTCTATTCAAAATTGTTTAATATATTTTGATTTAACAATTTTGTAATAGTAGAAGTATTTTTATTTAGGCAAAGGCCGTGCATATGAAAGAGAGTTGCTTTAAATTGTGTGAATGTATCATGTGTTTCACTCTTTTTATTTTTGGTTTTTTATTTGTGTTGACGTGAGTTCTAACATTATTTTAACTTTGCATTGCATTGTAAAATGCAAACACTACAATGTGCACTACATACGTTCTCAACATTTACTCCGGTTTAAATTGGCTAATATGAGACAACTAACGGAACTGGAAGTGTCCATTAACGTATCCAATACGTAAAACAAATCGTACTTGACATGAAAAGATTTTATTAGTTTCATTACTAGGCTGCATATCTCACTTACCCAGAAGTCACATAAATTTAAGTCCTGGAAAATATACGACCAAACTATGTTTCTCAATTTTCTGCACCTCTCAAAATGCTTAGCGGTTTTTTAATTCAAAATTCTATTTTTATTTTTTTCCAAAATAACTGAGGTGACAGGTTTTGATTGAATAATCTATTTAGTAAGATTCCGCCGTTCGGAAAGACAAGTTTTGATAAAAAAAGAAAAAAAAAATACACACCTGTCATTCAACACACGTCACCTGCACTCATAAATGATTGGTGTAATTGTACCTTTATAAATGGAAACATGCATGATTACGTAACGATGCTTAGCGTTTTTCATTGTTTATGGTTTTTATGGTTTATAGTTTTAAATATTTAAGTGGTATTTGAAATTGTAATTTTGAGTAGTTATGGTTTTGTAATAACCATTATTTTTTTGAGAAAATAGTATAATTTGTAAATTAATTAGATTAGGGTTTAGGGAAAATTCAGTATTATTATTAATTAAAGTGTGTTAATTTATGTTAATTTTTTATGTACAATGTTATTATTTTATAATTTTAAGCGGTGTATATTAAGAAATTACCTAGACACAAGCCCATAATTAAGAACTAATAATATACAACACAAAATATAGTTTAATGATAGAAAAATATAAAAATTAATTAATTTCATTTAAACATGTTATTAGTATGTACAAGTAATGAAAAAATAATTAACTTTACACAATGTGCAAAAAATGTCTAAAAGTATAAATGTCACTATCAACCCTGTCTATGCAATTTGTCATGATTGGTACTACTGTCATATATCTGGGGCTTTATCATGTAACATGATGGCAATGGCAAAAAAATATCGCTTAATGGTATAAGCGATATTGGATATGGGTGGGAATCATTGTACTGTATCGAAGAGATAAATCATAATTCCAACAATAAATCTAGCAACTTGTAAGGATATTGTATTTGAGACGAATCTAATCTCAACGGTGTGTATGGGGGTCAGTGTCTAGTAGTGCAGTATGTAATAGTCCTATCCAAACCCAATGTTGGCCAATGCTCCCATATCAGGCACATCACTAAATATAGAAGTGCATGAGGAAGTCTAGGAAATATCTAGATGAATGGGTGGGTGCGATGACCCAAACATGTCTGAATAAGGAGGTGAGTGCTATAGGGCAGAGATGTCTAGGTAAAGAGGTGGGTGTGATAATTCAAAAATGTTCAAGTGATGAAAGACGATCTGGCTGTACGACTAAAAATCCTGAGTAAGTCACTAGGAGGTGATGATCTTAAGACGTGCAAACATCGCCATGTCATACCATCTCTGGTGCATTTGCTGGATCTACTGGGCCTATGATGAAATATTGACAATCATGCGTCAATATACATATATTATGTGATTTGGTAATATATGTACAGACAATATATAGAGGTTGAGGATAACACATCGTGTGTGTGAAAACTCTAGCGTCTCTTCACTTGTACCCCCCTATGAACATAGTGTTGCAGGAGACTGATAATACGCCATATGACTTACTGGTACCACTCCTAGTATCCTTCCTCAATGCAGGATCAGTCATGGGGATGTGCAGTAAAGTGGAGTACCCAAGATGGATCTCACCGCTGCTGCAAGTATACCGTAAGCTTGGTGGCCCAATTTTTACTCACACTCAAAGGTCGATCGATGTGGTGTAGTGCGTGAAGACATTTATTAGGATCTGTAGGTATAGACTGTACTGTCCTAAATTTCTTGACCACTCTTTTGGGTTATTGATACTTAATTATCTTGTACAGGATGAGGTGACTCAATTATATCACGTAACCTCTCATCAGGCAATGATGCAAAGTCTTGCTTGTCATAAGGTTACCATATCGACTGCATATAATAGAAATCAAATTACTATAAGTATATAACATACACCATTAATTAGAGTAGAAGTTGATGTATTAATGCAAACCTAGGTCTGGGCTTTAGAGTCCAATATCTCTCGAAAGATGCACATGATATGGGATGTTGTCTCATGCAACTCGTGGTTGTAAGTAATGTGCCTACAACTGGAAAAATCGTCCAAATGCATAGAATTGTGTGATAAATTTATGCCACAATTTCAATACTTTTATATATAAATCGCCATATTGTGCATCGAATGTAGTGGCTAGAAGCAATCAACCGTTGGCTAGCACTATTAATTGCATGTCCCTCCGTACATGGCCTAAATAGGGCATACACTTAGTATTTGGAACCACACCCAAATCTATACTAAATGTAGATTGAGTATCATCAATAAAAAGATTCAATGTGTGAATTGAACCCTGTTTCGCCAATCCACCACCTAACCTAGGGTTTCACATTTGCAGCGAAGACATATATGCAGGCAATGTTTTCATAAAATCCTCTCATGTACTATACACCTTCTCTAGTGCATGTGTCAACTCATACCATGTCTTACCATACTTTATCTTGAAACCATACTTGTTCTTCGCTATTTAAATAAGACATTTAATTGAATAAGTGAAGTCTTAGTGGACCATCCATATTCTTATCTAAATTTACATGGTCTATCGATAGCTCCTCAACACGTGTGTTCATACCCATCCTTAGTAATTTTCGATAGTCCCAACCATTAACTATATGAAGCAATTAAATACCACTAGCAAGGTTCTTTATAAGTGGAGTGGTGGCAGATAAGCTTCCATGCAGTCTATGTACTTTTCAGTATGAATACTCTTTATAGGCAACCCTAACAAAGTAATCTTTCATAGCTATCTATACATGTTCCTTGGACTTAAAAATCATATTTGTATAAAGGTCGGCACTGTGTTCTTCTTAGTACGCTCTTGTAACCCTCGAGGTGCCATAATTATCATAATAAATCTCTTTACTTACCTGTGTAAAGAATGGCATAGATGGATACACAAACATCCTATTAGGAGGCATTGATGGATAAATGGATGCCCAATAGGAAGCACTGATAGATACATGGACACTCCTACACATGGCATTAAACTAACCGATGTTTGGAACGTGATCGAAGTGCCTACTTCAAATTGTGCCAACAACTCCTCTATGGTAATAATGTCACTTGTGTCATGGTCATTGTCCTCGTCGAATCTATTGCTTGCCTTTAGCACCCTCTTCGTTAGACATAGTTTATATTGTCTGGTGACCATGCTCATTTGCATATTTCTAACTTGTATCCTAATCCACTTCCTGCTCTAATTGAGTTGCCTCATATGAGTTTTCACCATATGTCTGTACACACCATATGACGTCTTGCCATATGTCTGCCATAAATAACACCTCATATGAATAAGGTTCTACATTCAAATTAGGAACCTCATTTGAATTGGGAATAAGGAATTGAAATAATGCCTCGGCGACTCTTAGTACACTGGCTACGTCATCACTAATTGAAAAAGTTTGACAATGACTTGCCCATGTCCAGTACTCTTAGGGCAAATGTAAACTGATCACCAGGCTATCTAGAATTTGTTTATAAAAACAATTCTAGGTGGTTTAATTGATTTTTAGGGTTTAGCAAGAAATTCAAGTTGGTCTCAAGGTCAACAAGAAATACTGATAACATCTACTTGCTGAACGGATCCCTGAATAATTAACTGGATAATTATGAGTGAAACTTTAGTTTTGTTGAACACAAACAATTAATATATAGTAGTAATGAATAACTTAAAGTCAATGTCACAGGGTATAAGGTTCACTATTGATGGACTATGACTATAATTTACAGAAGTTGAATCTTACAAAGTAACGCTTCTCCAATGTAAAAAAATCTATATCTCGCTCTCAAAAGATATGACTACACTAATAAAAATTGTTTAGAAAACAAAATCTATGTCAATACTACGAAAATATAAAATCTCAATTTTCTTAATGCAATATATTAAATCAAAAATCTTACCAATTATGATATAATCGATATCAAATTATATTATAATCTATCAATTGTTCTTTTAATATTTGTGTGATAATTTTTGAGTTTTTTAATTTTGTCAAATTAATTTTATTTTATATTTCTAACATATCAGTATTATTAATTATAGCATATTAAAGTGAATAACATAACTATTAAATATGACTTCTTATCATAATATTTTTTGTGTGTTTATGAATTTTCATATTTCTAACAATATTTCATAAAATTATCTTTCTGTAACATATCATTTTATTTCTCAAAATATAAATTTATTTTTATATTTTCATTGAGTTTATACAACATTATATTTAGATTAATCTATTAAAAAGTTTTCAAACAAAAAAGTATATTTTATCCTTGCAATCAAAAGTTTCATATTTTAATTATTGTTTTTATATCTCTGTAGTATTATATGACTAATAATTAAATTTTAAAATTAAATTAATTTATATCAAATAAATATCACATATTTAAAAAATTAGAGTCAAATTTCACACAATTAAAATAATTTAAAACATATTTTTTTTACTGCAGTGGTTGTATTTGATAATAATATATATTTTTATTTATTTGAGATTTTAACTTGTTGTAACATTATTTATATCACTATTATTTTATTTATTGTAATTGTTTTTGATTGATATTTATTTATATGATTTTTATGCGTTAATTTATTTTATATTTATTGAGTGGTATAGTATCTTATTATTATTTAATCAAAAAAACTATTAAGCACTTCATACATTTATAATATTGATAATTTATAATTATACTAATTAAGTAGTTTAGATAATTATAATTCTATTAATTTTTTATTTTAATTCGTATATAAATAACAATACAAGAAGTTTAGATGGGTTAAAATTTTATTAGTATTCAACTTTGAAAAGTGTTAATATAGGCGTGCATTCACAATGTGTTAAAAAGCATATGCTTATGAATTTTCATATTTAAAACATTATTTCATTAAATCTTCTTTTTTTAAGCATATCAATTTATTTTTAATACTATGAATTTACTTTCTATATTTTAAATATATATTTCAATAATATTAATTTGGATGGGATCTATTAATAAATTCCCAAGCAAATAATACATTGTATTCTTACATTGTAAAGTTTTACATCTTAATAATTGTTATTCAATCTCTATATTATAAATAAATAAAATTTAAGATAATAAATATATATAATTAATAAAATTTATATAAAAATTTTTCACATTTAATTCCTTGCAAAAACATTTTCTATTTATTACTAAGTGATATTGTCATGAGTAAATGTCTTCCAATAAATTTATTACTATTTAATTAAAAATAATTAAACACTTCATATATGATACAAATAACTAATATTTATAATAATTATAAGTAGTTTGGATAGTTTAGTGTTCTTAATTTCTTCTATTTTAATTAATTTTTAAATAATCATATAAGAAGTGAGATGAGTTAGATTAACTTGTTGTAATTAATTTTTATAAGTACTTGTCTACTAAGATTTTAATATTTTAACGAGCATTTTATTTTTACCTAATCAACCTTATTTTAAGTAACATATATATTTTCACAAAGTACAAAAAATACATAATAAGATTTATACTTTTATGAGTTATATAAAAACACAAGAATCAATGGTTCATAATTCACATAATAATTGTTTTCCTTAAAATTCATGAAGATTAGTGTAAGAAAAGTTTGTATTAGTTTTCGTATAGAAATTAAAATTTTAATATAATAATAACTTGCTAATTTTTATTTTTATTTATTATTAATTTTTTTATGATGTCTCATCATTATAAATTTACTTAATATTTTATTAAATATATATTGTCTTTTATTCAAACAATCATATTACACATGTTACATATTAAAGTTTATGGTATTTGTATTGAAATGACAACATGAATGTATTAATTTGGATTGTTTATAAAGAATTTCAATTTGATGATATTTATGACATTACTTGCAAAAGCTTATTATCTACTTATTTAATATTATTTTCTATTTTTTCTTTCAAAATATAGATTATTTATTTAAGAAATATACTTTCTATTTGATATTTTAATCAAGTATCTATAACATAGATCATTATTTTTATGTAGTGCAATTATTTAATTATTTTTATATTTCAATACATTAGTTTATCTCATATTTTATCACAAATAATATTTTCATAATTGGTATACAATCATATCATATATAATATATATAATAGCAGCTCGATGGTTGACCAATTTTCTTAGAATTTTGAATTTTTTAATAATAAATATTTGATAATTGATTTATTTAAATTAAACATGTAGATGGTGATTATTTTTTGTAGTTTCATTTTTGTGTTTCAATTTATTTAGGTTAGGTTTTGATATAGTTGGTCATATTTTCTTATTTTCGGTAAAATAATATTAAATTGGTGTATTTTTAGCAATTGTTCTATTTTCCTTTTCGTGGCATATTTACAAATTGAAGATTACTAAAAAATTGGAAGTTCAGGATAATTAATTAGTGCAACTTTATTTTATATTTATGTTTTAATTTATTTATTGTAAGTTTATTGTGTTATAATTAATTTCTACAATTTACTTTCAATCTCACGTCAAACGATGGAAGATCACATTTAGTTAGGGTATGTATGTTGAAAAAAAAAATTATGAAAATTTCCATTTTTATTTTAATTTATTCAGATTATACATTAGATTAATTTGATTTTCAATTTTAATAAAAGATACTTGATTAATTATTTAAACTTACCTTATGACAGAATTATTAATCTGTGCAATTAATTTTTTGTTTATTATTTAAAATAATAGAAGATTACTAAAAAATAGAATATTAAAATAATTAATTTATGTAATTTTATTTTGTTTTCATGTTTGATTCACTTAGAGTAAATCTTAGGATTATTAATTAGTGCAACTTTATTTTCTTTTTGTGTTTTTATTGTATGTTTAAAGTGGAATAATTAGTTTCTACAATTATCTTTTATCTCGTGTTAACTGATGGAAAATTGCAATCTACATAGAGTATATATGTTTTAGAAGAAGTTTATGACAATTTCCATTTTATTTTGATTTATTCGGATTATATTTTGGGATTAATTTGATTTTCAATTTTTTGATAAAAGATATTTGGTTAATTTATTTAAACTTAACATATGATAAAATTATTAATTTGAGCAATTCTTTTTTTTTTGTCATATTTAAAATAATGGAAGATTACTAAATACAGAATACTACAATAATTAATTTCTGTAATTTTATTTTGTTTTTATGTTTGATTCACTTTGAGTAAATCTGTTTGTAGAATAATTACATTATGCAATTTTTCTTTTGATTAATTTGAATTACATTTTTTGCTACAAGGATATTTGGTTAATTTATTTAAACTTAACATATAAAAGAATTATTAATTTGTGCAATTCATTTTTTGTGTCATATTTAAAATGATAGAAGATTATTAAAAATAGAATACTACAATAATTAAAGCATGTCTTACGGAGAAATTTTCTGGAAATTAATAAATTGTGTCTTCAGACTACCACTAATAAAAATATTATTCAAGTATTAAATATAATTTTTCTCCTTAGATTTATCAAACATGTGTAGTAAACAATATTATATTTAGGTAAACTGTCATTTATTTAATATCTTCATAGTTAAGGCAATTGTTAAAATAAAAAGAAATTCTCATAAATTAAGAAATTATGTTTTCAATTATTTTATATAAGAAGGTTAAATAAGCAATATTGCTTACTAATCTGTTTTGAATCGGTGCATTTCTCAATATTGCAACCATGTTAAAATTCATATACCTCTTATCAATATTTTTACTCTTCCAACCCGTAAATATCTCAATTCTTTTCCATTCTGGTTCTTTTCTTTATTTTTTAATCTTCAAGTTTTCCATTCATTTTTAAATATGTGCATTTGAAATATAATTTAATTTTCTTTACTGTTCTAATCTATTTTACTGGAAATTATCCCGTTCATGCAAGAAGGTTTTTTTTACTTATTTTCTTTAATTTTTTATTCTCTATTAACTATTTAGATATTTGTATTTAATTTTATTTATAGTTCTTACATTCTTCTTCCAAGTAATATTGGATCGGATAACAATTTGTCAATACTTAGTGGATTATGAAATATTTCATAATCTTCTATTTTGTCCATCTATGTAATAATATGTAAATCTAAGTGTGACCACAACAGCAACTGTGAATTAACGTGGCCCCTTTAAATGCTTAAATAAGTACTTAAATAATGCAATGCTCCTTACCTTCTCAATCATTTTTTGGACTATACTTAAATGTAAATACTAATCAACTTTTGTGAAACCATTTCCTTGGCATTTTGTATGTATGTATGTATGTATGTATATGTTCGTATGTGTATATATGTTCTCATCTGGTTTTAATATGACGGTATAAAATTTTTAATATATAAATACTTTCACTATTTATTGATTCACTTAAATAATGATGGAAATTTTAATTTGTACATTTAGTAGATATATAGAAGGAATCTTGGAAGGAAACGAAGAAATTAATTCTTTGACAGGAATGATTTCTTTCATATTTTTTGATATATATAAATTTTTGTTTGTTAATTGTATTATTAAATAAGGCATGAGTTTTATATCTTTTTGTTTTTATATTGGAGTGATAAGAAAGTTGTCATCTTATTAGTCTCTTTGTTACCTGAATTTGACCTCTTATATTTGTAATTTTTCTAATATCTTAAAAATATAGTAGTTGGATTGTTCCTCTGCGATTATAGATCTTACAATTTCTGGATAATATTTGCATGCAGTTTTAACTTTTAAGATATGAATTATGGTAAAAATGGAAAATTGGTTCTTTAAATTAGTATTATTGAAGAATACAGAAGTATAATATATCTTATTAACTCGACTACCATGTGCTATGTATAACATGGTTTTGAACTGAGCCATTTTCCAAAATTTGTTAATTTTTCGAGTCTCTTAAAATTATTTTACAAATTAATAATTAATTATTTTCAATAACCTAATAAAATTAATTGAAAGCAATATAATATTTTCTACATTAAAAAAAATGATCGGTTGATTTTTAATTTTATTGTTTTATAATGGAATTAAGAAATGTAAACACCTAAAAAAAATGCAATGAATCTAGAATAAGATTTTGAAAAATGACTATTATTTTTTTGATATGTACATTAAAACAATAATTTATTTTGCGCAATATATAGCCTCCAATAACATAAATAGCAACTCCTATAATTTTGATAGCTATTGGAGGTTAGTCATCCCGGAGAAGAAAAAAAAGGCTGCAACTGTTCAAATTATTTTCTTATTAAATCCTTGAAAAAGTTTTTGGCCATGGCTGGTGGTGGATTGTCGCCTTGGCCATTCAAAACATTTGAGAGAGACACACTCAAACAAAAAAGGTAAATAATAATAATAAGTGGTGACTAATTCATTTTTTATAGCACTATGTACTAAATTAATTAAATAATCAACTACTTGATTCCTCCTTTTTCTTGCATTTATGTTCTGAGCATATTTTGATTGTAGGAATTTTTTGTCTGCAAATATATTTTTTGGCAATTCTTTCGTTCAGTCCCTCTCCTTCTACTGTTTTTCTCACTTTTCGTTTTAATAATTCTTAAAAAAACATTGTTATGTGTTGCATTAATTTATTACAAGTGTTCGCAAATTCTAATCATTGCTATAAGTATTTTTCATTTTTCACTTTCTTTTCTATTTACAAGTTTTACGAAGCTAATGTTAATTATTTAATTATTCTTTTGTATGTAAATGTAAGTAAAATAAATAAGTCAACGATTTATGATTTTAGATGACTTACTTTCATTTCATCATTTTTCTTTATTTTCAGGATCTTGTTTAATATAACCTGGAATTTTATTTTAACACTTCTCTTTGATGATATTCTAAATAGAATTATAAGGATTCTTATGATATGTTAGATAACTACAAATTATTATAACTTTTGTGGTATTTAAATATTTTATGATTTGATTTTTATAAGTTAGGCCAAAAAGGTAGGAGATTAGGTTTGATATTTTGAGTGAACAGACCATACTAGATATTAAATACTTTATTTTCTTAATTGTTGTATTGAAATTATCAAAGTAATTAATTTTTTATTTTTTAGAATAGCATGATTTTATGACTAATATAAGATTTTACAGATACTTAATTAAAAAATTAAGCAGAATTAGATATTGCTTTTTATTAGATATTTATTTTTTTCGTATGCATGACTTTTTATTGTAGTTAGGTTGAAAATACTCTTCAATTTTATTCAAAATTTTAATTTTATTAAAACTTCAGTTATTAAAAATTTATATTTAATTATATTATTAAAAAATATTACTTATCCATGCAGAGCATGGGTTACATACTAGTTATATTATAAATTATCACCAACCCAACCATATAAAGTTATCATTACACATCATTCTTTAATTTATTCTGTTTTGTTTTAATTTGATAATATTGATTCTATTATGTAGTATTTTATATTTTTTATACATTACTAATTACTGTATAACATATATATTAAATTTGACTGTTTCTTACAATATTTTTTTTGCATATCTATGCATTTTCATATTTAATCATTCTTCCATAGAATTATCTTTATTTAAATATATCATTTATTTCTAATGTACTTTTATATTTTAAATGTATTTTAATAATACTATGTTCACATGAATCTATTAATAAGTTTTCAAACAAATAGAGTATCTATGCTTGCATTGTAAAATTTCATATCATAATAATTTGTATCCAGTTTCTATAATATTAGATTATATATAATCAAATTTAAAAATAAATTTAACCTATATCAAATAAATATCACATGTTAATAAAATTTATTGTCAATTTTGTACATTGAAAATAGTTTATGACGTATTGTTTATTTCATAACTATATTTGTTTTGTATTTTAACTTATTTATTTCTTTGAAACTTTTACTCATTGTGTTAACATTATTTATATTGTAACTCATTTTATAATTTCATGTGATTGAGATTTTGCTTTTATTATTTTTCAACACATTACTTTATTTTATATTTATTAATTAAGTGATATAGTTATGAGTTAAGTGTCCTCTAACAAATTTATTTTTATTTAACTAAAAAATATTAAGCACTTCATCTACAAGTAGATAATTAATGATCATAATAACTAATAAGTAGTTTAGATAATTTAGGATTTTATTAGTTTTTTAATTTTAATTAATTTATAAATTACAATAGAAGAACTCTAAATAATTTAAAATTCTGCTATTATTTAAATACTTAAATCTTTATATTTTCAATAGAATTTCATTTTTACTTAATTAATCTTATGTTTATTAAATTTTTATTATATATGAGTATTTAATTAAAAATAGGGATGTAATTTAATAATGTGTCAAAAAAACTAAAAGAGATGCGTATTTTTATATTATAGTATATTTATATTTATGGTGTAATCATTATTAATTTTATATAGCATCACATCATTCAATTATTAATATATATTTAATATATTTATAAATAAATAAATTTAAATAAATAATATTCTTCGCTCTATTAAAATATTCATTCCAGGTCTTTCATTGCCAAAACATCGTTACAAACATATGCATTTATCGAAAAGACCAAACATTGTTTCGCAATTATTGGCGTTCAATAATTCATGTCCCCACAAATGCCTGTCGACGAGTGTAGCAACGAATGATGGGAATACCTATGGAAACTTATCCAATGAAACGAAAAGAACCTTTGGAAAAAATAATTTGGAAACTAGAAAAAATCACAAAGGCTATGTTTGGGAGAGGGTTTTTTTTTGATATGATATTTATTAAAAATTGTATTAAAATAAATAATATATTTAAAAATAATATTTTAATAAAATAAATAATATAATTTATTTAAATATATATATATAATATATAATAATAATTAAAAAATTTGACAGTAAATAATAATTATATTATAAGATATAAATAAAAATAAATATATATTAATTTTATTGTGAATAAATATAATAATAATAAATAATTAATTTATTATATATTAAAAAAATTGAAATTTAAATTTAAATAAGATATTATTAAATGATATATTTAATTACGTAGAATGTTTGGTTCCAAACGTAGATCGAGACAGCACTGAATAAATGATTTCTAGAATCCGGTCGAAAGGGGGAGCGACATTACTCCTCTTTCCCTCATTTATTAATTAACTCTTATGGAAAATCTGGGGACATTAATTTCGACAAGATCTGGTCATCAAGTAGAGTGAGACCGGTGGAGAGGCAAGGCACGGCGGCGATGCCTCTGAAAATGCTCCTGTGTTCTTGGAATTTGCCCAGAGTGAAGGACCAGAGACCCCTGAGAGGGTTGGTGTCGATCAGGGTGGGGCTGGTGACATCTCTGCTGGCGGCGCTCGTCTTCGGCGTCCTCTACAACGGCGTCTTCATGTGCACGCGCTATCTCGACGCCAGTGTCGCCGCTGTAAGTTCTCTCCGTTATTTCTGCAACAACGTCACTATCTGCTGACTGTTTTCACCATTCTTGTTTTAAATTTACGGCAGCTTTTGCTGTGATCTTTCTGTCCTTGTCCTGAATTGAGAATTTTACAACCCACGTGTCAACGGTATGGCTTAATTCCAATCGTCGGATCAGGTTCTAAAAAAATTTCATTTTTTCTTTTTTTATCTTCGAAGCGTATGGGCCAAGAATTATTCTTCATTTTTCTTTATTACGGTTAGATCCCCTGATAAGATGAAATCATGCTTTAATCTTTTTAGCAAAATACGTACCTTACTTTCTTTAAATACCCTTTCTTTGTATACTTTCTTTTCGTTGTTCTACTAATTTTTATTTATTTATTTTTCTCGATTTTTAAGTTTATTTTTTAATTTTAATGATATAAACTTTATATTTAAAAATATTATTTATTTATTTAAATGATTATATACATGTATCGATGACTAACCCAGATAACTTAGTTTTTAATCAAATTGAATTCTTAAAATATTGGAGTTTTCTATTATTCTAAACATTTTTTTTATTGAATCATGTTAAGTTTGGCACAATTAATTTATTTGATTATATCCGGTGATTGTAGGCACTTTGTAGTATATTTTCCGCATTCTAACATACAATTTGATAAAAAATTTCACAGTTTATTTTACAATTTATAGATGTGAATCGAAACATTTAATTCCTAGCGTCAATTTGCATATCCAATTGGCATTTTTCCCTAATTCATAGTCAACTTGCATATTATTTTATAATTTTTGACTATATTTATTTTATCAATATTAATCATATTTTTTACTTTGATAAATAAAAAAACCCATAATATACAATAAGTACATCATAAAATAAATAAAATCATAATTTCATATAATAAATATAAAAAAAATTCTAAAAAGACCTTTATTCTATTATTAAAATGGAATATGACATTTAAAACATATCAAATCATTGACTATTTTAGTACTTGTTTTAAAGGAATTACCATAGAATTCACGAACCTTACTTTAATTTGTCAGAATAATTAACATCAGATTTCAAGAGTTAAATGCTTCATTATTTGAGAGTTTGCCATATTAATTTGTACTTTGAACGTGTAAAATGACAAGAAGAGTATATGCTATGTATGTTTTGATTTTTTCTACTACAAGCAAACGTTACAATCATTATATTTCTTTAACTTACTCATAGAGGTTATTTCCATGACACATTGGCCCATGTTACAAGATTATCTCGATAGTTACTATATAATAAATTTCACTAGTTTAATTGTTGCAATCGCTATCCATTGTGATAGTCATGCGAAAACCTCCAAAGAGTAAATATGTCCTTGTTTCTTTTTATAATCTATACTCTTCATATAAAGCTTCCGACTTTTAGACTGAAAATTTTGATTGATACAATGTGAATTTCTTTTATGATCTTCATCTGTAGTATATTTTATTATAGAATGTCATATATTTAGCTTTTAATGTTGCATGAATTATCTATACCGTATAGATAATTAAGTGTAATAACTACCCTTTGTCATTTACTGCATTTGCAAAACACTATTAATTACTTTCGGTCACTCCAAGTATATTATTAAATGTTCTTTTTTTTTTAATCTTAATTAATAAATATAAAACAATTTAAGAAAATAATCTATTTCCATTAAATAACTTTATTTTTATATATTAATTTTTATGCTTCCCCATTTCTTTTGTAATTCTTTTCCTTTGCATAGACGCGCATAAATAGATACACCACATATTTAAACCAAGTCATAACAAAACCAATATGATTTTCAAATCATCAAGATACTTTTTTTATTATTTTTAAATTGGATAAATAAATTTTAGAATTGTACTTTTCTATATAAATTATTTATTAAATTTATTATATTAATAATATACTTATTATTTAATTTTTACACACACATAGAGTGCAAAAATTGCTAGTTTTAATAATTACTAGGGAATAGCTAGTACTTTTGACATATCATCAATGTTCTCGTTGTACAAAAGTATTTAATATTTGAAATCATAATTTAATTTGGTTTATTCAAATTACGAAATTCATGGCAAGTTTTTCCATTTGAATTATTAAATACAAAATTTATTCTTGAAATTCATGTTGATAAATTACGGTGAAAATAATCTATACTGTATAGAATATAGGAAAGACAGATAGTAACTATCTTTATCTTTGAAGTTAATTTACTAAAATGTCATTTCCTTTTAAATTACTTTTTCAACTTTTAATATTTTTCTCTTTTTATTTTTTACTATTTATTTTGTTATCTACTCATTTTTTCTTTCTTTCATTTTACAAAAGTTTTATTATCATTTTTAATTTTAATATTTCAGTTTTTTATAAATAATTTTGAAATATAATTAATTTAACTATATTATCATTAATAAAAAATTAAGAAAATGTAGATTAAATAATTTTTACCAAATAATACATTATAAAGGAAGATATACATGTAATGTACTTCAAGATATTTTGTACAATAAAAATAGAATGTTATTTGTGATGAAATATTACATTTTTAATTAAGATGCACATGCAATGAGTGTACAATTATAGCTAGTTAAAACAATTGTTGCATATTTTATTAAAGAGTTGTTTTAATTTATAGTATGAGAATAAATTTCTACACTTAGTAGCAAGAGATTTCTTGTCCTATAAAAGTGACATAAAAGACTTTTAGATTAGTTAACTAAGTACGTAAAATATTCTTTCAAGTATTCTAAGAATTATTTCATCGGAAAATTTAAACAAGTGAATAGGGTTAAAATGTGTTAAAGATATGTAGAAAAGTTGTGGACAGAAATAAGAATTTGTATCTAAAAGTAGACCATATATTTCAATACACTCACACATAGATACTTTTCAACATGTAATGGCCAATCCATGACACCTTGGTGCTTTTGAAAATATGGGTCTTGTTCGGCTGTGATGCCCACGTAAAGCCGCTGAGGTCTTGCATGGCTCATGTTTGTATGTTCTTTTTCCTCATTCAGATATTGGACAGAAATTCTCTACAGGAATCAAATTTAACCACTAAAACAGTTGGCAATTACTCTTCCGACGTTACTAAAATCCATCAAAATCCTCCCACCAAGACCAAAGATTTCGCATTGAACTGTCCCCGACGCCGTAGACCGAATCCAACCTGCCCAGTCAATTACTACCCATCTGAACCTTTGGTCGTAGACGAAGACCTTTCATCAGCGCCATCGCCCTCCTGTCCGGAGTACTTCCGTTGGATTTACGAAGACTTGTGGCCGTGGAGCACGACAGGCATTACTAGAGAAATTGTGATGAGTGCCAGTCCAAAAGCCAATTTCCGTTTGGTGATAGTGAACGGGAAAGCTTACGTTCAAAAATACAGAATGGCATTCCAGACTAGAGACGTTTTTACGCTGTGGGGCATCCTACAGTTGCTGAGGAGGTACCCCGGCAGAGTGCCTGATTTGGAGCTGATGTTTAATTGTGATGACCGGCCTGTCATCGGAAGAAAAGAGTTCGGTGGTCAAAAGCACCAGCCTCCACCGCCATTGTTCCGATACTGTGGCGATGATGACTCATTCAATATTTTGTTTCCTGATTGGTCGTTCTGGGGATGGTAGGTCTTCTAGATTGTTGTGATCAGGTAATGTAGTTTACTATTATATGTTACTGAACTGACAGTGTTGATCAAATTAGGCCTGAGGTTAACATAAAGCCGTGGGAGACATTGGCGAAGGACCTGAAAGAGGGGAACATGAGGAGTAATTGGACAGACAGGGAGCCACATGCCTATTGGAAGGGCAATACATACGTCTCTTCAGCCAGGTTTGATTTACTGGCGTGTAACGTGTCGAAAGGAAAGGAGTGGAATGCTCGCATTTATTCTCAGGTAACAAGGAAATTTTACTTGTGTGTTTTCAAGAAATTCTGTACTTTCTTGGGGGGATTAATATTAGGGTTCAGGGGTTTGGTTTGGTTTTAGTTCAGCAAAATATATTTGGTTTTTCTGGGTGGTTGTGATGACATATCTCAAGAATTTCCTTCTTATGTCATCATTGGCATTCACTGATTGCTCGATAGTAAAATGCTGAAGTGAATTTGGTAAGAATTTCAGGACTGGTTGAAAGAACAGAGAGAGGGTTACAAGCAATCAGACTTGGCAAGACAATGCGTTCACAGGTGGGATAGCCTCTTCACCACAAGTTTCACCCCCCGGCCCCTTTTTTTGTGGTTGGGGTCGGGGGGGGCACTCAATAATTCTAGTGTATTTTTTCATTAGAAGATATAAAGATTTGACCCGGTTATGCTATGGATGAATCTTGACAGATACAAAATTTACATTGAGGGACGGACGTGGTCAGTGAGTGGGAAATACATTCTGGCATGTGATTCTGTTACATTAGTCATAAAGCCCAATTTCTACGACTTTTTCACGAGGGCTTTGGTGCCACTGAAACATTACTGGCCGATTAAGAGTGATGACAAGTGCAGATCCATCAAACACGCAGTTGACTGGGGGAACAATCATCAACAAGAGGTGATCTCACTCTAGCATATGTACCTGCGAGAATGACAATTGTTTCTTTGATTTGCATTTGCATATGCCATTGTGATTATGTTGGGATTTAACCAATATACACTTAAAGATCTTAATCTTTTCCTGAAATTTAAACAAGTATTCAATACATGTAATGGCATACTTAGACTCATTATTGTTTTTGTAAATCCGAGATTGTTGATTGTCTTCTGACTGATATATTTCGGAATATGGAGACCTTTTGGACAAAAACTAGCGCTGATGTTTTATGAATCTGTATGTACTAAATCCCTTCACTTATCTTAAAACTTTGATTGGTCTAATAGTCAGCTATGCCTTCACACAAAATGATTTATTTACTTTATAATTTTATATAATCACCTTGGATGTGCTTAAAACTTTATTATATAGAATAAATGTACAGTTCATGATGCAATATGTGTGTGTTCACGCATCCAGATGCATCAACGAAACGTGCACTTGCACAGAGTATGAAGTCACATCCAACAAATTACACCTCAGTTTGATAATCTCACAGCTGTTTATTTACTTGACCGACAGGCTCAGGCCATTGGCAAGGCTGGAAGCAGATTCATCCTAGACGAGCTGAAGATGGATTACGTATACGATTACATGTTTCATGTCTTGAGTGAGTATGCTAAACTCTTAAAATACAAGCCCACTGTCCCGCCAGAAGCTGTGGAATTTTGTTCAGAGTCAATGTCTTGCCACGCACGAGGATTGGAGAAGGAATTCATGGCTGATTCACTGGTGAAAGGTCCTGCCTTGTCAAACCCATGCACCATGCCTCCTCCTTATGGCCCTGCATCTCTTCATTCTGTAATTCAGAGAAAGGATGGTGCAATTAAACAAGTTAAGACTTGGGAAGAAGAATATTGGGGGAAACATAATAAGCGAGTGTAAAAAAAATTGTTATTATTATTATTTTTTGTAATTCCCTCATTTTTTTCTTTTATACTGAGATACACATACAAGTGAATGAACAAATTGTTTCTTTTAATTGCTATGTTCATCAGGATTCTCTCTATAATAGTAAGAAATGAATGCAAGCACATATAAAGAGATTCTTGGCATCATATGCCTCCACTATCGTCATTTCTATGAGAAGAATTGGTTCTTGATTGACTTGGATTTCGTGTTTTCCAGAGTCAAGCACTCCGAGAGTTGCGCATCATCATTGCTTTGGTACGATACGTTAATTGATTACAGAATTAACCTGATTTGAAGAGTTACAGTATGAAGGGGAAATTTGTACAAAATTTACATGCAAAAAATAGCAATATACTTTGGGTCATATTTCATAATTTATCTGGAATAAAATCATTTCTTCATTCATCTCATATTTTTTTTCACACATTCTCTCTATTCTTGTCAAGTATCTCTCTATATAACTACTGTTCATTTATACTTATCACATCAGTACATGTCTCTGCAGCTCTTTCCATACAATTATTCGTCAATATATATTCTATAATATTAATATCTCCACAATTAAATTCATCTTCATATAACTATTATTTATATATTCTTGTCATATTAACACATTTCTTCACAAGCAACATCCTGTTACATCTGTGTAATCATTGTGTTTATCTCTCAAATAGAATTAATTCACATACCAAACACAACTTTCATATATTTCATATATTAAAAATATTCTTGTCTCACTTTTTGCTTGGTCTCATAAATAAATTATCTACAAGTTGGCATGCTGAATATGTTACCATGTCCGAAACACGAACGTATAAGCTTTAATTAATTGTTTAGCATCTTAAAATTTACCTATCAACATCTGCAATAATATGTAAAATGGAAAATTGAGGAAAACTCTTACCAAACAAAATTAAATAAATAATGAACTAAAATCAAAGAGAACAATTGAGAAAACTAATTTGAATACTATTATATGAAATGGAGTACTTTTAGGATTTTGAGTGAGGCTCAGTTGTGAAAATTCAATTTCTTGAATCACACAGTGAGGGGATAAAGGGGGCATTGCTGCTGATTTTGTTCCTTTATTAATCCACTTCCGTGTAAATAAGTAAACATTAATTTCAAGAAGATAGGGACTTTTAAAACTTTAACCCAAAGTACACAAATTATACATATAATATTTTTAAAATAATATTTTTATAGGAAAAAAGATACAACCATATCACGCTTATTCGTACTTATTATCTGAATTCCACATACATATATGCGCTCAAAAAATATTTATTAATTATGCATACAACCAAATCATTAAATCATCATTTAGAATCATATTTATATAAAGTAGAGAAACAACCAAATCATTCTTAAACATGTAGTTCCTTTTACATTATTTAATAAATTTTACACGAACTATGCTCAACTGTCTAATGGTTGCAAACTAATATATAGGACTTGTCTTCAAGCACAATGGGCACCTCTTAAGGGCATGCGGCGACTCGCGGTAGATGATCTTGTGGTTAACTGGGAATTGCCCAGAACGAAGAATCAGACCCCCTTTGTAGGCAAGATGGCGGTCAGACCAGCACTGCTGAGATCTTTGCTGGTGGCTGTCGTCTTAGTCCTCCTCCCAATTGGTGCCCTCATTTGCACGCGCAGCTATCTCGACCCTTGTGTACACCTGCTGTAAGTTGTCTTCATTGCTTCTGCGAACCCACCACTATCTGTTGATTGATCTTCTCGTGATTTAATGTTTACATATCAGAGATTTTTTGAATGATTTTAGACAAACTTTTCTTTCTTCTCTTGCAATTTACGGATAGAAATGTCAATTAATCTCCACAAAACCGTGACGACGCTCCCATCCCAAGCCAGAGAAATCCCATTGAACTGTTCCCTTGGCAACCTGTTCGGAATCTGCTCTGCCAATTACCACCCATACTGAACTTTTGGTCGTAGATAAAGACCTGTCGTCAACACCATCACCCTCTTGTGCGGATTACTTCCATTGGATTTACCAAGACTCGTGGCCATGGAGAGGGAGACAGGCATCACTTGAGAAATGGAGATGAGTGCCAGTCCAAAAGCCAATTTCCGTTTAGTGACCCGAACGGGAAAGCCTACGTACAGAAACACAGGCCATCATTTCAGACAAGAGAACACTATGGGGCATCTTACAGTTGCTGAGGAGGCACTCGGGCAGAGCGCCTGATTTGGACTTAATGTTCCACTGCGGTGACTGGCCATACATCGAAAGAGAAAATTTCAAGCCAGCCCCACCACCATTGTTTTGATACTGTGGTAATGATTCAACGTTGAATATCATGTTTCCAGATTGGTCTTGTGAGGCTAGTATGTGCTCCAGATTAATATGTAGTTTGTTTGATCAGTCACGTAATGTAATTTACGAGTACGTATATGTGCAATAACACAGTGTTGATCAATCAGACCTGAGATTAATTTAAAGCCATGGAAGGCATTGTCTGAGGACATGAAAGAAGGAAACAAGAGGACTAGATGGACTAGAGCCGCATGCTTACTGGAAGGGCAATCCACGAATCCATCTGTTTCTTTCATCAGGAAGGTTTTACTTAGCTGTAATGTGTCGAATAAACAAGAATGGAACGCCCCTGTTTATAATCAGGTAACAACAAAGAATTTACTCACGGGGTTTCAAGAATATGTCTACTTACTTGAGGAGTGTAGGGCTTAAGTTTGATTTTTACTTCAGCAAAATATTTTTGGTTGCTTCACTGCCATTCAGCGACTGCATTAAAAGTAGAATGCTAGGGTGAAATTTGATAAGAACTGCAGGACTGGCTAAAAGAAAAGGAAAGTCAAGCACTCAGAGTTAGCAAAGCAAGCCCGTGCATTCACTGGTAGCCAGTTGAGGAAGATGACGTGCAGATCCATTAAATATGCAGTTGAATGGGGAAATAGTTGTCAACAAGAGGTAATAGTAACGTCTTTCTCTTCCCCTACTTACAGATAAAATTGCAAAACTTGAACTACAGAGGGAAGGAAATAAGCCTAGTGGATAAGGATCTAGTCCTCATGTTTACCTGCTTTGAATTTGCTCCTGTTTCTTCTTTACTTGGTTCAACAGGTTCAGAATGTTGGTAAGGCTGGAAGCAGTTTCATTCCAGACAAACAGAAGATGGAATATGTTTTTGACATGTTTCATCTCTTGAACTAATATGCTAACCTCTTAAAATACAAGCCCATAAACTGAAGATGGAAAATGTTTTTGACAACATGTTTAATCTATTGAATGAATATGCTAACCTCTTAAAATACAAGCCCTCTGTACGTCAGAAAGCAGTTGAATTTGCTTTCCCTGCACAAGGATTGGAAAAGAAAATTCTTGATTGATTCACTGGTCAAAGGACCTTCGTCGAAGCCATGCACCATGCCTCCACTGTATGACCCTGCATCTCTTCAATCTTATTCAAACAAAAAATAACGTGATAAAGCCAGTATATTGGCACGCAGAGTCATCAGAAGTAAATGCAGGAACCAGTTTCTTCTTCTCCTTTGTTTATTGCATAGATGTACAAATGAAAGATTTAAGTAATCTTTTGTCACACTATTTATCAAGTCTTCCTTCCGATGGTAAGAACTGAATGCAAGCACATAGAGGGATATCTTGGTGTCCAATATCTACTCCATCCTCTTGAAGAACTGCACATTCTTTGACAAAGATTTCATGTTGGGGAAATTACTCTGAATTGAAAAGCAACACCGCCACCAAAATCAGCAACACAACAAAAATTGAACCTTGATGGCAACCTCAAAACTGTAACAAGAGAGTGAATAACAGCATAGTATAAATGTGGCTTGAGCAGTGTCTAAACAAACACTATCCTCAAGGAATTATTCCAGTAATCCGAAATCTCCAAGATTAAACAAACCTTCATCTTTTCAATAGAAAGATGACCCAGGAATCATCAGTTGTATATCCCACTAGTAGCAAGAAAAGTTTGAGAAAAAGGAAGAAGAAAGAAGAAGCCATCTATGTGTATGTTTTTTTTTCTTTTTTTCACTCACTCTACTTGTGAACTAGGTAGTCTTTTATAAGTTGAAGAACAAAACATTGGGAGCAAATAGGAACATTGAAAGAAACGTTCTGGTCATAAAAAGCATATAGGAGGCATTAAACAATATTAAATGGCTGACATTTAGGGCTGTAATAAAATAATAGTTGTTATAAAATTTAAAAAATTATGTGAGAAAATCTTTTGAGATACTCTGTATTTTTACAGCAATCCCCCACATATTTTAAAAGGTTTTTGAACTAAATATTTTGAATAGAATGAAAGGTTTTGCAGCTCAATATGGTCTCAATGCATTAGGTCTGGTAACTTAGACCAATAAAATTTGACTTACAGAATTACTGGTAGAATAGTGTTCTGTAAACTAATAATTCTTTATTATAAGATAAAGGTTGTATTAATCACATTGAAAACTTAAAATTTGTTGTTCAACACTATTTTTCACATTTTAGTTGTACGCTTGCCCAGTCTTTTATGAGAGTGCTAAAAATTAGACCAAATTTTATAGAAGCAACCCTACTCCACTCTCATATTAGTAAATTCATCAAGTGTATACTACTTTATATACCCCATCCAGAAGGATTATGAATTCATTAAGAGTTTAAAACTTACCCTCACAAACTCTTCTTAATTAAGACACATATAATGAGTGCTTTAGGGTCAATATCAACTTCATTCTTACCCATATGAGCTTACTTCATGAGATCTCTAATCACATAAGTTAAGTTTCCATCTATATTAACCTTTTGTTCGCCTAAGTCCCATTTCATATATGGTTCAAAGAAAGCCATTTTCTTCTCACTGATTTAGTCAGAGGATCAACCAAAGATAAATTTAACCTCGCACAGTAAATGGAAATTATTTCATCTCTTAAGCATTAATGCTTTGTGATATGATATCATATCTCAATATATTTTAGCAATAGCAATTGTTGCTACAAAATAGACATTAGAGGCATTTCAAATTCTTTGTCAAAGGAATATTGAATAAGAGTATTTTCATTCAATCAACCTAAAACTCAACCAACTCTAGAGTTAAACACTCTAATTCCACAATAATTATTTATTTAGTTGATTTCTATGCTAATGCATGTCATCTCCATCAAATTTTAATCACTAGTGGATTTACATAAGAAACTATAATGGTACCTCTCATTTGGATTAAATATCCAATTTTTCATCATTGTATTTCTTTAATACAGTAAAAATCCTCTACACAGGATACCAAAATAGTACCCTCGCAAATATTTATCTAGAAGTGACTCCCATATACGTATAGCTCATTTTTCTTGATAATATAGATCTAGCCTTAGTGGTAGACCCTCAAATAATATAGGATCTAGCCTTAATGTTAGTCCCTTGAGATATATTCCATTTCATGGAATATTATTTTTCAATTAATTCTCAATTTCTTTTCTTTGCCATGTCATGCATATGATCTACATATCATATGAATTTAAGAAGGGAATAATGTCATTATAAATGAAGCAAATTCACAGTCACCCCCACATTTTACTTCATTTTTGAACTAGTCATTCTTCTTGTTTGTCATTCATTTTATAGCTCAGATGCATAGAACACCCCCACAATTCTCAAAATCTGATGTAGTAACTTCCATTCAATAAGTATAAATAATGCTAACACATATAACGACCAATCCTAATTGTTCAAACAAACTATTGAAGATACGTGTATACTGTGATGCACTTGATAATTTGATTTCACAGTATTTCCCAAATGTACTTAACATGTACCTCTGATGAAAAAATAATAATACAAATAAACCTTTCTATTGTTTAGATACACAAACCTTCACTTTGATGATCAAGTCACTGTTCCATAGCCAAGTTATCCACCAGCGGACCTTTAAGGTCTATTATCACTATCACTTTCCAAACAATATCAATTCTTTAATATTTTAATAATAAACAGCTCATCAAGAGAAAAGACTAAGAAATGATATAGTGTAAAGCATATAACTCCACACCTTGATCATCAGCGAACATTTCACATCACATCAGTAGACTGATGCAATGATATCGTTTAAAGCATACAACTCCACACCTTGATCATCAGCAAAAATGTCATGTCATATAGGTAGACTGATGCAAATAAAGGTTAGCTAACGACCCTTATCTTAGAGTGAGAATAAGTAACAGAATTGATATTGACAAAAAAATAAAAGCAGTCCAATTCTGAAAGAAAATAATGCCCTGTCTCAGTTGATAAGTCCTTTCAATCCACCAATAATTTGGTCAATTTGTTTAAACAACAAACTTCCTAAATTCACAATCCACCACTGAAATAAGTTATGTAAATAATTGAAAGACATACCTGGATCTAAGCCAACATTGTGACTCCTATGTGCACAAAATGGGATCTAAGCTATTAACACAAAGTCAGGTAATAGTCCTATCAATTTTAATCAAATTTATACTTGAAAGTTTCCATATATTACATAAACGCATTTAAATATTAATTGCAACAATTTAAAATATTAACCAACAACTTATTACTTTAACATAACTGCCAAATAATTAGTAATATGGAATCATGCTATGGTCACGCCATTAGTCTATCATCAGAACCTAATTCCTAGACTTGCTCGTCATAAAAATGCATTTTAGGTCTAATGAGCCGTCAAAAGTACCCATCAGCCTCCTAATATAAGGTAGGAGATTACAGGAATAATACAATTACATCCTGACTATTAACTTTCAAACACAAAACCGAGACACACACATTTATGAATAAAGGAAATTGAGCATGAATTATAAGCAAGATATTAACTCTGGCTCAATCCTCGACTGAAATGTAACTCATTTTTCCTAGAACAGAACACCCATTCAAATCAACCTTCCACATCAAATGTGAATAAAATATTAACGTTAGTTCGCAACAACCCACCTTCCCACTGGATAAATTTGGGAACTGACTCCATCCTAATCCAACAAAATATATATGTTTATGATTTTAGATACACAATTAAAGATCATTACTAATGTGCATATTTCTCAAAGGAGTGATGTCTAAAATATGTCCAAAGATCCGCACCATCCTTCTCAACAGGTGCAAAAATTCAAAACCAACTGTACAGACAATGTTATGATATTCATGACATGCTTTGGCCTAGATTGTACTCTTCCTGCTATTTTGAACTCTGATTCAAAGATTTAAATTCTAAAGTTTATATCTTCTGACAGTAGGACGGTTTCCTCCATAATATGAACAGCATAACTCAACATGCTTCTACCAAATAAGTCTAGACCCAGAATAGCTAAATGATATCAAGAAAGACTGATTTGGTTTATTCACGCAGAAACTCACAAATCCAAATCAATCGTAGTTAGAGTAATAAACAAAATGCTTTCTTTCTGCACGCAGCCACAACACTGCGTTTAGACATTTATTAGAAACTTAAGGAGTAACAAACATAGCTAATTATTTAATGTCGCTAACGAATAAGAAAGCATTCTCGTGTAAAATCTCATTACAAATCATAAACATGTCAATGCAGTTTATCTGTTAATGTATTAAACTCTGTAGAACTTATCTGAATAGCCGTCAAAGTCACCGGCACGAGATGAAACAATACACAACTCGCTCCAGCTGCATAGGGAGTCCAACAGAGACATAAATTCAACCAAATTATGATAGTGCATTTCTGCCCCAGCTTCACGCCATTAACCTAGGTAGCAATTTTTTTCTTCAAGCATTTTGTGCAGTAGTGCCTCTGTCTTCTCCACTGCCTTTTCCTGGTACAAATCCTCAATCTTTTCCATGAACTTCGGCTCTCCTCTAATATCTAAATTATCAGAGAGTCCTTTTGGGAAGCCCGCACAAGAAACCCAAGTGAAAATTTCAGAATTTTAGGCTCAACAATGATAGACAGCCCTTTAGGTTCAGTCACGTCAGTTGGGCGAATTAGAAGAGTAGAAGAATTTGAGTGCTTCTCGGACTACGGATTTTCCGGTGAAAACTGAGGCACCGAGGATTGTCAAGTCGTAGGTTTTTTGAAGTGGGAGTGGAAGCCGGAATTGGGATATTTTCGGCCAATTTTAAAGATGTAAAAAGGACCGTAGATACGCATTGAAGTTGGGGTATCTACCGGCAAGGACACCAGCCTAAAATTGGCGATTTTGTGAGGACAAATCCCGACGGAATTGAAAACAACGATTGGCAGATCCATCGGCGGATGCACCATCCCGGAAAGAATCGTGGATCGTTGAGGGAAACGAGAACAAACGACAGTCGCCATTCGGAACCACTCGGAAATTTGGCAGAGGCACTATGGACAACGAATACAAGGCTCTGTTTGGTTGGGCGGTACAATTTTCTGATTGGATAAACTAAGAAACCCCAATGTTGTTGGGAGCACTACCCTGAATTGAAAAGCAACGCCGTCACCAAACTCGGCAACACAACAAAAATTGGAAGCTCACATTGTCCTCCTAATTATTTCGCTAATTTGAAATATCCTAAAATTAAACAAGCCTTCGATTAAAAAGATGGCCTAAGAATCAACAAGTGTATATCCCACTAGCAACAATAAAAGTTTGAGAAAAAGGAAGAAGAAAGAAGAGTATTCTTTTTTTCACCTTGTGAACCAGTTGTTTTTTATAAGTTGAAGAACAGAACATTAGGAGCAAACAGGAATTATGAAAGAAATGTTGTCATAAAAAGCATTAAAGAGGCATTAAACAATATTAAATTGCTGCCACTTAGGGTTGAAATAAAATAGTTTTATAATTGTGAATTTCACTTGAGAAATTTTTTTGAAATACTCTATATTTTGCAGGCATTGGAACACGGGCTCTCAAAGGCAGAGCATGCAGCGTTTTGAGGATACGAGCCAATTCTTTTTGTTCAGAGTGCACGCCCTTTTGTAATGTGTAAGCTCATTTCACTGGGATCTGTTGCTTGCGTGAATCCCATCAAGTTACCTCTTAAATCTGTCCTTTGAGCTAGCATACACCCGTCTTCGTGTTCACTTTTGATGTATCTGCCAAACAAGAAACAAACAAATATTGGACTTTCGTCAAGACTACCGCGGGCCAACCGGCGGGTTGGTAGATAGATTGAAATTCCGGTATTACAAGCGAACTGCAATTTAAATTTGATTAATTTATTTTTGTGCCAGACACCTGTCAATTTCCTGTGTTATTTAAACTTGATCCGTCAACTCATCAACTAAAAAAAATTATTTTTTTCTTTACAACAATTGAGTGTTATTAAAACATATTTTGTTTGTCAAATGTTGAAAAATGAAAATTTAATAGATTAGAAAAGTATTATCAATTTTACTATTTAATTTTATTTAACTAGTTTTTTATATTTATTAAATTATTTAAAATATATTCGTGATTCGATCCAAAATTGGCCTATTTATATTTTTTAGTTTGAGGGTTCAATCTGATTTTGACAATACTTGTAAAAACTTGGTTCAAACTCTCTAATTCTGAGTCAAATTTAGATCAAATTTTCATGTTGAATTATAAATTATCACTCTAATCAAGATATCTAGTACATTCTTGACACTGGACAAAATACTTTGTGGAACTACTACTACATACATATAGTGGCTTTATTTGGATAAAGATTACAGTGACAAGAAATGTTAGCATAAAACTTTAAAATTGGTATAAAAGTAATAGAATAAAATAGATAAAAAAAATGGTTAACTTATGTTTTTTCATTTCAAATATACTTAAACTATTATACTTTTTAAATTTTATTTTTTACTTATTTTTATACAATTTTAAAAAGATATATCTAAAAGTAAAAATAAACTTCTTCCTTGTAATTTGCATTCAAACATAGCAACATAAATGTTAGAATTATATTTATGGCGGTAATAACGATTACAAATTAAAGGGCGGTGGGATGCACAAATACGCAAACATGCCTTGTTGGCATTGTCCATATGCGCATACATGCATTATTGGCATTGTCTATATTTTATTATGTGCCACGAGACAGAAAGAATAACATATTGTTGTTGACATGTTAATAAATTAAATCACTAGACTCAAGTTTCATTAGATTTAAAAATATTTTTTAATTTAATTAAATTTGAATTCTGAAATTTTCTTTATTCAATCTCGTTTTTAGCTCAATCTGACCGTACTAAAATTAAATTTAAGCTTAAACTTTATAAAATTGTCTTGAGATTTAATAGTTATTAAACTCTAATAAATACAAAGACTCGACTCATTTTATTGCTTATTAAATAAAATAATATTTATTAATTAAAGGACAAACTTCAATAATTCCCATCATTTTCCTTAAGGTGCATTTGGATAGAAAAATTTGAATGAATGAATTTTAAATCTATAATAACAAATTCATCATAGTTGTTTAAATGATTCAGCACTTCACCTCTTTTAATTCTTATTTTAAAACTATAGTTTTTGATAATTATAATAATAAATTTCAACCTTGCTCTATTTATAATCATTTGTAATTCTTTTATTCAAATATTTTCTTGAAATCCAAATCTTTTAATCTAATTGAACCTAAACTCTACTAAATATTACAATACCAAACACATTACTCATTAAAATTTTCATTAATTATTTTTTAATTATTTTACTTATTAACAATTAAATCAACACTTATATATTATACAAACAATCATATTTATATTTATTTCTATCATAAAATTTAATCATTATTTTTATATATTATTTATTGTTTAATTATTATTATATATTTAATATATTTATTTAAATTAATCATACTATTTATCATATCAAAAATTTTATTTCAAATATATTAATAAATTTAATTTAACTTTTATCAAATATCATTTTCAACAATTTTCAACAAGGACTTTATATAGAGCTCGCAGACGATGACAGCCCCTCCACTCTCCCTCGCCCGCCACCAGAATAAGCGCGTGTGTTTCAACCACAGCCCGCTCGCGTATTCACGAACCCCGCGTCCTTCTTCAACGTTCAAAAATTTTCAAAATTCAAAAATTCCCTCTTCAAAGCGAAAGAGGCGCCCTTTCCTATTAAAGTCCCAACATTTTTCACTCAGTTCCAACCAAACCCTAACTTGCCTCTGCACTCTCTCTCTACCATAGACACACATATTCTATCTCTAATTTCCGAAAGCTAGGACTCTACAATGCGTGAGATCTTGCACATTCAAGGCGGCCAGTGCGGCAACCAGATTGGCTCGAAATTCTGGGAGGTGGTGTGCGCGGAGCACGGGATTGATTCCACTGGGCGCTACCACGGCGACAACGATCTGCAACTAGAGCGCGTCAACGTCTACTACAATGAGGCGAGCTGCGGGAGGTTTGTTCCCCGCGCCGTGCTCATGGATTTGGAGCCCGGTACTATGGACAGTGTTAGATCTGGGGCGTACGGACAGATTTTTCGGCCAGACAACTTCGTTTTCGGGCACTCGGGTGCAGGAAATAATTGGGCGAAGGGCCATTATACTGAAGGAGCTGAGCTGATTGATGCGGTGCTCGATGTTATCAGGAAAGAGGCAGAAAATTCTGATTGTTTGCAAGGTAGGAGGTTCAAAAATTGATTCCCGAAATGCGTTGGTTTTGTTTGTGCCTTATGCTGAAAATAACTTGGACTTGAGTACCTGCTTAGTGACGTTCTTCTTTATTTCACTATGTCAACCTTTTTTCTGCGTCATTTTTGCTGTAGTTCTCGAGGTTTTAGACTAGAATTTTATACACTACTACGGTTTTCACTTTGACACATTGTGCGTATTTAATGAACCAATGCACGTAGGGGAAGTAACTTGAATATCTGAGCTAGTTTCAGTGATTTTATAAGTCTTCAATGAGTAGCTGATTTTGATGGTAGCTTTTGGTCCTGTTTCTTTAAGTGATGGAGTTTTTCGGCATTTGCTGTGTTGCCTTTAGGGTTAATTTGTAAGTATAATAAAATGGCATATAAGAAAGTTAAACAAATTATGGCTTATGTAATTATTCGCTTAAATAAGCATGTTCTTAACTCCTTTCATTGTCATAAATTCTCAGGTTTTCAGGTTTGCCACTCATTGGGAGGTGGAACTGGATCAGGAATGGGAACTCTTCTAATTTCTAAGATCAGGGAAGAGTATCCGGACCGCATGATGCTTACTTTCTCTGTCTTCCCATCTCCAAAGGTGTCAGACACTGTTGTTGAGCCCTATAATGCCACTCTCTCTGTTCACCAGCTTGTTGAGAATGCTGACGAGTGTATGGTGTTGGATAATGAAGCTCTTTACGATATTTGCTTCAGAACTCTCAAACTTACCACCCCGAGCTGTAAGTTACAATGATTTGCAACATGACAACATGATTTACTCCTAAGAATGTTTAATTTTATTATTACTTAGTCTTTTTGGCCCATAAATGGCCTTTATAGGTAGCTTGCATGTGCAGGTAGTGTATATTCTTGTTATATCTCTGACGTTCTTGTTAACTTACAGTCTGTCAAACACTCAAGCTGCCATGTTTTCAGATTCTTAGGACCCTCGTGTTGATTTTTTTATATCTGCCCAATAAAATATAATTTTAGCTGAATATTGTCTGCCTTACTGAAATTGATGATATCTGTTGACCAGTTGGAGACCTCAACCATCTGATTTCTGCCACAATGAGCGGAGTGACTTGCTGCCTGCGTTTCCCTGGCCAGCTCAATTCAGATCTCCGCAAGCTTGCTGTCAATCTGATTCCTTTTCCTCGGCTGCACTTCTTCATGGTTGGGTTTGCTCCACTTACATCTCGTGGGTCACAGCAGTACAGAGCCCTCACTGTTCCTGAGCTCACCCAACAAATGTGGGATGCAAAGAACATGATGTGCGCTGCCGATCCTCGCCATGGCCGTTACTTGACAGCATCGGCCATGTTCCGTGGCAAAATGAGCACAAAGGAGGTGGACGAACAGATGATCAATGTTCAAAACAAGAACTCATCTTACTTTGTCGAATGGATTCCCAACAACGTGAAGTCCACCGTCTGTGATATCCCTCCAACCGGCCTGAAGATGGCATCGACGTTCATTGGTAACTCCACTTCGATCCAGGAGATGTTCCGAAGGGTCAGCGAGCAGTTCACGGCCATGTTCAGGAGAAAGGCTTTCTTGCACTGGTACACTGGGGAGGGTATGGATGAGATGGAGTTTACGGAGGCAGAGAGCAACATGAATGATTTGGTTTCGGAGTACCAGCAGTATCAAGATGCAACGGCGGATGAGGATTGCTATGAATATGATGATGAAGAGGAGTTTCAGGAAGAATAAATTTGGTTTCATATTGTGGTGTTGCTATTCACTCCTGCATGAGAGGATTTATGTTTTTTGCAATGCTTTTGGCGATAGGATTGCTAATCAATATGCCTACTTGGCATTTGTCATGTTCTTTTGTCTACTAGTACTCTATTGAATATTAGTGAATTAAATTAGGTTGAACATCCTTTTCCATTCTATAATTTCGGATGCTAAATTGCTTCCTGAGAGTATGCTGAAACCCAAATATCTCCTAGTTTAATTGTAAACCCTCAAAAATTTATCAAGAACTAAAGATGTCAAGCTTTGACAACTATTTTACAATTGCATATAGTTTTTATTTATTTTTTCTCTCGTTTAAAATCTAAAATGGTATACTTTTGATTTTACAAAGAACAGGATTTATCATAATTTGAGAAATTTCATTCTATTTAATTTTTTTTATGATACTAATAAAGGCCACATGCATTGCATGTGATTTAAATGATTTCTGATGATTCATTGAATAATATGAGATTTGTGTGGTTTTTTAATCAAAAAATTATTTTACAAAATGAAGAATACACAACGGGAAAGTATTTGTTCTTATTTTTTAGATAATCTCCCACTCTTGCGGCTGAACCTTGCTTGCTTGAAATTTGTGATTTTTTTTTTCTTTTCACATGATGTTGGATGGAACAAATGAGAGGTTTTGGATTTTTTTTTTCTTGTTTCGAATATGCATTGATTTTTTTTTTTTTTTTAAAATGCATTCAGATTACATATTTGAAACCTAACCCCTAATGTCTTTTGAAAAAGACTATCTTAATAGCAATTCCTTATTTTCTCTTAAGATTTATAAGTACATTTTTTTTTCCCTAAATAAAGTATAATCATTGTCTTTGTATTAATCATAGTCCTCATTCACCACAGCAATGTAACGGACAAAAAATGTACTATATTCTAAGGAATTTAGAAATAAATACACCAATTTAATGAACTAAAAGATACTTATCACTTACAAGCATAAGTTTGAAGCTTAATGTTAGTTCATAATATTATAATGCAAAATGTAAGTATTTATAGTGTGTGTGTGTGTGTGTGTGTGTGTGTGTGTGTGTGTAATACATAGATAGAGATATAGCTATAATTAGATGCATGTATAAGAGTTAGAAGTGGTGATTTGAATTTAGTTGTAACTATAGTTTTCTTTTTATATTTACATCTACATCTATCTATGCTATTATATAAGTACCAGTTGCAAAAATGGTTTCTTGTAATTTTTAAACTATCCAAAATATTCCTATAATATTAATATAATAATTAATTCTGGAGGGTTAATTCAGTAAGAATAATAGATTGTGTGGCGGTTAAAAAATGGGGAATGAATGAATGGACGAGATGGAAACGGCGTTCCATCTACTTTGGCACAAATAATGGAAGATATCGTCATTAAAAAAATGAGAATGGATAATTGAGAATAACAAAAGTCAGTGTAATAATTTAAGGGATTAATTAGAGTAATAATGACAAATGATTAGACACTAAAAGGATGGAGATTGGATAATTGAGAAGAATTAAAGTCACGCTAAACTAACTTATATCATCAATCGCAAGGCCTTTCAGCCTCTCCATTACTCCAAATAACCATCTTCAATCATAACAATTGCACTACCAAAATCACATAAAAGAAACCCGAAGTCAACTGCATAAGATTCATTATTTGGTTACTATCATGCCATACTTTGGAATATTTCTGAATACAAAGTGTTTCATTCTTGGAAGATCAAGTTCAAAAATTTTCCATTGAGTTATTTTTTTAGTTCCAATTTAAATTACCTGCTTCTTTATCTCCACTTTGGCTTAAGGTTACAAGCATGTTTTGTAGTGAAAATTTTATTGTTGTTTATCACAACAGTTTTTTGTTGGCTATTTTTTCGTGAGACTGAATTTGCAATGTTATTATTCCATTTCGTGAAGTGTGATGCATTGCTAATTTACTTAATATAACTTTTATGTCACGAAAGCATTATCTTTTTACTTCCTTATGCAATCTTGATGGCCTTTTAAAGACTTAAAAAAAATTTAAAATTAGAAAAATAAATCTTAATTGAGGTTCAACTTTTATTAAAAATTTCAATAAAAAATTACATATTTATTTCTTTACAGATATAATTTATAAAAAATAAAATTTATATTTTGAGCATAATTTAGTTAAAATATAATTTTCTATTTACAAATAATATATTAAAATGATAGTTTATAATTTTTCAAACTACAATAAAATTATAATAAGTAGGATATGATAGTTATTTTCAAATATAAAAATATTTTTAGAATTAAATTTCATAATATAATTGTTATGCTATTATGATTCTACTTAATAATTATTTAAATACCATTCTATTATTATGTGTAGCAAAACATCTTATTAGATATAATGACACAAAACACACACCAAACTTGACCTCAAGGGGTTAATTTACTTCGGCCAAGTCAACTTGTGCAATTTATTTGAAGATTATACAACTGGGAGACGTGGATGTATGTAGTGCTGAATAAATATTGATGAATTGTGATCACTAACCATAGCTATTTCAATGGAACTGTAATAAATTTTGCTACGAAATCTGAATTTTCTCTTTGGCTCTCATCATCAACTGCTTCTTATCTCAATCTGTGGAAGATGTCTTCAGCATTTCTCCTTCCCATCATCTTGTTAATTGTGGTTTCCGGGACTTTCTGTTTAGCCAAAAACACGACTTTCGGTTGTGTTGTAGAGGAGAGGGAAGCTCTCCTGATGTTCAGAGCAAGCCTTCATGACCCTGCAAGTATATTATCATCATGGGAGAACGCAGATTGCTGCACGTGGCTAGGTGTAAGGGGTGACAGAGTAACCGGAAATGTTATCAACCTCGATCTCAGTAAACAACACGTACTTCAACAACAGTTTGCAAGGTCGAAAGGTTGATTCTTCCCTGTTGCAATTGAAGCATCTGAGTCACCTGGACTTGAGTCCGAGTGACTTTCAAGGCAGCACAATTCCTGCGTTTCTTGGATCAATGAAGCAGCCGCAACACCTTAATCTCTCCTGTGCGAATCTTACTGGCATTGTTCCACACTAACTTGGAAACCTCTCAAACTTGGGCGTACTTGATCTCAGTGATCGAGCACGACTAGGAGTAGATCAACCAAGATTGATAGTTCATGATCTCATCTGGGCTTCTAATCTGTCGTTGTTGGAGCTTCTTGACATGAGTTACATCGACCTCAGTCCAACAAAAGATTTAGTTAAGGAATCCAGCAGACTTCCCTTTTTAGTAGAGTTACAATTGTCAAATAGCAGTATTTCTAAACCACAAATATCCCATACCTGCATAAAATCTACAATATCTGCTAGTGTTCGATACCTAGATGAGAATCGGAATTTATTGGATGGAGAATTTCCTTGCTTTCTCCAGAATATGAAATCCTTATGGCATCTTGATCTTTCATACAACCTGTATAATTCTACAGGCCTACGTCTTCTTGTCCATCTTGACCTTAGTGACAACGGGCTTCGGCACGAGGCAGATTGGATCTCTAAATTCCTGAGGCAATGCCACTTGAAATCATTGAATCTGGGGTGGAACAAGTTTTATGGGACATTTCAGGACCTTCTAAGAACTTATCTGAATGTTTGGGTCACAATTTGGTGAGCCTAGCATTTGTCAGGTAATGATTGTCATGGTTATTTTCCCGAATAGTTGGGTGAACTAAAGCAATTAATGTATCTAGGTCTTTAACCATCCTCAATTACGAGTCCAATTCCTATGTCTGGGGAAATTGTCGGCCTTACAAGAGTTACATAATTATTCCAACAAGGAATTCGGTCCTGTTCCGTCGGTTCTCGGAAAATTGAGAGTATTGGATCTTTCGAATAATCAACTGAGCGGGCAAATTTCTATTTCTTTAGGTCAATTATCCAATCTTGAGCAGTTAGACATGTCTTATAACTCCTTCAACGGCACTCTTATAGAGGCTCAGTTTGTCAAGCTCTCAAAACTAAAATTCCTTTGGTTACCTTCTAACCTCGTCAAGTTCAGAGTAAGAAACGACTGGGTGCCCCCTTTTCAGCTAAGAAACCTCTCTATGCCATCTTGCAACGTGGGAGGTCAATTTCCGAAATGGCTTCAAATCCAAAAGGGACTAATTTCGCTAGATTTGACAAATTGTAGCATTTCTGAAACTCTTCCAAAATGGCTTAGTCGCATAAATCTAGAGGGTTTAGGGTGGTAAAATACCCCAGCTTGCTCCCAGCCTGAAAGTCTTTTTATCTTTATGATAACATGATAAATCATCTTCCGAGCAACAAAAGCTTTGCAAGTTCTGGATCTTTCGATGAACCGTTTGTCAGGTAATTTACTAGACTGTTGGCCAAACTTACAAGAGTTGAGAGTTCTTAAATTGTCGAACAACGAGCTTTCAGGGATGATTCCAAAATCCTAAGGAAGAGTTTACTCACTGGGATGGTTACACTTGAACAACAATATAGTCTTGTAGGGCAACTTCCCTCCACTTTAAAGAACTATACAAATTTAATGGTTTGGATGTTGGAGAAAATATGCCATTTTGGAAATTTACGCGAATGGTTGGCAATGTACTTGCGTGATCTCAGAGTTCTTAGACTAAGGAATAATTAGTTTTATGGTGTGATTCCTTCTTTACTTTGTCGAGCACAAATGCTTTGATTAATGGACCTTGCAAGCAAGTAAACAGGAAATATTCCTCATTGCTTCGGCAATTTTGCAAGAATGGTCAAGGAAAAACTTATTTATGAGGTTGAAGGCTACAGATACATGAGGAGTGTTTGAGAGAAGTGATAAAAAGAGTGGAGTGGCAGTACATGACAACATTAGAATATGTAGTCGACTTGCATCTTCCGAGTAATCATTTTGTTGGAGAAATTCCTTCAGAGCTTACAGGTCTTTCTGGCTTGGTTGGCGCACAATCATCTCGGGGAAAAATTCCTGAAAAGATCAGAGACATGGAATCATTGGAATCTCTTGATCTTTCCAACAACTTATTTGGAGCAAACCCCAATAGTTCGTCAAACTTGAATTTTTTGAGTCACTTGAAGTTATCAAGCAATTATTTGTCAGGACAGATCCCAACAGGACATCAACTACAAACTCTTGATGACTCTTCAATTTATGAGGGTTACCCTCAACTCTGTGGAGCTCCACTGCCGAGAAAATGCCACAATGATGAAGTACCGAGGAGCCCAAATGTTGAAAATCATGCAGAAGCATATGAAGATGCAACTAACAAGGCATGCTTTTATGCATTTGCAATTAGTGGCTTTGCCACAGGATTTTGGGGGTTCATTGGAGTTCTAGTCTTCAAAACACGATGGAGACGTGCTTTTTTCCAATTTATAGGACTGGTAATAATCAAAATGATAGGTAACTAAGAAAATGTTCTACTTTCCATTATGTTACTGTAGGCTTCAATTGGGTGAGTTCCTGAATCCATCCCCTCCCCACACCATTATATATCGAACAAGCGAGAAAGAGTGGTTATGTGTTAATTAGTTGAATGAATCATGTTTTTGCTTTATCAGCACCAATGCTTTGGTTAATTATGCCTTGAGACAGGTATATGGGAAGGAATCTGCCTACATCATCTCTGCTATATCCCAATGTCATTTGTGTGAGGTCATTTGTTCCAAAGGAGAAGAACTCTGCTTCCTTTGCAATCTCCCAACATAAATGCATACAATGAGGAACATAAAGGCCTCGAGCATTATGCAGTTTCAGGTTTGCAATTTATCCAAGGGCAATATGGCTACACGGTTTCCACATACCTCATCTGCAATTAATGCAGCTCTAGGGACTTCTATCATTGTGCCCACTGTACTTCAATGAGGTACCCGTCTCAGGGAACACTTTCTGTGCAACACTGCGAATCAAATTCATTTTGATGACTCAATTCCTGTAATTCAACAGCCACAAAATATTAATACCCCAGTGAGGGACGTATGCATCCGTCATAGTATCATAAAAGAGATGAAACATAAAATTGAAGTATGCAAGCAAGACATGCCTCAGGTGTTCCAACAAGAGGAACCATGATCTGTGGAAAGACCTCAACACCCTGTTTGGTCAAACAGATGGCAGCCTGAAATATTTCTCAAGCCTGCATTTCTGACAGCTCAGGTACGATATGCCAAGCCTGGCATATATGATTGAAGCCTTGCATGAAAACAGTTAGAATGTCATTCCGAACACATTGGAATACAGATCAATAACCTAAAGCTGTTAGTTGCTGCAGCTGATATTGCTGCCAGCAGTCGTATCAATAATACAATATATATGCATGATGCTGAATAAGTACACGAGACCTGCATCCCTGGAATCCAAGCATGGGATTCACTTCTGATAATTTTTCTACTCTTGAGTGAATCTCATCTGCACTCATCCCTGTGTCGGGCAGTTAGTCTCCAACAATCTTCTCTGTCACCTTCTGGCAGAGATTCATGGAGGGGAGGGTCCAAGAGTCTGATTGTCACTGGAAAACCTGAGAAATGTACAACTCAAAGCTTTGACAGATGTTTGTTTCAAGGGTTTATTTATTAGCTAATGTCTACTCTATTTGAATTAACTTTACTCGTAATATTTGCTTCAAAAAAGATGTAAATGCTGACAAGAAATAGCATCCATTTCGCCAAAAATTCCCTCAAAATCAGATTGTTGGAAAGGCAATAACAAGTCCAGAGCTGCCTTCCTCTGTTCAGCTGTGGCTGCCATTATCATCCTTCTCACTGCCTTAATCCTCGCATCTGAAGCAAAAAACTGATACGAGCAAGGCATAAGTAATGTCACATGCACGACAATCAAGAAATAACTTGAACAGGAACAGGGCAGCAGCATGACATATAGCAACATGAAAGAGGATTTGATTCAAAAGGTTTAAAGAGAGAGGACAAGTTACCATGTGCCCTGTCCTGCACGAACCGACCCCTTGGGCACCTTTTCCCTAGCTGTGAGTGCATCGTCGTGTGTCTCAGCATTCAACATAACTAACATAACCAATTACAGTCATCGCGCATAAACCAGCTAGTTTCTTGCATTTTTTCAACATTCTAATGCCAAGAGAATGGAAGTTCTACTTTGAGAGTCATTAAAGCACCTTAATTTGCCTGATCTTATCTGCCTACGACATGAAAGTCTCCACATCCCCAGTCATTGAGGTTCAAGAGCCTGATTCCCAAGGATCCCTTCACCACTGGGCCATTAAGTGAAATCGGTTCTCCTTCTTTTATTACATGGTTTCCTATCACCACCTCCTACATCACAAATCTGAAAAGTAAGCATTTCTAAGACCAAAACGATATCCAATTGTTGGGAGCGCGGCGGGCCCGACTACAATCTCTGATTGAACCTTATTGGGCCAGAGGAGAAGCCCAATTAAATTGGGAGTACCACCCATGAACAACGTATGTTGGGCCTGGAGCGGAGCCCAACTAGATCGGGGAGAACCGTTCATGGGCCTGTACGTGGACACGTATATAAGTGGGCTTGACACCATATATTAACCCAAAACCTTAAGGCTGTGAGTTATGGGTCAAGTATCCACTTTTTATACAAGTCACTTTTTTCTTTTTCTACCAATGTGGGATGCCACTTTTTCTAACTCATATTTGTTTCCCAACACCAATTCAGGTATGTCTGTCACACAACCTTCTCAACATCATTCACGCATATCTCTGAGCAACCAGTAAAGCAGCATTTCCCCCATCCTCGGGGCACCCCAGCTGCATGAGATGTCATGCCCCCTCTAGCAGTCGAAATTCTATCAGCCGCGTGCATGCCCTCAATGTCCTTCAGAATCATAGGACCAAAAGAGTTTCAAAAATATGTTATGCTTAAAATATTTAAGCAATCCTACAAAGAAAGAAGATACACAGCCCGGATATTAAATTTGAGAAATGAATAAGGGGATGATCAAACCTGAATGCAGCTATTTCCTTGCGAATGCCATGCCTCAGCACCTTGAGCATTAAACACAACCTGTCCGACTGCTGCCCAGGGGATGCAGGCAGGCCTTTGACTACCACAGAGTTTTTGTGGGATGACGGATTCTCAAACTAAAAAATATATAATTAAATATCAAATGAAGTTGTGGAACTAACATGTGCTAATAAATGCATGTGGAAATTCAAAACTCCGGTATTATCAATAGGTAAGTAAATAGCAGAACATATTTCAGTGTATCAAGCTTCCATATATTTATGCTACATTACTTTTATCTTAATTTTTGTGGCTCATCAAAGTAATCATCGGACTTGAATAGAAATCATGAGCTATTTTTACCAGCTGGCACGTACCTGTGGATGGACAAGCTGACACAATGCCGAGGCTCCACCATCTTAACTGCAGTGCGATAATCAATCAGTGCTTCATTTACCATGTCTACTGCAATCTTTACTGCACCTTTACCGGTGCACTTTCCAACTCTGCATTGTAACATCCATAGCCTTTTTTCTTGCACGGCAAATTCAATATCCTGTATTAGACAATGGCTTATCATTGTATCTCCATATTCAGTTGCCTTTCAGAAATGATGCACTATCTATTTATCATTACACTGTCACAATGGGCTGAAAAACAGCTATGCTAAACTCGGAAATGATGAGGAAAAATGTATGTACATAATATGAATGCCACTACCATCATATCCTTGTAATGTCCCTCTAATATTTCACAGTTTTCATCCAGTTCGTCGTAAGCTTCAGGCATGCCCTCTTTCATGGTATCCAAGTTCTCTGGTGCCCAAATTCCAGCAACATCTTCTCCCTGAATACAGATGCTGATCGGTCTATATATGCACCATATTATGAAATTAACCAGAAAAACAGATCATAGGGCGGATAAAAGACGTGAGCATTTGTCAGAAACTCCCCATAAAGCTTCCTCTCTCCAGTATTTGGATTCCGTGTTTCCTATGTTTCCAAATACCATGCACTGAATGTTTGCAACATTTGCATTGAAACCAGCTATGTTGTTGATGCTGCGATATTTTATGGCCTGTGGCCTGCCCCACGAATCAAAGACTGCTCTGATAGCCAGCCCCAGCTGCTGTTTTGGATCTACGGATGCACACAACAGAAATTAAAATAAAACAGAACTCAAATGCTGAAGAGTGAGAAGGCAACTAACACATGTATCATAAAATAGTAGACTTCAACATCTTTCAAACTCTATCTCATATGACATATATTAGATTTTATATGAGAAAGTTATGATAATTTAAAATGTATTGTTATTCAAATTATGAATTTATAATAAAATAAAAAAGTTAGTTGTTGTGCAAAAGTATTACATTATTAAACTTGTATGTAAAGTATTCAAAGGATGGAAAATTGTTAAATGTTTCAATCGATCTACGTATTTATGCATGTGTCAAAAGTTATAAAATATATATATTTGATACTTAATGTCATATTTAAACAGATGTTAAACATATTTAAGTATTTGTAGGAGAGAACGGGAGAGAATGATGATCATTTAAGTTTAATTGATGTGATTATTAAACTTATATAATTAAAAACTCAACAAATTTTAAGGAAAATCAAGCACTAACCTCTTAAAATTGCTTCAATCTCAAATCGTGTTCTTGAGATAGTTTTACAATATTCTTAGCAAAATTCAAAACATACATTACAACTCTTTCTCAAATCTGTTGTTCGATTTATGTGTATGGCACCAAACTCACGAATTAATGTTTTCCAATAGTTAAGTCGGTTTTAAGGAAACATTTCCAAAAGATTGTTCTCAAGTTGAAAAGGAGAATCAAAATATTAGAATTAAAAATTGTGACCATAAATTCATTTTAACTCAAATTATTACATCTTTTTACAATTTTTCTTGTTATACGAAAATTTTATCAATAGCAATAATTAATCATATCCAAAAAATTTAATAATAAAAGTGAATTATTAAATTAAAATTATCGTAATAGAACATGATTCTTTTATATTTTAAAAAAAATTGATGGCCAAAATTGCAACAGAGGAATAGATCTTGCACACTTTGCAAGTGATGGCCATAAATTACATTCCTCTCGTTCCAACAATCACACATGCCAGTTGAATTTCCACACGATTGAATGCCTGTGAGAAATCATATTCTGAAATGGGCTCTCCTTTTAGGTGTTGCAGACACTTGTTCCCTCGGTGTTTCTTGATAACCAGCTGTTGCTCTCCGATCTCAGTTTCGCCGCCAATGGAATTACAAAAGGTCAGAGAGGAAGAGTTGGAGACACCATCGTTTCGGAGGGACAGAAGTTTGTGTTGGGATTCATCAGTACCCAAGATCCAGTTGGTTTTTGGTTTTCGGTATGTGGGCATATGTTAACATAAATTTGCAGATGAATCAGTTGTGTGGATGGCAAATAGAGAAAGGCCGATCTCGGGGACCGGTGGGATTCTTACCATCGCGCAAGACGGCAATTTAGCGGTCATGAATGCGAACAGCGACAAGGTCTGGTCAAGCAACGTAATGGTTGCATCAAGTAATCCCCGGGCGGTTCCCATGGACACAGGCAATCTTGTTCTACGCGAAAGTGATGAAGATTGGAACACGGCGCTCTGGCAGAGCTTCTATTATCCGACGGACGAATATTTGCCTCTCGTTTCTTGAATTTCCTTGGAAAGAATAAGAAAAAACAAATACAGAAAATGACGAATGCAGGAGGAGGGTCATCAGGGAATCCATCTGAGACGAAGAAGCAGTCAGATCAGAAGGTCCCGTTTTATAAACTCCTTTCCTTTGCGGACAGGCTCGACACAGCCCTCACGACTGTTGGCACTGTTGCAGCCATTGGCTACGGGCTGGCACGGCCCATGATGGCCATTATTTTTTGCCAGTTGTTGAATTCTTTCGGCGGAGCAGATCCATCACATGTGGTGAATTCTTTTTGGCCCGTTATTTTTGGCCAGTTGGTGAATTCTAATGACATTGGACCATAGACATTTTTTATCCTGATTGCTGTTCAACAGCGGATTGCAGATCACTTGGCCAGACATCTCCATCTATAAATACATTTGCAGCTGGACGAGCTGCATCTTACAAGATGTTTGAGACCATCAAACATACACTAAAGATTGATGCAGCCAACACAAGTGGGATTGTGTTAGAAGACATGAGAGGTGAGATTGACCTCAAAGATGTGTACTTCAGATATCCGGCAAGGCCAGTAGTCCAGATCTTTGCAGGATTTGGTGGAGAGATTTTATGATCCTGATGCTGGGGAAGTACTCATCGATGACGTTAATTTAAAGAAGCTCAGACTCCAGTGGATCAGACGGAAGATTGGACTTGTAAGCGGGAACCTATCCTATTTGCCACCACTATGAGGGAGAACATTTTATATGGCAAGGAAGATGCTACTGACGATGAGATAAGAAGTGCCATTGAGCTTGCTAATGCTGCTAAATTCATTGACAAGCTACCTCAGGTAACTGAAATTCTTTATTTCTTATAAATATTCAACATGGTTGGTGATATTAGAGGATTAAAAGTGTCATGTTTGCAGGGTCTTTTCACAATGGTGGGTGAGCATGGAACTCAGCTCTCTGGTGGTCGGAAGCAAAGAATTGCAATTGCTCGCGCCGTTCTAAAGAGCCTGAAAATACTTCTTCTTGATGAAGCAACAAGTACTCTTGATGCTGAGTCAGAGCGAATAGTGCAACAAGCACTTGACAATGTGATGGCAAATCGGACAACGATGGTTGTTGCACATCGACTGACAACTATTAGAAATGCAGACCTTATAGCTGTGGTGCATGCTACGAAGCTAGTAGAGCAAGGTATGTGCATTAAATTGCTTAATTTAACATGTCTTAATGTATGCCACATGCCTTTACTGAAAAATGAAATGCTAGGTACACATTCTGAGCTGATACAAGATCCTGAGGGAGCATACTCCCAACTGGCCCAAATGCAAGAAGGAACTAACAAACTGAAACTAATAAAAGGGCTTACTTGGTTAAAGCTGATACTATTCCAAACTTAGATTGGAGTTTAAGCAAGTCTTTGATCCACAGATCTTCTATGAGGATATCTTCAAGCCATGGCTCATCAAGGCATTCGTTCACACATTCCTCTGGTTTTCCTGGCCTTTTTGACATCCATGAGACTCAGAACATAGATGATGTAGATAAAAAGGATGAAAATGCGTTGAAGAAGTGTAAAATAGTTTCCATCATGCGGCTCGTGTATCTTAACAAACCTGAACTACCGTTTTTGCTGCTTGGATTCTTAGGCACAGGAGTGAATGGCGTGATGCATCCTGTTTTCGGACTCCTGTTTTCCTTGGCCATTAAAATTTTCTTTGAGCTTCCAGATGGACTAAGAAAAGATTCCAAATTTTGGGCACTGATAATGGTTGTACTAAGCTCAAGTGTTTTGCTGGCCTAGCTAGTACAGAATTACGTTTTTGGAATTGCAAGTGGTAAACTGATTCAAAGGATTCGTTATCTGTCATTTAGAAAGGTGGTGCAGCAGTAGATCTACTGGTTTGATGATCCAGCCAACTCAAGGTTTGTTCATTTTTCAAGAGTAGACACCAAAAAATTTTACTATATTTGATTGAAAGATCCTAATGGGAGGTGTTTGTTGGGTGCAGTGGTGCAACGGGGTCAAGATTATCAATTAATGCCTCCACGGTAAGAAGCGTAGTAGGCGACACCTTGTGATCAATAGCATGGAATATAGCAATAGTGATAGTAGGCCTTGTTATAGCCTTCAGTTCTAACCGGTTGCTTGCCATCATAATCTTTGCTGTCCTGCCCCTCGTTGGTTTGCAAGGATTCATGCGGACAAAGCTCTTCAAAGGAAGGTTCAGTGCTAATGCTAAGGTTTCTTCAGTTCTATACCTACTAACAACAGTGTTAAATAGAAAATAATGTTAAGTCAAATATTTGTGACATATAATTTGAATTTGATGAAAGACTGTAATATATGCCATACTGGTCATGTATGAAGAGGCCAGTTAACTAGCAAATGATGCCATGAGCAGCATTAGAACTGTGGCATCTTTTGGTGCTGAGGACAAGATGATGAAAATGTATGAGGAAAATGCAAAGCTCCTATGAAGAAAGGAGTTAGGTTTGGTATAATTAGTGGAGCAAGTTTCGCGGCAGATATTTTACAATCCTGACTCAGGGCAGATATTCTTGGATGGAGTGGAAATTCTCAAATTCAAGCTGAGTTGGCTGAGGCAACAGATGGGATTGGTGAGCCGAGAGCCGGTTCTCTTCAACGAGACGATCCGCGCTAATGTCGCCTACGAGGAAAAGGGAGAGGCAACAAAAGAAGAGATCATTACTGCATCAAAAGTTGTCAATGCACACAACTTCCATCTTTGGATCACCTCAAGGCTACGGCATTAGCGATGGGGAGAGAGGGGTCTAATTGTCAGGTGGACAGAAGTAACGGATTGCCATTGCGGGAGCAATACTCAAGGAACCCAAAATCCTGTTGCTTGATGAGGTAACGAGTGCACTGGATTTCGAGTCAAAACGCTTAGTGCAAGATGCGTTGGATCATAAAAACTAGATGGGGCATTTCCACAAAGTCCAGTCAAAAATGATGGCAAAAAAAATGGCTAAACACAGCCTCAAAAAGAAAGAAAAAAGAAAAGGAGAAAAGGAGAAAAAAGAAAAGAAAAGAAAAAGAGGAAAAAGAAAAAAAGATAAGGAGGAAAAAAATAAGGAGAAAACGGAGAAGGAGAAAAAAAAAAGAAAAGGAGGAAACAAAATAAGAAGAAAAAATGGGAGGAAAAAACCGAAAATCCACGCCAAACGTAGCCTTATGTCCAAACTCAAAAAGTCCTCTCCAAAGACAGCCTTCCCCAAACATGGCCCAAAGCTGCAAACACGGCCTACCACCCAGACACGGCTTTTCTTTTACAATCCCTCCAAACGTGCTGCTATGTCTTCCTCTTCCGCTAACTTCAGAACCGTGCCAAACATAGCCTTGAATCATACGCTCCACCTTCGTCTTCTTTGCACTCGTGATCGACGCACCACCATCTCAACCCCGCCGCCGCTGCTGGAGGAATTCTGGCCGTCGTCGAACGAAAAGAACATCTGCGCAACCGTCCTCTAAAAGCCGCCCGGTTCTCGTGGGAGGGACCGTCGCGCCACGCCACCATCTGCCACCCCAGTCGCTGGAAGCCGTAGCTCACTCCACCACTGGACCATCGCACCGCCACCGCCCAGAAACCCGGCAACTCGCCGCCGTCTCTGCTTCAACCATCAAGCCTGAAAGCCGTTCGACTACTGCGGGAAGTTTGAGCAATGGAGCTGAGATGGCGAAATCTCAGCAGTCCGAGGCAACATAAGGCTCTCGCAGTACATAACCGCCCTTATGGAGGAGCATTTTCGCAAGAGGCTTAGAATTTTGTGGAAGACTTGATTGTGCTGGCTTAGCTCGCGTTGTCACTTTCTTCAACCCGTGAGAGAAACTCCTCTGCGGCTTCCACGAGTTCTGAGTCATCCCTGCCTTGGATTGCTTAATGCTATGATTTTTGGGATCATTATACCTCACAAAAAGGCAAACGTGGCCTTTATAAAACTAATCTGCTATTATCATCAGAGACATTATCTTGTCAATTTATGAAAGTGCTAGCGAAAAGAAAAAAGAAGAGGGAAAAGGGAGAGACGAAGAAGCAAACCTGATGGAGGAAAAGGGAGGTGTAAATAAGCAGCTCACGTAAGGGGAAATCTTGCGGTGGGGAGGAATCAAGACTCGGTTGCAACAGCGAAGCACCGATCAAGCTTTGGCCAGTATTTATAAAGATGGGTGGCGTCCAAAAACAGGAATTTGATTAACAGTAGTAATTCTCTCTTTGGGTATCAATATTTAAAGAAATCTGCAACTGCGAGGAAGGCGACGAGGTTCCCTTCTGGGAATCTCGGCAAGGTGGGCCAGTTTACAAAATGAAGTTCTATGAATAAATCTTAACGAAATATTTGCAGACACGAAAATTTTTTATCTAATTAAATAATTTCACGTACAAAATATGACATAAAAATATAAAATAAATAAATTTTTATTTATTTTAAAAATTTAAACAAATATAATTTTTAAAATAAATAAATAATTAATTAATATTTTTATTGATCAATTTAATCGATCAAATGACAAAATCTTATTATGGAAGGACTCCATTGGGTTCAAGCTTATCAATTAGTTTATTTGATAAGCTTCAATTGTAGTGCCCAATAAAATCATGGCATATCAATATGTTGACGTGACGGCATTATCAGTTCTATAGTTTTAAATGTGAGCCATATTCCACAAAAAAAAAAAAAAAAAACACATAGTGAGACACAATGAAAAATAGAGTTTAAACAGTTAAAAACTTGAAGTCAAGAAATCTTTCAAATTTTCTCTGAAATTCTAAGAAAGATTCTAAGTGAATTTTATCAAATTCAAGACTTTTTTCGTAAAAGTTTCTAAATTTCAATGTTTAATCTAAAATCATAATATTAAACTCAAAAATTAATGTTATTGAAAACTCAACGATCCTTAAAAAACTCAAGTACAAGCATTTTTTAAAAAAATTATTCAAATTTTAAGCTGCATTCTTGAAAGAAAAATCAAATGATTGAAGTTAGAGAATTAAACGCATAAAGTTCATTTTGATCCAAATTATTTATTCAATTTTTTGTTATACTAGAATTTTGTCTTACGATATTATCTATATAAAGTTAAAACTTTTCATTAATAGCATGGCTAATTCTATGAATTAATTATAGAATTAAATCAGACATTAAAGTGCTTTCAATATTATATATATAAAGTTAAAACTTTTCATTAATAGCATGGCTAATTCTATGAATTAATTATAGAATTAAATAATTATTTCTGTAAGCTATAAAAAATTATTGCTAATATTTTTCTTAGATTCAATAAATATTTTACTTAGTCAATACCTAACATATTGAAAATAAGGGATAAAACATTAATTGATTCTATTTTGATTAAATATTTACTAACTTGCCAAATTCAAGACTAAATTCTAAAATCAATTTTCAAAATTATTGGGCAACCAATCAAATTTAAAAATTGAAATTACGAAAACTCAAAATTTAAACATAGATATTATTTTTATTAGGCAAATCATAAATCTTGAGACTGTGATTAGGACAAAAAATTGGAGAATGTGTACATGGACAAAAAAGTAGATATACATTTCGAAATAATATATGTGATTTTACATAAATTAAAATAAAATAATCCATAAATGGATTCAATCGTACAAAATTAAAAATAATCCAATATGTAATATAATAAAATATTAACATAATAACTTTTCTAAAAGATAATTAGAATATCATTTATAAAAGTTATATTCCTAACCAAAATCTAAATCAAAGTTCTCAATATATGGTAACTAAACTTTAACATATTACATATCAAAATCAAACCTTTTCATTAATAGTGTGGCTAATTAATTCTAAGAATTAATTATAGTAATAAAAGTGATATTATAGAAGTCTGAAACTAATCAATAATTTAAAAACAAAAACAATAATAATTCAAAACTCTGAAATTTTGGCTAAAATGATTAAATGCCGAGGAGGTATTAAATATTAGATATTAGATATTAGATTTCTATTTTTTATTATTATATTTATTGTGTATATTTTAGATTCTAATTATTTTGCATGGGGATTATTAAAACAACCTTAAATCACATGAAATCAATTTAATGTTCGCACGAGTTTGACTGATTTAAAGTTGTGCAAGCCAATGAATCTTTTGCCATCAAGAACTTTTAGAAGATGATGACGCAATGAATTGGGTGTACGCTTCCACGATATCGGAAAAGCTGTTGCCTCTATCGAAATATATACACCAACGCGTGCGTTTTCCCGTCGAAAAGCTCTTGTTTAACCCATACCCCCTTCAGAAGACAAAAAATACTGAAAATGGCGAATGCAGGAGGAGGGCCATCAAGGAATCCATCCGGGAAGAAGAAGCAGTCGGATCAGAAGGTCCCGTTTCATAAACTCTTTTTCTTTGCGGACAGGCTCGACATAGCCCTCATGACTGTTGGCACGGTTGCAGCCATTGGCTACGGGCTGGCGCAGCCCATGATGGCTGTTATTTTTGGCCAGTTGGTGAATTCTTTCGGCGGAGCAGATTCATCACATATTGTGCGTGTTGTTTCAAAGGTCGTTCATTCCTTTCTTTTTTTTCTTCACCACGCTTTAATTAATTTCTTGATCGTTGGCCATTTGTTTTTTTCTTATCCTTCTTGGAGATTGTTGTTTTTGGTCTTCTTTATCATGTCCTCTGAATCTGGATTCTCTTGGCGTTGATGGAATACTGCTGAGAATCATATGTGCACTCGCCTTTGCTGTGGCATTTTCAGGCATCTCTCAAATTGGTGTACCTGGCCATTGGCGCCGGTGTAACTTCATTTCTACGTGAGTATGCACCATACATTTCCTGTAAAATAGCCAAAATCTACCTCAAATTAAAATTATTGTGTCCGGATAGCATGCTTTTGCCTGAGGATGTAGAAGCGTTGTTCATAGGTTCAGTGCTTCTCACTTTACATTTGTGACATAGTTATATGATAAGCAAGGTTAAAGGCCTTTAATGCTACAATCAGTTTATGGGCATATTTCAAACTGCTGAGTTATTTATTGGTGAAAAATGTAATGATCAGAAATGATGTGTTGGATGGTAACTGGAGAAAGACAGGCAGCTCGGATAAGAGGGCTATATTTGAAAACCATACTAGGGCAAGATATTGAGTTCTTTGACACTCAAACCACAACAGGAGAGGTCATCGAGAGGATGTCTGGTGACACAGTTCTCATTCAAGAAGCCATGGGGGAAAAGGTAAGCTCCTAAGCTACCCTCAGTACAATTGAAATAGTTTGTCAGAAAACAATCACTGAAACATCAAAACTGATTTAACTTTCTTGTTTAAAATTCTGTTTATCCTCTTTCACCCATTACAAAAACTGTCTTAGGTTGGAAAATTTATTCAATTTATGTCGACGTTCTTTGGGGGCTTTGTTATTGCATTTACTAAAGGATGGCGCCTGGCACTTATGCTATCTGCAAGCCTTCCAGCTATTGTCATATCAGGAGGATGTGTAGCTATGATCCTGTCGAAGATGTCAAGTCGGGGACAAGTCGCTTATGCCGAGGCTGGGAATGTGGTGGAACAGACGATATCAGCAATTAGAACGGTATTACTGCATCTCGTTATTCGGAAATTCTCATAGCAGTTGAACTAATTACTGTATTCTCACATCACCTGATTGGTAGGTCGCATCCTATACTGGTGAAAAGCAAGCAACTGAAAAATATGATAGCAAATTGAAAGTTGCTTATGCATCTTCCGTGAAACAAGGGCTAGCTTCAGGCGTAGGAATCGGCGTGGTGCTGTTCTTTATCTTCAGCACCTATGGACTTGCCATTTGGTATGGATCCAAACTAATAATAGGGCAGGGATATAAAGGAGGGACGGTTATCAATGTTATTATGGCCATCATGATGGGGGGACTGTAAGTTTGAACCATATGTGACTTAGTTCCTCTAATGACATTGCACCATAGACATCTTTTATCCTGACTATTGATCAACTGAGGATTGCAGATCACTTGGCCAGACATCTCCATCTATAAATGCATTTGCAGCTGGTCAAGCTGCTGCTTACAAGATGTTTGAGACCATCAAACGTACACCGAAGATTGATGCAGCCAACACAAGTGGGCTTGTGTTAGAAGACATGAGAGGTGAGATTGATCTCAAAGATGTGTACTTCAGATATCCGGCAAGGCCAGAAGTCCAGATCTTTGCAGGATTCACCCTACACGTACCGAGTGGGAAAACCGCCGCTTTGGTTGGGCAAAGTGGAAGTGGAAAATCCACGGTGATCAGCTTGGTGGAGAGATTTTATGATCCTGATGCTGGGGAAGTACTCATCGATGGCGTTAATTTAAAGAAGCTGAGACTCCAGTGGATCAGAGGGAAGATTGGACTTGTAAGCCAGGAACCCATCTTATTTGCCACCACTATGAGGGAGAACATTTTATATGGCAAAGAAGATGCTACTGATGAAGAGATAAGAAGTGCCATTGAGCTTGCTAATGCTGCTAAATTCATTGACAAGCTGCCTCAGGTAACTGAAATTCTCTATTTCTTTTACTGATTGATGATGTTAGAGGATTAGAAGTGTCATGTTTGCAGGGTCTTGACACAACGGTGGGTGAGCACGGCACTCAGCTCTCTGGTGGTCAAAAGCAAAGAATTGCAATTGCTCGTGCCATTCTGAAAAACCCTACAATACTTCTTCTTGATGAAGCAACAAGTGCTCTTGATGCTGAGTCAGAGCGAATAGTACAACAAGCACTTGACAATGTGATGGCAAATCGGACAACGATGGTTGTTGCACATCGACTGACAACTATTAGAAATGCAGACCTTATAGCCGTTGTGCATTCTGGGAAGCTAGTAGAGCAAGGTATGTGCATCAAATTGGTTACTTCAACAAGTCTTAACGCATGCCACATGCCCTGACTAAAAAGTGAAATGCTAGGTACACATTCTGAGCTGATACAAGATCTAGAGGGAGCATACTCACAGCTAGTTCGTGTGCAAGAAGGGACTAAACAATTTGAGACTAATAAAAGGGCTGACTTAGATAAAGCTGATGCTATACCAGACTTTGATCGGAGCTTGAGCAAGTCTTCAAGCCACAGATCTTCTATGAGGAGATCTTCAAGCCATGGCTCATCAAGGCATTCGTTCACGCTTTCCTCTGGCTTTCCTGGCCTTGTTGACATCCATGAGACCCAAAACAGAGATGATGTAGATGACAAGAATGAACATGTGTTGAAGAAGCGTAAAAGAGTTTCCATCATGCGGCTCGCACATCTTAACAAACCTGAACTGCCATTTTTGCTACTTGGATCCGTAGGCGCAGGAGTGAACGGTGCGATGCTTCCTATTTTCGGACTCCTGTTGTCCTTGGCTATCAAAATTTTCTTTAAGCCTCCAGATGAATTAAGAAAAGATTCCAAATTTTGGGCCCTCATGATGGTTGTACTAGGCTCAAGTGTTCTACTGGCTCAACCGGTGCAGAATTACTTTTTTGGAATTGCAGGAGCTAAACTGATTCAAAGGATTCGTTCCCTATCATTTAGGAAGGTGGTGCACCAAGAGATCAGCTGGTTTGATGATCCAACCAACTCAAGGTTTATTGATTTTTTGAGAGTAAACACCAAATAATTCTACTGTATTTGATAGACAAATTTTAATGGGATGTGTTTGTTGGGTGTAGTGGTGCAGTGGGGGCAAGATTATCAACTGATGCATCCACAGTAAGAAGCTTAGTAGGCGACGCGTTGGGATTAATAGCACGAAATATAGCAACTGTGATAGCAGGTCTCGTGATAGCCTTCAGTTCTAACTGGTTGCTTGCCATCATAATCCTCGCTGCCCTACCCCTTGTTGGTTTGCAAGGATTCATGCAGGCAAAGTTTTTCAAAGGGCTCAGTGCTGATTCTAAGGTTTCTTCAGTACTATATCTACCAACAACAGTGTTGAACAAGAATCAATGTTAAGTGTGATGTTTGTGACAAATAATTTGAATTTGATGGAAGATGCAATATGTCATGCAGATCATGTATGAAGAGGCCAGTCAACTAGCGAATGACGCCGTGAGCAGCATCAGAACTGTGGCATCTTTTAGCGCCGAGGACAAGGTGATGAAAATGTACAACGAAAAATGCAAAGCTCCTATGAAGCAAGGAGTCAGGCTTGGTATAATTAGCGGCGCAAGCTTCGCGGCTGGCTCTTTTGCACTTTATTGCGCACAAGCCTTTTGTTTCTACATTGGAGCCGTTTTCGTTGAACATGGTAAAGCATCATTCGGCGAAGTATTCAAGGTAACTCAAAGTCTTTTGAACAACTGCAAGTGCTTCCTGTGTGTTACAATTCTGTCTGGTAGGATTGGCAGCATTATCAGTCATAAGTGGCACGTTTTATATAAAAGACAAAATCCTCTCTCTCTTGTAGTTTTCATCATCGCCAGATATGATATTTCTTTCATTCAATTCCATGGTCTTGTAATTTTGATCTAACTAAAATTAGTGCAGGTTTTCTTTGCCTTAACCATGTCAGCAACTGGGGTTTCAGATGCCTGTGCAACGGCTCCGGATGTTAACAAAGTTAAAGATTCTGCAGCCTCTATATTTGAGATACTCGACAGCAAGCCTAAAATTGATTCAAGCAGGGATGAAGGCATAACGTTGGCTAACATTAGGGGTGAGATTGAGCTCCAACACGTAAGCTTCAGGTATCCAACGCGGCCTAATGTGCAAATCTTCAAAGATTTATGCCTAAGCATACCTTTTGGGAAGGTACTTTTCGTCATGCTTAATATATATACTCATTTACTCTTCATCTGTGCATTGGATAAATATACTCATTTACTTTCTATCTGTGCACGGGTTATCCATGAAAAGAAGACTTAAACCTGTTGTCACCTTTTATCAGACTAATGCTCTAGTTGGAGAGAGTGGAAGTGGAAAATCAACTGTCATCAGTCTAGTAGAGAGATTTTACAATCCTGACTCAGGGCAGATATTCTTGGATGGAGTGGAAATGCACAAATTCAAGCTGAGTTGGCTGAGGCAGCAGATGGGATTGGTGAGCCAAGAGCCGGTTCTCTTTAACGAAACGATTCGCGCCAACATTGCCTATGGGAAAGAGGGAGAGGCAACAGAAGAAGAGATCATTGCTGCATCAAAAGCTGCCAATGCACACAACTTCATCTCTGGATTGCCTCAAGGCTACGACACTAGCGTTGGGGAGAGAGGGGTTCAATTGTCAGGTGGACAGAAGCAACGGATTGCCATTACGAGAGCAATACTCAAGGACCCCAAAATCCTGCTGCTTGATGAGGCAACGAGTGCGCTGGATTCTGAGTCAGAATGCATAGTGCAAGATGCGTTGGACCGAGTGATGGTGAACAGAACGACCATCGTGGTGGCTCATCGCCTGGTTACAATAATGGGAGCAGACATCATTGCCGTGGTAAAGAATGGAGTGATATGTGAAAAGGGGAGGCATGATGCCTTGATGAAGATTAAAGATGGGGTCTATGCATCTTTAGTTGCTCTACAACAAAGTTCAGAGTAATCTCCTCCCTCATCAGGGAAGGCTATGAAAGGCTAGTGCTTTGTAGTAGTCTATTAGCTTCCATTAAATCAAATAGGTGTAAAAGCAACAAAATGCAAATTTTGTCATTTATCATAATATGGCAATTAAAGATATCAATTAAAAATTTTTGGAACATTGAGAATAAATTTGTCTCAAATTGTGAGGTTTGGCTAAAAAACACATGTTTCGATCACATGGAACCCAAAAATTGGAGATTTATAGGTTTTTTTTCTAGTGGACTGAGCTTATGTGGTGATTACTCATCCAATATAACATGCCAACTAAATGTCAAGTTTAACAACAATGCCATGTGGCATAATACTAAAAAAATAAAATATATAAATTTTTAAAAATATTATGTATTATCTTGTTCTTGTATCTTGTGAATCATGGGATGAACTCTACAAGAAACTCATGCCATACCAAAAGAGAAAGCCCCCTGCTCTTAATCGAGAATGTGACAAAAATAACAAAATTGTTATACATTTTCACCATGCAAACTATCAAATTGTAGTTCATAAATATGTATCAAGTGAATACGAAGAGGAAATATGAGCTGGGTGAGCACAAAGAGGAAATATGAGTTGGGTGAGCTGACGTAGATGTGGACGCGGGTGCATCACGTAATCAGAAGGACCTTTTAGAAGTTCCCGTTGGTCCAATTACTAAGGCACATATGAAAAAGATCAAAGAATTATTCAACATACTTGTACGAAATATTCAAAAGAGTATAATGCGAGAGCATAAATTTGAAAAACCTAAAGAAGAATGCTAGATGAATGTTTTGTGTTGAAGCGATGAGTGAAGAATAAAAATAACTAGTTACTTTATCGTTTAAATAAGATAATTTGTTTTTTTGGGCCAATGTGAGTAAGCACATTAAAGTCCTTAGGTGAATAGGCCCATGGCCCATAGTGCTGATATAAATAAGACCCTACTTTGTTATTCGTAACAACTTTGGCATTTTGAGAATATATAATTGTTTCTTAGGGGTTTGTTCAATTCCTTGTGAATTCTTATCTATCCCAAATCAAGTCATTTTAGAGTGATTCATGTGAGTTATGATATATTAATCAATCCTAGTGTGTTAATTGTGGTCATCTACATTGAGTTCAACTCGATATCCACCATGTTGAGTTGGACCTTTGCTCGGTTCACATCCCTAGATTTGAATTTAAGTTCAACTACACCGTTGTTATCCTTTTTTGATTTCGCTGCGTGATTGATAGCAACATGAGCACTGATTGTAATTCAACGCATTCATCAAACATTACCTTATTTGATGAGAACTTCTATTCTAGTTTCTTTTGTTTCTACTATAACGTCTACATGTTTGTGCACACTTAATTGAATTCCATCATTTATTATATATATAATCAAATTCAGTTGAAATATACATTTTAATACAATTTGTTATCAATTGACAAAACATGATATACTCTAAAATATTTTGTTATATTTGATATTATTGTGTTACCTAGTTTAGGATTGAGAATATTTAATTTCCTAATTTATAAGACTATGTTTATGCCATGTTATTTTTTATTTTTGGTATGATTATAATTGTCCCTCATATAAATTGAGACTGCTCATCGGTAATGAAATACAACCACCATTATTCCTCAATTTATTCTTCAAAAATTCTTCTATAAAAAGAAGTTGAATTTTAGAAAAATATCATTGGCCGACATGAACATACAATCTATTTTGAATATGAAGTCAAGTTCTTTTATTAATGGGTACAAAAATAATACACAATATACATATGTTTGTTTTGCTTTTATCTTTAAAAATACATACGCTTCAACCATTATATTTTTTAAATTTTATATCTTTCTTTCTCCTACTTACACATGATAATTATAAAATTATGAGGTGGATTGTCTAGTTAAAATAATAAAAATGCATTCAGCACCCTTAACCATGGGATACATCTTTTGTCTATATTAAATGATAAATGAGAAAGGTAAAGCTAGAGAAACTAGTGTTTTTGTGATTCGGGATACTGAGTTAGTTATGGGTATCGTGTAAACCCTAAAAAATTGTTTCATGTCACTGAATCTAATAGTAAAAGAAACAGAGACTTTATTTAAAAAATAAAAGAGAAGGTAAACTAGTAAATAAATAATATAACTGCTTTTTATAAAAAAAATATCCACCAAAATATTTTTTTCAACTCGTTTATTTTTTCAACTAAATATTATTATATAGGTATATCCTTGTATTAGCCAAATAGAATATCATAAGATGTTTCTTTAGTTGTTGCTATTGTTGTTATAACTGCTTTCCTTTTCTTTTTTTTCAATATAAAATTACAAATTAGGAGGGTTTATGATAGAAAAAGATATCTTCTCCTTCATTAAGAAGATATTATTTCAAATTTATATTTAAGAATTTATGTCTTTTTTTATTTTTTAAAAATTTTTGTCAACATAATTAATCATATTAATAACATAAAAATATGCATTTCATTCAAATAATTTATTTAAAATATACTTTTTTATTGCAAACATAACAAATGTGCCAAAATACTAGTATGTATAATGGTCACGATACATACAAATATATATTAAATAAATTTTAGATACACATCTTATATTACATTTATTACTAAATCAATACATGTATTTATGATACCCTTATCTATATATGTATGCATATATTTGTAAATTATACATACATATGAGTATATAGCACTTATAGAAACGATTACACACATTACCAAAGCTGCCCTCAGCTGGGAGAGCCGAGATGTTTTTCATTCCTATTAATTTTGTGTGTGTGTGTGTGTGTGTTTTCATTTTTAACAATGCCTCCAGATGGCAGCATCCAAAAGGTCACTTTGCTAATCTCCAGGATTGCGTTAGTTTGGTAAAATGGGGTTAATTACTTGAAATTTTGCTAAAAGAACCGTTGAAGGTTACAATAAATTATTAATCTACATCTCAAAATCTCAATTATTGAAGATCGTATAAGGTTATGTTTGGATTTTTGACTAAAGAATCTTTTTGATCGAAGGCGTAAACCTTCACAGATCCCTAATAGTGCAACCGTTTGAGTGAAGCAGCACTACTCAATTAAACCTTATTCGTGCACGTTAGTATTTATGGTGAATGATTACATACATAAATAGAAATAAAACATCAATAATTAATCACTATGTTTGTTTCTTATGTTTCAGGACCCACTTTCTATCAAATCACACCACTAAACATATTATCTAATAACACTTTTATCTAAATTTAAATTTAAAATTTTCATCTTTTACACACATAAAAATATATATATATATATATATATCATAAAAATTAATCATTATCTTATTATATCATTCAATTATTATTATAATATACATATATATGTATATATCTCTTAAAGTAAATCAAACTTTTCGTCCCATCAAAATTTTATTACTAAAGCATGACACGTGCCAAAATCATTCCCCACCAAAACGCAGAGGGGATCATCTTCACGAGCAACAACGAGCACAAGCTAATCAAATTCAGAAACATGTTCTTCTTTTTCTTCATCTAATTGATACCAATTAAGTTACCAACACGTACAGGTTTAAAAATCATAATATCATCGGCATAAAAACAACACCAAATTAAGAGAAAAAAGAAAAAAAGGATAATGATAAACAGCACGGACCTCAAACTCAACCTCGCTCTCTGGTAAAATCAGCAGAATGGAGAATTCCCAAGGGATCGCATGATCCGAAAAACAGCAGCAGCAGCAGAAGAAAAAGAAGAGAGAAAGAAAGAAAACCGAACGTTTGTGCAATCGGATCAATGCGATCCCTTTGGAGTCCTCCACTTCACACCAAAAACCAAAACTTCGGCGGCAGCCAAGGGCCCTCTGTCTGCTGATTTTTCCCTCCACCCATTTGGTGTGACTCAGGAGCAGTTGGAGGTGCTTACGCCTTTGTCTACATTCCACTACATCTTTCAAAGTGTGGTCCAATCTCCTGTAAACTATGTGGGCTATAGTATGACTTAATTATTTTTTGCTTTTCTCCTTTTATGGTAGTTTCGTGTTCAGTTGTCCGTTGTTGGGTATACTGTGTGCGCGATTGCAGTTGCTTTTCATTTTTATGCGAATAATTTTACGTTAAATTTGCAACTAATGACCTATTTAAAAATAAATTAGCTCTTTTAAATTTATTTTAAAATATCTCATAATTTATTTCATTTTATATATTTATAAAACATAAATATCCTTAATTGTATTATCTTAGATCGATGATATGTAGTTTACTTTTAACATTATTGCGTAAAGAAGTTATTGTTATTGATAATTATAAATTTAAAAAAAAAAAAAGGCATATAAGAAGATCTTATCATTTTAATTCATATACTTTATTGGCTTAGTTTTAAAATAGAATTTCAAAAATATTTTGTAAACTACATAATTTTATAAACTTTTAGAAATAATCTCATCCCACACCTTTTTAATTGTATTTATTATATGATTGATTGCTCTTTTTATGCCATAGAGCAAATTTATGTAATTCAAATATTAAATTAAAAATTCAATTCAAATTAAATCCTTTAAAAGATTTAATAATTCTCAGCATAAAGATTAGCGTGCCAGAGAGCACTACCTTAAGTAAAATTTGTTAAAAGGTTTAATGATTTGTAACTTTCACATGAGAGTGAGGCGCACAGTGCAGTGCAATATTGCTTTTTCCATTTGTAGTTGGACATGAATAGAATACGGATGTTTTGTTTTTTTCCTCTTAGTGGGCGAGGTTTTGATACATGCATGTAGTAAAATATTTAATAAACAAGGGAAATATTGTATTTCCTATTTAATTACTCAAAAGATTTATAATTTATTATAATTATTTTTTCATTTGATAATGATACATATCAAAATAAAATTTAAATATTAAATTTGCCACAATTGAAATGGTACATAATAATTTCAAATGTTAGATACTTAAATTTTTGGTCCAACTTCTAATTCCTCTAATCGTTCATCTCATTTAAACATTAAAAAAAAAAAACACACACACACACACACACAAATAATATTTATGTCTTAATCATCAACTAACATGATCTGCAAGAACACGTTCAACAAGTTTAGTTGTCAAAATTTAGTGCATTGCAATGTTAAAGGTTAGAAGTGTGATTGAATTTAGTTCGCGTGACAACTCGAACAGGATAATATTCAAACTCTAACATTTCTTAATTTTACAGAATTTGAATTCATTTTTAAATTTAAATGTGCATTTACTATTTCATTTTTCGCTCTTCCACATGAATATAAAAATAAGAATTCTTTGTTAAAATTTTGGCTTTTATCCAATCATACTCCACTTGATTCTCAAATAAATAAAAGGTTTTTAAGAACTTACAAGCCACCACTCATATTTATGGGCCTTTTAGATGTTACATTCTATAAACATATGCTGAATATCTAGACTGTAATAAATCTCACAACTTTATATTTAAAAAAAAAAAAAAAAAGTGAAAATTTTACCCAATCTAGATAGACATTCGGCCAACATAGCCGGGTGCGGTATCCATCAAACCCATATTTATATGAAAAAAAGAACTAAAATTGCATCTGACTACGACAGAGCACTGCAGGATTGCAAGTGGTGAATATAGCAGCACGATAACCTTAAAGCGTCTGACGGGGTCTCACTTAAGGACAACCTAACTTGTTGTTGACTTTGTCTACGTCGTAGGCTGCATGTGGGGCCCCAATGTCTGTCCTCCTTGTAAAAATCGAGATACGTATGATGGAAAATGAGCAAAACATCAAAATCTCAACGAAGGGCCCCGCCAAGAGATAAAGGCGTGACCGAACTCTGCGATTACTCTTCCAAGCAAGCAAAGCCAGAAGAAATGACTGGAAGGCACTCGGCTTTTGTGCTGGACTTGGATACAGTTTCTTCTTGCCTGCTTTTCCAAAAGATCAATGATGAACCAAGAAAAACAGCCACAGCTTGGGTTCCCTGCCAAACAGATTAGATTTAACATCTCATCTCTGACTACCTATTAATCTATAAAATCCAACTCGAAAACAGTATCTACCCCACAGAATTTTTTAAAATTTATAATAATAGTTGGAAAAAATAATAAGACTATCATATAATTTTTTGTGTAATAATAGAAAAATTAAACTAAATGTTATTAATATAATTAAGAATATTTACTTTATTTTTTAATATTAAATCAAGTAATTTATAAGATATTTTAAAATATATTAGTTTAAAGAATTTATAAATTATAAATATTTAATTTTTGAAATTTAAAAACCCTTTTGAAAAAAAATTTTAAATACTTTTTAAATCATTCCATTTTTTAAAACAGTCAAGACAGTTGACTCGATCACCTAGTGATTTGACAAGTCTTCTGTTTCAATAATCGATCCAATTTTTAAAACTTTTGGTGGGAATCTGATGAAGGTCGGTAGTTGTCAATAAGTACACAGCAGTGTGCATGCAGATTGCTTTAAAATTGGATAGCAGCACATCGTGCCTTAACGACAGCTTGCAGCATCACTTCACGAAATTTCAATAAAGTCGTGCTTTGCCATTTTACTTAATTTGATGGCTATGTCATTGTATGTAAATTTTTCTTGGAAACCTCGCATTTCTTAGATATTCTTTCTTGGGTCAATTATTTATTTACGTTTTTCTCTCACTTAGTTTGCTGACAATCAATTTGAGTGTGATTGATTTAACAAACTCGCGAAAAGTCACTCGCATAATAAATTTGACCATCTTCCATGATAAATTACACTATTTAGGAGGAATTAGGTGAACTTCCAAGCCGGCTTTCACGAGTATTCAATAATTTTTTTAACGAAAGAGGCACTTTTCAAAATAAATTAATTATTTTTAATTTATTTTTAAATTATTTTATTTTATATATTAAAAATAAAATAAATATTCTTAAATTATATTTTATTATAACATTTGATTTATGTATATCGTTGTTACACAAAACATATAATAAATTATAATTATAAATTTCAACAAAATTTTTAAGATAATCTTATTATTTCTATCCAACCATTTTATTGATTTATTTTATCTTTATAAACTTATAAATTTTAAAAATATTTTATAAGCCACGTCATCATATAAACTTTTAAAAATAAACTTAACCAAACACCCTCTTAATTTGATTTAGCTGCCCTCCTTCGTCTACACGTAAGCATGGAAATTATAACTCCACCTTGTCAACCTTAATAAGGCAAGCAATCAATCTAACCCTATGTTTGGAACACATGTTCTAGTTCGCGCAACTTTTCTTTAGATCTTTATCTACTCAATAAGTATTTATCTAAATTTAAACTCAAATTTTCTATATTACATATATAACTAACCCATAATTTTTTAATAATATTTATTTACAATCAAATCAATACTTATATACACACACACATACACTCATTTATACATATTTATAGCTTACAAATTAATCATTATCCCTATCATATCTTTTCTAATCATTAATTTATATTTTATATATATTAACATAAATTAAAATTTTTAAAACATCGCATTCTTACAACTAAATATATTGTTCATTCTAATACAACTGAATACCAAACATTATCCTTTAACAAAACCCCCCACCCAAACACAGAATGAGATATGACCCAAATATTATCCAGTGCAGAAACAGAATGAAATGTATGTACATTGTAACGTAAATTACTAATTAATTTTAAAGTCCCCACTCATATGTTTGGATCCAAATTAAGCTGCAGCACACGAATAAACAGAAAGTAAAACTATTTTAAAATGTCTTTTTATTCTATTACATTGAAGAGCACCTTTTTATTTTCTTGAGCAAATTTCAGAATAAGGACGCGAATTATATATAACATCGTTCTTTCAATTTTATTTCAATTTTTTATTTCTTGATATATTTGTCATTATGTTTAGTTCAGCCTATGGTGCACCATATATTACATGTAAAAGCATGAACTATTATTTATTTATTTATATATTTATTACTGCTGCAACTACTATTAGATAATTTACTCATAATATCAATTGTTTCAAGGGCTAGATTGGAAAATTTTTTAAAAGCTGTTCAATATCTATACCGTATTATTAAGAGTTTGTGGATCAATTTAACTGCACATTGTAAATTTATAATATTACTCTTAATGAGTACATTTACACTATTACCCTTAATTAAAGTAAAAAGGCACACTCAAATATACCATTAGATTTTTGGTCCAACTTCTGATTCCACTTTAATCTTTCATCTCGTTTAAACATTAAAACACACACACACACACACAATTAATATCTACCTCTTAATCATCATAAACATGATCTGTAAGAAAACATTCAAGAAGTTCAGTCGTCAAAATTTAGTGCATTGCAACGTGAGATTAGAAGTGTGATTGAGTTTAGTTCACGCACGCACTATAATATTCAAACTCAACAATACTTAATTTTATAAAATTTGAATTCAATTTTAAATTTTATACATGCACTTAATATTTCATTCTTCGCTCTTCCGCATGGATAAAAAATAAAAATTCTTTGTTAAAATTTGGACTTCTATCCAATTAAACTCTACTCGATTCTCAAATAAATAGAAAACAATTTTTATCAACTCACAAGCCACATATCGTATTTTCGAGTCGTAGATACTATATTTGATAAACATACACTGAAAATCAAAATTTAAATAAATCAAATCTAACAACCTTATATTGAAAAGAAAAAAAAAGTGATAAATTTACACAATCTAGATAGGCATCCGGCCAGCATCACCGGGTGGAGTATCCATCAAACCCAACTTTATTTGTAAATGAGAACTAAAATTGTATCTGACTACGACAGCACACTCCAGGATTGCAAGTGGTGGTGGTGAGTACAGCAGCACGATCACGTTGAAGCATCTGACGACGCCTCACTTACTTTGTTGTTGAATTTGTCTGCGTCGTAGGCTGCACGTGGGCCCCAATGTCTGTAAAAAATCAAGATGAACAGCAACTAAAACTTCAGTGCAACGATGACAGATGCACGTATGATGAAAAATGATCAAAATGTCAGAATCTCAACGCCAAGAGATAAAGGCATGACTGAACTCTGCGATTACTCTTCCAAACAAGCAAAGCAAAAGGAAATGACTCGAAGGCATTCGGTTTTTGTGCTAGACTTGGATACACACATTCTTCTTTCTTGCTTTTTCAAGAGATCAATGATGAGCCAAGAAAAAAAAAAAAAAAAAACCAGTGCTTGGTTTTCCTGCTAAACATCGATGGAAAAATTAGATATGACCACCTGTATCTACCTAACCAATCCTATTTGATCTAAAAAAATTCGACTTGTATACTGTATCTACCCAGAAAATTTATAGAATATTTTTAGATCATACATCATATTTTAAAAATAATCTAAAAGCGTTTGGATAAAAAAAAAAAAGATTATCTTGTAAAATTTTAGTAAAATTTATAATAGTAGTTGGTTATAATTTTTTGTGTAATAATGGAAAAACTAAACTAAATATCATTAATATAATTAAGCATATTTTTCTTATTTTTCTTATATAAAATCAAGTAGTTTATAATATATTTTAAAATAAGTTAGCTTCTTAACTTATTTGAAGGAATTTATAAATTCTTTTAAAAAATGTTTTATCCTATACTTTTTAAAAGCTTATAAGTTTTTCAATATCTTATAAGTTATTTTAAAGAATCTATAAACTTACTCAAATATGCTCTTAGTTTATTCCAATTCTCTTAATTGATGTGTTTAGTTGACATCAATTATATTAAAACTAGTTTGGACTAGTCGGTTGATTTTTTGATTCGATTATATCATATAACACCTCTATTAAAGATATCGGTGCAAACTGGTGAATAATTGGTAAAAATTGGATAATGTTGATTTAAGTAATTTTTTTATTAAATAATAAAAAAAACAAATTTCAACTCTTTTTTAATTAAATTGAAAAAAGTAATTTTAAAATATCTTATATTTTAACATTTTTTTTGTTTATTACTATATATAATTTTTATTACTTATTTTTATTTTGAATTTTACTTATTTTATTTCTTTTATCTACATATTATTCTAATAGAGTTGTTAAAAAATTAAATATTGCACTTAACATTAAACATCTTCCTGTTCATTCTTGTTGAGTTGCTAAATTGTTGAAGTTACATCTAAAACTTTTCCTTTGGTATATTATTTAATTAATTTGAATTTAGTTTGTAATTTTGATTTCATATTATTATATTTGTATGTTTATATATAATATTATATATAATTTAAAATAATCAATTTTTTAAAACAATCAAGTTAGTTGACTCGATAACCTAGTGATTTGACAAGTTTGGTTCAATAATCGATCCAATTTTGAAAACTCCTGTTGGCATCTGATGTAGTTTGCTAGTTGTTAACCACAGCAGTGTGCATACACATCGCTGGAAAATTGGATAGCAGAACATCGTGCTTTAACAACAGCTTGCAGCATCACTTCACGAAATTTCAATATACTTGTGCTTTGCTTTCATTTTACTTAATTTGATAACTACGTCATTGTATGTAAAGTTATCTTGGAGACCTCGCATTTCTTAGATTATTCTTTCCTCAGTCAATTATTTATTTACGTTTTTCTCTCACTTAGTTTGCTTAGAATCGATTTGAATGTGATTGATTTAACAAATTCGTGACAAGCAACTCGTATGATAATTTTGACCATCTTCCATAATAAATTACACTATTTGGGTAGTATTTAGGTGAACTTACAAGTATTCGGTAATTTTTTTAATAAAAGAGATATTTTTAAAATAAATTAGTTATTTTTAATTTATTTTTAAATATCTTACAAGTTATTTCATTTTATATATTAAAAATGAGATAAATATTTTTAAATTATATTTTATTAATGACATTTGATTTATGTTTATTATTATTACACAAAAAATATAATAAATTATAATTATAAATTCCAATACAATTTTATAAGATAATTTTATTATTTTTATTCAATTACTTTATAAATTAATTTTATCTTTATAAGTTTATAAATTTTAAAAAATATTATATAAATTACGTCATTATATATAAACTATTAAAAATAAACTATTTTATCTTAACCAAACACCTTCTCAATTTGATTTAGCCGCCACTCTTATATTCGTTCGTCTACACGTAGGTTTGGAAATCATAACTTCACCTTGGCATCCTTCGTTTAATGAGGCGAGCAATCTGTCTAAGGTATGACCCAATTAAAATGAAGTGAAGAAAAAGAATAAAATATATATACACTGTAACATAAATTATTGATTATTAATTTTAAAATCCCCACTCACGTTGAGATCATTCATTATAATCAACCATACATACTTCTTTTTATTTTCTTGAGCAAATTTCACAATAAGGACGCGAATTATATATAACATCATTTTTTCAATTTTATCTCAATTTTTCCTTTCGTGCTATATTTGTCACTATATATGTTTGGTTCAGCCTATGGTGCACCATGTTCCATGTATTACATTTATAAGCATGAACTATTATTTATTTATTTATTACTAATACTATATAATTTACTTGTAATATCAATTATTTCAAGGGTTAGCTTGGAAAAAATGTTTTAGAGTTGTTGGATACCTATACTATATTATTAAGAGTTGAGATCAATTTAGCTACATATTGTAAATTACTCTTAATTGGTACACTTACACTATTGTCCCTAATTAAAGTAAAAAAGGCATGCTCAAATATAGCGTTATTTTTTTAATACTATATATCTACTATATTATTATTAAACTATGAATTTTTAGTTATACAATATAAAATTACACAATTGCCTTTATTTGAGATCCTTTTATATATGTATCATTTTATTTCTTCATTTTTTTGAACTTAGTACTTTTATATTTATTATCTCTCAAATTTTCTCTCTTTTTTAATTTTTACCATTCTTTATTTTTTATTTGAAATGTTAATATACTTTTAATTTTAGAAATTACCTTTTCTTTTATTTAAAAGATACAATAACTTTACTAAATGAATTTGTACATGCATAAAGTGTGTGCGATTTTACTTGTTCTATTTTAATTCTTTTCTTGATTTGGGTTCATTGACATTAATAAACTCTTGAATCTTGCTAATGCTTGACATCATGTTAAAAAAGAAAAAAGAAAGAAAGTAGTAGTTTTATGCCCATTCTCTGCGGTTGACTCTTCAGCACATAGCTCTCACTTATTGGATAAATAAATTAAATCGAAACTTTATCCAATAAGAAGAGAGACAGCTGAATCTACACGTCAACGTAGCTGATTGTGGCAAGTGTTGTTACAAGGATATTCGCAGTCGATCTCCTTGCTCGTGTCTCTCTCGAAGTACCAATCGCCAACAGCTTCCGCGATGGTCTGAAAAGTGGCAGAAATCATAAAAACCAGTCAAGACAAAGCGAATGGACCAAACCAAGAAGAACGAGTTGACAAACCTTGTTGTTTACTCTGGGAGAGTTGGGTGCAAGCCAAGTGTCTTGTAATTCACTTTGGCAATGAGCAAAACAAGAATTTATGAACGACCCTCCCCTTGTGGAGTTGAGGAAAGACTGCAGGGTTTGAAGCATATACTGCCTAAATCCTGAGACAATGTATAAGAAATGATATTTAGGACAGCATTACAACTCTCATATGATTGTTTGGAAGTTCCCAATTGTGAGACCAAGAAAGTCCCAATATTTCAAAAGCTTTCCAAACATTCCCTTAATTTTAAGCGTCAACATTGTATGATTTGCAAGCAAGGCCCTAGTATTTTTGTGTTTTTCTCCACCCAAGGCCTTAAATTTTCTTCACAGTGTCCAATCAAATTTACATTTAATGGCGACAAACGTCTATTTCTTTAAAAGGCTTGAACGTTAACGACGTTGAGATTTTTCTCTTTTAATGCCAGAAATAACATTCTCATTACTTTGTGCCTAGAAAAATCAAAAGTTTTCTTCTTCTAAAGGTAAGAGGTCTTCTTCTTTCGGTCCACTCATTTGCTGGTCTCAAGTCTATTCCTTTGCTTAATTTCAGAGAACTCATTTCACGGAATCCATATATAGGCTTTGTCTCTTATCTTAGCCATCGGAGTGCACCTTCTGACTTCTGGATACAAGCTAAATTTGCTAATTCCTAACTTCCATAATCATATTGGAAAGAGGCTTGTTTAATTTTGGAGGATATTTCGATTCGCCGGAATGGACAGATTCAAGCGATTAAAATCTTGGATGTTTTGTGTTGATTTTGTGCAGATTCCCCAAACACCTATTTCATTTATTTATTAGTGTATGAATGTTAGCACAGAATCAGAGCATCAAACCTTGCAAAGCCTTTATCTGTTCCGCATCACAAGCTGCTGGATCAGACTTACAGCGAGACCAATGCCCTTGAGAATCAGCAGAAGGAGGCACTAAAATGTGACGAAACTGTGAATGCACATCGAAAGCACAAAGGTCATGTGTAATATTCTTTAAATTCCCAAGTAATTAGATCAAGGAGGAAATAACCTTACTTGGTACACATCATATGCCGCGTTCAAGATGAATAAGGGAGTCTTGGCGTACGGTAATGCGTACTGCGGGAAGAAGCACTGCATGGAATAATGAGATACAGAGATAAGTGTTTTAATCCTCGTATAGCTCTTTATGACTAATGACATTACAGAAAAGATATCATACTAGCTGAGGATCATCAAGAGAACTTGTACACTTTTGATTCAGGTTCTTTTCCGCACCCTGTCAGGTAAGGTTTTCAGAAGTGATCAGCTAATTTCAGAAGGAAAGGCCTACAATTGTACTGCTGCTTGTAAGAAATGAGGCAAGTCTAGTTGCTGCATAGCAATCACTTAGATGCAGTCAAATTAATTATATCATCCTACATTCATATGAGTAGGCATGCTTACCTGCAGGGAGACAATTTCTTTGTAGTTACCTCTCATAGTGTACTTCTGACTGACATCGCTTCTGCAAGGATGTCAAAATATCGTAACTAAGAACTGCAATACATTCAATCAAGAACAGCAGTCTACAAAATTTGTTTACATGGGGACGAACTTACGCATCCAGAAAGTATCCAGCATCGCTCAAACACTTCACGGTAGCATCTTCAGGCAAATAACTGGTGAAGTTGTCACAGTGAAGAAAGGCACTTAATCCCCCAGCAGAGCAACCAGAAAGCAAAGCCTGAAATGCATTAAGAAGAATATTTTAAAGCAAAGAGGACTTAGAAGAGATGGATTCAGAACGCTTAAGGTAAAACTTAATGCAAAGTTTTAAGTTAACATATCTCCTGTAGCCCAAAAATAGCTAAGATGCACAGCGCGCTACGACCGTTGGAGTGTCTAAACCCATTAGCCTACCTAGCTTTCATCTCTTAATGTTAGCGTCAGCCCAGAACATGAAACAATTTTCAGAAGATCAGATAAATTTCTAAACAGCATCATTACCTTCTTTGCTTGGCCCAAGCCTTTTGGGAGAAGATCATGAATGACAGCTTGCCAAATTCTTTGCCCTCTGAAATAAAGCAATGATGTCTGTAGTTCATTCAAAATGGAAAATTTTTCAGTCAAGACTGAGCACATTCTAGTTTAGCTAGGCACTTCAGTCCAAACCAGACACAACTTCGAAAAGAGAAAATGGCAAGTCCATGTTAAACAATTAATCATCATATTGCAAACATATCTAAAATAATTATTACAAGTAAAATGCAACTAAAGTAAGGCTTTGAAGAGACAGATCTGTGCAGTGTTATTTAACCATAAGATCTTCAAGAATCCATTCACATGGCTCAAACCAGAAATTCAGCTACATAAATCAATTGCATGGATGAAACTACAATACATGAAATAAAAATAAAACGAATGAACAAAAATAATAGAACCTTGGGTTTATACACTATATGACAGGAATAAGCAACCATTCAACCAATATGTAACAGGCATATATGGCCATGCCAATATTATATTAACACCACATTGTTTTAGTATTGACAAGAAGATGTTATTGAATAAATAATTAAACTTACTCCATTTTGATATTTCGCATCGCCAGCAAACGAGGCACCATCGCAGTATCTTATCTTTACCCGGTTCCAGTCGTAAAAATCTGTCCATTTTAGCTGATAAGATGAATATTTCCGAAATATTAATTATAGTTTCTAGTAGTCTCCAGAAAGTGGATAAAATTTATGTCCCTCACAGATATTAGCCTGTTATTACAAGCGAGTTGAGACTCAACGATACAGGCAACATTGGTGTATGTACGCATATCGTCCATCAGTTCTTCTCATGAACTTAGTTTAATATAAATTTCTTATATCATGAATGAACGGATTATACTTCGTTCCTGTCAATGCGATTAATAAGTGCAGCTGATTAAAATGATGGTATACAAACTAGCGTAGCATGTATATATATGTATGTATATATTTTTTTTAAATTTATTGGGAGAGGCATACCAGGGTTTAGTGCTGGATGGTTGCTTAAAATCCCTGAGAAGACACTAAGCTTATTCATATAACGAGTCGATCCACGCCGAGTATTTGCTCTTTCCATGCAAGATTTGATATCTTCGCACCAGCCTCCACCCTGTTTACGTAATCTGAATTAATTAATTTTAATAACCCACAACATCACCATTCCACTAATTTTTACAAATTTGAATCGTTATAACCTCGTCGTCCGAAACATGTCATGTCGATCGGTACGTTTCATATAACTGGTTAATTAACGGATAAATTATTTTTTTCTTAATGTATATGTATCTAGACACAGAAAAAAAATGCCTTCTTGTGGTGGGACAGTCAATTCATTTCACGAATAAAACAACATTTATCTTTTGTTGCTTTGTTTTATTAGAGACACGACATAAACAATTCAAAATACGATACTTGCACTCCAAAATACATGTAGTAATTGTTACAATATCTAATTACATAATTTTGGTAACAAATTATACAAGTATGTTTGATTGAATATTTTGTTGGGAGATGAATGTGAGTAAAATCCTGATGAGTGGGAAATTTAATTCGTTTGAATTTTGTATTTATATAAGTATATATAAAATATATAATAATTCCATGATGTGAAAGTAAATAAAGGCATTAATTAATTTTTAGGATGCAAATATATATATGAATATAAGTATATGCATGTGTTTATATAAAATATTAATTTAAATAGGTGTAATGATTGAATTTTAAATATTTGTATATATAAGATAATAAATAGTTTGAATTTGAAATTTAAATAAAAAATTTGTTGAATATTTAGATTGCATAAATTTTTGATGCAATCAAAAGTGATGAAAATCTATATGAAAACTGACATTGTGACTTTCTATGTTCTAAATTCAATAAATTTGTTGATTTGGTGGAATAGGAGCTTCATTGTTTTGTGCTATGATATATATATATATATATAGCTATAATGACGTTTATTTTTATTGTAGATTATAATGTGCTTTAATTTTATTTAAAAAAATATTCCTAATATGACTTATTATCAAATACATTTGAGATTAAATCACCCTACAAACTTGTTAAACCGCTAGGCTTCTGATTCATGCATTTAAAAAATAGTGCGCTCTAATAATTCACAATACAATTAATATTTGCATAAATTAGTGAGAGTGAGTGTATAAATAACGGTATAAATGTTAATTATGCAAATAACATTATTCGTATATCATTAATTATCATAAAATTTAAAATTATAACACAAATTATATCAGATCAATTAGTTCATACAAATTTAAATTTCACCTTATCGATATTGATAGTCACACACATATATATTATATATAATCATTATTTAAATGTAAAAATTACATATAATTATCGAAATGTGATGTGCATTAACAACATTTGCTGTTCCCCCAAAAGTAAAACCAAAGAAGCTTTTTTTTTTTAATCTAATTTAACTATTATCAATCTTTTAAAATAAAATTAAACACTAAAACAATTTCTAATGTAATTTCCAAATATTTTTCATTCTCGTTTGACCTTTATATATCAGGTAGAGACAACTCAAAATAAAAATATTGACGTAGAATTTTGAGAAATATATCAATGGAGTCCGCTGAATTTACACTTTTACCCAAAAAAGGGCTCCAAAATTACCTCAAACTGCAACAGCCACTTCTGTGCGCCCGCCCCGAATCCTCTGTCCAAATGATACGCCGGCAAGCTTCCGTCCAAGCAATCTAACAAAGCATTTTCATTTAAAATAATTTAAAGATTCATATGATCTTAATTTGCAATTGTAAATAATCAAAAAAAGAAAAAATTGGAGAGAGAGAGGGGGGGGGGGGGGGGGGGGGGGGACTGCAAATCCACGTTTGGTAACGGAAAACTTACATGCCTCCGTCGACGAAGCACTTTCCACGAGAGTCATGCTAACCCCGCGCCGCTTCGGCTGCTGCGAGTGAACGCACGGCGGCGCGCACGCCATCAGCATCAGCAAACTTAACGCAATTACTTTCAGTGCGTTCGCATTCATCTCTACGTACTGCGCTTTTCGATCGAGTCTTTAAGAAAACTGCTATGAAATTTCGTGTAGACGAGGATGGATATGTATGGATGTATGTATATATAAAAGGAATCGCAGAGAACTGTACACTGAAACTACTTGAATTTTATTCGATGTCCGATCAGTGAACAGATTTCAAGTACACAAAGACGGATTATGTGAACATGCATATGTATATATATATGGGCAGAAAACGGAACTGCAGAGAAGCGCATATTCAGGAAACCCTTGAATGTTATTAAATTTTGTGAGAAGTTGCAGGAAATAATGAAGCAGATTTCGAATAAATCTATGCCATATTATTACTTTATTACTGTATAATAAATTGTGAGCCGCGTCTAATGTGTTTTCAAATATGCACTTACTAATTATTTTAATCCTTTAAAGTGTTTTTCTAAATTTCCTTTTTTTTTTATCTTATATTGAATATAAATTAAGTTTATGGAAGTGATTTGATTCCATTAAATAAGTTTCATTTTTTATACATTAATTTTTATGTCTTATCCTTTTTTTTTGGTAAATTTCCTTCCAGACACACACAATATATATATATATATATATATGTATATATATCATAATAAACCCATTATAAATTTTAAATTTTATTTAGATATAAAAATTATGATGTGATTTTTTGTATTATTACTAAGATGAAGTAAAATATATTTTATATTTATGTAATATTTTATCTAAATTATTTCAAATTTGTATTTCATCAAATAATAATTTTATTTAATTCTTGCACACATAAAATGTGCAAAATTCCTTGTGTGTGTGTGTGTGTTCGTTTTCAGATTCCATGATGGATTGACTTGCCGTATGGGAAGTCGAATTGCAATATGACCAGTAATTCATATTTAATTTGAATGATAAGGCTAAACTAGAGTATTTAATTTAGATTAATTCAATTTTCTGACTAATAATTTAGAAGTTTATTTTTAACTTTCTATTGATAATTGAAATATTCATATACAAAGACTTTGATGAAAAAGCAAAAATAATTATCTTAAATAGTCAATTTCACTGAATATAATTACCAAAGACTCTATACAAATTATTTTAATCTTTAAAATAATATTTTGAATTTTAATTTTTACTAATAACTTGGTCATGTCAAAAATGATAGGAAATCAGACAACGGGGTTTGCAGATCGCACGTCGCATTTTTTCTGGTAATGGACCTAACAGCTGTTAACCACCACGTCGATTTGTTTGTCCTTGTCGGAGCAGATCAAGTTTCAATGATTGCATACAGAAATTATGTGAAGCATGAAGAATAATATAGTTGAGTTGGACACGTGTCTATCAGCTTCTTGACGAGTTATATAACTAACTGTATCCCCTAATTCTTCATGCCTAATGAGTGGACAAATTACACGGCTACATTTGCTTGCTTATTTTGAGAGAGATGGAAATAAGAGATTTTGTTGGACATTGAAAAGTATATTTGGTTATAAAATTTGAATTTGTTTGGAATTAAGCATTTATGTGTATAAAATACATGTAACAATGAATGGATTATTTAATATTGTATATATTTAGACGCTATGGTATAAATCTATAAAAATATGTGTGCATGTATGTATTTGATAATAAATATGTACAATGATTGAATTTTGTATATTTGAACATAAGTGTAAAAGAAGAAAATTTTGAGTTGGATTTTATATATAAATTTTGTGGTGTTGTATGTTTATATTATTAAAATTTGCTTCTAAACATGGTGAATACAAATGATTAGATGTGAAATCAGATTTGTGTCCTTCTTTATAACTTTCTTTATAGATAGGATTTTTCTAATTAAGTTTTGGTTCAGTTTATTAATCAGATATTGTACTATTGTTCGTTTAATAATAATAACAACGTAACACACTCCTTGTATTTGAATCATTTACAAAATATATGATTATATGAATTGTAATTTTAGACTAGATTACATAATTAAGATTATTTATTAGTTTTGATATTGATTCCTATGTGATTTGATTGGTATATATGGATGAATTTAAATGAATAAGAAATGACTCTTAAAATGGAATGAAGATATAGAGGGAAATTATATTAATAAAATATTAGAAGATTGAAATTTGAAAAAAATGAGAGTGGAATTAGGTTAAAATTCAATTTGAATACTTGGTTTCTAATAATAGATTATAGAATAAAGAAAAAACATATAATTATTTTTTATTTAGAAAATATCGTGTTGAAATGTTGAATTAATTATAGTAATATTTGTTTACATTTTTATCTAGTTGGACATGTAATAAGTGTCTATTGCTGACATAAAATCATCATGTAATAACTTGTAAAGTTGGCACATTCTATACTTGTGTAAGATCATTTATAAATTATAAAATTATTATATTTAAATTATAATAAAATATCATACAAAATTAAAAATACTATTATATAAATAATATTGGAAATAAGAAATGAATAAGATGGAACGAAATTTAAAAGTGAAAAAATTTAACAGAAAACACAAATACAAAATATATTTAAAAAAAGAGAGGAAACATGGATAGAAAGAAACAGAAGAATATGAAGTAATGTATATATGTGCGTTGACATTGTGTAAATAAAGTAGACCCAAGTGCTTAATAATATTGTATCAACGCGTTTATGACATATACTTGTATAGTACAAATAAGATGTTTGTTAAATATGTTTTAAATGAAAAAGTTTATAAATTTTTAAAATAAAATATTTAAAGTTTATAAACTCTTTAAAAATAAGTTAATTTTTTTCAACTTATTTTCAAATATCATATATGTTACTTCTTTATATATACCACAAATGCACAAATATCTTGAATTTCACTATATTAATGATGTTAAATTTATTTTTATCATTATTACACTTAAAATTATAATTAATTATAATTATAAATTTCTATAAAATCTTATAAAGACTCTATCCAAATATTTTATTAATTTATTTTAAAAATAAAACATACAAACTTATAAAACCAAACATAGCCTTTACAAACAAAATCCTAGGTAGCCCATGTGTTTTTCTTTTCCTTTTTTATCTGCCCGTGTCTTTTTCTTTTCAAATATGAAGGAAAACCAAACATAGCCTTTACGAACATAGTCTTAGGTGGCCCATGTGTTTTTCTTTTCCATTTTTATCTGCCCATGTGTTTTTCTTTTCCATTTTTATCTGCCCATGTGTTTTTCTTTTCAAATCCGAAGGAAAACCAAACATAGCCTTTACAAACATAATCTGACACGATCAATTATGTAACAGAAACGGAAAGGGGTGGCGATAATGTAACCGAATCCAACTCTAAATTTAGGGACACGAACTGTGCGTAAAACGCCCGACCCAACGTGGTGGATATCGAGGTAAACTTGATGTGGACGACCGCAATTAACACGCCAAATGTTGATTGATACGTCATGAGTCACGCAAAACATTCCGAAATGACTCAATTTAGAGGAGGTGGAAATTCACAAAGAATTGACAACTTTTAACAATTCTTAACAACAAATATTCTATCTTACAAAAAAAGTTAGAATCCTATTTATACCTAACAGTTATGAGCCATGGGTCTATCTCAACTAATCACCCTAATAGCTTGTTCACATGTAGCTCAAAACAAATACCTTAATATAAAGCAACAACAACTAGCTATTTTTATTAAAGTAATAAACAACTAGTTACTTTTATTCTTTACTTTCGAATCATCGGCCAATACAAGACATTCACATGGAGTTTTTCTTTGGGCTCTTCGAACTTACACCCTCGCATTACGCTCTCTTGAATATTCTGTATAAGCATGTTGAATGATTCTTTGATCATTTTTACATATGCCCTAGTCATCGAACCAATAGAAACCTTTAAGAGATCCTTCTAATTACGTGATGCACCCACGTACACATCATAATCCTAGGTAGCCCATGTGTCTTTACGAAGGAAAACATTTTTTTCACTTTTTAATTTCTTTCCATCGTTTTTCACTATGTTGATTTATGAAAGAAAAGAATTAACTAAAGACACGAACTAGGCGAGCAAGATTCGACTTGGTAGAGGTCAAGTGGATAAGATATTCATGAACACCAACCGCATGGTTCAAGATCATCTGCATGATATGGCAATCAGCCTTTGACATTACGTGAAAATAATTCTTGCAGAAATATAAAAGCACAATCTATCAATAAATTTTGAATGAAAGCTTGATGATAACGAAAGAGTCCAACTTTTAAACAAGTGAAGTCTAAGTAAACCATTACAATTTTTAATTTTTTTTTCACTATCTTACTTTTACACAATTTTTTTAAAAAAATAAACAGTGAAAACATACACCAACGATTGAAAACAAACATATCCAAATCATATAAAAAAGGAAGCGCTTATGGTGCCGGCAGATATTTGCCCTTTCTCCCCAACATCTTGATTAATTACTTAATTTGGTCCGTAGTGTCCAGGACGTGTGAATTGGGCCATGTGGATTATGGATACAAGAAGTGAGCCGGCCGGAGCCCGTCCCAAATGGACATCTACACTTGGAAGTCCATTTAACAAAAACTTTAATTGATTCCGAAAGTAATACGATTAATGATTTTTTATTTTTTATTTTGTTTATTAGAATGATTGGAGATTTTCTATGTCCGGTTTTTTTAATGCTAATTGCTTGGTCGGTAAAAATAAAAGTTCTAATAAATACTGCACTTGGTGCGTGATTGGTAAGAACAGAAGATCAATAGATAGCGCATGACATATATCATATAATTAATACTTGCACATTAAAAAATGATAGTCATTGTCAAGACATATCACACATTTTATATAGCCAAGATTTTCACCTCACACGCATTCAATTCTTTTGAATTTGTTGAATTCTTTTTCGCACTCGAAAATCCCCTCCCTTCTTCCACTCTATATTAAAGAGTAACTAAAACTAATTTAATTACATTTTAGTGTTCTAATTGAACACTTTTTATTTTTAATTATTTTTAAAACAGAAGATTGTTCTTTTTACCAAATACATGCGAATCAGACCACAATCTTTTAATAAAAATAAGACGCCTGTCTCAATCAATTCCCTTGCCCTTCATTCTTGGAGGATCCAAAAAGACCTTTTACAAGTTTGAATTTATTTGTTTGGTATTTATGCATTATGTATTAAACCAAAACAAGCTACTCATCTCCAAAATTGAAGAACATACACTTTATAATAATCTAGATTATTATTATATTATTAAGTATAATAATTATAATATTATCAAGAGTGAGATTATTAGAGCAAGTAATGTCAATCATTTAATAAAAAATTTTACAATTCTTCTTTGATAAATCTATATCTATATTTTAGCTAAACTCTTTAAGTTAATTACTATTGCTGCATAAGATAGAAAGATTAAAATGTCTTTCTTTTATTTTCGTCTACTTGTTCGTTTTTATTTTTTCCTATTATTTTCAATGAAATTTTATTTCATTTGTTTACTCTTATTTAAAATTTTTATAAATTATCTTTTTTTACAAAATTTTAATACATTTTAAAACAAAATGTTTTATATTTTATCACTATTGATAAAATTATGTAATTTTATTACATACAATTTTCACTATATGATAAGTTCTAAAATAAAATATAAATTTATATAATATACAATATTTATATGATAAAAATACAATTTTATATATATAAACAATAATTTATACTTTATTGTACATGCAAATATTTACGAATTTGCTAGTCTGTTAGTATGGACACGTGCAGTCCCTTTATTGGTCATCTATGTTTCCCACCCTTCTCTCTCTGAAACCCGGTTCGTCGATTCTGTCGGCCACTTACCCGGCTCGACGGGTAAAATGGATAACCCAAATTGATACGATTGGCCAAAACCCTAATCCAAATTCATCCAAATAACCCTAGAAATTATCCACCCGGCCGATTAGATTCACCGTCAAACTTCTACAGTTTCCATCTAAGCGAATTGCATTTCAATTTGCCTTTGCGTTTTGCAGAGATTTGGTTTTTTGAAAATTTCCAGGATGAATGTTTTGACGGCAACGTCGACTTTTTACCCGAGCTCCTTTCAGCTCAAACTGGCACTCGCTAGCCGGAAGCCTCGGTTGGCGTTTCTACTCACTCGGTTTTCGGAGTTTGATCGTCGCAATGCGAATTTCTTGTCGTTGACGGTGCGGAGTAGCGCAGTCAACGAGAATGGAGTGGAACGACGTAGTTCCGGGAAATCCTCATGGACTAATTTAAATTCGTCGGAAGACGATTTTTCTGGCTGGGCAAATGTTGATGACGAGCGTCGCGCTGGTGGTTCCAAACCCAAGCAATCGCTTGTAGGTGGGAGCTTTGTATTTGATTCCCTCTATAGTCGTATAGGAACTCCTCTCTATATATTATCTCTTACTATACTTAATTGAAGTGGTTCTGTGGTCTATTTGATTGGTGGGATTAATTGAACTACTCTGTGTCTTTCTGTACTTCATTGAAGTGGTTTTGTGGTCTATTTGATTGGTAGGACTGATTTAATCAATTACTAGAACTGTTGCTCGGTCATGAGACAACTTTCCATCTGTTTTTCATTCAATATAAATGAGCGAGCTTGTGTATCATTTATAGGTCAAAACATGCCTAAAATGGAATTTAATTTGTGGAATAAATTCCTATTATTTGAAGATTTATTCCTAGGACACTGTTTCGGTGTTTCAGTAAATATGCTGGTGTTGATAAAATATAAATCTCTGATGCTAATGGGTTCTTTTTAGACTAATAACACTTGTGAAGTAGTTTACTTTCAGGGATATTGAGTGCAGGAGCTGCTGGAGCTGTTCTAGTCGCTGGCCTCACTTTTACTGCATTGACTCTCAGTAAGAGGAGTACTTCAAGTGAGTAAGTTCTACCTTTTGTATATAAATCATGAAAACACTTTGGTCTCATTAACAGCTAGGGCATGCATAGATCAATTGGAAGTTGAAACTATTGCATTTCATTAAAAAAATATAGTGGAAGGAATATTCTGCTTCTATTGTAACACAAGATTACCCCTTTATGTGGAAAATGCCCATATCAATAATTATGATTTTAAGTATGGACAATTGTCTTGACAATATCATGTTTTTGAAGACAACATTTTCCTTGGTTACAATGGCTCTGCGAGGAATTGCATGATCTATTTAGATATCTTTGCCCATTCATTTGTTGTCTGATTGAATGTGTGTCTCTGGAAATATACCCTTTTCATCTATAACACACTTGGCTAGTTTAAATTTCGCATGTTTGTTCCTATGTACAGAAGTTAAAGAACAAATGGAGGCCTTGACAACAGAACAAGAAAAGTCATTGTCCTCTGACAACAACCTGAATGAAGTTGAAGACGAGAAAGTTGGGATCCCAACGAGTGGTGGTGAAGGAAGCGAGACAGGTATAAATGAGGATTCCTTCTTATATAAAGAAATTAGTGAAGTCAATGAAAGTAGAATTAGTGATGATACTAGTGTGAAACTGTCATCTGAAGATGGTGATGACTCTTTAGAAGCTGTGCCAAGAGAATCAGCTAATGGTGACAGTTTTGTTTCTCCTGAAGCCGCCGACGAAACTCCAATACCTGATAATGCTGGTGATTCCTTAGCTTTGCCAATCATTCAGAGTGAGAACAGAATTATAGATTCTGAACACTCCACTGAACCAGCAGCAGAGAAACTTGTTGATACCAAGATTTTAGAACCATCAAAATTTGATGTTAATTCAGGAAATTTGGTCAGTGACCATTATAAAGTGTCTAGCTTGAATGAACACAAAAAGTCCAATTTGTCCCTAAATCATTCTGCAGTTGAGCCTTCAGTCTTGAATATCACAGTACAATCAGAGTCAAATGCAGTTACTGAATCAAGCATTAACCAGAAGGAGTCTGTGGAGCCTGGAAATGTGCTTTCAACAAGGGATGTTGTGCAAGGCAAAGAGCTTTTAACAATGGATGTTGTTGGCCCAGGCGAAAATGTGGAAAATTCTGTTGCTGGAAATGATAAAACTTCGGTAGGGAAATTTTTAAATGGAACTGTCACTAGTTCATCTTTGGTACCAGAAGTAGCTCATCAATCTGGAAATGGAACACTTGAAAATGATGATAATGATATCAACGTCGGCAGATCATTTTTTGACTCTTCAAATCCTGGAAATTTTTTCACGTCAGCTGGCATACCTGCTCCATCTGTTGTCTCTGCAGTTCTGCAGACTCCTCCAGGGAAGGTTTTGGTGCCTGCTGTTATTGATCAACTTCAGAGTCAGGCATTTTCTGCCTTGCAAGTTTTAAAGGTATATAAAATGCTTTAGCAACTGAATCTTGCTTTGGAAAGATGGAATTTGGTCTCGCATTTACAATTTTGGTTTCCTGAAAAGAAAAAATGCAAGCTAATAAACACTTAAAACGAGTTTATATGTGTTTTTCTACGCTAGTGACTAACTGGAAGAGATAGCGTGTGACATCATGAGGCTTCACCATTTTAGTATTTCTGAAAGCTTAAATTGTCTTTCATATACAGCATATGCAATTTAATTCATTAAAAATTTTCAAGTGACTTGTCCTTAGAAACAGATAGACTCAATGACCCTTCGTGAGTTACTTATACCATTTGTAGTTTCTAACTATGTCGAAAATATTATATGAAAGTTGTTTGAATCTGATCTTAAATATTCTAGATGCCCAAGGAAGTTAAATATAATTCCACTGGTATGTATGGACATTTAAGTGCAAGAGCTTTCATATGTTGGGATCAACTACTAGCTTCTATTTTTTTTTTCCCGTTATAAATTGCAAGAATTGCTAACTCTTTTGGTTAGGCAAAAGCAACAGAAGGTTTCAATGTAATCACTATTAATATCCAAGATTGAAATGATATTTCCAATGTTCTAGGGTTCAACTGTAAGAGTTGAGCATTTTTAGGAAGGTTTGAATCTGATACTTGATCACTTGATCTCTATTAGGTGGTCGAGGATGATGTTCAGCCTGGTGATATATGCACTCGGAGGGAGTATGCACGTTGGTTGGTTTTAGCCAGCAGTGCTCTTTCGAGGTAATAAGTGTGTTTTTAGTGTGGAGGGCAGTTGAAGATCTTGATTTGAAGTATAAATAATAACAAATAGAATGAAATGGATGTATTGCATATCATAATTTCTGCTTACTAATTGTAGGAATGCCACTTCAAAAGTCTATCCGGCTATGTACATTGAGAATGTTTCTGAACTTGCTTTTGAAGATATTACTCCTCAAGACCCTGATTTCCCATTCATTCAAGGTTGAGACTTTATTCTTTTTTTTTTTCCGTGTAAGTCTACTGTTGTCTTGTGTTGAGTTGTACTTTCTGAACTAGTGTGGATGTTGTCAGGTTTGGCTGAAGCTGGACTTATTGCTAGCAAGCTCTCGAGACGTGACATGCAGTCATTTTCGGATGAAGAACCAGGTCCTATATATTTTTCTCCTGAAAGGTGCGCATAGTTGCTCCTGAACCACTATCTTCCTTATACTTGCTGACTTTTATTTTTCTGAGTTAGTCATTTATACAATAACTAAATGGATAAATGGCTGCGAAAGTGTCTGACCTCTGTCCACTGGTTGAAATATTGACCAAAATTTTGTGTTACAGCCCTTTATCTCGTCAGGATTTATTGAGTTGGAAGATGGCCCTTGAGAAAAGGCGGCTACCAGTAGTTGACAAACAGGTTACGAGATTTTGAAAATAATCTTCACAGTTCACTTAAATTACACTTTATCAATTATGATTGACCCTTTTGCTGTCATTAGTCCTTGCAGCAGTTATCTGGTTACATAGATATTGACAAGATTAACCCAGATGCATGGCCTGCACTTGTAGCTGACTTAGCAGCGGGAGAGCAGGGCATTATAACCCTGGCATTTGGTGGGTTTCTCCATTTCAATATGCTGTTATGTTCTTCTCGGATCTGTGCTGTGCGTAAAGAGTTATTCTAACTTTTTGACAGGATATACAAGACTTTTTCAGCCAGACAAACCTGTGACAATAGCACAGGCTGCGATTGCACTTTCAACTGGTGATGCCTCTGCCATGGTTAGCGAGGAACTTGCACGAATTGAAGCTGAATCTATGGCAGAAAAGGCTGTTGTTGCACATAGTGCTCTCGTCGCTGAAGTTGAGAAGGATCTCAATGCTAGCTATGAGAAGGAACTTTCCTTGGAAAGGGAAAAAATTAATGCTGTTGAGAAATTGGCCGAGGAAGCAAGAAGAGAAGTGGAGAAACTAAGGGCTGCAAGGGAGGAGGAAAATCTTTCATTAATGAGGCAACGTGCTGCTGTTGATTCTGAAATGGAGGTTCTTTCTAGGTTAAGGCGAGAGGTGGAGGAAGAGTTGCAGACCCTTACAACTGATAAGTTGGAGATTTCATATGAAAAAGAAAGGCTGAACAAACTTCGGAGAGATGCAGAAACTGAGAATCAGGAGATAGCACGGTTACAGTATGAGCTGGAAGTTGAGCGCAAAGCCTTATCCATGGCTAGGTGAGAAAGTTGATAGAACCTTTACCTTTTGATTAAAGCTTAACTTTGTGTGGATTCTGTAAATGGTTCTGATGATTGTGTAATAATAATAACAACACGGGCATATGTACCAGGGCTTAGTTTGCAAGATTTGTAAGAATAGAATAAAAGGTATGTAAAATGGACAAGGCCTAATCATTTTCATGTGGAGTTATACATTTATGTACTGGTGAGAAGACCCTTCACTATTTTCTGAAGCTCGATATCTCCTCTGAATAAACCATGTATCTAAGAAAACAACAGAGGAAGCTCTCTTAAGAGACTACCCTGGATTAAGTACTCAATAGGGAAATAGAGGTGACAAGCCCTTGAAAAGGCCTGGATTGGATGGCATCCATGACATCTAGAGAGGTAGAGCTTGAACGAGCAATGAGATTACGAGGAGATAAGCCCCTTTTATGGCTCCTGAGTAGGATCACAGTGATAGCAAGCAATCAAGGACGAGAATAGGGAAGGTGAGTATATTGACATCCTCGATAGACCCCCCTGAGCACTTTCCATATCAACAGAAACCATTGTTCACAACGAGGGCCTGCCCTCTCTTAGATTGGTCCCTGGATGGGTTTGGAGCCAGAATCACAAGTCAAGCTCCTGACGGAAAAGGTTACTGGAAAAATGATCCCTATAAATTTTCTGATTTATTCTTGTTTGCAATGAATGATCCTATTTCTTCATGGATTCCTTAGAAAGTATTCCACTTATTTTCTTGTTTTAAGATGATCGCTTGATGTCATAAAGTTATTTTCTTCAAGTTCAATATTTATCTCTCTTAAAAAGGGATACATGAAAAGCTTATAAAACATAAGTTTCTGGAACTTGTCTTATTCACACGATTACGCATTTTTGACACAGGGCATGGGCGGAAGATGAGGCGAAGAGGGCTAGGGAACAAGCAAAGGCCCTGGATGAGGCTAGAGACCGTTGGGAGAGGCAAGGCCTAAAAGTTGTTGTTGACAAGGACTTGCAGGAAGAAGCTGATGCTGAAGTTACGTGGCTTGCTGCTGGAAAGCAGTTCTCAGTTGAAGAAACCATTGAAAGGTCTGAGACCTTAGTGGACAAACTTAGGAGAATGGCAGATGAAGTAAGAGGTAAATGCAAAGATACAATCACCAAAATCATTGGGCAGATAGTCTTATTCATATCCAACTTGAAGAAAAAGGCTGGAGAGCTAAAAGATGCTACCAGGTCAAGGTTAGACAACTCTTTACAAAGCATGCAGTATAGCTCGGCCGGATTTACGTCTGCTGTTAAGGAAGGTGCAAAGCGCGTTGCTGGAGATTGGAAGGAAGGGGTTGAGAGATTGTCACAGAAGTTCAAGGCATGATTTTAGTCCATTTCTGGAGTTCCAACCTTTTCTTTACGGCCCATTTATCATAAGCCATGGCTGCTGCACATTTTCCATTGGCAAAATGGGAGCATAGGAAAATGAATTATAATATTCAGATAGCAGGAATAATGTCGTCGCCGAGTAATTTCTGTGAAGGAAATTGTACAATGATTGTAATATGGTCGTGTAATATGATCATACATGATAGGCGTGCAAGTTTTGCTTCAAGCATTAGCTGATTTTGAATGAAATAAGCTTTAACTCCTTTTTTCATGGATACATGACACTTAGCTCCAACCCAAATCCCTACTGCATCTGCTGAATCCAAATGACAGCCGGCACGGGCCCATGGTTTGAAAGTGACGCGTGGAGAAAAACGTGGGCACATCTTAACTAATATGGCTAGCTGTCTTGCCAGAAGCGATTCACAATTGTCTAGTTGTCTTGCCAGAAGAGACTCACGAAGACAAGATATGCGAAATTAATCAGCACAATTCTTTACCTGAACACTTACAAGTAGCATAATTCGAAGCCCACAGCATAGCTGAGTTACTATATCAGGCAACCAAACACATCAACAGGAAAATGTACATGATGGTCTTCCTTCGCAATTTTCTTATTCATCTGACTGGTACGGGGCATTCAAGCCCTTTCTCAGTCTTTTAATGCCACTAACCACTTCAAACACTTCTGCCAATGCAGTAAGCCCGCAAGCCACTCGTTAGTTGCCAACGGGTAAAACTGCCACAGTTAATCAGCATTCATTATCAACCTGCACAATTTCGTCGGTGAGCTATTTTAACATTTCTTGGGTTCACCCCCAGTCTACTAAAAGCTCGTCTAGCGTTAACCTTGAAACATCACTGTAACAGATTTGTGCTAACCAGAAAAACCAAAATTGGATGTATATGGAGGAAAAACCATAGGTTATGTTTGTTTGATTCTTGAGTGTGTATTTTTAAATGTATTTTTATAAAAAAAGAATGTGTAAAAATAAACCAGAGATAAAGATAAAATTTAAAAAATAAAATGATTATAATATGTGTTTTTTGAGTGTATGAATGAAAACAAACATTGCCATAACTACCATTGAGCAAACAAAGTCATAGTCACAAGAAACACCTCATATCACGTTCCCATAAACTGAGATACATAAAATGGAATATAAGTTGGTGCTAAAGCAAAAAACAAATTTGCAATTGCTATTTCTTCTAAAAGATGAACAAAATACATCGAAGTTAAATGAAAATGTGCTCTAATAATTTCACTCTGAAAACAGAAAGCCAATGAAATCAGACTTCACTTCTTCTTCTCACCACCACCAGCAGCCCTGCACAGATCCAAAAATCTAGTTAGCAGCAGGAAGAATGGAGTGCCATATCTCAACCAGGGCATATTTATATAGGAATCAACTCACATTCAAATGAATTGAAAAACCATAACTCAACTATTGGTTTGAGAAAGAAGTAACAATAAAAACATATAAATTCTTAGGTCGCAAAGCAGAGGATTCATTCAAGGATATCAACTAAATCACCTCATCTTGCGGAGCGCACTAGACATCTCCTCTCTCTTCTTCTTTGCCCTCTTGTGGGTTCCCAATTTTCGCTTGGCAACCTTCAGGGCACGCTTGTCCTTTCCAACTTTAAGAAGTTCAGTGATCCTCTTCTCATAAGGTGCAAAGCCAGCAACTTCTCTGATAAGACTCCTCGCAAAATGTACTCTCTTGCTTGTTTTCTGGATAATTTCACAGGTTGATCATGTTAAAGAAAATGAAAGAAAAAGTAATTAGTATCATTCTGCATACACGTTGATGACAAGCCAGTGAAACTAGTTATCAGAAAAACAATTGTCATCTTCACCTCTCAACTTAAATAAAAATTAGAGAACATAGAGATCAAGACAATTCCTAGTCCTAAAAACAATGGGAACTTCTATAACAGGCAATAGGCAATTTGAATCGGTGAAAATAAATAAAAGTCCATTTCAAATGCCCCAACTTCTTGATGTCCAGAGAGAGGGGGTAGGGTACTGGAGTAGGTAAAATAATCATATACCGGACATTAAAATGTAGAACCAGTTAGTTTGAATTATTCAATATTGTCATGGCATCAATTAGTTGGCCATTCTTGCTTTTGCCTACTATGTACTCTTCAAGTCTGGGCCAAATTGTTGACTCTTGTGTGTGAAGAAAAATAGGTTTCAGTGTTTCACAAGCCAGCAAACTAATTTATCAATCCAAAAAGAATAGAATCCCATCAAATGTATCACTAAGCAATAAAGAGAACATACCCCTTTCCTATCTGACGGGCGCGGCGCTAATTCCTTCGGCGTAACAGCATGCCCTTTCTTTAACCCCACAAATAGCCCGCTGTTTGGCTGCTTCGGAGCCATTACTGGTGGAGCATAATTTATAAACCAATGAATTAAAAAACAGATAGCCCAATAAAAATTTGGTAAGCTTCTTCATAATACACTCTCACAAATCTATAGAGGTTCCTAATTGTTGCTGTGTATGCAGAAATTTCTAAGAGTGAAACAATAATAGACATAAGGCGTGCGTCTTACCTTGTTCTCCCGGTCTGTCTACCGTACGCCGTTACAATTCTAAGCCGCAGGGTGGAAGAACCGACCTAGGGTTTGTGGTTTAGCGGTGCATTTATAGAGAAGCTTACGATGGAGGAGATCATTGGGATATTGAGAATTGACTCGGGATAGAATCGGGTTTTAGATTTGTTTATGTAATTTGGGCTAGATTGAAGCCTTTGAGTGGGCCATATGAAATTGGATCTCGTCCAATGATAATGGGCTATGAGTTATCATCTTCAATTTTTTGGTGGGCCTAAAGGCAAACCCAGTAAAAATACTATTTTAGATTTTAATGCGGAATTTATAATTATATACATAGAAAAACCAATTCTCAAACATGGCGCTAATTGAACTAATATTTTTAATTTAACAGTCTAACTCAATTCTAAAAATCTAAGTATTTATCACATTATATTTAAAATGATAATTTTCTTTTACAATTTGATAAAAGTAAATTTCTTCTTCTTTTTTTCTTTAAAAGCCAGTACAATATTAATTTCCGGGTAAAGAGGAAATTTCTATTTTGAGATAAACGCTCTCTATTTGTTTATTTATTTTTTAAATATTTTTTTAATTCGTGCTATTTTGACAAGTATATATATTTCCCTTCATAAGTGCAGACTTCAGTTCAGTGGTCGCCACTCTTCCCAAGTATCACAACTTTCCATTCAGCACTCTCAAAGACTTCGCCGACTCTTCTTCTGTCTCAATATCTGCACTACAGTGCGCCCATAACGCACGATTATACAGTTAATAGTCGTTCTGTCCATTTCTCCATTACTTGGACCGCTGGCGGCTCCCTTTGTTGGCCAAATATCGCCGGCAATCTCTCCGACCACTGGTAAGGGAGTCTTTGCGCTCACGTCAACTTTGTTTCATGTGGAGATCACAGATCACGTGACCCCAACCCTGGCAGTAGTTGTATTTATAATTTATTCTATCTCTCCCTCTCCTTTGGTTATTAACACTTTTTTTGGTTGTTATGGAAATTTAGTTTGATAGAACACTAGATTGCCAGCTTGTTTTACTTTTTTGTTTGGCGATCGATTTCCCATTCGGTGATTAGTACTAGTGTATTTGATTCTTATTTAGGTATTTTTGCTCGAGAATAGTACAGGTATGAATTGAAGCACAAAAAGTTTATGTTACTTACTTTGCTATTGAGTGATATGTTGCTTGCTTTTTACTTGAGTAAATTGAAATTCTTTACGTGCGTGAAAGGGACATATACTGCTGTTTGAGGTTTGACCCAAAACTGAGAGTTAGGTGTAATTTATTTATGAATAATCCAAAGTATTTTTGCTGTGTGTTTGTAAAATATCTATTTATTTTGATATGATATGTTCTGATTGATGTCTGTTTATAGCATTTGTATGGCAATTTTGCGTTGATCTTACCGCTTGTGCTTTATCCATTGTGTCAGCTGTTTTAGGGTTCTGATTTTAGTATGTTTTGATATCAGATGCAATAACAAATATAAGGGTTGATAATAGATGTTTTTGACTCATATGGAGTGGTGTTTTACAGTGCTGTTATATTGTCTTTTTTTTCTTCGTGAATTCAGGTCTAGTTAGCATGAAATTTATGTGCTTCTGAAAATATTCTGCCTTAATATATTTTCTGTCAATGGATTGAGGGGAGGGGTTGGGGATGCAGAAGTTGGCTGTTCTTCATTAGTATCATTCTGAGGGTTGGGACCACAATATTGTCTTTCTGTCTGCATAAGTGCTGCAGAACACTATTGGAAAAACTAAAGTTTCCTAATATGTTAACAATAACTGAATAGTAATGATAGTTAAGAAGCCATGCATATTTATTAGCTTTATAGCACAGAGGAGAGGCAGGCAATTTGTAAGTACATGTTTGTACATGCATGAGCAGTATCCATGAACTAAGTAAATTTTCTTCTCGAGGAAATAGGATAGAGGTTCAGTATTTCTTTCTAAGAAAAAATGATAAGAATTAAATTGGTTATACAGTTGCGTTAGAATAGGACAGATGCACTTTTAGAATATTAAAAATAGTTATTCAACTTATAAATTCAATTTTCTGTGTCTAGGAATATCTCAATTTCTCGTGCTAATTGCAAATGATTAGAGATTAGCATTTGTCATGTAATGCAAATTTCTGAATGTGGTTAAGGTTTTTAATTAATTTAATTCAGTTTCCATATAATCTCTACTTCATTTTCCAGCTGTTCTTTATCTTTCATACATCATCCACTGTAATCATTCATTAAAAATTAAAAGCTTTTATGCAGAACACTGTATTAGCCAATCGTAGCTTAAGTCTAGATGCCTTTTGTGAAGCTCGGCAAAAGTAGAACTCATAATGCAATGAAATCAGAAGAAGGGAATGATTACCTCGACACTTTGATCAGGCAAGCCATTTGTAAGGAGCCTCTTCTACATTTTCAAAGAACAGGTGACGCTCCAGTGCAGGGGATTCAGTTGTTTCATGCCTTAGACCATCCAGGTGTGTGAATGTTCTTGGTTTTCTAAATTTAAAAGAATATTGAAATAATTATGACTTAATTCTTACGTCCCTACCCGTCTCTGTTTGATGTCTGCATTTTGTTATCATCTGAGATTTGTTGACAATTGCCAGGGAATAAACAATCTTTCTGGATGGAATTTGTTGTTGTCTTTGTTGAGTTGGAAAATCTATAGTACAAGTTCAGCTTTCCATTACGTGTCTCATTCAATTTTCTGGCTAATAAGAGCATCTCTCTTTTTTTTTAAGATTTCCCTGGTTGGCCCTTGGTGACACCTGTAAAAGTTCAGATGCAGAAGTGTGATAAGTGTTCCCAAGAATTCTGTTCATCAATTAACTACAGGAGACACATCCGAGTGCACCGCCGATCTTTGAATATCAATAAGGTTATCTCTGTTGTCCACTGCTTAATAGACACATGCAAAACAAATGAGTTCTTTTCCAGAATCTTGAGCTCTCAACTTCCCAAGATATGTGATTTCAATCAGTTAATTATATTTGGATGATAACATGAGAAGCATTTTTGTGAGTCTCTCCAATATTCTATTTTTTTTTGGACTTTCGTAGGAATCACACAAAATTAGAGATTTATTGGCAGCATTTTGGGATAAGGTAATTAATTGTCCTGCTGTCTTCATATGTTTCTATTTCCCCCATTACATTTCTGGATACGGATTATGGTCACTGGTCTGATTTGCAGCTATCACTGGAGAAAGTCAAGGAAGTAGTGTCCTTTGATGATGTGTTGCTAAAGGTAGTTACCCTTTTGCTGTTACTCCCTTTTTAGCTGTATACAATTATGTCTTTACTAACATGAAATTGGCCATAATGTGTTACCATAACTTTTTAAATGTTCGTAACTGCTTGTTAAGGCTGTTTAGTCTGAGGTAATGCTTGTGTTGTCATGTTCAGATTAAGTAAAATATCTTATGCTTAAGGACTTGTACTGGCCACCATGCAAACCACCATTCTCTCTAATTGCGTATTGCCTGCATGAGAACTATCTTTATATCCATAATTGGCTCTGCTCATACAAATTTAACAAGGATCATTTATGATCTTTCTCCATATGGAGTAATATGCTTCAATTCACATACTATTTGGTTATGCTTTCAGGAAATTCCAGGATCATCAATAATAAGGGCTTTGGCATCCTCTCTCCTCAAACCTGGAGTTTGGACTCTTCCGCAGGTTTATGTAAAAGCCGGTTCTACACTATTGGTAACTGCAATCATCAACCTTGATTGCCTAATGACCCCTGTTAGGTTAATCTAGCCTGTTTAACTCAGTCACATATATGTTTCATCAATATTCCACTATGTACAGGATATAATCCAATTTAAGCCATCCAGATTACCAATATCCTCAGAGGAATTGTTTAGTGTGCTCAATGATGCCAGCGAGAGAACATTCTTATGTGCCGGCATGGCCGAGTCTCTGCAAAAATATGTTTTTGATAGAGAAGCTGCTAAAAATAGTCTGGAGTTGAAGAACTTAATTGCTAGCACTAGCTTCCTCTTTGAACAAAAAGTGGTACGTTGTTCCTGCATTTTTTGTCTTTTTTGTCTTCACTAGCTGTTACATTGAATAACCATTATGCTGTACTAAATTAAAACTAACAAGCAATGCTCTGTAAATTTTTAGCCCAATTTCCCAAGCAGTTGCAATTCAACAGATTTTCTTGTGGAGCTTGAGTTCCATGATTTTAAACATTGGTTTTATTTTTCCGGGGGTTGTGAACTAAGTATTTGACTGATTGTGCCTCAACCATGTTTTGTCTAGCATGGATCATTTTAAACCTGGCTTTTCATGAACACTAGATTCTAGTGCCTGAACAATTTCCGAAGGAAGTTTCATAGCAGGTGAAGTAATAACCCTAAATGAATCCATCCAAATTTTACGATCCCTTTCATTACCTATTTTGATTCCAAATTCCCGGGTATTTCCATTTTTGGTGATGTTGACTTGGACTCTCATACCATATGGTAATAACTTGGGTTGACTTGTTGAGTTGAGATGCTTTTCCCTACTAAGCAAATGGCTTAAACGTCATGTTAAAGATAACTTATCTGTATATACTCTTTATCAAGTCCTTAAGCTTTATGACTAGGTGAAAGCATGGGTTGCAGACAAAGATGAAGAGGCCTTGAGATGTCAAAAGATTCTTGTAGAGGAGGAAGAAGCTGCACAGAAGAGGTAGTTTTTATCTATTGCCACAAATTTCACGTGAATGTGATGTTCAATTGGTTTGTAACGTTTTGGTACCTATTGCATCTTCAAATTCTTTCTCTTTTATGGTAAAACACTTTTCTAAGGAAGTTCAATTATTTCTGAACAAATTTCTTCCTATTTGGTATATGTTGTTGCTAGTATTCCGTTGTTGGTTTCCCTGTTGTTTTGATGCTGCATCTTTGATTAAGTGTTTTATTTTTGTGTACAATGAGTTTTATTTCTTTTCTTTTGTAGTTTGAACTAGAGAGTGGATGGATCTAAGTGTTATCATGTGAATGTTTTTATAATTAGTATCGGCATATCTACCCATATTATATATATACATACATATATATATATATATTACAAATGTTTTGAAAATACATTTTTATTTTTAAATACTCAAATATACAAGTAAGGGAACCTAAAATTATGTTCAATAAACCTTTTATGGAATGAAACTAATAGAACTTTAAATCTTTTTAAGATATCTAGAATATTTGGTTAAACCATAGTGTAAAAATAAATAATATTTCAGTGCAATTTGCTTAATGGAAAAGATTTTTAGATGACAAATGATAGTAAGATTGGAAACTAATTGCATATGAAATTGATAAATTTAATCATAATTGCATAATTAAATTTTAAAAGTAACAATCCAAGTGTTAGGGATAACGTAGTAACTATAATGCCCGGTAAATGAAAAATAAACTAATGTGTTAAAAACTTAAAACTACAAATATCCCGATACATAAAATTTCTAAAGATGACACACATAGCGGCTTAAATAATGCGTTGAAAATAAGCCAAAACTTAAATATATGATTAACTAAGCTTAAAGATATAAATAATTGACTTACACAAAAAATCAATGATCTTATTGGACAACAATTGATTATAGAAAATATGAAATATGTCAATTTTTGTCTATTGACTTCATTAAAATATGGGGCAATTCTTTGTATATTGGTATTTTTATTTCATTGTCAATTATTTATAATGCAACATCATGAAGGTAGGATAACAACTAGAATATGAAACTTACTATTTAATTCAGATCAAACTAATTGTTTTTACTTCATTAGAAATACTGTTATAACTTAATTTTACCCTTGAAAGTGTTGTAATTGTAAGTCTGAATTTGTTAATCTAGTTTTAGAAACAAGACAGCAATATTATTTGAAATACCTTAAATGCAAAAAATAAGAATATAACTCAATAATTAAAAAATAACAGGTCATAACTCAAATTTGTAGTCCCGGGACAAGAAAGAAAGTCAGTTTTAAAACAAAAATAAAATAAAATGAGAAACACAACATAATTTGTATCATAATCTCAGCCTTAATTTTCGATGTGTGTGTGTATAAGAAAGCTTCAAAATTAATTTACTTGACACAAGAGTTGGTCAATAATTCTTAATTTTGTATCACAATTTTTATGCCCTCTGCAGAGTGGGTATTTACCAGTCCTGGTTTGCTCTTGCACGAGGACAGCTGAGATATGGTGATGCGATCAACATAGTTTTTGATGGCATTAGGTCATTATGCATGTGGGTCAAAATGGGAAGCAATAGAACTGCTAGTTCTCTTGGTTTGATAATCTAAACTTGGTGTCAATGAGACATGCTCATGTGGTTAATAAGCATTCTTCAAAAGCCTAGGCTGGCGGAAAGTGTACAACAGATTCTGTTGATAATTAAGATATGATTATCTTTTAAACTTCAGCTAGAGCACTTCGAATCCAGAAGAAATGCATAAGGGATGGACATCAAGTGTTCTCCCATCTCACTATCCTGTTTTCCAATGTTCTTAGGCAAGCAGTGCTTTTAGAAAGGAAAAGGCAGAAAAAGCTTCGCCAAAAGCAACAGAAAGTGAAGGAACAATTTTATGGGTGCAATAAAAATTTTAATGCTGCTGTTGATGCATCGGATGGGCCAGTTTTGGCTGAAGCGTCTGGATCATCATCCTCATCCAATTCCTGTTCAAATTCAGTATATGTCCCAGTAAATCATGATTGTTGCATTGAATCGATGCAGTTTCAAAGCAAAGAATCGGGCATAGACATGGAAGCACAGATCTATTTCAACAGTGAATGTGATAACCAGGGAGATCCTCAGAACATTGAATCTCAGATGGTGGATGAAAATGGCCATAGACATTTTGCCACCAGCAGTTGGCAGGTGTCAGAGTCACAAACAGGTTACTATGGCTTCCGTTTAAACCAAGATCCTGAATTTATACAGAAGATTGGCCTATCCAAAGACCAGACTCTTCTGAATGGAAGCAAATTCTGTACCAAGGGACATGAAATGGAGGTTGGTGAGGAGAGCTTAAAACCCTTATTGCTGGGTGAGTCAGGTCAGATGGTAGAAAACAACTGTGAGGTTATAGTTGGTTCTATTCCCATCACACTGAGTAGTTATGTTGCTCAGCAGCAACGTAATCCAGATGACGACCGAGAGGCTTGCAGCACAGAGTGTGCCGTACTTGAGCTGAGTGCTCTGGAAAAGCTGAGAGAAACCGATGCTGTACAGTCTAGCACTAACCATGTGGCTTCTAAGTATTGGAGGACTGTGACACTTCGTGAACTTAATCACATCTCCCCTGGTGAAAGAGGCAACCAGGATTCTGAAGGGGCTGTTACGTTGAGTAAGGATCATGATCAAATTATCTCCAGTGAAAGGTGCGTTCAATCACAATCCGCAGACAATAACGACTGCGATGATCAGACTGGTGAAAATGCACAACAAGGATATGTGCTGCTTTCCAGTGCTGCTGCAAAAGAATTTCTTGGGCAGAGTAATTACATATAACCTAACCCAATGTTAAATTGCTTTATTGCCGAGAGAAAATGAATATTTCTCTACTGTGCAGGATGGAAGGAAGTAATCTTAGCAGATCATGTGCAACTAGCCCTTTCAGTGGATGGTCAGCACAACTGTTCCACAGCCTCCAACACTTCAGATCTTCTATAATGCAGTGTTGCTGGCAATGCCAAGAACCGTGTTGGCAGAGTTGCTCAAGTTGAGTTCAGAGAAAAGCCAGAGAAAAGTTTGGAAATCAAAAACATTCCCAAACCAAAAGCTGCTGCCTAGTACAGTTATGGAGGTTATACTCATTTTTGTAGTTTAACCACAGCAATCTCGGCGGAGGTTTCAGTTTTACCTGGATTCGGAATATATAGGTGCCTTTGACGAAAATATTTTTCTGACAGTGACAGTCAAGGCCCCGGTTGGGTGTCTTGACTTTTGATTATATTCTTGCCAGGTGATCCTTTGTGAGCCTATCGAAGGTGATACAGGACTGTTACAGAATGGAAGGAGTAATGGTTTTTTTCTGTGCTTTTTGGCTGCTCAAGTCTCGCTTTTTCTGTCATTAATGGTTATTATTATCAGAGCATTTTTTTTCTGAGAGTTGTTTGTGTGTTCCCGTTACGATATATTTTTACGCTAGTATAGCATACGCCTAGGCAGAACCTTCCCGGTACAGGATACGTATGAATGCCAGATATCCTCAACAACTGCCACGTGTACCTCAACCTCCACATCTCCATCTTTCCCTCTTCCAGGGAATCCCCTTTCTCCACCCTCCAATCTTCCCCACAATTGATTCTCTTTCAAGAAAATTATTCGTAACCTCTCCTCTTCTTCCGATCATTCTTTCTCACCAGAATACCATTAACTCTACGGTTGCAGCCTTCTCACTGAAATTAAGCAGGAACGGGAACCGCACGAACCCAACGTCTCCAACACCGCCCTAATCACCACCGGAAAAACCCCCACTCGTCGGGTCCCTTCACTTTCCGGCAGTTCAACGCTCTTGCGGTGGCTATCGTTCTCCCCGCCAGCGGCATGGTCAGCGCCCAGTATTTTGCTTTCGTCGTCTTCTCCGTTTTCTGCGTGTACTTCATCTCAAAAGTCGCGTTCCCGCCCGCTCCCCCTCGCCCGGGGCCACCTGTCTACGGCCAAAAGAACAAGATTCTGGGACTTTACGTGCTTGTCGGCGCAGTGATCGGTCTATTCCTTCCCATTGCATGCATCTTTGACGGCATAATCCAGGGAGATAAAGAGGGGATTAGGGCTGCAGCCCCACACGTTTTCCTGCTGGCCAGCCAGGTCTTGATGGAGGGGCTCTCCTTCTCCGGCGGGTTTTGGCTGCCTATCCGTGTGTTCGTGCCGGTGTTCTACAATTCCGTGAGTTTGGAGTGGTTGACGAGGGAAATCTCGAAGGGGGGTGTGGGATTTGGAGGGAGCAGTGGGAGGCTGTATGTTGGGAAAGCTCTTGCTCTTGCTCTTGCTAATATGGCGTTTTGGAGCTTAATTTTGTTTGGGTTTTTGTTGCCTTTTTTATCTCCCAAAAAGCCTTTAAGATAAACTATTCAAACGCCGGGATTGATTGAATATGGGCTCTTCTTTTTATTTATCCCTTCTCTTGCAGCTTGTAATATTCTTTTATGGTTTGCTTCTGCAAATAGTTTGGTTGTAATATGGTTTCTTCCTTTCTAAATCTAATTCATTTGGTAGTCTTCGGTGTTTAGGACAATGTGTCTGTTTTCGAAAGATAATCCATTACAATTTGTCATGCACAAAGAAGGGCACACTGAAATTAAGCATGTCTAAAATTAAGCGTGCTTTTTAATCCTGAAATTCTAAAATTAAGCATCGGTGTAAAGCACCTGCTGAGTATATTTTAGACCAAAGGGTTAAGTGAAGGGGTGACCAAAGAAGGAAAAATTGACTCTTTAAACACGAAAATTTTATAGCTAAAAATAACCGTTAAAATGATAAAGCTGTGGTGGATGAGGGAAACATGAAACGCTCCTGAAACATACCGCGCGCCAGAAAAGAAAGGAGAGAGAGCGAGAGAAGGGTTAAGTAAACAAGTAAAACGTCCTTCAGGTGTAAAAAGAGCAATACGATGCTAGGCTATGCCGCCATAAAATGATATAATAACAATGGACAGCATTAGAACGAGGGGCTGAGAAGTTAGCTCAGAATAAACGGTCAAAATGTGCGGTGGACGCCATTAAATTATATGCCGCAGCCCACTCCGAGAAACAAAATGCACCCACTAGGATTCAAAGTGCGTGTTCCATTATTGGAGGAAAGAAATACGATTGCAGCGCTTCTGAAATGATTTCTACGTGTCATTCCAGAAACATCTTGAACTGGGATACAACCTTGACATCTTTTTCACAGACATACCAGGGGAAGATTGCGAGGGTGAACGTGCTTTCCAAGAAGATGTGGCCGTTCGGAGGAAATGGGCCTTCTGGGTTTTCTTCAGCTTCCACGGCCGAGCAAATTACCCATGGAATTGATGGCTCGGGCCTCACAGCCATTGTTACGGGTCTGGCATTACAGATGTTCAGTTGTAATCTTGGTTCTTATCCAATCCTTGGACGGGGCGTTTAGGCCCTTGTATGGATAATTATCTGCTGTTAGGCTCCGTGTACCTGTGAAATTCGGGAAATATTTCAATTTGGTGACTAGTTTAATTCTTTATTCACGTGTGCTTGATTTTGACCATGAAGTTTCTGTCTGAAGTATCCAATTTGCTTCAGATGCATTTGTTGTATTTTGTGTTTCACTGGGTAGTAGTTAGGTGGAGTATTATGTTTTTGAAGTCAATTTTATTTTATTTTTTGTTCAGGTGCGTATTGTGTCCAGAATTATTATTCAACATAAGCAATTCAAGATAATTCAGATTACGTTTGATTATAGTTGATGTGTTTTCTGGTTTAATTGGTTTCTTTCTCATATATTATGTGATCTTTAAAATGGATAATCATTTAGCCCCAACCATAGACTATGGATGCAAGAATGTGAATAGACCTGTAAGCACTCATTTTGTATCTGTGTCACTTCAAGCTTCCTGCCCTTATTTTGCACATGAGAACACACCGAAGGATGAGAAATTCTAAAATGTACAATGTTGGCTGCCAGAATTCCTCCATGTGATAAGTATTTTGGCTCATCCTGAATGACATTGTTGGAAGCATGCTATAGTTTTTGAATTTATGTTATCATTGTTGCGAGTGCATTATGAACTTGGTCTAAGAAATTTGGCTAAACCTCAAAGACATTGTCGGAAGCATGCTACAAGTTTTAAAATTTTTCCTATCATTGTTGCAAATGCATTGTAATTTGGTCTTTCCTGGATTTATTTTTGCTAATGTTACCATAATTCAGGGGCATCAAGTGGTATTGGTTCAGAAACTGCACGCATTCTGGCTTTGCGTGGCGTGCATGTTGTAATGGGTATCAGGAATCTGATTGCAGGCAAGGAAGTTAAAGAAACAATTGTTAAACAGATCCCTGCTGCTCAAGTTGAGACCATGGAGTTGGATCTCAGTTCATTGGCATCTGTTAGAAGATTTGTATCTGAGTTTACTTCCTTGGGACATCCATTGAACCTTCTGATGTAAGTTGGGCACATTAGCATAAATTTCATAGGTTCAAACCGTGGAACTTAACTTGGTGTTATTTAGACACTTTCTGCATTAACATTGAACCATACATTATTTTGATAGTCAATGTCTCACATTAGGCTTTGTCTTCTCTGCTGTCAGAAATAATGCAGGAGTGATGGCACCCCCATTCAAGCTGTCTAAAGACAACATAGAGTTACAATTTGCCACAAACCACTTGGGTATTTTGCCCATTTCTCATATATGGCTGTGTCTTCTGGTGTTTACAGAAGACAATAAACTAAGAAAAAACATCGGCTGCATAATATTTTACTGGTTTGGAACATTCTCTCAAGATTCTGTTCTCATTTCGAACAGATCATTTAAATTGCTTAAAATTCACCTAACCGATTGTTGTCTTAAAACTGCATTACTTGCTGTACAATGGTGAATTTAAATAATCACTGCATGATAAAGAGGATAGATGATGAAAAGAAACCTTAAATTGAATGCCCATTGAGCTGTTGTGGTCGGTGCTCTATGTCCCATTATTTTATTGGTTCTCAATCTGTCTTGCAGGCCATTTTCTTTTAGCAAATTTGTTGTTAGACACAATGAAAAGAACTGCTCGTGAAATGAAAAGGGATGGAAGGATTGTGAATGTTTCCTCAGAGGCTCACCGCTTTCCATATAAAGAAGGAATTCGTTTTGATAGACTCAATGATCAAGAAGGGTGTGAGATTCTTTTCTATTCTAGCTATTTGACTATTTCTCAGGATTTAATGTTGCTCTCTCTCCCCATATCTGTGAATTTGCTTTTTATTCCATTGTTGTTTTCACTTTCCAAGACCAAATGTGGTCTGGCCTATCTTGATCGTTATGATAAAACATGCTTAAAATTTATTATATTGTCGAAATATTCAGATACGTGAATTTGGATATCTGCATCATCTTTCTGGATGAGGTTTGGATTTAAGGGTGTTGAAGTATTCTAATATATAATTATACTTATCTGAATACAGATACAGCAGATGGGGTGCATATGGCCAATCAAAACTCACTAACATACTGCATGCCAATGAGCTGGCAAGACGCTTAAGGGTACTTAGTACAATGCAAGTTTCCCCTTCAAGTTACTTCTATAATATTGTGAGAGAAATGTGTGGAAAACTCCACTTTTGTTACATCTGAACGCAGTTATACAGGTGATATATTTTGCTTACATAGGTTAGATTGTTGATACTCACGGACAATTCTTTTTCTAACCACAAGTGTAGTTTTTATGACTTCTTGAATATTAATATGCAGAGTTTTAGTTGAATTTGGAATGGAAATTTTATATTTTGAAGCCCATAATATTGATTTTTTGACCTATTGTGTTGTGTGCTCTCTGTGTTGTACAAGTGTAATTTTATTGACATTGAAGTCTTTTAGGAAAATCATATATAATGTCTTGTGAGATTTTTCTAAAAGAAATAATACAAAAAAACATTATTACCCCACACGTAATCTCCATTTTGAGGCCATGGTTTGATTTACACTATATGCATATCGTGTTATGTGGGGCACGGTGCATGTTCTTATGTTCCTTCATAATTACAGGATTTAGAATATATGAGATTACTACTTTAGGAATCCGTAATTTGAAAACACATACCAAGAAGGTGTTTGGCTAATGCATGTTCTTATGTTCCTTCATAATTACAGGATTTAGAAGAGATGAGATTACGACTTTATTAATCCTTAATTTGAAAACACATACCAAGAAGGTGTTTGGCTAAACTTATTTTCAAGAGATTAAATTATCGTATAGCTTATGAAATGTTTTTAGTACTTATAAGCTCATAAATCTTATTTTAAAAATAAGCCTTCAATAAAAGAATATGATCATCTTATCCAAATTTATAATTATAATGATTATATTTTTTTTTGGTATAATAATGATAAAAATGAACTAAATATCATTAATATAATAAAAGTAAGAATATTTATGTCATTTTTTATGTATAAAATAAAATATTTTATAAGATATTTTAAAATATGTTAGATAAAGCCAACTTATTTTTAAGTAGCTTATAAGCTCCAAATATCTTATTTCAATAACTTATAACCTAATTAATCAAAAATTTTATCAAATACTTTTAAATAGTTTATAAGCTCATAACGTAATGTTTATAAGTTTACCTAAACACCCTCCAAGTCTTCACTGTTGCTCCATTTACTTCTACTGCAGTGTAGAAACAAAATGGATTAGATGTAAGCATTGCCTTAGCTCATGCAGACAATTAGTTAATGCAAGTTCCATAATTTAAGACTCTTGAACAGGAAGATGGTGCAGAAGTAACTGCAAATTCTCTACATCCTGGAATAGTTGCAACCAATCTTCCCCGTCATCTTGGAGTTTTTGGAGGTACCTTTGGGGGTTTTGAAGGTACAATTGCCGAAATTTGCCTTGATAGATTTTTTTCCCTCAGAAATTCTTTAATTTCATCATTTCATACTTACACACGGAGAGTTTAATTTTAGGATACTCATCTACAAGAATAGAAGGTCGAAACCTACTTGAAATCCATCAGTTTGTTTCTTAAGTTTTTATACTGTTGTAACCTAATGTTTTCACAGTATCTTTAGCCAACACTTCCCTCTTGATGCAGGTTTTGTCAGTACACTCGGTACACTGGTGCTCAAGAATGTTCAACGGGTAAGCTCCACTTTCATTTTATGCATTCATGTACCTGGTTCAGACTCAAGAACTTATTTTCTGTGCCCTGTCTTGCAACTGATTTTGTTTTGTAATACATTTGAAGGGGGCTTCAACAACCTGCTATGTTGCATTACATCCAGACTTGAAAGGGATAGGTGGCGAATACTTTTCAAACAGTAACTTTGCCAAAGCAAGTGCCATGGCAACAGATACAGATTTGGCTAGGAGACTTTGGGATTTTAGCATGGACTTGATAAACAAATAGATAGAATACTTTCTTGTCAAACAAGTATAGCTCAAGAAATAGAGTTAATCCAGGCTTGCTTTGTTCTTGTATTTTCTAAACCTCCATGTTGACGCATTCCGCCAAATGTGAAACTGCACAGAGATGTGATACGCGCCATAACATTCCCTAACATAAAATATAAATGTCATTCATTCTTTTCTATTATCTGTACAGCGGTTGCATTCTGCTGTTCACTGTCCAGGGTTACTCTTTCCTCTCTATTGAATAGTGTGAATATACATTTGCTGAGACCAGAGATTGAGCAATGGCTATACAGTCTTTGAACTGTTATCCCCGGGCTATTAAATTCATTTGGAGGTGAAGTCAGTTAAATGTCAAAATCACATCTAGCAGACTCATTCTTCTACAAGCGAGGCCTCCAACGAATCTGGTGGCTTGGGAGTCTTGGAACCTGGTTGAAGAAGATACAATACTGGTAGCAGTGCATGCCTGGTGTGAGGTGGGGGCCTTGTCTCAGCGCATTAATGGAAATAAGATGCTTCAGTGCGTGATATTCATCGGATAAAATGGCAATTTACATCTTGATCTCTGCTGTAAAAATTGGCATCCCCAACAAGTAAAATAATGGGAGATGTTGTGTAGTGTGGAAAAACAACGGCTTGATTGACCAGCTTGTCCTATTGATCCCTGTGATGAAGAGCAGAGTTATACTCAGGTCATGCGGTGGCCCGCGAGGGTGGATGGCGTCAGATCAAGAGACATATTCAACTTTGCAGGATCTCTCAGGAGTTGCTGAGACACCCGATCACTGGAGGCTGACTGTCCATCATAAAGTTCTCCATTGGCGGCCCTCCCAAACTGCCTCCCAAGAGCATCATTTTCATAGGATTTCAGTTTCCGGAAAGCATGAGATCCCAACTGCACCCCTCGGAGAAGATCAGGATCCCAGTAAGAGGGGCTGTTGATGCAGGGACTAGATGGGCGCATTTGTAGCTTTCCAAAACCCTCGTATGACAATGAAGGTTGATTATGAAATGGGATAGCACCAATATCACCCGTCAGAGGTGTGGATGAGCCAGACATCGTGCGGGGGCTAGATATAGGAGAAGGAGACAATCTCCCACTTAGGTGATGAGGCGACCTTTGTTGTAGCAGAGGACTCCCAACTGGAGAAACTGGGCATGATATGTTCCTTGGGATATAAATGTCACTGGAATGTGAAGGAACCAGAGAGCAAAAGTTAACCCAATGTCATTATTGTAAGCCACTAACAGTTTCATTTTTCATTTTGCTTTTTCTTAAGAACAGCAGGAATGAAATATTCAAGAGTCAATTGATATCCAACAATTTTTGTGCCATTTGTTTGAGTGATTGTAGAAAGGTTATCATGTCCTACTTCACCATGGTGAATACGAGGTATTCCAGAAGGATATAGATGGGGGAAGAATGAGGAGAGGGGTGCTCATGCATGCTTATTAACTCACACACGCACACACACAGAGAGAGAGAGAGAGAGGGAGGGAGGGACCTAGAATTAAAATTAGATTTTGATACTCTGGATGAGTGGGAAGCAAGTCCCTCTGTATCTGGCTGCTGAAGAATTCTCACATTACTGATGCCCTATAACCAATACACATACAACATCATCAGCAACACGTGGTGAGAAGCACAAGAATGCCTCAAATGATGCGTATGGAATAATACTTGCTTTGCAAAGCTCTAAAACAGAAATAATAAAATATATACAAAGCAACACAAAAATGTTCAACTTGAGCAGTTGTTGAGGGGCAAACTATTTAAGTGGTCCCAGATGACTTGTGAAATTATTTACAAGATTAGCATTTCAGATTCAAGATATAATCACTGACCCATCATATGACTCAATAAAGTCAACAATTCTGCCGGACATCTTAGCATCAGTTTCCATTGTGTCAATTAAATGCTAAGCAGCACAAAAACAAGCAACGCATAGGAATTTTGCCAAAACCAAAAATGATGATGAATGTCTAAAAGAAATGATAAAGCATCAATCTAGTGGTCCAAGAGATGAAAATATATGGCACTTTAAAATTTCAGCAAGGATGAAAGAAGAAAAAAACAAAATAATACCGAGGAACTCACAGCATTTATCACTGCAGGATGTTCTACCGATATAGGGCTCAGTATTTGTTTCTCCAAAGGCATAGCACTTTTCACAAAAGGGTGCTCCAAAAGCTTAGCAGCTGTAGGACGATGCAGGGGATTCCGCTGCAAGCATAGCCTCACAAATTCCTTCCCTTCATCCGAGAGGTGATTTGGTATTGTTGGAAGTTCTTTAGTATTTCCAATCTTGAACATAGCTGCAATCTTTAAGCCCAAAATCAAAGCATTGGTTACTGATGGCGTACACTAGTGCAACACTAAGAGAAGCTTAACTAGGAGAACTTTAATTGGAAATAGCACACATGCACACAGATGAAAAAGTACAGACCCCTTCATATTGGCTCCAAGGTGGTTTTGCAGTAGCCATTTCTAGGACGGTGCACCCAAGACTCCATATATCAACAGCTAAGCCACAGCCATTTGAATTCCTTATAACCTAAGTGAGCAACAAAGAAGACAAGGTTATGCAGGTGGAACATAGCTTTTGGGGGCATTGGGTTAGAGGAAATAATAAAAGACTAACCTCAGGGGCCATCCAGTAAGGACTACCCTTAAACGATAATGGACAAGATTGCCCTGTAATCTGTAAAATCATAAATGTTACAAAAAGCTTAAGTCAATATCAAGGCATGAAAATGCCCAAACACACTGAAAATTAGTAGAAGATGAAGAACTTTTGGGGTAAGTATGAAGATGACTATTGTCAAAATAGGCAAACCAAAATATAAAGCCACATGTTAGTCTTCTAAAGTCCAGAGTTCTGATTTGAAGACTGTTTAAGTAGTCAAATCTAGATTATCTCTGCCCAACATCTTTTACATTGATTTCCTTAAGAAGGAATAATTTGACTAATTGATAGTAGAGTCCACACTAACATGTTTGGCCATCCCAAAGTCTGCCAACTTAACACGCCCATTGGGGTCCACAAGTATATTGGCCCCTTTAATATCCCTGCAACATATGTGTAGTATTAGGTGCAAGTTGATAGCTGCTTCCCAGAAAATAAATTAGTCATACTTAAATTGCAGTGGAAAATTGATCCAAACAAAGACAGCACATTACCTGTGCACATTATTTTTAGCATGTAAAAATGCAAGGCCTGACAAAATTTGTTGGGTGAAACTACGAATGGCTGATTCACCTAGCTTTCCATATTCTTGTAGAATCTTATGGATGGAACCACCAGAAACATATTCCAAATAAATATATAATTTATCATCCATCTGATTGAGGAAATATTCTCCAAATTAGTTGAAGCTTAAGAAAAATAACCATAAACAACTTAAGACAAAATACATTGTCACATGATAGATAATAGTAGAAAGATCATGTGGCAACAGTGTTTTCATATATTTACTACTTGCACCATAAAAGCTATGGCAAATGGTTCCAAGTAAATCAAATGTCAAATTTCTAAGCCAAATGATGAGTACGGCTTTTGGTCAACAAAAGTTTGGGAATGGGCATTTAGAAAGTTTACACGCAATACTAACCAATAAGTATATGACAAAAATTGCTGCAAAATGACTAACCAATTCAGATCCAAAGTACTGCACAATATTAGGATGCCTTAATCGACTCAACAGTGTAATCTCCTGTGAGCAACAGAAAAAATTTTATAAAAATTGTGTACTTCCCAAAAAAAATTAAATAAATAAATAACAACCAAAACTTGAAATTTGGAATAGCATTTGACAGGATAATAAGCCTTAATACATCTTAAAAAATATGACTCTTCATAAACCGAACAGCTGAAAGACTTACTTGTCCTAACTGCTTTGCACTTTCCCTTGACTTTGCATCATCAGCAAATAGAGTAACCTCCTTCATGGCACACATTTCGCCAGTTTCACTAATACCAACAGAATACCATCCATAATCAGGAAAGAACTTCAAGAATGAACAAGTTGGAGATGATCCAGAACGAACATATCAATGGAGGAAATAAATATGTGCTAATCAGATTTTCACACCTATTAAAACCAACATAGACATGTCCAAATGTGCCTCGACCAAGCAACTTCCCCTTCTTCCAACGCGGGCCCAGAGTTATAAGATTATCAGTTCTTACAGGACTACGGGGTACTGAAGGTGAGGTCACAGCTGAATTCTGATGAGAAAACGGTGAGGAATTGGAAATTGCCACTGGAGGAAGGGGCAGACGATGACTTTGTTGTTTAACATCCTCAGGCCAGCTACTCAGTGATTCAGAATGTCCCCCTCCAGCTCTAGGATGAAGAGGAGTTACAGCACCACTGTGAATTCTGGAACTGGGGCCAGGGCTTGTCATTCTAGGACTAGGATTTGGAGAATATTCTGGGCTTCCTCTACTTGGAAGCCTAAATAATTGCCCAGGAATATCTCCTCCCATTGAATTATGGCCAGAAGTCTGAGCTGAGGCCGGGCTGGAGCATTGACCAGATCCAAGTAGGGGAAAATCAGGATGAATTTTACCAGCAGCGAGAGCAGTACTTGTAACTTGCTCATAACCAGAGGCTGTCATTGGACTTCTAGTGGGACTAGACACTGAGCTATCTGGAGCACTGAAAAAGGCACCATGATGTGGAACCTGTAAGTTGGGCACTTGACCATTCAAAGGGCTTCTTCTGGGAGGTGAAGCGGAGACATTTTTATTGGAGGAGAGGTTAACTGGAACTGATGGCTCCCTTGCAACTGCCAGAGCAACAGGCGACTGATCCTTGACAGAAATGCTTCAGGGAGATTATAAGTAGAGGAGGTTGACTAATGTTAGTAAGACAGATATCAAACCTTATGCTTAAGTAAACCCAAATCAGAAATAAACTTAGAAAACTAACTGCTAGTTTTTACATACGATTTTATAACTCAACTAACCTTGACGGACCAGCCGCAGCAGTCCTGCAGCCATTATCATAGTCATTTGCCAGAGGACTATGCTGACGTGAATCAGCTGGATCATCACTCTCAATGGACCATTCACTACAGATTGAAGCAACAGCCAATTCACCATCCAAGTCATCATTTTCCAATCTTTGGCGGATGCATGCAGGCCTGGGAAAAGGAAGATAAAATGATGGTTTTGAGCCCTTTCCTAGTTTTGGTTTTGCAGATTCGCTTATTCCAGAATCTGTACGAGTGACATTGCCAGTGCGCCGGCTAGGCTGAGGAAGTGGTTGGGATTGGGGCCTTTCTGCAAAACTTTGACATCGCGCTACATGTTTGGAAGGTGATGAAGACCTTGACTGAGCTCGTGATTGAGACCTTCTCTCTGAAGTGTCACTGGTATGTCTTCTAGAACCTCCTGATCTAGTGGAAGATTTACGTTCAGGACTCTTTAATTTCTTATGAAAGGTGTCAATAAAACTTTCTTTGTTTGTTTTCTTTTTTGCTCCTTTCCATGATGACTTTCCCCACCATGAACGCATACTTTTTGAAACAGAAGATTTTCAAAACAAGAGGCTGTGCTATCAAGAACAGCTACGCTCATCAAAACAAGTTAACTGCAAAAGGAAAAAATGTTATTGATGAATTTTGTTCAACGTATGCTTCGCACAAACTTTCAATACAAAGTTCAGAGCTCAAATTTTAGTTTGTGTGATTTGGTTAGTTACAAAATAAGGACTCTAATTTTCAGTAATTTTCACCCAAAAAAAAAGAAACAAAAAATGGGAATACATCCAAATTCACCAAAGTATAGACCAGTGAATCCATCGAGATCAATTCAAACTCGGGACATGTCTTCGACTCTTCCATCATCCTTAGAAAAGGAAATGACATAAAAATTATTGTTTGTATCTCTTCAATTTTCCCAAAACAAACATGATTAACTGCTCCAATCCAACTTGGACAATGTCCATGACACATTTCTAAAACAAAAATATTAATTGATGGCATTATTTTACAAGCTTCCGCTAATAGGAAGGTAGAGACTGACATGATAAAATCCATCAACCCTATTTCATGAGATGCTTCCTTCTTTCTTGTTTTTCTTTGTTCTTTTTCTTATGCTGCTGCTTCTTCCTTGGATAAAATAATAAGTGCTCGAAATGAAGCATTTCGAGCAGCCGTACCTGTCTTTCCCTCTCCCATTTTATTACAATGACAATGAAAGCCATTATCCTTGAATCAAGCAAAATTTCATTATCCTTACGTAACCAGAGCTAGCGAAATTATTCATTCAAAAACCATAAGAATGAACCATTTAGCCCACGTCACAAGCACAACTCCTAAATTTTCCATCTTTTCTTATATACCTTGAATACAATCAGTAGACTAACAACACTGATCTTTGAAAAACCAAGCACGGCAATTAAACTCAAATCCATCCTCCACCATCCCAAATCACCACTTCTCAGTACAGATCTACGCGTGCTTCCCAAAATTTCCACAATAACAGTTCAAAACTTTATAAGCTGGAAGCAATTATACAGAACTAAAGAAACTCCAGAAAGAATCTTACCTGGAGTTCAACAACAGCTCACTTGTTCTGCAGAATCTATCAAAAATTGGACGTTTGGGTTTCAACAAACCCCCAGGCCCAAATTCTCAAAAACTACACCAAATACTTCAGGTGCACGTTCGAGCGTCCGAATTCAGATTATCATGCGAGATCGGGTAGAGAGAGAGAGAGAGAGAACGGAAGAGCAAGAAACAGAGCTGTCTTGTGTCTGAGAAGAAGAAGAAGAGAAGAATTTAATAACAGTTGCAACTATTGTAATTATTGTTTGTCATTTAAGGAAAGGACACTGATTTAATATAATTTTGGTGGAATAATTATAAATGGAAATAAATACTTTACTTATTATGACATTTTTCATTTTTTCATGATTGTATTTTTGAAGTACATTTTGGGGAGGCTGATAGCTGAATAGTAATAATAATAATAATAATAATAATAATAATAATATCCAACCATTTAATATATTACATTTATTTAAATGAAATAAATTTTTCATTGGAATTAAATTACAAAATGGGTGTCAATAAATTAGGACTAGGTGAGGCAACATATCTAATATTGAATTGGAAAGGGATTAGATTAAAAGCAACACCTATAATAGATCCGTTGGTACCACCCGTAGCAATTGTGGTTAGGCTAATGTTTTAAAATGAAATAAATAAATAACATATATAAAAGGCAAAAGAAAATGAAATAGACTAAAGGTGTAATATAATCAAGTTTTAGTAGTAAGAGTTTAATTCTATAAAATTCAAATTTATGCACCATAGTGAATCAAACATCGAATTCATTTAACAAAATTATACTTGAGTCTGAGTTAGACTAAAGTCAGAACCTTTTTGAATCTAATTTAATTCAAATGGTCATTTAGAAATAGTAAAATTAAACTTGAAATAATATTGAAATGTGTCTAATAAATTGGTTTATGTCAAAAAAAAAAAAAATACTTAGCACGAAAAAGTTGATTTTCATAATTTTGATTTTAAAAGAAATAACTAGTAACATATATAAAAGACAAAAGAACTTGAAATAGACTAAAGGTGTAATATAATTGAGGTTTAGTGGTAACAATATTATTAAAGTTAAAATATTATCATATCTAATTAAGTTCGAATAGAGACTGGCATGGTAAAATTAAATTTGAAAAAAGAAAAAGCAAAATGTGACTAATAAATTGATTTATGTGATTTTAAAAGAAATGTTTTCCATGCTATCTTGGTAGGCTATAGTCTCAAGTATGCTACTCCAATACTTAAGGGCAAATGGGCAATCATGGGAAATAAATATCACTTGTTTTGGGGCCAAAACACAGACCAACAAAAATAATACTATAATAGAATATTAGACGTTATGCTCGTTAATAAATGTAATAATTAATATAGTTGTGGCAGTGTATGATTAATAATTGTTGCGATTTCTATGTGTTTGCAGTTATTGCATTTGCCAGAGGCCTCAATTATTATTATGAAAAGACACAGGTGAACCAAATTTCAAAATTACTGATATAGCCTTCTGCAGTGTGTGTGGATTTGTGAAGTGTACATATTAGTCATTACACTTGGCAGTTGGCAACAAACAAATTCCAGCTTGACTATTTAAAAAAATTAAATCAAAGTCACAATCTCAATTAGGTTTAGAAGTCAAACATAGATTGGACATTTCCTTAAATGGCTCAATTTGATTCATTTCCACCCCAAAAATATCTATGCCCTTTTTGCCTTTTGAGAAATATTTCAAAATATGCTGCTGACTACCGATTAATGAGCAACGAAGTTTGAAAATTTTTCATGACATTGCTGTGTTATTATTTTTATTCGGAGATGTCTAATCGGATCACGTAAATTTATCTCTTGAATACGTCATTTTTGAATTCCCATTATCAGTGTCATATTCTTTTCTTTTCAGGAAAGTGATAATACACCAATATGTTAAGATGGTGACAAAGTTAATTAAATAAAATCATAAATTTCACTCATGGATAATTTTTAAAATAGATTTTTGGGACTTGAGTAAACATTTATATTTACCAAAATTTGTGCCAGAATATCTATTTTTCCCCAGCCAGGACTGTCATATTATCCACTATTACAACTCATAAAAACAAACTTAGGCACACTGTTAATCTTTTAATTTAATTATGAATAGAAATTTTCAGTTTTTGCTAAAGCTAGATGCTTCTTAAATCCTTTTGTCTTAATAAATGTTGACAAATGGCAATCTTTCAAAAGTTGTGGTAATTTCATCAACATTTCTCTACATTATGTTATGTTTGAACCTAATTTTTAATTCAAAATGCTATTAAACATACAATTCAACAAAACAATCGTTAAAATTCAAATTCAAATTTTTTTCTCTTATATTTTTAACTAATCATGTATTGTTTAAGTATTACACTCATTAGTAATCAAATCAATACCTATTTATATTACATATATACTCACATCTTTTTTATTTACACCTTAAAAAATATAATTATTTTCCTTATACACGATCACATCATCCAATTATTATTGTTTATTTAATTCATATATTCAAACAAATTATACTATTTATTTTATCAAAATATTTTTTTAAAACATATTACTCAACTCAATACCACTGTAATAAACATTATCTCTCATAAAATCTCATCACCCAAACATAGGCTATGTAAAGCACTCTTTATTGCAAGTTGCAATAGTGATATTATATTATATGATTAAATGGGCTCTAGCCTACACCTAAATTGGACCAAGACACAGACTGGACATTGTGGTCCTGTGACCCCACACTTCAAATCGCCTCTAAAGATCCGACTGTGTTCTCAAGTCGCGTTCAAATAACAATTTAAATTTAACTTAATTTTATAGATTTAGAATTTAAAAAGTAGTGTGTGTGTGTGTGTGTGTGTGTGTGTGTGTGTGTAAAGCTCAAGTTCAGCTCGATTGATTTTAGAGTTTTTGGAGACCAATCCAAGTTGAATCTAATGATTTGATTCACGAACACGGCTGACTACCCATTGGTCTTCTAAATAAATTCACAATGAGTCAAAAGGTTCGTTTGAGGGATGAATTCTCACTTATTTTAGTATACGATAAATAAAGCATAAGAAACTATTAAACAAAAAAGCCAAAAAAAAGCCAAAAAAAAAAAAAACTGTACAATTTTTATTGTATAAATAACAATGACACACGCACACACATTCACAAAGATATAATGAAAGAAAGAAGACATTCAAACTGCATAATTTATTATGCAAAAAAATTGGTGGCCTAAGATAAAACCCTTCGATTCAATGATTGGGCTATGAAGGGCCGCATCGAGTGGGGTGAGCTAATGATGCTTGTACGGCGTAGTATAATTTCTTGGATTTAAGGCGAAGGCTTTTCTTTACTTTTTATCCCATAAATATTTACACTTTCTAATTCATTATTTATTAAAATTAAACATAAAATCGGGTAAATTCAAACTTGTCTCGTCAAGCTCAGTCCCAAAAAACCATTAAAGGAAAAAAACAAACTTTGCAACACCTTAAACTTGAACTCGTGACTCATATTATTAGTAATTTTTTTAGCTTGTAATTGTAACAAGGAAAGAATAGAAAATTCGCAACCACCTAAATTTAAACTATAGTTGTACCACTAGGCTAAATATATTGTTGCTTGTTTATTATAGCACATGCAAGATAACATTTTTTTTTTATTTTCTATTTCTTAATTTTACGCTATTCTTATATTTTTATATTGATATTTATATCAAGAAAAGTTTTGTTTATATAAAACTTCTGTAATTCCAAAAGGATTTCGTTTTACATTTTCTTAGTAGAGAAGTTGGAAAAAAGTATAAACATTTTATAAAAGCATATTTTCACCCTTAGAAATTCAAATTTTTTTTTACCGCAAAAATGATTGTGGGCCAATCCCAATTCTTACATATTTGTTGGGCATTCGCCAGTTTCCATTTCAATTAAACTAGATTTATTAGAAAGCTTCTCGTTGAATATTATTCATATAGAATGTTTGAAATGCTAAATTAAATAATAGCTTATGGACTTATTCACTTAGTCGAATTAAGCTTGATGAATTAATTAATCAGACCTAATCCAATATGTCTAATCTAATGTTCTCTTAGAAAGATATGAGTCTATGATAAAACATGAATTCAATTTTATTTTTTCAAAATCTTGGATATACAATCCAACCTAATGGACCTGATAAAATAATCCCATCCAACTGGCCTATGAAATGTCTTATCAAAAGACATATTTACCCCTTAAAATTTAATTAAATTACTTATATGAGAATTATAAAACTTAAAATTAACTATAATTTTGTAATATTAACAAGTGTTGAAAAGGAATTAAATATATTTTACAATAATTTAATTTTGTTGAGTGAATATCAATTGAAATTTTATGAAAGATTTTACATCATTTATTTTTGTAAAGGAGATGTAAGTATAAATAAAAGATACATAGTTATTACTAAAACTTTGAAGTGAGGGTATTTTGAAAAAAAACAAAAATAATCAAAGTTCATATTAGTGAACATAGTATTATATTATCCTAGGATTAAATTATCACTCAAACAATCTTTGGGACATTAATCATATCAAACAAAGTGAAGAAGCTCTATATCTGCTCTATAATATCAACATATATGCAGTCTCTAGCTTTAAATGTAAATTTTGCATCATTTTCATCCCTTCAAAATTTAAAACTCCAAACATAATATTTATCAAAATGTGCGCATCTATCTTTCTCTTTTTTCACAATCAAATTAGCACTTATTCCTATAATTTTTCTACCTACATCCATCTTTTATGATCCTATAAATTTATATATTATCACATTATTCAATCATTATTATGTATTAAATATATAAAAATAATTTTTCTATTCACTCAAATCTTACAAACTAAGCGTAGAGTTTCCTACCCATAGAAATAAGGAACCAAATATACCCAAAAGAATTAGGTAAACTGACACCGGTATGTCTTCAGAACCAGTTCAATATTCTCCCAAAACATTGCTTCCCCAGATGGCCATTATGTAGGCATCTTCTGCATCATACCTTACCAGAAACTCTCTGTGCCAACAGTGAGAATTCACTGGCTTGGCTGTATTTGGGGAGGAAAGAAACAACCGTGGAATATTAATATAGCTTCTGGGGACCATGATTTATTATCATTTCCAGACCATAATAGACAAGAAGTGTAACGTACTTTGCTTGTTTCCTAAAACCAGAAAAGGTTGGAAGAGTTTCAATCCATTCAAACTAGCTTGGAATATATTTTACTAACACAAAGCCAATAGTACTAGCACAGCCAAAACTACAGCTGAAATGTGCAGTGAATGAACAAAAATTCCCTGTGCCGGAGCATATATGCGGCTACCTAATGACAGCTTGTAACAGATTGTAAGCAAACATTTAGCAATGCATCAACAGATATGAAGACATATAAAACATGAAGATAATTCAATGTCTATACCACAGACCTCCTGTCCAACTGATCAGTTTCTTGAAGCAGTATGCATTACATGAATGTGTCTACAGATACGAGCACACAAGAGCTTGTTTTCTTCATAATGCAAGTTAAATAGCTATCACACCTATGGTGAAAATATTTTAATGGTATGTACCTAAAATTCTGAATATCAAAGGAAAACTCTTGATAGCACCCTACCAGGCATGGCTGAAGTATCCTGGGATGCATTTAAATTATGCGGTTCAAGGCTCAGAAATCCATTTGCACAGAAATCTTCATCTCCAAAAATGTGTCCCCGGTTTGCGCTTTTGTGACTACTACTTTCACAATTGATGAGTCTTGAACCTTTATCCAGAGATGTATACGTGCTAGGCATCAGCTGGCCCCTGATTCTAGCATTGGAAAGAAACTCCAGCTGTTTCGAGGGCCCAATTCCTTCCTAGCAACTTTCTCATTAGTCCACCACTCACAGTCAATGTTGGATTTTTCTGGGACTTCTCCCTTTGCATTGTTGAAATTAAAATCTTTGCTGGAACCCAGAGAGACAGTACGATGCTTCTGATGGAACTCCTCTCCCTCCCTGTCTAGAGGCATTCCAGGAACCCCATTCACATTTCCCTCATCAGAATGTTCCCTACAGCTACTGTCATCAGTACTTGCTGTCAATTCCTTCTTATCCGCGCCTACTGCTGTTGTCTCCTGTAGATCTCCTGATGTGATCTTATTTGAAGGGACTGGCTCCCTAACAATGCAAGTCGGAATGTCTTCACCAAGTAGTTCAAATGAGACTCTATGATCAACTACAGCATCATCATTTTGAGACTTATGGTCCAAGTTGGCCAGTGATGCCACCTCTGAGATTTGGCTCTCCAGAAGGTTACTGTCTCGGGATGGAGGCTCTACACCAGTAGGCGTCAGATTCCCAGAACCTAACCTTGAAATTCCACCATTTGGTGTAACAGTTCCGGAACCCAGCCTTGATATTCCACCATTTGGTGTCAAAGCTCCAGAGCCTAACCTTGAACCCCACCCACTCGGGGTCAATGATCCAGAGCCAACTCTTGAACCCCACTTATAATTTGGGAAGTACTCATATCCAAGGAATTTGGGAGCTTCCCCCATGCGAAATTCCATGATAGGCCGTTTATCAGGGAAGGGAGATGAGGTTCCAGAAGTAGACATTGCTGAGCCAGGGGATTTAATATGACCACCAGGGCTGCCCGGGTATTGATAAGGTTGGAACTCATACTGGGACAATGAGTATTTCAGATTGGTGCCACCGTTTCTCCGGTTTCGAGCTAGTGATGATGACAAAAGCTGAGCAAATGGCACTTCTGGGGAAGAAGGTGTAGTCATCTGCACAGGTTCTGGAGGTGGTGTAAAAGCAGCAGTTGATGGTTCAGTGGTGACGGTAGAAAACACGGGCGGTGAAACTAATTGAGTCTCGTGAGCATAAGGTCCAATTGTGAAAATAGGTGCAGTCGCAACCGGAGAGTGGGCATCAACAGAAAGGGATGCAAGGGAAAGCAAATCAGCAGGCGATTGAGTGGCAGACGAAGGATCCGATTGGAGAAAAGAGGCTGGCGAAGAGGGAGGAGCGATGAATGGCAATACCATGGAGGAAGATGTGGTCCGGCTTTCAGAAGTAGGAGCTACAACCCCAGATGCAGCTGGTTCGGAACTGAGGACAGCATGGCCTATTCGTTTGCCGTGCTTGCAAGAACCAAAACACCAGTAGGTGCTCCAGTAGGTGCCCCAGCAGCTGCCCCATCTTCTCTTCTGCTGATAACAAAAAACAAGCACAATCAATTAAATCTAGCTTGTTTCTCATGATTCTCCTTAATGGCCAAGAAGGTAAGAGTTGGTGGAAGTATATCCGAATTGTGACAACAAAAAGATAATAAACGAGGCATAGTAAACTCTGCACATATTAAATTCATTTCAGAAGTTCTGCTCATAGGACACAAAGCTGAGGACTGCACTACTGCATCATGCTAAATCAAAAGCATTACTTTTAACTGCAAAGAGATTACTAGCAGATTGCAAGTCAAATGGTTTCTTCCAAAAGACAGATTAGTCATAAGAGAGCAAATTAACAATTAAGACACTATAATCAGGGCAAACTCGCCCACTGTTAGCAATCTGGGAAACTTTAAGATTACCCTAATTTCAAATGCCCAAGGAACATTATTCACCAGAATGTCAAAGCATGGTCCCCCAACGTCTCAAAGGGCGCACTTATATTTTGTCCGCCTCCTCACTTGTCAAGATATTGCCAATCAACCTATCTTACCAGCCCATCGTCGAGTTCACGGGACTTCATCTAATTCAATAGTCAACCATATCTTTCATTGAGACTATGCCTTTAATGCATGGTTCACCCCCCTAGTAGCATTATTCTGTAGGATATAAAACCTGGGAAAAAGCAGCTCAAGTATGATACATAATCCAGAGGGTTACCTTTCCTCATAAGTCAATAGCTATCCTATTCACTTACAGTTTTCTCTTTCTTGTAGCCAGTCTAATTTTAGCAGAAATAGCACCACAAGATGCGTTTACCTTACAGTTTGACACAGAAGGCCTCTTTCTGCTACAAGAGTTAACACATCCAAGCATCCAACCAAAAAGACAGCCAGAACAAATGTTGTAACTTGTTTCTCTATTCTATGCCTCTACGCAAGTTTCCTAGACCTTCAAATGAATATTCAACAGCATTCCACGTAGAAGATCCTCCAACAGTTGGACAATCCATGTGCTCCAAGAGCTCAACAACAGAATAGATCTTTATTCGCTACGGAGTTGTGGAAGTTGAAAGAAACAGTGGATATGACGAGGGAGATGGTGCTTATAAATAACCAACTTACACAATATTGTATTTGGAGCTCATCTTTCCAAAGTGGGTTCAACCCAGATGTGGAAGGATAACCTGCAATCTGATCTCTCTGTTAAAATTATCAAACCTTTTTTCCCCTAAAGGTGCTCTACATGAGGATATACATATATTTCATAACATAAAGCCAATAACAATATCAAAATCCTTCAAGTTATTCTTGTATGCTTCACTTTAAGGTCAAATTTAGCTTCCACTATACTAGTTAGCTTGAGGGGAAAAAAACCTTCACTCTTATGCTTCTTTTACTGGTTAAATTGTCTTAGAATTTTATTGGAATTAATATTTATCCACGGCATGCGTCTCTATTTCAAAACTCACCAGGGTCGCCACAAACCTTTCGAAAAATAACCTCTCACATAAAAAATGCAAACCTTTTCACCTCATTTGATCTAAGAGAGTCAAAATATTGCATCAAAACGCCAACATCAGGATTTCTTAATTCACAAAGAGAAAAATCAACAAAAACCCAGACAAATCAAGGAAATTGACAGCAAGAAACATATTCAGGCATCAATATAATTAGCACAAAGAGGAGAACACACACATATATACAAACAGAAGCGTTCTTGTAGAGAGATACACACAAACCTGAACTGTAGATGGTTGGACTCTGCTTTCAGCTGTGACGATGGCGGTTGCAGCGGCGTTTACAGTTTCCACGCTGTTGTGTACGCCACTCATGGTAAAATTCACAAGGTTTTTCTCGGATTCCGGTGATGCGACGTGATTTCCGTTGGCTCTGGTCGGAAGTCAATCAAAGCAACCAGGAGAGATGTGTCAAACAAGATCACATGAACAACTTGGAAGAGGCTTAGACACGAACACAAACCAACCAAGAAACGATGACTACTAAATATACCCACGAACAATTATTAAATTTCCTGATGCCCTCTCGTTCATATGAAATTTACATACAGTCCAACGTCCTGTCCGTCCCAACAGCTCTTACTCCGGTGATCTTGAATACTGACATATATTCATATCTTTTATTAAACTAACATTAATAATGATAACTAATGAAGATGGTTTCTCTATCTATCTTGCTGTTATTTTGTAATTATTGGGATGGTGGGGTCAAAACAACAAGGAAACAGAGATTTAACAATTAATTACAAGATGTGGGTCGATGCTTTCTGCGGTTTAGTTGATAATTTAGGTATTGAAAAGTCAAGGCTATGTTTGGATCATATTTGCATCAACTTTCAACCCATCAAAAATAATTACTTTTAACTATATTATTCGTTAAAATAATACTTTTTAGAACTTGATAAATTAATTTATCTGAACTAATCTAATGTTCACTTTAAATAATTATGATAAAATATAAATTTGGTATTAATTTATCTTTCTGTTGGATAAATAGGCCACTCAACAAATACAATAAAATAATCTAAATTTGTTGCCCAATCTGAAAAATACATTATCCTAAAGTTTAATTCATATAAATGAATATAATATTAAACTGTTTTAAGATTAATCAAATTGTCTTGAGATTAATTTATTTTTCGAAATAATTTTTATCATCTTAATCCTAGCAAACGAATCTATCCTCTTTCCGTCTATCCATCACTTGTACAATATTATTAAATTTTTGCATTAATTTTTCCTCTCTATTAAAGCTCACATCCAAACATAACCCAAGAAGCAATTTAAAACATCAACATGGCAACGCCATCTGATCTCTACGTAAGAATATCAGATCAAATTGGTGTTTCCTTATCTCTTTTTCTTCTGTTCCTCTTTTTTTCTGGTGTTTCTTAGATGTAAAATTGGGCAACGATGGGGGGCATATTCGACCCCAAGAATTCCTCTTGCTTTTAGAGATGGGGTAGGAGCTACTTTATGGAGACTTGATGTGATTTTTGTCAAGGCGTTCACGTGCGCAGAGGCAGCTGCTTGGGGGATGGGTTTTTGGTGCTGCGAAGCCAAAAGGCTTCTATGACAATGCTGGGGTGGGTTTTGGCCTTCAGCCCTCGTGCGATGGAAAATGACCCACCCTCCTCATCTCTTTCCCTTAATTTAACAACTTTTGCACGGGTGCTTCCCTCTTCACCTTATCCTCTTCCTTGTTTCATAATGATGATAATGATATGACAACACCCCCACTTTATGGATCATTGCCTTCATTCTATTCACCTTTTCATTTCCGTTTCTTTGTGTGTGTGTGTGTGTGTGTGTTTTTTTTTTTTTTTTTTTGGGGGGGGGGGGGGGGGGAGGGGGGTGGTATTAAATATAATATGCATGGCTTGTGGAGCATGATTGTCAATATTCATGATATTTAGAAGTTGGGAAAAGGTGGAGATTAGTTTGAGGACATGCTAGACTGTTGAGTCTTTATCATCTTACATGAATTAGTTTAAGGGTCACTTAATATTATTATGGAGGGATGGTAAGTCCAAGGCTCGTGATTGATCTAACATAATAATTAACTAGTTTCTGCGCACATTTGTTGCACTACGTGCAATTAAAGAAAATTATTTCAAAAATAAAGATATGAGAATAAAAATATTTTATATTAATTAGTATAATTTAATTACTTTAATATATTACAAAATACATCACACTTAAAAAATATATTTGATATTAAAAAGATAGGCAAAGTGGATACGGTGAGAAAAGTAAAAATATATGTAAAAACGTAAAGACAGAGGGGAGGGAGGGAGAAAAAGAAGCAAAATGGATGGTAAGGAAAAAAATGGAAAAATAAAATATTTAAAAGGTTGTGGAAAATAAACAAAAATATAAGAAAGAACATATAGGATGGTTTGGTGAGTTTATTTTGATAATAAATTAGTTATTATTCATGCCTTAGCATTAATATTATAGAACGGATTATAGACTAAAAGAATGGAATCAATTTTATTAGTACACTTTGGAAATAAAGGAGTGCCTATATCCTTTAAAAAATAAATTCTCTCTCTCTCTCTCTCTCTCTCTCTCTCTCAGATTAGAACATGTAACCTAAAAGCTTGAAATTGACATCTTGAAAGAGCCCCTCATTCAAAACTCAAAATGTCACAAACATTTGCTTCTAGTGGTTTTCTGAAAATCATATGTGAAAGCAATTCCTCTTTATCATCTTTCACCTTTTTAAACATTTGCTACATAGGTTTCATGACCCTTTTTTGCCAAATGACTAGTATTGCCTTTTATGTAGCCTTTTCTTGACTCAAGTTAGAAAATTTTTAGTGTGAGATTCCGATAAATTGTTTGCAATGATGATCCCTTTTAGGCCCATTTTTAAGAATGCAACAGAAAAACAAAAAAGGTACTTTTATAAACATATATGAAATGAGAAATAAATGAAAAGTTTGTTGTTGGAGGGGCCCTAAGGAGACGTGCCTCCACTGGAAATTTCACAAACTGACCATCTGATGGGTTGGCTTTATGGCCCTACAAGACAAAAGCTTAACCAGCACACCACATGTTCAAGTAGGTGGTCGTTCATCTCTAATTATGCTTTTAATAATACAAATTTTATTCATAACTTATAATACATGTAAAAATACACACACACACACACACACACACCATATTTCTTAGGGCCCTCTGCCGATGAAGTCGTCTCATTTTTATATAAACTTAATCTAAAGTGAAGATTATAAATAATGTTCTATATTTAAATAGCAAATAGTGTCCAATAAATCTGTTAAATGTCTACGAAAATAACCCTGACATTGTTATATAACTAGAAATTAATAAATGCCCTTTGGTTTGGAAAATGTGATCGTCGGCCCAAATTCAATCCGTCGGTTTCTGGGTCTGCAACTTAGCTTGATTTTTTATTGTTCAATTACCACAAAACTAAATTACAAGTCACCGTCTCTAACAACACTTCCTGTACTAAATTTCTTTCAAATTAATTTTTTTATTAAATGTGTTATTCAGTTTTCTAAATTAAATATGTTATGATATTGTTTAAATATGTCATATGTCAAAAAAATTATTAGTTGGTAAGAATAAGTATACATAAATATGAGGATTCGAATTAGTGTATTGATTACTGAGGGCTATGTTTGTTTGCTATCAAGGTGAGTGATTTGAGCGGGATAAAAATTATGTTTATTATTAAGTTATAAAAGAGAGTAAAATTTAAAATTATATATATCTCATATATAATAATATTTAGATGATATAATAATATATAGGTTTATAAAATATTAAGATATGTGAATACAAATAGAAAAATTATAGAGATATCAAATATGTATTGATTTGATTGTGAATAAATATAATGATTGAAAATTTTTACAATTTTACAATCATGACATTTATCCATGTAAAAATTTAACTAATGCATCCCAAATATGGATTATACTAATAAAAAAATTCAATATATCATGCATGAGAAATAATAGATTTTTAAATTCACTTTCGTGTTCAAAGAAGCACTCAGTTATGTGCACTTGGCATATTAGATTAAAACGAATGTCAAGATCTTGAGTCGTGTATTGTTTTTAAATTTTCGAAATAGTTAGAGACAATTTAAGTCAAAAGCTCTATTTAATCTTTTAATAATTAGAGTGCATCAACTCAAAAACCATGATTAATAATCAGAGTTGATTGATCCAAGATTCCAGATTAAATTTAAATTTAACTCAATTCAAAATCTCTGATTAATCTATCTATGTATCACTATATATATAACATTTAATGGCGCCACAGTATGATTATCTTCTACAAACTACAATGAAGTGGAGATGACGAGGAAAGAAAGAGAGGACAGGAACCAGTGAATAGAAAGAAGGTTAATGATCAGGCTTCTAATTGGGGTGTGTGTGTTGTATTCTATTGGTCTGTTTACGATGTCTGATATTTATTAGTAGATAATTTGTTTTGAATGTCATCCATTCCAACAGATTAAAAGAAGTAACATACGTTAATTTGGAATAAAATGTATATGACAATGACAGTGGATTTATTGAGGTATATACTGGTAAATGACAAATAAGAGTTATTTTCATTTGTCTAATTGCGACTTTTAGTTACAGAAATAATTTGAAATTATTATCTCCTTTTGAATTAGAGAATTTGGATTTTTGTTTGTTTTGGCTATGGGTTTTACTACTATTTTTTCAAAGGCCATCTTGTTGTATTTGTTATGTCCATCTTTCGCGCGCATACAACGGGTGTGCTTATTTGTTAGAACTACTTAACCAAGGTTGATTAGAGAGAACCCTTTTGGCATGCGCAAAGTATAATTACTTAATTTACCTTTCAAAAAGTTTATTATATAAAGAAGGAGGACCACTCAATAAAATTATCATCTAAACAGTTCAGTTTAAATATAAAACTAATGGTAACTGACGTAAATGGGAAAGAGTTTAAAAAAAATTAAAAAATACACCGTGACATATGTAAATGCTTCATATCATGACTGCCAGGGTTTTAGCCAGAAGCACAATCTTAAGATGTAAATGCTGTTACAGAAATATCTTTGCTTTTTATACTTAAAAGATTCAAAAAAAAAAGAAGGTTAACTGATAAAAGACACGTCTTTTTTATTTAAAAATTTGTAAGACACCATTATTTACAAAAATTGTCAGCACAATGCCACTTAGTCTCTCCTTGTAATGCCCATCTCCTTGAACCAAAACTCCAAGGATGTATTGAGATGAGAGGATTTGAATTTAAAGAAAAGTTTTCAAATGACTCTAAATAAGTAGGATTTTAAATCCATCTCAATTACTAAGTAAATAGTTTTAAAAGACTTAATGATAAAAATCTCCTACCATCCAAACAAGTACCATAATTTAGGATTTAGGGTCTGAGCAAAATTGAATTAGTTGGTCAGTTCATAAGCCAATGCATTAACGTTGCCTTTGAGACAAGGCTTGAAACCTGTCTGTCATCTCTTGATCGTTTCTATGATGTCCTCAAACTGTCGAAGATGGGTACATACAATACGGCGGCCGCAATGTTCATTTATTTGTTTGTTTGTTACAATTTTTTTTTCTTTCTGCAGTAAAAAGGAAATTTTGAAGTCCAATAATTAAATGAGACAAGAATCCCAAAGCATTAATCATCCATTGTGGAGCAGCTTAAAAGAGATTTAAAATTATTTCAATCTACACCACCAATTCTTTCATCCCGAATAAGTGTCTCCATTTTTCTTTTATAAATATATATATATATATATATATATATGGACACACGTGTATATGCTCATTTCTTTATAGTTAAATTTAAATGTGATTTAAGTATTTATACAAAGAATTATACATGTAATTTTCTCTTTATATAATCACTACAACGTCTAATGGTTTCATATTATAATCAACAATTTTATATGATTAATGTTATAGTTTTGCACACACATGGTGTGTGTGCCTCGGTAGCTAGTTTTTACATAATAATTCTTTACTTCTTTCTCCAACAGAGGATCATTTCATATCACTATTTTTAAGTGTCTATTTGAAAATACCGAAAATTCTAATTAAATTCAACTTTAATTGATTAGAATTAATTAATTCAAAAACTCTATTTATTTTTTACCTTTAACTGTTATCATTGCACGTCACTATGTTAAAAATTCTATTTTTAAAATTAAAAGTAATATAAAATTCAAAATTTTGGCACTTTTTTCAATTTGATATATTAAAAATTAAAAATAATATAAAATTCAAAATTTTAGCACTTTTTTCAAATTTGATGTAGTAAGTGCACATGATTGGGTACACGTACGAGAAGACCTGCACCTGCACATAGCATAGCTAAACCAGAGGGGTAGTTGGCACTTAACATCAGTACCTCCAACGGACTACATTAATTGACAAACAAGACACTCACTTCAACATTTTAGGCTGTGTTTGGATGCAAATTTTGACTATAGAAAATTTTGGCTGGAAAATTTAGAAATAATGTAAAAAAAAGAAATAAAAATATTATTTTAATATATAGTATGTTCAAAATAATTTATTTTGATAAATACAAATTTGCATCTAAGTACTTTTTAAAGTTTTTACATAATAATTTATAATTTTATATAAATTTATTTTATTTAATTGGCATTAAATTATGTCACATTAAACATTGTCTATATTTGTTTTTATTTTTTGGGTGTATGTTTTTTAAGTATATTTATTTAAAAAATTGTAGAAAGATTAAAGAGAGATATATGTGTAAATCTATTTAACGTAATCATATATGGCTCAAACTATTAATACTAATAAAAATATCACACTCTATGCATATGCATATTTATTGATAAATTATAAAATTATTATATTTTAAATAATAAAAATATATTTATTTAAATTAAAAGTATAGAAAATATTTAAAATGATAAAAAAACCAAAAATTATTTAAAAAAAGAGAAATTTGAGATAAAGCATAAATAAAAATAATAAGTTAAAAGAAAAGAAAAAAGAAAAGGAAGAAAAATAAGGAACTGGGATTAATTGTGTAGTTTGAATTATATAACCATAACTCCTTATAAATTTAATATTATAGTATATACGAGTTAAAAGAAAAAAGAAAGACAAGAGGCAGAGAGAAAATGATAGAAACATAAAAAAATAAAATAAAAATAATTGTATAATTTAACATTGTATAATAAAAATCTTTATTAACTTCATAGTACGGTACAAATATGGTATAAATAATAGTAATACATGAAAATAATTATTTGATCAACTATATAAATTTAAGTCCTCCCTCTTGGTTTGTGCACGGCTAATGGTATACATTAAGAAAAGATGGACCTCCAAGACAATCCACCCCCCCCCCCTTCTCTCTCTCAGATAATTAGTAGATAATGAAATATTTGAACCCTTAACCTTAAATTTAAAAGATTATGAAATCATCACTAGTCCATACATATCTTGATACAATATAAATCTATTCTATTACATTCTATAAGTAGGAATAAAAGCGAAATGACTAAGTGGTCAACAGGGGTGGGGTGAGTTTGGATCGAAATTCGATCGAATAATTCGGTTAAAATATGACTTGAACTCAATTTTAATTGAACTGACTCGAACTCGAATATGTATTGTGCAAGTTAGATACTCAACAAGATACTCAAACTCAAAAGAAACATGTCTTAAATATTGTTTATGAGACCAAGCTTAATATAATCTCTCTCAACCAACACATAAATAATCCCAATATTTAAAATTGTAAAATAAACATAAGCAGCAAAACAATAGGAAAAAAAGCTAGCACAATCCAGATCTGTCTCGAAAGTATTGAGTGAACAAAAAAAAGGCAAAAGGGTAGATTAGGCAACAAAAGTGAAGATCAAATTTAACTCACAGAGATTAATTAGGCTTGTGAAGCAAAAATAGGATAGATTTCACTTCATGGTGGTGGAGAATTTAATGAACTATGATGGATATTTTAAAGCATTCTATACTTAACTCTCACTCCGGTTTGAAACTAAATCGTTGCATTTTCTACGTTATTTGCGTCATGTTCTGGGCATTTCCATATATCTACCGGCTTCAATTAGGACAAAAAAATAGGCTATGTATGGATACAATTTTTTTTTTTTAAAATCCTATTAAAGTATATCTTTTTAAATATACAGTCTATTATTATTATTATTTTTATCTTTTTTAACTTATACACTATTTTAATTGCTTTGTTTTTACTTTCTTCTCTGACAAAATTAAATCCAATTTGTCTAATTTGCATTGACCATGATCCATATTTCAGTGGAGAGTCAAAAAGAAAACGTTCTTACTTTATTTTATGAATATTTTTCTCTCTCTCTCTCTCTCTCTCTGTCTAGAATAGCTTTTGCAACTCAGAATCACTTTAGAAGATCGAAGAAGTGCATTGTATGCGCTATTGCATGATTTATATAAGAAATTAAAAATTTTTCGACAATTTTAAAAAACTAAATTACAAGTCCAAGACACGTTAAAGTTTGGGCCAGTGGTGTAATTAGTTTTTGTAGTTAGTGATAATCTGCAACGATAACTTGGCGAAATTGTTACAAGTTAAAATTACAAATTAATCAAATTATAAGGTCTGAGGGGTAAATATCCGACCCCTCAAACCCCTAACCCTAATCACACATCCGCCTCTATAGATCACTCCAATTTTTTTACACCCCTCAAAAAACACTCACAAAATCTATACACATTTTTCACAAAATTTATCACATTTTCCTTTAAAAGCAAGTCGATGAATTCTTATAAACATTGTTATGTATCAATTGTTATTGTGACTTTTTTGGATTCTAGAGATCAGACGCCCTTAATTGCACTTTTGTTGATTATATTTTTTACTTTTTTCAAAGAGAGGGAAAATGATAAATTACCATAATTTTAAATATTATATTTAAATTATATATTTTTTAATATAAACTATTATAACAATTATCTCTATATTTGAGTTGAGACAAAGTTTGAAATAGTTTGAACACGTGAGTAATATTTCTTTTAATCTAATAAAAATAATTATTAAATGATATTAATAATTTTGGTTTGAATATATTTAATTTTGAGCTACATGTCGACACTTTTTTTTTTTCCTTGTTATGAATAATTAATTCGGTCTACGTCACTTTCCATGTGAATGCGTGTAAAAGTGGTAAATTGTCCAAGAATTTTGAACACAAGGTTGCTAGAAAGAGGAGCACTTTTTTGAATGAACACCTAATGAATTATAAATGAGAATATATACCTATTTATCTTACTCACCTTCTTTAATGAACGGCAAAGGTCAAAGTGATATAAAATCATATATAGACTCTCTAGAATATTCAATGTTTTAGACTTGATTAGTTTTGTACTTTAAAAAAATACATACATTTTAATTATTATATATTTTAAATTTTATCTATTTCTTTTTTTACATAATTTTTTTAAAAAATACACTTAAAAATCAAAACAAGCATCATCTTTATTTCTGGTTCATTAAAAATAAAACTAGAACTGAAATTGTCAATTTCGACTCTGATTCTAGCCACAAATAAATAAATAATGAAAATGGTTGAAGTCCAAAGTCGAACCCTTTTTATAATTAGTTCTTTCAAATTTATTATCTTTTTTTCCATGAACCTTAGTTTCTTACATATCTTTTACTATTGATTTTTTTATTGAACTTTCTAGTTTCTTAAATTTTGTTCTAATTTGCTCACTCTCAATTAATCTATATTCTACTATTTATTTAATTAATAAAAGTTTCAGAATTTTGAGTATCATTTTTTTTATTAACTTTTCCATCGTTACTTGCTTTCTATCAATTGACAAGTTTTAGTAGTAGAGTATCAAAAACATTTGTCACAATACAGTTCAAATGAAGTTTCCAACATTAATTATGCTGATATTGCAACTCATATAATGCACTTTTCATAAATTTTGAATTATTTATTCCTTGTTTTGTAGAATAATAATAAAATAAAATATGATATTTCTTCTTTATTTATTGTTTTCATATTCTGTTTAAAATTTTCAACATATTATCGTATTACTTTCATATTAAAATTTAAAAGAAAAAGTAATTAATTATAATGGTATAAAATTAAAATTGAAACCACAAAGAAGCAGAACCAAATTTGAAACCAAAACCATCTTACAAATTGCAGTATTGGTTCAAACCAACAATTCTAGAAATGATTCTGAAACTGTGCTATGCCTGGATGGGACACCTAAAGGCACGGAGGTGCAATATGAATTCTCAATAATTAATACTGGGGCTATGGAGGGGGGGGGGGGGGGGTTAGAGAAATGATAGTTTGATAAGAATTGTATTAATACAAGTGATATGTTTGACAAGATTTTGATATTTTTAAATTTTTAATTTATTTAAATATATGTATTAATTATATGATAATAATTAGATAATGTCATAATATATAGAGATAATTATTAATTTTTATGATATAAATATATATAAATGTAAGTATATGTGTAAATATAAATGTATTGATTTGATTATAAATATACATAATTATTGAAAAATACTTAATTTGTTATATTTATAAGAGAGAGAAAATGTGAATTTGAATTTCGTTAAAAAATTTGTTGACTAATATGTTTATTTTTATCTACACGGTTGATAATAGTTGACCCTAAAGGTGCAAGATGAGTCGAGCTAATTTACGAGTTTTGACTTGATTAAAGTTAAACTAAAACTCGACACTTTCGAGTTCAACTTTATTTTTGTGTGTTTAACTTGTGAGCTTTTTATTTTTATTTATTTATAAATAATAATATATTTATATATGTTTAAATGGTACATTTAATTAGTAATAATATGCTAATTTATAGCAATTATTTTATACATAATTTTATCTATGTGTATATACAGTATTTTAAATTTTTAATTGAATAAATATGTCATGAAATTTTAATTTATAAAATTCTTTACAGAGTTTTGAAAATATTCAAAATTTGATTCCAATTTTAAAGTATGCAAGAAAGTATATTAAAATATCTATAAATCCTAAATAGAGTGTAGATATTGCAGATTAATATAATTTTGCATCTTATATTAACATATTTCTACATAATAGTTCATTTATAAATAAATTATATGTAAGGATTTAATTTTATATGTATTTTAAAAATATAATTTATTGAAAAGTTGAATAAAGTTTTGAAATGTTTGCAATAATGTACATGCATAAAATGATAAATAATCTAAATAAAAATTTAAATATTAAATTAATACAATTATGCATATTTAATGTTATTTTACCGTATAGTAATTGTTTCAATTTACACATATACATATATACATTATATGAAATTTAAATTTTGATGAACACTTTTAAATTTATATTTTATGAAACTTTAGGTGCAAATTTTGAGAACATTCAAATTTTTAATTTGTATATTTATCATAGTTATAGCTCGCCATATCAGATGATATAATTAAATGTTTCAAAAATTTTTAGTTAAAGTAATAAAAATAAATATAACTCAATGAAAATAATAGCAAAATTTTATAAAAATCTTATCAAAATAATAAATATATTATTTATGAAATATCACTTAAATTATATGAAAATTTTAATTGAGTTATAATTATGTTATTGTTGAATAGTTTATAAGTGATCCCACATAATTATTTTTTTATCTAGTTATTAACATATTTCACATGTGAAATTGAGAACCTTAAATTAATACTTTTTTTTTTCAAAATTATTATGCTATTTCAAAAATTTTAAGTTATATTTCAAAATTTATTATCGACATATATTTTTATATTGTTTTAAAATAGTGCTTCATTCTCAATATTCATTTTAAGTTTATCTTATTATTTAAATTTAATTGAATAGATATATTTTTTAAATATTATATTATTTCTTATTAATCCAATTAATGTAGATATTATTTTTATTATATATATATATATATTAAAGTATGAAATAATTAAATTAACTTATATATAAAATTTAAAAATTATGTAAGTTGAATGAAATTCAAGCTCAACTTGAGCTTAACACTTTTGGATCGAGCTTTAGTTTCATGGTTTTGTTTTGAAATTGAGCGCGAGCTTGAAAAAGGTAGGAATACTTGACTCGTTTGCACTTCTATTTAAAATTTTCAAAGTATATTTACAACAATAACCTTGCTCTTTGATGAAAAATAAGAATTGAAATGATGAATTTGTAAATTTGCTTAAAAACTACAATTTCGAAGTTGCTCCCTTCACACCCAAACCATCCATTTTCTTGAATGAGTTACGGATGGTGTCCACGTACACAATATTTCTTTTCCATGTAAACTTGAGTAGAAGGTAAACTAAGTTTTACGAGAAATTATGAAATTTGAAATGTTTAGCTCCTACAACCTTCATTTTTCCAGTGCGGTACTTGGAAAAGTGAAGGGAAATCACTTTTTTCTTGTATTGAGTATTGTTGCTTTGATGAACCTTCTACTTTCGTATTTTGTTTACATAGATTGGATCTTTAAATATAGAGAAGAGGGCTTGATCCCTCAATCATTTTTTTTTTTCTCATGGTGTCATGGTGCAAAATTCTTTTTGGAATCTCCATTCTTCTATGTTAAGATTTCAAAAGTGTACAATAGGTGTTAAAAGTATGATATAAAAAGTTATATAAAGAGCACTAATTCCTTTACAAAAGATAACCCACAAGTTTGGAAAACATAAATAAGGAATATTTACTCATTTACAAAAAATCACCCAAAAATTCTTAAAGAAATGTGAGTGGAAAGTACTACTCCTTCACAAGAGTTAAGGTTCAAAATATGGAAGATTAAGAGAATCAATTGTAATTATACCTCAAATTTAAAATTCTTGAAGTTATCACACGTGATTTGCTAGTAAGGCCAGCTGCTCGGTTTCCTTCTCTACCCAATGTGTTTTTTATTCCCTCACACTGGCACATTACTTTGTGTGTAAGACAGCAATGAAAGGGTTATATAAATCCCAAAGCTTAAGTGAGTCGAATCCACAAGCGGAATTGTATAATTTTTCTTTTTGTTGCGGAATGAATATTGATTTTGTGATTATTTATTTTTCTTTTTAGTGTATTGTATCAAAATTTTGTGGACAATTTTGGATACACACACGTACATATGCGTCTCTGCCTGGCAATAGGTTTAGTCGATGAGGTGGGCATTAAACAAATAGTTAGACACCTTTTCTGGTTGCTCTGTTGAAAAATAAACATAAATAAAAAAATTATAGAAATATGTTATAATTTAATTATGAATATATATATAATAATTAAAAATTATTAATTAGTTATATAAAATAAGAATAAAATTAAAATAAAGTTATATGATAAAATATTTAATTCGAAATATTTTTAAACAGTGATAAACAGTAAACAAAACTAAACGTATCATTTGTTTGGCACGCGCAACGAGCGTGCATTCATTCCTAGAATGGTGATGGGATATCGATGGATTGAAAGTTGAAAAACATAGCCTCCGTCACGGGATAAGTTGTTATTCCAACCATTTAAGAATTTATTAATTTTGTTTTTATTATAAACTTTCACAATATTTGGATGAGAAATTTTTGTTAAATATGATGTTTGATAAAGTACATATTAAGATAAATAGTACATTTAAAAAAAAAATTTGATAAGATAAATATTATAATTTATTAAAATATATATAATATATAATAATAATTGAATGATATAAAAATAATAATTATATTTTAAAATATAAATAATAATAAATATTAATATATGTATAATATATATAAATATTAATTTAAATATAAATAAGCCTGGAGCACAACCTTTGCCTACTAGAAAAAGTTAGCCAGTCATTGCAACGTGAGAGTGTATTTTGCAAATTGTTACTTGACAAAATCATAAATTAATCAATTTACATGGCCCATGCGACAATATCCAACTATTGAAATCCACAAACCCTAATCACACTCCGTTATAAATCGAGCCCAACGACTTCTGTCATCACTGGTACAAAACGCTCGCATAATTGCTAAACTTTCACTCGCCCCAACATGGTTGCTAGAACTCCCAGCGGAGGTGCTCTACTTCCTGCATGTTCCTTTTGAAGGAAGGAATTTCAGAATAATTAGCTAACACGTATGCTCTCTCCTTTGTTGCAGGGCGAGGCGGTCGGTTTCGGGGAGGCAGGGGTGATGGCGGAGGAAGAGGAGGAAGAAGCGGTGGGAAAGGAGGATTCGGTGGAAGGGGCGGAGGTAGTGCGATGAAGAGGGGCGGCGGGAGAGGAGGCGGAAGAGGTGGTGGAAGAGGAGGGAAAGGTGGAATGAAGGGTGGAAGTAAGGTGGTGGTGGAGCCACACAGGCACGAGGGCGTTTTCATTGCTAAGGGAAAAGAGGACGCCCTGTGCACCAAAAATTTGGTTCCCGGGGAAGCCGTTTACAATGAGAAAAGGATCTCCGTTCAGGTTTGGAGTTTGATTGAAACGTACTCACCGTTGTTTCAACAAATTAACTTGTTGGGGGGTTTGTTGTATTTCTTGCATCGAGCAACCACTTATTCTTGGCCTCATTTGATATTTACTCCGTGGTTCCCTTTCAGAACGAAGCTGGGACAAAAGTCGAATACAGAGTATGGAATCCTTTCCGTTCTAAGTTGGCTGCTGCTGTCCTTGGTGGAGTTGATAATATCTGGATTGTGAGTTTAGCTATTATGCAATTTTCTACTGCTTGTTTTATGCAACAAATTGTTTCTGAATTCTGATTTTTGATTTGATGAAGAAACCCGGTGCCCGTGTGCTTTACCTCGGTGCTGCTTCAGGAACCACCGTTTCTCACGTTTCCGACATTGTTGGCCCTGTAAGTAGTTCTTCTTTGCAGGTATTCTATGCTTTATGGTTGGACGTTATGCTAATTGGATTTCTTTTTCTCTTGATGCTTTGTAGGATGGGGTGGTTTATGCTGTTGAATTTTCTCACAGAAGTGGCAGGGACTTGGTGAATATGGCGAAGAAGCGGACTAATGTTATCCCCATTATCGAGGATGCGAGACATCCTGCCAAGTATAGACTGCTAGTTGGCATGGTTGATGTCATTTTTTCTGATGTTGCTCAACCTGACCAGGTTTGCGTTCTTTGCAGATTATTAATGAGATCTCTTATCGCCTAATTGCAATTCATCACATATCACTTTGTGCTAATCAACTATTTTTTGTTTATGTACACATACTTTTGATACAATTTGAACTTCATGTTATTTTGAGGACCATAGTTGGATTACTATTTATGGCGTATGACCTTGTATATGGACTTTATCATATTCTAGTGGAAGTTTCTTCTGAAAAGAAGTTCAATGTATTTCAGTTTGTTTATTTTTTCCTCCATGTTTTCCACACTGACACTGTGTACACACAAGTTTTTCCGTTGGTTTTTTTTCCCTTTTTTGGTTTTGGAGATTGTCCCTTTTTTATATGAGCAAGCAGATGAAGAGTTGCTTGGATTCCCCTTCAAGACATCATGGGTGATGCAAAAACCAAGCTTCTGATGCATTCTTGATTTTAATTATGTTTTTCGGTCCGTTTTGTAGGGCGTGAGTGCATGTAGCTCCTGCTGCATTCTTGATTTTAATTATGTTTTTCGGTCCATTTTATTGGGCGTGTGTGCATGTATGCACTGTCACTTTCCTTTTGAATTTTGGTTGGAATTGTGGGACTATTTCAGTCTTTTATTATTCCACTGTACCCTGCAGTTACTTGCCAGAAGACTTACACCACTAGATTCTAACAATGTTAGGAGGGGCTGTTACACATGGCATTGCAGCAGGGCTTATTAAAATGACCTCATTAGATGACCAAGTGGAATTGCACTATTTTATATTGTATATGATGCTTGTATTTTGCAGGCAAGGATATTAGCTCTAAATGCATCATTCTTCTTGAAAGTTGGAGGCCACTTTGTGATATCAATCAAGGTTTGTGCTATTAATATCTCAAGATAGCAAGTTCTATTCTTTTAGCTTGGTACCACAGAGATGAGAATACCTGAGTTCTTGATGCAATAAAGAATAATTAGGAATGTTTATTTTGATATTTTACATATTTTGTTTTCTAATTAGTAGAGTGGAAATATGTAGGTTGGTATGTTAGATAATGTGTTGCCTAATTTGTATGTTTAGTTATTTTTTGTTTTCTAGTTTATAGGAATAGTAGTATGTAAAGTTTGAAATATGTTTTGGTATCTATTGTAATTGTTACCCAACATGGATTTTCAGTAAAAAATCGTGGATCACTTCTCTCAATCCTCTCCACAGACTATTCTATAATTATTATCTCGCTTGCTTGTTTATTGACTTCTGTTTTCATTTGTCTAGGCTAACTGCATAGACTCAACAGTTCCTGCCGAGGCTGTTTTTGCCCAAGAAGTGAAGAAGTTGCAGGCAGATCAGTTCAAACCCATGGAACAAGTTACTCTCGAACCTTTTGAGCGAGACCATGCTTGTGTTGTTGGTGGTTATCGCATGCCAAAGAAACAGAAGGCCACAATCTAGATTCTACAAGTTTGTCATTCTCTGTCGGGTTTGCATCTTCTGTCAAGCTTGTTACTAAGATCTTTCGTCGTTTTGAATGATTCAGGTTTTGTAAGCTTGTTTCTATAGTTTCTTTGTTGGGAAAAAGACACAGAGAAGAAAAATTCTGTGCCATAAAGCATGTAGCACTAGGATTAGCTCAATTAATCCTTATGTCAATATGTGGCCTGATTTGTTAAGTTCAGGTTATTTAATTTGGTACTACACTTCTGATTAAGAGTACTGATTTTAGCATGGGATAGACTCTGAAAAATCTACTGTACAAGTCTTTGTTTTGAGGTTGAGAAAGGGCAATGTGGGGACTTGGGGGGCATTCTTCAATGGTTCATGACTTGGATGCAACATCGGTATTTATTATTATACACATTACAATAAAATGTTGTGATTTGTCCTCAATACTATGCAGTGATGGATCAAAATTGTCTCGCTTAGATCGTTTAAAAATTTCACGAATTTGGATGTTTTATTCTTGTTTTAAATTAGATCTTTAGCTTTATTTATAAATTTTATTTTTTTAAAGTATGAATTTGACACACGCACTCGCAAGCCCATATGGAATTACTAGAGAAGAATCTAAATAGAACATGATGTGTGTGTATTTTTCAATTATCTGTTACTATATTTATGTCTGCAATTATATTGTTGTCAACAGTTGATTTGGTTTTTTAGTAATTTTTATCAGAATACCCTTTTTTGTATCATTAAGCTGCTAGCCTTTGTAATGTCTACTTTTGACCTTTTAATGTTCTGTCACTAACCACCTCTTTTTCGTCTAATTTGTACCATGTTATTAAGCACACCCTTTATGATAATTATGTTTTTTGTCTCTTAATGATATATTAAATATGCACCTTATTTTAATTCACTAACTAATAATAAATAACTTGTCATATTTTTGTTTTCAAATTTGAATTGAGAGTCAATTATTTTGAATTTTTAATCGTTTATTAATTCATTTTCATTATCAAGACAATTTTATTTATCTTTTTCCCACACACTTACACACATTATATAATAAAAATAAAAAATGTTATTTTTAGTGTAAATTTTGTATTTGTATTTGAATAAAAAATATCATGATTTAAGCTTTTTGCATTTGTATTCAATGTTTGATAAAATAAGTTTGATATTTATTTTCTACTATAAAAACTTTATTTTATTAATAAATTAACTTTTATTAATTTTTTCGTACACGTAATTGAGAGTGCAATATTACTCGTTATTAGAACGTATGGGACTGATATACTAATTGCTTTGGGTTCCCAAATCTAATGACTGGATCACCCTCGCATCTATTTAACTTCTAAAATACATTTTGTCAATTTGCACTCTCTTTCATTTATTTCTACTTCCAATTTCTTTTGAATTTTAATTTATTTATAAAATAATATAATTTTAAAAATATTTTCCGAATAAAAAATAATTTATATTAAAAATGTTTTAAATAATTAAATAACGAACTTTTATGCTGACCGCCATAAGGTCTGTCTCTGTTGGTCATTCAATGAACAATAGAAATGTATTTGTGGGCCCCCAATCCAACTGCTGAACATATTCCCAACCGCATTTTCTTGGGGCCGCGCCCTATTTTGGAGGTGAAATTGTATTAATAAAATATATGTTATATTTATTAGGTTGATTGTATTGTTTCATAAAAAGTCTACATTAAATTTGAGAAAATTCTTTGTAAGTAATAACCCCTGCAAATTATTTTTTATCATAAGACAAAATGATCTTAAAAGAAAATGACATAAACGTCTTACAATGTAAAAAAAAAAGGTAAAAAAAAAGCCAACTAGATGTTAAAGAACAAATGAAAGAAAAAAAAAGAATAAGAAAAGATAAAAGACGAATAAATAAAAAAAATCTTTAACTGAAAATAAAATACAGATAATAAAAAAAATTGAAAGAAGAAAATATAATGAAGTAAATTTGATTGAGAAAAAATATAACAAAACAATAGGGAGGACAGTTAAGAAATGGAATTGTTAAATAAATTAAACTTGGAGGTTAAGAATATAAATAATTATAACAATTGGAAGTTTGAGGATGAACGCAAAAGTTAGAATAAATAAATAAATATTCAATTGGTTTAAGATCATTTTAGTCTTTATATTTTAAAAAAAATTAATATAAAGGTAAAATGTTTATATATATATATATATATATATATAGTAGTGTATATATAATGATAGATAGATGAGAAAAAAAGAAAGAAAGAAGCACACATAGGAAGAGAAGGGACATATTGTAGAAGTCAATTTTAATTCAATATTTAATGTTCAAAAAGTATGAATCTTACATATACTCTTTCTAGATCCCTTATACATAGGCTGACGATAATGTCTTTAACCCTCCACTGTTTTGCTTAATAAAAGTATGAATTATATATTACAATAATTCATTAATTGAAAAAGATAAAATAGTATTTTATTTTATAACTAATGCATTATATATGGCAGCGAGAGAGGAAAGGCTGCCAGTTGCTGTGACTTTGGACGGTGCAACACATTGTGCCAGTTGTTGGGTCCCACATTTGATTTGTTAGCTAAGCACTATTAAAAAGGGGACCGGATGAAATTTGTTGAGCTTAGTAAATTAATTTAATTGAAGGGGATAAGTTTAGAAATCTATTGAAGGTACCAAATGCCCTTATTTGCTCTAAACCCTTCAATATATAATAGTGTAGATGTAATGAAATTTGTTAAGCTTAGTAAATTAATTTAATTGAAGGGGAGATAAGTTTAGAAATCTAGTGAAGGTACCAAATGCCCTTATTGCTCTAAACCCTTCAATATATAATAGTGTAGATGTAATGAAATTTGTTAAGCTTAGTAAATTAATTTAATTGAAGGGGAGATAAGTTTAGAAATCTAGTGAAGGTACCAAATGCCCTTATTGACTCTAAACCCTTCAATATATAATAGTGTAGATGTAATGAAATTTGTTAAGCTTAGTAAATTAATTTAATTGAAGGGGATAAGTTTAGAAATCTATTGAAGGGTACCAAATGCACTTACTTACTCTAAACCCTTCAATATATAATAGTCTAGATGTAAGCCTCATATATATATATATATAAGTTTACATTAATAGTTTAATAAAAGAGTTCCACTAATAAAATATTATGGGACATGCACAATATCCCATAATATTTTTGTTCTAAACAAATTTTGAAACAATAAAGAAAACACCGTCAAAACTACCCAATTCCAAACACACCCAATAGTTGTAAATGTAACCATTGGCTAAAAGTACATCCGTTGAGAAACTTCATAAGCTATTTGTGAATTTGATGAATGGGCATATGTGTGTGCCAATTTGTGTTTTTCCTCCAAACACTACAATAATATTATTTTATTATCCTAAATTAAATTCTTTTGTTTTTTTTTTTTTTTTCGTTAGTTACTGAGATATTTATTTATCAGATTGAAACAACAATAATTAGCAATAGTTGTGGCGTTGCTCAAATGTTGTGTCGCTCTTCTGGAATATCAGGAGGGCTTTGACGCGACTGCACTTCAAAGCCATTAATTAGCCAATTAAAAACAAATAAAATAATTCTCCATTTGACAATTTTGGTGGATTTTTACTGTCAATCATCATTGCCCTCTCAAGAGAGAGAAGATACTCCTTTAGTTTAAATACCGACATTTCTCTCTTGAAATATTGGGTTCCAACTTATTTCTTGAATATTGGGTCTGTCTCTCTGTCGTTGAATATATATTTGATACCCTAAAATTTGAAATGTTTTAGGTTACGAAGATAACAGATAAAAATTTTATCATATTAATAAATTAATTTTTCATTTAATTTCTGTAAGAATGTGCGACTGCTAATCTACTATTATTAATCCCAAAAAATGAGATTTGACAGTCGTTTCGTGCAGTCCCTTTTGTTTGTTTCTTCCTTCTTTTTTTTGCCCTTTATCAAAGCAAAAGAGATGTTGACAGGCTTTCAATGTCTGATTCCGGCCCACATCGATTATCCGTCGAGAATTTGTTAGATTAATTTATTGAAAAGGTTTGGAAGCACGGATTTGATGAACAGTGAAGCTAATTTTTCAGTTGTGGTAGCAACAGCCAATGGCTGCGGCGCGTGTCGTGGGCGGCCAGGAAAGCGCGTGTTCCATGAAGAATGCACTTTCCAGAAGAGTGAACGGCTCGTTGGTGGGACTTGGCGATGCCCGCATAAATTAATCCCAATTTCGTTGAAGACGTGAGATTCTGATTCTTTATTTGTGGTGAATGCTATTGAAGTCTCGAGTATGAAATAAAGGCCATGTTGGAAAGAGTATATTAAAAAAGAATTTAATAATAATAATAATAATAATAAAAGATAATTTTTTTTATTATTAAATTGAATAAGATAAATTTGTTAACTTACTTGGCCTATTCATATTATGAGTAAACTCTTAATAGTATAAATATAAACATAATGTAAATTAAGATGAAAAAAGTTGTATATATATATATATATAATTTTATTTAGTGAAACTAAAATATGTCCAGAACTTTAATAATATAGAATAGATTTTTACGATTGTTCGGCAAAGCCACTCTCAATATTTACAGTTACATTAGCAGCTATTTGATTACCTTATCCTATTGATTAATTCCAATGAAGTAAAAAAAATTTAAGTTACATGAGTTGTGTTGAATTACAAGGTTAAAATATGTTTGCATAGGCCAATTAAAATGAAAGAGGGAGATAAAATCAACTTTCTGGCCGACATTCCACAAAACAAGCAACAACGTGTTTTCCTTGTCTCTTGGTTGTCGACATCTTGAAATTTGACCTAATTTACGTTGTAACTAGCAACCCACCATCTTGTTTAATACTTGTATTAAGGTTAACCTCCATGATCATAACCTGATTTAGGTGGAGACAGAAGACGTGGAGTATTCGCATTAGGTAAGGACCGTGATTACATTAGGTACATAATACATAGTTTGGAGGTGGGGGATGCTTAGGGAAGTAGAAATATTAATAAATCAAGCTATTCAACTTAAAATTTGATTAGATTTACAAATGATTTTACACCTTGTTGAGTTTGAACTCAATATCATTGTTTAATTTAAATTTTACAAAATTGAATTAAGTCAAATTTAAGTAGTTGAATTATTACTCTAGTTTGATCCATTAACCACAACTAGTGGGAGACAACGCACGGATTATGAAACAAGGAGGTCTGTGAAAGCACAATTAGGCAGGAGATAAGTGGTTAGTCATCAAAACCAAGGCGATTTTTTTGTTATTTTTATTTTTACGGTTGCTAGGAAAAACTTTTAAAAAAAAAAATAAAAGAAAATTTATTGTGAAAGCAAACAAAATTTCCAATTATAAGATTCTCTTTCAGTGCCCTTTGTTGGAAGTTCAGTGTATAGAGATTGAAGACTGAGAAAGACTGCTGATAGAATACATATTGTGCACCTTTTGATAACAAAATTGACAATGATGTTCATAATATGGGACCAAATTATCAACCAACATATGCAAGGTACTTTTCCCCTTAATTTAAAAATATTTGAAATAACATATTTCTAGGGAAAAGTTAATATCAAATCAAAAATTACGAATCAATTTCACATGCCACCAAATTAACTGAGATAGATTGTTGATGACATATCAATTTAATTACATATTCAAGGGTTTTCAAAGTTCTTAATCAACCAAACCCAACGTGTATAGATATATTATTCCATTGTCTTGTGGTCACCACTCGCCACTCTTGACTAAATACAACTAATTACAAGGACTTTGTCAAAATCAAGTTTAATTATTTTAATACAAGAAATAATATCTTTCAAAAAAAGAAGAAGAAGATCCAAGCAAATTATGCCCAATTCGAGTAATTACCTTGTGTGGTGGAAAAGGAAGATAAAAATTGTTGGCAGTCAAAAGGGCATTTGATAAAGTGAATCAAAAAGAAAATGTTACACATTGAAATATTACAGAAACATTTTGGTTGGTGCTGCGTTTGATTATTAAAAGCTGGGCACTTTCTGTACTTACCATTCTTCCAATATATTTAGGGGGTGACCACATATTTAGAATTAATTTCAAAGCAACCACTTGCACGTATTGTATGTACCCAAAAAAAATTATGAGTAATAATAACAAGCAGATGAATAAAACAAAAGCAAAAGAAACTTAAAGCAACCCCTTTCTGTGTTTACATGCATCTTCATCCTTATCTTTACGCTTTGATAATTTGTTAAGTAGAAGAAGACAATTGGGGTATCTTTAGGCTACATTTCGACTTGATTAATTATTTAATTAGACTAATGAAAAATAGTTTTATTATTGTCAATAGAACAAATATAAACAATATTTTTGTTCTGTACATTTCCTATTTTATTTATGTACGCAATTATGCAGGAACTTATAATGTAGTTTGTTATTGATAGACAAAAAAGTTCTATCCAAAAATAGCTCATAGCTAAAGTGGGATATAATTATTACTTGATACACTAAGAAAACACCAATCAAATTAAAAAAAGGGTTAAATATCACTTTATGTTCGAACTTAATTCCATTATTAATTGTATGCCTTGATTTCTCCCCTTTTTGAGTCACTCATAAACTATCTTGTGGCTATTTATTTATTTCTTTATTATTTTTAGGTGGAGGTGTCGGTGTCGGTGTCGGTGTTATAAGGCATCTGCACTTTGTATTGAATGGTGGAAGGGATCATTTTCAACCTCAGAAATTAGAAAAAAAAAAAAATATATATATATATATATATATATATAATAGGTCATACAAATTATTAATAAGGTAAATTCTGAGTTGTTAAGCACTTTAATTTGTCACTTAAACAACTTTTGAAGGAGAGGGGGTTAAAGGGGACTGACCCTTGGAAGTTGTGATTCCATTTGTTGTCTCCAAAAATCTACCCTTATTCAATATGGAGGGAAAAAATGGTGGGACCAAAAGATATAAATATTACAAAAATAAAATAATAACTTAATTATACCAATGGAATTTATATTAATCATGATATCTTGATTTCCCTCTATATTATCATCATGTTATGTAAATTACTAGCAATGCATGGAAAAAAAATATAGAGAGAGAGGAGAAAAGAAGACCATTGTCTTGAAACCAAGGCAATTCACTCCAAACTGAAGTTACAAGTTAAATTTGATCCAACCATAATTAAGTATAGTGAGCAAGCATAATGCAGCAGAAGTTCGTGCTAAGGACCATAAATTTGAAAAGTATAATATATTAGAATTAAAAGACACTGAATGTGGGTGCATATAAATAATTTAATATTATTTTGAAAATATAAATTTATTTCATTCGTAGAATTCATAAAAAAATAGAGAAAGAAATACATTTAAAAAATAACGGACTGCAATAACATTGACACAGGTGAATGAAATAAACAAAATTTCTGAAGGCGGATGAGAAAATGTATAAAGAAAAAATAAGAGTATTTTACTAACTGAATATAAAGAAACTGAAGCTAAACCTTTAGCCTTGTGTTGAATAGCATAAATGAATAAAATAATCACAAGCAAGAAAGCAAGTACAAATTAAAACAACAAACTTATAGTACATAATAATGATGATTAGCTTTTAGAGAATAAACATGTTAGTATATGTGTAAGATAAATATAATTGTATATTAATAGATGCAGTGATTAAATTTTATTAGTTTTGATGTGTCAGGCGATTGAAAGTTATTTTTTATATGTGTGTTTTTAGGAAAAACATGATGAAATTTTTTAAAACAAATATAGAGTATAAATATATTTTTTTTTTGTGTAGTAAAATTGTATATGACTATGCCAATGCTATGTGTTTATGGGTTGATATTATTTTACACAACCTCAAATTGGCTTACATAGACACTTATGTGGCGGATGATATGACAGAACAGATGCTATGGAAATTCTATGATATATGACAATCAACTGCACAACATGTGCAATATCACAGCTCACCTTATTTAGATTGTCATCCATGGATGGATCCCCATATAGCAAATTTGCAAAGATTTTTCAAATTTTGAAGTTGATTTGCTAAAGATTTTTAAGTTTAAATTACATTAAATTTATTATCTCACTTAATGAACGTATGCAATTTGACTGTTCTAATCTAATAACATTAGGATGAATCTTGATTGTTTTGGATAAAAGGAAGTGAAGATTTTGACTCCGTGATAGCATGTGTTCTCCTATAAAAAGTTACAAAACTAGATTTTATGAAGATATTCTTGTAGATTGTTTCTACTACGAAGAGCTATAAATATGGATGATACGGACGTGCAGGGGAGATGTGGATTGAGTAGAATGTACCAAAAGAGTCGGAGAGAATTACTTTTGTGAAACATTATTGAGCAAAACAACCTTTTAGTAGATACATTGAGAAATAATTTATCCATAAAACGCCATCTAAATTATTTTGATTGTTCTTTCACGTGCTCGAGAGAGGAGACTCTCGATCAATATTTAGAAGTTAAAGTCAAGTGGAAGTTTTGACACCTCTCGATCAATATTAGAAGTTAAAGTCAAGTGGAAGTTTTGACTAAGACGAAGGCAAGAGGATTTTGTTGATTAGGAGAGTTAGATAGTAAATGTGCGAGATCAAACAAATTATAATTAGATGGCCATAATTTATGGTACGTGGGTATAACTTTATACTTTGCAAACACTTTGGTACAGTGGAAATATTTTGGGCATGACTTTCATAGGAAATAGATCTCTGAATTTTATAAAGAACTTGTGGTATCCCTATTTTTACTTTTTTGCTACATGTTATATTTTATGTTCAAACATTTTTTGCAACATTAACCTGTCAGCCTATTACAAAAATTTCAATGGCCTAACACTGTCTCTGTTTTACACCGATTGGGAAAAGTCCATGATTGACTTGTAAAACAAATTAATCTTCTTCCTTAATAATCGATTTTTCAGAAACTAATAAGACTCGCGACAATAGGGGTATTATGATGGCGCTCGTGTGAAGAAGACAAGTGACTAGACAGTGCACACGTGAGTATTGATGAGTAAAATAGGAGGATCTGTATAAAGAGAAGATCTTCATCCTTAGTAAAGTTAATAATAAAGTAGTAATAGTGCATACTTAATGAGTATGGAAAAGTTTTTAAAAAAAATCATTTATTGATATAAAAATTTTTGTCATGATTTTTTTTTTTTTGTTTAAATACAAATACAAAAATTACACTTTAGTTAACATTAAATTGTAATCCTATTGTACGCATGTGCACGTGTGTAACAACAATGAATAGCCTTATTATTTTTATAATTAAAAATAAATCAGCATGATATCAAAAAAATAAAAATAAAAATATTGCTGTTAGATAATTAGTTGAGATAATAAATGCATAAATAATATAATAATAAAAGACCAAATGTAGTCATTAGAGGGGTAGATTAGTTAAGAAGGGTATTTTAGAAAAATTATTGAAAGACTAATAGAGGATTTTTGCAATAATATAATATAGTATAGATAAATCACATAAGTAGATAAAATGTAACAACAAAATATTTTTAAAACAAAATAAAATTTAAAATAAAATTATCATAAAAATAAAAAATAAATCTTAAATAAATGATATATTAAACGCACATATTATAGAAACAAATATATTGAATATAATTTTTACATTTAAGAATATTTTTAAAAACAATTAACTAATTTTAATATCGTTGAATATGAGATTTGCATGTTAAAATTATCAGCTTTAATTTCAAATGAACATGAATGCATGAAATCGCAAATAGACAAAAAAAAAAGGGGTAGATTGCTTTTGAAATAAATTAGTTTATTTAGAAAAATTCTCATAATCATTAACATAATGTGTCATACAGCTAGCAGTTAAATTACTCGTATTTATTAATAATTTTTCCAAATCAAGTACCAATTTTAGGACTTAGTGAGTGCTTTTCAAATATTGTTATTGAAACGCAACCCTATTCTCAAATAAAAGCATTAATTAACAAGACGAACTATCGTAATTAGTGAACTTAAAAAATAATTTATGCATTTTTTAATATAACATTTTCTAAAATTAGACTGATGATTACACTTAAGAATAGATTAAATTACTGTATTGATTAATTATTTCAAATTTTAAAAATTAAAGGGCAAGATATTCATAATATTCAACTTGGGAGGCTTGAAAGCTCATTTCCATGTAAAAGAAGCCGTGCTGCAATGTTTGCAATCGAATTAGCAATATTTTCTAAATGAATATAACTTGTATCAAAATAATTAGCCTATCTACTTTTTCTCTATCAAATATATTATTCAGGAGATAAAATAAAATTCAATTGATTAACAGTCATGAGTTATAATCAAATCCCAAGAGAACAAAATTATTCATGTGTTAACTAAAAACACTAATCTTTGTTAATTGAATTTTTTTTTTTATGTACTTTCATTGAGTGTATCTGATGCTATAAAGAGATATTTCAATTAATAAAAATTATTTATGTTTTTCTTTAAAAAAGAAGGGAGAAAAAGAAAGGACGTTTCCTAATGCTTCTGCACAAAAGAGTGCTCGAAGATTGCCTTATAAATAAGAAGAGATCTTTTATATCTTCAAGTTTCATAATCTTGAAAATCATACTGATGAATTCACATATAAAAGACGTCATATCAATTATCATTATGATTAATTATTTGGATTTTAGATATCAAAATTTCCTAATTGCACTTTTGCTAGTTGTATATTTACATACAGACACACACGGCCGGAAAAGAAAGAAAAAATAATAAATTTCAGAAAAAAATGATAAATTTCATATCATAATTTCAATATTATATTTAAATAATATTTTATATATAAATTATTATGTCAATTATATGAACATTGAATAGCGAGTAAACTCGGAATGATTTGAACATAAGGATGATTTTTGTTCCATATTTTGTGAAATTTGAGAAATAAATATTATGTGTTATTAAACGGTATTAATAATTTTGATATGAATAAATTTGATTTTGAGCTATGTGTCATCAACTTATTTTTCGACAAGTTCATGTGGTCTTAACACTTTTTTAACCTTTTCTCACAAATTATTAAATTAGCCCGTCACTCGTTTAATGCGAATGTGTGTATAGAAGTAGTAAATTATAAAACTTAAAAAATTTCACAAAAAAACAGGTTTCTAGAAAAAAATCTTTATTACTTGAACACTTTTTGAACATCATTTGGTCGATTATCAATGAGATTACATCATTTTATATTAGCATTTTTTAAAAAAATTGATGGTGAAGATCAAAATAATCAACGACATATTTAATTTAGGCTATCTGGAACATTTGATTTTTTAGATTTTCTATGGGACTTTCTTGATAATCAAGGCATTCTTACATACTTTTGCATAATTTCTACACACTCGAGTAACGTAATAATATGTTCTTTTGGTAGCCTAATTTCAAGTGACACAGCTACATGAATTGAAAGGATGGTTATGGTTTTATATAGAATTGACAACCACATCGTATCAAAACCAGACTAGAATCTAAACTAAAAATGTGGCAATGGAATTGTAGAGAATGGTAGGTAGAAGTTTCGATTTGGGTTCTAACTATAAAAATAAATATACAAATAAATAAAAGAAAGAAAATGGTCAAAGTCCAAAGTTGTCTTTTGTTTTTATGTAGTTTTTCAAATTTTAATTATGTTTTTTACACCAAACCCCTTTTGCTTTTTTTTTTTTTTTTTTTTTATCTCTAACACTATTAATTTCTTAATTTTAGGTTTGACTATTTTATTAATTCATCCAAAATTCATAACTTCAAGTATTAGCTTCTTATTTACAGAGTTTTCCATTTTTATTTATTTATTTTATCAAAATGCGAAGTTTTGATGGTGATAACTCGTCTTCAACGTCCACAAGTGAAGACAAAAATTATTTATTACAATTTGTCCTAATGAAAATTTCAGCATTGGTGGTGTTGATACTCCAACTCATTTAATATAATTTTTTTTATCAAATTTGTATCACTTATTCCTTGCTTTACAAAACAATATTTAAATCCAAATAAGATCTTTTTCCTATATTTATTTTTTCACATTTTTAAAATTTTTATATATATTGTCACAATAGTTCTAAATTAAAACTTTGAATATCATGATGGCAATGTTTGCTTTCTTATTCTCCACTGCTCATTCTCCACTCAAAATTTTACAAAGCATGCATATTACTTTTTAAATTTTATTCAAATTTAAATTTAAATTTTTTCTTCTTTTATCTTTTATAACTACCTAATAAATTTTCAATCTTTACATAAGTTTTCACTCAAATTCAACACTTATTTTCAAAATTTTCTTACTCACATTCGTTTTATTATTTTATAAATGTATATATTATTACACAATTCAATCACTATTACATATTATATATATATATATATAAATATATAACTTTCCTACCAATCTAAATTTTATAAACTAAATACAATTTTCATTTTTATTCAAATTTTCGCCCCCATCTTAACTAAGAAACAAACATAGCGGATGGATTTTCCAAACTCTGATATTTGTCATTCATCAATATAATTTTTGAGGGAATTTCCAACGCAATCTAACAACGTCAATGATTGCCATTCATCGACAGATTCTCTACGGGACTATGGACTGATGCACAATGTAGAAGAAACTAACTTGTGACGGGGCATAGTAACCTTGTTGGAAAATAATTTTTCAATGTGAGGTAACTTAATTAATAATTATTAATTAATATTTTTTCAATTTTTAGCTCGTGGCACAACGTATAATTTTTCAACGTGAGGTAACTTAAGTAATAATTTTTTAATTTTTTCTTCTTTTATCCTTTATAATTCAATTATAAATAGGTACAGTAATTAAAAAATTATTAATTAATTATAAAAAATAAAAGAAGAAAAAAATTAAATTTAAATTTACATAATTTTTGTATGGTGAAAATATTTGATTTTTAATATTTTCATAATCGGTGACGCGTATGTTCTAAGGTACGGCATTAATTAAACCATATCTAATAAATTATCAGATTTTCTTATAATAACTTCACAAAGTTAGCCGGCTCGCTATTGGACGTTATTACGGGGACCTTTTTCTCAAGTCAATTTGTTGATTATAATTTTATTAAATAAAAAGTATATCACCTACAAGTTTCACGCAATGAACAACCACAGAATAATTATGCCGTGTTTTGCGGCTCTTTTCGACTCAATAATATCATATATTTCAAATATTTTCATAATTTAAATATAATATTTTCTCTCTTAATTACACGAAAATATTCACAAATTTGAGTTATTGTTTTTATTCAAAATTAAATCATTTCCAGTATCTATATGTTTGTACTCACTGTGTGTATTTATATACCATTAAAACTATAATTATTTTATATACTATTATTTTATTGAGTTATTATATAATATTATACATTAACCCAAAGAAACAATTGATTATTTTTGCACATAAACTTCTGTGCAGAAAAACCACACTGTTGTTAACCTAAAAGTTATCTCAATGTAACTATAAGAATTATTAATATACACTTGCTATATGTTAACAATATGCGAGAATTTAGTTACCCAATATATAATTATTAAATTATTATTAATTCTTTATCCTACAAATTATGTACAATACTATACCTTTATATATATATATATATATATATATAATTATACACATGTCAAATTATATCACAAGTTATATAAAAAGGATCACGCACACGCCTGCCTACTCGCAGGTTGTTGAATTTTCGAAGGATGTGTTTGTTTGATTTTTTTTATAAATTGTTAATTATTACTTAAAAATATTAACAATTAAATATTTTTTCATACAAATTTTATTAAAATTTAAATTTAATTTTTTTATTTTTTTATAATTAACTAATAATTTTTCAATCTTTATACTTATTTACAATCAAATCAATTCTTATTTCTATAATTTTTAAGTCACGTTTATTTTTTATTACTTTATAAACTTTAATTCTATTACATAATTTCATTATTATTATTATTAATTAAATATATGTAAAAATAGTTTTACCATCTACTCAACTCTTATAAATTAATATTAATTTTCATCTTATTAATAATTTTTTTCCCATTCTAATTAGAGAACAAAATGCCTGCCGGTGTTTCCCTAATTTGAGTGACTATTCACGACCTTTTCCGTGTCGCACTACACGAGCTTCGCAACTTCGGTTACTCTTCACGTGACAACGGCGCGCGTGAGTTCCGCGGGCCAGTGGCGGTTTTACCCCGAAATCCCCACCGTCTATTCGTCCTCAAATTCCTCAAAAACACCTAAAGAGTCTCCACATCCAACGGTTGAAAACAATGACAGCTCTTCTCTGTCGACTGCCGTAAAAGCAAATTTTTCGAATTTAGAAATAAAAACCAGCACTGAGATCAGTCACGCCCAGTTGGAAATTGGAATCCTCTACTCATGTTTTGCCCTTTCCCTTCCTCTGAAAAATCCTTTCCTTTCGCTCTCTCAATCTTCTCGCATCTCCCTCACTCTCCCCCTTAAAATTACAACAACAATCAATCCAATACCTTAATCGAAAACCCTTCTGGGAAAAAAATGTCTTCCGGGTTTTCCGGTGGTGGGCCGGACTTCTTCACCGCCGGCGGGAGATCCACGAGCATAAACACTAGTCACAATACCAACCTTAACCCACAACGGCAATTCTCTCTGCGATCGCCGCTTTCCAGGATTCTTCCCGGTCCGGGCGTCCAGATCCGGGGACCCGACGTGATCGGGAAGAGATCACTCGCGGAGTTTCAGCAGCAGCAGCAGCTGAATGAACAAGGATTAGGGTTTTATCTCCGGAACGTGAAGTCGAGGCTGAATTACCAGCATGCATCTCCTGTATCCCCCCTGCCTCTCGTAGATTTGTCTCCAGTTCCCTCCCTTCCGCCGGAAAAGCATTCTGTTCCTTCTCCTGCGGATTCTATAAACCCGCGGTACGGATTTCCGGTTCTTCAGCAAAACCGGCTACAGCCTTCGACTCTTTGGAACAGAGTTGTTAAGAATGTGTCTACTGGTGTTTTCTCACCAAACATGGCTGGTAATGCGGATACGAATCATTCGGGTCCGGGTTCGGAGGTTTTGGTGCAGGAATCTGAGAAGAAAATGATGAATCATCGGTTACAGGAACTGGAAAAGGCGCTGTTAGGTGATGAAGAGGAAGAAGCGGTTTCTATTGTCACCAACAGCGAGTGGTCCGAGACGATCCAGAATCTAATTGGCCCGACCGAAAAGCCCATTTCTCCATCTCCGACTTCTTCTTCTTCGTCCTGTTCGTCTACCTCAGCTTCTCCTCCAATTCCCTGCAGTAAACAATCCTTGATAGATGCAGCCGTTGCTATTTCCGAAGGAAAATTAGAAGTTGCCGCGGAAATCCTCACGCGCCTCCAGCTGGTTGCCAACCCGAGGGGCACTTCAGAGCAGAGGCTCACGGCTCACATCGTGACAGCTCTCACGTCGCGCGTGAACTCCTTGGAGCATCCCTTGTATGTCTCCGAGCTATGCGGCAAGGAACACACGCTTTCAATCGAAAAGTTGTACGACCGTTCGCCGTGTTTTAAGCTAGGTTTCATGGCCGCCAATCTGGCCATCCTCGAGGCGACCTCCGAGCAGGGTTTCCAGAAGATTCATGTCTTGGATTTTGATATTGGTGGAGGCAAACAGTACCTCCATTTGCTCCACGCGCTGGGAGGCAGTAAGTCAGTGGACAAACAGTCCGTCGCATTAAAGATCACCACGTTCTCGGACTTCTTCTCCGGCGGTGAAGAGAAACTCAAGCTTGTTGAGGAACGACTCGGAGCATCGGCCAACGAACTAGGCGTTAGTTTCAATTTCTCAGTGAAGAGATTAAACATCTGCAATTTGAGCCGCGAGAAATTGGGAGTTGATCCCGACGAAGCCCTAGCCGTGAACTTCGCGTTCAAATTGCACAGACTGCCGGACGAGAGCGTGACGACGGAGAATCTGAGAGATGAACTACTCCGCTGCGTCAAGCGCCTCTCTCCGAAGGTGGTTACGGTGGTGGAGCAAGAAATGAACGCCAACACGGCTCCTCTGACGGTGCGGGTGCGAGAAACCTGCGAGCACTACGGTGCACTGTTTGAATCCCTGGAGGCGACGGTGTCGAGGGAGGATCCCGACAGGATCAGGATCGAGGAGGCGCTAGGTCGGAAAATTGGCAACTCCGTCGCTTGCGAGGGCAAGGATCGCGTGGAAAGGTGCGAGGTGTTCGGCAAGTGGCGGGCGCGAATGAGCATGGCCGGGTTTCAGCCACTTCCCGTGAGTCAACCGATCGCCGGATATCTCCGGGCGAAGCTAAACTATGGGACACGTGTCAACTCGGGATTTACCATCAACCAGCATTCTGGCAATATATGCTTCGGCTGGATGAGTCGAATCCTGATCGTCGCATCTGCTTGGTGTTGATCACACGCTTCTCCGGCGTTTGGGAAAAGTGTTGATTAATTAATTAAGTAGAAATATAATTTCATTTGCATAATTATTTGTATTATCGTCTTTGTCGGAGAAGGAAAATGAAAACCCACGAAAAGGTGAAAAAAAATCAATGAAAGCCAGTGTGTATTTTTTTATTACTCAAAATCCTTTTTCCTCATTTTCATTCCATTTTTCTTACTCTTTATTGAATGGTTGAACAGAGTTGTTATGGAATTTAATATTCCTTGAATGGTCAAGTTTGAGTGCGAGGCAACTGGTTGGACTATTTGAAGTCTCTGTTAAATGGTGGCAAGCATATATATAAGAGAAAATATGGAAAAATGTTTGAAAGTGAAGGGAAATTCGAAAAGAAAACAAAATACAACTATATTTAAAAGAATTGAAAGGCTTTGTTTGTTTCTTCATTTAATACTATTTTCACCATCCTCAGATTTTTATCAATTCAAACATTTATATCACAAAATTTTTTTTCAAAATTTTCACTCTGGTGTATATATATGTGTGTGTGTGTAATTACTACAAATTTTTCACTCTGGTATATATGTGTGTGTGTGTGTGTATAATTACTATTCAATCAGTGCACTAATTCCAAATTAAATCAACACTTATATACTTATATTTATATTTTTTTAAAATTAAATCAACACCAGTATAGATATACTTATATTTTTTATATATTTATAATTAATAAACATATATACTGTTACATTGTTTAAACATTATTATGTTATATATATACTTCTAAAAATATTCATATTTAATTATTTTTAAAAATTTCACTTCTCTTATATCTTATTATCGAACGTAATTTTCACAACTATTGAAATTTCACTTACTTTGAATCTCACCCAGATCAACAACCAAACATGACTAAAAAAAAAAAGTGTTGTCCAAACGAATTTCAGTCACATCTATGAAACAATTATTATTATTATTATTAATAAATATAAAAACAAACAAAAAGGGACCATGGGAGCACTACCAGCGATCATTTCTTGTGTGGGGAAATAAAAATACGGCAAGTGCTGATTTGTTTGGATTGCTTAGCTCCGAAACTCAAGAGCGTGTGAAATGAAGGGCTCCACTTATTTGGATTCTTCCCCTTTGGCGGGGTGGGTTGGGGTAGTTCTGGTTGGTGGTACACGTGTTTTATAATCGTTGGCTGTGGTGGTGACCACATTCCCTGACTTTCTACTTGAGAATTCTTGTGTGTAATTCTCTTTTTGACATGCATCGAATTGAGATGTTAATGAACTGGCCTCGAGTAGCAACTCAACCTTGATGATTCTTTAAATTTTATTTGTCAAAATCTTGTAAATTTTAAAATTAAATTAGAATTTGAGTTAATAGTAAAACTGAATTTAAAAAATTATTTAATTTTAAATTTTAATTTAATTTAATTTTAAAATATTGTTGAAGTAATCAAATTTTAGTGGTATGCTGCTTTATTAACACACACCCGTGTCGAAGTGGAGAAAAATAAAAGGACAATTAGGGAAGGTACAGCCGTCACATGCGCGTGGGGGAGAGATTTTGGTTGTGGTTTCGGTTTTAACGTTGTCCCCAAACATGTTACTTTAATATTCAACTTAGTTGATTACAAGATAAAAACGATAACAATAACAAGAAGCACACGCAAAATTTTTGTAATTTAAATAAAAGATTATTAAAACTAAAAGTATAAAGAATATTCAAACTAAAAAATAAAAAGAATTTGAATAGAGAAAACATTGGGTTTTTTTACTATTTGTACTAATTTTTTAATCTCAATTTTCAAAAGTCTCAATTTTAAAATGGTTGATAAATTTGACCTAATTTAATTTCGTGATTTCAACTTACAAAATTAGAAAAATAAAAATAAAAAAAAGTGCATTAATTTTGTGAGCTTAAATCACGGCATTCCTCTAGTACCTTGTCTGTTTAGATTGAATTTTTTCATTATTTATCTTAAATTTTTATTCTTTTTTTTAAAATATCATTATTTTGAAATTATTTATCAAACCAAATATTTAAAAATAGATAAAAAAAATATAATTATTAAGTAACAAAAAATATACAAACAAACATAATATTAGGTAAAATATATTTATATCAAACATTGTATAAATATATTAAACAAAAAATGACGAAATTAATTGCATATGAAACATCTTTATAATCATATGGTAATTAATTTTATTTTTCTCAATAATTTTAATTTTTATATCAAACATTCAAATTATAAAAATTAAAATTTATCAATTTATTATTTACAATTATTATGTTTTAATTGAATAATTGACAAAAAAATTATGTAATAATTTTAATTAAATTTATCTAATATAAATATTTACATATCTATAATAAATTATATTTTTTATTACATAACAAATTATGTTTGTCCCAGACAAACTGAGAATAGAGGAGATGTAATTTTTTTCATTTATCAATTGCATGATTTCAAATTATAAAAATCCAATTCCGTGATTTGAAATCACAAAATGGGGTTAATTTTATAAATAATTTAAAATATGGACATTAAAAAAAAAAGTTAAATAGTAAAAAACCCGAAAACATTTAAGGGAAATATAAAAAAATTAATAAGTTCAAAGAAAAAAAGGTAGAAAAATAAAATCAAAGACATGTGTAAAAAATATTACTTTCATAATAATATAGCATAAATATAGATTAAAGGTACAATGAATTAATAAAATAAGAAAATGAGGGAAGTTTAAGAAATTTGAAAAGAGAAATTTGGAAAGAAGAAAAGATAATGCGTTAAGAGAAGAGAGAAAAGAGAAGAAGATAGAAATAAATAAAAATAATTAAAGATAGTTGTTTGGTTTTATAATGTGCAATTAAAAAGCATTACTTGGGTAATAATATAAATATATATAGTATAAACAAGAAGCAATGGCGTAATTAGCCCAAAAATTTTAATAATAAAGAATATATAACAATAGAAAGAATCCAATTAGATTGGACAGGATGTCTATCTTTAAAAATTGATTTGAAAATTCACTGAAAACTAATTTTGTATGAAAGTGATGATAGTTTTGACGTGAGAAATGGTTGGTATAGTTGTTTTTAATATTGACATGGTATAGTAGTAGAATAAAATATTATTAGAGGTGTGGATGTCATTTAATGGGTGGAGAAAATTGTTGTTTTATTTACAATTATTATTTTTCTTTATATATTCAAAATTGATGGTTATGTTTGTTTTGATTATTAGGTGTGTATTCAGAAGTATATTTTTATTGAAAATTATGTAAATGTAAGAAATAGAAAGAGATAAAATTTAAAAAGTATAATGATTGAATTGTATATTTTTTTGAATGCGAAGCAAACCAAAAATAATCATTATTATCTATCTACACTATATCTATACTACTATATATTGTGTGAATCCTTTATAATAACTATCATGGTCATTTAATTAATTTTCTAAATTAACCTTATAGCTTGTAATCAATTTCTGCACTATCAACCCATGATAGTAATTTTCTTCAATTATACCAACAACCGATTTAAAAAACACTTCCTGTAACTTCTCCACAACTTTCGCCAATATTGCTAGCAATCCATCGAGATTATGAACTGTTGTTTCAAATGTTGGTATGAAAATTTTTATTGAATTCTTTCCACTATATTTTTTTTTTATGGTTTCTCGTTTTATTTTTATATGTTACATTTTATTTTATTTTTTCATTCTCTCCCATTTTATATAGATTATCTTTTCTAACTCTAATTTTGGTATCTTATTTTTATTACTTAATTTTTTTAAAACCTATATCATTAAGTTCTACAGTCATTAATAAAAGATTATGCAGACAAGAAATATGTAATTTTTACTAAATTTTAAAATAATATATATAAGTATGTAATATATTCTAAAATGTTTAATAAAAATAAAACTTAATGCGTAAAAAAAAAATCATATTTTAAATTAGAATGCACATAGAGTATGCGTGAATGGCTAGTATTGAAGATATGGGGCACTATTTTGACACACAACGTTAAATTATGATAATGAACTTACAATTTTAAATATTTTATTTTACTCTTTTCTCATCATTTCCATTCGTTTTTTTTTTTTTTTATAGTTTTTAGATAATTATGCACACACATTAAGTGTGATTCTAATTACTAGATATTAATATTGTTGCGAGGAGTTAAAGCTATGTTTGGATGGAAATTATTCAATTTTTTCATTGATCAAAATTCATATTTCTAAACATATTACCCTTTAAATTAACTATGTTTTATCTTTTTTCTTTCCTTCTGTCTAACAAAATCTGCACCCAAACATAGCCTGAGAAATTGTAAATACAGGCAGAAAGAGGGAAGGGTAGGTGACTAAGTCATAGAAAGTGGGCTATCCCATGGAGTAATGCAAATTGTGAGCCAAAAAAATTTGGCAAATATTTTCTCAAAACATGGGTAATGCGTGTAATTCCATGAAAAAGCTGTGCCAGACATTGACTATGGAGACGATTAGTCATTCAATCGCAACCTTAGGCTTCGTTTGAATATCTATCAATGCACTTAAACATATTACTTACCGAAGAAACTTTTTTAGTATCTTTTTATGTCTTACTTTTACAATACTTATCTATGAACTTTTTATTTTCAACAAATATGCACATCAAAGCATACCCCTAATGATTAGATTTAAGCATTGTTGGCTTAATTATTTACAGTTCTCATTATTTACGTGAATCATCCTGTAAGTCCTTGCCTTTTCCAATACAAACTTTAGTACTTTTGGTGTATATTAGTTAGATTATGTTTACTTTGAAATATAAAGTATGATGTACTATTCTATTCTATTTATTTATTTAAATGTTCTTTTTTAATTGATCGAATCCCACAATATAATAAACACTAGATATAAAATTACAAAGTTATAAAATAAGTAACTTTACGTGAAAGTTATTGTGAAATAAACTATTAAGACTTTTTACCGTATCATTCCAAAGATTACGTATGTTGACCATCTATTGCTGTTTGAATTATCCACATGGTTTATTAAACATAAATTTCAAGGATTATTTGATCAATTCAAATTTTCTCGTCCTTCAAAATAACTTTATGAATTACATGTCCGTTTAAAGAAGTGAAGACGGGCTTAATTTACTATTATTTTATTTTAAATAAAATATGATGCTCCGCAGCCAGATAATATAAATTACTGAACTCATTAGCCATTGTACCACCAAATAACAATTTATTAGTATATATTAACATTGCAGGTAATGCTGTTAATTTCTACTCAAGCATATTGGTACGTTTCAAAATGCAGTAATGCAAAGAAAAATAAATGCAAAGTTTATTTTTGTGTGTGTATCTTTTTTAGAACAACGGCTAGATGAGTATTCACTTGTCATATTTGAAATTCAAATGGATAAAGTACAATACAAATTATACGATTTAATATGATATAACTTGACTGCAATGCAATAATACATAAATTTAGTGAAACTGAACACAAGACGCCATTTTTGTATAGCTTTTTAAGCATGTAAAAATAAATGCATTGGCATTTAGATCAAGAAATTGGCTGATAGTAATTCTGTTGTATATTCTATATAATAATTTAAGCTTGTCAACTACCTTACCAAACCAAAGACTTCTTTTAGGAAAGTTTCCACTGAAACCAATAATTCTCATGAAGCATGCAGTTTAACATTGTGTTCAAGACTTGCCATCTCATACAGTGGTGAAATAATTGAAGATTTATAATATTGAACAAGTAATAAATATACACATGTAGGGAAGTAGCAACATGCATTATATTAATGACATTTATTCTTGAATGTTCAAATAAATGCTTTATGGATGTTTTCATATACTGCTGTCACTCTTCTGTCACTGCTCCTTATTTCTTTATTGACATTAAATCAAGTGGATAGGAAGTAAAATCAACAGCCAATTATCAATATTGAAAATGTCAAAATTCTGTGCATATAATGGAATATGAAAGAGTTTATTATTATTATTATTATTTTCAACTGTTCAACTATATCCATTTTCAACTCTTGCTAAGTTGTCTTGGTGGTGATTTTTTTTTCCTTGATCTTGGTATTGGCAAATTAAATATATTGTTAAGATATCATAGATTAATTAATTAATGTAGTATTAATGTTATCTCCCACACCGCCATGCATATAAGTGAGAATCAAATCCAAAATATCTTACTAATAGTGAGGCCCTGAGTTATTATTCTTATCATTTGTGTGTTTGCAAATCAAATAACAAAATGATGAAAGGTATGGTGTCATCAAATAGTGAATTCATTTGTGACCACTTGCAATTTGCAACTAGGGATGTGTGTGTTTACACACAACATGTAAATGATAGGAGTCGATGACCCACTAGGGGTCTCTAAAGTCTTGGCTAAGGTGACTCAACCCACAATCATTCTTGCAACCAAGCTAATTTCCAACCCAAATTTTGTACACATCCCTTTGTTTGAGGATTTCCCCAAATCCCAAAGCACCATAATTGACAAATTTGCATTGTATTAGCTTACACGCATCCAAGTCCCATGTTTTTTAATAGTCATATTTGTTGTACCTTACAAATGAAAAAGATTGAAACACTTTTAGAAACTTTTAATGTATTTGGTTGGAAAAACTCAAATATGATTTTATTGGGAACTTTTACACCGTTTTGTAATTCAAAGTCCGCTTGATCATTTCAATCAATTTCCATTATTTGCACTTGTCAAATCAAGAAACAAATTTTTTTTTTTCCCATTTATTTGACATATAAACAAACGTCTCAAGATAACATGCAACTCTCTTACAATTTATAGAGATAAATAAGAACTAGTAAAAGTTGCACACACTGTTTGTGTGTAATTTTATTTATAAATTATAAAATTATTTTATTTCAAATAATACAAATGAAATTATTTAAACATTAAATGTATAAAAGTATCAAAACAATTTACAAGGAGAGGCAATTTGAGAGAGAGAGAAAAAATTAAAATGGTAGGTTGAAAGAAAAGATACAAAGAAAATGATAGAAGAAATGAAAGAATTAAATTAAGGTAATTATGTAATTTTACAATATACAACAAAAAATTCCTATTAACTTAATAATATAATATAGACAAAAGAAAACATAAACCAATTGTGAACTCTCAATTCATCTTTTTTGTTTCTCATTTCCCTCTCATATAAGCAACTATGTTTGTTTTTAGATTTACATCTCAAAACACATATTATAATTATTATAATTTTTATTTTATTTTTACATAATTCTCAATAAAAGTATATTTGAAAACACACCTACAGACTAAAATAAACTCATGGTTGCAAGCTATTCAAGTTCAATACAAGAACCTTTCTAATTCTGTAATTTCTAAATTTAGTATACGAAAAAATGATAAAGAAATAAGTGGAAAAAAAAAAAGTGCACATATTCTCTGCCAATCTCCACATCATCTAATCTAACTTTGTTCCTTTAACTAAACTTCTCAGTTGCACCCACACACAATTATGGCTGCCAGACTGAAGACAACCAAAATAAATGCAAACAATGATATTTGGCTTGCAATGATGATGGCAATTGATTTAATGCAGATGTAGGTAGCATGTAGAAAATCTTGAAACAGGAAAGTAGAGGAGAGTAATAACTGTGAAATCAGTGATTTGCAAAAGCAAAAGGGCATGCTGCTACATTCAGTAATTGTCAACAGAAAAAATTAATGAAGGGGATTGAAACATACAAGATTAATAATTGATTGTGGGAGAATGAAGGCATAGCTGGGTATTAATGGGCAAACTGAATGATCTGCTAAGCAATGTGACTCTGATATTTATTGTGAACTGTTAATGTGGCAATTTCCCATTCCACAATTTTTGCAAACCTAGCTGGACATGTATGTATATTCACATTTTTTCCCCCTCATTACAAAGTTGGGTAGTGTAGGGTAATATCCAATTAATTGACCGTCGGTCGCATTAGAAAAAAATAAAAATAATTGAGTCATGGTTTTATCTAATGGTTAGGTTGGTTTGACGTGTAATATGAGAAATTTGCATGCCGTGTAGCTTTTGTTGGGTACATGTCATGATTCACGAAATGAAAACAAATGAAGCAACAGAAATTTGGAGGTTTGCATTTGGTCTAGATATGAGAAGTTTAGAAATTAACTTAAAAAGGGATGGTGTGAAAAAGTGGGTAGGTATGGTGGAGGATGTGGGGGATAGATAATAAAACGAGGGGTATTATTGTGATTTCGCAAGCGTCACGACGTTTGACAGAGGGACTGACCTCCAGAGTCCACAGTATAAGGGCCCGGGCCCGGGCCCAGGGTTAAAGCCCAAATCCGTTTGATTTTAACATTCCAACAGGCCCAATATCAATCAATGGCGGAAAATTTAGGTATTTGCTGAATACGTGTCTTTCCCTCCATAAGAGGGTAGGAAAAAGACCGTTAGTCTGCCTCACAGACCTCTCACTGGCGTAGCCATTGACTGTAAAGATACAAAGTAAATAGTAAGAAAATTGTTGAAAGGTTCTCGTAGTTTAATTTGAGAAAACTAGCATGAAATTTTGGCGGAAAGTGAGACAAATTCCTCCGGAAAGCGCAATGAATTGTGAGTGATTTCTCCTAATCCCGCTACCCCTTCTTTTCAATTTCCATGAAAAGTTAGGTCATGATGAAAGCGTAGTTGAATATTTATTTATACGTTTTTAAACACAAGAACATACGAGATTTTAGTGTTTGGTGCTTATCTCTTGATGACATTTGAATTTTAAATCATGGGCCAATGGCTGCAGCAGCAGAAAGCAAGGGTTGCGACGGATCAGTGACGGCGGGGGCGGCTTTTAGAGCAAATTGGGGTTTCTCTCTCTGTCTCTGGTTTGACCACGGCTTAGTCCAAAAAGTTAGAAATAGATTAGGTTTGGTTTGGAGGGAAAAACCTAGCGCTGATGGCATGTTGAAAAACTCATTAATCAAAATGTTCCAACACTTACAAAGAGTTTGAGTCAACCAAGAAACTAATAAAGACATAAGTTAGAATCTAAGCAACATAGTCTAAAAATATAGTAATAGATAAGAGAAAATTCTAATGGAATGATAGATTACTATTCTAATTCTAATTCTTCCAACAGGCTTAATAATTGATTAATTGCAATCCTCTCTTTTGAGTAATCCTGCAGTAGCTTGCTTACTGTGCTGAGTGTGTTCAAAGTTTGAGGGTTATAGGGATAGTCACAGGCCTTAGTACCGATTTCATCTTAGTTATTTTAACAAATTCTGACTCAGAAAATGTCGTTTTCTAGCAACATTTTTTTACGCGAGCTCTTATAAATAACTGAAAAAGGCCATAGCTCAAGACGTGGGCAAGAAGCCCTTGGTCAGCCATGTACTGATCATGCTTTCTAAAATATCTGCCGCCCAGCATTTATATAAAAAAGATACATTTACTTCTTCCTTGGGCGTACCTAACGTTGGACGTGCTTAATTCATTTGTAACTGAAGGTGAAAGAAGAAACTAGGGCAACCATTAGACGTTCTTTTCCATATGAACAGCCAGAGGGGACGAAGAATTGCCCCCCTTCCCCCCTCCCCCCCATTTTTTTTTTTAACACCTACACATCCACTTAGAATTTTAACCCAATGCTCATGAATGGTGATATTAGGCTCAAAGCCATTAGAGTATCTCCTTGAGGACAGGGATTAAGAGGTGCTTGATGACTGGCAAGTCCGCAGAAGAGGCAGCAGTGTCACTGGTCAATGCTTCAACATTGCATTGCTTGTCCTCGTCAATGTATTTTCATGGTATATTACTGTTCTAGTGTTAACAGTGCTTATCTTTATGCTATTTTGATGCTCCTTCCCATGATGTATGTGGTTGATGTCCTTCGCTCCTCCTGAGGACATAGGCCATTATTGTTGAATCTTGTAAAATTCATGAGTTTTATTTTTTATTTTTTTTATTTTGTGTGATACATCCTCAATATCTCTAGTTGATATTCTTTAAAATCTACCCCTTTCTTGTATTCATTAAATTTCAATATCTTAAGATGTTTATTGTACATAAGGGAAGCAACAGATAACATAAATTGTAATTTGAGCTCTTATATTGGTCCCGTGAAATAGTTCATGGGCCTCCCCTCAAGCCCTAGTGTCAGTGTGAGGATGCAATATGTTAGGTTAACTATGGTAGAAAATGATCATAGGAAAGATTATTCTAATCTTGATTATCCAATAAAAATGTTTACAAAAAGATGGAAAAAGAATATTTAAATTTGTTGAGAATTTTAAGAAAGCTTTCGAGTTTTGTTATGCATTGCTTCTATGTTGCATTATTACTTAAACAACGTCGTAAAGAAATTTATTTACTCGTCAATTTTGATACATGACTAATTTTAAAATTGTCAGTGTTGAGAAATAAGGCATATTTCACATGGTCCACATAAATTTGTATAATAAACTGAATAGTTTCTGATAATATTTATAAAATGGTAGAGATAAATATAAATATGAAGATGTTGATGTTTAGGGCAGAGATGGGCACTTTCGTCACGTCAGGACATTAACGAGGGCAAAATCGTCACGAAGAGTGGCCGAAATACGTGGTGTGTGAAATCACTGCTTCAGAGCCCAACTCTTCTCTCAGGGAAAAGCCTAAAATTCTCTGCAAATTCTTCACTGAATAAGAAAGAAAACGCCTCAATAATCCACAATTCATCCCCCAGAAGTCAATCTTGGGGGATTTTCTCGGTTCGCATGTCATGATCAAACGGCGGTAATTCACCTTTCATTGATCAAATTACGTTACGGCGGGGCACGGCCCCGCATTTTTTGCCCTTTTTTGGTTCACTCTTGGGGTCATGTTTTTTGCTTATAGAGTGGAACATGGGAGTGAGGAAGCTGGAAGAATTAGAACAGGTGTTTGATAAAGATGTTTGTGGCAGAATTTTTGTGAGTTGGAAGCATTGGGCGGCGGGGCGGGGGGGGGGGGGGGACAAAGAATTACCTGAAATCTTACTTTTTCGTTGGCAGATATTTGATTCCTTACCGTTTGCAGGTATTTGAATTGAATCCATATGCTTTTTTTCGTTTCTTTACGATAGTCTGCAATGGTTTGTATGTTGGTTTTGTGGTATGATCATCATCGTGACAATGAAAGGATATGCGTTTGAATTTTATGACCAGCGCTATATTTATTATGCTGATCATTCGTTTCGTAAGAAGCCCCAAGTTTTTCTTCTTTCCTCGCCATTTTCTCCCAAATCTATTTGAAAACCCTAGTCTCGTCTTTGTCTGATATGAAATTGAAATAACTTACGATCTTGATTATAATGTCTGATTGCAAAATTTCAATCAGTCTGTATCAAGATTGTAAATCAATGCTAATTTTGATCGAATTCCTTTTCGTGTAAGCAAGAAACCTGTTGAATTAGCTTGACTTGCTTTTGTTTTTTGAGAACTTGCATTCCCTTGTTGTGATGGGGCTGGACGCATATTTGAAATGCTATTTTATCTGTATTGAGCTTTTTCAAGTGTTATGCATTATGCTTGTTCTAGGTCCAATAAGCCAATTCTGATGTGAGTTTTGAGAATATTGTTAAATATGATAACAGGGTTGATGTAGCTGAGAATGTTGCTGAAGGATTAAATATTGCTTTCTGATTCTGTTATGAAGGTTTGCGAGCAATTTACTTGCTTGTAGGTGTAGAAGAATATGCAGTCAAATACATGTAATGTTAATCATTTGGATGCGGATGCACTTTTACCACCTCGAAAGCGGCTCTTGGCTGGATTGAAGAGACAGAATTCTGATGTTAATTCCCCTGTGCCATCACCATCAAATCCCAGTAGTGCTGTTAGGGACACTGATGTCTGTGTCAATGTATATACGTTGCAGCTGAGTAACCCCAATCTTTCAAATGAGGAGATTGTTGAAGCTTCTAGAATTGCTGCTATGGAAGCTGCAAAGGCTGCAGAGGCTGCAAGAGCTAATGCTGAAGAGAAGGCTGCAAAAGCTGCAAAGGCAGTAGCTGCTGCCAAGAATGCCTTGGAGCTTGTTGCTGCTCTTTCAGAAGAGACTGTGAACAAAGAAAATTTTCCAAAAAAGAACAAGATGAAGAAGCACATAACTGTTGAAGCATTGTACAATAAAAACAAGGGCACTACTGATTGTAGAACAGATGAAGAATTGGCTCGCAAGTTGCACCGGGTCATCAACAGTTCTCCAAGAATTCTGAAGAACTCATCAGGTTCTGATTCAAAGAATCACAAGCATAAGAGGCTAAGAGGTTCTCCCTTTTCTGGGAGTAGTAGTGCTTGTGTTGGAGTTCCTGTTGGGGAAGTGAATCAACCTTCCTCAGCTAGAAGCAATGGCAAGGGTATAGTAGAAGATGTAGGTGGTGAAGGTCGTATAAATAAAATAGACATGATTATGGTGGATTTGAACACATCAAAGGCTGACAAAGGAGATCAACTGAAGTTGGATGATGGGGATGAATGGGTACCTAGTAAAACTGACAGGCAGAAGTTGGACAAAAGTGAAATGGAGGCACTTCAGTCAAAGGATAAGTTTGCTGAGTCATTGGATAGTTTTGGTAAAAAGAGGGGAAGAATTAAGCAGAAAAAGTTGCCCTTGAGCATTTGTAGTTTCAGGGATCTATCTGGCCCCAAAGAGGAGGCAAAAACTCACGGCATGACGCGGTTGGAAGATAATACCGTCAGAACTGCAGTGGACAATCAGACCTTGTCTTCAACGGGACCTTCTGGTAGTACTTTGATGCCTGTTGAGGGGACATCACTGTGGAAGTGTCAATCCTTCAAGGCACCCCCTTGTGTTAAACAAAATAAAGTTATGCAGTCATAGTGTTGATTGGTTTATTTAAACAACTGGAGGCGATCATTATAGGAGTCTGGAAGTTAGTTCTTACTTCATGGGTTCTTTCACATACGTAAGGCCCTTTCTTGTCTTTCATTTTTCTCCATTATATTTTCGCCCTGCTTGTGAGTAGGCTGCCATGATTTTGAAGTTAAATGTATATTGAACTACTTGATATTGCTTACATATATGTTTGGTACATGTTGAGATAATTGCTGTCTCTCTAATAAAAGCTGTTTAGGCTCACTGACGAATTTGATATTTTTATTATTTATTTATTTACTTATTGATTTTTTGAGCTTTAACATCAAAATTTGAGTTTGTGTTGACCAACACGAGTTCAAGTCATACTCAGTTTGCTCAATTTTGGTCTTCTAGTATAAATTAACTACATGAAACTAAAATAGCAGATAAAAAAAAAAAAATCAAAATCTCAAAACATTTCAAAATATTCAAGATCTATGATCCACGCCATTACCAATTAGGTGTCGCAACTAGGCTGCATGTTCCTGATAGTGGGCAAATGAACATAGATAAATGAAGTTGGACTCAGGCAAATGAACATACCTGGAATTTCCTTTGCTGTCTGGGGATGCTCTCTACTTTGTCTTACATATTGTACTTGAAAAATATATGAACTTACTGCCTACTTGGATGTAGAATACAGGACAATTTTATACTGTTGAAGAGGCTATGTTTGGATGCATGTTGTCTTCCCATTTCAGGGGCAGAAGTTTTAATGTATGGTACAATTTGAATTATCCTTAGATGTTTGGAAGTCATCCCAATTAACTTGAACAGCATTGTTCATATGTTTGGATACACATCCAAAGTAATGGATTAGGGTTAATGATATCATCGAGGATAAGTATAGGCATGAAAGATTTGACTATGGTGCACTTAGAGTTTGAAAAACCACATTAGCGAGAAGAGGGCACGAAGGCAACGGGATTCAATTTGGGATAAAAGGCATTTCGATCGTTTCGCTGGCCCAGAAGCAGTGCCTAATTTGCACAACGACTACCACTTATTTGGACAACTAAATTCTCTAGGTTGGAATTGTAGTAACCAATCCAAAGAAACCTGAGCCGGGGTTGCGGAGTTTGCATCCAAACACAGAATTTTGGGACGAACAATTTGAAACCATCTTCAAGATGAAAAAAAAAATTTAAATGTGTGGGGACAAGTCAAAAGGGCCATAAATAGACTTAGTGGGCATTGTTAGGCACTACTCTAGTGTAGCTGTTGATAATGGGAATGGAGTGCCTCACAAATCTTTATCACATTTTCTATTATTTTCCGTGGTCAGCATACGCTTGCACGGGCACCCAAATGTCCCCTCTTCCTTTCTTTTCATTTATTAAATTGCACAAAATTCCTAATCTGGTCTTATATCCGTCTCCTCTACACAAATTTTAAATTTATTTCACCAAGTTTTAGACTAAAATGGTGGTTGAAATTTCATATTTTTAAATTTTAAAAATGTTCAATTGTTGATCTTAAATAATTGCTTTCTTCAAGGGTTTTCTAGTTCTACAAATTACAAAAATGAGCAGTTGATGTTGAATGAATGTTTTGAGGAAGATGCCATTTTATAATTGATATATATGAGCCCCATCCATCTTAAATTAATATATACATTTATTTATTATGACTAAACTTCATAAAGTCACCACTTTGTAATTTTTTTTTAAATGCTCACTTTAATAATTATACCTCGTTATAAGTAAAACTCTATAGTAACTTGTTTTCAGTATTGAAACTACAAAAACTAAAATACCTCTTATTTATTTTTTAATTTTCTCCACTCCTTTTTATACTTTTCAATTAATTTTTATTTAGTTTATTTTTTTCGTAAAACATTTCTTTTCCCCTCTTATTATAAATATTCTTTTAATGCATTTCAAGATATAATAATTTGTATTTTATTCCTAGTAATAAAATTATATAATTTGATCAAATTTAAAATTGACATTTTCTGTTATATGGATAAGTATAAAATATGCATGCATATAGTTCAAATTATTTATGTCATAAAACTACAAATTTATTGAGTGTTCATAGCAATATTTATGAACTTTATTAATTATTTAACACGAACAATTAAAAGTTGCGCACTGTATTCAAAGGGCTTTTCTTTATATTTGATCAAGTTTTGATTTTCATGCACAAGCAATGTAAAGGTTATGTTTGTTGTCACTTTTAAATACGTGGTTTTTGGTGTGATTTTATTTTTTCTTCAAAATTTGTAATAAGTTAATAAAAAGGGATAAACATTTGAAAAACGTAACAATTAAAGTGTGTGATTTGATTTTTGTTAAATTGTAAACAAACGGCCAAAATTCCTTAATTATTAATCAATTTATTAATTTTCAATAACCGAAGTCGTACGAAAATTTGTTCCTTTCTCAATCCCCACTCTGCGTCATTTCGCAAAGTCAAATCAAAGTGTGAATATGAATACACCTACCGTTGCTCAAAATCATGGTTTTGACATTCTCCCTTTTGAATTGTAGCTGCAAAATTTCGGGACTGCGCTGTTCATTTGAACATTTCTCTCATTCAAATTGAAGCGCCAGCCTTTGTTAATATCGATATACATGTTCCTTGATTGGGAGGTTCTGTAGAGAAGGTGGGAAGGAAGGAATCTGTAGGGGTAATTGAGTTGAGGAGGATGACGGAGGTGATCCTCCATGTATACGACGTGACGAATAGTGGTAGCGACAAAACCAACAACACTGTCATGCAGATCAACAAGATCTTCAAAGACGGAATCGGCCTTGGTGGCATCTTCCACACCGCCGTTCAGGTTCCTCGATCCCTCTTCTTTTTTGTTAATTTAGCTCTACACCAGTCGCTTATGTGCATTTTCTTTAGCGTGTACAATGACATCGGTTTACTTTGTTAGTTCGTTGGTTTTTGTGTCGTTTTTATTTGATTTGTTCGTGAAGTAGATCTAGGGTAGTGTGTTTGGTTTGATGCAGTGGCTGTTTGCCTGGGCGTGTGCTGTCTATTGGTTTAATCCAAAGTATTTGCATTTTGGGACTTGGTATGTGGTGATTCCCTCAATGTAGTTGTTTAATTTTCGATCTTGTGACCTCCACCTTAGATTCCCTTCTAGGTTGCTTGTGTTCCTGTGAAACGTTATCATTTGTACACGGAAATCTCATCTTGTACTAACCTAGAAGTTTAACATGTGAGATCCTTTTCGTAATATTTGTCGGTTTTTGTATTATCCGCCCCACATTATTCTTATCCATTTCCTCTTGTCCACCTCATTGTTTACTGATTGATTTTTTATCTGTTACTTCATCTTTTTTTGAGCATTGCATTATATGTTTTACTGTGATTTCAATTCCCAACTGATGGTTTTCTCTTATATAATATTGAATGCATCTGTGCACAATAGAGCCAAGGTATTTTATGCCGTTGTAACTAAATTTTCACCTTCTCAACAGGTTTATGGAGATGAGGAATGGTCATTTGGGTTCTGCGAACAGGGAACTGGAGTGTTTAGCTGTCCACCAACAAAGAACCCCATGTATACATACCGTGAAAGCATTAAACTAGGGAATATGTCCCTCTCTATCTTCAAAGTTAATCAGATTCTGAGGGAACTTAGTAGCGAGTGGCCTGGACACTCGTATGATTTGCTGTCAAAAAATTGCAATCATTTCTGTAACGAGTTCTGTGAAAGACTTGGCGTGCCTAAGCTTCCTGGTAATTTTAGTCTCTCTCTCCTAGTCCTCTGTATTTTCACACACATGACATTTATTTTAGCATGCACAATACTCTCTATCCCTGAGCATTTTTGGTTCACTGATGTGGTATTGTTAACAAATGCATATAAATGTTGCCCTATACATGTATAATTTTGTCTTCCCTGGAAATGTTTAAATAGTCAAACATTGGCCTTCAGTTGGCTTACATGGAAAGGTCTGCTTGTCTAATTTGGTAATAGGTCTACCATTTCTAGAACTCCTCAAATAAGGAATTTATTAGCCTTCTATTTATTTTGCTAAGCAAGCTCACTTAATGAACCAAAGTAAACTAAACTGATGTTTCAGCTGCTGTAGGAGCTTTATTGAATTTGATGTGATGCACGGCTAAGTTGTTCTGATAGTCAGACTCAAAATGATGTGAAGTTATATTTGATTAGTTCTTTTATATGTTGGTCTGATATTTGCATTTAGCAGCTCGGTTCTTTTATATTTTGGATGGTGAGTTTATTCCTGCAGACTCAAAATTAAAACCTAATTGTTAGCCTGTTCATCTGAAACAACACTCCAGCCACCTCCCTACACTTCTACATAACTGGTTTGCCACAGCCAGTCTACTATGGGTGTGCATTTGTGAAGATAATTGGCAGCAAAATTGGGGTGAAATTGCATGTTAGTGTATTATTGTACCCTGGCAACATCTTCCTTGCCCTTTTAACTGGTTAACACATCTGCAAACTTGCATTTTTTTTAACAGGTTGGGTTAACAGGTTTGCACATGCTGGTGACACAGCTGTGGAAATAGCTGGAAACACAGCCTATCGAGTAAGATTCCATGTATTTTTCATTTTGTGACTTAATTTATCTATACTTTGAAAGTTCATGTCCAGGGAATTGTTATGCGTAAATAAAATTTATTTTCCTTTATAGTTCATCTCCTTTTCTATTCTCTCACATTTAATATAATTTTTTAAATATAATTCTTATTTTTGAATAAATTTTTATTTTTATTATGAAAATTATTGAGAATATAATAATTTTATATTTTATAACAATTAATAAGATGGTTTTTTGATAACTATGCTCACTGTACAGTGTGCTCATTTTATGAGTGATGTATAATGTACTACAGGACCTTGTGAAGTTCTTTAGGATTTACCCTGTCAGCCAAGTGTTGCAAAATGTAATTGTAAATTGAACGTATATTAGAATACATCTGGTTCTTTGGTTGTCTGTACTCCTTATCAATATACATGTGGGAAAAGTATTGGTAATCACCTCCCGCATATATGAATCTGTTGCTCGTATTACTGCAGTTGAGGCAAGCCTAAACTGAATTCATCTCTGCCAAATCTGTTGCAGAAGTGATTGTAAATTGAACATATATTGAAAACATCTTGGTCTTTGGTTGTCTGTACTTCATAAAGAAACTTATTCTTCTTTCGTGTATGCATGTGGGAAAATTACTGGCAACGACCTCCCACGGTAATGAATCTGTTGCTCGTGTTGCTGCAGTTAAGGCAAGCCAAAACTGAAATTGTATCCGCCAGCAAGGTGGTGTGTCGGTTTCTAGCAGGAGTCGCGTCCAACAATTCAATTGCTGCTCCAGAATCTGCAGAGAACTCAAGTAGAGGAAGTCCCAGATTCCAAGCTACTTGGTTCAAGAACCTTATGTCCAATGGTGCTAAACCACCAAGTAGTTCAGAATTGGGAGATCCAGATGAAGATGCAGTGCGCCAGCGCCAGGTGCAAGATGCAGAAGCACCATTGAGGTTGAACTCAATTCATGAAAACTGATACGATCTTTCATCGATACCTATTGCGACCAGGGTCAGGAATTCTAGCTCACCCAAAGCCTTTGGCAAGTATATTTGTTGTGCTCCTTGTGGATTGTTGTAAGATGAATGGTTCCTTTATACTGTGAATTTGTTCAACACTGTCCAAAAATTTGGCCCTGTTTTTTTATTTGGTTATTTTTCGAAAATTGTGTAAAAATTAAGAAAAAAAATCAAAAAGTATAATGATAAAAATGTGTTTCAAACCTAGAATGACGAGATTGACATCAATGTTATTCCCTTTATTTCAATTTAACAGGGAGGGGTCCATACAAAGCCAAACATTAAGAAACCAGTGAGATTCGAACTCTCCGACGAGCAAAGTTTTTGAATAATATATAATTTTTAAATTGTAATTACAATAAATATCAAATTATTATTTTTTAACAATTTGAATTATAAAAGAATATTATTATTCGAAATTTAAATTGAATTAGAAAAAATCTATAAAATGAAAATAGAAAGAAATCATTAACAATGGATAAAAAAGATGGAAAAGAAAGAGAAAATAACAAAAAGAAAATATTTAAAAAGCAGTATTTTAATAATTCTACGTTGTAGATCCCAAAAAATATGATACAGGGGTCAAGTTAGTAACATATAATTAGTAAAGATAGCACTTGCACGATTAAATCATTTATAAGTCTTTTAAATTTTTTTAAGTGTAGCATAAAAAGAATAAAATTATCTAAAATCATAAATCTATAAAAGAAATTTAAAAATAACACAGAGATGAAAAGAATAAATTAAAGATAAAGCAGATGAAAATAAATAAACTATAGAAGGATATAACAAAAAGGATTATGATAACTTAATCTTATCCCATCCAGGCTGGTTACTTTAAGGGCAAAAATGCCCAACATATTAATATTTATTATGAGCCATTACCAAAAGCTTAAGCACCAACAGAACACAATTTCCCACGACCCATTCTCTTATCCATAAATTTTTAGAATATTCGTTTGATGTCGCAATCAGACCATGTTCCGAGCATCATTTGTGCTCAAAGCACTGAAAAACAAAGATTACAAGGTCAAAGTTTGAAACCGGCAATAATACAATCTTGATATCGGTGGTGAGAACAGATAGGTATGCATGCCACTTGAAATACATATACAGAACACTTATTTAGAACAGCAAAATCTAAGTGCAGCACTACAACTCGACTAGTTCATAGGTAATCTGTTCTTTTACCCTCTCAACATGCGGTTGAAGACAAGAGCATCTGCGAGTGCATCATCAGCTATTTTGAGCGATGAAACAGCCCCAGCAGCAAGATGGCCAGCAGATAAACCGACTGGACACCAGACTTCTCCAAAATATTGAGGGTAGAAGCTGCCGCCCAGATGATCAGACGAGGCCATCAAATAAGAATTTCCCCAAGGATTACACATGCACCCATATTGACCAGTATCAGAAGCCCTTCCGACATTTGCGCTTAAATACTTTGAACGATCAGAATAATGAGGCAGAGGCTGCCTTCCATCCACAACAATGTCGATGTTCCTAGCATGATCCCAAGAGATCAACTCCTCATCCTTCCTCAGCATCACTTTACTTGAATCATCTGAGTCTTCCCCAAGTAGGACTTGCAGTGCCACTGCCTCAGCTATTGCAGCACCCTCTTCACCTAGTCTCTCCTGTTCTTCTTTCTTTTTCAGCTTCTTCTTTTCCAGCTCAGACCGAATGGCTGCAGAAGTCGCCAAAGCCTTCTCCAAGCGCCTCCTTTTCTTCTCAGCCTGCTTAATGCGATCCAACTCGTCCTTCACTTGCTTCTTTTTAGTTTTCCTAACAACAGCTGTAACTTTAGCACACTCCATGATATTTGGTCCCCCTCAATCCAGATGCTACACTGTCCTATCTACTCCACCATTTTGTTTTTTTTTTTTTCCCCTTTTAGTCTTTCACAGAAAAATTCCCTAAGATGTATAACATTATCTAGTTGTTAACATGTTTCAATTCCCTTCTGTAGCTGTTACTGAATAATACTTCAGAAACTTAATATTAAAATTTTAGAAAATAGTATAATTATGACGCTAAAATATGTAACCTAGACCTACAACCACTAGGGTCTGAACGAATAACTCATTCTCCGAACGCTAGATTCCCAAAATGAAATGACAGGAGATAGGAGAAGTGAAAAATGGTAAGAAACTCCACATCTGTCCCTCATCGTTCTTCCCAATTTCCCACAAACTTTACTATTCATACAACACATGACTAGATTGAAGAGTGATTCAGCTGATCTCAGTAACTAATTTTTTCAGTTTAAAATAACTCATGTGGCCTTCCTCCTGCAAAACATAAATAAACTAGGTGAAAATCCTAAAAAAATGTAAAAGTTTTACCCAGAGACAAACGCATACCGAAATGCTGACAGTATAACTAAGCACACACACACACACACATAGAAGCAACAATTAAGTAGCGAAAACACCATAACAAATAATGTGGTATCACAAAAAACATATGATAATCTAGCAGCTACAATTGGCACATTTACAACACAAACATTTCCTAACAGCCATGGAAAAACTCCTAGAATCTGTTGAAGATTCAAACAAAACAAAACATAACAAACATGGATCAAGTCACTAATTAAGCACCAAACAAGACCAACGAAAAATTGACTACATTAATTGGATTCTTCTATGCCCAAACATATGAATCACAAAAACTAACTGTTACTGAATTTCTATCCTCCCCAAACTATAAAACACCCGTCAATTTTCAGAGGAAAAAAAATCCCATTTTTTGTAAGAAATACGCAAAATGACACATGAAAAGCAGGCAATTGATTCAGTTCTATTAGCTCTATTTGCTACTTGGTAATTCAGTATAAACAAGGTATATCGCAACTTATCATCAAATTTCAGATCCAGCAGATATGAGGAACATTTGTCACAAGACCTACAACCAATTGACGTGCCGCCAAGCGAGCAAGATCCTACTCAAACTATAAATATCCATACAAAAATTTCCAAGTGAATCCATAATTTATACGCAAAACCCTTGCAATAATACAGCACGGTGATCCACTCAAGTTAGACGCCCAAAATATCGATTCCAACAAAAACCAATCCCTTTCGCACGTTATTGGCATCAAATCAGAAAATCTACAACGAAAATTATCAATATTTCCCAACAAAAATTCGGCTAAAACTAAAACAAGCAAACCTGTCGGGATCAAGCAACCAGAAGGAAGAGCCCCCTTACAAAACAATTAGAATAAAAAACAAGAAATTATATTATGTCATCGAAAAATCAGAGAGGGAGAGAGTTGTTACAATTGATTTTTTGGAAGTGCTTGGATCTGCAGTCGGTTATCGGCGTAGATAAGAGAGGAGCGAAAGCGAAGTATAAAACTGCAGAGAGGGCCGATTGGCGGGCTCGGGTAGTTACAGTAAAAGGAAGGGTAATTTCGGAGGTTCACAATAGATTGGACACGTGTTGGATGTATGTTAATGATCCAGAATTTCGGACTTTGCAATTTCCTCGCGCTTGCTGCCAGTTTGGCGATTTTCGTTTTGGCGCAGATAAGTGCCGGCCATGGTTTGGGTTAAAATACGAGTACTATACATAAACTTCCCAATTTAAACCTGTTCTGTTTATTTTTATGGGTTAATGTTTTTTTACCGTAACTCTACTTGTTAATTTCACAAACCACCTCAATTTAACATACCAATCCATGATCTTAAAAATAAAATTAATCAAAATAAAATTAAAAATAAGATTTTACACACTACTATTTTTTTCTAATTCTAATATTATTGCCCTTAACGTTTGAAATTTATTATTATTTTATTATTTTAAATTTTATTGAATTAAATTTCAACAAAAATATATATAATCACACAAAAAAGAAGGAAAAGGAAGAAGGACTTCTTGAGTGTGGAATGTGGACGGCGTTCTCATTTTAATATCCAAAATAAAAAATTGAATTTAAAAATGTAACATACAGTTTATTTTAACTTAATATTTAGATTTAAGTTTTCACGTAGTTACTATCTTAGCAATTCACTTTGTTTAATTAGCCATCTATTTATATAATTAATAACTTAAAAAGATTACAAAATAAAAAATAGTTAATAAAATATTATTAAATTATTTTAAATATTTAAGGTTAAATACATATTTACGTTAATTTTATTCTAATTCTATGGAAATTAATAAAGAAAAGATATGTAATAAAATATGCGTATTATCTTTATTATTATTTCTTTTGTTGTTGTTGTTAAATAATATATTTTTGCTTTTCTTTTGACGCCTAATAGCAAATTATTTGAGCATTATTGTTCCCTAAAAGCCCAATCTCAGTTTTTTTTTATTTGCATAAATCTTAATTTTTTAAAAAAATTATCGATCTATGCATATGACACAAAAATTATGTGACACTACTTTAAATAAAAATAAAATAAATGTTGCGGTAATTTATAAATTCGATGGGTGGCACTCATTTTATTCTAGATATATATGAAAGGGGGCACATTTAGCGATGTTATCAATCATTTGACGACTTCTGATGCAAGACAGGCTAAACATAAGGGCTATGTTTGGAAGTGGGGTTGGTGAATGACAATGGTTGGTGTAAATTGTTTCAGAATAAATAATATATTTAGTAATGTAATTTTAATATTTAATTTTTTTCATGTATTTAAATATAATAATAATGATAATAATTTAATGACGTGATAGTATTAATAAAAAATGATTAGTTTGTTAGATATATATATATATATGTATATAAATGTGAATATTGTGTATACATGTATAGATATTGATTTGATTAGTAACGAGTGTGACGGTGGAATAATAATTAATTAATTATAAAAAATATTTTGAATTTAAATTTAAATAAAAATTTTATTTAATGATATATTTAGTAACATGTATTTAACAATATATTGAATATTGAAAATGGTTTCCGAACATAGCAAGGTGAACAATCTATTTCCCTTGAAGAAAGTATGATACTTTAATTTAAGTCTATAGGTTAGGTGAATGACATCTAAATTAGCTCGATTTTAAGAGTCGGTTTGGTCTACACACAATAGACCTTTTTATTATTTGTGAAAATTAACGCTATTTGTTTTTTGTTTTCTTTTCGGTTCTTGTCTGAGAATATCACTTCCATATCTTCCAGGTGGAGATCAACCAGCTTCCGAGCCTCATCATCGACACTTTCTACAAGAAGAAAGAGATTTTCTTCTGGGAACTGATCAGCAACGCCTCTGACGCCTTGGATAAGATCCGATTCGAGAGCTCGATCGACAGGAGCAAGCTCAGGGCGCAACCGGAGCTTTTCATTCGCCTTGTGCCAGATAAGGTTAACAAGACGCTCTCCATTATCGACAGCGGTATTGGAATGACTAAAGCAGGTAATGCATTTGCGATGTTGTTTCATGATTATGGCGTCTTAGAGATTATGAATTGCTGACGACAAGAATTGTACCATGGTTGATTCTGAAGGTAACGTAGCTTGACTGTTTGTTCTTGATGTAATTCTGTTTGTTGGTATTATGTTGTGTGTTGACATTTACGTGACACGCGCGAGTCAATCTAACTCAATAAAATCATTGCTATATGAAGGGAAAATTATTGCGATATTAATTTTTTAATATTTGTTTGTAAAATATGGGACAAAGTTAACTAAATATTTAAAGAAAATTATCAATTTTTAATGGCAAAAAGTCACACCACTTTCAGTTAGAAAATTTTCAAAGAACACGTCTATTAGAGATTGAGTTATTAAAATTAGAATATTGAGAATTTCACGTTGGAAAGAAAGTTAATTCGAACTGTTACAATAAGTAGTTGGTAAGTTATAACAACTATAGAATTGACTGAATCAAAGAGATCTTGATGATTTAAAATGATTCCAAACATTATAGAAAGTTGTTAAATAATAATTTACTTATATAGAAGATGTGAAAAATGATCATTTCAAACTTTAAAAGTCATTATGTTAAACTTGTCCAAGAGTAGAAGAGAGTCAACCAACCAACTTAATAAACTTGAGTAAAATGTCCATATATTTTTGAAATCATTTACTTTAACGAAAGGATGGAAATTTTTGATGTTAAGTATTTATTCTACCAAGCAAAAAGTGTAAAATACTACTTAATCATGAACCAGAATGTGTGAGACAATAAAGCTGTTAGAATGAGGTTCAAATTAAGTTATATAAAATGTACAAATTCTTGATTTTAATGAACTCATTTTCTAACAAGTAAAGCCGCATCGACTAAAGTGTGGTCGACATTGAATTGCGTGAACAATTTTTCGTGTTCATCTTTTGCAAATTATATTGATAAGGTAGAATAAATACAAGTATAAGTTCGGTACTAAAAATTGCTATAATTATTCCACTGTATGTTTGGTTGTTGGTTACTTATTCCAACACATTGAATCAATGACAAGTGCTGACGTCACCCATCCACACTGCTATTTATTTGCTAGTAGTATGTATTCAGTGATTTGCCTATTTTAATAAGATTAACTGATTGGAGGAAAAGAAGAACCGCAAAACCAAGTTAATTTGCCGATGAACCAACATTGGTAGTTTGCATTTTAGACTATGTTTGTGTGTTCTTATTTTAAATTGTAAATGAGAAATAGCTTGAAGGAAATGAAGGTTAGATTAGGTTTACGAATATGTATTTTAAGATTTTTGAGTTGTTATGTTGATGTTTTGAGTATGGGATTTCGTAGATTTGGTCAACAACTTGGGTACAATTGCATGGTCTGGTACAAAAGAATTCATGAAGGCATTGCAGGCTGGTGCTGATATTACCATGATTGGGCAGTTTGGTGGAGTTCTACTCTACTTACCTTGTGGCAGAGAAGGTCATTGTTACCACCAAGCACAACGATGATTAGCAATATATGGGAATCACAAGCTGGTGGTTCCTTCACTATCACAAGGGATGTTGATGGCGAGCAACTTGGCCGAGGAACTAAGATTACACTTTTCCTGAAGGACGATCAGGTAAATAATGAGACTAATTCTTTGTTCTCTTTGGACTAGTACTTTGTCAAAGATTGATCACAAGGTCATCAAACAACAACCGGAACAAAGCTAGAGAAGAGATGCAGAGGAATAGTGAAATCTGTGACTTCCTATCCCATTAAAAAGGTCTGCAGTGGTGCTTATATAGCATTCTTATGACGAAGAGCTGACTAACTACTTCATAACTGCCTAACTAACTAACTAAAAATAGTTATAACCGTCAACTAACCAACGTGGAGCAGCAAACCAATGGAACAGTGAAGTAGTGGTACTGATCTTCCCTTCATCTACTAGTGTGTCTTCCAGGTTGCTCAGCCAATGCATTGCGTGTTCCTTTCTCTTGAGTGCTTTCAACAAACTTCCTTCAATTTCTGTCATTGTCCCCGGTAAGTCCCCATGATGGCAATGGTCTTTTTTTTTCCCCTGTGTTCTGTACTTGGAATATCTTGAGGAGTGGAGAATTAAGGACCTCGTGAAGAAGCACTCCGAATTCATCAGCTACCTGATTTACCCCTGGACCGGAAAAACAACTGAGAAAGAAATTAGTGACGATGAAGCTGCTGAACCCAAGAAAGAAGAGAAGGGTGATGTGGAGGACGTTGATGAGGAGAAAGAGAGAGATAAAGGTAAGAAAAAGAAGATCAAGGAGGTTTCTCACGAGTGGCAGCTCATCAACAAGCAGAAACCCATTTGGCTGTGCAAACCAGAGGAAATCACTAAGGAGCCGTACGCCTTTTTCTATAAAAGCTTGACTAATGATTGGGAGGACCATCTTGCGGTCAAGCATTTCTCTGTTGAGGATTAACTTGAATTCAAGGCAATCCTCTTTGTTCCAAGAAGGGCTCCATTGGACCTCATTGACACTCGTAAGAAAATGAAAAATATCAAGCTCTATGTCAGCAACTACGAGGAGCTTATCCCTTAGTACCTTTTGTCAAAGGCGTTGTGGATTCTGACGACCTGCCGCTCAACATTCCTCGTGAGATGCCACAGCACAAGAAGATCTTGAAGGTTATCAGAAAGAATATCGTGAAGAAATGCATTGAGATGTTCAATGAAATTGCAGAGAATAGGAAAGATTACAAGTTCTAGGAGGCCCTCTCTAAGAACTTGAAATTGGGCATCCACAAGGACTCTCAAAAGAAAGCCAAATTGGCCAACTTGCTAAGGTACCACTCAACCAAGAGCGGGGATGAGATGACAAGCCTGAAGGACAACGTTACAAGAATGAAAGAGGGATATAAGGACATCCACTACATCACTGGTGAAAGAATGAAGGCCGTGGAAAATTCACCGTTCTTAAAACGACTCAAGAAGAAAGTTTATGAGGTGCTTTACGTGGTTGATGCTATAGATGAATATGCTGTTGGGCAGTTGAAAGAATATGATGGCAAGAAGCTTGTGTTTCCTACCAAGGAAGGATTGAAACTTGAGGACGAGATGGAGAAGGAAAAAAAAGAAAAAGGAGGAGAAAAAGAAGTCCTTTGAGAACCTCTGCAAGGTAATCAAGGACATTCTAGGTGACAAAGTGGAGAAGGTGGTTATCTGCGACAAGATTGTGGATTCGCCATGCTGCCTGGTGACGGGAGAATATGGTTGGATGGCCAACATGGAGAGGATAATGAAGGCTCAGGCGTTGAGGGACAACAGCATGAGTTCACACATGTCTAGCAAGAAAACTATGGAAACAAATCCAGACAATGGAATCATGGAGGAGCTGAGGAAGGGAGCTGAAGCCGACATGAACGACAAGACGGTGAAGGATCTGGTGCTGCTGCTATTTGAGACGGCGTTGCCGACCTCTGGTTTCAGCTTGGATGATCCTAACACCTTTGTATCAAGAATCCACAGAATGCTGAAGCTGGGCCTGAGAACTGAACGAAGATGAGGCTGCTGAGGATGTTGACATGCCAGCATTGGAAAAGGAGGGAAGGAAAGCAAAATGGAAGAGATTGACTAGAAATAAGTGGCCATATGTGAAACAAAATACAACTACTTAGTAAAACTAATGATCTGAAACAGAATACAGCTACTTAGTAAAACTAATGAAGAAAGGCAAAAAGGCAAAATGTTAAAGAGTAATATGAGAGAGACGGATGGACTAAGACGACGAGGCGCACCATAGTTCTTCGGCAATTTGGCTTAGAAGAAAGAGATGAGAGATTCTAGGAAGATGAAATTGCAGGCAACAACTGACGAGCTCATGAAATGTGAAATAACGGGTTCGGGTTTAAAGTACTGGGTTGATGGGCATCGGCAGATGACACTGGGAGTGGGCTGTAGTCCTCTACTGCATCATGTTATTTTTATACAAAAATTGTATTTGAGGTTTTAATTTATTTATTATAGTACCACACAATATATAAAAAAATAACAGAGAAATAATTGGAGTCTGAAGCATTTGGTTAATTTGAAATTATATATGTTAGAATCTCATATGTTTTATGAAGAATACTTTTAGGGTAGGAGTTGCTCGAAAAGTAGATCAAAATTTGCATAAATTATAGAAATTTTAAGTGTATTTCGTCGACCAAGCAAGATGAAGTCCATCTCCCATCCGCCCCTGCAGCGCCCCCAACCTTGATCTCCACCACCACACTCCACTCTCTCATCACCCACAAATCCCTCACCTGCCACCTCTAATTAACCCTGCCAACTCTCTCTGCCACTATCCAATCCCCTCTCCGCCACGCTCACCAAACGAGCCGCTCCTCGTCTCTCCTCCTCATACCCGCTTGGTCCACCTCGCCATCTCTCCCTTATGTAGGGACCAAACTAGTCACCCACCATTTCAACAATTCCTCTGTAAACTTACCCGGCGTGCCAGCCATTTACGTGCTTTTTAGCTCTCTTACTGGCCAGCCGTTGGCCTCCATAGACGCTATCGAGCTCACCCTCTACTGGACCGCTTGCGTTTCAGCTTTGGATTTGTGTTACCTATCGAGAGAAGACGTGGAGACGCTTGCGATGATTGGGACTGGTTCTCTTGCTTCGCATTTGATCAAGGCTCATTTGGCAGTTAGATCAGGCATAAAAAGTGTTCTGGTGTGGAACAGGACAGTTGAGCAGGCAAGAATCTTGGTGGATCAATTGCTGAAGGAGAGTGGACTTGAAAGGATGTGCTTTGAGAGCAATGGGAGTTTGGAGGAGGTAGTGAGGGTGGGTGATGCTATTACTTGTGCCACTAATTCAGAAGTCCCACAGGTGAAGGGGGTGCATTTGAAGGCAGGAGTACACGTGGATTTGGTGGGATCATTTACACCGTCGATGAGGGAGTGCGACGACGAGGCGGTGAGGAGGGCAAGGGTATTTGTTGATAATGAGGTGGCGGTGGCGGAGGCTGGAGAATTGGTGGGCGCATTTGAAAGGGGAGTGATGAGAAAGGATGAGATTGTGGGGGATTTGGTGGAAGAGTGCTAAAGAGATTACTGTGTTTAAATAAGTTAGTTCTGTAGTGGTGGATCTCTGGAGTGCATAGATGGTTTACGAGAGTTGCAAAGATAATCAAGTGAAGCATTGATTTTGCCAAGGTTAGTGTACAAACTTCTTGGCTTTAGGGTTGTGATGATCAATAAATGATGAGGGATCGAAAATGGTAAACCAGTATAAAAGATTTGATGCGGATAGTAATAATGCTTTTATATCATTGCATCTTTCTTTGTGGATTACATTTTATTAAGGTTTAAAAGTTCTTGAATTCTGATCAATTTTTCCTAAATCGAGTACACATGATCCAGCTTAGAGAGGTCAGCTATTAACCTATGCTCTTAACTCCTTCCATCTTATTCCATAAATAAATGTAACAGGATGTGGGGAGTCATCTTCAATGCATATGTTTTTACCTTTTCATGTAGGTGCTTAGAGATTTAAGTTTAAACAAACCCAGCCACATGCAGCATTGAGTTTCAGAGGTATGGTTAAGTTCAGCGAAGTGTAAAGATATAACAAAGTTTCATCATTGTGAACTTGGATAAGAAATAAATAAGCATATATCCACAGATTGTCCTACATGCTATATATGTATATCATAGCTCAATTAACGCATAAGTAAAACTGAATTTTCTTGAACCTAAGAATAGTTTTATTAAGCTTCTTTCTTCGTTGAACTTTGTGGGCTCTAGAAAACAGTAAAACATTTAGTTGTCATTCAGTTCTATACTCTGATGAAGCCTACACCGATGCGTGGTTATGAGGGAGAGTAGAAAAATTAGCCACCAAGTTAGAACATTTAACATAGAGATGTGATATTGGCAATTAATAGAATACTGAAGTCAAAATACTAAATGCACTATGATGCCAGTAAGCACGCTACTACACAGGTATTTGGAATCTTTCAAGGGTGATTTGCTACTTAAAAGCCTTAGAAGCCAAAATTCACATAAGCTTAATCTTGCAAATATTAAATAGCATGAGAGGTTGTTTTAACAAGAGGATAACAGTGTAAAGCCACCTTCTTAGAAGCACATAGTTCCTCATTCCTGCATGTGAAATGATTTCCGTCCGAATATCTGATTTCAACTCTTTCTTTTTTTCTCATGTTTTCCTTCCGCTTCGTTGCTTTATATGATTTTCAAATCAAACAGCTTATATAAACTTGTTTGAACTTCATGCACTAGTCAGAGATACCTTCAAAATTGAACTGGGGATCATTTCCACCAACTGCACCACCACAAAAAGTGCATATGCTTCGTAGTGTCTAGACGTGGGTTCCCCATCAAACTCTTAACTCCAAACCAAGGCTATCTACCGTCTACTCCTACTCCATATCTACTAGCTGATAGTTCAATCAAAAGAAAATAACTTCATACACAATCACAATTGTAACTATTTGATGTCAGGCCGTTTCTGCATATGAAGTTACTTAATTGCAGGCCATGTCTATGAATAGTAACAGAAGGAAATAATTTATTGATTCTTTTCACCTTCTTTATGCCATCAAGTCGTATAACCAGTTGAAGATAATATAGCTTAATTTTCAGCTATTTTAATAAGAAAGTTTGCAAGAACGTATACCTACCACTTTCCTATATAACATCAAATTCTAGTTCCTTGCCTCCACTTGAACACTCTTGCACCTCCCACATAGAGATTTTTCACAAGCAACGGGATATAATTTTTGCAGCTGAATGTGCTACCGCATCAGGTTGAGCCCTCCTAAAATCCTCTATCCCAGCACAACCTCTGCAGGAATAACACAGAATCGGCATCTAACGTTTGTCCAACCTAGTGGCATGAAAATATTAGCTCCTCATGCTCCTTAATTCAACAGAATATATTTTATATTTGTAATGTCTTCGAATGACAGACATCACATATGGCATCCACATGCTTTATAGGGCACACAACCCCTCAACCTTTTTCATGACGGAGCACACATAGTAAATGGCTTCTGAAACTAAACATATTCAAGTCCTCTGAATATAAATATTAATTGTCATACAGCAGAAGGCATAAAGGCTCAAGAAACTACCTAGCAGCACACCAGACATTAAACCATGGAGAATTGGTGAAAATGATAAAGGATATAACAATCTGTTTCTTTCATGCATATAACAGAGTTAATCCTACTACAATGGTCTTAAAGTATATATCCGACATGTAGATGAAAATTGATACTTAGAACTTTAGACCAATAATTAGAGTTGACTACATGTAATACAAAGAGGGAATAAGAATCTGACTTCCATGTTCATGGGCCACTGCCCAGTGAATGTTCTCATGGATGTTTTCCCATTCGTCCAAAATCATAATTTTACGCAAAATTTGCATGGCGCAGGCATGTTTGTAGAGAACTCAACCAAGTCTCTCGTTGAACCTCTTTACTTTCAGATGTTTGCATGTTTTAATATGGTCAGATTGAGACAAAAGGGACGGCCCCTAGGTTGCAGTTTGCCCCCAAGTGGGAATAATAAAATCCACATTTTAGGTTCAATTGACGAATGCAGTCTGCACAAGATCTTATATTGAAAACATTCTTCGCCATTAGGTCGTCGCATGCGTGAGCCGAGCTTCCCCATTTTCCAATGACTCCAACTCAGCAATTTTCTCAAACGGTTGATATCTCTGCGGCTTCGCATGATCCAAATAACAATCTTAGATGGCCACTAGCAAGATGCAAGCACTAAAAGACGTTGAACTAGTTAATAGTAGTAGAAGGCGGATGAGGAACCCGGCGGAACGAGAGCAGTCGAACTTTGCGGAGAAGAAACAGAAGTGGCGGCGGAGCGAGGCCGATTGGATCATTGGCGATCTTTTCTATTATAGGAAGGACGACGTAATCTGTCTATTCCGTTGGTGGGAGTTTTCCACTTTATAGCAGCTTATTTCTTATTAAGTCGCTATCCTGGAATCACGTTTTCCCTCAGATAATTTTTTTTTACTATTTATTCTCCAAAATTGAAGGCATTTGACAATTCCATTTTTCTCCGTCTGGTTGAGCTTTCAAATTTTTCAAAATATTTTATAAAATATTTAAAAATTGATAAATTCCGTAAATATTGATAATTTTTTTTATTAAAAGAGTTTATAAGTTTAGAAAATAAAATGTATTGAGCTCATAATTTCTTTAAAAATAAGTTGATTATTCTTAATTTATTTTTAAATATTATATATTAAAAATAATATATATATTTTTAAATTATATTTTATTAATAGTGTTTAAGTTATTTTTATTATTAAAAAATTATAACCAAATATAATTATAAACAGCTCTTTAAACTGCATCCAAACAAAGCCGCTCTCTCTCTTTGTAATTAAAACATGAGCGAGGTTGTCAAATTGCTGGTTGGGCTTGCTTTCGGTCTTTCTGGGCCTAATTCAGCTAAGTTGCATTATCAGATCCCAGGAGCCCAATAAAACTCGGACGCCGAGCCCATTCTCTCATATCAGGAACGCTTTGTTGCGTTATAATCTTCTGATCGAGAAGCCGAGAGCGAAGACAAAGGAGAAACGAAAGTGCGCCGGAAAAATGTTTCTGCGGCGGGTGGCGAGGCCGCTGATGATGATGGCCAAAGTGAAGGAAACGACGGGGATCGTGGGCCTTGAAGTCGTGCCCAACGCGCGAGAAGTGCTCATCGGACTATATTCCAAAACCCTAGAGGAGATCAAGGCGGTACCGGAGGACGAAGGATACCGCAAAGCCGTCGAGAGCTTCACTCGCCAACGCTTGAAGGTGTGCCAGGAGGAGGAGGATTGGGAGGCGATAGAGAGAAGGCTCGGATGCGGGCAGGTCGAGGAGTTGATTGAGGAAGCTGAAGACGAGCTCAAGCTCATTGGTCACATGAACGGTACATCACTTCATCTTCAAGCATATACCATTTCTGCGTTTTCATTTGTTATGCTTATGCCTTGACACAATGTGCATTTTCTGTTTTGATTGATTCATATTTGTAAAACTTGAGACCTGGAGAAACTTAATTACTAGATACTGTAATTTTTCTCTTCTTTTGAGTATTGGGTATTGCAATGGAAATTGGCAATGAAAATCAAACTAACTCAACTCCAAATTATTTCACTTCTTTGTTCTAGGCAAGATTAGTTTCAAATCCCTAGCATTTTTCAATGTAGTTGATTACCAGGTAAAGGAGCAATGAGACAGAGTTAAAAAATGAATCACGTTCAAGACATTTAACATTTCCATTGTTTTTGGATTTAAAACCTAATGAATGCAAATGTTTTCTTTATTGTTCTCTTCACCAAAATAAGAGTGAAAAGCAAGGTAAATCACAATGGTACAAATGTAGGCCTGTGATTTTTTTGCTTCCCTGGTTTAAAATTAGGGAATTTGCATTGTAAGTGGAGAAATTATTTACTCAATTAGTTTGAGCGGCATATGTATTAGTTAAGTTTTCCTTTCTGTTTTAGCTTTTATTGAATGGATTTGTACCATATTTTAGTGAATTTGACTTGGTTCAGAATTTGGCTTGTTTTGAATTTAGAATTCTAGGCTATAACTCTAAATGTTTTCAAGAATATAGACAATGCTTTGAAAGCTTAAAGATTTTCAATGCCAACAAAACATGTAGTACTTTTCCTTGAGGTATCTATTGGCTCATAGGATTTGCTGGGGCCAAGAGGTTAGGTATGAACATTTGGCATGTGCTTTATGTGCTGATTTCATGTTTCCATGAGCTTTGCAATATTGCTATAAGTTCTAAATTCATTTTGTGACAATTTAAATCATGAATAAGTTAGACAAAAGTTGGTCTTTGTGGAATGAATTTTTAGTTCTGGCTTCATCCTCAATTTCTCCAAGTTAATGGAATTTAAAACTTTGGAGGTTAAAATGGAGTATTTGGTTCTTCACCTTATCATAAATATTACATCTCTAATTTTCATTTTCATGAAGTAGCAACCTTGCCTTTCTACATGAACTTGAGTGTCACACCCCAAATCCAAATACGTAATATAGTAGTACCCTTAGGACTTTTGTTTTAATGTTGGTCAATGGGCAATTAAGGAGTCATGATTATTGGATGCTCAAAACTTAAAGGCTAGAAGAAAGGCTTAGCACAACAGACCTTTATAAACTTTTACTGGCTTAGAAAAAAAAAAAGAAATAGTGGAATCAGTGTGAGAAGAAAAACGAACTAGAGGAGGTTCATTAAACCGTCGATAAACTAAAAATCAGAGAGGAAGAAGGAAGATAAGATTCAATTACATATGACGCGAAGGAAGATAAAGAAAAGGAAGCCAACCTATGAACGAGTAGCTAGAGAAAGGATAACAGGAGGGCCCTACAGCAGTCTAATATCCAAATTTGATAAAGGTAAACCAATTTGATTGAACTTTCGAAATTCTTACATGGCTGGATTGGTAAGAACATTAAGTTTAGAACATGGGTTGTTGTAGGAAATTTCCACATCTGTTTCTTTCCAAATGTTTAATCATCCGCAAATCAAACAAAGGAAAATAGTGATTTACACAACTTGTACTAAAGTAAACAAATCAACCATTATTTTCTTTTCCTTTTGATGTAAAAGATTATTATTTGAAATTTTGAATAGACGATTAAATGAATGAAATTTCACAACTAGAAATCAATTGTATGTGCACTTACATACAGGAACTTGAGAAGGGATGTTAAGATCTCATAGATTGTTCGGAAAGAAGAGAAAGATATGGGCATATGTAGGAAAGTCACAGGAACCATAAAAGGAATGCCTCACATATCCGAAACTCGTTGAACTTTGTTAAAACTTGTTCATGGCCATGGATTCAATCAAAACCAAGCCCTTAAGTCAAGATTGTTAGGTACTGTTGGTAGATGTGAGTGAAATAGGAGAATTTGATGAAGCAATCATCTTAAGTGAACTGTGTAATCTACACACAGTAGTTGCACTACATGTTACAGCTGCGAACTTTAGTCTCACAACTGCGATGTGACATAGCACGCTTGTGAAGCGGGCACAAAGCCTTTTAGTAGTCTCTGTGGTAATCTTTGTTGTCGCTTCAAAAGCATCGCAATCATGGTAGAACTTGGGGTAACTGTGAATCAGGTAGCAATAACGTTCTAGTGTGACATGTGGTAAATTTTGCACACGCAGGATCACGTTTTGCAACCATAGAACACCACTCTATGACCGCGAGCATGGTCTGTAGCAAGAATTTTAGGTTGTCGCGGTTGACCACCGTGAACATGGTATTGGCCTCCACAATCGCAACACTTCCTTCTGCGAGTGTGGAGTCACACTACAACATGATCACAAATGGATTTTGTTTGATTCGAGTCAAACATAAAATCTCATACATTATTCATACTGAGTAAGGAATTCGAAAAAGAGATTATTTATGAGAACTAGTAATATAAGAACTTAGAAAAATAAAGTGGCATTTCAAAAATAAGTATTAAATTTCTACGGTTGGGATTAAGCTGGGTATTGTTTGAATGAATAGGAAGTTAAAGGACTGAACTTGAAAAAACCTCGAATCAAGCTAATTGATTAACAATAATCCTCTATATTAAAAAGAGAAGAAAATAATGATTGATATATTTACCTTAGTACGAGTTGTGTAAGTCTTTGTTTTCAATTGTAGATGATTGATCATTTGGAAGGAAAACGGATGCACAAATTTCCTACAACAATCCATGCTCTTACCAATCTAGCGATATAGGAATTTCAAAAGTTCGATCAAATTAGTTTACTTTTATCGAATTTGGACTGTTGCGGAGCCCTCCTGTTATCCTTTCTTTAGCTGGTTGTTCATACGTTGGCTTCCTCTTTTTTACCTTCCTTTGCGTAATATGCAGTTGAATGTCATCTCCCTTCTTCCTCTCTGACTTTTGGTATACCAGTGATTTGACAGAACTCCTTTGGTTCGTTCATTTTCCTTACACTGGTTCCACTATTTTTTTTGTTAAGTTTGTGAAAGTTTAGAAGGGTTTGCTGAGCCTTTCATTCAGCTTATAAGTTTTGAATATCTAATAATCATTACTCCTTAATTGCCCTTTGACCAACATAATACTTCAGTTACCGTTGGATAAATTTGATGTTCAAATTTCTTCATCCATCCAAGTTGAGCAGCTTTACGAGAGTGTTTGTTTTTCCTTCATTTGGCCTTCAACCAAGTCTCCAGCTAATGTCCATGGGTTTTCCTTTGTTCAGGCTTTGGAAGTAACCGGTGTGCAAACCCATTTCCTCCATTTGACAGGGAAAAATCCTAATCCGTCATTACTCAGCTATAAGCTCTTTTAATTCACCTCTTATGGTTTTGTTGACTGGCCGGCCAAAGTTGTAAACGGCCAATATTTCCTTCCTCCTCTCCCTTATGATTTGGCCTGCACTAATGATTATTAATTAAGTCCTTCTTTATTGACAATGAAGACGGGGCAGTTTCTACATTGAGTCTTTGATACTTAACTTAATCAGTACTGGATTCTGCATTTGTATATCCTATGTTCCAACTTAATATTTAGCTTTACAAGTTTTAAGATTGTGACCCAATTGCCTGTACTGGATGCAGAGTGGAAGCCTTGGGGTGTTTCTGACGATTATGAATGTGAAGTTATAGAGAATGATGCCCCAGTACCCAAGCACATCCCCCTGCATCGTCCCGGTCCTCTTCCTGAAGAGTTCTATAAGACACTGGAAACTGTTGACACCGGCACATTAAAGGATGCTATTTCAAGATCAGAGAAGGAAGATCCGGCAATTGCATCTGGTGAAGCACAAGCAGAGTAGCTTACTTCAATACCCTTGGGAATTTGTCAAGAACTTTCAACTGTCGGAATCTAAGCCTATCTGTTTTGTGTCACAATTTTACATCTTGTTCATGCCCTTGGGACAGTCTGTCTTTTTCACAGCATCTACTGCAGTGTGATATTCCTGACAAAAGCTCCTGTTTTCAGTTAATAATCTCCGATTGAGCTTTTGTCTGAGTCTCCTTTGGTTATCTTTTTCATAGCAACCTAGTGCAAATAAGCAACTGAATTTGGGTACGTTGCCCTCATGTATGAAGGTTGTATGTTCACGGGCCTTGTAAAATTTCATAATTTGGGCAGTGGCTTGTGAGCATGGTGTATTTGCCTAGTTGTTAAAACCTTTTGTGCATTGAGATCAAGAATTCAGATCCTATATAGTCAGTTGAGTAGAATCGCTTGAAAATAGTCTTTACTTGAAAAACTGCTTAACTCTTCTGATAACATGCTTGAAATTGAAAATTCTTATTTCAATGGGAAATCTGAAAATATTTCACTGTCCACTAAGTTTGTTGTTCATCAAATTAGAACTATTTGGATGGCATCCATGAACTTCTCATATGGAGGTTTGCAGAATATGAGGGTTCCAAGCTGCTCAGTATATCTTGCATCCAATGATTGAACTGTATTGCTCATCTGCAATGGTTACTAGTTCACTCTTGATCAATTGTGTTGGTTTTAAGCAACCAAAGCGCTTGATGGATTCTTCTCTACAGAAATGCTCCCGGTTGTCAATTTGCAACAAGGATCAAAGACTGAGGGCTTCCTAAAACCTCCCTCGTTTATTATAACGCGCATATTATCCCCTAAATCAGACCGGCCCGCCTTGTCGTATATGTTTGCAAGAAGAACATAGAACTCTAAATCTAAAGGTTCAAGCTCAAGGCCCTGCCTCGCCATTTCTTCTCCAAGAAGCATGTTTCCATGCAATTTGCAGGCATGCAACAACCTTTTGTATGTCAATGCATTAGGGCGGAAATGCATGGAGTTCAGAACACTTACAGCTTCTTCCAGCCGACCAGCCCTACCAAGAAGATCAATTACGATTTTATAGTGACTTAACTGTGGCTTTATGTCATATACTTCCCTCAAAGACTGAAAATATTCGACACCCATATCTACTAAACCACCTTGATTGCAAGCAAGTAGCACTGTGGACAGTGTTACAGAGTCCGGCCTGATTCCGGTCAATCTCATGTCCTCAAGGACTGAGAGAGCGGACGATGTGTGCCCGTTAAGAACAAAACCAAACATCAAACCATTCCATGAAATGATGTCCGGGTCATGAACTTCACTAAAAGCTGTCTGGGCATCTTGGATATGCCCACATTTCCCATAGAAGTTAACCAAGCCATTCAAAACTGATATCCATCTGCCGAAGCCGGATACAATGGAATAGCAATGGATCTGTTTCCCAGTTTGCGTGGCACCTAAGCTGGAAGAAGCTGATAAGAAACTGGACACGATGTAGCCATCCATCAGGAAACCGTCGTCAGACATATGATAGATGATTTCCAAAGCCAGTTTGTGACAACCTATCTGATTCAGTTTCGAGGCTAGTATAGTGTATGTGATAACGTTTCTATTATCCATTCCTTTAGCTAAACTAAGCGCACAATCCGCCATGTGCAATCCTGCATAAGCATCAACAAGAGCATTTCCAACATTTGCATCACTACCTGCATTTGTCTTGATGATGTATCCATGAATCTTCCTCGTCTCCTTTGGGGATTGCGTCTCACCACAAGCTTGAAGAATGTTGGAGAGAGTAAAAGAATTTGGTTGCTGCCCCCCAAATCGCATTTCAAGAAACGCTAGAAAACACTCATCTTTAAGACCATGTGCAGCCAAACCGGCAATCAAGGTAGTCCAAGAGATGACATTTGGATAAGTCATCCGCTTAAACACTTGAATAACATCTCCTACGGCACTGGAACACTTCGCATAGAAATCCAAAAGGGCATTCCCCACGGAAACATCATTCTCTAAACCAGCCACGATAAGCTGTGCGTGTATCTGTTTCCCAAAATGTAGAGCTTGTATTGATGAGCAGGCATTTAATATAGCAGCATAACTATAGTTGTTCGGAACAATATTATTGCCCACCATCTGTCTAAATGCACTAATAGCCTCCCTGGAGTTCAAGTTTTGGGTAAAGCCAGCAATCACAGTTGTCCATAATTGCACATCTTGTTCAGGTGTCAGCTTTAAGACCTTCACAGCATCCTCCATGTTTTGGCACTTTGCATACATGTCAGTGAGAGCAGTCTTCAAAATCAGATTCAGCTGAGCACCCCAAACTATCAACTGGGCATGAACTCGCTCACCATAATCATTTACCAGGAAACTACAAGCACCTAAAAGTTTTACAAATGTGTACTCACTGGGCGACACCCCTTCTTCCATCATGCGAACGAAAGACATCAATGCCTGATCCCATTTCCCAGCCTGCACAAACGAAGAAATCATCGCAGTCCAAGAAACAGTATCCCCATTTCCCATGCCACTGAACACTCGAACTGCTTCTTCTATGAAATCCCATTTAGAATACAATTCAATCAAACTAGTGCACAGGATGGGATTCGACTCAAAACCGTGCTTTATTACACAGGCCTGAACGCTGGTACCACGAACAAGATTTCCTAAAGCAAAACATGATCTTAGCACATTCGAAAACGTAAACTCATTCGGCTTTACACCAGAAGCCTTCATCAAGTCAAAGAATGTCAGGGCTTCCTCGTGGTTCCCATCTTTTGCATAAGCAGACAAAACACCAGTCCAGGACCCAACATCTCTGTAAGGCATTTCGTCGAAGAATTGGCGTGCACGTTCAACTCCGCAAAATTTAGCGTAGAGAGATAGCAAGTTGTTATTTAGCAGCAAATTGTCTTGAAGACCCAACTTAATTATTGGGCTGTGAATGCAAATTCCATCTTTCAACACCTTTTTGTTGCAGAAATAAATAATTTTTGAACAAGTCTCTTCGAGTAGGTTTCTCCTTGACATTTAACAATCAGTTCGGAACACTAAAGGAGTTTAGTAACATTCAGGCAACAGTGAAGAAGAATGAGGTTCTATGCAACCCAATGCAAATATTTCAAAGATAAATATCAGTAGAAGATTAACCAAAAACCTTTTCGCTGAAATCCACCTAATTAGTTTATGAAAAAAATAAAATAAAAATCAATACACACACATATATATATTGACTTATAATTTTTTAAATATTAAAAAATATTGTTAAAATTATTTGTTGATTTTTTAATTAAAAAACAGGTCTATTAGATTTAATATTAGATATATTACTATCTTGATTGTAAAGACTCTTAAAATATTTGTTATTTACAATCCCACGTGAAAAAAGTGAAATAGCCTCCATTTATTTATTTCTTACTTTTCTCCTTCTCTTCATGTTAATACACTTTTTTTTTAGATTTCTCTTCAGGCCTTTTTTTCCGCTCATTTTATACAAATATCCAATACACTTTAAAACATATAATAATTTATCATTTCATTGTTATTTCTTCCATGCTGCCTTTCTTTAATTAGTTATGACAAAATTATTACTTATTATTATTTTTTTCTCTTTTATATTTCTTTTTATAATTACACTTTTCACTTAAGTATAGAATAAACATTTTAATAAATTACCATATACTACAAATAAAATAAACAGAATAATTGTTCTTTAATTTTATGTTATATAAATTTAAATACAAATAGAGTGTGCTAAAATTATTGTTTATATTGTTAAAATGTAAGTTGTTGTTTGTGGCATAATCTAAAATTACATAATTATCTTATTTTTTTTCATTTTTTCTGTAATTTATTTTTCAATTTTTAACTCATTTTTATTTGTATTTTCTTTCACTTTTCTCAATTTTGAAATCATTTTGATATTTTTTATTTTAGACATTTTTCTTTTGAATTTTAAATAATTTTTTGTTATTTAACATACAAATGCAATTCAAAAATAATTTTACATACATAAATAATTTAAAATAAAGTGTATCGGTTTTACTAGAATTTCATTCTCATCAAACTACTCCTAATATATATATCAATATAAATACAAAAATAAACAGAATAACCCTAACAGTCACGTAGGCTTAGTCGTCCCCTCTCTCTATCATTTCAACGCAAAGTCTCTTCTCATTAACCGAACAAATTTGCACAGAAAACCACAATTTGAAGCATTAATTGAGTTCGATCAATTCATCAATGGCGTCGTCTGATCTAGACACAAAGGCAAAAGAGGCTTTTATGGACGACCATTTCGAACTAGACGTTGACCTTTATTCTCGAGCCATTACCTTGGCTCCTAACAACCCCGATCTCTTGGCCGACCGCGCTCAGGCTAATATTAAACTTAAAAATTTCACTGGTAAGAAGAGGAACTCAATCTAATGCTGGTAATTTTGATAGTCTCAAGATTCGAATTAAGGGCACTTGCGTTAAATCAGCGGATGTCGTTGCTGTTAAAAGGAGCTGCTGTGCGTACGAAGTTGTGAATGCGTGGGTTTAACTATGTAATGGAAGTATATGGTCGAACTCATGGCTTTACAAAATATGTCCCAGTTCTAAGTCTTACACTTGAACAGCATGATGCTGTCCTCGTATTATAGCACCTTTAAGGCTGGATTTTCAATATGCATATGATTTGTTTTTACTGTGTCCTTGTTTTTTAATTTTAATTTTTCGGGGAGTGTGGGGGAGTCTGGTTTGCTTTGCATTTAACTTGTTGTGCATATAACGAAGCTAGTTATTATTGCTGCTCTAATCTTTTGTAGATCTTTTATGAACAGAGGCTGTTTCTGATGCAAACAAGGCTATTGAATTGGACTCTACTATGGCAAAGGCATATCTACGGAAAGGGTTAGTTCTTGTGGGGTTGTAGGATTCTGTTATAAGATTGGAATCATGAGTTTCAATCCATTTGTCTGAATCATACAATTTTTCGAAATGGATCTAAAACTCAGTCTTTGATCCAGGGATCTGAAACATACTTATTAATGAAACGGATATTACGGGTTGAAAATTTTAAGATTGCAACAAGAAAGCTAAGATATTTGTTTCATTTAGAAACCTTTTATTGCATCTGGAACCACCATTACATAGTATTGATGAAATCCATTGGAGAATATACCTTAAAGATCAATGAGTTAAGATCTTCAAATCTGTATCGTCCTTCTGTCCATGCAAACCTTATATTGATCAAGTGGTTAATATTTATAAGAATCTGATGATTAGTTTTGTTTTTAATCTGAAAGTTATTGCTGTCACATATTCACAATGAAGGTATGCAATATCACACATGCACATGGACACTGGAAAGACCATTATCTTGGTCACACAACACTCTTGTAAGTTCACATACTCTTCTGCCTGGGTCATCAGTTTTGAAGGTCCATGTGGTCCCATATTCATAGTTCAGCTTTGTGCTTTGAGTCATTAGAACTGACCTCATGTTGAAAAAATTGTACTCCTGATTTTCTTAATTCAATGGTTTTCCTCTATTTGGACCACCTTGATTGTGTGCTTATAAGAACCAAAAACAAAATGAAAACAATTGGGTGACGGTAATGGTTTCCTTTGAGTTACCCACCACCAAATTTGTTTCTTTGTTGTTGATTTATGTTCTGCGTACAGCATGGCATGTATCAAGCTCGAAGAGTACCAGACTGCTAAAACAGCCTTGGAAATTGGTTCTTCTTTAGCGCCTGGAGATTCTAGGTTCACTAATTTGATCAAGGAATGTGAGGTTCTCATAGCTGGTAGTTTGGTTACCAATTTGTGGTTAGAAGTGATTTCTTCAATGCAATTTTGTATTTGTCTCATAATTGTGGTCCTCTGGTTTTTCCTGTCTTAACCTTCATGATAAGAAAATATATTTGCTTGTGATAAACTGGAACTTCGTCTTTATCTAACCTTTCCTGGCCTGGTTAAAACAAACCATTTTTTTTATTTAAGCCAATATTACTACACGTAACTATTTGCTTTCTCTTTCATTTTCTTCAGTGGGTGGGCTGGTGGGAGGTGGGGGCGGGGGGGTAGGGAAGCAACATTTGACCTGATGCTTGCCCATTTCAAGTATTTGTAATGAGATGCCTACAGTTAATATGATTACTCTGTAGTCCCGTATATTATGGTTGAACAATAGGCTGAGGTTTTTCTTCACATTTACATTCATGTTTTCCCAGTGGATTTATTTTGTTTTTATTTCAGAGGAAGATGAAGAGTTACCTAAGCAGTAGGCTGATAAAGCTCCGAAAGATGAGGTGACTATAAATAAGTTGACTCCTGCTGTTATCTTGTTCCTTCAAGGAGCAATGGTGTCTTCTGCTAAACCAAAATACAGGTCAATATATGTGGGAAATTTGTTCTGGAATGAGGAGATTGTTCACTTCAAATACGAATAATTTCGTTTTCTGGCACATTATTATTTCCATTAACTGAGAGTAAGGAGTGTGTCCTTTAGTAGGCCATGTGCTCAGTGTCATCAGTTGCATCTCATACCTGTATGCATGAAATAGTTACTTGTTCTATACCCCATGACTTGGTAGAAAATCTTTAGAGCATCAGTTGTTATCTGACCTCCATTTCAAGCTACAAGGAGCCAGAGAAAAAACATATTAAGTGTAATTCAGCATGCTTGGTGATCGAGTAATAACTCTCATTCATCCCACATGAGATGATTTTAAGGGAGAGTAAAACCCTGTGATTTAGGCATGTTGTTAAAAGGAAATCTTCCACACTTAACAGAGGCCCCATACCCCTGAATTGGAATGTAAGCTTGTGAGTAGAAGCAATATACTTAGTAATTTTAAGTGTTCAATATTACTCGTCATTCCTGAAAAGCATTATCCCATTATAACGAGTTGTTGACATTACCATGACAGTTCATATTTTTAAGTTTCTTTGGAGTCATCAAATTCCATGAACTGAATTTGTAATAATCTTTATGACTTAATGTACTAAACTATTCTCCATTCTCTTCTTAGTTCAGTTTTTATTTATCTAAATTGCAGGCATGAATTTTATCAAAAACCCGAGGAAGTGGTGGTAACAATATTTGCTAAGGGCATACCAGCAAACAGCGTTATGATTGACTTTGGTGAACAAATAGTAAGTGTTGCAATCTTTGTTATTCTATTTCATATAGTTCTTTGGTAACTTTACTGACATCTGGACTTCCCGTTGTCCTCTCATTTTCCTCATTTTCTGTTCAGTTTAGTGTTACCATTGAGTTGCCTGGTGAAGAAGCATATCATTTTCAACCTCAGACTATTTGGAAAGGTGATGTATTTGACTCCATGTTGGTTGATTCTGAGCTTCCATTTTCTAAAGCTAGTCTCTTGCTGTTGCACTTCTCACCATACAAGAGAATCAATTTGTTGATGGTGTTGCATCAAAAATGATTCTTGTTAAGTACCTTATACTGAATATATCCAATCAGGGCTTTAGTTTGATAATTTAAGTACTTCCCTATTAGGTATTGCATAATTGTTACAATTTTGCCTGTCCAATTATTTCCATTACACATATAAAATCAGGTAGTGTAAATCTTCAATAGCTTTTTATGTTTGTGTTTTTGGTTGATAGTGTGATGTCACAGTCATCTACATTTTACGGATCATGATATTTAACTTTTTCCATGTTTCAACGTTATATTCTTGACATACAGATAGTTCCTTTAAAATGTAGATACAATATCATGTCTACCAAGATTGAAATTCGGCTGGCCAAAGCAGACAATGCGCACTGGTCTTTGCTTGAATTTAAGAGGGATGCCAATGTTGTACCAAAAACGAACGTATCTTCAGGTAGTTGTTTCTTTTTGGAAATGCACAAGCGCCACATTGAGAGGATAATGGAGCTCAATTTATGTGGTTTGACCTACTGCATAGAATTTCCATTCAAGCATTACCTTCTGTTTTTGGGTCAACAGGTAATCAAAAACCTACTTATCCTTCCTCCAAACCGAGAAGGGTAGACTGGGATAGATTGGAAGCCCAAGTGAAAAAGGAGGTATTTATTGTAGAATCTCTGTGTTGCTTCTCGTTAGTTGTAAACATGTGATTTATGGACTTGTAAATAGCCCAGACCTTAAATGCATCACTCACTCAGCCTTGGGTATCAGGAAAAGGGAGAGAAACTCGAGGATGATGCAGCTTTGAACAAATTATTTAGAGACATATACCGTGATGCTGATGAAGACACTAGAAGAGCAATGAGCAAATCCTTTGTCAGAAGCTTAACCTTTATCTCGTCAGAAACTGTCGATTGAAGCGTTCTTGAGATCTATGCATCATCCGATACACATCCCTGCAATCAGAAACGCTTCCTGAAACATGTCACTCAGATCTTAAATATATTGGCTAATGAAATTTTCTTCATTTTGTAACATTCCCGCTGGTGCTGATCCACAGGTCGAATCGAATGGGACAGCGTTATCCACAAATTGGAAAGAAGTGGGTTCAAAGAAGGTTGAAGGAAGTCCTCCCGATGGCATGGAGTTGAAGAAGCGGGAATACTGAAAAACCCATTTTGTCCCGGGTCATCTTGATTTTGCTTTAACTTCTTCATGGTGTTGTTTTAGCTCACTTGCGGTTGCTCTTTTCTGTTCATAACTTGAGTTGGGAGTGATTTTCCTTGGTGATGTGAAATACAGTCAATCCGGAATTAGAGAACCATGGTAGCTGATTTTCTTTTTGGTAAGAAAAATTGGCTGATTAATTATTTCTCAAGCTAGATTCATAGCTCAACGTGATTGCTCTTGAGATCGTTTTTGTGTCGTTTCTTGCTTTCCATGGCTGCTTCTCGTCAATTGCTCGAGAGACCGAGCACCTGGCTGGTAAATGTCGGAGCATAATATCAGTTGCTCTCTTGTTATTAGGGTTGTTCATAATCAAATTTGAGTAGCAACTCAACTTGATAATTGCTTGAATTTTATAGTAGTTTAATTTTGTAAAATTTGAACTCAATTAAGAACTTGAGTCACGAGATTGTATTTAAAATATTGTTAAAATTCAAAAGTCAGTCTGATTATTATTAAATCTAATTGAACGTTGAGTTAAGTAATTTGGTTTATATACAGTCTTACTTTTTATCATAAACCTACTAAATGCCAAGGAGACAATTAAGAAAAGAGAATATGCAATAAATGGGCATTATTTGCTTTATTTGAATTTTGGTGAACAAGAAAATTGGAACAAATTGAATTCCAATTGGATCAACCTTTTTTTAACCGTTAAGAATAAAAATTAAAATCCTAACAATCTTCCAGAAAAAACTTATATTTTGATCTTCTTCAAAACATCTTAGATTTGGGATCTTTTTGCAGCCACGACTTTAAAATGGATATTGTTGTTATTTGTTTTCTAACGCCTTCAAAAATAAACAACGTTTTCCTTTTTAAGAGATCTTTCAATTTCCTACTCGAATGAATCAGACAGGTTTCGGTTTCAGCAAAGGTTATTCTTTTGCGTAATTAGTCAGTCTGGGAATTTGCATTAAACTCCAATAAAAATGCAGTTCTTCGGAGGCTCGGAAATCAGTCCATTACAGCCAGCGTATTAAAAATTATTTAATATTAAAAAATATAAAGAATATTTAAAATAATAAAATAATAAAATATCAAGGAAATTAAAAAAAAAAGAGAGAGAGAGAACTTAAATCATCTTTATATTAAAAAATATAAAGAATATTTAAAATAATAAAATAAAAAAATATGAAGGAAATGGGAAAAAAAACAGAGAGAGAGAATTTGAGAGTGAACTCAAATAAGAGAAAGTTAAAAGGAAAAAAGAAAATTTAAAAATTAAAAAAATTAAAATAAGAAAGTAATGTGATTTTACATTGTGTAAAAATATTTAAAATAAAAAAATGATAAAAGATCAAAAGAATTTAAAAATGATAAAATTTGAAAGAATATGTAGATATAAATTGAAAGGTTAACGAATAGAGAGAAAAAAATAAAAAAAATAATAAAAATATATAACAGAAAGTAGTTGCTAAATTTACTTTGTGCAACAAAATTTTTTTTTGAAATAATAATATCGTATAGAAGTGCGATTTATCAATTTATGTAATGAAAATTCATTCTGCAATTACATTTCCAGAATACTGTAACTTAACTTCAATGTGATTTGTCAATGATAATGTTTTCAAAATTTGACTGATAGTTAGAGAACTAAACAAATTACTAAGTCAGCAGACCAGTTAAACTGTTTTGAGAAAAACTATTTATTTTAAATTATATATTATTAAATATACATATATATAATACTATTAAACTAATTTTATAAAATAAATGTAATTGAATTTTTTAATGTGCTAAATGAGAAGTTTTGGATGTAATGATAAAAATTTGATAGTCAAGAGTAAAAAAATTATTTCACAAATAAGAAACCATATTAAGTTTAAAAACAAGAATAAAATTAAAAAATTGGTTTGTGATGGAAAGTCTGTTATATATTTAGTTTTAAAGGCTTGGAAATAATTGTTGTTGGTTCGTGAAAATTTTAAAATTCTAAAAGGCAATGTTTGGGAAGGGAGTTTTTGTTAAATATAATGTTCCGTGAGAAATACGTTGAAATGAATAGTATATCTAGGAGAAAATTTTAATAAGAAGAATAGTATAATTTATTTAAATACATGTATAAAATATATAATAATAATTGAATAATATAATGGTTTATAGAAGTAATAATTGTATGTTAAGGTATAAATTGAAATAAATATGAGTATATTTATGATATATATATATATATAGGTTTTATTATAAATAAGTTATTAATTAAAAGAATAAAAAAAATATTTCACAAATTTAAAAAAATCTATATTAAATTCAAAACAACAATAAAAGTATAAAATTAAAACACATCAATTAATGCAGACGGTTTTAATTTTTATATACAATGTTTGAATTTCTATACCTCAGTTAGAAAAATATATAGAATATAAATAAATTCAAAGTAAAAAATAAATCGTTAAAATTATATGATCTTATTAATATTTAAGAGTTAAAAATGTTGGAAATAAAGAACTCAAAAAAATTATTCATTTTTATATAAAAAAAAATTCATTATTTTTCACTCGACACCAAAAATTTGAATTCAAATTGATGGATGAATACAGTATGGCATCGCTCATAAATATCAAATGATAATAATTTGTCATATCAAATTACAATCGTGTGAAGGCGTGACAAATGATAGGACACAATTATCATAAAAAATTAAAAATTTCATTGCCCCATCTAGAAGATGGAGTGACTCAGCCACGCTCCTTCTCAAACATTTACATGACATACATAGCATCACTTCCAAGTAGAAGCTTCCCATACATCTCACAAGATCCGCACGTGCATCTCACTGACATTCCTGTACATGTCTGTTTTTATTATTTTTGCTCATTTATTCGTTCTTTTCATTCCCCAAGATGTGGCCCACAGCTCTCTTGCTGCCAAAACGTAGAGTCAAGAGTCAAACTACGCGTTTGTTTAAACATTTTCATTTAATTGTTTTTTAAAAAAATTAAAGGATTTGTAACAGTATTTCTAGAATTCCTTTTAAAATTAATTTATCTTTACTTCATTCTTCGTGTGTGTGTGTGTGTGTGTGTTTGTATATACATACATATATATATATATATATATATATGATTGCCCCTTAATATATATGATTGCCCACTTAAGGTATCGAGCAAATTAAATCTACAATAGCTAGACTTAAAGACTCAATTTGTCAAGCGTTCATGGCGGATTACAAAGAGCAAAAGTCATCACCCCACCCACTGGCGGCCACCAACGCCTACGCACGCAGCGACGAGGAGGCAGCCGCCGCCGCGATCAACGACGAGAGAGACCTGCGCAGAAAGAAACGCCAGAAATGCTTACTGTACATCGTCCTGTTCGCCATTTTCCAAACGGGAATCATCCTTATATTTGCCCTAATCGTGATGAAGATCAGGACTCCAAAGTTCCGCGTCCGCTCCGCCGCGCTGGACAGCTTCGTCGCCGGGGCGGCGACCACCGCTAGGGTGAAGGCGGAGCTGGGCGTGAAGAACGCCAACTTCGGCCGCTTCAAGTACCAGAACGCCACCGTTTACTTCTATTACAGGGGGGCGCAGGTGGGCGAGGCTGTTGTCGGCGGCTCGAAAGCGAGCTGGCGATCGACGAAGAAAATCGAGGTGGTGGTGGATTTGAGGTTGGGTAATGGGGAGGGAGAGTCTGAGCTGGCGAGTGATCTGAGGAGAGGGGCTGTGGCGATTAGTAGCCAAGCTGAGATGAAAGGGAAAGTGGAGCTGATGTTTGTGATGAAGAAGAATAAGTCAACTAATATGAATTGTTCCATGGAGATCGTCACTGAAACTCAGCAGGTCCAGAACATCGTCTGCAAATGATTTTATAGACACACACACACATACCTTTGGCCATTTTTGTTTTTCTCTGAGTTGTAATAATCTCATATATGTATTCTGATTTGACGGTTACATAGATTTTCTTCTGCTGATATATGCATTGAAGGTCACGAAGTTCTAAATAATTTACAAGGTAACTGATGGATGAAATTAATGTAGTGATCTATGCATTCAGATTAAATCCTCTGTCTCCTTGTTTATATTTTTTTGACTAATACAATGTGTGTGTGTGTGTGTGTGTGTGTGTGTTTAGGCAATTGTCACATTATAAAAAGTTTGTGAATGCCGCACACTCTATGCATGTATACTACCCAACCTGAAATGATTATTTGACAAAATTAACCAATTTGCTAGGTTTATTCAAAAGTCCAAATCAAAAGTCTACAAGCATGTACTCACGTTTCTACTCATTTAAATATTACAAATTAAATATAATTTTCATCCTACTAAAATCACTCACAATTTTCTCCCATCCTAATTTGGAGGCAAACATAGGCTATTTCTTTCGGTGCGTTCTCGAAGTAGAAAAAAAGGTACAAAAGCGTGCTTTACATGTTTGCGTGTGAAACTTGAGGAAGTATTGGAGAATACGTGTGAATTGGCAACAAGTTAATGGCTTTTTAAAACTTTGTTGGTGATGGGGGCTTCGAAAATTATTTTCATGTCACTATATTGCTACTTACTCTAAATCGCGTTTATAGTGAAGTTTGAAATTTTAAAGGCTGTGTTTGTTTTTGCGAAACAAATACACACACTACACTATAATTATGACACTTTTTTAAAAAAGAAAAATTTATTTCTCTTTTATTTGTACATAATTTTTTTTAAAAAAATATACTTAAAAATGCAAATGCAAAAACTAAAACAAACATAACTAAAGCTTCTAGTCTATTGTATGGAACTGTAAAAATAGTGTCAACTTTTCATACACCTCCTTAGTAGAAAATTTAAAAAACATGTATTACTTGTATCCTGCTTATTTATGCACACACCCGTGTATATATATATATATATATATATATTCATATAAGTGTATGTTTGTGTAAACATATATAATAATTAAAAATTAATTAATTAATTATAATATATATATATATATATATATGGGGGAAATTTTGAATTTTAGATTTGGATAAAAATTTTGAAAGGTGTTTAGTTGGTATAGGTGGATTAGAAACAATCCCAACCAAAGCCTAGATGATTGTTGTGCATATTAATGTGTGTGAAACCATTCATTGGCTTTTGTCAAAGTAATTGACTCATGGTTCAGAAGACTGGAGTTAAAAACCTTTGTGCGTACCCCATACTCTTGAAATTATAAGGTCATGGTTGGAACTCAACTTTCAACTCTAAAATCACATGTCAAATTTTATAATATTTTTATTTAAATTTAAATACAGAATTTTCTTCTCTATTATATATAATCAACTAATTATTTTTTAATTATTACATTCATGCACGATCAAATCAATATTTATATATATTACATACATGTTTATATTTATTTTTATTTATACTTTATAAAATAATTATTATTCTATTCATCTCATTACAAAATTCATTTCAAATATAATATTTTATTTTAATACAATTTTTACTAAATATTATATACAACAAAAACGTCTCCCAAACATAGTCTATGCAAATTAATAGTCTCGGTACTATACGTAATCTGATTCTCAACTGCGGTCAATGGAGTGCCCTAAAACCGTACGTAGAATCTGAGCAAATTAAAAGTGTCAATTCACACGCAATATTTTATATATGTGTGTGTGTGGTGATGTTAATAAAACAAACTGAAACTAATAATATTTTGAGGACGGATTGATTGTAAATTTAAACTTAAATAATTTATTTCAAACTTACTGTTATTATTTAATTCAAACTTTAATTTAATTTTAAATTTTATAAAATTAAAGTAAGCAACGTTCGAGTATTTGTTGGGCTTTACTTCTGATTATTATTGTTGGGAAAATTAATCTTTTATGGGAGTTTGTGTTAAATGTTCTTTAGATAATTTTTAAAAACACATGCTTAATCGACTCAGAACTGATCAGATTCAAAAACATTTTGAATATAATTAAATTTGAATTCTAACTTAAAGGAAAATTTTCAAACTTTGAGCCAAACTTGAATTTAAATTCAATCTAACAATTATTGAGTTTAAATTGTTAGTTGATTTCGACTTGATTGAGCCTATAAAACAAGCAAAACAACGGCTGTGATCACTCAACAAAACAAACCTTGGATTCAGTCGCTCAATGCCTCAAATATTCCCGTTTAGATTTTCTTGCCCTTGAGAGTAATGGTTGACACATATGCCCTTGACTCTTTTTGCTTTCTTTTTCTCATTCAATCCTTTTTTGTTTTCTGTTTTTCATTGCTGCATTTCACTATTTTTTTTTCAAATTATTTCTTGAATTCATTTATGTTTTTTGAATATTTTAAATTTATGAAGATTATTTCTTTATTCTTTAATGTTATTTCTAATCTCTTATATTACTTTTCTCTTCTTTTCCTGTATGTTTTCTTTGAATTTTTATATTTTGTATTTTGTCTATTTCTTTAAGTTATTTCTTATTTTTTATATTTATTATTTCAAGAAATTCATAAAACATGATAAAAAAAAATGAATAAAACCCCAAAACCATTCTCTTTAAATTAATTATGAAGATATATACATATAGACTATTAATAAAAGTACATAGAGAAAAGAGAAACTTTTAATAGAATAAATTGACAATTAAATCAAATCTTAAAAAAAGAATTAAAAATAAATAACAATGTAAAACAATATTGAAGTGAAGAAAAAAATGTAGAAATAGAAAATAACAATTGAAAAGGAAACATAAAATTGAAAAGATTAAAAAGAGGAAAGAGAAAAGAGATGGGCACATGCCGCTCTCTCCTTGCACTCCTTGCAGGCACCACTAAACTCTATTTGTTTTTAAATTCTGTAATCTACAAATATACATTCAATTACTTTGTTTTCTTTTTACATAATTTTTAAAATTAAAAATATTTTAAAAAACAAACTAAAAATGAAAACAAACATATTCTATTCTTTGAGACAATATCAGAGGTTTATCAGCGGAAATTAACATTGCGAATTCTGGCCCTAGTGTTCACGACCAAAAGATCACCAATAATCTAATGTTTTTCTCATGTGCCAACCACTCACCTACCGCCACGTTATGTCAGCCCTGCCATTGTCAGAGCATAGAGGATTGCATGTTCTTAGATGCCTCCCCACAAACCACCTCCAATAGGTTCTCACTAGCAGTGCAGTAACACAATTGAGCACACGCGGCATTTTTACAAAATCGAATTAAACTATTATGCGATAAAAATAATTTTATAAGAAATAATAAATATATATTAAATATATTCAAATCATTAATTTTAAATATAAATTATTGCATCATTCATAATTAAAAAATCAAGATAAAATAAAAATGATAGTGCTAGAATACCTCGATCACCCTTGGCGACTCTTAAAAGTCGTGACCTTTTGTTATAAATTTTAATTTTATTACTAGTTCAATCTATAATTAACCTATCTAAATATTTTTATTAGATATAAATATTCCTTTAAAAATAACTTAATTCACAACTTAAAAATTTGAAAGAGCTTTAATAACCTTTTGCTTGATGAATTATGCTTCTTCTCATAAATCTCATTCTAAAAAGACAATCAGATTCACTAATTATATATTTCTTGTTAAACACACGCTATGTTTTTTAGATGGGTTTTTATTGGATTAGATGGTAGATGAATGTTGTATTTTAATGATTAATATTAAAAAGAAAATTCTAATAAGGTGAATAGTGTAATTAATTTAAATATATGTATAAAATATATAATAATGATTAAATGATATGATAATTTATATAAATAATAATTATATTTTAATTATATAAATAAAAATATATATAAATATGTGTGTGAGATATATTGATATTAATTTAATTATAAATAAATATAATAATTAAAAAATAATTAATTAGTTAGGTAAGTACGTAATTAAGGATGGAAAATCCTAAATCATCCAACGACGTCCGTTAAACTCCAAAACCAGGCAAAGACTATTTTCACGATTCCGTTTTTCCGAACCTCAGGCTCCGAAATTCCGTAGCCAACCTGCGCTTTGAAGTCGCCAAAGTCGTGTGTTCTCTTCATTTCGTCTTCGAGGGACAAAATATCTTCAAACGTCAGCTTTTTGCGGCGATTGGGATTGGACATCGGAATCCATGGCCGAGCCCGCTGGTGTACCCGAGAAACACGAATCGGCTACTGAATCTCTGATCGATAAGATCAAAGAGAAGTTTCACGGCTCTGATTCGTCTTCGTCGGACTCCGACGACGATAACAACGTCAAATCTGCCGCAGCCGCCGTGAAGACCAAGATCTACCGCCTATTCGGCCGTGAAAAGCCAGTGCACAAGGTTCTAGGTGGTGGAAAACGTACGGCATTGTTTTCAGAAATGTCTTAGATTATTTTTTTGTTACTCGGAATTGTACTGATATATGATCGTGCATTTGTGTTTGATGTGTTTAGTTTGGGCCGTAGCGAGGAGAAGCACTCAGTTACTCTTATTTTGCCGGAAATACTAGAAAAAATTATAATCGTTTCGTTTGATTTTACTTCTACATGAGTAAAATTACTGTTACGAAATGGCTTATAAGTTTATTACTGATGATTCGGCGGATATTATGATTTTTCTATTGCTTTGCTTGTGTACGTGCATATGCTCAACATTCTATTCACTAGATGGTATATAGACATTGTTGCAATAAAGACGATGATTGATGGTGAGACAACTTCATGAATTTGTATTATGTATCTCACAAGGACGAATGCTTGTTTTTCTCTTTTTATTTTTGGGCAGCTGCTGATATTCTTCTGTGGAGAGACAAGAAAGTTTCTGCTGTTGTGCTTGGTGTCGCCTCCTCAATTTGGGTGTTTTTTGAATTGCTTCAATACCACTTGCTGACGCTAGTGTGCCATATCCTAATCGTTGGTCTAGCTATCATTTTTCTGTGGTCAAATGCATCCAGCCTTATCTACAAGTATGCTTCTCAATTGATCTATAAACTCCTTTATTGCTACATCTCTAACGCGCATTTTACTTTCTCTTATGCTTCTCAGGACTCGGCCAAAGATTCCAGAAGTTGTTATACCTGAGGATATTGTCCTGAGTGTAGCTTCTGCCCTTAGGGCTGAATTCAATAGAGCACTTGCCGTCCTTCGAGATATTGTATCAGGGAGAGACCTAAACAAGTTCGCTGCAGTATGTCAATACTTAAATATTCTCATGGTTTCACGTTATAATTTGCTGGTCAATGCCACTAATTTGGAATTCAGTTTCAGTCAGTATTTGAAACCTAGACCTGGGAACAGCTTTGTGCCTTGTCAGATTGTTGGTGGATTGGGTGACTGGATAATTGATTCACTAGAAATTTGTGTAAATTAATCCTGACCATTTAGTGCTTATTAGAATGTTGTGTGCCGGGTTTTTAGGTGATTGCTGGCCTTTGGATTCTTTCCATGGTAGGACGCTGCTTCAACTTCCTGACCTTGTGCTACACATGTAAGTAAATTGCCGGGTTCTATCTTTATGAATGGTGTTTGTTTTGGATTTATGGGCATGGTCATTTGCTTTTCGTTATTGAGTTTCTTCTGGGTTTCCATTTTACACTCTCAAAAAACAGGCTTTGTTTTGTTGAACACGGTGCCTGTGCTCTATGAAAAATATGAGGACCAGATTGATGCTTTCGGTGAGAAAGTTGAGGCAGAGCTGAAGAAACGGTATGCCGTTTTCGGTGCCAAGGTTTTGAGTCAAATTCCAAAAGGGCTGCTGAAAGACAAGAAGCTCCTGTAGACCATGTGGAGTGGTGTTGGTAGGCCCTCGTTGTGCTAGATCTGTTAGGGGTAGATATGCTCAATCCAATTTGTGATTGTCACTCAATTATCGGATGGAGGCCATCTCATCACCCACCAACCAGTTTGTTTTCGACTGTTGTCTGGGTTATTTAACTTAAAAACCCGAAAGATTTTGTGAAGCATATTTGATTTTGCGACGCCAATGCTTCCTTGTCTCGAGTTGATGTCTCGTTTTGATAGTCCGTTCTTTGTTGAAATGATGAAAATTTCTTTTCAGCTAGAGAAACATAGCATAATCCTTGGTGGCGGATGAGTATAATGTCAGGCAAGAATAAGAATGAAAATGATGAGTCATGCTGGGCCAGTGTGGGGGATTCATGCACTTGCGTGCATGTGGGAGCATGCACAAGTTGATCTGAAAATGACAATTAAAAGAATAATCCTGTAGAAGCCTGCTTTGAGAGTTTGCGTGTTTATCTGTATTATTCTATATTCTATTATTTATCTATACAATACACACACATATATAATTTGTGGTTGTACGATGAAAAATTACATGATTGTTTTTATTATTTTTTTTTCTTTTTATCTTTTAACTAATTATTTTTATTTATATTTTCTCTTTAATTTTTTCTCATTTCAAATTTTCTCAATGTTTCTTCATTTTTTTTATTGTAAATATTTTTTTATTCTTTTAGTTTTTAAATAATTTTATTACTTACATTACTTAAAATACAACAATTTTAGAATTTATAAACAAATTTGAAACGCTTAGGGCGTGCTACTTTTATTAGTACTATGTTATTAAAGTTTTGTGTTGCTTTGGTTGCCTGAAGTAAAATTTTATATATATATATATATATGTGTGTATATATATATCTTTTTTCAACTCAATTTACATTATATTTATATTTATACTATGAAAAGTTCAATTTTAACATGGTTACATTAATAAGTTTATTTATTTACAAATGTAAATTGAATCAATTTAATAATAACAAAAATTATCGTTATTATTATTGTTATCGTTGTTGTTATTGTTGTTGTAACACTTTTTAATTATAAGATTTTTCACATAAATATAAAATAAATTAATTTATATTATAAATAAAACAAATTGAGCAATCATTTTTATTTTATTTTTTATATTACATCAATTAAGTAACCACTTAGAGTGTGCCAAAATTGTGAGTTATATAGAAATATGAGACCTTTGGAGTAACCATTTTTGGTTTCAAATTCTAATGACTGAGATATCCTTCATATTTATTTAAATTTTATTATCCTTTCACAATTTTTACTCTTCTTCGTGAACTTTTGTTTATTATATTTTCTTTAACACGTTTTTCTATTAATTTTAATTTATATATTTTCTTCTTCCAATTTTATTATTTATTTTAATTTTTAATTTATTTTCTTTATTGAATATAATTATTAACATTTTAAAATTATTCTAAAGCATATTACTTATATAAAAGTAGTGTCTATTAAAAATGCATTTTAAATATTTATGTACATTCAATGCAAGAGTAATTTGATCCAGCAAGTTACAACTGTTGGGATAATTTTTTAATTCTTCACACACACACACACATTTCACTGTGTTCATTTTTTCTATTTTATATTTTTTAATTTTTTATCCCTTATTTTATAAAAATAATGTAAAATGTTGTTTATTTCTTTATATAATTATGCAGTGTCATTTTGTCTGAGTTATTAGCAATGTCGAGAAAATTGAAGAATGAAATGAGTCGGGGGGGGGGGGGGGGGGGCAAGTCTAAAGGGAGTGGGAATTGTTTTATTGCCTTTTTTTTTTTTTTCCCATTTCAATGTTTTTTTATTATTGTGTTTTTGTTTAAACCATAGCAAGAAAAATTTTGTGAAGGAGGTTTAACAAGAGAAGGCATAAAAAGCCTTTACACACACTGAAAATTGCCCAAATCACTGTTTTAATGATTTGTGCATAATACGTGAGAACTTGAAATAAAAATGAAACAGCAAATGGACTAAAATAAGTGCTAAGGGCATGTTCACTTTGAGTTAAAATATAAGATAAATTATTTTATTTTATTTAATCAAATGTTTGCTTTAATTGATTAAAACTCTTGATCAAATAAGAACTCGTTATAAAATCATAAAATTATAAAATAAATAATTTTACATGAAAATTATAATTAAATAACCAAGCTGTTGATAATTACACACACACACGCACACATATATATCATTTAAATTATTATTTTAATCTTAATATTATTAATTGAATAATATTTATAGTAAAATTATAATGAAAAAATAAATATAATCACTCAACTTTAATAAAGATGATTATTTAAGGTTAATTAATCCATATAAAATTTTTTTATGATTAAAAATAATCTTTTAAGTTATAATTCAATCCAAAAAAGTGGACATGATCTAAAATTGTACATGAATTCCAAGCTGCTGGTTTTGGCATCTTTGTTGGTTTGGGGGAGCCCATGAACTTTGTTGGTGCTTGCAAGGACACAACATTTTCTTGAGTCTCTGCTCTTCAACAATGCACGTGAAATGCAAACCCAATGTGATAACCAAAAACCAAAGTTACTTCAATGGCGTCTGCTGAGGCACTTTACCTGCAAAGTTGGTTTTGCTTTTGGCTATGCTCCATCATTTTCTCAACCATTTGCCTTATTCATAAAGAACAATAGTTGTCGACTGTCTGAATGCAAATTGCTGATGCTTTAAAGGAAGTAAGACAACTGCGGTTTCTTTCCTGAACCTCCTCCATGTAGATCGTTCCATTGCCTGCCTCAAGTCTACCATGTTTAAGGGCTTTGAAGGAACTCCCTTTTCCTCTTTAGTTTCTTCTTTTGAAGCAGAAGCATCTTCATAGCTCTGACAAGACTAACCTTCAGGTCACTTCCACAATAACCTTCTGTCATGGCTGCAAGCTCTTTCAATTCTAGGTCTTTCACTTTTTCTTTGGACAGCAGGGTTATCAGTATCATTTCTCTGCTCTCTGCTGAAGGTAGATCGACCATAAGCCAGTTCAACATCTCGGTGGCGGTTCTCCATTTCATGAACTCATCACTACGTATGTTCGGTTGCCTCTTGAAACTTAGGTCTTGTAAATGCTAAGCCGGGTGAAATACACCAAGTGCTTAAAATTCATTGTCAAAAGGAACTTCCTGGTTCAATCAAGACACTCATTTGACTAGAAGGGACCAAGACACAGCAATTTTGTTAATTGAGAGATGACAAGTTCAGCAGAGATGCCAAAATGCCAATAAAAGCGTCAACTTTTCAACATCTTAGACAATACTAAGGAAAGTAAGCAAAAACGATTTGTCCTGAAACTAAAAATAAGGTCATTCCGAACAAATATGTGAATTGATTCAAAGGTAGCGAACTCTGAGAAAAGAAAAACGATTAACAAGCAGGAGTTGCATTTTTTCACCTAAGCTTTGCATTCTCTTAGATAATCAACAATAACAAACGGGGGCTAAGAGATTGATGCACTGTCACCATCTTTCTTTGTTGAAGAAATTGATTTTTCTACTTCTCTCTTGTTTCCAGGTTCTGATCCAGCATTTTCTGTCCCTTCACAATCCTAACATTCTCTGGATAAGGAAAACTGTGAAAATGGCAAACCTTGAAAGATTCAGCATTGCTCTCCATTCCCCTCTTGAAAAATGCTTAATCCATGCGACAGACTGCACAAAAAACTAATTCTGCCATCGATTTGGCCATAGCTGATCCAGATAATGATTGTCGTAATTACTATTCATTTACTTCTTTTTATTTGTTACTGCTGTTGTTCAGGCATGCTCAATTTTCCCTGTTATTGTCATTTGGCACCGTCACTTCAAACTTGGTTAAATCTCACCAAACATCAGCACGCCACATTCGGTGTTCGGAGTTTGAACGCCGGTGTGAAAACTACAGTTTTGCCTTACTTTCTTTGTTGATTCTTCATCCAAAATTGCTGGATTATAAAAGGCGATGGGTAAAAACGCATCCCAACTCACCTCTTATACTCCAATAAAATGGAATAAATTTATTTGCATTCAATCAATTAGTGATGTAATTACTGAATTACCTCACACCCCGTGTGCTGCTTAGGCCATTACTCAAACTTAAATAGCTTTGGCCCAAAAGGGAAGTTCAAAGGACTGCTGACTATGCCATGGAACAAGACAAAAGACAATGTCCCATCCGAGTGGAGTAGGTCCAAGCTCAAATATGCGGGGCCAACAATCCGAACAAGCATCGTGCGTTGGGGGAAACGACTAATCAAAAAGTAAACATGTCAACTCAAACTCCAAAAGACCAAACAAAGGCCACAAACATCCGTGAAAATGACTTCTTTCTTTATTGCTTTCCTTTGTCCCTTTCAATACAGTTGTTTTTTTTAGTCCTAATTATTTATTCTTAACAACAATTGTTCAATACAGTTGATTTTTTTAGTCCTAATTATTTATTCTTAACAACAATTGTTCAATACAGTTGTCATGATTGCGAGGAAAATGATTTTTTTTTTATTTTTTAATTAAATAATTAAAATTATTTTTCTTAATATTTTCTTTTTTCTTTCTTAAGTTTCAAAAACCGAACATAGTATAAATATATAATTTATAAATAAATTTTCATAGACATGAAGTATGCATATTAACCAGTAGTAAGTTAAATAAAGGATGTGTTGACTAAAATTATATGATTTTGGCTAAATTTTAGATTTATTATATATTTTATTAATTGATGTTTTTGAATTTGATATGTATTTTTTATTAAATTTAATAATTTTAACCATCATTAAAACGTTGCATTTATAAATAACATATGTGAAGACTATTACAAATGTAAAAAGATTAAGGCTGGAATTAAAATAAGAGACAAATTTTTTAATTACATTATACTGATATCTTCTTGTTTGATTTTAACCACAATTTTGAATCAATGTTTTTGGAATTTTTGTAACTTTTAGTTTTTTATTTATTAATATTATATTTGTAAATTAGTTTTCCCAACCAAATTCATTAATTATAAGCATCACTGCACCAACATAACTATGAAATAATGCAAATTTAAACCCAAAAAAAAAAAAAAAAAGTGAAAGGCAGAAGAAATGATAATTTTTTACTAGGATATTGTTTCATTAATTTATAGTCCTAGTTTATAGAATCCAAAAAAGGAAGTTTTTAATTTAAAATATCAAGTCTACTTATTTAGATTTATTGACTTTGACTACCCTTCGATTACTATAAATTAGATTTAACACATAATTAAAAGGTAAATAAATATAAAATTTTGGAATGAAATATAACAACATTGTGTAGTATTTAAAAGAATTATTTAGTATATAAATTTATTTGACCAAATTCTTTAATTTTGACTATCTTTACATAATTATAAATGTAAAAGGAAGTTATATAATTTGAGACAAAAATATAATTTTTTCAATTTAATATATTAAATCTACTTTAAAACTCCCCTGTTAATCGTCATTAAGTTGTAATGACGAATCTGAACAAATTAAAAATTAGATATTGAAAAAGAAAACATATAGACTTTTAAATAAAAAGATCTCCTGTGTCAATACTTGATGCCGAAGCCTCATGTGAGAACTTGAATCATGACATGTGTGTGGCTTCCTATTAACGTTGTCATTTGAATTGGGCCAAATCGAAACCTGATTGTTCAACTCAACTATAAATGTAACTCGATAGGGTTAAATTTGAGTTTTTAAATTGAGCCCGATAACTTTTTTATACGAGTTTGAGCCTAATAATGCTCAACCTAATTAGGTTGAAATAAATACACACAAAAAGCACGAACTCCTTATAAAAATTGTTATTTTTTTACCAAATCTAATCACAAAAATAGGTTTATGTTTTTATATAAAAATCATAACCAAAGGTTTAATTAGTAAAATTCATCACTTGGTAACTTTTAAAATAAAACTAACTCGTGAAACTATTTTATAAGAAGAAACTATCCATCATGCACATTGAATTTATTAGTTCTATTGTAAGTATCATTAATTAATTTATGTCATATATTATTAAGTTTTTTGTTTTTAACTTTTACAATTAAAGATTATGCTTATCATGTAACTGTTTTATTAGTTATGCATGTTTTGAACATTAAACTAAAACAATAATTTCTTTCATAAGTCTTTTTGTTGAAATTCAATAAGGGATGAAGTACAAGCATTAGTGCAAAATTTACGTTAAAAAGATTCTAAAGTTATCTTTTAAATTTTTGTATTATGTTAAGATTTCCAACTACTTTCACTTTTCAATTAAAAGTGTCATTTACTAACTTTATGCTGTCATTTCAAGTTAAAATTCACATATATTTATAAATTTTTATGTAATTGTTGTAAGTATGATTTAGTTTGAAATATGCTCAAAACTTATAAAAATATATAAAGCGATTTTGGGGCAAAAACAAAAACAAATATGTATGAGTTTGAGTTTGATTTTATGAGTAAGAAGCCCGATGGTATTGAGTTTGAGTGAATTTAAGCTGATCTCATAAAATTTAATTGACCCTACTTCGTATATACGATGGAAGAATGCGTATTTACGTACACGAGTGACTGTAGTGAACTGATGTCGAGGGGTGTGCAATATATTTACAAGGAGTGCTTAGATTTAGATGGAAAAAAATATGATTTTCATCTCAGTTTGATAAAAAAAAAAAATTGTTTATGAAACAATTTATAAATTTGGGTAACCTTTTTCTGTATAATGGATTTTCTTGGCATAGATTAAAATTTGTGACACTTATAGTACTTCATTGATTTGATGTTTAATTTTGCACTGACTAAATCATTAATTTTAACTGCGACTACACCCTAATAATCACAGGATAACATAAATTAAGACAAAAAAAAAAAAACCCTGTTTATTCTGTTTTCTTTCAGTTTATCTTTAATTTTAATTTTTTTTTATTTATTTCGCTCTTCTCCTAATCTTGATTTATTATATTTTATCGTTCACAGTTCCTCCCAATTTTTATTTATTATATATTTTTTATTTTTATCTTGTATTAAATTTCCTTGTTTTCTTTCTTATTTTGTAAATGGCATAAAACTTATATATTAAAGTTATTATTAATTAATATATATAATTTTGCACAACCCCGAACGCATAAAACCATATTCGTCATTTATTAATTTGTTGTTCCCAAAATATTTCCCATTGTAGCTCTGCATATAATTCAAAGTTTTGGCCCTAATCCTTTATTTCCCTTCTTCTATTTTTTGATTTTGGCGCACGATATTTTTTTTCTCAATTTCTTATGAATAAATTTTCCTTCTATTTTTTTAGATTTATTCCCTTTTCATTGAGTCTATTGCAAACAAAATTTATGAATACTAATGATACGATACAGGTGAACATCTCAACTAATTTCCTCATCTCAACAACTTTGTCCTTGCAAATAAATTTGTATCGTTCAAAACGTGTCCTTCAATACATGAATTTTTAAAATTATACACTTGTAAATATATAATTTAAAATACCGAATGTACACACAAAAAGTGCTAACATGCGTCATGATTTGAAATACTTAATGCATCATACTTAAATAATAGATGTCTGTATAACAATTTATGTTCTGGAATTTACATATGCTCATATGTTTTGTTATAATTCAAATTGAAAAGGTTTTTCGATTGAAAAAATCAATACTGATTGCTTCTGTCTCAAATTGTATTTTCTTAGGTCATTAGGAAAACACAATTTGAGATTCAAATCCCAGAACCATTAGTACGTAATCTTGTAAATTCACCGAAATTTCGAAGGCAAAATGGCAGACAGACGTGCCATTCTTGTCCAAAGTTGGGATTCCACGCTGTCATTGCCCTTTTCACGGAACCATTACCAAAACCCTAACTTGATTCCATCAGCAGCAGCTAAAGGACGTGGGATTCCACGTCTTCTTCAATTATTATTATTATTATTATTATCTTATATATATATATATTCTCATGAACAGGTACAGAGCACTATCTGTTGCCCTTTTGGCACTGTAATATAATATAGTTGCTGCTGCATCCCAACATCCTGTCACTGAGCAGAAAATCTACTCAGGATGGCACTAAACTGACGTCATCTTTACTTTTACTGTCTTTGTTTGCACGATGCTGTGATGCAGGTTTTTTGTTTGTTCTTTGATCCTACATCTGTCAAGAAAAATGAATACCTTTTTATCTTTGTTATAAATGCACTTTCTTGGATGCTTCTTCGTTCCCTTTTTCTTTGGTTTTTACCAGATTGAAACCCGTGCCGTGCACGAAAAATCACCTTTTGTTTTTGATATTATTTGTTTCTTTGTTAGACATGTTTGTTTCCTTTTTTTTTTTTTTATTACTCATTATTATTTAAAAATTTTACAAATCAAATATTTTCTTATAAATTTTCCTTTTTTATCTTTTATAATTAATTAATAATTTTTTTTAAAAAAATTAACAATAACAATAGTTGAAGTTTACAAAAAATGTTCATGTAAATTAAGTATATGCTGTCACACTATATTTTAATAAATATTTTGAATTCATTATATCAACCACAAAATGCCCCTTGGTACATAAAATAATTCTCTTTTAGTTAAAGAAAAAAGGGTGATTATTATTGTATAAAGACATTTTATATTTACTTTTCGGAAATAATTGTTACAAGAGAAATAAATTCTTTCCTAGAGCATTTTGTATTGGTATCTTATGGTATATCATTATTTCAAAGCTATTTTCAAATCTAAAAGCAAATATTAAAAAAGATAGGAATATGAAATTAGATAAATAAAATGGTACGTTATTATGTATTGAAAAAATGTATATTATATGGATTTTAAATAAGCCAAAAATGAAATCAACTTTTAGAAATTTGATATATTCTTTTAATAGGTAAGTCATAACCCATGGACTTAAAATTATAGAAGTAAAATAATTTCAAAAAATTTGATTCTCAAAACGTGGACGGAAATGGACAAAGAAAAATATTAGACAATTCTGCCGTAAATATGTTATAAGTTAATAGCACAATTAATGGCATCAATCAAATATTAAGTGTTATTAATGTAATTACTTTTTAAATAACTAGTGTATTATTTGTATTTTTCACTGAAAGCACTTAATATGGTGTAGGGAAATTTTTTTAAAAAAATTTCCTTGATCACGTGATAAATTTTCTGGAATTAATTACTAAATATATTAAGCATTTATGGTTAAAACTAATTAATATTTTAACAAATAAAAAATTCGAAATTATGAGAATTGGAAACAGATTTATTCATTAACAGCGCAATTTCAGTCGGTTTTGTTAATGTAACAAGTACTTCAATAACTAGTGTATTATTTGTGTTTTTCCATTAAAAGCTTTAATATGGTGTTCGGAAAATTTAAAAAGATTTCCACAGTCACTTGACTAATTTACTGGAATTAATTATAAAAAATGTTAAATTCTAAACGGCATTTATATAAAAAATTAACTAATACTTTAACAAATAAAAACAAAATTATGGGAATTGAAAACCGGTTTATTCATTAACAGCACAATTCCAGTTGGGCTATGGTTAGTAGTCTTGCTTTTTCTTTACATTTCATTCAAATCTTGCCATTATAATGGCTCAAAATCAAGGGTTATGCTTGTTTTAGTTTTTAAGTGTGTATTTTTTAAAATATATAAAAGTAAAAAAAATAATAATAAACTTTAAAAATATAATAATTAAAGAATGTATATATATATTTTTAAAACTAAAAGTGAAACAAAAATAGCCAAGGATTTGCTTGGATCAAAATTTTGTAAAAACCAATACCTTACTGTACAAAAAAATTATTTAAATTTAAATTTAAAATATCAATTTACATATATAAACAATTATTTAAAATTAAATCAATGCAATTATTTAGTATTTATGATTAAATTAATATCTAGAAATACATACTTAAACTCACACATGCATGCATATATATACCCCATAATATATTATTCAATTATTATTATATACTAATAAAATTACATTCTCTATACGTAGGTAAATTTATTTATAAATTATAAATTTATTGTATTTTAAATAAAACAAATAAAAGTATTTAAAATAAAAAATGAAAAATGATAAAAAAAAAAAAAAAAGAATGTGGAAAGAGAGAAGGTTTGAAAAAAATACATATAAAAATAAAAAGTTAAAAAGAAATGAGAAAGAAAAAGATTTTAAAAATAATTTAAGATAATAATAATCGTCTAATTTTACATTATAGAATAAAAATCCTAATTTATAATAACATAGTATAGGAAAAAGTAACAGTATGTTAGTATTTATATTTGAATAATTGAATATATTTGATCCTTTAATCAAAGATAGTGGAGTAAATTTGTTAATTAATGACAATTTTGTAAATACACAATCTACGACTAAATTGAGTCAAAGATAGTGGAGTAAATTTGTTAATTAATGACAATTTTGTAAATATAAAATCTACGACTAAATTGAATCTAAAAGAATAGATAAATTATATACACGTAAAAATATTTAAATTTAAATAAATTTAAATTTTTATTTTCATTAAAAGTTTACAATCATAAAAAGTTACGTTTATTTATATATTTTCCATCTAAAATACACGTTATTATCGTTATAATTTTTTAAATTTCCTTTTAACTCTTCCTTACTTATTTTCACACCCACAAATGAAAGTGCACCTATAAACACATACCTAAAAACTATAGCAAATTATTTTCAACTCCCATCGAATAAGCAGCCAAACATTGCCAAGACCCTTCTCCCTTGATTACAGCTTAATTTACTGAAAACTACTTTTGTTAAGCTACGTTTAATTACGTTACTTCTAAAATTTCGATCATTCCCTATATTCAAAATCTACTTATCACCTCAAGTCGTGCCTACAGACACTCAAAGTAACCTAATCATTCCCTCTAATCGTAGACACACTCACAATTATTCATATACTAATTTTATAACCTCGGAATTTTTTCAACGAAATGCAGAGTGATAATCTCCTACGGATTTTCTGAATTTTCGAGGCAGAAAAGCGTGAATGGTGGAAGAAACCAAGACGACGGCGGGACCACGATTTTAGCGATCAAAGATATTCAATTCAAGAAAAAGCCTTAGAACCGCCGTACGTGGACCACCTCACCGTCGTTGGTGGGTGATTTAATGCGTATTTAATTCTTCCATTTACTGCGCGTGGGGCCCTTCTTGGCTGCCCCTTTATGGTACAAGAAACCCACACACGACGCGCAACTGTGTGCAGAGGCATGTATGTTTACAAATGTGTTTGGATCTCGTGTTTGACTTAATAATGATGTTGATACAACAATTGTTATTGCAAGGGTCCCCAGAATAGACGGTGAGGAAGGAGCCACGAAAACGATCCCCCCAGATTCGTTTCCACACCTTGCTCATTTCTATCAAACCCATTCGATTTTATATAATCTGAATTTGATGTAACCAGCCAGAGATATGTCCTGCTTCTGAGGGTGCTTTCAGTGTGGTCTGACGCGACATATAGGTAGATGATAACGTTGTTTAATTAATTGAAGTTCTAGTGATATCTACCTCAATGTTTATTTGTTTATTGATGATATTTTGTAGACGTTGAAGGAATACGAGGGAATATAATTTGGTTCTCACCAAGTGTTGGTTGGCATGTTTCATTTGGCTGACCTGGGAAACTATTGTTAAAAGAAAAGAAAAATATTGTTTGGAAAACTCTGGAGTCTTGTTTGTCGTGGCAACATTGCACTTTCCATTCTTTGACTGCGAGAGGAAATGTGTGGCTGGACTGTGCTGTCCATGTAGAGCATCTCATGTGAAAGAAGAAAATATTATTTTCTGGAAAATTTGTGTGGCTAGTTTTTGGTTTCACATTATTCTTGTCTTAGCATTTCCATTTGTGATGAGTAAGATGATGCCGTTAGCAACACTTTTAGGAATATAATCATCGAAGCTTTTTTAGTCTTTGTCGGATAATTTGCATTAACCGGAAAAAGACACAAGATGGGAAACCATGCTTTTGTTGATGAAGTTAGAGGCTTGGAAAGGGTCCCCTTCTCTTTTTGGTGTTATTAACCTAACCTTTTGACGTATTTAATTTCTTGATGCTCAAATCGGGAGTTTTTTTTTTCTTTTTCTTTTCCGTCTGGGGTGAACAGATGTTGTCTTTAGTGTTCTTAGTTGTCATAGTGCAACTGTTCAAACCCAACAAAAGACACGCAAGTCAAGTATTCCAACCGCATTGGTGATTTGCTTACCTAACACGAGTTCTTATTTCTTTGATTACCTATGCCTTGAACATTTTTAAACGTGTGTCACTATCATTGAGGGCAGCTGTTCCTTTAAAATGTTTACTGGATTGATGCACTGTTTCTAGGGATATGAATTGCCTATTGATGCTATATATATGTGTGTGAACATAGCTTTCTTTGACTTTGCTATCTGTGTCCATAATTAGACTCTGATCTGGACTTATAATTTGCGGCCGCTCATCTCAGCGAGAAAAACCCAATTTGTGTCTGTCTGCAGTTTTGAATTTGGACTCGGCATTCCTGAAATCCTGAAGTATCTTGTCATTTTTAGCTGTGCTTCGCCTGTTAAAGATTTGGATTGCTTCCCATCATCTGGAATTAGAGAAGTAAGAGCTCAGAGGTAAGCTTGATGTTAGTTGCAGACAGACTTAATCGTCAGTGTTCTTAAGATCGGTGCATTTCAGTTCTGATCATAGATGAGGAATTTCCTTAAAACACACATAGCCAACACCGTCCTGATCATAGATGGCTTTAACAGAACAATGAGATTTGCCTTCCCCTGGTTTGAGTCATTTAAAAATAAAATTCAGTGGTGATTATCTTCGGTTCCTGGTCCACATCTTGTCTTCTCTTTACTTCCACAATTTATATATTCGTTTATTTTTTTTTCAAATATTTAACTTATTGCAGCATAGATATCATCTTATCCTTGCTATGAGAAGCTAAATCAAGAAATTCCAGATATATGTTACCCTTCTTTGTGGCCTGTATTTCTAGCCAAGTTTATACTATTGAAGAATCCTAGCTGACCGAATTGTAAATGCTATTAGGTGGCACTGAGTTTTTATGGAGAATAGCAATCAAAACCATTGCTCCGAGGAAGATTCCCCCGAAGAAATTCCATCATTGATCAAAGCCATTGATGCACATGAGGTGGTTGGTTTTGATGGGGCTCAAGAATATGAAGATGTGAATGGCTCTCGCCAGGCGGGTTTGTCTCGTTTTGTAAGTTGCCCTCATTTTCTGCTAATCAATACCTTTCATCTTATGGATAGTGTGTTTCTGATACAAATTAATGTTCATAAGTATTAATTCTCCAAAACACATTGCCTTTTTTTGATATATCATATCCAAATCCACATTTCTATCTACATTATTTTTGGTGTGTCTCTGCGTGCGCGTGCGTGTATCTATTTACCATGTAGGATGAAACAGCTTACAGGTGTTCATCTGGTTAATCTCAGGGAATTGAAGCAGTTGCAACAGAGGAAGATGAGAGCGATCTTTCGAAGCCACAAAGGATGCACTCCATTTCTATTAGCATGCCCCCTTCCCCTCTTGAAACTCATATACAGGATACAAAGAGAGTTCTTTTCACAGGGAATGATAAAATTTTGGGTGATGATTTTCCCAAATCTGATTCTGCATACAACAATTTTGGTGCTCAGACGAAGCAGGCCAGGTTTTATTCTCAACCAATGCCTAAAGGTTCTGCACTGAATGGGGCCATTACAAGTGGAAAATCTGCCAACCTTCCACCAAGGAATCCTAGAGTTGATAAGCTAAGAGATAACAGATTTGACTCTTTCAAGACATGGTCTGGAAGACTCGAGAGACAGATATCAGTTTTGCGTGGCAAACGTTGGGAAAGTGAGCAAAATCCTCAGGCTCAGCCGCCTGCTGAAGTAGAAACTTTACCTGTGGATCGGTACTTTGATGCCTTAGAGGGACCAGAATTAGATACACTAAGGGTATGCGTTTTTAGTGGCCTGCCTCTGGTTTTATTGATGCTTATTATGCCTGAATGTTGTTGATGCTTCTTTTTGGGGTAGAAATATTTTTTGACTATGCTTTTTCCTATTATTGATTGGATTCAACGACAGGTGCTGGAAACACAAATCATTTAATTAGCCCGATATACCGAGAATCATTGAAGATTATAGATGTTAGTTTTGGATTGACATCTTTGCGTAGTGAAATAAACGATAACCCTTGTGTCAACTGAATTAATTATCAGGAAATACCATTCTTTGTGTAAAGCAGCACACACTAGGAAGGTATTCTTGAATAATAACGCGTTACTTAATTAAGCTTAATAGAGTAAATCAGCAATATGTTTTGCACTCATTCTTTAGTTCGAACACGCGTTCCTGGCTGATATTTTGCACCCTTGTGTCCTAGAATCAAATGTCATGATGCAGTTTTGTTTTTCTACTGGCCCATTCTCAGCAATTTTGTGGTAAGCTTTAACAAACTATGGTATTTTTACAGGATAGAGAAGAAATACTGCTTCCAGGCGACAAAACATGGCCGTTTCTCCTACGCTTTCCTATCTCTTCGTTTGGTGTCTGTCTTGGTGTTAGCAGCCAAGCCATTATGTGGAAAAACCTGGCTACTGTGGATGCTGCGAAGTTCCTCCATGTGAGCAAAGACATAAATCTGGTTCTCTGGTTCATATCTGCTGCTCTCGTGGTGACTGTGGCTGTTATTTATGCTCTGAAAGTGGTTTTCTATTTTGAAGCTGTTCGGCGTGAGTATTACCACCCAATACGTGTTAACTTCTTCTTTGCTCCTTGGATCGCCCTTTTGTTCTTGGCTATTGGGGTTCCATCCCTAGTTACAGAAACCTTGCCTGTAGCCCTCTGGTATGTTCTCATGATCCCATTCCTTTGTCTCGAGCTTAAGATCTACGGTCAGTGGATGTCGGGAGGACAAAGGAGGCTTTCAAAGGTGGCTAACCCCTCCAATCACCTCTCAGTTGTTGGCAACTTTGTTGGTGCCTTGCTTGGTGCATCAATGGGACTAAAAGAAGGGCCTATTTTTTTCTTCGCCATTGGACTGGCTCATTACACTGTCTTGTTCGTAACTCTCTACCAGAGACTTCCGACAAATGAAACACTCCCCAAGGAGCTCCATCCGGTTTTCTTCCTTTTCGTAGCTGCGCCTAGTGTTGCCTCGATGGCTTGGGCTCGCATTCAAGGCTCCTTTGATTATGGATCCCGTGTTGCTTACTTCATTGCCATGTTCCTTTATTTCTCACTGGTTAGTTCTCAAAGACTTGAAGCCTAGCATCATTCATACACTTCCCTTAAATTACTTAAGCTTGAATACTACTAACTCACTTTTGAACATTCTTCTTTGCAGGCTGTCCGCGTTAATTTCTTCCGAGGCTTTAGGTACAATTTACATTTACATGTGCAGCACTTTAAATCTGCTTCTCTGCAGTAGCATTATTGTCACAAGTCACAACCTTCTTTTTGTTCTTTCTTCTCTAATTACGTGTTCGTTATTACTATCTATAGGTTTTCATTGGCATGGTGGGCTTATACTTTCCCAATGACCGGAGCCGCCATTGCCACGCTCAAGTACTCAGACGCCGTGACCAACACAGTGACCAGAGTTCTATCTGTTATCCTCTGCGCGGTGGCCACACTCACGGTGTCAGCATTGCTCGTGACGACTATCATTCACGCCTTCATACTCCGGGACCTATTGCCTAATGATATGGCCATCGCCATCAGTGATCGGAGGATTAAATCAACCCGAAGATGGCGCCACAAGAGGAATGGCAGCTCGGACGCCAACATAGAGCAGTACCTGAAGTTTTCGAGCTCGGATGGCAAAGATGTTGAAGCTTCTGTTAGTCCTCCCGGCCAGAGAAACCAAGAGGATTGCACAAAAGATGGCAGGAGCAAACGGACCCATAAGGCCCAAGAAGCCTCGAGAATTATGTGTGATCTATGAAGTTTGGGCCAGTCTTCCTCATGGCTGGAACTATGTCTGCATGGTTTTTGCTGTCAATGCTGTCTACGGTCGGAAGGGAAGAATGAGGATTTTTTCTTTCGGAAGAGGATAAGCTATGTGAATTTTGAAAGGTGGTCTTGTGCTGAGGATTTTGCATGGCTTACTTGATCCTTCTGTGGAGAAGAACTAAGTATTTAATGCGCTATGTAATTAATCTTCCAAATAAACAGCACGTTGAGCACCGTTTTTGCAGTAAAGAGTATAACATATACCCACACACACACATAGTCAGTGCAGAAAAAAAAAAATTGGAAAAAATATCTTTGCCTGTACAATAATCTGCGTCACTGCGTGCGTCATAGGAGGGGCGAGGCTCTCGGCAGGCCCACAATATTGAGGGTATGACCACAAAAACATCGAGAATGTTTTCATTTTGAATCCAACATTACATTTTTTTAATTAATCTCTCTCTCTCTCTCTCTCTCTATTTATATATAATTTTTGAAAAAAATCTCTCTCTCTCTCTCTCTCTCTCTTATTTATATATAATTTTTGAAAAAAATACAAAGTTAAAAATGAAAACATACACAGCAGATCAATTTCCTAAGGCTAATTTGGGAGGGTTGTTATTTGGTAGGAATTATGTTGAAACAAGTGATGCTTGGAAACAAAGGATGGATATTTGAATTTGTGAATTTTTATATATATAAAATATATAATAATAATTCGATAATGTGATAATATATAAAGAAAATGATTAGTTCAAAAAGTATAAATGTACATATATATATATATGAATTAATTTGACTTTAAATGAATATAATAATTTAATTATATATGTAAAGAAGAGAAAATTTTAATTTGAATTTAAATAAAAATTTTGTAATATAAAATGTTTGGTATATTGTAAAGTTTGATAAGATCTGTGGAGAATAAAAGTTAGCTAACAAACAGATAACAAACGACTTGTGCAAACAAATTTAAATCTACCACCCTTCCATAATATTATTAATTCATATATTTTATATTTTATATTTCATGTTTATTAGCAATACAAATGCAAATAAGTGGTTAATGAGCTTCGGTTTTCCTAAGTACTGTCTCCAACCCAAACCCAATAAGGAGACCTTGGAGTGAGTAATTAGCTGGCGTAAAAATTTAAAAATAAAATAAAGAGACTTTCAAATAAATAATTAACTTGTGGGTAAACCAGTGACACATAAACAACCGTTGACGCCAAATATAATTTTTTTTATCAAATGAATACTTGGGGTCAACTCTATAATTCTAGGTAACAAAGTAGAGTCCACATGTCAGAATATTCCTATCCCGTATATATTATAGTTGTCGGGCATGCACTTATTGAATCGTTCGATGCTCCCACTTGTCAAAGGATTAATACCTTTCTTTCAAAATATATATATATATATATAAACGTGTGTGTGTGTGTGTGTGTGCATGACATATGGCAATAGGCAACACACACATGTATACGTGTCTTATGTCATTAAGGGATCACACGCACGCATGTAAACACGTGTATATAAGGAAAGGAAAAGAAAACATAAAAAAAGAACGAAAGAAAATGTGATTGGACATGTGGTCTATTGTGGTGGTTGACGCGCAATAGTCCGTACGACAATTAAGGATAAAAATGCATGAGACTTGTCATTTGTGGTTTATGGACAAACAATTTTTGATATTTTTTGCGAACATATTCTACGGGCTGCGGATAATACTCAAATCATTCGTCATTAACGGAAGACTCTTGAGATTTTTACAAAACAATATCTCTGTTTAAGAAACTTATTATGAGATTAAACGAGTTTTTTCTTAATTATCAGAAAACTAGTAAGATCTTTATTTTCTCTGCTACAAATCTTGAAGATCAACGTCAGAATGAAATGCCATCGTACTAATTATATGAAATCTAAGTCTCTGGCAATGCTTTGAACTCTGATTAAAGTTGTAAGTGGTCTCTATGCATCGACATTGTCACTCTAATTAGTGGGTGGATCTTGCGGCATAAAAGAACCATCTTTGAATGAAAGTAAAAGTACAGGCCATCAAACAGATTTATGGGGATATTAAATATTCAAATAAAAATCAAGAAAGGATGGGAATGAGTTAAAGAAAGAAACTAACGTTGGTGACTGCAGGAATTCCTCTTCTGAATAACTGAGGGCGTGCAGGTTTTACAATGAAAGAAAGAAACGTGATGAGAATAAGGCATCGCCTGAAATCGTCCAATCCAGACGTCTCTTCAACTGGCCAAAATCTGTCTTCAATCGATTGTTGGGTAGGGAGAGAAGAAATCAGGTTGGTCGCAATAAATAAAATGCGATGTGCACAGTCTTGCGTTTCTTCCGACCCAGGGCAGCTTAAAGGCGCTCACTCCGCAGTGTTGCTTGGTTGGGAGATTTCTTTAAAGTCCACGTGGATTCAACGTGGCATGTTTTGGTTGTGCAGGACAAGCAAGACAGAGAAATTTGGGGCCAGAAGATTTTAAGCCTTTATTTGGAAGTAGGTTGGGTAAAGTTGCATGTACATTTTGTAAGAGCCACAAATATTTTTAGGCTGCAAACTCAGCATATAGATAATCCTTGGTTGTTTAGGTAACCTTATTTTGACGAGCTTATAAAATTATATAACTTATAAGAATATACTTGACTCTTGGCTGTTTAGTTAACCTTATTTTGAAGAGTTTAAAAAATCATTCTTAAAACTTATAAGATCATATATCTAATTTTTAAAAATAAGTTAAAAGGTATTTGTTAAGATTATCTTATAAGATTTTATTGAAATTTAAAATTATAGTTGATTATAATTTTTTTGATGTAATAATTATAAAAATAACTAAAATACTATTAATACAATATAATTTAAGGATATTTATATTATTTTTAATATATAAAATAAAGGAGCTTGTAAGATATTTGAAATAAGATTGAAAAAACTAACTTATTTTTTAAGAGTTTATAAACTCTAAGTATTTTATTTTTAGAGTTTATATGTTCTTTTATATAAAAAAATTACCCAACACTTGTTAAGATCCTAAATATCTTATAAAATATTTTTTAAAAACTTATAAGCTTGCCAAACATCCTCTCAGTGGCATGCACTCCATTTTTTTGCCCTAGATTCATGTATGTTCCTCACATGCTGCCAATAACAACAAATAAAGAGCTCACATCAATCAATAAATTTTTTCTCTTCATGATCCCGCACTCGGTGATGCACCGTCGCTGTTGATTTTGCCATCTGTAACATTGTTACGCGTGGAAAAATCTCAAATTTTAATTGAATTAACTTTTTTCTTTTCCGATTTTAAATATGAAAAATTGGCCAATAGTGTTATTGGTGAAATTCACGTAAATTGGGGGTCACTATTAATATGTACTGTAAAATTTACGATCCCCGGATGCGGCTATTTACAATTAATATTAGACGTTGCCTAATAGTCTAACTCTCCATACTCCAAAATTTCTAATTTATTTTATCAAGTATGTGAGTATGTATGTTTCATAAAACCCCTACACTCAAATCCAAAACTCAAATCAATGATTAATAAATAAATAAAGAACAGCAAGCGCAACTTTGAGATAAATCCTCATTCATCTGATCGATCCCATTATGATGTTAGAACCCATTTATTTATTTTATTAACACGTACGCGTGGGCCTTCCCATTTATTCTTAACATCATTCCCTAGCTAGTTAGCCATAGCACAATACTTAGAGATAATTAAGCCTGCATGCATGCATGCAAGACCACACATTATGATGCATGGTAATAATTAACATTACTGCTGCCGGGAATATAGTACTCAAGAGATCGGTCAATCATTTACATCCACGTACGCACGCAGGCATCCCATGTCCAAATCACTTGGGAGATCAACGACCCTTTCCCCACGCCCCTATAGTCGCAGACTGGCCTGTATGTGGCGGCGCTGTAGTTCGCCTCCCGCCCGTCGTAGTACCTGTTCCACACCACCGCCCCACCATAGGGATCGGAATACCTAATCCTCGGCATGTTCTCGTAGTCGAAGTTGATCGGCTTAACGTATCCCGTCGCCGCGGAAGGCGCCGCCTTTCCCAAGTTTGAGAGGGGTGAAAGCCACTTGTTCCAATTCTTTGCGAAAGAATTGAAGTGTCTGTCACGCAATTCGCACTCGGAATTGTTGTAGAACTTTACCCAAACGAAGTCGAAGAGCCCTCACTGAATAGCGTCGTTCAGATAATGATCAGGGTAAACAGACAAGTAGATCTTCCTCTCCGGCGAGCTGGCCCTGGCGAGATCGTAGTAGTATTCGACGGACACGCTTTCGATGGCAAAGTCTATGCCATCCAGGGGTGCCCCGGCTGGGGGCCGGAGGTGAGATCCATTACCGGAAAAGTACGAGTTTCAAAGGGCATCGGCCACCTTCTTTGCGTCATCGTCGGACTAGAGGGAGTAGCGGCCGCCGGTGCCGCCTATGGAACTCTGGCAATAAAGAACGTCGGAGCTCATACAGGGGCAGTGGCTGTCCAAATCTAGTCGCGGGGAGCCGGAGTTGCAGGCTGCCCTGAGGGTACCTTCGGTCCAGTTTCGACCCCAGTAGACTGCGATTCCAGTCTTTTGTGGTGGAGGTGACGGATGACGAACATGCGATCAGGATGGAGAGTGTCGTCAGGATTGTTGGAGAACGTTGGCCGGCGCCAGCCATTTTCCTCGGACTCTGGTTTTGTGGTTTTTTTATGGGTTTTTTCAGTGATTTTGGACAGAAATTTGAGTGCCATTTTATGGGGAAGCAAACAGTCAGTAGAGGGCATTTTGGTAATATGCCTTCCAGGAGAATAACGTGTATGATTTCTTGTAATGCGCAGAAAAATGTGAAGTAGAAATGCACAAAAAGTTAAAAATATAAAAGTTCTTCCAAAAGAAAAGGAATTTTAGAACTCTTCCTTTATTGATGGACATACTATTATTTTTGTAAAAAACATGACTAAATCATATATTTATAAAATTAGTTAGTCGAATATGTAATACATAAAAGACCTGTTCACTTTGATTGATAAAATTAAGATTTTAAAAATTATTTTAATAAATAAATTAATTTCATGATAATTTAATATTATGTTTACTAATATGAATTAAATTGTAAAATAACTTAATGCCAACAATACCATACGAGCCAAAATACTTGGATTATTTTATCCAACATTTTCTTAAATCAATACTGAATCTATTTTTTATTATTGACTTTTATCACTTAAAGTAAACATTTAATTAACCTTATAAATTTATCAAATTTAATCCTTATAAGTGAACAAAACCAGGATTGACATTTTTATATACTACATGTATGTGTGTGTGTGTGTTAAACATAAGACATCTCGAGAAATTAGATTTGCCTCGAGTGAAAAAAAAACACTAAAATAACATTGTAATTCATCTCTCTCTCTCTCTCTCTCTCTCTCTGGGAGTTTCCCAGCACAAGTATGAGATATTGGACCTGAAGACATCAGGAGTGTCCCCCACAGGACAAGGATCTAACAACAGCTACTTGTTCCGGTCCAAGTAATACCAACATGTAAGGCAGCTTCTTGTGCTAATAATAGCATAGAAAAAGGGCATAGCTACAACACAACAAAGAAAAGACAATTTTTTTGAAACTTCAGAGTTCTCAAAATATGCCGAATGGAGAAGCGTTGGTGATCTTTTTGAATGGACCACACACGAAAGCATGAAGTAAGGCTTCTTGACTCTAAATAGTTCATACTTGAGCCTCTTTACGATGATAGCTAAGAGCACAACAAATGTGGTCAGGTATCCCCACACAGACTTTCCCAACTAAGCTAGATAGTGCTAAAAAATAGGCTGAAGCTCTGAATGAAAAAGACCAAGTTTAGGAATGCAAAAGAGAAGTTCTCCAGGCATTATATAGTCGTAGATTAACTCCACAATAGCAAGAGAATTCCACGACAGAAACTGAAAATGGAAGGAAAAGATATTTACTCTCATGTGAATTCCAGATAAATGGGGATGCAAATAATTATGGAGCAGATTATGCTGTATTTGTGATCAAAATATCTCCAGCCATCTCTGCCGGAAACAGCAGTTGGTGCCATAATTAGTATGTCACATGTTACTGTAACAATTCACCAATAATCACCACATGAGCAAATCCCATTTGCAAAATGGTGGTATCTATTTGTATCTCTCACTAAGATTTGACGGTCCGTAATCTTGGAAATGAACTTGACGGCAATGTGGCAATCCTCACAGACACGGAGATTCTTGGTCACCCTGATGTGCGTCCCAGGCTTGCTATTGATAATTGCAAATACAATGGCCAACTTTTCACTGTGGACTACTAGATGATTTTCTTTATCTTCCTCCTCCACATCATGTAGAGCTGTGTCTGTTTTGGGAACGTAACCAGCTTCTTTCATTTTCCCTACTAAGATATCTAACTCGTCATAGATCTTCTCGGACAGTGGATGTGATCTATCTCCCGCAAGAAAAGTGTGGACCCGACCATGGAGCTCAACATTACTGACACCAGGTATTTTCTTGATTCCTCTGCCTTTCATGATTGAACGAACCAATGCTACGTCTTTCCATCTCCCTGCCTTTGCATAAATGTTAGATAACAAGACATAATACCCTGATTGCTGTGGAGCCAGTTGGAAAAGATGATCTGCTGCTTCAATGCCAACATCCATGTTATTGTAGACATGGCAAGCATTCAACAGAGCTCCCCAGACCCTGTCATTAGGTTCCATTGGCATCTGCTTAATTTGAGTGTAGGCCTCATCAACTAGACTAGCACGCCCAAGTAAATCAACCATGCATGTAAAATGTTCTAATCTAGGAACTATCTTATATTCTTCCGTCATCAATCTATAAAAATTGCGTCCTTCTGATAACAATCCTGCATGGCTGCAAGCAGAAAGAACTGAAACAAAAGCTATTGAATCTGGAACAAGACCTGAGCCCTGCATTTTGGTGAATAATTCAATGGCTTGCTGACCTTTCCCACTACGGCCATAGGCAGACATCATTGAAGTCCATGAGATGACATCCTTGACTTGCATCCGATCAAATACTTCCCTTGCTTCCAGCAAACACCCACACTTAGCATACATATCAATCAAAGCATTCTCTATGGACAAGTTAGGCTGCAGCCTCCTCTTTTCAATGTATTCATGAATCCGCTTTCCTAGTGATACAGCAGAAAGATCACCACAAGCTGGGAGAACACTAGCTATAGTAATTGCATCTGGCTGTAACCCATGAGCTTCCATTTTTAAATAAAGGTCAACTGCCTCATTTGACATGAGATTATTAGCATACACAGCTATCATTACATTCCACGGCACTAATTCATCCTTAGACATATCCAAGAAAATTTTCTTCACAAACATAACATTTTCTGCACTAGTATTAGTTACAGCAGGCGACAGGCTAGCCATTGTGCCAGGATCAGGTTTGACACCCAATGGCTCCATCTCTTTACATACCTCCAGTGCTTCATCAAACCGTCCATTCTGTGCATAACCTGCCACTATAGAATTCCAGGACACAATATCCCTATATGGCATTTCATCAAGAATCCGTCTTGCCTCCACCAAACTCCCACATTTCCCATACATTGCTACCAGACCATTCCCGGTAAACAGTGTCAAATCAAGACCCTTCTTCACGGCAGGGCAATGTATTTGCAATCCAAACCTCAAATTATCCGAGGCAGAGCAGGCTTTCAGAACACAAGGCAACGTATAATGATCTGGCGTAACGCCAGAGGCCAGCATACTCTTATACATCAAAATTGCATCTTTATAGAAATGATTATTCACATAACTTCTGATCATGACATTACAGATGACATTATTTCTCTCGGAACTTTTGTCGAATATCTTGCGAGTGACGTCGGGTTTGCCGCGAGCAGCATAAGCCCGCATCAATTTGATAGCCAGGGATGTGTTCGAGTACAGATTCGGGTCAGAAATAATCCTTGAGTGGAGTTTCTTAAGGGTTTTGATATCTGGGCTCTTGTCTAGCGTCCGGATGATTAAAGCCTCGAAGTTCTCAGCAGCGGTTAAAACATGGCGGGAAAGTTTTGTTGGGCCTCTGATGAGTTTCATGGATCGAAGGACATGAAGTTTGAGGTTGCGTTAGCTCTTTCTCCTCTATTTTGAGTTGTCATGAAGGATCGCTACAGCTGAAAAAATGTGACAATCATAATTGTAGTTTGCGGTAAGCAGAAATTGTCTGCTCTTTGAAGCTTCTGACGTTGGCCGAGGTCACAGAGGCATTCGCCCATTTTCCCAACAGCACATCCTTCATAAAATCGCTGCGTTTGTTTCCCTATTTTCATTTATTTTTATCCTACTAAGATTTACGCAACATAATATGCAGAAGGTTTACCATTCAAATTTCATATCAAATTATTCACAATTATGTGTGTATTCAATTTTAATTATTACTTCTATTTATCATTTGATTAATACATATATGCACATTTATAATTTACATTTATATATATATATATACATATATACATATATATATTTAAATTCTAAAAAATAATCTTTTCTTCTATATTATATCATATCATGTGTAGTACATTATAAATTAAAAAAAATTATTACTGGGTGTTGGTAATGTCTATATATATATATATATATATATTTATTGTCTATATTTATGTATTCTTATTTTACATGAAATATTAAAATATTTAATTTATTTAAAATATATAATATTTGTAGGTATAAATCCTGTAAATGTAAAACATAACGAGATCATTATCATAATAAATTTATTCGTTAAGAATATCAATGTGTGCTGTATCTAACTATATTAAAATTAATATTAAAAATTATTATAAAGTTTAATCTGATTTCTATAACATTACATTATATTATTATACTACATATTAACATGGCAATTCCCTTGTGATCCAATTGTCCCAATGCCGTGTCCAATTGCCTCAACATGCGTGTCTCGACCGCATGAGGACAGAATGCAAATAAATAGATATATAGACAACTTTATTTTATTTTATTTATTTATTACAAAAAAAAAGTCAGATAGACAACTTTATTTGAAAAGTGGAGGAATGAAAGGAACCGATGAGTTACGCCAGTTACCATACAGAAAATATTCGAACTACACCGAATGTGCCATTTTTTTAATATAATAATTAAAAATTGCCATCCCTCTCTCATGAATGTAGAACATTGGCTGAACCATGTAAATATGGAGTCCATTTTTCAATTTCATACTTTCTTTTTGGGTGTGTAATTGAGAGTTATCTATAATATTTAATTTTCGATTGCATCACCTAAGTTTGTGTATCCTCGTATGTATAAATGCTGATAAATGAATAAATATTGCACGCAATATAGATTAAAGTAATTTAGGAATAAGATAAGATATTGTATATTTGCCTGATATACGTGCATACTCAGTTTTATGCGTGTTATGTAAATCATGTATTTATTTATTGTATATAATTGTTTATTTTTACTTGTATTAAATATAATTTATCACACAACATAGAATATTTGCCGATACATATTTTATAGATGTAAATATTATTAATTTAATTTTTTTAGTAAAAAAATAATTCATTTTAAATCTATAAGATACAGGTTAAGTTATGAGTACAGTTTGAACTGATTTCCCCAGAGGATGAATGGGAATAATGATCCCTAATTAATGACTTTTTTTTATCATTAATTACAAGATGAACAGGAACGAGCATTCATTTTCTAGCTAATTCCAGCATATTAATTTGTAGTAACTAACATTAGGCCACAATGTTAAATAATAGAAACAATCATTACATAAAATATATCCATTTATTATAACCCACATTTTCCTACGCTCGCTAAAATCAAGTTAAAGTTGACTTACACAGCAAATTCAACGACAGGAATAACAATTTGCCCCCTTAAATTATAAAAATGGCATTTTATATTAAAAACAAAAGGAAAAGGGAAAAAGGAAAGAAAAAACAATCTCAAAAGAGCCCGGTTTGTTTTGGTTTTTAACAGTGTGTTTTTAGTATATTTTTTTTCAAAAATTATATAAATTAAAAGGAGAAGAGATAAAATTTAAAATTTATAGGTTATGTTTGGAAGAGGGGTTTTTGTTTGATAAATATTGACTGGGAAATATATATAATATTTGAAAAATAATTAATTAATTAAATATATTATTGGAGAAAAATTTAAATTTAAATTTAAATTTATTAAATAATATATACGGTGACTTGAAATTTGAAACTTTATTTTATAATTAAAATTGGGGATCCAACGATAACCATAAGAATCGACAAGTGTGCATTTTTAGGTAAAAGTTAAACTAACGTAGGCCTGTTTTTCCTACGTTTCAACGTCATATCTCATTCGTGCAATGAAGTGCCATTTAAGTAACTTCGACTCTCTCACCATCTCCATTAATTCCCACTAATTTAATCCTTTCGTTCACTTCTCCTCTCTTCTCTCTATGTTCGCTGCGCTGCCACCACGTGCAGTTCCCACCCTTCCCGCCTCCTTCCATCACTACGATACTCAAATAGCATATAACAATTCCTCTGCTTTGCTTTCTGGAAACACTTCCAATCATTTATTGCTTCGTCCCAGTCCCTTCACATCCAACCCCATTCATTTTCGTCATTGACCTTCGGCCCTTCGTCACGGCCACCAGCTCGGTGCCTGTTAGGGTTCTTCCGTCTCTTATATTCTTGTGGGAGTCTCTGTAACTGCCGGTTTCTATTTCCGAAGGTGAGTCTTTATTTTCCAGCCGGATATGAATTTAGGTAGCTGCAAGAAATTCCTTACTGCATCATGTCGTATTTTGTCCCGAAGTCTAACGAAAGAACGGTTCGGTGAGGACGGGACGACAAGATTTGCATTTGCATCCCATTTTTTGTTTTTTTCTTACTGAAACCTAGCTGTTGAAATTCTCCGTTGACCAAACGCTGTTTAGAATATTCCAAAAAACGGCTTCAAAATTGATGTCACTGTTCATTGATCACTAATGTGTTTCAGTTCCGTTTTCTATCTTTAATATCAATTTGACTTAGGAAATCCTACAGAGGTGGCAGAGAACAGTGATACTCTTAGAGAGCTTCCATGTTTAGACCAAAGGTACCAAAGGGAGAAATGGGAATCAAGTTCTTGTTTTCAGCAATTTTAGTGTATTGTACCCTTCATTTGCTAGCAACGGCTGAACCTCTTGAAGACAAACAAGCTTTGCTCGATTTCATCAATAACATTTACCTCTTGAGGAAGCTGAATTGGGATGAGAAAACCTCCGTTTGTGACAGCTGGATTGGTGTCATCTGCAACCATGATAATTCCAGAGTTACAGAAGTGCGGTTGCCCGCCGTTGGATTCGTGGGCAGCATTCCTTCAAACACCCTTAGCCGCCTGTCTGAGCTTCAGATCTTGAGTCTCAGGTTCAATGGTCTTAGTGGCCCGTTTCCTTCTGACCTGCTGCGGCTTGGGAATTTGATGGGGCTTCATCTGCAGCACAACAACTTTGATGGTCCATTGCCCGTGGCCTTTTCAGTTTGGAGGAATCTCACTGTGTTAAATTTGTCTAATAACAATTTTAATGGGAATATTTCGTCTTCCATTTCAAATTTGACGCATTTGACAAGTCTGAATCTTGCAAATAACTCACTCTTTGGTCAGATTCCTGAGATTAATGTCCCTAGCCTGCAGTCTTTAGATCTGTCCAACAATAATCTTACTGGAGTTGTGCCTCAATCTCTTCTTAGGTTTCCCAGTTCATCCTTTTCTGGTAACAATGTTTCATATGAGAATTCGTCGCCTCCTCCGGCTGCTCCACCCACAGGCGCTGCCCCAGCAAAGCATTCCCCAGAGATTAGTAAATCTACCATTCTGGGACTTGTTATTGGTAGCTGTGTGGTGGCATTTGTGTTGATGGCCTTAATTTTGATTGTTACCAACCGCAAGAAAGAAGGCGATGATGTCTCAGGCCAGAAGAAAGAAAAGTCTACAAAGAAGATGGTTGCTGAGCATCAGGACAAGAATAACAGGTTGACATTTTTTGAGGGCAGTAATCTTGCATTTAATCTTGAAGATTTGTTGAGGGCTTCTGCTGAGGTGCTTGGGAAGGGAACGTTCGGCACCACATATAAGGCAGCACTGGAGGATGCAACAACAGTTGCTGTTAAGAGATTGAAGGAAGTTGTTGTGGGCAGAAAGGAGTTTGAGCAGCAGATGGAGATGGTTGGAAGCATCAAGCAAGAGAATGTGGCTCCACTGAGGGCTTACTACTCTTCCAAGGATGAAAATCTCCTTGTGTACGATTACTTCATTCTGGGAAGTGTCTCGTCACTGTTACATGGTATGTCAACGCTGCAAACATGTTTATATATACTTCTATTGCCCAGAAATCTAACGCATTCATTTTTTTTCCAGCAACAAGAGGTGGAAACCAGAACGCTTTAGACTGGGATACGCGACTAAGGATTGCTATCGGTGCAGCAAGGGGCATTGCACACATCCACTCACAAAGTGGAGGGAAGCTTGTTCATGGAAACATAAAAGCCTCAAACATTTTCCTCAACGACAAACAGTACGGCTGCGTATCCGATCTTGGACTAGCAACGATGATGAGGCCGGTAGCAACACCGGCAAAGCGGACAGCAGGGTATCGTGCCCCAGAAGTCACGGACACCAGGAAGGTGTCACAGCCATCCGATGTCTACAGCTTTGGGGTTGTTCTGCTTGAACTTCTGACCGGAAAGTCACCTGTTGTTTCTTCTGGTAGTGAAGAAGCCGTCCACCTGGTGAGATGGGTGCAATCTGTGGTTCGTGAGGAATGGACGGGTGAAGTGTTTGATGTGGAGCTGTTGAGGTATCCTAATACGGAGGAAGAGATGGTGACGATGCTGCAAATAGGCTTGAGCTGCGTGGCAAGAATGCCGGGGCAGAGGCTCAAGATTGGTGATGTGGTGAAAATGCTGGAGGGCATCAGAGGTGTTAATACAGGAAAGAGCCAATCTGCTGGAACAAGATCTCCAAGTCCAGGTCCAACTGTGACTCCACATGTTGCTGAGATTGGATCATCTTCCCTTGTATAAGTTTTTTAAGTTATGGTGACCTGGTTGTTTTCCCTTATTATCCTATCATTCTTTCTTCTTAAGCTGTAATGGTTTATCGAATTGTTCATTAAGAAGTCATGGTCAAAAGGCTGGTTGTTGTCTTAGTTCTGTATTCTTGATTTTCTTTCTCAAGATGGTGCTTCTGCTATTGTTAACCGACCTGATTAAATGCAAAGTTCGCAGACTGGTTTGTTTACTTAATGAAATTTGGTGACTCTTATTCATTCTTTCATTCGACTTCTGGGACCACACTCCCATTTGATTAGTGTTTGGGATTGAAAAACAAGTCATGTGATTCTAAATCTGTCTCGAGATTGTAAAAGAAATTTGATTTGACTTACAGTTCATGGTACATGTCAGAAATTCGTTGGCATCATCTGGAACCCTAAGGAACCCTAAGATTAGGTTTGCAACACAACTTTCCACGAAAAAACATTTCAAATTTTATACTATCAACCATTTCATTAAACAACATTTTAATCCAAATTCAAATTCAAAATTTTCTTCCCCTATATATAATTAATTAATTATTTTCAATCATTACACTTCATTAAAATAAATCAATATTTATATGTATCACGTATACACTCATATTTATTTTTATTTATATCCTATAACATAATTATTATCCCTATAAACTATCAAATTATCTAATTATTATTATATATTTTATATATATATTCAAATAAATTATACTATTTATCTCATTAAAATATTCTTTCTAAACATCATATCAAACGGAACCCTGCCAAACATAGCCTAGGATTAAATTACCACTTTATCATTTAACATTTATTTTTTATCCTATCTGATGCTTTTTTATTTTTTAGTAGCAGCCCATAACACATATTAAAACGATAAGGCGTTGAAATATAAAATACTCGTAATAGACAAATTTTAACAAGAACCAAAGAAATTGCAACACATGCTACATACACGTACTGCGTTCCCACTGTGTCAGAAAGCAGAGGAAAACATTCAGCCCGGAAACAACCATGAATGAGGAAAACACCTTTGTATCATGCACAATGCCAACTCAGGTGATCCAAACAATAATACTTCGCACAAAGTATATGATGGCCAAACAAAAAGAGCAACTCATTTACGCACGATTCTTGTCCTGACACCGCCTATGTGAAAAGGAAAAGATAAGAAATAATTCCAATAGAAACAACTGCAAAGAATCACAAAAGCAAAGGGTGCACTGGTATAATACCAGATGAAACATAATTCGTGGTGAAATAAAGACAAACCTTCTACTTCCTCAAATTGAATTTCCTTCAATAAATCAGCAGCTGCATTGTACTCAAACCTGCATGTAACGAAATTAACAGCAGAGCATGCTAACTCAAAACAGTAGATAGACACTCTATCTATTTGCTAGTTTTTGTGTATATGTTCAGCCCTTGATACATATCCAACTTAAAGACACATGCAGTCTCCAACGTGCTTGGTCACGCACAAATATCAGAGAAGCTTAATTTCACCTAAAAAGATAATTTAGCTTGGGTGTTTCACCATAGGAAGTGAAATTTTCTCATTTCAGAATTCTATTGTACCCAAGCAACACAAGAAAAACTACAGGGATAGGTCTCAGTTCCACATGAGCAGTTATATTCCATCCGTCTATCAAGCGAAATCTGACACATTTTTATGCTTATTATTATTGAAGCCCTTGAATAGCAATGTGGAGCATAATGTGAGAAGTGGAAGTATACTTGCGTATAAGAAAGCGGGTTTTGCTTACTGTTGAAGTAAAATTCAATTGAAGAAATTTCAGAGGAATCTCCTGTGGGCTGTGGCTTTTTAAGTGAGGAAAATTTTAAAGCTCTAAGTCAGAAAGAGGTTTGTACAATGTGTTAAAGAATGCAAGATTTAAATTCCTCTTTGATGCACATAATGTGGAAGAACAAATTGAACTATAAAACAGGAAAAAGAACACAAGATAATCATTACCTGTTAGATAGGGAAACCTCAAGTTCATAATCAGATGCACTTTTTGTAGCATCCACTAAGACAGTGACAATTTCTGTCTTCCTAGTACTAGCCATGAGCAAATCATATTCTGTTGGAATAATGACTGCAAAGAAATTATCGCTTAGTTCACTTAAACAAAGTTTTTCAACAGCTGCTAGGGCTATCCTTCTTTTGAGCATATTAGTATCTGGGTCAACAATATAGATAGCAAAATCAGTAATGAGTAGCACACGCCTTTTCATTTTCCCAGTGCCAGTGAACTTTAGAACTTTATCTGCAAAGAGAACTTTCCTGTCACCTGTTAAATGAAAAGGCATAAAACTTTTAACAAGTAAAATGCAGGTGCAAGAAGAGAAATTTGAACATAGGGAACACAGACGTTAGAGCACACTGATCACACAATGTCACACATTTGAACATAGGTCACTCATCTATTTGATTACCCCATATTCCATCAGCAATCAACTTCAAACAAGCACCAATCATTTTGCAGGTAGAGCATGTTTCATCTAGCATTCTAATCATTGTTCAGTTTAGTCTTTAAATGTCTCCGTTGTCATCACTAACACAATCAGAAAAAAACCTACACTCATCCCTGACTTCAAGAAGTGAAGAACCACATATCCAGATCCAAGTGTCAAGCCGGTAAGTGAAACGCAAGAACTAATGCAACAAACTAAATGCACTTTAAGGAGTAGCATATCAATAGACAACGAGTGTGGTTCAGCCAAGTGATCACTCAAAAAAGTGTGCTCAACATTTGTTTAAAAAACATCATCTATCTTGGGAGTATTTGTAGGTGTTTGGCTTGATATTAGAATTTAGAAAGAGGCATTAAACAGGTATATGAGGTTCTTCATTGTTCATTTCTCATTATGCATTACAGTAGTGACAAATCATATGAAAATCAGGCCCAAAACTTCCAGACTCAACTGTTAATTACTACCCAATAACACCATCCCGAGTTTCCCACAAATCCCATTGTCAGCAAAATTTTGGCTTCGGGGAGCATAAAAATTGGGATCCCAATGAAAAATGTTCTCTCTTGCGATTTTCAAGCTGCAATCTCGAAAATGAGGTCAATATCTATCTGACACTAGAAATCTCGGAACGGGATATTTAACCAACCTAACACAATACCACCAACTACCAAGCAACCAAAATTTATCCCTTGAAAATTTTCCTAATTGAATAATAAAAATGCACAAATTTCTGAACCGACAGAAACGCAAATTAAACGATCAAACTCGCACATCCACCGAATATCGATCAACCCAGAGATCCATAAAAAATAAAAGAAAAGATAAAAAATCAAACCTTGTTTCTCTAGAATTTTCACAATATAAGGCCTGGATTGGACATCGAGATAATCACCGATATAATCCCGATGGCGAGAGGCTTTCCTGCGAACTTTGACTCCCATGAACGGCTCCAGATCCTCCGTCACGTTGCTATGAGACGGCCGCAGTTTCAAGCTGCCACTTCCGTCATCAAGGCTATCATCTAGGGTTTCGTTGTCGGCGTCATCGTACAGGGGCGGTGGGGATTTGGCCGCGTCAACAATTTGGATACCACGGCTCGACGGGTGTCGCGACATGGGTAGAATGCGAGGAGAATCTGCAGCAAGCGTCTGGGGAAACGGGGCAGCCGCTTGCCGTGGAGCTGAAGGCTGGTTGATTAGTTGGCTCTGAACGCTGATTCCATCGAATAACGTCAACAGAAAAACCCTAATCAATTACAATTAGAGTAAAGTGAGGGGTCCAACCGAGTTGAATCACTGGAAAGCCCGACGTCTCTGTCCAATTATGAATACTAATAAAATTAACATAAATGTTTTTTACAAATAGTACAAATAATATTACTTAAAATTAAAATATAAAAATACTGGAAATAAGAAAGTAAAAAAGGTGAACAGAAACTGAAAGTTGAAATAGATAAAAAAAAATACAACTAATGATAAATTAAAATAAAAGTGAGAAATATAGGATAGAAAAGATTAAAAAAATTAAAATAAGAGTCAATGCATAATTTTATATCGATTCCAATACTTAATAGTACATTGTGTGCACAAATATGTGTGTGTGTGTGTCTGTGAGTCTTAGCATAATTATGAATGCACATGTGTACGTAAAATTTAAAAGGTAATTTATTATACATAAATATAAAGCTGTGCTTTTATTGCATAAATATTTTAATCTATATGCATCGCATCGGTATTTTATTTTAAAATTTCTTATCTAACAAAAATAATTTATTTTAGTAATGAAAATAAATTATAATTTTTTGTTTTAAAATGCATTAAAAATTATATAAAATAAGAGAAAAATACAAAATAAGAAGAAAAATTAAATAAAAATAATTAAATTTAATATAAATTAATTGAAAAGAATTAAAAGAGTGAAATATTATAAGTGAGTGAAAAGGTAAAAATAAATAAATAATAGAGAGGTAGTTTAGTCTTTCTATTTTAACTAGTAAAAAATAGTTAGTCATAATTTAAATATATCATTAATGATATTTTAAAAGATTTATTAAGATGACCAAAAAAATTACTTTAGGAGCAATACACTTAATATATAGTTTAATAATATATAATTGAATTCAATTAAATATGCGCCGGATTAAATTCAAACTTTTAAATTGACGCCGATGAATTTGTGATTTGAACTTGAATTCCATGTGACATCGACAAGCCCAACTCAACTTAAAGTAGGCACGCACCACAATTATTAATGGGTATATAATATTTTTTTTATTTTTTATAAAACTATATTGCTAGTGACAAATATTAGATAATATTTAAAAATAAATTTTATATAATACCAGAAATTGAAAAACCTTAAAACTAGAAAAGTGTGATCATATTAGTAGGGGGAAAAAGGAGAGCAATGACAAGTTTTTATGGCAAAATAGATCGTTTCATCATTTGTATGTTTTTATAAGCTTCTCCAATTTCTATTTTTCATTGTATCTATTTTCATTATATGTTTTAATTTTCAACAACACATAAGACTAAAATTTTATAATTTAAACTGCATTTTTAAAATATGCATATTTTTGTACAAACTTCTAGTTATATACATCGCAAGTATGAGCTCGCTCAAAATAAAATTGAATTTTGTCAAAATTTTATGAATCAAATTTATGCTGAACAACAACATACATGAATAGAGTTCGAAATTATTGTCAATTGATCTGATGGTATTTGAATTCTAACGAATTTAAATTTGACTTATGTGACCTAATTGACAACTTTAATAAAAATTAGCGTTTCAAAAATATAAATTGTTATTTTTTTAATGACGATAATAATAAAAATAAAATAATCTAACAGAAAAGCTTTTCAACCAAAGGAGTCCATTTAAAAATGTTCCTTTCTTGTCATCTTAGTAAAAGGCTTAGCAATCTCTTCATACACGCAGGACTTTGCTCGGGACTTTTTGATGATATATAAATCTGCAGCCCAAATATTGAAATACTTTTTGATGATATATAAATCTGCAGCCCAAATATTGAAATATATATATAAAACTCACCTAAAACTAGTTATTGAGAAATTACAAAGCCACAAGTTGCTTGTCAACTAATCAAAGTGTGCTTTTGGGAAGTTCGAAATTGAATACTGAATAGGCCGTACAATTAATCATCAAACAATAAAGGCTAATCCAAATGACAATAAATGTGTTAGAGTTCACCTAAACCACAAATTGTCAGCATTATCTTAAAGGGATTCCTTGGTTTAATCGGTTATATAGGAACTTCATTGGGAAGTATGGAGAGATGGCTAGCCTCTTAACAAATGTGAGGGGAAATATTTGAATGGGCTCTTTTAATTGAAGAAGCTTTTGATTCTCTTAAAAATCTTCACCATTATGGAAGTTGTATTGATTACTTTATGACAAAGTTCAAGAATTTGGGTTTATGAAAAGGAGTTTTTGGCTATTTTACTTGCAGTGGAAAAGTGGAGGCCACATTTGATTCATGCTCCATTTATCATTAGAACTAGCCTTGAATTTTTAATGGAGTAGAAGATATCTACACCACATCAAAAAATATAATGAGGTAGGATTTCAAGATTGAATACAGGGAAGGGACATAGAGTAGTTGATCCACTGTCTCAGACAATGGACCGCGGAAGTGAATGCAACACCTTACAGCTCTTCGATCTGTTTGATTTCACAGATGCAAAACATCTATGAAAATGACTCTATTGCTCAACAGGGAAGGTCGCTGAATTGTTTCGAAATATAAAATTTTAGTTCAATATTTGATATAAAATTTCTTAAAATTTTGGTATTATGTTCAATTTACAAACCGAATACAATACCAAAATTTATTTAATTTTTTAACATTTACCATATTTTTTTGTATATTTCTTCTATTGACTCTTAGTATAAAATTATATATGTCTATGAATTAATATTGTGATTCCTAAAGTTAGTTTTTTATAATTTTATGTTATTATTTCATATTTACTTAATAAAGAAATTTTATTATAATAGTAACTTTTATGCTTAAAAATTTAAAGTAAAGCAATACAATATTATAAAAAATTTTAATATTTATTTCCGTGCAATTAATAATTTGAAATTTTAAACATGAATATTATATTTATATTTATATTTATAAAGATAAAAATTTCAATTCTTTGAAGTTTTGATATATAAAATTTTCAATTCAGTATTACCAAATGAACACTCTTACGAAGGGCGATTGCAGCCTCAGCTTTATTTACAAAAAAATCAATTATAAGTGTCTCATATTACTCTCTAATTTAATACTTGAATTTTTTTGGTAATGAAGTGATACGAGCCCATGAATACACTTAATTCTTTCAAGGTCTTTAATTACACGTTCTTAGATTCATGTTTGACCCAGGAACTAAATTAGCATTTGTGGTCTTAGTCATAGCCGGAGAAAAGGCCAGTGGTACTTGGGCAATCTGACACAGGGCAGGGTGATTGGGTGAGTGGGATCCATACTTGTGTACATGGGAGTGGTGGTTTCGGGATTGTCCAAGTCTCAATCGAGAAAAGGCGCACACTTCATTCTTCATCATGCATAAATAGACATTGTTGTTCACCATAAAAGCACGTAGCGAAAGTAATCAATACAAAGTGACTATGTTTGGGAGAGAGATTTTGTTGGATGCACGATGTCTGATGGTTGGTGTGTTTAAATAAATTGTACACGTAGAGAGAATGGTTCAATGAGATACATAGTATGATTTATTTAAATATATGTATAAAATATATGATAATAATTGAATGATACGATGGTCTATAAAAATAATGATTAAATTTTAAAATATAAATAAAAATAAATGTAAATATATGAATGATATATACACACACACACATATATATATATAAGTATTAATTTAATTATAAATATATATAATAATTAAAAATAATTAATTCATTATATAGTAGAAAAATTTTTTAAGTTAAATTTAAATAAAAATTTTGTTCAATATCATATTTGACGGGAAATTTGAGAGAACGGTGGCATTGATGGAAATCGTTCTTGCAAATCAAAGTCAACTAAAAGTGAGAAAATAATACTAGACTTGGTTTCACCGAAAACGGAAATGATGGCGCCCACAATATCAATTAAGAATCAACCGATTACAACGAATCTATTGGCCCTTCTTTTGCTAGATCATAGAATTCACTCATGCCATTGAAGCGGATCTTGAGGGAGCTCAGAGATCATCAGGGGTATCCTTCCTGTTGCAGTGCTAGTATATTAACAACATTTCATGAATAATTTATGCCAGAAGCTCCGACAATTTTCAAAAACAAAATTACCTATCAATATGTCTAAATACCATGTTCACTTTAGACGATATAAATTATTTTATAATTCTAATTACATGCTTACTTTGATGGATAAAAACTTGACATTATAATCACATTACAACAAATATGATAAAATATTCTAGAACTTTTATCTTATCATTAAAAATGAGCACAAGAATATGTGTATGTATTTGGTTAACATATAAATTCAAGCTCTTAGTGTTGGGAAGGATAGGTGAGTTGAACAATCAATCTCAACCGTTTAATCGATTTGATCTTAGCGTGATATTTCAAGAAAATAGGGAGAATTTAGGATCCTTCAAAATGAATGATAAACATATAAGAGTGTCTTATAGAGGGTCTGTATCCGAATCCAAGTGACGAAGAATTCTCCAGTATAAATATTTGTTACAGTGAAGTTTTGACCACTACAATCCTTGTATTTGTTTCAAACTTCCACCAACACCAAATACCAGCAACCCTCAAAATTTTCTATCATTTACACCTGTTTTCTACAATAGAAGAATGAACCACAAACTGTATGTTATCAACAGAATTTCTGAGCCTCATTGAGTACGTTGATCTTGGTTGTGAATACAATCCACTAGCATTCATTTGAGTCAATTTTGGCTTGAATTCTTTCTTTTATTGTTTCATCTTGTTATTTGTTGTGTGAAATATTCTTGATGCCATTACCTTTAAATGCGTTTTTCCTATCAGTTGGTGTTTAGCTATTTGTTTATGTGACTAACTTGTAATTCTTACTGGGTGTAATTTACGCCACTTAACTTGTCGAAGCAGTACTTTACCTGGCGTAATTTGTGCACATTTTGCTGAGGACTTGTTTCGTTGGCAAGCTACGATCATCGGTCCTCCAGATAGTCCATACGCAGGCGGTGTTTTCCCACTCACTGTTCATCTTCCACCGGACTATCCTTTCAGACCTCCCATAGTGTGTATATTACTCAATTATCCTGATTATACTTTCTATCTCCCTGTTAGCGAATATCGCTAGTTTATGCTTGTGACAAGTATTTAGGTCTTGTTTGGCCTTTTATGTTACATGTTCAGCATCATCTCTACCAGCAGCTTGCCTCGATTATCTACTTCACTTCTTGATGCTTTAACCATAATTCACAATTCTTGAATTCATTTTGACTAATTTTGCAGGTTGCTTTAAAGACGAAAGGTATTCCACCCAAACAATGACATCAATGGGAGCATGTCAGTAGACACCTTGAAGGAACAATGGAACCCTGCACTAACCATTTCCGAATCCAGATGATCCTTTGGTGCCAGAGATTGCTTACATATACAAAACGGACTGGTCGTGGTATGAGGCCACTGCAAGGTGCTGGACTCAGAAGTGTGCCATGGGCTGACACCGTGCTACACTTGCTATTATCAATTATTAAGAAAATATTTTTAAAATAGAGAAATACATAAATGGTAATTTATGCAAAATTTTATGATGAAATAACTTTTTGATTAAATCTTGAATTATTTAATTGATAAAAAAATTTAATAGTTTAGGAAAATAAGCAATCCGAGATATAGACAAAAATTTTATTGGTTGTGCTTGATCGCGGTATCAATATTTATATTTATACTATTTTTATAGAGAGGGAATTATTTATGGTAATCGCTTTTTTGTCATCTAATATGAATTAATTAAAATACTCCTTCCTTCTTTATTTTTACTTTTCTCTTTTACATTTGATTCATTTTATTCCTTTTAATTATTTATCTCATCAAACTTTTTACTTTCTTTTGCTTTATACATAGTTTTTAATGCAATTGAGATTTTTAAATTATTTTATTTTATTAGAAACATCATTAAAAATAGTGGTTTAGTATACTAGTCATGTGTGTGTGTGTGTGTTGAAAATTTGGTCTGACAAGAAAATGTCATGACTCATGGAACTAATAAAGTTAAATTACAAAATCATTCATGTCATCTTTTTTATCATTACCTATTTATTCATTTAATATTTTCACATTTATGTAAGAATATTTAATTAATTTTATATCTCATTTGATTATTCTTTAGTTTCTCTCCAGTTTTATTCTTTTTGTTTCACTTTTCAGAGTTTTAATATTTTTTACATTTAAGTAATTTATTTATATATATTTGATAATAAAATAACGTAATTTATTATTTATTTATTTTTAAATATTTCTCTCTGATGTTTTTCTTTATATTTTTTCATGCCACTTTTATTTTTTTTTCTGTAATGTGCTTTTAATTTTAATTTTATTATATAAAACGAGTACCAAAGGTGTCTCTCATATTTAATATAATAGTATATACTTTAGTTGATTGAATTAAAGTTCTAAAAATTATTTGAAAAGGTAAATTAATCATAGAATAATTTCATATTATGTTCCTTACTATATATTAAAATGTAAAATAACTTAACTAAATTGAATTATTTAACATGACTATTTTTATTTAGTTCTTACATTATCTTCACACAAATCAACGTCATAATGTACAAGAGAAAACACGGGAGAAGATGCGCAAATGAAACTGGAAAGAACGAATTTTTCACGGGCAAAATTAACTACCTGGACCTACCTGCTATAATTATTATAAATTATGTTTAATTCTTCTTCATGTTTATTAATATTATAAAATTATATTTTAATTTTAGATATTATAAAAAAATATTAATGATAATCATATTGACCGAATAAAAATATTTTTTAAATAAGATAACAAATGGGCTAATTGATTGGGTTGTTTTAAAAGATTTGAGTGAGATTATTTATATAACATAATGACAATTGAATATTGAAATTATATTTTTTTCATGATCTTTGTTCTTGTAAGTGAATTATAGATTAATATAGATAAATTAATTAATCAGGCCGAGTAGTAGTGAACGAGCCCATTATTGATGAATGATGATCATCAAATTTGATTTTTGGGCAACATTCCATATGCATAACACGTTTTTACGGGATGGATGAGTTTTAGAAAGCGCTTTTCCCCCTTCTATCTTGCAAATGGTAAATGGGCTCTAAAAATCGTGCTTGTTCGATCCCGGTCGTTTTTTCTCCTCACCTCATACGAATAAAATAATAAAATAAATAAATAAATAATAATTGGGTGCTCTGTGAATTGTGAGAAGCTTCGATGCCAGCTGTTTAATTGGGTCATCTTTTTGTTCGTTAAAAAACAATTAAAAATCCAAGAACTGAATTTATGAAACAAGAAAAAAGAACAGTTGGTTGCTTTCGCCGAAAGTGGAATCTCTGTATGGAGCCCACTAGATAAGCTGAGAATCAACCAATCAGAAGGCTGGAATTACACACAAGAGGAAAAATCAGATTTTACGGTAATTTTTATTTTCAAAAAGGAAATATTCACCAATCAGTGCCCTATAAATTTCATTTCCTCAGACAACAAACAATTCCCTGCAATTTTCTCTTTTTTTTCGCTTTGCCAAGTAATAGAATTTTCTTCTCGAATTTACGCCGGCGGGAGGATCCGCTGTTTATCTCAGGTATAATTTCGAACGACTTGAATTCCTTTTAAACTTTTTATTTGGAAATTTATCTGTTTATGTTTGTGGAATCGTTTTGTAAATGAAATGGATCTGTGGTTTTCCTTCTGTTGGATCATAGAAATTCTCTCATGGCATCGAAGCGGATCTTGAAGGAGCTCAAGGATCTGCAGAAGGATCCTCCCACCTCTTGCAGCGCTGGTACATTAACGAAATTTAAAGAAAATTTTACGTTAGAAGCTCCGAAAAATAGAAAGAAAACTTAATCCTGATTTGTTTTGTCTTTATATGACTGTTATCTGGTTTGATGTTTTTACCTTGTGAAACGAATTTATTGGGTTAGATGTTGGTAAAACGAATTTGGGTTTCTAGGCTTTTCCTTTTATCTTTCATTAATGGGAGAGTTGTTGGTTTTGGCTAATGATAGAGCTCATAGTTCTCCTGGATTGGATAATGTATTGTGTGCAAGCAAAAGCTTCAATTTTTGATTGGGCGTTTGCCACTGTTATGATGTTGTGTGCTTTGTACTTTTTCATTCCTCGGTTATGTTTGGCTTCCGAGGTGTGAATAAAACTTGAATTGGTCATATTTGGGAGAGGAATTTGCTTGAGTATCTCAGTTGTGGGTGAAATAAAATATGTTCCTGTTTTATACTATAAAAGAATGAACGACAATTGAAAAATGTGTAAATTTTAACATTATTTAGTGGATTTTATCATCTTTATTATGGTATAAACTGAATTTCTGTAGCTAATGTGGTGCAACGATGGCTTGGCAGTGAGTTGGCCTTGCTGGTACTCATCCGGAGTCTATTTAACTTCAATTCTGTATCTGTACGTATATGGAACACAACAAGATTACTGGCTGAAGCTTTAATCAATCACCAGTAATAATGATTTGCAGAGTCACATATAGAACTCCTTTGTTGATATCTTCCAATATTACTCAGTTGGAAATTGGATATGTTCAAAATCTTTTAGAATTTTTAAAAACAAGTGGAGGAAATTTCCTAAATATCAGGATTTTCTGCAATGAATACACCCAAAATACAGAATTATTTTTCAGACATTTATCCTTAATGGATGTGCATGTCCTCAAGTGTTATCTTGTTCTGGCCGAACTGCCTTGAAATGAAAAGAAGTCACATATTATAATACCAAAATTTTGGTGTGCGTTTCCAAACTTCTTTACATTAGCTCATTCTTTTAGTATGAAAACTAAACCCATCCTCTTGAGAATTCAAGTATGACTTGCATTTTAATCTTTCTTATTGTTTTATTTTATTATTTGTTGTTGGAAAAGATAGTAATCCCAAACTATATAAAATTTATGTTTAATTGTTCAGGAGTACTCTTTAACTGTTAGTTGAGGTTTATCTATTTGTTTGTGTGAATAACATGTAATTCCTATTTTGTGTAATTCATGCTACTAAAGTTAAAGGTGCTTTACCTGGAATTTCTGCATTTTTTTCAGGTCCTGTTGCTGAGGACATGTTTCATTGGCAAGCTACAATCATGGGTCCCTCAGATAGTCCATATGCAGGTGGTGTTTTCCTGATCACCATTCATTTTCCTCCTGACTATCCTTTCAAGCCTCCTAAGGTGTGTCTCTTATCCAATTGTCTGGCTACATTCTATCTCCTTATTTTTTCTAGAGAAACTTGACATCACTGGTTTGTGGTTGCACGCTGTATAATTTCATCTCATTGGCCATGTGTGTTATATCTTCTGCATCATCTCTATCAGCATGTGATGTTAACTGCTTAATTCTTGGAAAGGCCCTTATTTTTTTACCAAGATTTACAATGATCATGTATTCATATTCATCTCAACAAATTTTGCAGGTTGCTTTCAAGACAAAAGTTTTCCACCCTAATATAAACAGCAATGGAAGCATATGCCTTGACATATTGAAGGAACAGTGGAGCCCCGCATTAACTATCTCCAAGGTTCGTACTCTTGGTGGCTAATGCATCCATTCTTGTTGGTCATATTCTTAACAGATAATGTAACCGAATGGCTTCCTCTTGCACAAGTTGTTGATATTTTAGATTCACCTTTCTTAAGGGGGTTTGAATTGCTTTTTCCAGGTGTTGCTGTCCATCTGTTCTTTGTTGACAGACCCGAATCCCGACGATCCATTGGTGCCTGAGATTGCTCATATGTACAAAACGGACAGGACCAAGTATGAGACAACTGCAAGGAGCTGGACTCAGAAGTATGCCATGGGCTAACTATGCCTTGGCATGTGTGACCAGACGGTTGCCATTACTTTCAAATATTGTGTTCTTTCAATTTTCTGTCTGAAAATACTCTAATCTGTTTCTGTCCTAAATTCGGACAAAATAGATGTGTCTGCGAAAGAGCATGTGTAGTTATCTCTGAAATGTTTCCTTCAATTAATGTCTTTTGTGTGTTTCCCCACAATTATTTTTAAATGTATGTTTAAAAAGAAGGATTAAAAGGAGGTTGATCTCATGGGTTGAAAATATTTAATTAGAGATGCAAGATCAATCGGGCTAGCTCATTAGCCCAATGAGTCAACTCGATTTGAATTTGAATCATTTTGAGTGTAACTTTGAACTCGAACTCAATTGAATCTTTGTCGAGTATAACTTGAATTCAAATTTTTTTTTTTTGAAAACTTGCAAGTTAGCCTCTGAGTGTTTTTCAATTTTAAACTATTTTTATAGTTTTATTTATCTTATATCTTTATACAATTCAATATGCTTTGTAAATATCAAATTAATAGAATTATAATTAGCAAATACTTAATTATATAATAGTAATAATGACATATTTTAGCAACATTATATGAACTAATATGGGTTTTATATCTAATTAGAAAAATATTTATGCACATATATAATTATTAACTTTTCATGCGATTTTATTCAAATATAAAAATATTTTGGTCACTTGAATATAAAAATGATAATAAAATTAATTAAAATTTTATATTTATTTATTTTAAGTTAATATATATAATTAGACCAAAGTATTGTATCAATAAGTATTCACATAAATTATATATTTTAATATCTGAAAATATTAATATCTGCAAACTACTACATTAATTAGTTTCACAAAATGCTTCGCTTTTTAGATTAATTTGATTCATCTGCAGCCCAATACTGAATTAGATAGATTGAAGCCAGCCCAATACTGAATATAGATTGGGCCCACCCGTGGAGGTTGAGCTCCACAAATTTTGTTAATTAACCCAGTCCAAATCTTGGTTGATTTCGAATTTATTTGTAATAAGTTATTATTTGTTATTCGTAATGATTAAAAATGACATTTGGGCGGCAGCCCATGCGCATAACACGTGTCTACTTTCCCCTAACTGACGAGTGTTCCAGAAAGCGCATTTCCACTTTCTGGGCATGTGGATGGGAAATAGAAGTTCCCATACGGCACCCGGTGTTTAATTGGTCAAACGATTTTTATTTTTTTTTCATTAAGAAAAAAATCAATTAAAAATTTCCAATATTTTGATTGTGAAAGTTCAACTTGTTTCTTGCCGATGGAATGTCAAAATGTTAAAGTGTGTGTTGGATTTAACACATCAGTGTCTCCCAGGTATAATTAAACCCCAAATGATGGCATAGTCAACAACATCAATCAGTTGGGGATGAATCCCAGCTGAACTGCTGAAACACCATGCCTTTACAGTAATGGCTAACACGTATATTGCAGGACACAAGATTTCAAGCATCGGAACCTGAAGAAAAATTGCTTCTTAATTTGTCACACATTCTGTGATTTGCAAAATATTTTTAGAATTTATAAATTTATACACTTAATTTTTTAAAATAAATTAATGAAGTGTTTAGATAGAAAGTAAGATTTTATTAAATTTTTTGTGTAATAATGATAAAATTAAATTAAGTATACAATGTAATTAAAAATATTTGAAAAAAATAGAAACTAATAAGATAGACAAGAGAGAGAGAGAGGGAGAGAGAGAAGAGACGATCTCATGAGCACTTGTAAATACTAAATATAATTCCAGCATCCTATTTATGTGATGCTACCTTTCTCTTACCTAAAAAAATATGTCATTAACCTGATAGCCTCATGTGCAAATTTTAGTGTGGCGATGAATCAAACAAAAGGAAAATTCACCTGCTTTCTTTGAAAAAGCTTTGCACCCAAAATGCATTAGTGGACTTGACTTCCACAAATCTTTAGACATGAATAGGGCACCCTGAACTCTCTATTCATCGTCACCAAAAATTTGGTGCACCGCCCTTCAGAGTAAGTATCTTTATTATCACTCCTTTTTGGGGTTAAATTCTTGTCTTTCAAATGCCTATTGGATCTCTAGAAGAATTTTCCTAAATGCAAAGATTTGATTCTCAAAGGAGCATGTTTCACCATTTCTCAAAACTGGGAAGATCCTTTGACCCCTTCTTTCCCTTATTTTTCTCCTAAGCCCCATAACTCAAATTTGCCAACCCCTTCTAGTTTCACTAATGTATGGGATCTTCTCCCTCCTAAGTCTAATGAATGGAACATTTAGATTCTCTTGCAAAACATTTCAATTTGTTCAATTTTAAAAATTAAAATTCCCCTTTCTGAGGAACCACGATACCTTCTTTTTTAGACTTCAAGTAAATCTTGTTATTTTTTAATCAAAAGTGGTTATCTTGTTGATAACATGAATGTTTCCACTGTTTTTATCTTCCTCAATCTATCCGTCTCTTTTCAAGCTTCTTCGAAAGAAAAAATTGCATGATAGATTCGAGCTTCTTCTTTAGAGAATTGCAAATAACTCTCCACCCACTTAATAAAAAGCTTAATGTAATCTAAAATACCAATTTCTAACTTAACCTAAAAATCCAATTCGAATATAATTTGAAATTAATGAATTTAGGTTACACTTTCATAAATTTTGGGTCAAAATTTAGTCGAAGCCATGAACCTGAAAAAATAAATAGGTCAACTTTAGATTGTCCAACAAGTTGACCTGCAAACCCACAAATATATTTTAAATAATTTAATAAATATTTATATAAATTTTAAAAATTGATTTAAAAAATGTAAATAGTAAAATTATAAATATTTAAAAATCAAAATTTAATTGTAATTAAAAGAAAAACTTACAAAACTCAACTCGTCAACCCACTGACGTGACCTATTGCCACCTCTGACATAATCTTACAAAATCGTGACACTTTCTACCCTTTTTGTCAATCTCAAGAGGAAACTTTGGAGCATCTTTTCCTTATTTGTCCTTTTTGAAAGGATTTGGTTTTTCTCCCAATAAAATCTTAGACTTCATCCATTTCAACAATTAAACAATAAGTTGCGGTTATTTCTCTTTCTTGATAAAAGAGAGTCCATTCTTCCCTGATATTTCTCTTTTTGATGACTTTCTTTCATTTGCTGCCATTGGCCTCCTCCTTACCTAGCAAGTTAGAACTCATCTTAATGAATTGCAGATTGCAAAACTTGCCCTCCAGCTTTCTTTTTAAACATTAGAAAGCACAAATTTTAAAAAAGGTCAGATTGTCTTAATGTTGGTTTTCAATTTGTTTGAACTCTGCCTTCATTAGGCTGGCTCAAAGTTGATACGAACTCGCATATATATTTTTTAAGATAAAGTTATTATTTCATTTATTGTTCACAATCACAATGCCTCTATTTTTTTATTTTTTTTTTCTCTTTTGCGAAGAGCTTTGGTCTCATGATGTGTTTAAAATCTCACATCAAACTCAAAGAAAAAATCAAAGAAGTGTTTTTTGAAAGTGATTCTCTTAAAGTTGGACCTTATATCCTTCTTGTAGACACTCACACTCATTAGACGTCCAAGGTTGAGGTTAAAAAAGCCATTGCCACAAAAAAAAAAAAGTTATGACTTAGATGTAAACTTAACAAAATTCCAAATATTGGCAACAAAATAGCTCATTATTTTACAAAATGGCACATGTAAATTGTTGGAATGGCCCAATAACCCCTCATTTAATACCTCTGGATTGTTAGGGAGATTTGGGATTTCTTCATTTTGATTTTTGTATTAATTTGTCTGACCTTTTTTTTTAATGAATGAATGAATGCTGTTTAAAAAATATTAATTCTAGCATAGCTTCGTATATACGTAATTATTAGGCAACCAGGACGTGTCTCGGAGATCGCCAACACACACATAAATACAGACATAATCAGATAATCTTAAAAATTTAACCAAGATAACATTAACAATAATACTAAGGGCAAATTCTTATCACTATTATTATTAAAAATACAATTAATCACTACTCATTATTGCACCAGGACCGACCGCCTCTCACAATGTTCCCATTAATTAATTAGTCCTACCCACAAGAAGTAAACAACTATGCATCACGTGAAGAAGAGATGATCACGACTGCAACTGTGAAACGCAAGTTTAAATTACCATTGACCAACATTCTTAGGTTATGTTTGCGACTCTAACTTTCAACCTCGAAACAATATTTTATACTTTACCCTATAAATTTATCATTCAACAACAATTTCTTTTAAATTCAAATTCAAAATTTTTCTTTTTTTTACATATATAATTAACCAATTATTTTTTAATTATTACACATATTCACAGTCAAATCAATACATACATGTGTATATATATATATATATCATATATACTCTAATTTATTTTTATTTATATCATATAATATAATCATTATTTTTATAAATTATCATATCTTTCAATCATTATCATATATTTTATACATATATTAAAAAAAATTATCCCATTAAAATATTCTTTTCTAAGTATATTACTAATATATGTATAACTTTTACCAAATATTATTTTCAATAAAAACCCATCTCGCGAACACAGCCTTAATTATTACACTCCCAATAAATGATTCCTATCATATCTAAAGCTTAATTGGTTGACAGATTGAAAAATTACGATGTTTCAATGTGTCACTGTTCTTGTTTCTGCGGCTTCTGCAGGCACTATATTACTCTTATTCTTTCATGTATTGCTGAAAAAAGAAACTAACACCATGTTTGCTATCATTTTTTTACCATCAGAACCCTGATCATTGCATTTTAAATTTTATCTTTATCTTTCTCTTACTTTTAATATTTTACACACATTTTAAAACAATATACTTAAAAACATATATTAAAAAATCAAAACAAACATAATCTTATTTATGGAAAATTATTTCTTTTCCTTTTGAAAGTTTTGAGACTCGAATTTAGAATGTACATATATAGGTTACATTTTTATTGGGACTTGACAGACAATGTATCACATAGGAATTAATTATTTCAAGAATGTTTAGTCAATGCTGTTGATACATATGAATGATGAAACAATAAATTCGCTTGAAACTACAAAAACGGACGTGGTGAAATTTTTGGGGAAGCGGCCTCCACCTTTACTCTATGTTTGGTTCAAAGATTTTGAGAGAAAAAAAAAAAAAAAAAACAGAGAGAGAGAGAGAGAGAGTAATTTTAGTTGTTTATTTGATCAAAAAAAATTAAAGAGAAATTATTTTTGTCATAAAATAATAAAGAAAATTAGAGAAAAATTATTTTGATTATCTCTTTTTTTCAAAAAAAAATCTTTATTATATTTATTTTTCTTATTAATCCTCAAATTATTTTTTTAAAATAATCAAAAAAATTAAAATTTTTGAGTTTTTATCTTATTTTTTTACTTGTAAAATAATTATTTTTCTTTCCTTATTTAAATCATTCAACCAAAAAACTCACGAGATTTTGAAATTCTTCAATTTACATTTTTTGTTTTTCTCTAATACTTTCTTTTTACTTTCTGAAACCCTAAAGCCAAGCGTAGCGGTAGCAGAAAACACTTTTTACAATTCAACTTTCCCTTCTTTTTTTTTTTTCTAGTTCCTCTTAGTATCAATTTTTCTCCACATGTTGATGCGAACCTTCTACTCTAGTGGTACATTTGGGTATACATATTTTCATTCTACTTAAAATGTCTTCACGTTTTTGTGCGTACGTTGTACATTATATCGACATTGGTTTACGACAAGTATGAACATATGTACAAACCTATCTTTCGACTCAATCTCTCATCCCTAGAGCATCCATTTTTGCTCAAACCTGTCCTCACCGATTTTCACGAGAATTCACAATTTCGACTGAAGTCCCTTCGTGGAACTTAGAATTCATCGTTTTGGACACACACACACATGGTGGTCCTCTGTTTTTTGTGAAGTTCACATCCCCCTTTTGCCTTATATGTGGGGCATGATAGGAAAGGTAAACTTGTCCCGTCCCAAGTACACAACTGTGCTTTAAGCTATTGATTTAATTAATAAAAAAAGCCTAGCCTAGTGTGAAAACAAATTGAGCTTTATGGGTTACCATTTTAAATTTATAAAGAGTCCAAATCACGACTTGCGAAACACTCCGCAGCCCCAACCATTCCAAAATTATATTATCAATTTTCAAATATTTAATCGTCGAGTCTTTATCTTAACCGTAAGTGAAGCTAAATTCCACATCTGCACACTAAAGCAGATATTCAACACAAAGTAATTGTGGCGCGTATGGACTTGTCAACACCTTTCAAATCTACGGTTGGATAACTACTAACTGTGCAAAAAGTAGACACATCATTTGACTTGGGAACCATCGACAGTGACGGCTCTGGACTGCGCGTGATTGGAGAATTCTGGTTGGCCTTCTCCATGTGATTTTTTTCTTCACAATTTGAAGAATTAAATCTAATAATTTTTACTCCAATAAGCAATTCCATTTGGGTGCACTAATCATTCCTTGACCCTATCGATAAACATTCCTTTGGTGGGGTAGAATTTAAGTCAGAGACTTGTCATATTGATGCACCCATGAGCGCAGCCCCCCATTCACAGATTTTCTTTTAATGCATTTTTTTAAAACATCATTTATAATATTTAATAATATATTTGCATTTATTTTCGCAAGAGTTAGGGGTAGGCTTTTCCGTGCGAAGTGATTAAATCGAAGGGTCACTCCTGTGGACAGAGAGTCAAATTAGCAGTTACAGAATTAAATTATTTTATATTGAGAGTGATTTTTTTTTATTTTAATCTATGTGATTAATTTAGGAGCATCACATTTGCTATTCACTAATTACAGAAAGAGGATGTGGACCCGAACTCCCAATCCCACCACTTTATATTTTTATTATTTTTATTTTTTGTAATTGGATTTGCTTGCTCTCATCCATATTATAGATTTTTTTGGAACTACTAATTGATGGATTCACTATTAATAAATCTAGTGACTCCAACTTGGACTCAATTAAGTTTCAAAATAATTTTGAACTTATTGTGAACTTTGAAAATTAGAATTCAAACTCAAATTTAAATTTTAAGTCCATAAATTGAATTTGAGGGCATCTTGAATTCGAATTATTATTCAAACTCAACTCAATTGTATCCCTAATTATTTTACTTAAAATCAAGGAAGTACAAAATTCCTAAACATCTTTTTTCTAACTCGGGTTTCATTTTTTTTTAATATCTCAAACTATGGAAATAAACCCTAAAAGACTGTTGCAAGGGTGACAACAAATGAACAATCAACTTGCAAGTTGCACTCCACCTCCCACCATAAAATTACAACTATAATTATTGATGCTTTACTGCTCTATTTACACCGTCTCTATGCATCATGCAAAACTCTTTCTCCACATGAGTGAATGAATGTGCACAGGATCGCAACAAATTTGAACTACATGTGACCCATTCTCTCCAATGTATAACCTTAAATTACCTAAGTCCATAATTCTCCACGTAGCTAGGGCATTGCATTATTGCCCTTTGCTAGCCACCAATTGCTTTCGGCACGACATCAATTACATAAAATAAAAGTTCAATGTTGCCTCAATTATCGTTCCAAAAATCTTTTTCACAAGAGTCAAGGACCTAATTCACAATGGCAAGTTGTAAAACGTGATTAGGTCAAAAATGGACACACGAGTCAACATCCACACTTGCTCGTCTGTCACTTGCTTTTTCTTGACTAAAAACATGCTTTGATACTAAGCAAAATTTCTAAAAGAGGCTGGCATTCCCCAAAACAAAATCATTTAATCCAATAACCCAATGGGCTCTTGAAATTACTAACCAATACAATCTGGTGAACAAAATTTGCCATTGGTTAATTGGCAAACCGGCTATATTTTCTATTGTTGTTACATATCATTCAACTAAGAGTGCATCCGAGTCTTGAAAATAATCATCAACCTCAAACAAGCAAAGATCTTGAAATGAATCTTTAAAATCCTCAAATCCTTGGGTGAGAACTGGAAATTCATCCGTGGGATTGGAAAAATCACCCACTGCATTGGAATTGAAACAACTCGGTTCATCATCCAAAAAAAACGCCTGATCTCGGGCTTCAAAATTCCAAAAATCATCCAAAAAGGGAATGTCCATAGGCAAGTAGTCAGTGGAATAGTCAGGCACCACCATACTTGTTTGACCCTGACACTCCTCCACTTCTTGAACCGGCTCTTCGACCGGAGCAGCTACACTAAACGACCGGTTCATGCCCTGCACCGAATCATCAACAGAACCCTCAACCGGTCCATACGCTTCGGCTCCACTTCCGCACTCCTGGACCGAAATGTACCGGCTCGGTTCGGCATCTTCACCGGAATTATGGCTGCTTCTAAACCGAAGAACAGAAGTCGGGGAAGACAGATTGCGGGACTCATCCCCAGAATCGTATCCAGAAACCGATGCCACATTGATCTCCGGCGAAGAATCCTTCGCCAGAGGAACAGTGAAGTTGGTTAGGGCATCCGGTCCGCGAAGCTTTATCGCCGCGTTGTCATAAACCATGGCTGCCTCTTCGGCAGTCTCATAAGTGCCCAACCAAAGCCTAACCTTTCGAGAAGGATCTCTGATCTCGGCAGCCCACTTGCCCCACGGCCGCTGGCGGACTCCCCGGAACTTGCGCGTCCCGCCTTGAGACGCCGCGGGGGCCTCCTTCGCTTTCACGGACTTGGGCTTAGGCTGGAGAACCTTTACGATTCTTTTCCTCCTATTGACGCCATTGAGAGAAAGAGCCGTCTCCATTCTGATCTCCGTGACGTACTTCTTGACGCGTTGTCTTGGGAAAAGCTCGTCCTCCTCATCGCTGGAGGAATCAGTGGCATCAGGATCAGTCACGGAAAATCGGACGGTTCTGGGGACACCGAAAGCTCGGTGGTCTTCCGGAAATTGCTTTTTTAGAGTTTGTTTGGAGTGTTTAACGAGTTTTCTAGTGATCTTCTTGTGCTCGGTGTATTTCACAGGACGCAGCATACTCTCCATCGCAGTCAAGCAAAAGGGAGATTCCTTTGAGGGACTGGAACAAGCACACACGAGGAAGTGAGAATGAAATACGGGCAAGCTTCGAAGAGAAGGTTCAAAAACAGAACGAATCAACGACACGCCGATGACCCTGAGACAATCTGACAAAGCCTCAAAAGATGAGATGCGAAGAGCAAGTGATCAAAGCAAACAATCACAGAGGGGAAAGGGGGGAGAGAGAGAGGCCCCTTTATCATGACAAAGTGCATCGATGACCTAAAAGAAGAGAGTTCTGCAAAGATGGCATCCGGGCGTGAGATTAAAAAGGCGGGTTCATGGGCGGCCGCACAGTAGGAAACTATATCTCCATTAATGTGAGATCAGGATTCTTTGATGTAGAGCTAGAATCCGAGCTGGATTTTTTCGTTTCAAAAAGTAGGTATATTTAAGGAGAAAGATGATGGAGAGTTGCGCTGCGAGAAGTCTTTGGAGGGACAGTGGTTGATGTCCTGTATGGCGACCTGTCTTATAGGATCGCCTGAATTGGGAACCCAATGTTCAATTTGTTATTTTATTATACATATATATATATATATATATGTATATGTAATATTTAATGATTAGAGTATTCAATGAATTTTGTAGTGACGAAAGAAATTCTCCGTCAGATTTAGTAAAAGAGAATCTCAGTGTTGAGGTGGGAAAGACATGGGCGGCAGCCACCGGCCTGGGCGGCGGTGGGCCAAAATATTCCGGCGACCGCTGACTTCCAACCACGGCTTGCCGCATCTGGTCACTGTCGGGATTTTGACACGTGGCTGTGTGGATTCAAATTGATGGGGTTGGTCTAATAAATAATAACGGAAGGGTGCGGAGACCCTTTTTCAAAAAGGAAAAAGAAAAAATCTCGAAAAACGTGTGGCTCGTCACGTGAGCCCCAGGATGCGCGAGCGCGGTGAAAATACGTCGACCAAATTAATAGTATAATTAGCAGGGTTTTAAAATTAACTAAATTTACAGTGATTATTAACCACGGAAGGGTATATCTGTCAATGGGTCTGTGTTTTCTAGTTGTAGTCATTTTGAGATTACAGTGAGAAACATGAGTAACTTTAGATTCGCTTCTATTTTAAATTGGACGCTTTTATAGCACTGGGTTTTAATTCATTTATTTTTTCTACTTCCCATTCAGCTCTCAAATTCAAAATTCACAATTTTATGAGTGCCTAGTTGAAAAATAATGAACTCATTATTTTTTTTCCTTTTTTTTTCTTAATTTGTGTTATGTTCAAAAAGGCACAGACATTTTGTTAATTTTCTGTCTAAAATATTTAAATAATTAAAAATAAAGATTGTTGTGAATAAATAATTAATCGTCAATTTTTTCCATCATTGATTTGGGATTCATTTTCCTAGGATTTGTTTTCTGAACAATTTTTTTCTTACAGTTAATAAACCCTAATTCTTTGAATGGGGCTGATAAAATTGTAGTACTTTGATATTTTCAAATATTTTGAGTAAATTAATGTTCCATGAAAAAACCACAGAATTTTATTAATTATTAAAGAGCGTATGTCGTGCAAATGCCATGATTCCTTAATTATATTAGTCACTATCAAATGGGCAGTAATAATTAATTAATTTCTCTAACGATGGTAAAAAAAAATACCGAGAAATATTGACAAGTAAAAAGATATTTCGATCATTCTACATTTCTTTACCAAAATATATGATTATTTTAATCACCTTTAAATTTCGCAAGCAAAACATTCTAAAACTTTAATAAATTTCTAAATGTTGCTTTACAAATGCCGTCTCACTTAAAAAATATTCTTTAGTGGACATTCACCAAAAAACTTTGCTTTACAAATGTCGTTTCACTAATCCTTCCCTTTTAGTGTCGATGCAAATTCAATATTTAGTGGATATTTACACCAACTTGATTATTTCGACCTCGAATTTCAACACTTAAAGTGAAGAAAACAAAAGAAGAATCATTGAAAAATTAGGCATTTAATTATATAATATATCACAAATTTTAGTTACCTGAAAAGAACATATTAAGTTAGATAAAAATAATTTATTTGCACCGTTCATTGAAGCCAACATGATCATATATATAGACCTGTAATGAGGGACAAATTAGGGTTTTCTCACAACAAAATCTAAGTGGACAAATGATATAAATGGTGCCTTGTAAATGCAAAACGACAATAAATCTGCGATTTAGTACCTAACTTGGGCGCTCAAATACCCAGACATTAAGTAGGATTATAATCGAAAGAACACACACACATTTATATGTATCTGGTTTAAATATGTAGGGATTTTCCAGGTGAGATTTCATTTCAACGTATCTGTTGAGGTCAATCTTCTCGTATATCCACAGTAGATATTCACAAGCACACTCGTTTAAAATCGAAATTTATTGACGTGTGAAGGATCACTAGCTGCAGCAAACACAATAAGTAAGGTGAATCACACGACCATAATAATATCGCCTTCTACAATTCATATTATGACGATTAACTACTGTTTGTGATCTCTTAGTTTTTTTTCGAGGGGGGAGTTTGATCGATTTCTTGTGTAATATAACATAGAAATTATTGTTTGAATTTATTTTTTTTAGGGAATTTGGTGATAACACGCATAATTATGTGATGATAACGGACTATTAACAAACCCGATAATTAGAAAGAGAGATTTTATTTGGATTTGTGAAGACAAAAAATAACGTGCATCCAAATAATTGCAATAATAGTCCTCTTGGAGTTTGGCCTCCCCCATTGAGCCAAGTGACATCATAAAAACAAAAGGCATAGATACATACATGCCTAGAGCTCGACAAAACCCCTACTTTGGTGTTCACGTTGATTTACTGATTAATATAATCTGTGGCCAATACTAATTAATTTACAAAGAGTTTGATTTGTGTATCGATTTCCAAAGCCTAGCAAAAGAACACTGCATTAAGTTATTTTCTTGATTTTTTTACATGTATCGATTTCCAAAGCCTAGCAAAAGAACACTGCATTAAGTTATTTTCTTGATCTTGTTACATGCATGTGGAGTTTGTTGGTATAGATCGTTCATACAGCTAGCAATTTACGTAGGGTTCAGTTTAAGCGTTGAAGAATAAGTCATGATCATCAAGTTCAATGATGTTTTTATAATTGTTTAGTGAGTGACAATTATAAGTAATTAACTGTGATCATCAAATCCCAGATGCCCCATTGGTTCTTGTGAAAAATTAAACCAGAAGGAATTTATAAGCTTATTCATGTGTTTGAGTGCATGAATATTCATGCATGAGATGGCTAGTGGATTCTTAAAAATAGCTAGCTGGACAACTTGTTGCCACGTGAGGGATGTTAACTAGTTGAATTTAAATAGTAATTCCAGTTTAATTATTATTTAAATTAGACTTTAATTCAATTTTGTAAGAGTTGAACTTAAATTTAAATCAAGCAGTGAAATTAAGTTCAAAAAAGTTTAAAGTTTCAATTTGAACTTCACCAAAAAAGTTAAACGTTCAATTTGAACTTCACAAAATACAAGAATACTTTCAAAACTAATCAAATTCAAATCGAGTAATTTGATTTAAAAATACTATTGTTTGTCATATTGTTGAAGTTTAAAATATCTTTGTTTTGATATATTTCTAGATTTCATGGATAGAAGGTAATGAGTGTTCATCACAGACCTAATTGAGTGGGATTATTACACGAGATGATCAACTAAAATAGCCACTAAATTAATATCATTACGACAAACAATACTAGTAATAACATATATAAATTGTCAATGTTGAGGAATAATAATAATTCAACATATAAGTGGTAAAATGACCATAAGAATACACCCACATATGTATATATTACCATATAGAAAGTTTAAACACTCCCATCAAAATGGCCATTCGGTCACTAAATCTAAGTATGAAAATAAGCTCATTTATTTGTTATAAAAATAATAATAAAGGGTTAATTGGTAAAATTACTCGCACCCTGGCTTTAAAATAAAAGTAAAGAATGAAACTGATGGGTGAGAAAAAAAACAGTCCATAATGCATAAAAATGCTGAAGTGCACAAAGAAGTAAGTGTTGACAGCATTTTCTTAAATGGTAAAAATTAAATTATCCTTTTTTCCTCATTCATCCTTATCACCTGCGCCTGTTGCTTCACATACATAGTAGCATAAAATTATCAAATAAAATGTTTAGATTAAATAAATAAATTTTGAAAAGTGCATATACAGTGAATGCGCTTTAACGGCTGGTATATATCAATGATGATTGGCCATAACATAAGAACATTCAACATTCTCACTTAAATAAAATTTGGTTCAATTTTAATATTGTTACTAAGGAATCTCTAATTCGCTGTTTGACTAAAATAAATTCCCACACAAATCAAATAGGACGAAAAGTTTTAAAACAAATGGAAAAAAATTAAAAAAAATTAAAACAGATGAAAAAAGAGGTCCCACATTGCTAAATGGCGGGTGGTTCCTACATGACTTCTGACTTTACCGATAAACGTTCCTGCGCGCTCCACGTGTCGCAGCTGGCTTACCCGATGAAGTCACGTGTCGACAGCGCGTGGTGATAAAATGGCTGCTTTCCAGTTTTCACTCAACAATACTTTATGAGCGTCCATCAAGTTTTAAATAAATAAGCATGGAAATTGTGAAAATTTTGATTTTGATCATTTGATCTTGTTGGTGCAAAATGCATCATGCAATAACGTTATAATTTTAATATTTAATTATTTTTTAATATAACAAGTGTTGATGCACTTAGCATTAGGTACATCCTATAATAGATTCGTTTATTATTGAAAATTATTTGTTGAAAATTTAAGGAGTTATACATTTTTTAGCTTAAGCGTGGATTTGGTTTGCGAGGGAAGAACTTGTCATTGTCGGAAACTAAGTTAGATTTATAAAGTTCTAACAAATGTAGATCATAAATTTGGAGTAGACATGTTAATAAATCAAGCTATATAATTCGCGCTCAATTCATTTTAAAAAATATTTTTGCACCATATAAATTTTGAAAATATTTTTTTAGTTCAATATTATTATTTGACTCAAGTTTGAATTTGAATTCAAATTTTATAAAATCAAATGGAGTTCAAATAGTTGATCAAGTTCAATCCATTAACACTCTTAAATTGAAATAATATAATATCATCTTATAATTAGAAATTATATCAGCAATCTTCCATTCCCCTTCTATGGTATCTTCAAATTAAATTCTAGAATTTTTCCATTTGTTGTTATGAAAGGATTAATTATGCAAGTAAAAGTGTCAAGATGTATCTTGGACAATTCTTTTATTGAACTATCACTAAACTAAAAAAGAAAGAAGAGAAAGAAGTATCGAACGATTCATGTCTATTTCTTGTTATCGTGAAATTCGACGTCAAGATGGATCGCCTTTACGCGGTCAAAGGACTCATACTAATGCTAGGACTTGGATGCCCCTTTTCAAAAATAGGAAGAAAAGAAAAAGAGCATGTGTGTGTGCAATGGCTATTTTCATGTGAAACAAGTTATTTTGTTTTTTCAAATTATTCTAGTGATTAAGTGAGAATGTGTGGGGTTTGGTATTTTTGTTGGTGGTATTGGAACTTTGTCTGGTATTCTAAAAACTAAGTGCTCGGAAAATTAGAGGACTTAAAAGTTGTATTTTTTTTAATAATAAAAAAGGAACATTAATTGAACATTCTTTTCTACCTTAAAATAGGGAGAAATTTGCAGAGAACTTTTAGCAGAGCTTGTGCTTTTGGTGGTCTGCTGTCTGTTTTTCTTTAGCATGGAGAAAGTTAGAGGATTTGGCAATTGTTTTCATTGAATCATTTTTGGTTTCCGAAAGCCCTAATTTTAGGTAATTTGATCATTTTTGTCTCTTTCTTTGTATTGTCCCTTCGTCTATATGTGCCAACTTTAAAGTTATTTTGTTGGACAAATTTCTAGTTTTCACAAAATTAAAAGTAGTATAATCATCATCATCATTATTATTTGTTTGTTTCTTTTGATTAATTTGCAAGCGTTAATGATATGTTCTTGTCCTATATTTATAAAAAAAAAATGGACGGAACAGTTCTTTAAACGAGACTTTAATTTTTAATACACGCATCAACTTTTCTATGTATTCTGGTATTTCTGTACATCCATTGTACGCGCAATAAATTAATTTATAGATAAATTTGTATAAATAAAATATATTTTACATTGATTAGTGCAGCTCAAATGTTTGATTAAAAATTTACATCAAATTTAAGAAAAAGCCAGCAATTATAAACTATACAAATTATTTTTAATAATAAAAATAAAATCATCTAAAATTGAAATGACACCAAAAAAACTTAAAAGAAAAGGAGATAAAAAAAACAAAACTTCCAAATGACTGTTAAAGAATAAATAAAAGTAAATATAAAAATAGCTCACAACATATAAAAAATTAATTAATTAATTAAAATAATAAAATAAACAAAACGTATGCTAAAAATATAAATAAAAAATAACAAATTTGTGAAAAGAAAATATAACAAGTTAAATTCGGAGGAGAAGAGTGTAAAGAAACGTAATACATAAAAGTTAGGAAAGGACAATGAAGAAAAAGTATACAACAGATCAAAATGTACAACAAATACAAGGTAGAAAATGTAAAAAACAATAATAACTTAAAGTGTGGGGTTGAAAATTAAGAAAAGGAAATATAAATTAAACAAATGTGATGGCATCTAATTTTTGATACCATGAGATAAAAAACGAATACTCTAGGGTCTCACACTTTCTTAAGTAGAATGTGTGTATGCATATAATTCTTCTTCACTAAATATATTAGTTACATATATATATATATATATATATATATATATCAAATTAATAAGTATACATTGGGACAACTAGTAGAAGATGATTACAAAATAATTGAGGAAGAACAGCCCATCTGGGGGCTGCTCAACCACCTCGCCCCCCACTCAATCCTTCAAATGGGACTCAACTCGTCTGTCAGTCTAGATATTGCCTGCACTTGAGACAAATTCTACAACTACACTTCAACTCACCACAATATAATTCCTTTTTAAAAAAAAAAAAGAAGATAATTGATAAATATATTAAAATAAAATACATATTTTATTCTGTTTTTAGGGTGTTAGATTTATTAATTATAAGTCATGAACCTGGTTTTCAGGGTCATGCTTTCCCTCCCACTCGTGGGCACGACCCTTTGTCAAATTTAAAATAATATAATTTTTAATTGTTCATTTCAAATATTATTCCACGCATGCGAAGTCGGGCACTTCTAAATTTTTGTTGATAGAAACGCTAAGGCTCTATTTGTTTTACAATTATGGTGTGTATTTTTAAGTTTTTTTATCTCAAAAATTATGTAAAAATAAGTGAAAGAAAGAAATAAAAAATAAGGATAATAATTGAATGTATGTTTTTGAAGAGTATTTAACTACAAAAACAAACATAGCCTGAACATTTACATGAGATGGGCCGATTGTTAACAACACATATGCAAGTATTGCAACGAATGTAAGGAACACAAGACACGACAAAAATAGAAAATAAATGAAGCATGAAATTGTGACTTAACCTAATAAAATGATTCTATTAAGCAAAAATGGTAAAGAAATAGCCAAAATCTCTCGCTTGCCTCACTACTCCAATCCCCTGACTTTTAACTTGTTGACAATATATTATACACAATAATGTTTATCTAACTCACTACATCAACATTTCATCACAGTGATCTCCTTTAAGATTTTGTTTCCCTGACTTTATACACATTCAACAATTCAACTTAAAACTCATTTAGCCAAAGAACTAAATAATCTCACGATACAATTGAGAAACTCTAATTATCTGACACTATCTCCCTTCGTTTCTCTCCCATGCTATTCAAGTTTATCAACCTTCTATTTACAGGTTTTCATTATGACTTTTCAATTAAAGTTGATTTTCATATAACACTTATTTAACATTTGAGATTTTAGGCAATTTTTTCTCTGTTGGTCTAAAAATATCAACAACAGCCCAACATAATAGAAGTGAACTCTTGTTCAACTTTATCAACACCTCTTCAAATCTCGGGATTCTTCAATCTTAATTTTCTTTGAATGCTCTTTCAAGTAATTTGATCACTTTAGAAATTTTATCAAATCAAAATTCTTTTAAATATGTGCTTGTTGTGAAAAATATAACAAAACTTATTCAATATACTAGCGCACACATATAAGGTTTAATTCATAATTCAATTTATTATTTTGAAAACCATAACATAGTTACATGGTTCAGGATTTCTAGGTCCCTTCCTGTCCCCCCGAAAGTTGCTGCTTTGTGGGCTTTACCTAACTCTTTGGATTTGGGGCAGGCATTACTTTAATTAAAAAAAAAATGATTCCGTCATGTTAACCAAGAAAGATATTACATGTTTGTATGATTGGAAACTTTAGCAAGACACATGCGTATAATATTTTGGCCATGCGACAGTGACATGAAATATCGGAATACTATAGCAAGTGCCAGCTCAGTTTACAAAGATTTTTATTACACTGAAAATCAAAAGGTGAAAATTAAGTTTACTTGCTATTTATATAGGTAGTAGTAACGTAGCCAATTCTAGTTTTTATTATCATCTTTCTTGTTAGAAATCTAGTTCTCGAGTCAAACACACGACAGAGTATTTAATTATCGATTTTATTTGGAAAAAAAGTGAAAAAAAATTGTCTGAGTAGAACTTTCAGTAGACATCTTTGTTGGCCTAATAAGGCATTTTGTTAGCTGTGTTCTGAGCCTTCATCGAACTTGTATTTTTTTGCCCCAATATTTACAGTTAATCAATAAAATCCTTGAAGATATATATACGCATATATAAATTTTCGAAAGATCCTTGCAGTTATACTAATAATGGTAACACCGGTTTGGGCCCCAGTTATGAATAATTTAATCAGTGATTATGAGTTATAATCAAAGTAAATCACACACAACAGAAGAGACGTCAGTGCGGTTAAAAGGCAATTTACCTTTATCTCAATAGCCAATTACGACTCTTCCAGGTGTTTAGTAGCTAGAAGGTTTTTCGTCCCATAAATTTTTTTAAAAAATAATCTTCAAAAAGTATATTATGTGCGTACAAAAAATAAAAATAAAAATAAAAATAAAAATGATACATCAGACAAGATTCTAATTTATATAAATATACCTGATTAGAAGCGCCTAGTATGAGTATGTCCCTCTTACAATGAAATGGGAGATAAGAGACAGACAACTGAAACAACTTGAGGATCATCATGCTAGACAATGTCTGATGTTATACATTATGATAAGAGTAGTAATATCGTGAAATAAAGTCATTTTCACGGTAATAGGAACAGATACAGTTACATTTTATTCACCCTATATAACTTTGGATGGCCCGGATGTACATATACACATACCGTCAAATTCACAAACCCTAAAAGTACACCTGAAGAGATGCATCAAAATATATGTATGCATGTATGTATTATGTATTATAATTCTTTATATGAGGCAAAAATGAATTTGTTGATTTTCAAGACAAAAAGACGGCTCTCAGATTCAAACCATGCTTGGTGGAGTGAAGGTCCCCACTGGCGGATTCCGTACCCTCAGGACTCACGGTGTAAGCTCTGTTGACAGGTGGATTCCAAAGTCCCATAGTCGTGGTGTGGGAACCACTGACAGGTGGAATCCACAGTCCCATAGTCGTGGTGTGGGAACCACTGACAGGTGGATTCCATATCCATGTCCATGCGCATGGTAGGAACAGTAGTTTCGTCACTACTCAAATATTGGCCCTTAGATTTTGTGAAAAACTGATTTTCAAGATTGAAGTATTCATTTTAAACGATAAAAATTCATAATACATGGATACCTAATATTAATTTAATAAAATATTCAACAAATAATCCAACCAAATAAGTATAATAAAATAACTCATACATAATCATTCATTTGGTATACCCATCATTAAATTATCTTTATTTTAATCATACTAATGAACATAATATTAACTTATCTTATAATTAATTTATTCTTCAAAATAATATTTAAAATTTTAATCGTAAACAAACCCTCGGTGTTATTTCCCTTTAATCTTCTGGTTCGGCATATGGAATACGGAATATGGAAAATGGAAAAGGATAACGAAGGTTGGCTAGAAAACAAGGGGGAACTTGCCTCGAATACGAGGCAAGAAATACGACAAATGGGACGGAGACGTTGTCTTCTTGGGCTCAGATACAAAACAACTTATTGGGCTCCGATTTGAATGGTTAACATATGAAAGAGCTAGTCTTTGTTTTCATGGATCAGCAGCATTACAAGTTCCTGGTGGCTCCAATAGCAGTACTATCGTTTCTTTTGCTACAATCCTAGTTTAAATTGCATCATTTTGCAACATCAAGTCACCTACGCAACTAACGAAGAAGAACAAAACCTTGAATGTGCCTACACACCACATTTCTACGTGCTCCAAGAGACCGCTCTTCGCCACAGGAAGTGCGAAGAAATTGGAACTTAGAAGAGAAAAAAACCAGCCAATGATAGAAGAGGCTAATAATCTAAGACTAACAGAAGCCCACCCACATAGCTTAACGGGCAAGCTAAATACAATGCTTCTCATTATCATCAAAGATCTTCGGAAAACCTAAGGCTGCTCAAACACAAAAGGTTGCCTCCACTCCTAACCCCTAGCCGATGTGACATCCAAATCTGCTGAGCGACTACCCAATAATGGACCGTGCCTGCGGGAAACTTTCCTGGTCTCCCTCCCAAAATTTGAACGGTCTGGCATCCCAGGGATGTCAAATGTGTATTTCTCCTTCCGACCTACTTGATTCAGATGCATAAATGCCAGCATGCTTATAGCAACCAAAGCAGCATTCCCAAGAATCCCAACCGTATGATCCAATTTTAGGGACTTGGAAACAAAAGTAAAGCTAGAAAGAAAGAAATCGACAAGTGCATTTTGCCTCTTCCCTTTCTGTGGCACAAAGCTCTCACCTGAAGAATTCAGTGCTGGACCATAGAGATGTTCGCATGCAACAAATCCACTAGCATCTCTTACATCACTTGCCAAGGCTTCTGCTTCTTCAATGACCTTGTATTTTTTACCTTGATGTTCGGCCAATCTCATAGCAAGAATCATGCGACTCTGCTCCAGACGAGCAATTGCATTGTCTTTCTCTGCTCGCTGTTGAGTCTCTACAGTCTGCAAAATGCAACACAAAGAAGGCATTTTAATTGTTGCTTTAAAGGAATGAAACATTACTGGAACCTCCTGATGAAGATATGACAAGCTACCACAATTGTGACAATACTCTCCCAGAGTATTGCAGTATATGGCTGATATAGATCTTTATGGTTATGTTTGAACCCAACTTTCAAACTATAAAGCATCTCAAACCTCATATCATTCAACAATATTTTCATCTAAATTTAAATTTTCCCTATCATATATATAACTAATTATTTTCAATCATTACACCTATTCACAATCAAATCAATACATACATACATATATATATCACATATATATATTCAAATTTATTTTTATTTATACCCTATGAAATTATTATTATTCTTATAAACTATCACATCATTCAATTATTATTATATAGCTTACACAAATATTTAAATAAATTATACTATTCATCTTATTAAAATATTCTTTTCAAACATATTACTCATCTCAACACCCTCCTACCAAACATCATATCAAGCAAAAACCCCTCTTCCAAACATAGCCTATATGTTTCTTCTACATGTATAAAAACGGATATTAGAGGCAATCAAATCTTAGAAATTAAAGAGGACGACTTATAGAGTTGAATATCAAGAACAAAATCGATGCCATTACCGTATTATAAATGTCACATAAGGCGCCTCAGTTTCCTTCGTATAAAAGTAGGCATCTTCAATGGTGAAAATAATTACCTATGAACGTGAACATAATGGTTCATTAGCCCCAGCAACTGTACCTAATATGCCGAATGAGTTTTTCGGATCAAAAATGTTTTCATAGCTTAAAACATCTAAGAAAAACACATCTTGATTTCAAGAGGTTGGCATATCAATATATTTTGTTGAGAAACACATTTCGATTTATGCGGTTGAACCGCACAAAATCAGAATCTGATTCCTCTACTACAGCAACGCAAAGCTGAAAGTAGAAGGCTGATAAAACAAATTTATTGAACTCAGAATCCAGCGGAATAAAACTACGAGCCAAAGACGGACAACTAGACTAACGAAACTCCGGAATATACAATAAAAGCAGATAATTCAAATTTATTCAAGAGGTAAACAAAATTGCAACCCTATTGTAATTGGAGAAAAGTAAAACGCAAAAATTACACTACACAATTCAACAATGGAAGAAACTTTAGCCAACCAGTCAGCAATAGTACAGAACTAAAAATAATTCAGTTTCCTGCCAGGAAGAGAAGGGCGAAAAAGAACATTACAAGATGACACTCACATGGAAGAACTCGAGCTGGCCTTCTAGATTTTCAAGAGCGGTTCGAATGGCGTCCAAGCTCTTAGCCTCCTGAACCGCTGGCTCATCATCGTCGACCCGAAGCTCCTTCGCGAACACAGATCCCCGGCCGTGCTTGTTGTCGGGATCATCATCCGTGGACTTCTTTTTCCGGTGGAAATAAAAATCGCCGGGTTTACGGGTCGGATTCTTGATGGAGTTGAGGAAATGAGCTCGAGAAACGGAGTGGATGGCGTCACTAAGCTTATCGTGCAAATCCCAGATTTTTTCGAGGACGGCTTCAATGTCGTCTACCTCCATTTCCCATTTCATTTGGAAGAAGGGAAAATCGAAGGGGGGAAGGAGAAGTGCTTTGAGCGCCTGAGGAGGGAAAGTATGGTGGGAAACGGAGAAAGCTGAGAGTACTTCTAGGTTCTAGCAGTTCTTTACCTACGCGATTTCAGTAATATGCGGTGTTACTCGTTCAGTCATAAACGTTTCTACGAGAACTGGAAGGAATTTGAGGACTTGGAACAGGAGAGAACCGACGGGAAGGATGTCAGTGGGGTCGCCGTTGTATTCTTCGGAATACTTGGCCCAAATTCTGCAGTGCTTGACTGCTTGTTAGTTCAACGACCAACGCAAGTTTGGTGGACCGAGTTTACAATGTTTGGTTGGGTTGGGACACTGTCAAAATTTACATAAATTTAAATTGAAATTGAAATTTCTCTTTTTCAATTGTATAAACAATTAAAATTCATTGGTGGCATTCGTGCTCCTATATTTATATTCTAAAATTTTTATATATTATTGTATTACCGATCGTTATTATATATATATATATATATAAATTCAAATATAAACAATTTTAAATTTTTTATCAAAATTTTTATAACTAAATGTAATTTTCATGTCTAGTAAGATCTTCATCATTTTTAATACTGCGTCAAAATAAGCAAACGAACACTACACAAATTATTTTAAATAATAGGACATAAGCTTACCATTGAATCGGGTGAAATGATTACAATTTCACGGAAAATTTAACCATCCAAATTTAATAATAAATAGAATTTTAAATTTTAATTGTTTTATTTCTTCTCAATTCAATTTTTGTCTTATTCTTTTTAGTTTTTTTTTTTTATTGACACGTTTTTCTTCATATCCAAAATTTTATGAATAAAAACGATGGTCATTTGACACATCCAATTTTCTTTAATTTTGGTACTGTTAAACATAGACTTTATTAAATTTGGACAATATTTTGATTAAATGTTTTGATAAGATATCATTTTGCTATATCTTAATAGATTTATTGTTTTTATTTTTCTAGTTTTCGAATACTATATAAAAAAAATAAAGAATACTAATAACTTGCACTTAGTATTAATAGTAATAGTAAGGTACTTAAATTCACTTATTTCTTTAATACAATGACTTAATCGATTCCATTATAATTAAACTATTAATCGAATTGACAACTTTAAATCAATAATTTTTTCGGTTCAATGAATGATCTAGATTTTAAAACAATACATGAAATGTCTTCCTTTGAAACTGTCCAAATCATCTTGGAAATCAGTATGTCATTTATGAATTAATTTTGTGTGAACGCACAGCTCAGTGGAGACTCAACTATATAATGCTTCATTGCTACGGAGCATTGACTATGTTCGCTTTTATTTTAAGATGAATTATATTTTTTCCAATTATTACATTTGTTATTTTTAAATTTTTACCTTTTATTTTTACACATTTTTTAAAATACATTTAAAAGCACACGTTAATTTGCAAACAAATATTCAATGGGGCTTCCATTCACAAACTATTTGATTTCATATATTTCGACATCCTTACATCATTCAATTTCAACAAAATTAAGAAGACAAAAATAAAAACAAATCCGAAAAGTTAAAAAAAATAATAATAAGAGAACTTCACGGTTGGAGGATCAAAAAAAATATTACTGCATCATTTCGATCTTATTTAATTTTGCCCTTTTTTTGCATCCCTGCATTCCATCTTCCAAATGCATGTCAGTAGTATTAACATCTTCATTGATCTAATGGTGTTGTCTTAATTTCCTCAGACTAAACATCATTCCGCGAATCCTTTTCCAGATTTTCCGGCCGGCGCTCTGGATTTTTCGCCGTCATTGGGTCCCGGTGGCGCCACCGTCTTCGCCGGAAATTTCCTCCAGCGACCGCCCTTTAGTTTCGGGCACCAGAAACGTGAAGAAAAATCCAAGTATATTTGTAAAAGCCAAGAGCATCATTGCTTTCTTGATCTTACGCACGTTTCCATCTTGCGTGAAGTTCTGTATTCCGAACGCGCCGACTATCGCCCCCACCTTCCCCGAGGCGGCGCTCAGAGCATGGCAAGTGGACCGAACCCTCGTCGCGAAAAGCTCCGCGGGGAGAACAAAGGTCGTGCTGTTCGGGCCGAATTTTGCGAAGAAGAAGGTGAGCCCGGGCTGCGAAGGTCCATTTGTGATCCTCGTTCTTGAGGTAATCGTATTTGACTCCAATTATGAGCATGAAAACCGACATCATGAGGATGCCCACCAACTGTATGTTAAAACGCCCGATCTTTTCAATGAACGCCACTGTGAACCAGTAGCCGGGGTATGTGCCCAGCGGGGCGATCACTAACATGGCCCGCGACGTTTCGAACATTTCTCGCAGCGCTCTGACGTTTTCGGCATGGTTTGTGAGCCCCATCGTCGGGAAGATTTCTTTTTGTGTGAGGTTTTGACTGTAGAATACGATGTCTAACAGAAACCATGTGGTCATGGTGCCGATCAAATGCCGCCCGTGGCGCCTGAAGAACTTACTCGAGAACAGCTTGTATTCATTATTCATATTAAACCGGAGTACTTTGTCCTGATCTGATTGGATTTCGATGTCGAGCACCCTGCCCATGTCCGACGCAGCTTGCTTTTCATTACCCTCGATCAAAGGAGTGTAACGTCCTGTTTCGGGCATTTTCATTCTCCAGTAGAATGTGAGAAGCGCCGGAACAGCACCGAGCATTAGCATGATTCTCCACACATAGTCGGCTTGTGGCTCGGTTGAGAATACGGGCTCTACGTTAAATGGCGGACCTGCACAATAGTCTAGGAAGATTTTGGAAATGATCATGGACGCGAGACCTGCAAAGATGATCCCAACTCCTTGCATGGCGAAGACTGCTGCGATGAACGGTCCACGAGTTTTCTTGCCGGCGTATTCGGACATGATTGTGGCTGAGAGAGGGAAGTCTCCTCCAATGCCAAAGCCAAGCCAGAATCTGAAGAAACAGAGCGTTCCTATAACAGATTTGGCTGTGTATCCAAATGATAAGCCTCAGCAGATGGCACACACGGCCATAAGAATCAAAGTTACCCCATAAACTTTCTTTCTTCCTAGTTTATCGCCTAGATACCCAAAAAACAGCTGGCCGGATAGAGTTCCCGCAAGTGCAACACCGGTAATCATATTGTTGACGCCGTGAGGGAGCTTCCCGGGATGGCCTAACTTGGGGCCGGGGTAATAGATTCGGCCTAAGAGTTTGGACACGGTGGAGATGCAAAACAGATCGTATGCATCGGTGAAAAATCCCATTCCAGCAATGACTATTGCAGTGACATGACACCACTGTGTTCGGGCATTGTCCAGGGCATTGAAGGCAGAGATGCTGGCCATTGCAAGAGGTGAGATTACTTGCCTTCGCTTTTTGTTTCTTGTTTGTATTATTACTTTCATGCCTCTTTTTTATATACACGGATTAGAGTGCTAGAGCAAGAAACTAGGGGAGATAAAAGTACGTCTAACCTTTGTAGGCCTAAAGTTTGAAGCAAGAAATTAACGTAAGTGGTATATCCGTTGGATGTCCTTTTGCACAGTTGAATCCAAGGGCATATCAAATTTGCAAAGCTGTTCTGGCATTTAACAGCCAGACAAACATTAATCATGACTTGTGGATCTCATCTATTATTACTGTCGCTTTCAAAATCGAATTAGACCGTCGGTTCAACTGGAACCGACTAGTTTCCGATCTGATCAGGGCATAAAAATTGGTAGTCCTCAAAATTAAAATTAGTGCGAACCAATTAAAACCGACTAGACCTATTCTGAACCGGCGCAGAACTGGATAAAAACTAGTCAAACTAGAATTGACAATTTTTTTAAAAAAAGAATACAAAATAAATTCACTTTTTTTCAAATTTTTTTACATTTATAAATCCTTAATATTAATTAGGATGTATAATTTTTTAATTTCGACTTTTGTTTTTAGTAATTTTTATCCATATATTTTTCTAATCAAGTTTTTGAAAATTTAATTATTGTATCTTAAAATTAAAATTTTCATATAAATTGATGTGTTTTTATTTTGTTAAACTACTTTTTTAACTTGATACTTTTAATTATTTTTAATTTAATAAGGATTTTAAATTTGTGAAATAATTTTTTATTCTAGTTGAATTATTAAATTTTTAACATTACGTCTAAAACCTATCATTCATTATATTATTAAATTGAATAACATTTATTTTGTAAAATTAATTTAATAGTAATATATATATATATATATATATGCATATAAATAATATTATTAATTAAAAATAATCAATTTTTTCAAAATGGTTCAGTGGTCCAAGTAGTGACCCAGTTCTTTGGTTTGGATCATTGGTCCGATTTTAAAACATTGATTACTGTAAGCATTTTCTGTTAAGTTTTAACCCGTCATTCCTACTGAAACAGACATACGAAAGCATCTCCTTGTCTACCTTGTGTCTGTTATGGTCCTTCAGTGAAGAATTAATCTATTTAATGGCTGTGTTTACACTTAACTGTTTGTCAATATTAGATTTCATTGCGTCAATGTTTACTCAGCCTTTTTTGTGTTTTTTTTTCCTTATGTGTTCTTATATGGTCCAATTCTTCACTGAAGGACCCTCACTACTAACTACATATTTTTAATTCCACTCTCCTTTTCTCTTTACATCTCTCTCTATATATTCTTTATTTTCTGTCTTTTGTTTGTGCTCTTTTTTCTGTTTCTTCAAATAATTTTAATTTAATCATATTTAAAATTTATTTTATTTCTTGATTTTTCTCTTTCATTCTTTCATTTTTTGTTTGTTTTTTATTTTTTTTTTCTATTTGTATACTTTATCTTCACTTTTTTTTCGGACCATTTCTTAATTTTTTGTTTCAAATTTATTATTTCAAGAAATTAAAAATTGAAGTAATTATAAAAAATGAATAAAGCCCAAAAAGTATGCAGATATACAGAATTATGTACTATCTCTCTAATTATAAAATGATTTAACCAACAAAAGTCCGTGAAAAAGAAAAACAATAGCAAAAATTGAGAAACAACTTAAATTCTGAAAAGGAAATTAGTATATAATTTCTAAAAGTGAAAGAAGAGAAAATTGAGAAAAAAAAAAAGAAGAAGAGTGACGCTTGTCCGGTGCTGCAAGTGCAATGCACTGAGGATATACTATATTCTCAAGTATTAATAAAGCTAGCAGTTCTAGTGTACTTTTAATTAATGAATAAATATGTAAATATTCATTATGTATTTTAGTATAAAACTCATTTTCGTTATTCGACACAGAATTATGAGTTCACTGAAAAAATAGCATTCATTTCAAAAATTATATTTGTTCATCTAAGTCGTATTTACTTTATGTCTGTTATTACTAATGTTTGCCTATCTAATTGGTATAATTAATTAACATTAATAGAATTGAGTAATATATGAAGTACTTGTCGTAAGTGACTTTAAGTTGGTGAATTAGAGTAATTAGTGATGTCATTAATGACATCATGATTTCCAATAGGAAATTAGCACCATTAGAATCCAACGGTGCATTTTGGTCATTAATTTCAATTTGACGGCCAAAAGCTTGGTTGCCTGTAAATAAACACGGTCATTGACATTTAAGATAAAAAATATATCATCTCTAATACACAACATACACTATTTAGTTTATTTTGTAAAGTTTTTAAGTGCATTTTTGTAAACCACGTTCATAAGTGTTTTTGGTATATTTAAAGTGTTAGTTCGAGTAATTAATTTTTTTGTAATTATTATTTCTCTAATGAAATTTTTGTTCCTTCTTTGTTTGTGGATGTAGATTTTGAAAACAAATCACATAAATTTATATGTCTTATCTTCTCCTTCTCCTTCTCTTACTATTTTTTGTTAATATTATTTATATGATAATACTATCAAAAAATTTAATTTTTGAGATGATTTTTTGAGGCTGGTTTGGAATTAAAAGTCATCCCAAATTTTATACGGCTAATATTTCATTCTTATTTACCCTGTCGTTAAAATTTGAGACGGTCAACATAGAACCGTCTTAAATTTGGGATGACTTTAGGACGGTATTTTTGAGATAGCTTTGGAACAGTTATTTTGATACGGCTTTAGGACGACTCTTAGTATAATTTGAGACGGCTTTTGCATTAAATTGGAGGAAAAATTCTATTAAATTTATGTTAAATTCCTATTATTCTTGTATAATTATTTACACAATAATTATTCTTGTATAATTATACATAATTTTTTGCAAAAAATATACAAATACATAATGTAATAATTTCAAACTAGAGGAATTATTTACACACAATAAATGAATAATTAAAAGTGTTATACAATCCAATCTTTTTAGTGAAATAGAAAACATACGAAATGGGAAATGTTGGACAAATAAGCTCTACATCTAGCTATCGAGGTCTTCATTATCTTCATCAGCTTTATTGTTATCGAGGGATCCAAGGCCAAGCTTTTTAGAAGCGAGTCGCATAAATTAATTTAATATTGCCTTTATTTGGGCCTATCTGGTTTTGTAGTCATCTATTTTTGCATCTATCTCCCGTGTCTAATTCTGATTATGTTCTAATGTAGTTTGCATTATTTTTAATTCAAGGTTCGATGACGAAGTGGTTGAGCTAGTCGACCCACGAGACAACAATTTAAAAGATTGAGATTTTGAGCACATCCCTGGAAAGTGGCATTTTTCAAAGCTACCAAGTGCATTGAGGACAATCATTTTGCTATTGGTTGAGCTAGATAAAGTTTTACTGCCCTATAATTCTTGTGTCTCTAAGACTTCAGCAGTGTTTAGTCTACCTGTAATTTTTGCACCATCTCCTATATATAAATAAAATTAATTAGTAGTTGCATGACATAATAATGTATATGGATATAGATATAAATAATTGTACTTACCTCTTAAAACTATGCACGAGGGACTATCCATTCGCCTGCTACGTTCTTCCAATTCAAATCATTATGATCAACTCAACTAAATATGGATAATACAATTTGAGACAAATATACATAACAATACTATATTGATAACTTGTGTAAGTACTAAATAATGATACATCATCAAATACTTAGATGTGCAAGTTTAATTTAATAGTAGCCTAATAAATGTAAAATGAAAGGAGCACTCATTAGATCATATAGAATGAAAAAAGCTTGTAGCGAATTCATTTGAACTTGTTCAATTTATGATATCAATTTTGTTGACTAAAAATAGAAGAAAGTTGGAAGTAAACCATTTGATATCCAAAAATATCTTTCAATGTCATTTCATTGAAAGACATATATAAGCAATGACATTTCATCAAGGATGTTATAAAAGCAAACCATTTGGAATAATATTTTTCAATGGCATTTATCAAACATGTTATATGCATGAATATAGATAGTTGAATTGTCTAAAAAATTTTGATGTCCAAGAATCCACTAAACAAATGACAACAACCTATAGTAAATCTTATTCTGAATTAATATACTAATAAATTTCATCACTAAATAATTTGTACATATACAAGATTATCATTTAAGTTGTCAATCAAAAGTCGTTCAAAATGAAATGAATGTGGCATTTCATTAAACACTTGATGTGCAAGTTTTTTTAATTAAAAACTATTCTATTAAATGGGTTTCAATCCACTCAATAAGTAATACTAAGCATTAAAATATGTTATTAACATGAATTTCACTGACAAATTTTACCTTCATTGTTCAACAAATTTCACTCAAATATTTAAAACATAAAAACTCCAAAAGTGGGTTTACATTTTTCCCTAACATCTACAAAAAGTCTAAATATATTGCTTAAGAACCCCAAATTTTACACAAACAAAAATTTTTACAAATATTCTAAATTTTCATAGACATTTAACTTTGATGGATTTGCATAATTAAGAAAAAATTTCTTTAACACTTACTTTGTTGAAGTAAAGTTAAAATGAAAAGTTGAAATTTTGGAATTTTTTAACGAATATAATAGTAGAGAGTACGAGCCGTCTGACGTTGGTTTCTAAGGGATTTCAAAGTTTCAAATAAGGATAGAGCGGGATAATTGAGAAAGAAAGGAATTTAAATTTTCATTCTTAGATTTTGGGATTGCTTTGAAACGCATATGTGAATGCCGTCCCAAAACTCTCCGCGTGACGAGCAGCCTAAAAGAGAGACGTCACGCTCGCGATGACGTTGGGCGTGACAAGCAGCCCTGGGTGTCAGGCATTGAGTGTAATCTATACGTCGCGCGTGACGTTGTGTCGAGCATCAAGCGTAGTCCTGCCTTTGGCGTCTATACATCGAGCGTCGAATCTAATCAAATAGTTTTGAGATAGTTTTGGGATGGTTTTAATTTTGTTGTAGTCTAATAATTTTGGGACGGCTATTTTGGGAGGGCTTTGGGACGGTGTTAGTTTTATTGTAATTAAACAATTTTAGGACAGCTTTAGGATGGATATTTAGGATAGTGTAATCAAATAGTTTTGGGACGGTTTTAGGACGGTGTTTTTAGGACAACTTTGGGACGGTTTTAATTTTAGTATAGTTAAATAGTTTTGGGACCATTTTGGGACGGCCTTTTAGGAATGGTTTTGGGACGGTTTTAATTTTAATATAGTCGAATAATTTTGGAACGGTTTTAGGACAAATATTTGGAAGGGTTTTGGGATGATATTTTTTCTTAAAAGAAAAGGCATTTTTGGGACGATTTTGGAACAACTTTAAGATAAATTTTCAAGGGTTGTCCTAAAGTCATATCTAATTTGAGACGAAATTTATCCACTCCAAATTAACTGTGCCAAATTAGACATTTTTGATAGTGCAACTATCCTATGCCTAAGAGTACTTATGTAATATATTTTACTATGTGAATTATGAACATATATTACATATTATATTTTTATTTTGATACACTAGTTAAATATGTATTTAATAGATATAATACATTTTATTTATCAATAAATTTTTAATGCTATATTAAGATTAAAAATTAACATTTTAAATAGGTAATGCATTATAACAATCCATATTTAAATTTGTACATAGTAAAATTTATGTACTAATATATATACAGCGAAATATTATAATGTATCGTGTCAATCTCTCTCTCTCTCTCTCTCTCTCTCTATATATATATATATATATATATATAATGGTATTTCTTACACATTTACTTATGCTTATGGTATGTATTGAAACTAAAAGCATATCTTTGGTTGGCATCGTCTAATTAATTTAATTTCGCTGTTTCTTCCTGTACTTTTCTTCACATTATTTTTCTCATTTTTTATTTGTTCCATTCCCCCTCAATTATAATTTATTGTATTTTACCAATCTCATCTTTTAAATTAAAATTTTCTCTTGGTTTGTAAATGACATAAAATTTACATTTTTAAATATTATAAATTCATTTATATATTTATGTATACACATTGTGTGTGCCTATAATCACTTGTTATTCATTAAGAGTTTGTTAATGTAAAATTTTCACGAATGGCACAGAGTTAAATATCAAAGTACCAATTTATTATTTTCGCATTCTCGATGCATTATTTTTAATGTTTGATATGTTTTTTCTCTTTTAACTTATTTTTAATCTCCCTTTTATCTTTTCCCTCTTTTAACTTTTTTTTCATCCTTTTTAAACTATTTAATATATCCATAATATCAAATAAATTTATTTGTACTATCATATAATTAATAAAACTTTATAACCAATAATTATAAGAATAAAATATGTGAGAAGAAAATGAGCAGCTGCCCAAGCTTGATGGTTAGAGTTGGGAATTTGGTGGTGTCAATGCTTATGGTATTCTATCACTCATGCTTATGTTCATAATTAAAAGCATTCATAAATATAAAATTCGTTATATTTTATGTTGATCATTCTCTATCCTAAGTCGATCAAATACTAAACTCATTATGTAATATCAAAAAAGGGTACTTTATAGTTGATTTATTAGACATTGCATCTAATACATTTGTCATAAATATTTTAGACGACAACATACATCTTAATGTTATATATAGTAATATATAATTGATTATTTTTATAATACAATGACACATGCCATCATCCTAAATACCCGTTGTAATAGGTGGATAGTATAATGGACATTTACTCTAATTTTTACTTATAAGTCTAAACTCTAATGAGACAAGTTTGGCCGTATTTGCAATTCTACTTGATTTATTATTTTTATATTTGAATTTAATTAATGTTAATTATTGCAAATTAACGAATACCATTTCTTTAAAATCAACTTTAAAATAATATTTTTTGTATTTTTAATTTCTTGTTTAAATTTAATTTTGCAAATTTAATTTTATTACTAGATTTATAAAATCTAGTTCTAAGATTAGATTTTGACAATTCAATTTCAAAATATTTTTATTCCTCTTTCATTATTGTCGTTTACTCACTTGAGCAAGAATAACCTTTTTTGTAATTTACACACATGAACGATAAAAATTATATTTTAGTGAGATCTTTTAAATCTAATTTTTAAAAATTGATTATATACATAATAAAAATAAAATCGAACAAATATCTTGTCGAAGACTAATATCATATTTGTAATGTATATTTTATATACTTCAATTTTTATCTTAAAAAATTTCTTATCAAATCAAATTTATATTTTATTTTTGATTTTAGAATCAAATCTCATTAAATATTAAATAAAAAGAAAATTTGTAAAATACACGACAAAAATTAAAGTAAATTAAAAATAAATTTATTTTGAATGAAAGATATTTAAGCACGTCCTGCACACACGCGTAGATTATGCCTGAATAACGCAGATGTTTTGTGAATATCGGGGTCTAAAAAATTTAGCATCCCCTAATATAAAATAAGCATGAGTATCAATGGGTGAATATTGCATTTAAATACGTATTAGTAATTATTTTAAACTAAGTATTAATATTAGGACTAATACTGTTAATTTTAATCGTTAGGCGTGAGTAATAAATTTTACATCAAATATAAATATATTTCATTTGACATCCAAGCTGGATATTTGAAAATTCGGTGGACGAAGTTTTACAAGCTGGCAGTAAAAGGGCAAGACACAGACGTACAATTTTGCAGTATTTGCTTTGTCTTCAACCTCGTTTGGGGTTTAACAAGAAGCCTTAAACCCTAACCCAGTTTTGTCGGCTGTCCAAGTACTGTTGTCAACAAGTTGGAGGCAGAAGTAAACCTCTATACAAGTCTGTTAACAGGTCATGCGAATCCTATTAGAAGAGTGGAATTTGGAGCTAAAGGGAAAGGGAAAGGATTGCTAATTCGAACGTGGGCCGAACGTAGACCTAATTCGAGAGACTTCCATAAGAGCACGGGCACGGCACGCTTTCCCGCGTTGTTGTGGCGTTGGAGCGACTGCAAGTGTCATTCCTATTTCTCCTAGGAAGTAGGAACTAGGAAACTCAGCTGCTTCCGTTTTTCCATTACCAAGAATTGTTAATTCGAAATAAAAGAAGATACATACCAATATACCAAATTATAGGGTACTATGCTTTCAACTCATGCTGTGCCTATGAATCAAAGCTGGAAGAATAATGTCATTCTGTGCGAAGTTTTAGGACTTTCTGTTTTTCTTCTCGAATCACGTATGTTAATCGTATTTTTAGCCAAAGGGTGATAAGTTTCAGTTAAAATGCGAAAGTGATATTTCAATTTGCAGTGGTCAACTTGACGAAAGTGTACATTTTTGTGGAATTGTTGATTTCAGTTTGGTTCCATTATTGATTTAAGCAGTAGGATCTTTTTTTTGGCAAAAAGGGGAAATCTTTAGGAGAGGATGGCAGAAGAAATGCACTCTGAAAATTCATGGATCAACGCAGCTGGGCCGTCCTCCAAGACGGCTCAATACGGTAACAATGTGTCTTTAATGTCTGGGTCAGTGGCAATTGTTGATGGAATAGAAGCCTCTGAAATCTCGCGGACTAGGAGTCAACATTCGGATGTCTCTTCAGGAAGTAAACTCGGGTTGAGTGAGCGTGCATTTTCTGCTGCTGGTGCAGCATTTCTGTCCGCCATCTTGGTCAACCCCCTTGATGTGGCTAAGGTGCACGTTTTACTCTCGAAGTGGTTTGATATTTGCAAAATGCCAGTATCTTGAATGACTGGCTAACTTGACTATTGCTAGTTCTCACTGATGATTTGCCCGTACTATTTCCCAGACAAGATTGCAGGCACAAGCTGCCGGAGCCCCATACTCTCATCCATTGAGTAATATGGCTAGTAGGATGTCATTTTTTGGACCACACATGGTATGAATTTAGTTTCCTCTGTACTGTTGTTGCCTTTAGCATTCACATGATATGCTCTGCGGCTGTGATACTGATAAGTCCTTCATGGTACCTTTTCTGAAAATTTGCAGCTTTGTGGACTGACGCAACAAAATATTAACATATATTTACTTTTATATATGGTTTCAATACCAACATGAAGTTATTTTAATTTTTAACTGTTAACATTATTCTGGTGTTATGCCATGAAGTTTGAGAGTTTGCAATTATTCACTTCAAAGTAAATGGTTTAGCATCAGCTGCCTGTGTATAATTTGGCCTAAGTTGTAGAGAGTTATTCTTTAATAAATCACAAGCCAAAGAGGAGTATGACTTTCTATTGCATTCTAGAATTGCAAAGAGCAGCACATTGGAAATCTTATGTGACATAGTATTCAAATGCTGTTCTTACTCTCAATCACCTATTTACAGCCTAAAAGGGTCTTGATATGTCAACTGAAATTCACTGATGGCCATCCCACAAAACTGATTAATAAACACATTAGTCATACGACATCTTCTATTTTATTTATATATCTTGTGTAATTTTATAACTGCTACATAGGAATCAAATGGTGAATTTAGGGGTGCATGTAAGATCTTTCTCCTCGTCTATTCGGGTTATGAAGATTGATTTACCCTATGCTTCTTTGCTAGATGTTTGCTGACCTAAGGTGTTCCCCCTCATGCACACGTGCTGCGTTTCATGGTACCGTAGTGGTATGCCCGCCAGATTGTTTCCATTACAAAGGGACGCTAGATGTTTTCTACAAAATTGTTCGACAGGTTGGTAGATGACAGTTAAACTTCAAGACAGTCACTCAGTAACATGCTTTGAATTTATGAAGCTGATTTTGCTTATGCTTTGTATTTTATGTGACTCCCTTATGCAGTCGCATATAAATAAGTTGTGCTTGTGACTTAAGAAACAATTATATACTTCTGAGTGTGCGTCCGTGTGTTTTGAAATACTTATTTTTGCTATTTTTGTGATTTGTATTTTTGTTGTACAATTTTCAGGAAGGGTTGTCTGCTCTCTGGAGAGGAACAAATGCTGCCTTAGCACTGGCTATGCCCACTGTGAGTTTTGAGTGGCTACTGACAAACTTTTGGAGATTTATTTGCTATGGATTATTGTTGATGTGACTTTGGAATGAATTCTATTGTTCTTAACGGGAGTGAGGGGTTGGTTTTCAAACAGGTTGGTATCTACTTGCCTTGCTACGATATTTTCTGCAACCAGCTTGAGGAATTTACTGCACAGAATGTTCCAGGCTTGACATCTTATGCACCTTTGGTGGCTGGCTCACTGGCTCGTTCTTTAGCTTGCACAAGTTGCTATCCCATTGAGCTTGCAAAAACACGTATGCAGGTATATAATATATCAGTTGGTCCATCCTTCTTTTTCTGCATCAATTTCTCAAAATTATGTAGTTGTGATCACCTATTATTCAGGCATTTAAGCTCGTACTTAGTGATAAGAGGCCTCCTGGAGTCTGGAAGACTTTAATTGATGTAATATCTCAGGTCAAAAGTACAAACAGCTACAGTAACAGTTGTAAGTTGATTGTCTTAATTTACCAATAAAGATTAATCCTTCTGCGTTGAAAAGCTTAATTTGTCTTCACTTCAGACACTCAACAGATTTCCGAGCATCTTCATTCACATTTTTGGGCTTTCTGATGCAAAAAAAACTGATAGGAAGATTGTTTCTAGACAGTCTTAAAGGACTTGTTTCCCTTTTATTTTTCTTTGGAACAATCTGTGGGACATCATTTCTTTTTCCCTCCTTGTGCTGGGCTCAAATAAATGGTGATTGTTTGCCTTCTCTTAGAAAATACATTATTTTCTTTGGTTTCAGGTAGGAAATCTGGCAAGTTCTGAGCTTTTGTTGTTGGGGTTGGGGGTTTATGAGCATCTCTTAGAAAATATATTATTTTCTTTAATTTACCAGGTAGGAAATCTAGCAAGTTTTGAGCTTTTGTTGTTGGGGTTTGGGGTTGTGAGCTTCTCTTAGAAAATACGTTATTCTCTTTAATTTGCCAGCTGGGAAATCTAGCAAGTTTTGAGCTTTGTTGTAGTCGAGGCTATTTCCCTGTTTTGAATGCATTGACAGTTCCATGCAGTTTCTTTGTGTTTCCTAAATGATGGGTGACCTCTGACATTTGGTGCAGTGTCAAGCTACCGTGGCTTGTGGATGGGTCTTGGGGCTCAGCTTGCACGTGACGTTCCTTTCTCTGGTATCTGTTGGTCAACCCTTGAACCGGTGAGAGCTCTTTCGTCTTTCTTTATATTTGAAGCTGTGCCCATATTTTGTGTAATGGGCTTTTTACTTAATGGTCTCATAGGTGAGGAGACGGCTTCTAGGTCTGGTTGGAGATGAAGCTAATGCAATCAGTGTCCTTGGGGCTAACTTTTCAGCTGGTTTTGTTGCTGGAAGCCTTGCTGCTGCTGCTACATGTCCGCTTGATGTTGCAAAGACCCGCAGGCAAATTGAGGTAATTCCTGTTTTAAACACAGTTGATATTTTTCTCAATTATCTTACAGGGATTGTATCTCATGGTTTATCATTCTTTCTCGTCGTTATAAGTTTTTGAACTTGATTAAGCATGATTTTTGGATTAAGTCGGTTTTAGGCTGCACGTATAGTTGCTATCTGATTATATAGAAAACTCTTTCCTGGGCTGAGGCTAATGCTTGCATCACAAATTCCTCTTGAGAGAAGGATATCCATTCTATGACTGGTGGAATGGGGGTGCCCTAATTTTCCTAGTGATGTGTAATTCAAATGCTCAAGTGATGATTTGGAAGGGGTACAAAATTTCTGCAAAGCGATTTTAAGCCCTGCAGAAGCAGAGGCTTGGATGTCTTTGAGTTGTGTGGTTTGTCTCTTGTTGAATTTTGAGTTGTAATACATGCAAAGGCTTTTTCTTCTCAGTGTGAACTGTGAAGTTTCATGTCTAATCATATGCCTATTCGCACTTGTATCCTTCAAAGTTTATTCTGCCATTTTAGGTGTCAAGTGTGGCGATGTAAACGAAGATAGGTACATGAGTTTTTACTTGTTTGGAATGATTGAATAACTACCATAATGGGCTTGTTTGTTTTATCGATTTTGCAGAAGGATCCCACCAGGGCATTTAAGATGACCACAAGGCAGACGCTTCTGGAAGTTTGGAGGTACTTCTGTCCTATTACCTTGAGAATGCAGCTCACTTTTATTTTTTTTGCTTATCTGGCTTTTAGTTGATAAATAATTATAGTGCTTGGATTAAATTTTGTAGCGAATTACTCCTTATTTTCCTTGACTCTGCTAAAAGTAATAGGATTAAGGTTCTCAATTTCTCACTACCTTGATAAATGAACAAGATACAGCAAGTTTAACGAACCTCTTACATTCTCTATTACATTTCTACAATAATATCAAATGAGGTAATCCTCTCTGTCAGTTAGGGGTGTCAATGGATATGGTATACTTTACGCGTTCCATAAATATTCATTATTATAATATTTATAGATACCTATACCCATACATTTTCATATACAAAATATTCATGCCCTATCCTACCAAATTAACATTAGACCCATTGGGCATTACCCATCGGTTATGGATATATATATATATATATATATATATATTAAGTCAACTTTCAAATAATGTTTTGTTATGTTTTTTTCTAAATTTTATCACTTTAACAAATTTCAAAAGTTTGTAATACAAAATTTTGAACTGAGCATTCATTACTAATTGCATGCCATATATCCAATTCATGTTATTTTTTTGTTTTAAATTAATATTTTTTCACCTTTAGGCAATAATGAATCAAATTAAACTTTAAAAATACATAACAAAAATTTTAAGGGATGCTCATAAGTGAGAAGCTAAAGCCAAGCATTTGACTCCTTATTTGAAATTACTGGAACCCAATTTCACAAATGTTGTTAATTTTGCAATAAGCGGCTCGACAACTCTCCTGAGATATGTTCCAATTTAGTTTGGACATTCGAGTTCTGCAACTCATTAAAAAATTGAAAAAATGCATAACCAAAATTAGATTAAATTTAAAAAAGAAAAATATTTTTAAAAATACTAAATCATGTCACATAAATATTAAGTTCTAATAGTTATGACTATTTATTTATATTAGATTTAGAAAAAAATAATATCACTTTATTTGAAATACTCATGGACTACAATAGATAAATATTTAGTATAATTACTAATGGGTATAAATAGGTATGATCTTGTCTATACCCATACTACGAATTCTAATAGATAAGGATATAGGTATGGGTACGGTAATGCCTAACTCATTTACACTTCTACCGTCGGCTTCTTAGAATTAGGACTGTTCAAGCTTTTCAACATATCTTGAGTTTTACTAGCTACATTAACCGGCATGGCATTAGCTGTTTGATGACCCATTGCCAGGGGTTTTGCTTATTTGTATCTCCAAAAAGTTATTCAAACAATAGGTTGGATATTCCCTCCCTAATTTTCAAACTTGCTGCCATCTTCGTCTATATCACAGGGATGGAGGGATGAAGGGCTTGTTTACCGGAGTGGGTCCCCGAGTTGTCCGTTCAGGTCCTTCCGTTGGGATTGTCGTTTCCTTTTACGAAGTTGTAAAGTACACTCTGCATCATCATTATTCTATTTCCTAATCCAAACGGCAGCTGCTAAGAAGAGCTAACTTCCGTGCTTGAGGTTGCACCAAAGCACACTCGATGTTGATGAACAGGTTTTGTTTTGCACAGTTCACATGCTCATTGTCTGCCATCATTTCCACAAGCTGATTGCTTAGTTGTTGAAGATAGATGCATCAAGTAATGGTTTCTCTTCTCAATTAATATATTGATTCAATCACTTTAGTCCACGACTGAGAAGAGATTTTGGTAGAATTTTAGTTGGTTCTTGAGCGAGTTTTGCTGAATATATGTTAATTCAATTTTAGTTGGTTCTTGAGCAAGTTTTGCTGAATATATGTTAATTCTTTTTTTTTAAAAAAAATTATATAGCACGTATAGAGTTTAGGGTTTCTTCTCTCAGTTTTTATTTTGCATTTCTTCAAATGTACTGCCATGGAAAGCTTGATTTTGGTGGTCTATTCGTCACAAGAGTAAAACAACTCAGACAATTGTAGTCTATACTTGTCGCCCTCTCGAACTCTTTATTGGTTAAAAGTCGCTCCCGAAAGTCGGCATTATTATCAATTCTCTCTTTTGCTTATCTAAACTACGAATAAATAAAAAAATCTGTTTCCCTTAAGAAAAAAACAGAGGAGGACAAAACGAAAGAATAAGGGGTAGACACTGGGCCTTAGTGTTTTATGGGCTTTAGTGTTTTAAAAATCAGATCGGACGGGTGGTTCAATTGGAAATTGTTTAGTTTTTCAGTAGGTATAAAAATAAAATATGTATAGAATTGGTCAAAAATCAGTCAAAAATCGATCAAAACAGGTTTGAATCTGGCAAAACTGATTAAAAATTGATTTTATCTAAAAAAATTAAAAAAAAAGAAGTTTTTAGTAATTTTTTTAAAAAAATTATAAAATAAATTTTCAATTTTTTTTCAAATTTTTTTTATACTTACAACTTCTTAATATTAGTTAAATATATAATTTTTATTTTGATTTTTTAATAATTTTTATCTTTTTATTTTTCTAATTAATATTTTAAAAATTGAATTATTATATTTTAAAATTAAAATGGATCATATTAATTAATCTGTTTATTTTTCAAACTATTTTTTTAATTTTATACTTTTAATTATTTTGAATTTAATATGTTTTTTAATTTGTGTAATAATTTTTTATTGTAGTTGAATTATTTAATTTTTAATATTATATTTACAACTTATTTTATAGTTTATTATTATATTAGATTATATTTATTTTATAAATTATTTTTATAATAATATATATAATATTATATAATTAAAATAATCTATATTTTTAACTGTTCAACCGGTCCAGTAGATTTTTTGTACCTTGCTTCCTCCAGTTTGCTTTGACGCAGCTATAAATTTCATAGGGGCCTTTAGGGGTAATTAGGACCATAAATTGGGTGATGTAGGCCAGCACCAATGCCATTGGAACGGATGCTGAGATGCTGTCCCTTCTTGATCGAGTTAAATACCGCGTGTTCGTGGGTGGGTGTGTGTGTGTGACCGGCAGTCAATATGGGGAAGATTAAAAAATAAAAATATTGTTGTTGTATAAATTGAACATGAGAACATTAGAAAATTTCTTTATCACCTATTACCATGTCTATTAAAAAACAAGGACAACAACAATAATAAGTAAGTAAAATTGGCATATTCTCTTCGTGTGTGAAAATTTATTTACAAGTTCTAAAACTATTCTACTTTTAAACAATGGAAATAATATCATTTATAATTACAATTGTGACAGTATTTAAAATAAGAAAATAAAGAATCATAAAAAGAAGTTGCAACAGAGAAAATTGGCATGAAAAACACAAATGAAGATAACTCTAAGAGAAACTGGAAATATGAATGATATGAAAGAATAAAGGATTTATAATAAGGTAAATGCTTGATTGTATAATTAAAAAGGAATAAATATATAATTTTACTTTCAATTGGATTCAAACACTTCATAACAATAATCATAATAATAATGTATTCCATCCTTCGTGGGCTACGTATTTGTATTTACCATTAGTAAAGAAAATTGCCATGTTTAATTTTGTTCACATTGACTAGAAAGAGAAGTTATTAAACCAACTTATAATTAAACTAACTTTTTTACACAGATACATACACACACCTACATTTGGATATATTAATATTTTATAAATTTATATATTATTATGTTATTTAATTATTATTACATGTTATATATAGAATATAAGAAGTGCTCAAATCCAAATAATCATCTTCAAAAATTTTATAATTAAACATTATTTTCATACCCTATAAAATACCCATCACTTTCATCGTTCATACAAGTGAGCCGCCGCCAAGTAATTTCGCTTCGCACCACTTCCAGTGCGTGTGGTACAACTTAGTTGTGCTCTTCTCCTCCGCCATTTCTTATTTTCACCCACATTTATTCCCTTATTTTCCTCAAATTCGCTCCTCTCTCTGAAGTCTGAAAAGCCCAAAGATGAAGAGCATTACAAGCATTGTGCGTTCGCTCGCTGCTCTCAACGGACAAAAGGGCCCACTTTGTGCTACTTTGAGACCATTTCTCGATGATCCAGGTCGGCGGTTTTCTACTGCTTTATCAGAGAGCAAAGAACTGAAGGAATTCATGGAATACATGGAAAAACTCAAGAACTACGAAAAAAGCGGCGTGCCGAAAGGCGCCGGTACCGATTCCGATGACGGGTTCGACTTAGGTAGGATGAGGCGATTGTTGCACCATCTGGGCAACCCTCACTCCAAATTCAAGGTCAGGTTTTTTATTTTCCTAAAAATTCGAGGTTACGTATTAGTCCGTCTTTGTTTGACATATGGTTTCAAAGATTCGAATCGCCGCCAAGAGCAGAATGTTCGATCTTTGTTTGAGTTTACGAAGTCTCGAGTTGTGCTTGACCATTATTTTTTAGCCAACACTGTCATACTTTAATTGGGCCGAAATTAAGCTTGATTAGTTTGATGGTTGTGTCTGTCAATGATTCCATTATTGACATGAGTTCAAACTGAATTATGAGGAATGAAAGACCGAGGAACGTTGATGTAGTTTGGTCGATAAATTATCAAGTCAAACTCAAACAGACTTTTAAAATTCTATCTCAGGCCGCATTGTTCATGTACGTTTGCTGGTATTTAGCAATCTGTCGGATTGTCTGTCTTTAATTTTTTCAAATTTTTACGAAAATATTTTTATGTTAAGATTTTATTGGTTCTGTCATGTGTAAACTGTAACTTTTAGCTAATCAAAAAGTGAAAAGACAGAAAGTTTGCTTTTTAAATTTTTTTTCTCATTTATTGTGACCTGAAACTCAAATCTTCTTTTTTTACATTCAAAATTTCCTTCTATGTCTTCAAATTCTACGAGTTATACACACACACAAGAAAACTTGAAACCAAACCCTTCATAGCAGACAGCCATCAAATTTAAGAGGACCTGACGCTTCACTTAAGTTTCAGCTTTTGGGAATTTCCATATATTGCTTTTTACTTATTTTGGGGCGGCTGATCAGATTACGAGCCTTTTACTTATGAAACCATCCTATGGTTTTGGGTGGTATTAATTAGGAAATATAAATGGACTGGCGTTAATTTTAGGCTGTGCACGTTGCTGGTACAAAGGGGAAAGGATCGACTGCTGCATTTGTTTCCAGCATTTTACGTGCAGAAGGATATTCTGTTGGATGCTATTCCAGGTATGGTCAGTAATTCTGGTTGAGGATATGTGATGTTGGAATCACGAGTCTTCACTTATCAAAATCTACATCCATTTGACTGCTTTCACATCAAATTAACTAAAGGCTTAATTTCTTCATCTAGTCCACATCTACGTTCTATTAGAGAGCGTATTGCACTAGGAAGAACTGGAGGCCCAGTGTCAGCAAAGGCATTGAGTTCTCATTTCCACAAAATAAAGCAGAATCTTGACATGGCATTGGAACTCGAAAGAGGTCATCTCAGCCAGTTTGAGGTATACTTGTGAATGGATAAATTGTGTTGTTAGACTTATGGAATGGTGGCGTATATTCTGATGGAAGGAGTGTGTGTATGTGTGTGTGTGTGTGTGTGATTACTTGTCCGCTGTTTGATTATTTAATTGAATCTGATGATGATGCTGATCTTTATGGATTTCTCTCTGTTGCTTGGGATATATCATTTGAATCAAGGTTTTCACTGCTTTAGCTTTCAGCCTGTTCGCCGAAGCAAAAATTCAGTTTGCAGTCATTGAGGTAGATTACTCTTGTTTGATCCTTTACAAAGCTCTCCTACCTCTCTTCTAATAAAATGTCATACAACAAGACATGAGTAATGTGAGAAAGCTATTAAATCTAAAATTCATTGCCCATTTTCTCTTATCTAATCAATGTCAAAGTCTACGCCTATGTTTGATTTCATTTTAACCACCACAAAACACATGCTACAACTATTTTACTTTTTGAATTTTATTTTTCTCTTACTTTTACATTGTTCCTGAAAAAACACTCCTAAAAGCACACTCACAAAAATAAAAACAAACATCGCCTTTAAATTTTCATCTCCAGTTTTGAGATGATATATTTTATTGTGTGTAAATAATGGTATATATTTAGGGTTTTCCATTCAAGATTCAAACTTAATTTATGCCTCCCATTGACTCATTTATTTTGCCCTTTTCTGTACTCTAAATGGGTGCAATCTATGCTTATGCTTACTTGAAAGTGATGGAAATTACCATCCTTTCTTTTGTCAATCTGTAGGCTGGATTAGGTGGAGCCCGGGATGCAACCAATGTAATCACCAGTTCTGATCTGGCAGTTTCAGTTATTACAAATGTAGGTGCAGAGCATCTTGCTGCACTTGGGGGCTCTTTGGAGAGTATTGCAGCAGCTAAGTCTGGAATAATCAAAGAACGACGTCCAGTTAGGTGGTTCTTGATGCACCTTCCTCTATAATTCAATACCTCCACACAAAGTATCAGGCTTGTTGCTTTGAGAGAGGTCAAAAAGGCCATAGTGAAACTTGAAGTCGAATGAATAACCATGAAGGATAAACTTTTGATGTTTACACTTTGGATGAAGGAAAAAATCAAATACACCTTCCCTTGTAGACTTATAGTAGAATACTTTGATTTGGACCTCATTTAGATGCACTTCCCCCTCTCTCGATTTCTCTTTATATATGTATGTGTATATTTATTATGGTTTGGTGATGAACTAACATGTCCAATTCTGATTGTTTGGTAAATTCTTACAGCTGGTTCTAGGTGGACCATTCCTTCCGCATATTGAGCATGTTATTCGTGATAGAGCATTGTCTTTGTCTTCGCCTGTAGTATCAGCATCTGATCCTCGAAATAGAAGTGTTCTCAAAGGCTTTTCTAGAGCATGTGAGATGCCCCACCAATTATGTGATATTCTGCTCCTGATTGAGAGAGACCTTCATCTGGTATGCATTCGGTTCCTTCATGTCAAAGTTTTCTGTGCATGCTGAGTTGTTCTGATTTCTTAACTGCAATTATTTTTGAATTTCCTTGCTCAATTTTAACATGAATTTGTCATTTATCAGTTCATTGAGTTGTTTGATGTACAATTACGCTTGCTTGGGTCTCACCAGCTTCAGAATGCTGCCACTGCTACTTGTGCAGCACTTTGCCTACGTGAACAAGGTGGGGCAAAGTGAACTTACTATTCTCCATTCTAAAGTAGTACGGAAGTTCTTGTTAACATCAACTATGTATTCATAAGCATTTGAACTTTTGCCTTCTGTTTCGAAGTTTTTGGCACCCTAAAAAAGGAGATTGTACCGTAGTCCACTATTATGATGTGGTCTGAGTGGATTTATTAAATCAATTACTTAACTGCTACCCTTTCCAGAGTGAGTGCATCTATATATTTAATGATATTTGTCTTTTTAATCATTTTATATCCTCAAAATTTTTGAATATGTCAGGCTGGAAATTATCAAATGCATCTATTCGTGCTGGTCTAGAACATGCATATTTGCTTGGTAGAAGTCAATTTCTAACTTACAAGGAAGCTGAGATGCTAGGGGTGCCAGGAGCAACTATATTGCTTGATGGAGGTAAAGATTTCCATTTTCACACTACACTGTGATGCTTGTAATAAGAAGCAAATGCATTTACTGGAGGCTAAACATCCTCTTAGGCCTTGTTTACTATCTTCGCTCAGGTTGGGTATAATATTTTATCCAATCTATTACACTTTTTACTTTGTACAATTTATGCCAGACTCCCAAAATATGGTTTTAAGCCTGGCATGAAGTGGATTTGTAGAATGATACACCCCACTTGATGTGCTTATTCAACCATGTCGTAAAAAGAATATTATTAATATTATTTGTTACTACAAATCAATAAGAAATAAGAACTTGATTTATTGAATTTAATTATAACTGACAATCATAACCACTACCATTTATTTCTGGTTATTCCTAGTTAGAATTTGGTGGCATACCTGAGCTAATGTTTGTTGCATTGTTACTTTTCAGCCCATACCAAGGAATCAGCACAAGCTTTGGTGGACATGATTAGAATGGCTTTTCCTGATGCAAGATTGGTTCTTGTGGTTGCTATGGCAAATGACAAAGATCATTTAGGTTTTGCTAGAGTCCTAGTTTCAGGTAAATTTTCTGTTTTATGTAGGCTTTACCACTTTGTAATTTATTGTGAAGTTTGGAATAGGGGCAGTGAATTAGACTTGTGTAGTTATTCACCCACAGATCTTGACACCATATGCCGAATATACTGGTGCTATTCACTGGTATTATTTGCTGAAAGAATTGCTCTGTGTACCAAGTATGCATCTGGCAATGACTTGTTGCCCAACCTTTCATATGGATTTTTTGATAGAAGGTTCAGAAAGGATACTTATGTAGTTTACACCATCCGGAATGTGTTGTTACCCTTTAATGAAAGAATTGGTTTTGTCTACCAAGTATGTGTTTGGTGGTGATGGCTTACTGACCAACATTCTAGATTCATTTTTTGAATGAAGGTTCAAAAAAGAAGGAATCTATAGAGGTACCTGAGATGCCAAAGAGGTAAAGAATTTCCTCTTTGACATGCAACAATACTTCCTAGTAGTGAACATTGTTGATAAGGTCAGGAAGGTCACCAGCGCCATTATATACTTAACTAGAGATGCCAAACTGTAGTGGCACACCAAGTACGCTGACATTTAGGCCAATCGAGTGCGCTTAGATATGTGGGAGCAATTGCGAGATGCTATTCAGGATCAATTCTTCTCGGATAATGTGGAGTATAATGCCCGAAGGGCATTGTGAGAATTAAGGTAGACTAGACGTGTTAGAGATTACGTGAAGTCGCTCTCTGTGCTCGTGTTGGACAATCTCTCTTTGCACAAAGTTTCATTGAAGAGTGGAAGCATAACTTAAACATTGCAAATATTTACCTAAAAAAGGTCTAGAAGAGAATGAAAAAGCAAGCTAACTAGGGACAGTGTTTTACAGAATTCGTGAGGGACATTGTGTTGGTGAAGGCACCAGACCCATTGCTCATGATGTGTGATCGAGAGAGAGACCCTCAATTCTTACAAAAATACATTGGGCCGTGTCGAGTGACAAAGAGGATCAAGAAGGTGACCTACAAAGTTAAGTTGCCCATGGTGAAAAACGCATAATGTTTTTCATATAAGCCAGTTAAAGCCTTTCATAGCAGACCTAGAGGACGCCGACTGTATCAAAGGAACCCGACTACAGCACCCATTTGAGAAGGTTTCGAAGAGAGTAGTCAAAGCAATTTTGAATCACCAAATCATAAAGACTGCCAAGCGGAAGACCAGTGAGTACTTGTTGAAATGGAAAGGCTGCTCAGAAGGCGAGAACACTTAGGAGCGAATGACAAGCCTCAAGGCGCTAAAACCCCTAGTCAAAACATTCCTAGCTTCAAGGGCGCCAAAGGCGTTGCTATCTCAGGTGGGGGAGAATGTGAAGGGCCGCCCACCTAGTAGACCCTCCTAACACAATGTTGGTTCTGTTGCAACCCTGTGCCAAACGAGACATCACCTGTTGTTACTAGGTCTAGGACTTTGTATAATACTTGTAAATATTTGTAATAATTTTCTATTTTAGTTTTAGTAGTGCTTCCTCAAATTTTTAATGTCTAATGTTGTCACTTAAGTTTTTTTGTCAAGCATACTATACGAGGTAAGGTGTTTAATAAAGCTACATGTACTTGCGATTGTTAGAATTCCCCTGCTCTAACTGCTGCCTCTTTGTAATTGAGCTATTAGATTAATGCAAGCAAGCTTTCTTATGCAATTTATGTTCATAGTTGTTGCCTTCTTTAATTTAATGTCGGAATTATACCTCTAAAACGTTCAGAGGAACATGGCAGCCTTTCTTGGCAGCCTTTCGCACTCATGTTCCTCTGAACGTTTTAGAGGTATAATTCCGACATTAAATTAAAGAAGGCAACAACTATGAACATAAATTGCATAAGAAAGCTTGCTTGCATTAATCTAATAGCTCAATTACAAAGAGGCAGCAGTTAGAGCAGGGGAAATTCTAACAATCGCAAGTACATGTAGCTTTATTAAACACCTTACCTCGTATAGTATGCTTGACAAAAAAACTTAAGTGACAACATTAGACATTAAAAATTTGAGGAAGCACTACTAAAACTAAAATAGAAAATTATTACAAATATTTACAAGTATTATACAAAGTCCTAGACCTAGTAACAACAGGTGATGTCTCGTTTGGCACAGGGTTGCAACAGAACCAACATTGTGTTAGGAGGGTCTACTAGGTGGGCGGCCCTTCACATTCTCCCCCACCTGAGATTGCAACGCCTTTGGCGCCCTTGAAGCTAGGAATGTTTTGACTAGGGGTTTTAGCGCCTTGAGGCTTGTCATTTGCTCCTAAGTGTTTTGAGGCTTGTCATTCGCTCCTAAGTGTTCTCGCCTTCTGAGCAGCCTTTCCATTTCAACAAATACTCACTGGTCTTCCGCTTGGCAGTCATTATGATTTGGTGATTCAAAATTGCTTTGACTACTCTCTTCGAAACCTTCTCAAATGGGTGCTGTAGTCGGGTTCCTTTGATACAGTCGGCGTCCTCTAGGTCTGCTATGAAAGGCTTTAACTGGCTTATATGAAAAACATTATGCGTCTTTCACCATGGGCAACTTAACTTTGTAGGCCACCTTCTTGATCCTCTTTGTCACTCGACACGGCCCAATGTATTTTTGTAAGAATTGAGGGTCTCTCTCTCGATCACACATCATGAGCAATGGGTCTGGTGCCTTCACCAACACAATGTCCCTCACAAATTCTGTAAAACACTGTCCCTAGTTAGCTTGCTTTTTCATTCTCTTCTAGACCTTTTTTAGGTAAATATTTGCAATGTTTAAGTTATGCTTCCACTCTTCAATGAAACTTTGTGCAAAGAGAGATTGTCCAACACGAGCACAGAGAGCGACTTCACGTAATCTCTAACACGTCTAGTCTACCTTAATTCTCACAATGCCCTTCGGGCATTATACTCCACATTATCCGAGAAGAATTGATCCTGAATAGCATCTCGCAATTGCTCCCACATATCTAAGCGCACTCGATTGGCCTAAATGTCAGCGTATTTGGTGTGCCACTACAGTTTGACATCTCTAGTTAAGTATATAATGGCGGTGGTGACCTTCCTGACCTTATCAACAATGTTCACTACTAGGAAGTATTGTTGCATGTCAAAGAGGAAATTCTTTACTTCTTTGGCATCTCAGGTACCTCTATAGGACTGTGGCTTAGGGACTCAAATTCTCAACCCAAGGTCCTATGCAACGACTGGGGCACTGTTGACCACTCATTGGAGTAGTCCAATCTAGATGGACATTTGTTCCATTCCTCTTCGGAGCTCTCGAGTAATACTAGCTCCTTGATTCTCAACTAGTTCTTAACAATTCCCGACTCAGCTAGTTGGGTTTGGAGGTTTGCAACTTTGACTTCCAGATTTTCGACTTTCTCCTTTAAAGTTATTGTCACCTAATCTATCTAGAAATCCTATTCTTTCAGGGCTTCCAATCACTGCTTAGTAGAGGATTTTTGCACAGCCGGGCTTCAACCTCATTGCCCTTTAACACATCGCTAATGTTGTAGCATCCATGATCCTTCACCTCAACCTGGGTCAGAATTGAGACTTTGATACCAACTATCACAGGACTCCTTTTTAATGATAGGGACATGGGGCACCGTGCGACTGGTAGTCGCTCCATGGCTGACTATGTCCGCCTGAACTCGCACGTAACTTTGATTGTATGTCACACTCATCTTCCTCTGAACGCTTTAGAGATACAGTTCCGATAGTAAATTAAAGAAGACAGCAACTATGAACATTAATTACATAAGAAAGCTTGTTTACATTAATTCAATAGCTCAATTACAAAGAGGTGATAGTTAGAGTAGGGGGAACTCTAACAATTATAAGTACACGTAGCTTCACTGGACACCTTATCCCCTATAATTGGCTTGGCAAAAAAAGTTAGATGACAATAGTAGACATTAAAAATTCGAGAAAGCACAACTGAAACTAAAATAGAGAATTATTACAAATATTTACAAGTATTGTACAAAACCCTAGGCTTAATAGCAACAAGTGATGTCTCGTTCGTCACGGGATTTATGTAGAAGGTTCAGAAAAGGAGACTTCTGTAGTTAACATCATCCTGAATGTGCCGTTACCCTTTTCTGAAAGACTTGGTGTTGTCTACCAAGTATGGTCAGTAATGGCTTACTGACCAACATTCTAGATTCATGTTTTGAATGAAGGTTCAGAAAAGAAGGAATTAGAACCTACTCATTTTCACTTTTCATGCTTATCCCAGAGTTTTTTGAGCTGGCCTCTGGGTGAGGTGGAGCAAAATCCTTCAAGTTTACCTTTAATGTTGAATATCATGGATGGCCAACTTATTCATCCTGCTTTAAGCCAATGGCCCCAAATAATTACACCTGACATGAGATTTGCAGCAACATCAAAACTAGTTGACAGTGGAAAGGACCTAGTTTTAACAGAAAACTGGGACACCTTGCAAATTGTATGTACTTGCTCTTCTTGCTGCAGATGATTTATCTAGGCTGCAAGGTAGTTCCTGAAGGAGGGCATGAATAATAATAGGTAGAAAAGGTGGAAAAATAAATAGAGGTAACCTAGCCCGGAATATCTTCCTCGGTAGTTTATAAATTGTGCTTGAGGAGATAATGTCATAAAATGCTTTGTAAGGCACCAAAGTGATACTTTCTTATGACATATTGAATCTGTATTTGGCTTACTTGTTTTTCTATATATTTGTCTTTTTCATTATTGTTTAGTCGCACATGCAGTTGCAACTCCTAGTAAAAGAACCTGTGTCTTTGCAGCTGGATGCTTGGAGGCTGTGTGCTTCACAGAAGTTGATATTGCCGGAGATCAATCACGCACAACTTCGTCGCCCTTTCTGAAAGATACTTGGATACAAGCATGTGGAGAGATGGGTGGTGATTTTCTTGATGGCAAAACGGCCAAGTATGAACTCATTGAGGATCAGACAGAAAAAATGGGATGTCAACACATTTTGTTCATGGAGGGCTCATTGATGGCTTCAATTAGATTCGGAAATCAAATCCTCTCTGAAAAATCAGGAATCCAGAATGGGATAATTGTAGTCACTGGATCTTTGCATGTTGTTTCAGCCATTTTAGGTTTCACTGAAGGATAAGTTCAAATTGACTTCTGTTTCTGAGAATTTGGTTTATTGGATATGTAATTTTCCATCAATTATTCAGTCATGAGCTGTTGCCTTTTGTAAAACAGTTTCATTGAATATGTAAGAGTTTTCCATCGATTATTTAGTCATGACTTGTTGTCTTTTGTAAAACATTTGGTTTATTGAATATGTAGAAATTTTCTATTTCCCCACAGAGAACTTTTATCTTGAGTACACTTTACATTGAAATATTTGAAATTTAAAAATACCTGAGCTGAAGCTAAAATATAAAGATACATAGCATATTTGACAAATTATTTAACTGCACATATTACTCACTCGAGACTGTTATTGGTTCTGCCGAAAAGAATTTCAGGTAATAAAACATCACCCATATGTTTCGAGACAAATGGATGTGCTGGTATGGCTGTGATCTTGAGGTCCCTCTGACCTTTTCATAAATTATCATATTTGGCTGTGCAATGTTGGTATGAACCTTCCTGGTACCAAATTACGTCAGTATTGAATCAATGTGGTGTGCAAAGGCTGTACATCAAGTATGGCGTCCCTTTGATTCCCATTTGTATAGCATTGGATTTTAAGCTTTGCAAAAATTGCAGTACAGTACTTGTCTTATGATTTTCATCATTACAAACTTGTTTGTATTCCGTACAGGTTGGTTGGACGACCATTTATAAAGATGCTTTGCACTTCAGAATGCCTACAGGTGACGTCAGAAACAGAAAATCGACATCTTTTTTCACTAACTACTTTCTTTTAGGGTATAAACAAAATATACTTGAGTGACATAATTAATGTCGAAAAGAGAAAAGGCTTTAATATGCACTCCGCACGGACTGGGGCATAGGGGTGGGGGATTATGTGATAAGGGAAATCTGTTGATGGATGGAATCTTGTGGTGTCTTTTGTGCTCCTCACTGTTCTGGTTAGAGTTGAGACATCTATGCGCACCTGACTTCTCACGCATCTGAGCAAAGGAAACAATTTTCAGTAAGATAAATTGCTTAACCATTCTTGGTCCCATGCCTTCAGTTGTAACAGTTATTGCTATTGAAGAATGATTTAACATTGTTTTGTCTGATTTGTCAATTCTCCAGAAAAGATAAAGAACAAACCATCTCTTAGAAAGGAGAAAACAGCTGACAGTGTCAAGTTTACACCTGAGCCGCCAAGAATAAGTGCTATTTGCAACAGATTCAATACCGAAATTAGTATGGCCAATCTATTGTTGTATTAACACAGTCGTAGGCTTATGCTATGTCTTTCTCAAGAGCACTTTACCTACGTTTCTTTTAATTCTGTATTGAAGTTGGTAGCTACAAGGGATAATTGGCTCTCTCGGTTCTTCTTCTTCTGTAATTGCTATTTAGATTCTTATTCTAGTCATCCTTTTTTACACTTTCAAGGGGAAATGACTTGTGTTAGTGCATGATATTGGTTTGCAATATTTAAGTGTCCTTTCCTTCAAATGTAAAAAATACAGCATCCCCTCTTCTATCACCACCATACAATTTTATCTTGGCTCAAAATACTTGCTGTCATATATCATTTTATGTGTACACTGTACTGATGTATTTTTGCAATCTTATGGAGAAGTGAAGGAGGTCTGCACCAACAGCTGGTGTAATGTAGGGCAGGACATGAGGGCAAAACGGGCCATGGGAAATCTATTTCGCAATCAAGGAGGTAGAGCTGGAGCCTCCTCGCAGCCTCTCCTTGGACTTGAAATCTCCCGGAAATCCAACTCCAACCATGAGTTTTCTTACCCGATTGTAAAAAGCAATGCAAGAGGGCTTACAATGAGGTAAGTGGCCAAAATATATATGGTAAACTTTTACGAGAGCCTCGTAGGTTTCATGGATCTGCTTTAATGGTGTTTTCAGATTGAAATTAAGGTGAGGTCTCTCCTTATTTACTTCAGTTCTTGTTAAGAGTTTTGTGCCACACGAGTATTTATATTGTTGTACTAACAGCACACTGAAAATTAACAGTGATTTTCATGTATCATTCTTCTGTAGGACTGCTTTAGGCATTGCCATTTATTGCCTGGTAAAAATTAACAGTGAGTGGGGTATTCTAAATAATTGCGTCCTTTTCTCTGTGGAGGGCATAAATTTGACACTTCAAGTCCTTTGTTCTTTAATTTTTCTTCATCCCTTTGTCTTGTACACGGTCATGTTAAATGTATTTGTCTCTCTATTTTACGTATATAATTTTGTCATACGCATTTATTAACTTTTTGTGAGTTGGTTATGTAACTAGTGATAAAGGGATAGATATACGTGGCATAATTATATGTATATATCTATATATATAAAAGACTTGAAGCCAAATACTAATGGCATATTCAGATGGCATAATCATATGCATGAGAGAGGGACAACGACAGATTGAGGGCTATGTTTGGTTTCGTTTTTCACAAAGTAATACATACTTTTCAATCATCACATTAAAACTTTTCCCTTTTAGTTTTGCAGACTTTTTAAGAAAACTCACCTAAAAAACACATCAAAACCTAGAAACAAACATAGCCCTTAAAGAATAGAATTTGAACCGTAAATTTGATTGTCGAAAAGAGGTTTGTGGGCGATGCTTGCACACTCTTGGACTAGGAGCTCCCAGACTCGTAATGGGGCGAAGCCCACGTGGGGTTCCATACTTATGTGAGTATGGGAGCATGTTTCAGAAGTGACCCAAATATCTCTCTCGGCTTATTAATGTACAATCAAAGATGGCACTTCCATGTAAGGGTACAAAACTATAACACATAATGGGGCATCTTGTTGTACATAGTTACCATATGTTTGGCTTTAAGATTTTAGAAGAGAAAAGGAAAAGAAAATGAAAGAAATTTAAAATCTCATGAGTTGTTTGGTTGAATGATTTCTATGAGGAAAAAATAATTAAAAATAGGAAAAAAAATAAAATAAAAATTCAAATTTTTATAATTTCTTTGATTATTCAAGAGAAATAGTTTGATGATAGATGATAGAAATAACGAAGGTTTTTAGAGAAGAAAGATGGTTTATCAACCAAACACTAAAATTGTTTTCTATATCATTTTTCTTTTGTTTTTCTATCTCAAAAATCTTTGAACCAAACATAGCGATAATGTTAATTGATGGCATAAGAGTTAAGACTTTAAAAATTATATTAAGTTTGAATTGGGGTGGTGTGTGGCGCTGATATGCCGTGTGTGCGACTGCACATAAATGTTGAAGGCCATCTCCTTCGTAACCAATAACCAGACGCAAAGTTGCCGGCGACAGGCGTAGCGCTTCTCACGGCCCTCAGTGCCCTGTTATCTTTGTCATATGTCGCTCCTTTTTGTTACCCTTCATTTACTAACCCCACCCACCTCACCCCTTAAATCCGTGTCATGCATGCAATTAATGTTTATATCTTTGGATTTTTGTAATTTTTTGATGATTTTGTGGGGTTACTCGGAAGACAGATTTCATCGGTGCCCCTGTTTGTTTGGCTATGTTTGGAGATGGGTTTTTGTTGAATGTGATATTTGGTAAGGTGAATAGTATATTTAAAAGGAATGTTTTAATAAGATAAATTGTATAATTTATTTGAATATATATATATATATATATATAAAATAATTAGATGATGTAATAATTTTGAGAAATAATAATTTGTTATAGGATATAAATAAAAAAAATGTAAGTATATATTTGATATATATAAAAATTGATTTGATTGCGAATAGGTGTAACAATTACAAAATGATTAAGTAGTTATATATATGAAAGAGGGAAATTTTCAATTTAAATTTGAATAAAAATATTGTTGAATGATATATTGGGTAGTAAAAAGTTTGAGAGGATCTTTTAAAGTTGAGAGTATAGTTCCAAACATAACCTTCCTTCTTAAAATGATATGCTTAAATTATCATGATAACCATTACAGAGTTTGCGATTTATTTGGTTTTGTAATGCTTGTTCAACAAAGAGAAGCATGGGTTTTTTTTGTTTTCTTATTATATACTATTTACAGACATCTAAAAAATTTTATAAATCAAATATCTTACTATATAAATTTTATTTAAAATTTTTTTCTCTCTATTGCCTTCAAATATCTAACTAATTATTTTTCAATTATTACACATATTCATAATCAAATTAATACCTGTCTCTGTAATTTTTTTACTCACATTTATTTTTTAAAACTTTATAAATATATATCGTATCACATCATCCAATTATTATTACATATTAAATAAATATATATATGTATTATATTCTACTTACCTAAATTTTAATACTAAACATAATTTTTTCTCTCGCTCAAATCACTAAAATTTTTCTACCCACTCCAATAAGAAACAGAACATGTTCATGAAATTTGGTTTACTAACACGCATATTATTTCATTTTGTATGCACTTGAAATAGCTAGAGGTTGTTGCTGATGCTGTGTTTGGAAGACCCATTTCAATCTTCCAAATTCTGTTAAACTTTATGTAATCAAATATACGACTCAATAAATTTTTTTATCTAAATTTAAATTAAATTTTCTTTCTCTTTTATGTTTATTGATTAACTATTTATTTTTCAATTAGTATACATATTTACAATCAAATTAATACTAAAATATAAACATACACTCATATACATACTTTAAAAACTAATGATTATTTCGATATATTACTAAATCATTTAATTATTATTATATATTTTATATGTGTATTCAAATAAATTAAAATTTTCATCTCATCAAAAATTTACAATCAAACATACTACTTATTCTAACACAACTCTCGCCCAATCCCAATATAAATCTCTAGCAAAACCCCCTCTCCCAAACGAAGCTTATTGTGTATCGTGCCCAGTAAGTGTTCTCCATTAATTTGCAGAGCTTGCGGATCAAAGGGGTCATCCTTTATTTTGTGAAACTCTATTTCAAAAACGCGTTTTAGTTTGCGTTGGCATTGAGAGCAATGTTTTAAGCACCAGACCGGACTGACAAGGAATTGGCCAAGTTTTTTGGTTTGAGGACACCATAAAATTGGATCATCAAATGACTTAGGATAATCCAGTTAAAATCGGGTTGAAGCAGTCATGACCCAGTTATCAACCAAATTTTGAGATTTTTATTGAAAAAATTCAAAAAAAAAAAAAAAAAAAAGAAAAGTTTGCATTTTAACAATAAATAAATAAATAAATAAATAAAATATTTCTTCAAGTTTTCTTATGATTTCTAACATTTTTATCTCTTATATAATTTATTAATATATATAATTTTCACAGACTACGTATTATTTTGACTTTTATTTATTTAGTTATTTTTTATCTATATATTATTCTAATTAAGTTTTTAAAAATTAATATTGTATTTTGAAATTAAAATTTTTCATATTAATTGAGTTGTTTTTATCTTACAAAACTAATTTTTAAATAATTATATTTTACTCTGAATTTAATTTAATTTCTTTTATGTTTTTATAAAAATATTTTTATTCTTGTTGAATTATAAAATTATAAGTATTACAGTTGACATATTAATAAATAGACTTGAATTTATTTTGTAAAATTGATTTAATATTATTATATGTGTATATATAATTTAAAACAACTGATTTTCTAAAACTAATTGAGCTCATCAGACTACTGACCTAATGACTCTAGTTTTTTAATTCAATCATAGGTTCGGTTTTAAAACAATTGTTGAGGGGAAGCACTTATATACATAAGACGGGATTATAAACTCTTTAACGTTCCCCGGCTATAGTCATGCATGCAATCGCTTTGTGGACTAAAGAGGATCTCCAAAGCAATGCGCGTGGGTGCATCTGTTTCATATATAGGGAATTTTATGGGGAAAACAGCAATTGCTATTATTAATAAGTAATCCAAAACAAATGTAGTTTCACAAATGCTTGTAATAGGTCACCACTTGCATTCCAACTTGCAGCCATATTTATTATCATTTCTGAATACTGGGGCCGATCGAACTTGAATGCATTCCGGCATTAATCCCAAACAGATGAAGAGTAGCGAATTTCAAGTTGATATGATCTTAATTCCAACGACAGGAACGCACGGTATTCACTGCTACGAATTTAGAGCCTGAAAACTCTTCTCGGAATGTTTCTTTTCATTTTTCATATTGAAAAAATTGTGTATTACAATTATTATATTATTTTAATTTTTACTCAATTTTTTTAAAAAATATACTTAAAAAACACGGTACTCAAAAATCAAAACAAATATTGCCTCATGTGAAGCTCCTATTTTAATATTTTATTTCTTTTTTCATTCTCTTCTAATCTAATTATATACTTTTTCTCTCATATTTTGTATATCTGTTCTTTCACTCTTTTTTATATTTCTTTAATTTTTTTCATATATTTTTATTTTCAAAAATATTTTTATCTTGATTTTAATTTATTAAAATAAACAATACAAAAAATTCAAATGTAACACCACTTCTAATATTATAATAAAGGGGAGGATCATGTCATCTACTTGAATCCATTAATACAAGTTTGTGAGATATTAAAATATAAAATATTATGATATTGCTCACCCTTTGCATTTTGGTTTCCTTTTTCACGGTTTAATCATGACACTCACAATGTCCGCAACTCGTCCGTACACATATGTGTTTGTTTGTGTGTTCGAAATCTTGGTTCAGAAAAGCATAAAATTTCCAGCATCATCATTTAATTCACAACCCTAACTAATTAAACAAGATATTGAAACAATTAAATAAAAAGTGATTGGGCTTATAACAGATTCTAAAATTTGGCTGATGTGAATTAATGTAAAATTAAGATGCTACTGCCGCCTGCGGGGCCAATCACAATGGTTATTTTGAAACCTAATTTTCAATTCAAAACTATCCTCTCGTATTTCACAATACTAAATATATAATTCAACAAAATATTTATATAAATTTAAATTTAAATTCAAAATTTTCTTCTTTATATATATATATATATAACTAATTAATTAATTAAAAATTAAATTAATACTAATATATATTACACATATACCTACATCTTTTTTTATTACATTATAAGACATAATTATTATTCTTACATACTATCCCATAATTCAATCATTATTAAATATTTCATACATATATTTAAATAAATCATATTTTTTATCTCATTATAGCATTCTTTTCCAATACACTATTTATCTTAATATAACTTTTATCAAACATTATTTCTAATTAAAATTCCTCTCCCAAACATGGCCTATGTGTTAGATGACGATGGGCTATTATAATTATTTTTTTATTATTTTTAAGCTTGTTCTTTCACATCATACGTAATTATTACATCGAGCCGGGCAGACCTTTGTTCAAAAGTTTAAACAAATATTCCGTACAATATTCTCTCTGCTACGGACAACAAAAGAGCCACGATTTGATTTTTCAAATTTGCAAGATTTTCCAGATATGATGCTGGTTTCTTAAAGATTTTTTGTGGCCAAATTGGATAAAGATTTTTTCTTCTTGAACATTTTTATGGTTAATTAGATAAACATTATTTTTAAATTTATGAAGACATGTAATTTGGCTTTCACTATCGAAGATATACCATAGAGAATGACTCTTTTGCAGTGGAAGATTTCAATCCGATGTAACAAGTGTTCCAATATAAAATGTTACAGTCCACATTTTTGGGAAGACTCAAGTAAATTTTCTTGCATAATATTTGTATCATCAAATCCTTTATATATGGATGGTTTTGGAAGACCAAAGGCTGCGGAATTAAGAGGTGTTTGGCTTATTTTATTTTTGAGAGTATATAAAATTATGTAGTGTTTATAAGATGCTTTTGGAACTTATAAATTCATAATTATAATTTTAAAAATAAGTTTAAAAATATTTGGATAAGAATATGAAGATATATTATAAGATTTTATTAAAATTTATAATTATTAATGATTATATTTTTTTGGTAGAATAATGATAAAAAATAACTAAATATCATAATATAATATAATTAAAAATATTTATATTATTTTTATATATAAAATGAAGTAACTTATAAAATGTTAAAAAATAAGTTAAGAAATGTTAAATTAATTTTAATGAACTTATTTTTGGAGCTTATAAATTTTTTTGACAAAAAATGTATTAAATATTTTTTAAAATTTTATAAATTATTTTGAAAAACTTATAATATGCTGACACCCTCAAAGAGTCAAGCTGGATCATTGGATAAGTGGAATAGACCAAGAGAGTAAGAATAACATAGTTAATAGAGAAAAATAGCCTCGCGTACTTTTCTTTTTAAACTTCCACTGCGTATTGCATTGAATGTTCAAATATTTCTTGAAATAACACGAAAACCAACCAACATAGTATAATAACATTAGCATGAATAGCATTCTCACTCTCGCATACACGCACACAATTATTTAGGAGGATTTTCCGAGTTTGTAAGGAAAAAAACACTGCAAATAAACTAAACCTTTGTTGAAACCATTTCTAAGTGAAGCAAAAGAAGAATTTAGTAGCATTTAATTTCATCCTGCCAGCAGAGGATTTTGCTGGCTCTGAACTCCCCCACGACTCATATTTCTCAAGGAGTTCCACGCAGTCGTTTGTGTACAGCCTTTCTGTCTTCCGTAAGCCTAACTCTCTCCCCATCTGGGGTAAACGGCTGCACAATTATCGTCTGGATACACGCTTTTCTCTAACTCCATTGTGACTCTCTCTTCTTACATTTCCATGTCACTCTTCCACAAAATCTAACGGCTGAGCCTGAAAGCAACCCAAATTCTGAGAGAGCAGAGACGGCGATAGTTTGGTCCCCTCCAAACATCTTCAATTGATTTTTCTGGGGTCCTTGGAGCCCATCACTTCTTGTAGTTTTGCGTGTTTTTTGTTGTCTCGTTTCTTTCTTCTTCTTTTTAAGATTTTTCTACCTTAAGAATCTGTCGACCTTTTCTTTAAGCTGGTTGGCAGCTTTAAAATTGGGCCTTTTGTTTCGTTTTCTTGGATATATATAACATATATGAAATGGATGTTGAGACTTTATCTGATTTTTTTGAGGAATCCGAGTTGTGTGATGCTGCTAACTTTTCGAGTGCAGCCGCTTCCCCGCAGGACGATATATTCTGTGTTCTTGAAGCTTGGGAAAGTGCTTCTGAAAATAACAAGGGAACAAACGAGATCTTTGAGTTCCGGAAATCATCTTGTTCTTTGTTAGGTGCCGCTTTTCAAGAATCTGAGGCCGAGCATAACGAAGCTGCTTCACCCAAGTGCAAGAGACAGAAGCTGGATGCAGCAACTGCTGCTTCTGAGGTGGAAGAAGCTGGTCAACAGCTGAGGATGTCGTCTCACATTACGGTGGAGAGAAACCGCAGGAAGCAAATGAATGAGCATCTGTCCGTCCTCCGCTCTCTGATGCCTTGCTTTTATGTCAAGAGGGTAAAGTGTTTTGCTTCATATCTGCAGTTTTTGCTGTCAACCAAAAAAATTAGGTTATGTTCGTTTTTGCTCTGTAAACTTTAAAAACATACGTATCACACATTTTAAACTATATATAGCTCTCTCTTTCTTACTTTTTTATATATATTTTAAAAAATTATAAACTTAAAAACATAATTGTTTTTGTGACAAAAAAAATTAGTTTTTGTAGTTGTTATTGTTATTATTTTTGTCGTCATTGTCCTTGTCCTTGCGTATGCAAGCTACTTCTAGCGCAATCTATATATAATGAAAGGTGTGCTGATTGTGTTCACAATTTTTAAAATGATTTTAATAGATACTCATAAACAGCATCTGCAGTTTCTTGCGAAAGATGGTGAAAAATGATGTTTGATGTGCGATTTGCGTTAGATGAGTTATATTTTTGGCTGTGTAATTTTGATATTTAAATTTTTTTATTTATTTGAATATATATATATATATATAATATGATATCGATTGAATAATAGAATAATACATGAAGATAATGATTAATTTTTTAAATATAGATATATATAAATATGAGCATATATGTGTGTATATAGATATTGATTTGATTATAAATAAATATAATAGTTGAATAATAATTAATTAGTTTTATATATATATATATATATATAAGAGATTAAAAATTTGAATTTGAATGAAAAGTTTTTTCAATAATATATAATGTTTGATATTATATTGAAGGTTGTAAAATGGGTACCAAACATACTTTCTTTTACTTTTGTTAAATTTTCTGCCACAAAAATCCTTAAAACACACTCAAATTTGAAAAGAAGCATAGCCATTATCATTTTGTGGAGACGTTCGAGGGCTTTTATTTATTCATTTATTCCTTCGTCGTCTAATTTTTGGACCTGAATTCTTGTCTTTAATTTTAAAATATGATTGATTCAACTTTGAGTATGGCCTGTACTAACAATTAGGGTGACCAAGCATCAATAATAGGCGGAGTGGTAGATTACATCAATGAATTGCAGCATCTGCGTCACTCTCTCGAAGCCAAGAAGCAAAGGAAAGCCTATACTCAAACCCTAAGCCCACGGGTCGTCTCAAGCCCGAGGCCTTGTCCTTTGAGCCCGAGATTGAGCCTGCCCATAGGCCCAATAACCCCCCAAACGAGCAGCACGTACAAACCTCCGATGCAACAACACTCACCATCTCTTCCGAGCCCGGTCCAGCCCTCCCCCTCTAACTCTTCCACTTCCTCCATCAACGAGCTCGTGGCTACCTCGAAATCAGCTGTAGCAGAAGTCGAGGTGAAGTTTCTGGGCCCGAACCTGCATCTCAAGACGGTGTCGCATCGCATGCCGGGCCAAGCGTTGAAGATCGTCTCCGCGCTGGAAGAACTTGCCCTGGAAATCCTCCACCTGAAAATCAGCACCGTTGATCAAACAATGCTGAGCTCTCTCACTATAAAGGTAAAACACTAAATGCTGATACGCATCGGTGCTCCGACTTCCTGGTTTTGCGCTGACAAATTAGCGGCTGGAATCTGACGTTGTGCCTTGCCTGATTAGATTGGGATCGATTGCCAACTCAGTGCAGAAGAATTGGCCCAACAAATTCAGCAGACGTTCAGCTAATTGACCTCAAACGGGAATCAGCGCCCAAATGTGGAGAAGCGTATTAACTAACCACACTGCTGCTGTCTTCAATTTAATTGTTGCCTACATAACATAATTACTGATCATGAGTTGTACGTGGATTATCTATATTTGAAATCAGTGTTAGCATTAATCAATTAAGTACAAACTGTTTGTACTAAATTTTTATTTCATTTTTTAAGATATTTTAATTTTAAAATTATTTATAAATTTATGTCAATTTTCATCACACGAGATTGGTCTAAAAGAAAAATAAAATAAAAAAAGAAAGAAAACCAAAAAATACATTAAAAAAAAAAGGAAAAGCACACAAACCGTGACTTTTGTGACGTCATCAGCCCGTCTTATGTCTTGTTTGTTTTTGCATTGTATTTTGTTTGTTTGTTTCTTGTTTGTTCTTATTTTAATCAAATCTTATTGTGTCTTATTTGTTCTGATCAAAGTAGATTTCATGGAGTTAGTCTTTAATAGATAAAATAGTTGCTTGATAAAATAATTGTTAATGAGCTAGTTTTGATTTTTTCTATAATTAAAAATATTTTGTCTCGTATAGAAAATATCTTTTAAAAAATAATATACTACAATGTTATTTAATGAAATAATAAAAAAATTATTCAATAATTTTAATTAAATTTATACAATATAAACATTTACATATTAATAATAAATTATATTTATTTATGTATTTTTTGTTACATGATAAATTATGTTTTTTTGTCCATTTCAACAAGCACACAAACAAACAAAGAATAGATAAAAGGACACTATTTTTGTGAATTTAAATAATGAAAATATATTTTTCTTTTTTATTTTTGTTTTTTATTTTTTATTTATTTACAATTCTTTACTTTGAAATTTCAATTTCGTAATTCCAAATTATAGAATTAGATTAGTTTAGTAATGATTTTAAAAAAATATATTTTAAAAAATAGAAAAAAATAATATAAACTGTTAAAAAACCCTATATACATCTGTACGTGTTAATGTACTTAGAAAACTTGTACACTCTATTAATTATTATGTCATGCTCAAAAAATTATAAAATTTATTAATTATAATAAATTATAAAGTTATTATTAGTTTAAGCAGTTCAGCAACAAAATAATATTACTTAAAATATATGATTTAATAAATAGAAAAAATTAGAGGTAATAAAGAACGAGGAAAGAAGAAACAAAATGTTAGTTAAGAAAATGAGAGAATTAAAAATAGTAGTAATAAAGTGGAAGAAAAATGATTAAAGGTATTTAAATTGTTGAAGACCAAAAATAATTATTAAATCAGGTAAATTTAATTACTATGTTCAAAATTTAGTATAAATAATGTTAGAGCATAAATTTATTGTTATAACTGTCTCTTTAAACTTTGATACCTTATTAGAAAAACAAAATAGATCAAATACAAGGGTATCATTATTTGCAATATTACACACACACACACACACACACATATATTAATTACTAATGTTTGTGTCGGATTATTAAATTCATTGTAAAAAAATAATTGCGAAAACTTATTTTTCCCTTTTTTTTTTTTCCTTAAGGGTGGTTTAAATCGAATGGACCATAAATACTCACATGGATCTTACGCTCCTAATAAATAAAAGCCTTTACGCGTGCAATTTATTGATGCAACAAATGCCAGGAGAGCAATAATGACGGCTTTTGTTTATTTACAGACAAAGACATATATGGATTGGAAATTATTTAATTATTTTATTCGAAAAATTGGCAAAATGAATTCGATAAAAGTTCTATTTGACGTACATAAATAAGTCCAATAAAAGTTTAAATGACGATGGGCTATAATTTTTTAAACAAAGCAGCTCAAGTTCATCCGTTTGAAACTGCTTTTACAATTTGATTGGCGGTTCGACGGGCTACAAATTACTGTTCTTTTATTAATTAATTTATTATGTAAATAAAATTTCATATTAATTAAACAAAACTAAGACTCATTTTTATGGCTTTTTTATTCAATTTTATATCTCTTTTATAATCAATTTCAGATATATTCACCTTACATGATAATGTAAAATATATTATTTTATATAACTTAATTAAATATTCACTTTGATATGTCAAAACCATTAATTAAATAAGAGACTATTATTAAATCATGAATTTGTAAGATAAAGAATCTTAAGTTCACATCATAATTAAATAATTAAAAAGTTAAGAATTACATGTATATATCATTCAAATTACTATTTTAATTTTAATATTATTAATTGAATTATAACCATGGTAAAGTTATAATAAGGAATAAATATGATTATTTTAAAGAGTCAATCTTAGTAAACATAATTGTTAAGAATTAATTAATCTATATAAATTTTTTTATCATTCAAAATAATTTTTTGAATTATAATCCTATCCAAAAAAAACGAACGTAGCCTTCATTTATAAAATTTATGATGTTTTATAAATTCAATTAAAAAGTCGCTGGCAATGAAAAAAATTATGAAGCCTCATATTTTTAATATTAATTATTTAATTCTTAGCAATATTTATACATAAATTGAATTAATAGAATAACAAAATTTAAAGAAAATATGAGCATATTATATCAAAATTACAAAAAAAAAAAAGTTAGTATATTAAAATACTGTGAACATCAATTGTGAAATAAATGAGATTAAGAAATTAAAGTTTGACTTAGATATAATAATAAACGCATTTTCAATAAACCAACATATTTGATAAATATACTATTAATTTTCATTCGAATATATAAGTCATAATAAAAAATAAAACATACAATTATAATTTAACTAAAAGTAACAAACTAATATAAAAGTACAAATAAATATATTACACAAATATAATATAAGTTGGATTTTAATATAGGACAATTGAGTTGTAGGTTAGATAGATTGCACTCACAGTCGACCAATATGTGGCGGGTTTAATATTTATAAACTATCATCATTTATTAAAGAGTTAAAAATAGTTTACGGATAATTTAAAATTGTTTGAACAAATTGATTGGGTCAAGCGTTTTTATGTACACCATTAAATTTGACATTGACTTCATTGTTATCTTATAAATATGCACAATTTAATTACTATATTTCTGAATTTTTTATTTCTCTTTTACTTTTATAATTTTTTAAAACGTACTTTTAAAAACACAAATTCAAAAACAAAACCAAGCCAAGATGTGTGAGGGAAGGCTTTACGGAAATCCCTCATCCGTTGTCCTCCCACTTCCTCATGCCATTGAGAAAAAGGAGAAGAATATAATTTTTAGTTTAAATAATAATTTTTTAAAAAAAAAAACTTTGATCATATTTTTATCTGACATACAAATTAATTTCACATGAATAATAAATATAAAAAATACATGTCGCCATAAAAGCATACGGAATGAAAACAAAGTAAGCATTTTTACTATCATGGGAAACTATCAATTAATTATATATGATGATAACTAATTAATTTTGTTTATAATTTTATATTAGATTAATTTAAAAATTAATCAATAATATATATATATACACAAATCAGTAAAAATTTTATACTGTGTAAATTTATTTATAAATTATAAAATTATTTTATTTAAAATAATAAAAATATTTTAGAATTAAAAGTATAGCAATATTTAAAGTAAGAAAATAACAAAAGGTCAAAAGAATTTGAAAAGAGAAAAATTTGAGAAAAAAATGTAAATAAAATAATAAGTTAAAAGAAAAGTGTTAAATAAAATGATAGAAAGATTTTAAAAAATTAAGTAAGGATAATTTTGTAAGCGAAAAAGCTTATCAATTTAATAACACACACAGATATATATATATATATATATATATAATTATATAATTTAACTTATATAAGAGACCGCCATAGGATGAGACTATCGTCTAAAGTGTAAAAAGCTCTCCTTGCTCTATCTATGTCCTCGCGAGGTATGTGTTCCCTGTGACTTGCGCCTCTTGTCGTCCCTAGACTTCTATTTAAAACCTAGTGACCATTACTTCATTGCAATCTCATTTTGGAATTGAGTTCTAGTTTATTTAGGTCAAAGATTCTAAGTATTATTTAAACCATTCTCGGAAATATAAATAACAAAAATTTTGATTTTAGAATTCTTCATTTATACATAAAATATGTTATGATCACATTAATAAATATCACTTAATTTCAATATATAGATAGGCCACAATTCAAATTTAAGGTCACCTTCAAGAATATTGAAAACTCTGATTGACTTTATGAGAATTATTTTTAAAAAGTGAATTTTAAATGAATATCATAGATAAAGCTGAAAACAAAGTCAAAGTACGCAATATTTGAAGTTTTCTTTATTTCATTTGAGAGCCATGGACGTAAACATTTGTGAATTGTTTGCAATTCGTAAATTTATTTAATTTGTACCGATCAGTAATGATGGATTTCAAAACCACTACTTTGTCTCAAATGAATTGAAATGTTGAAAGATATTCAAAAATTGATAAATGCAAATTAAGCCCCACATTCGTCATAAATATTTATTTTCTAATGAGAATTCAAAGCGTGGCACAAATATTTTCCACCAAAATAGGTCTACTTGATGCCACACTCGGCGAGGCTTTGCTCGATGCTACACAGCAGATTTTGCCATGTGGCAAAATTTTATGGCAAAGTTTGTTTTGGTCATTGAGTAGGTGTTTTTAAATATATCTTTTAACAAATTATATAAAATAAAAATAAAAAAGAGATGTATTTTAAAAATTGTAATGGTGTAGTGTGTATTTTTTGAGTATAAAAGATGAAATAGCACATGGTTTCAATTAATTACAATTTTTGTTTTAAAAAATTATATTAAATAAAAGAAATTATATGTCATATTTAATAAAATAAAAAATATAGTGCTAATAATTTTGTTTTTTTATATAAAAATGCTATATAAATTAAACATATATGTGACATCAATTTTTTTATGTAGTTAAAAATTTATGCATGTGTGGATTTATTTATTTTAACATTTCAACTATTTCTCATATTTTATTTTGTTTCTTATTACTTACAATTTATATTTTTTAATGTCTCATTTAATTTTTTATTTAATGTATTTTTTTATATTTTAAAAAATAACAAATAGATACTTTGAGATTTTGCCATGTGTAATGTTCTGCAGCTGGTGTAGGATCGAGGTGACCAAATGCCACCGGAACATCCCTCCTTCCACTCGCAACCTGCCACGTAAGAAATCCACTTATATGCTTTTCTGCGTTGCTATTGGCCACGTCGTCATATTAATATCTTTGTTAGATTACGCTCAGTACTTTATCACCGTCGATCTTTTCTCTTCCTATTCTCCGTCGTAGATGTTTACAGCAGAAGAGCTTGTGGACACCGAATTTCGGGGGTGTTTCTATTTTTAATATTATTTCCGAAACAGAAAGGTATTTTCAGTTGGATTTTTTTCCCTCTTCACACCATATGCCACCGGAATATTCCATCTTCGGGTAAGGAATTGTTCGGGTCGACTCGGAATCACAGGGCACTTGCTCAGGTACAGTTTCATGCTTTGCCATTTCGTTAATTGTGTGGTAATTTGTGTGTTATCCGGTAGACTTGTCTATCGTTCGAATAGAAATGGAAATTATTATTCTGTGGTAGTATGAAAATCGACTGAGAGTTCACTAATTTTGGTTTATCGTCTGGTTAGCTATCCAAGTGTTTGTTTGAAATTTTGGTTTACTTGAGCTTTTCTGATGAGCTTATGTCTCGTCTGTGATTGTCATTAACTTTTGTATGGCATAGACCTACGATTTATGAACTTTTGGAAGGAGCACTCCATGTTTTTTCGTTACCTGGTTGCAGTAATCGCTTGTTGTTGTGCTATGTCACCACGCAGCAGCTGCATATAATAACTACTGGTGATTGTCATCAATCTAGTATGCATATATACTTAATAAATATGTGTTCTGTCAACCTATCATTGATCTGTGATCTTGTAACATTATAACATGATGGGGGATGTGATTGAAGCGTTTTGACTTCATGAGGCGTTTGATTTCTTCACAGTGTGTCATAATGTGTTCAATGACGTTTCTGTTTTGAAGTTTGGTGTTACATACTTTCCTTTTTTGGGGTGACGGGGTTGACTATTTAGAGATATTTTTTATACGGCAGCAACTTTTTGGTCACAGCATTGGCATGGGAGTTGTGACTGTTTCTAGTCCTGCCGCGCAAACTCCATTGGGATCAAATGAAAGATATTTGACTCGTGTATCATTATTGAAAAGGCCAATAGTATTGCCATTAAAAAATGGTGATAAAAATGAAGCTCTAATTGCACCGCAAAAATCTGTAGCTTTACCTTTGGAGGCAAATAGAGAAAACGAGAAGACTTTAAGAAAGGTGAAAAAGCATGCCGTAGTAAATGCTGTCTCAACTGATGAAGCCTCTCCAAGCACATTGGATTTGGATTATGATGAAGCTGCTGTAAAACTGGAATATATATACAAAAGAAGTCCCGAAGCAGCTGTCTCTGTTGAGGAGGTCCAAAATCAAAGGGTCAGGAGAGAAGTTGAGGAGGCAGAGAAGAATGCTGCTGACAATGTGGTAAGGAGTCAAAGGAAGAAGGAAAGAAGGTTGAGTCTTGAGAAGAGGATTGCTCTCAAAATGAAGAAACAACGGGAATTTCCTGCATCATCATCATGGCAAAGGAAACAGAGAAAGAATGACAACGATGAGAAGACTGATTGGCTTGTCAAGGATTATTCAGCTTCCACTGACTTGGTAAGCTTAGACTGGAAGAAAGTGAAGATCCCTCCGGTTCTTCCTTCGTCCGAGCATGACTTGCTGTTTAAGCTGATGCAACCACTGAAGGTGAGAACACTGCCCTTCCTTGGAGAGTTTGTGCTGTCACATTAAAAGTCACTGAAAAAACAGAAAAAAGTGATCCCCCCCCCCCCCCCCCCCCCCCCCATTTTATCTGCTCACAGTCTTTCATTTCTGCTGCTGAGTGCTGACCTCCTTCTTCATTTAGGCTGTCCTCCAAGTAAAGGAGGCTTTACAAAATGAGTTAGGAAGACAACCAACAAATCTCGAGTTAGCTGAGGCAACAAATCTGGATGCTGTTGAGCTGAGGAAACAATTGGAAGTTGGTCGAGCTGCCAGAAACAAGTTAATCAAAGTAATTATCTGCTCTTCTGTTTGCTTCTTTTAAGGGGAAGGGGGTTACATGAAACAACGGTAGTTTGTTACTGCAAAGTTCCACTTACATGGTACATAATCTCTTCCTTTTTTCAGTTTAGGGGTCATATCTTGCTTTTGTCTTTCAAAGAAAACATTCTCATCTCCAGGTTGCTTTTAAAAAGGTTTCAGCTTTGCACTTAAAAAAAATAAAAGAGCCCCCATTTTCTGTTGCAATTGAATAGTCAAGCTGCCTTGATGATATTTGTGAAAGATAACCAAATGATACTTAGAACTGTTTGATTAATTAGAGGCAGATAACTGAGCCTGGTCTAATATCTTCTCTAGCACAGCTCTGGCAAACGCAGAATATAGGGTGTCTGATTGATTGTCATTTGTTAGTAGGTATGTTTTGCTGGAGAACTGTCTATGCTCTGGTTCTTGACCAACTTTAATTTAGATTCAAAAGTCGCATGAGGCGTCATTGCATCAACAAAGTCTTAACTCATGCCATTACTTTTGAATGGGTGCAGCACAACCTCCGGCTGGTTCTGTTTGTGATGAACAAGTATTTTCAAGACTTTGCAAATGGACCAAGATTCCAAGATTTGTGTCAAGCTGGCGTTAAGGGTCTTATAACAGCTATTGATCGCTTTGAGCCGAAAAGAAAGCTGCGCCTCTCAACGTATGGCATTTTTTGGATCAGACACTCCATTGTTCGTTGGATGACACTGTCAAGCTTTGCAAAAGTCTCCTTTGGCCTTCAGTCGGTAAGCGTCACAAGATGCCTTTTTCCTTGCTCTTTTGTAAAGATCAAATTATAAATATGAGTTGCTAGTTATACTACTTAACAATGAATTGTCTGAACTGTTTTATTGAGGCACAGTACAAATTAATATTTCCTGATATAGGTCCGAGTAGATATCCAGAGGGCCAAGCTACAGTTGTTGTTTGAGCTTCAGAGATTGCCGTCTGATGAAGAAATTATAGACCAAGTTGGAATCTCCCCAGAAAGATATCACAAAGTGATGAGAGTATCAAAGCCTGTCTTTTCTCTCCATGCGCGGCATGCAGTAACCCAGGAAGAGTTCATCAATGGGATCACTTATGTGGATGATGTTGAAGGAGATAAAAGAAGGCAACCTGCCCTTCTCAGGCTAGCTCTAGATGATGTGGTAAATTCCATTCTTGTACTAAAGCTGCATTCGACACATACTTCACTTTGCTTTGCGACTGTGCTAGTTGTTAAAGTTTCTATTGTTTAGATTAGATGTCACTCAACCAGGGTTATAACTTTAGAGCCTGCATGCTGGATTCTGTTCAAACTCCTTTAAAAAAGTGTCAAATATCTGAAAATAAGAAACAGATGTAGAACCCTGATTGTGTTGATCTAGTCGTGATTGATATTTACCTATTCACACGGTGGAATTGATACCGCCCTACTGTTTACTCACTCAAAACCTCTTTGGCCTACCTTTTTATGCCCCCTATAAATCACTAAAACTTTGCTTATTAATTCTATTTGACAGCTTGATTCTCTGAAGCCTAAGGAGAGTTTAGTGATCAGACAAAGGTACGGACTTGATGGTAAAGGTGGCAGAACGCTCGGAGAAATTGCAGGGAACTTGAACATTTCCAGAGAAATGGTGAGGAAGCATGAAGTGAAGGCCCTTATGAAGCTCAAGCATCCAACTCGAGTTGATTACCTTCGCCGCAACATTTTCAAATGAACCAACACTTGAAATGATTGTTATTCGGTGTATTGCTTACAAATCATCTGTGTAGTTCTGAGCCATAGTTCCGCGTTACACACATATAGAATGCAGTTAACATGCGTAATCCCTTTTTCTATGGAATCGAGAGCCACATCACGCAGGTACATACGCCTCTCTTTTCTTTTTCCCTCTACATTTACTCAACTGATGAAATGTAGCTTATACCCTACCAAACCGTAAAGTTCTAGCAGGTAAAACTTAATTGAAGCGGTGCTACATATTTCACCTTAGCATTGCTTTAGTCCACAGGAGTATCCGTGTGCTCAAAATTCCAATACAACTGTTAAAAAATTGGAAGAATTGAGGCGTAAATCTACCTTAGTAAAGTGGGAAAATAATTTCAACACTTACCAAATATAGACACAAATTTAACACAACACATTTTCTATATAAAAGAAAATAAAATACACTAAACCTATAAAATAAAAAACACAATATATAATTAAAAGAATTAACATTGATGAAAAATCACGTCTATTTATGGGGTGAGGTTAGAAATCAATTACCATAGTGACGAAATGCAGATACATACTTAACAACTTAATATAATACAATTTCTATACAAAAGAAACAAAATTTAATAATTTTATGAAATAGCAAAAACACGATGTATACAAAATGCAAATTAGGTAATAATATACACACAACATCAAAGAAAATGTTTTTCTTCAACAACAACTGCATTTGTGCAAATCAATTCCCAAGGATAAGAAGACTTGATTAAACTTGAAGACAAAGACTTTTCGCATATCTAGTAAGTTCGCTAAGGGTTGTGGAATCCTTGTCGTCGATCTTTTTCAGGCATTGGGTGGGGTTACAAGCTCGGACAGCCAGAGAATGGTTTTGCATCAGGAATGCTACTTCCTGTCAGCTGTGCAGCGAAAACATTAGCTTTTAGGGACTCTAAACTTGTATATATAATGTCAGAGCTTGGATGGCTCCTACAGTCAACAGAAAATACTTCGATTCTGTTGTTCACATCAATCCAACTACACCCGGGATCCTTATTAACCCCCATTTCTTTCAAGATATCCCTCACCTTCAGCTTTTGCCCCCACTTTCCAGATCTTGAATACATGTTAGACATAATGACACAGGCTGATGAAGGGTTAGGATCTAAAGTGATCATCTTTTTAGCCACTCGCTCACCAGCCCTCATGTCCATCCAAAACCAGCTAGCATGGAGCAATGAGATCAAGAGAATTTTGTCCGCTTCAATTGGCATCCTTTCAATAAATTCCTCAGCTTCCTGCAGAAGGCCCGATCGGCCAAGGAGATCCACTAAACAAGTGAAGTGCTCCAATTTTGGGGTTATACCATAACGCTCTTTCATTAAAAGGAAAAATTCCATTCCCTTCTCTACGAAACCTGCTCGTGAACAAGCAGATAAGACAGCCACAAAAGTTGCTGAATTTGGAACTATACCCCTTTCTAGCATAAGATTAAAAAATGATATTGCATCATAGCCAATACCGTGGTGTGCATGCCCGTTAATCAGTGCTGTCCAAGCTGCCACATTGGGAGAAGATATGCAGCTAAATGCTGTCCTTGCATTGGCAATGCTTCCACATTTTGAATACATGTCAATGAGAGCAGTGCCTGCGTAGACATTGGTGGAAAATGGAGTTTTTTCCAGATGGGCATGAAGCAATTGTCCCTGTTGAAGAGACCCCAAGCGTGCACATGCATGAAACAAGACAGAAAATGTCGATCTAGTTTGACTTATCGATGATCTGCACATGGCTATGTACAGTTCTAGTGCATTTTCATGCTGATCATTGTCAATATATCCTGAAATCATTGAATTCCAAGTAACGGAGCTCCCTTCTCCTTTCACCTTTTCAAAAAGCTCCAAAGCTTTGTTGATATAACCATTCCTTGCATACACTGAGATCATAGTATTTAGAGAAGTCAACATCCTCACAGGCATTTGCATAAACAAACTTTCTGAATCCTCAACTCGACCACACATTGCATACCCTTTGATCATCAGATTGTAAGAAACTGGATTCCTGTCAGCCATATTGCTGAAAATCAACTCAGCTTCTTTTATCTTACCTAACTTTAGAAGCCCTCCAATTAACTCATTTGAATCATTCAAACGTGGATTTGAAATGCTATCGTAAATCTTCTTGGCATCATTGATAAATTCACAATTACAGTACAAAAAGATCAAAGCACCACTAATAGAACACTCATATTCAAACCCAACTTTTATTATAAGCCCATGAATGACCCTTCCGCCCCACAAATCCTCCAATCTACCACAAGCCCTCACTATACAATCCAAAGTAAACTCATTTGGAACAGCCTCACAATTGTCCCTCATCATCTTAAACAGCCCTAATGCCTTCTTGCAACCATCTTCACTCTTTGTGTAGCCAGAAATCAACGAGGTCCATTCCACCACACCACGCTTCGGCATTTTATCAAAAACACTTAGAGCTTCACTCATTAAATTACACTCAACATAACCTACCAACATCACACTCCATAACAAATCGTTCTTTTGGTGCAACTCATCAAACACCCTCCTACCATCTCCAATTTGACAACAATTAGCATACATGTACAGCAAAGCACTCCCCAAAAACTTAAATCTTTGATGTTCGGATTTCAAAACCAACCCGTGTATCTGCTTCCCATTAGCTAGTGACTGCGCACGACCACAGACGCTTAGCGAAGTCGTAAATGTTGTTTCGTTGAGCTTAATATCAGAACGATGCATCAGCGAAATCAACCCTAAAGCTTCGGGAATCATATCCCACTTGGAATAACCGGCAATCATGGTGTTCCAAGACACGACAGTTCGTTCGGGCATTGTGTCAAAGATTTGGCGGGCAAGTTCAAGCTCCCCAGTTTGGCCTTTAAACGTTATAGCTTTGTTTAGGGAAACGACTTCAAAGGAATTCTCCTTCCAGCGATGGTGCTTCCAGGTGCCCGTAAATGAAGATGGCTTCCGAGCCATACTCACCGATTTTCTGAGGTTTTCAAAATATTCAGGACGCAGTTTCGACATAAAGAAAAAGCAGGAGGCAAGTGCAGAAGTAATAACATTAGCAAACGACAAAGTCACCAATTTTGTGTTTTGGGCTGAAAATCTACGATCTCGAGTCTGGAGTATTTGGGCTTTCAAGATAGGCCCACCAATTGGCCCAAAGATAAAAGTTTGATATTTAACAGCCCAACGCTAAACTACGCCACCAACGCAAAATCTATACGCTTCTGCTAACTTCCGCAGGGTGTCCGGTTTGCCCCATCTCTCTTTCATGTCCCCCCGAAACCATAAAAAAAATAAATAATACGAAAAACTCGTCTTGGTTTTCTCCTCTTCGATTAGTTATCGCAGCTACCGCGCTCGCTGAACCCTAATTTTTTAAATCTTCCCTCAGGTGGCCTTTATATTTTTTCTTTATTTAGCTGTATGCCCTAATCTCCACCATTTCAATTTCCGTGAGTTTTTCTTCGTCCTGGTATTTGCGTTTATGGATGCAGATACTTATTTGATCCATTTATCTAATACCTGAATCGATTGGCTGCTAACGTGTGGCGTTAGATCAACTTCAGTTTGTAGGAAGATCTATTCGTCTTTATCTGATTATCGTTTATTATGTGTGTTATTTATTGAAAAGTTAGGGCACTTTGGTCTTTTTGATTTGGGTTACGCTTTTGCTCGAATTTAGTTTTTATTTTATAATTTTGAAGTAGATTTGTGATTATTATGTTGAAGTTCGGACCTTGAGTGAATGTTTTGTGTGATATATTGAGTTACTTCGATTATGTGTGAGAGAAGGTTTTGTTGACCATCCTGCAGTATGATTTATGCTGCAAAAGTGTGACTGTGGAGGCGCAAAGTGTGACTTCATATGTAATAGCAAACCAATTCAATTTGGAAGGTTTGCCACGTTATGATTTAATGAATAAGCACAAAAGAAATTTTGGAGAAGGGACCACGTGTTTGCAGAGAGTGGCTTCCGTGTATATTTTTGTATCATTTTGAATTATTTTGTTGGAAGCTTAGGTAGTGTTCATAAAGTTACCCTAGAGGCGTTTTGAAGGCTTGAATCCTCATTGGGATTTATGCATTTTTGTGCTTCATTCATATGATTCTGTATGCCTTAGTGATCCAAATCTTATGGATTGACTTTGTGAAGTTGTTTAATGTGATAATTTTTGCAAAGGATAAAAAAATCATTTTAAAAGTTTAAAATTTTGCAGCTTGGGTCGTGGGACAGTATGTCATCTGTTTCCAGCCAGCCACAGTTCCGTTACACTCAACCTCCATCCAAGGTTCTCCACTTGAGGAACTTACCCTGGGAATGTACTGAAGAGGAGCTGATTGAACTGGGGAAGCCATTTGGGAAAGTTGTTAACACAAAGTGTAATGTTGGAGCCAATCGAAACCAAGCTTTTATTGAATTTGTAAGTCTAAATTGTTTCTTGATTCATTGAAGTTGAGTATTTGAGTGAATCTTTGATGATTTCTGTGCTTTGGTTTTTGTATTTTGTATCTCTTCATGTTTTATAGGCAGAACTAAATCAAGCTATTGCTATGATATCCTACTATGCATCGTCATCTGAGCCGGCTCAGGTACGAGGGAAAACCGTCTACCTTCAATATTCCAACAGGCAAGAAATAGTGAACAACAAAACTACTGCAGATGTTGCTGGAAATGTTCTCTTGGTAACAATTGAGGGGAATGATGCTCGTCTTGTTAGCATTGATGTCCTGCACTTGGTAAGCAGTGGGCATCCTCATCACTGAATGAAATCATTGAAAATTTATCAGCTTATAAGAATGTTTTCTATGATTGTTTGCGCCTTGTCTGTAGTATGCCATGCTTTGTCAAGCTTTTATTTGACAAGAGTCTAAATGAATCAGCAGGCACATGTCAAGGAAATATCTTCAATGGCAGCTTATTGCAATCGAGATAAAGAACAGACGTGTGTTTGTCTTCTTTCTCCTTTGCTTGACACCGACTCTTTCCTCTTCATGATTCCACCCATAACTTTAAGAAGCCTCAGATAGTTTTTTAGTTTATTTTGTTTTATATTTTTGGGTTTCTATACCTCCCTATATTACTTCATAGTCCGTAATTAGTTCTTTTGATCTAGCTGCAACATAACTCTTGCATTTATCTTGAAGTTCGATTATTTTGGTTTTCTGATCACTTAATAATGTTTTTTTATTTTTTATATTTTAATGTTATAAAAAGATTTCTCAAACGATTTTTAACCATTGTTGCTCTGGAAAACCATGTTTATAAGTGGGGTAATAATGCCTGAAATTTTGATGCAGCTTCTGGGAAACAATTCAATGACTTAGGATATCATACCTAATCTAACCTGAATCTTGATAAGTTACTGGAATTTTCTGCAACTCTCTAGAAAGTTGCCTTGTAGATTTTCTGTTCTGCAGCAGTCACCCAGTTCTATTGCGCCCATTAGCAAAATCTGATCTAACTTCAAATCTTGATGCAGTTATGGTGATTTCACTTTCAGTATTTTGCTAATTACATTAGCCCTGCCTACGATGCTGAGTTGCAGGATGTCTATGAACCATTAGTACTTCTCTCCTTGCTTCCTTGCTTTCTGGCTTGTATCTGATATAATTTGAAAAGTGGCCAGTTTCCTGCTGCTTGTATTATTTTCTACATCTACAAGAAACATAATGTTGTGGATTAGAATGGTAGAATCCATTTGGCTTTGTTTGGAACCCTTTTTGGAGTCATTTTGCCTCAAAACACACAGAAGCAGAAAACAAAGGAGGGGTGGGGGGGGGGGAGATAGTGATATAAAAAAAAACTCCCATACATATAATACTTCAAAATTTATTTTTCCCCTGATACACAAACACACACACACACACACACACAAATACTCGAAATCAAATTGTTATCTACATTCAAAATCAAATCTTTACCTACGTGTATGCACACACATTTCTATATATTTATATTTTAAGAAGTAATCATTATCCTTATGTACTATCACCTTATTTTTATCATTCCATAATAATATCTATATGCAAACACCCAAAAACAACCAAATAAAATATACACACTTATCCAATTTTCACACTATTCATAAAATATTTACACAAAAAACATACACTAGTTTTACCTTCAGAAATATGATTCCAAAAAATGCTTTTGGGCTTTGATCTGATTTATTGAAATTGCAACAAGATCTGAAAGTCATTTGTAGAATTGTGTTAGCTGAAGTTCAGCTAAAGATTCATAGCATGTTTGTCATTTTTGAGATTTATATGTCGAAGCCGGCATTTACTTACTTTACATGTATTTGAAGTCGCATGTCTGCATGAATATCAATAGGGTGCATTGATTGCATTTTCCTGTTTTTTTGGTTTTGGTACATGTTATTATCTCTTTGAAAGGGCAATGGGCTTAAGATACATCTAATATATACTTTATTAATCCAGTAATTAAGTCTTGTCTGATTTACAGGTATTTTCCGCATTTGGATTCGTACACAAGATCACTACATTTGAGAAGACTGCTGGTTTTCAGGTATGTATCTTACATAATGATTTATTTCTAATGGTAATATTCTCTTTATAATTGAGTATTTTTTGTTTCTGACAATCTCCGCTCTTCTTCTTTGTCAGGCTCTGGTGCAATTTTCTGATACAGAGACTGCCTCTGCTGCCAAAGATGCCCTTGATGGAAGAAGCATTCCAAGGTGATCTGGATTTTATATTTGGCTTTGGATGTACCCCAACTGTTATCAATACATTGGCTCTGGACATCTTTCAGAAGCTTTACTAAGAATCTGCTAAAGGGGTACATGCATGTTCCTTACCCCACTTTATCTCTACTTGTTTAGTTATTTGTGATCACCTTCGCCTTTAACAGCCGGGATCAATCTGATTGTGCTGTTGTCTTCTGGGTTGGGAGTGGGAAAAGTACAAGTCTACATTACTATAAAATGGGCATAAGATTTGAGCTTACACAATGACCAATAGAGATGACATATGGATATTAAGAAGCCGAGCTATGACAAGTGTATCATGTCCAGTTTCTGATTGATCACGCTATGTACAAATGTACTTCACTTGATATTATTTCTATTGATTAATGGTGATTCACCAATTTACTAACATCTGAGAAATACCTTACTTTGTTGCTCCTGCTATCCAAGTTCCTCAAATTTGAGGATGTGTTGTAACCCATTTCTAGTCACTATAGCTGCATTTTCAGAACAATGCTTAACCATGCTGATATCTGTTTCTGACTTGGTTTTGTGCCAGTTATTTAATACAGGAGCTGGGACCATGTTCACTTAGAATCACATATTCTGCACATACAGACCTGAGTGTAAAATTCCAGAGTCATCGCAGTAGGTAATTGAGATTATCTTTGCCAATTCCATTATTGTAGACCAAACAATGATATCGCAATACTTTAACATTTGTAATTGTAATTAATATATGAACTCATATTTGGAACTTCTAACGCACTGGATACTTGTCATTTCTTTTGAAACTTCATTTATGTTTAATCATTCATATTTCTTGTTATTGTGTCAATTTAGGGATTATACCAACCCAATGCTCCCTGTCGCTCCTTCAGCTATTGATGCAAGTGGCCAGGTAACTATAGGATGAGCTGTTCGGTTTATTTGTTTTAAATCAGTTGCCCCTGATCTATTGAGGAAATTTGGTGATCTTAATTTAATGTTAAAGACTTTACAATCTATGTACACCATAGTTTATGGATTTCTTTCTCTAAGAGGAGTCCAAACTTATCAACTGCTTCCAAGACAATATTTTAATTGCTGGCAAAGAAAACTGTTGCATTTGAACAAGCAGTACAATTTCGATTTCATTACTTGCAAGAGTGCTCTCTCTCTCTCTCTCTCTCTCTCTCTCACACACACACACACACACACACATGCACATCTCTGATGAGATTCACCTGCCTTCCTGCAGTTCAGTGTAGGAGTTGATGGGAAGAAACTGGAGCCGGAAAGCAATGTTCTACTTGCTTCCATTGAAAACATGCAATACGCAGTCACCTTGGATGTTTTACATGCGGTAAACTCCATGTAACCTGAGAAGCTTTGAGACATCAGCTCTTGGCACATTTCATGATGTGATTCATTTTTTTCCCTTTGTTTGGCTTAGGTCTTCTCGGCATTTGGGCCTGTCCAAAAAATTGCTATGTTTGATAAAAATGGTGGTCTGCAAGCTTTGATCCAGTACCCTGGTAAGTCAAATGGTATCTTGTACTAGCATTTCCTTTTGCTCCACCTTTCACTTAAGTATTTTTCCAAAAAAAACACAAAAAAAAAATTGGGCCATATAGGAAAAAAAGCCAAATCTTTCTTCAGAGTTATACAAACTTGTGGAACTAGTACAAGTGTCAATCCTGGCTGGATTAGGCATAATTTAGTTGACATGCAGATGTCCAGACGGCTGTTGTTGCTAAGGAAGCCTTGGAAGGACATTGCATCTATGATGGAGGATACTGCAAGCTTCATATCTCTTATTCTCGACACACTGATCTCAGCATAAAGGTGAGACTTCAAGAATGGCATAAAAATACTGGCTCTTATTGTCATACGTTAGTCTTTCCTGTAAAAGATTTACATTTGTGGATATGATTGTGTTGACCGTTAGTTATTGTATCGTTGTCAGGTCAACAATGATCGGAGCAGAGACTATACCATCCCCTGTACTCCCGTACTGAATTATCAACCCTCGATGTTAGGGCAGCAACCATATCCAGGGGGGGCTCCAGGTGTTCCCCACTACAGTGGAGCACAATATGCTCCACCAGCACCTGATCCTCATGCAGTGCCTTCCCCTTCCGCTGGTTGGAACCCAGCTGTCCCAGCATTACCTCAATCTATGCCGATGCAAATGCAGAATTACCCTTATGGACCGCCCGCAGGTGCTCCTGCAATGGGCCATGGTGTCGTACCATCTCCTGGCCAGAATGGGCTGCCACACGCGTCCCCGATGCGCCCATATCATCATCAGTAGCACAAGATCTGACTGTAAAGAATTATTAGGCATGTTCAAGGGATGTGAATCCTTCTCTTGACTGGATGCGGAAAGTGGAAAGTGCTCTATTGGCTGTGATCGTGCCTGCATTTTCTTGTTAGAAAATGCAAGATTCTGATAGTAAATGGATGCTGTGCTCCTTTTCCAGACTCAAATAAATATGCTTCCCACCCTTTCTGTGATTTGAGTGTTGACATTATTCTTTCCCGTCAGCTGTGTTGTTATTGTTTGATGTTTCTATAGCCCGTACTGTACGTCTTATTTCAGCTTTAAATATAAATTCGAATATTAAAATCAAAGTCACTTGTAGTTGGCATATCTGATCATTGATTGCTCATCAAATCTTGTTTTCTGTCTTTTGAATTTGGAAGCTGGGAGTTAATGCGCGAAGGGTTTACACATTGATTGACGGAAGAACATTAATAATGTAAATCAGCTAGAGAAACTTGGTTTATACTTCAGAGGCCGTGTATGGTGGTATTGTTGATAGAATCTTTGCAGTATTTGTTAGCGTATTGGTTAGATTGTTGACATGTTACGTTATTCACAACTTGCAAGTATTTGGAAGGAGATTAACTTGTTAAGATTTCTTTGATGATTAAACAATGTGTGATAAGAGCATTTGAGATGGTTGATGTATTCATAAGCTTGCAGTGAAAGAATTTTGAAATACTTTAAAGAGGTGTGGATGAAGATGAATTGGAATCAACTCTGTTTTATTGGGTTGTTGTTGACTTTCTCAAATCAATGGAAAATATTTTACCTAAATTCTTGGAGGTTGAATAAGTGCAACATGAAAGTTAAATATCAGTGGGACTTTTTGGAGAGTACTTATATATTGAAGGCTGTTGAACTTTGAATAGCAATGAGAGAAAAATTTAGAATTATAGTTGACTTTGAATAGCAATGAGAGAAAAATTTAGAATTATAGTTGAAAAGAGTTTAAAATTCTTTCGTATCATTTAATTTGTTAATTGAATGAGTATTGTATTGATTTATTGAGTGAGTATTTGTAAATTGAATGAGTATTATATTAATTTATTGAGTGAGTAAAGAGAATGTTACACAAAAATTTTTGGAAAGTTCTGAATTAAGTTACTTAGTGAAGCATTTTAGGTTAGACTTCACATACATAAGTATTGTTGCTCTTAATTGCATTATTTATTTCGTGTCTCATATACTTTTTATTTTTGTTGTGTATTATTTTTCTAGTACTTTTTGCAATAACTGTGAGTGTGTTGTTAACAATTGATCCAATCTAATAATATCTTGTGCTGTTAATTCTATAATTACTTCGACCTTAGGGATATATTAATTCTTTCATTCTGCATGTTTGCGTGGGCACGTGTCTATATTATATTTACTCTAAGCTTATTACATAAACCCATGGGTTGAAGCTTTTTATTTTAGCACAACCGATGTCCCGTGGATTTATTTTTTTTTTTAAACGGATGCCCGCTTATTACATAAACCCATGGATTGAAGTTTTTGATTTTAACACAACCGACGCCCCATGGATTGAAGCATATTATTTTAACACAACCGACGCCAGGGCAAATAAAAGCTGCACTGCATTATCTTTGGAAGTACTGAACCCTAATCCCTCTCAAAAGGCTATGCTTGGATGCAACTTTAGATCAATTTTTCTTCCGTCAAAATCTGTATTTCCGAGCAATATTACTCAATAAAATAATATTTTTATCACCTTCTTATATTTTTATCCTATTTTAAAATTTTTGAGTTAATGTTTCTCTCAGTCATGATTTAAATCACGCAAACACAGGCATAAACAACTTCAATCGCAATCCTAATATCGAACAAAGTGAATCTTGAATCCCTAAATCACAGAAACACCACGCCACACCACAAATATTAATCCCACGGATGATATGGTTTATGGGAACTCTTCGCTGTAAAGCCCAATCAAAATTGTCGCCGTTAGACATTAGTCTGGCTAGCTTGTTGGTCCTAGGACTATTTGAACCTTTTTTATTTTTAGTATTTTCAGGAAACAGTATTAAGCTGTGAAATGCTTTGCAGTACCAAATGCAGCATGAGAAGCTTTTCATGCTCCAGCAAATGCACTTTCCGTTCAGGAGATCCTTACGGCGGAAGAGATAAAAGGCCAATTTCATCCCTACAGTGAGGCAAGGGAACAATTTCACCATTTTAACTTGGACCAATCTGAGGGAAAATTGTGGTCTTGAAATACAATTGAACTCTAAAAGCATTAATTGAAAACACACTTGTTTCCTGGGCTTGAGCAGCTGCGATTATCTGTGCTTCCCTCCCACGGTTAATTTTATAACCCAAATCGATGCATTGCCAACTTAGAAACAAAAACAGTCACACGTCCAGTAAGCAACCTTGGTTATGCGTTACATCTTGCATACAGCGATTATTAGCCCGTTTGATATCCTGAACCATGGAATCAGGACACCACTTCTACTCTTCCATCCTGTGCTTTTGCCATTTGTGGGGAGTACAGAGAAACCGTTATGCGATCTGTGGTTCTTAAGCTAAAAAACCAAGAGGTACAGGATGATTATGAAGATACGATCAACATACATACAGACTAAAGATAGAATAAAGAAAGACTACTCCGCCTCCAAAGCCCGAGGGGTTAGAAGGTCTCCAAAAAAGCTTCATCCTTGGGGAATACGGCCCTCACATCACGATTCTAGATGTGATCAATGGGCTTGGTCCTGTCCTCCGCAGCAAGCCTTTCTGAAACATCAGCAAGCGACTTCAAATTGCACTTGATTAGTGCTTCAATAAAGTAGCATGTTTCATCCTTGGTGTTCCCTTCAGGCACATCAACCACAAAAGATTCAATCACCATGGTCCCAGCTCTCCCTTCTATCAGTTCAGGATGAACAGATACGGTGGAGGCGTAGTTCTGCAAGAAACGTAAACAGGGTGTCATGTTAAACGCATATTGCTAGAAAAACGACATAATCGGAAACCATATTTGGTCTAGTCACCTTGACATGATATGCATGAGCCTGTGGATAGACTTTGTACAGCTGTGCATCTTACTTTTGTTAACTGTCATACAGACAAGCTTTATGCTGGATTTGACTTATCTAAAGAATGTGTTGCCGGCAATACGTTTCCATATTTTCTCCATAGCCTTTCTACGCCATACCGTCCAGAATTCATTTATATTTGATTTTACAATTCATATTGTCAAAGGTATTAAACCTTAAAGCTATATTATACTTGGAGAGTACTTTTGCTGGATTTTATATTTAATAAGAATTGTATTGAAATGAGTAATATATTTTTTTAAAAAATTAATTAGATAAATAGTAAAAAATATTTGAATATATGTACAAATTATATAATAATAATTGAATTATATGATAGTTTATAAAGATAATAATTATATTATAATGTATAAATAAAAATAAATGTAAAAAAAAATATATATATATATATAATTAGTTAGTTATATATATAAGAAAAAAAGTTTAAAATTAAAATTTAGATAAAATAATATTGAATGGTGAAATTTAAGAGACTGTTTTGAGATTGAAAATTGAGTTCCAAACATAACCAAAACGTTCAAAGCCTGTCTCAGACGACGGCCTGATATCATGCTTCAAATTTCAATGCCGAGTCGTAAAAATAATAAAAACAGAATCATATGCTAATCCTTGTAGGGAAACAATAAAAAATAAAAACAAACCATCACCACATAATGTGGTATGCTAAAGGGATTTATCTTACCTAGTAGCTAACTTTTCGTTATTCTTTTTTTATCTTCCTAGTAGCTCAAACTTTTAGCTGAAGTGATCCTTCAACACTTATCTCGAAAAAGGAAGTCACGTGAAAACAAAGAACTTCAAAGGGGAGAGAGGAGAGCACACATGAATGGAAGAAAAAGAATTAAAAACAAAAGTTTTGCAGATAATTATACCGAAGCATTTCAAAATATTATTTACAAAATAAATCTCACTGCATCCTCAGCACGTTGAAAAATACAATATAGGTCTGCAAATTTAAAGGTATAACCGATAATATCCTATTTTTCTTGGAGATTAGACACAATAGTTCAAAAGGCATATGACAGGCACCCCATCCCACCCCAAAAAAATGGAAAAAAAAAGACACTAACAAACTAAAAAAAACTTACACTAGCAAACTGAAAAAAAACTTACTTGCGCTGGTATATAGAGAGAAACTTAAATACACATGTTATTTGTCATTCAATTTTGAGTCAAGATGCATGATAAGAGATAACAAATTAGTAGGTCCTCGAAAATAACTAAAGAAGAAGAAAACTGCAAACTTACTCTAAGTCTGTGGTCTCCACCAACAATTCTGACACTCAGTATATGTTCGTCATCATCAAGGAGCTCCAATCTCTCAGTGCTGGTAGTGGCAGGAAGACCTGACTTTACGTCCACTTCCCTCAGACTGCCAATTTCTAGATTTCCCTGCACAACACACCGACTGACAAAAGGCTTGTACTTCTGTGGTTGATCAAATCTTCTCACCAGAGACCAAACCTAATAGGCAGAATAATGCACCACCGTCACTATAGTAGGATTATGCCACAAATACAGATAGATAAAGCAGCAATCAACCATAAAAATCTGACTTATTTCGAGCCAGATAATTTCAGAATATGGAAGAAAATTCTTAGAGATAGAGGTTGGCTAACGGTTCATGAATGCTAGTTGTCTGGGGTCGTGCATTTTGCTTTTAATAGGATTAGTTATCTGGTTGTTCAATACAATTTCTTAACACAATCAATAAGGAAAGTTAAAAACGAAAATTGTATTCTAAATCACATCCTTCAATAATTGCTACTAAATTGTATACATCAAATAGCACAATCCAGAAAGAATATTTAAACTATGACCAAAAAAAGGAAGAATAATCCAATGACTCGAAATGCATTTATTACTGGATTTAACGACACCGAAAACTTCGTCTTTGCCCAAGATATTACTTGAGATTAGTTAGCCCGAGAAAAGAAAAAAGATGAACTGAAACAGACAAAATTTATTAGAAAGAAGTTCTGCTTCGATAATGGTTAATAGCATGAGTCTTCAACATGACCTTAAAAATTTAGCATTTCCAATTATAAATTTCCTATTCCCTAGGCGAATAGAAGGTAGACCCGAAAATACAACTGTTGACCGAAATATAAGGATTTGTCAAGGAAAGCTCCGAATCAAATGAATTAGACGGGAAAAAAATTGAAGGACAAACAACGATGCGGAGCCTAAAACTTGATTTAGATGAACATCCATCCACCAACAATTCGCCCTAAGAACAAATATCCCCAAACACAAATGCAAACACACACACCCACAGAATCACAGTAAGATCAAACAGCAAACGAAAATGAAAATATTACGAGTTGAATAGGCGCTTTAACGTGCTTGATCAGAACAGAAGTGCATTGATTATCCTTAATCTCATGCTTGTGATGCTTCCTTATATACTCTGTCTCCAGTCCACTCAATCCATTGACATTCATCTTCTTCCTCGATCACACCGGAATATTCCACCTCCGATCACCGGAACAGCGCAGCCGAGTTAGCGTATAAGAGACCGATTGCGGGAGTCGGCTTAGTATCTTCGGCGCATAGTCGGCACCGCCATATCTGAGCGTTGGAGCTTGGAAGTGGCGAGGCAACTAAGGTGCTTGCCGCATCTTCAGCTTCATCGCAACTCCTTAAATACAAATTAAAGCTGTGTGAAATAATTCGTGAAAATTTACAGATAAATAATTTAATACGAAATTTATAATAAAATAATTAAAGTTGTTTTATTATGGAACTCTTATATTATGTCACAATTGATATGTGTATATACAGTTTTTTTCTTTAAATTGAAATAATTTATTTTATAATAATAAATTATAATAAAAGTAAAATTAATTTCAAGTTACAGTATACGAATTTTTTTAAACGAAAATTTTGAATAAGAAGATATAAAAATTTAAAACTATATTAAACGGCAACAAAAATTGAAGAAAAATAAAAATATTTAGATAAAAAAAAGATTGTAATAATTTAATGTTATGTGACTAAACTTATGTTTGTTATTTTAATATGTATTATAAAATATAGAATTAATAAGAAAAATAAAGAATTTGAAATAGAATAAATACTGAACGAATAACTGAAGATTGAATGAGTACGGTAAAAAATAATATATAAAATTAAAAATATTTAACTAATAACATATTACATTATTAATTGTATAGCATAAACAAACTGAATTGTTTAATTACTAATTTTGTATGTAATAAATAAATGAATTTACTAAGCGCAATAAAATTGAAATTAGTTAATTGGCACAGTTTTCTAATCGTTCTAAATAATTACTCGAATATTTTCTTTTACAAAAAAAAAAAGATAAAAAATTATTTTATTTCGTAAAAAAATCATGACAAGAATTTGTTTGTCACCGTAAAAGACGAAGGGCAGTCGATTTCCTTCTCAATTAAAAATTAAGTTCAAATTCATAATTTAAGACCATTTTAAGAACAATGATTGCCGTCGAAGAAATTGATGAACATCCAACCAATAACCACGCTCCATTGTTACATATGTTGTGTCATGATTAATTATAATACAAATTGGAAAAACCAAGTTCAAAAGTCACATCGAAGTTCAAACCCCAATAATGCTATAATTAATTGCCACTTACTACGGAAATATTGTATTTTCAAATTCTAGTAAAAATGCTCCCGGATCAAGTAAAATTAGCAATTTGACTTTGATAAGTATTTATGACGTGATCAATGATCGCGTCGGATAGAACGGTGTAACCGGACCCGAATCTGATAACCCCAGGGACGCGAACCGGGCGAAGAACGCCGACCCAACGTAGTAGGATTGGATTGAACCCGATAAGAACGGCCACAATCAGCACACCGATTGCTGATTGATACGTTACGAATCACTCGAACCAATTCGGAATGACTCGATTTGGGATAGAAACTCACGAGAAATTGAAAGAATCAATTTCAGGGAATTGAAAGGAAACTGAATTAATTGAAAACACTCTGTTGTCTGTCCTCAATTGAATAACAAACTACTATTTATACTAAAACTATCAGACTTTAATCTAAAAAGCCCACACAGCCCAATTTATTAATTAAGCACATTAACTAATAAAACTAAAATTAATAAATATTAAAATGAAATTCGACGGATCCTTGGGATCGCGTCATACCCCTCCTCTTGAAGGTGAATTGTCCTCAATTCGAATCTGTGTCCTCCTGGATCAAACACGAATTTCTGGAAGTTCTTTAACTCTTCATCACCTCGCTGAAACTTCAACTTTATCTTCTTATGAGTCCAGCATAGGAATATCAGCAACAAACTACATAAAGGACTATGAAAGGGCACTGACGACTTATTCGGATATGCATGTGTACTCTCTGCAGATAAAACTATCTTCAACTCTTGTACAGTACAATTTGGTACTGGATCTACTAGATAGTAGAATGGATCAATGTACACGTGGCTCTGTAGAAGTTTAATCTCCCAATCCTTGGCTCGTTCTTCATGCTTGTGGTTGTCCTCAACTTCCACTTTAATTTCTATGGCTTCTTCTATCTCAGCTTTATCCCTTTCAATTTCTACTGATTCCGTTACTTCTTTCCGCTCACCTTTCTCCTCAATTTCCAAATGTGTGTTATCACTGCCATTATCTTCATGTTGTACTTCATCCAATGGCATCTTCTCTGCAATCTTCACTTGAGTCAAAGATGGCATCTCGACGGGTGAGCCTTTCTTCTCTCCAAAAACTTTGCTAATGCCGATATGGGTATCAATTTCCTCGTTTTGACATTCACTCATGCTATGCCCACACTAAAAGCAATTAAGACACACCTGAATTTGACTTCCAATATGAGAATCTGATACCTTGGATGGCTTGTTGTACTCGTCCGTATTCGATTCATAATCCCTGATATTATAATGCCATGATGATGTATATTTATTTCTTGTCTCCTCGTAGCCTCGTCGATCTTGTTTTATTGGCTTGACATGATGCCCATGTCCGTCCCTAACCTGAGCTCGGCTTGGCACGGGACTGCCTCTGCGTCCAGTCGGTCTGGACAGTAAACTGTCTCTTTCTAGGGTTGCAGCTTGGGACGCTTCTACGCGCCCTAATCGATCTTGCACATCTGTCATCCTATCCTGCATACCCTTCATGCTTCTGGTGAGCTTCCTCAATTCATCAGAGAGAGATTTGAATAGGAACTTAGTCTCGTAAGGGCCATTACCTTGGTCTGAATATTGACTGGCCATTCAAAGTGATTAAAGTTGAAATGTGGGCCTAACACATCCCCAAAATAAATAAATAGATAAATAAATAAACTCCTCTCCTTTTTTTTCCTTTTTTTTTTGGTCCCCTTTTTTTTTTGGCCTCTTTTTTTTTTTAAAAAAAAATTTCAGTAACCAAACAGGCCCTTAACCAGAAATAAAAATTCTGCAGCCAAACACACCCTTAAGCAGAAATAAAAATTCTGCAGCCAAACAGGTCCTTAAGCAGAAATAAAAATTCTGCAGCCAAACACGCCCTTAGAAAAAGCAGACTTACTGAAACCAAACACGGCCTTACCACGTCAGTGAACGGTCCAGCCCAGTAGCAGCTTCTGGTCCAGTCCAATTCCTTCGGCCCAATGATTTTTTTTGTGCTCAAGCCTGGCCCAGTTGCAATCTGGCCCAGATCCTGCTTTCAGCCCACTTGACACTCGGCCCAACTCTTACCTCAGCCCAACAGGATTTCTTTTTTTTTTCTTTTTTTTTTGTTCGGCCCAACAGAAATTCCCCCTTTTTTTTTTTGGCCCAGCAACCTCGGCCCAACCTTTTTTTTTTTAATATTTTGCAGCGGCGGCGGCGCGAAATCGCGATCGGCCGATTCCGCCGTCGCACGTCCACGGCGGTGGCCGGGAACGGTCGGCTCGGCCTGGACAGACCCTGGGCAACCCTCGACGGTGGCGACGGGCGGCGATTCAGGCCGTGGCGGCGCGAATTTCAGGCTGAAATTTCGCGCGACGTCGCTGCGGTTCGGGGTGAAATTCCGGCCGATTCACTCCTCCTTCGGCGGCGATTTGGTGTGGGAAGGGATGGGCTCTCGACGGCGGTTCGGTGGGTGTGATTTTCTGGCGGAAATCGGCTGAAACGGCGGCAGAATCGCGGTTGCTGGCGGCGGCGGCAGTGATTTCCCCTTTTTTTTTTCTTTCCTGCGGCGGCAGCGGCCGTGAATCGGTCGAACGGGGGTCGATTCGCGGCGGCGGCAGCGGCGATTTCTTCTCTTTTTTTTTTGATTTTTTTTTACTCCGGATCGTGTATCGAATTAGAATTCGACACAAGATGGCTCTGATACCAAATTGACGTGATCAACGATCGCGTCGGATAGAACGGTGTAACCGGACCCGAATCCGATAACCCCAGGGACGCGAACCGGGCGAAGAACGCCGACCCAACGTAGTAGGATTGGATTGAACCCGATAAGAACGGCCACAATTAGCACACCGATTGCTGATTGATACGTTACGAATCACTCGAACCAATTCAGAATGACTCGATTTGGGATAGAAACTCACGAGAAATTGAAAGAATCAATTTCAGGGAATTGAAAGGAAACCTGAATTAATTGAAAACACTCTGTTGTCTGTCCTCAATTGAATAACAAACTACTATTTATACTAAAACTATCAGACTTTAATCTAAAAAGTCCACACGGCCCAATTTATTAATTAAGCCCATTAACTAATAAGACTAAAATTAATAAATATTAAAATGAAATTCGACGGATCCTTGGGATCGCGTCAATTTAACTCAACTCGAATTAATTTTTTAGAAGTCGAACTAAAATTCAAGTTCGTAGTTATTGATAGACAGACAGAAGAAAATTCATGGTGTGCATTTTTGAGTACTAGCTAAAGAGTCGAGCTAGTCTAGTAAAGGTCACATTCACTTTGGCGCCGTAACAAGTAAACTTGAAGAAAGCATGATCTTAGACACTCACCCTCTGTAGACAAACCTTGTCAAGAAATCTTAGGTTATATTGGTTTTGATTTTTGGACATATGTTTTTAATTATATTTTTATAAAAAAATGTGTAAAAATAAAAGAGAGATATATATAAAAATTTAAAAGATATAATAATTACAACATGTGCTTTTTTGAATGTATGAATGAAAATAGACGTTGCCTTGAGTTTTTGGACATCATTGCTTAAGTTACTCAAGCCGACATTCTCGCTTTCACTTAGTCCACCGTTGCTTGGCTAAGAGCTTCCCTACGAGGAAACTCAAAAAAATTAAACCATTTAAAGGTCAAATTTAAACTCAATTAACTTTAAAAATAATTTTAAATTTAATTAAACTCAAAAAATATTTAAAGTTCAAATTTAATCCCAATTAAATTCAAAAATATTTTTGAATTTAATATTAACACTCTTAAATTCTCCTAATTATATAACTGAAACTTGTTTTAATATTAAGTTATTAGGTGTAGGCTTGACGTGTTACAGTGATGAATAACATTGAAATCTATACAATTAAAAATAAATTAGCATGATATTAACAAATTATTTATAATAATTGACTGTAAATTCTAATTTAAAAAGGAAAATATTATGAATTAATTAGTACTCGTTATTTGATTGAGATACATGAGTATAATTGGTAAAATTTTAAAAATTGAAGATAGTTAATATAAATGTAGATTAGATGTAAAGGATATTTTTAAAAAATCATTAAAAACACCAATAAAAGGCTTAGTAATAATATCATAATTAGATACAGATTTAGTATAGATAGTTCATGTGCACGTGTCTAATACTTAGAAGCAAACACCATGCACCCAGCTATCAAAATTAACTTATCCTATTTGTTGAACACTATTATGTATTTTTTTTCTAGAAAATTATATTTGTGAGCTTTGAGTATTTAACTTACATCACAACTCGATAAAAGAACTTATCTTGGAAATGGATTCTGCCACTATGTTCGTGATATCAGGAATTACTGCAGTTTATTATAGCCGTGCTGTTTAATTTTATTTGAAACACAATTTGGTTCTTAATGGGATAATATAAAAATAAAATAAGAAAGTAAGTCAGGAAAAAAAAATAAATTTACTTAAAAAATAAATAAATTGAGTGGATGGATTGGATCATATGCAGAGGTACATATCCAATGAACACCTACAGATTTACAACCACTAACAGAAGATGCCAACTAAAATTAGCGAACTCATATAAAGATTATTCCAGAATATACGAATATGAATTATTCAATAAAGCATATAGGAAAGTCAACGATAATTCAAGTGAATCAAATTAAATGCCTTTTTTTAATTCTTTTTTTCTCCCCATAGGAGGAACAAACTGGATACCTACAATATGTTATCTCAACTAATCATTAGAGGATTCTACTTGGATAATTAACAAGCATGCTACTTTATATATCCAATCAACACACTTAGCTTGTAATTAGACTAGAGATATGCATTCTATAAAATTCAATCAAATCGAATTGAATTTTTGGTACACCAAAATTTTAATGTGTCAAAATTATGTACCAAATACCGAACCAAAAAGGTTTAGTTTGATAATTTATCAAATTTTAAAAAAATAAGAAAATAATAAAAACAAATAAGTTTATATTTAAATTTATAAACATTAATTATCTAGATTATGAATAAATAGTAAATATTTTTTTTAATATATCATTGTTTTGTTAAATTTTTCAAAGATAAAAAATATATCTATTATAATAAAATAGTTTTATTTTACAAATATAAGGTAATAATACAATATTTTTAAAAATTAAATATAATAATCAAAAAATTGAATCATAGATATATAAAAATTTAAGTGAAAAATAAGTAAAAATATTAAAAAATAAAAATAAAGATTGATATTTTATTCGATACAATATATTAAACTTAAATATTGAAATCAAATCGAAAATTTAAATTTTAAAAATTGTCATATTGAATATTGAATTAAAATTTCTCTTTGCATTTAATACATACCCAAATTTCGATTTACCAAATTATAAAATCGGATGACGTTTTCATCTTTAGAAATTAATTTCGAGAGGCTGAATGACAGTCAAGTGTCGTTCAAGGTACATGGTAAAATGCTATGTGTGACTAAATAAATGTTGCAGGAAAAACATAATAATGATGTTTTTGTCAAAAAGTAACAATGGGTGGTTTGATGCCATGACTTGCTAAGGGCGTTTATGAGAATGAAATAATGGTGGTAAAATAAAAAATATTATTTTAATGAATAAAAAGGATTATTGGTATCGTATTTAATAATATTATATAAATGGTTATCCAATCACAGCCTGTCTTTTATCATCTCAAGGCTCAATGCAAATATTAATCCATCATAAACTTCTAGACTGAAGCATCGTGACCGCCCTTGCATGTGCCTATCCACATATTGAGGTTTAGGGTTAGTGTAAAACATGTCAACGTGGCTATTAATTAAAATTGTCTTTTTGAAAAGCATCTTACACAGTAACTCCACAAATAGCTCACCGCCTAATTGGCAATTAAGATTCCAGAGCACACCAATTATTAGCTAAAGTACTCGTAATGGGGCATTAAAGTTCGGACAGGCTTTGTGTCACAAATAATGGATGTCCACTTAACTGAGACCCTTGATTAAAATAGGGTGATTGGTTGTCAATTTTATTTCATGAAAAACGCATATTTCAAAAATATTAATTTTTTAAAAACAATAATTTCCCCCAAACATCTTGCCCTATTTTTTTGATCTCCACCACGTATTTTATTTTGTTGATGAAATTATTCCTGGGAATCAAAATTTTCGTAAAATATATGCAGGTGTCTGTGCTGTCCGATCCCATTTGATCTCGCAACAAAACTCTCGATTGGAAGTTGCCGTCGGAGAACCTTAATTAATATAATTATTTTTTATGGTCATGTAATCTCCACGCAATACATTAGGACGGAATTTTTGTCTTTTTGGTTATATTTTGTTCTTTTGCCACAATCAAGATTCAGTAAGATTTTATTACGTTGATTAATCAATAATTTAGGTATTGTTGGAGTTAAGGGCTCCACGGGTTTCACCTGTTAATATATATTTTAGAGCAATTAAAGCTCAATTATTAAGACTTTGTTCCCACTTTTAGATTTTAATAATGTTCATTTAGTTTTGCCTCACATTTCACGACAGCAATAGGGCCCTTTTTAAGAATAATATCTTCTGAAAAGGATGAACCAAAAACAAGGCGAAGGGTATTAACGAACCAATTTCAATTAATACCTTGAGCTCGACAATTATTGGAATTTGATTGAATTTAATTTTATAGAGGTTGAGCTCAAACTCAAACTTAATTCAAGTGGTGAGATTAAATTGAAAAAAAAAATTAAAATTTGAGTTCAATTTTAATTGTACACAAAAACATTTTCGAGTTTAATTAATTCAAGCCAAATAGTCTAATTTATTAATACCCCTAAACAAGGCGGTCTAATTAAGTTCTGAAATTTTGCACTTGTACATTTTACATCGGGTGCATTGTATGACGGCATATATGTTTCTCAAACATTTTTATCATTTGTTAAGATGATAATTCAGGTTATCACATGTGAGATCCAATAAAAATGCACCGAACGGGTCTCCTATACTATTTAGATTAGAAGTATTCATATTTTGAAAAATCAATCGAATTAAATTAAAATTGAAATTTTAGTATGTACTAAATAATTAATTGAAAATTTAGTTTTGTGTTCTATCTGATATTTTTTAAAATTTCGATTTTTGGTTCAATTTCGATATTTGGGTTTTGTATATTATAGTGAACAGAACATCTTATTTTATTTTTATTTTTAATATTTATTATATTTTTTTTACTTATTTTCTCTTAATTTTTTTATATATCTATGATTTAATGTTTGGGTCATTAAATTTAATTTTTAAAAATTTTATATTATTATATTATATATGTTAAACGAAATTGTTTTATTATGTTAGATATATTTTTTATATTTAAAAAAAATAAATTAAAACAATGAAATATTAAAATAAAAATATTTAATATTTATTTATAAGTTATATAATTAAATTTTATAATTTTAAATATAAATTTATATATTTTTTTTATTTTTAAATTTTTTAAATTAAAATTTAGTATACTAAAATTCCAAATCAAACATATCAAGAAAATTTAATAGATTGGTGAACCGATCCAATCAGTTTGTAGAGGGATTTATATGCCTTGACGAGTTGTTCACTTTAATGAATAGGATTAAGATTTTAAAGATTATTTTGAAGAATAAATTAATCACATAATAATTCGATATCGTATTCACTAATTTAAATTAAAATGTATGATAACTTAATAAGGAGTACTTTAAATAGGTTAATATATGTGGATTATTTTATCACACTGTTAGGTTAGATTATCTTATTCAATATTTTGTTAAATGATATGAGCCCCTCTTTTATCACAGATTTTTATGATTTAAAGTAAATATTTAATTAGTCTCAATAAATTAATTTATCAAATCTAATTAAACATTCCTTAAATATGCTGCCAAATCTCAATGGCGTCTACTGTCAATCATATATAGCAAAAATTCCCTCTTTTCTCCATTTAACCAAAGGGTTACCTATTCTCCATAACTTTCTTGCTTCTAGAGTTGTGTAAAAGCAAGGGTAGTCTGGAAGTCGATTTTAGTCCGTATTGTAATTACATATAATTTAGAAAAAGAATGATTTTTTTGTTTGTACCCTTTTGAGTTAAAATGGCATGGAATGAACTTCTATTTCAAACAATATATGTAGAAAATAATTTTTCTTTGAAAAATTAAAATGAAAAAGTGCAATATTGACAACAATAGAATAATGCTCCACTGCTGACAACTTGTTTGATTGCGACAGCTTAAAATCCATCCCAAATTGAAATGAATTCGGCACAAATTTGAGATGAATTTTTTTTATTGTCTAAAAGTCATCTCAAATTCATACTAAATTTGTGTCAAAAATAGTTAACTATATAAATCATTTTAAAGTTATCTCAAACTTTGACGATAAAGAAAAAAAAACAGTCTCAAATTTTAGAACAATTTCTAAAAGTTGTCCTAAGTTTAGAATGGCTTCAAAATGTTGTCCAAATTCAAGGACGACTGTTGAAAGTCTTCCCAATTATGCGGAACTTATTTTGAACCTTGGACATATCCATCTCATCTCTATACATCTCTCCACCACCTTTTTATGCAAAAATGCCTTTTAGAGCGGTCTATCCATTGGAGTGCAAGATTTAAGCTCTTCTCGGAAATATTTTGTTAATTTTTTGATTTTTATATCTTGTTTATATATCGTGAAGGGTTTCTTTTCTCTAATTTTAATATGGTTTGATGTGTTATCTCGTTACATAATATTTTAAATTTGTTAGTATTTGGATTAGTGAATGGTTATGAGTTTGTATGTGTAGATGTACGCTACAATAACGGGATTATGCATATTATTCCTACGTTGTTTGTCGCCATACATTCAATGATGAAATTAGTCGCACTTCTCTCGTGTTATACAGTGATTATGCATATGATTCGTTTGTTGTTTGCATGTAAATGAAATTGCATATTGTTATGTAACGTGAGAATGAATGCATGGCCAGCTTCCACAGCTGTCTCATTATATTTTGATACGTCAAGCATATGACAGACACCATTAAGTTTCTAACAAAAATAAACAAGCGAAAATCTTGAGGTGCCTTTGAAGGACTAGTAAACCGAGAGAGAGAGAGAGAGAGAGAGAGAGAGAGAGAGAGAGAGAGAGAGAGAGAGAGAGAGAGAGAGAGAGAGGAATTTCAGCTTTATCATATTTCAGAAAATTAACATAACAAGGTTAGATGAAGATCGTATAATTATATGTGTACATGCAACAAATAAATTGATGCACGAGCAAAAAATAAATAAATATTGGATTAACAAATAAAAATGGTCTTTGAATAAAATCAATTAAATTTAAAAAAGGTGATTGAAAGTGGTAAGAAAATGTATCGAAGTAATTTATCAATTATCATGATCCATAATAAACAATATATTTATAATTACATACAAATGAACACATATTGAAAGGCATAAAGATGTAGGAACAAATATACGTGTCTGTGTGTGTAAAGTACTACTTCCATATACTTTTGAAGAAGAAAAATTAAGAAATAAAAAAAGATACAGATCTAGGGGCAAAATATATGTTGTTCTGATCCACATGCTTTTGAACCCACAAAAATAAAAAATAAAAATAAAAAAGGCATGTCCAAATCTTGAACTGTAATGGCAAATATTAATATGAAAATTAATTTCCTGCAACTGCTTTTAAATAAAATATTTTTCATAAAAGAAGGCCCAGTAAGATTGAAGGCATCCAAGAAACACAAGAACCACACACAGATGGAGAAAGGCTCCGCATTTTGTATTTTAGACCTAAGAACAAGGAGCCAAATCAAGTATGTGTCCGTCATAGAATGTAAAATAAAGGCAGCTGCTAAGTATACTGACGTCTGTTTCATCAACTTAATGAAGACTTCTAGCGGATTTTGTAATAAAAAAGAGTTCCAGGCGACTGAATCAGAACTAGCAAAACAAAGACGTGCACAACTCTGAGTCTTTTATTCACTAGGCCTCACCAGAGACGATCGCCTGACTGCATTATATCGCCTCGCCTGAGAACACACAAAATACAACAGGTAAGATAGCACCAACTAGAGCATAAAGACAGCGAAGATCCAATAATATTAATGCCTGTCCAATAATAGTAATGTGTTGAATATCCTCCAACTTGTGCATCTATTGAAATATATCACAATAATCTTAATCTACTGGATGTTTACACCTTGCAAGTTACTATTTGGCCTCACGACTGTTAATATTCACACCTTGAGGTTCCAGGGTCCCATCTGCAATCATGTCCAGACTAGTAACTGGAACACTCGGCATTTCTTCTGCATCTGCAGCAACCATAACCTCTTCAGTTTCTGTTATTACTTGCATAAGCTCCATTGGAGTAGCTGCAGGATCGAGCTCCTGGCATCCTTTAGGGGCATTGTCAGCTTCTTTGCCTGTAAGCAGGTACGCTGGGACCTGATGAGAAAATCGGAACATTTCTTCCTTTGGTATTCTCTTGATCACCTGTGAGTCCATATTTGGGAGAAACGCTGTCCTAAAACCAGCCACCTTCACAAGAGGAGCGATAGACACACCTTGTTCCACACTATAGTCATCAAGTACCATTACCATATCGTACTTGTGTACAACTCCTTCAGGGGTGTCTTCATTCCAATCAGATGACCAGTTCCTGTAAAGTGCCCAGACTTCACCCTTTTGGGGGAGTATTACAACACTCCCTTGTCGACCCTTTGACCAATGAACTCTGTGAGAGAAACTGTTCATGGAGTTGCATGTTATGTATCTGCCAACCCTGAATTCTCCACATGTCTTAGAGAAACCCAAGGCTGCCCATTCAATACTGCTGAATTCACTGTTGGTCCTCGAGTTAAGCCAGCTGATGCTTAACTGGAATGGATTTCTTGAGATCACCCTATGAATCAGAGCATAGAAACGTGGCATGCCATCTTCATCATCATAGACAGCCCAAACCTCGTTATCTCGAAAAGAATTTTCAGTCCTATCCTGGTCAAAATCATGAAAATCAGGATCAGGAACATCCATTGCCACCGGTTCAGGAGATTCTTCATGGTGTTTTTCTGCTTGCTGTGCTGTCTTCATAGCGGATGACTCTCCACTCGTGTTTAGATCAATTCCTTGGGTATTGCTGTCTTTTCCACATATCTCTATCTTGATTTCTTTATTGTTGCGATTCTCTTCATCCGAAGCTTTAGCTGTGTCCTCAGTGCTCCACTCGCTTAGCTTCATTAAAATCTCATTTCGAGCCTTTGCCTTCAGTAGTTTTTGGGATTCAATGGGCGTGAACTCTATAGGACTGCTTGGCTGAGGGTGAGAGCCAGAAAAACCAAATGCCCTTGATCCAAATGCACTTGTAGTTCCAAAGCCACTGACTCCTTGAGCCATATTAACATTTGTTCCATATCGGCTGCTATCATCATCTAGTTTTCCCTTTTTAGTAAGCCCCTCCCACCCAGCAGAGGCATGAGATTCCATATCTGCTCTCTTAATTTTTCCCTGCAGCTGCTGAACAACATTGGCCGTTTGTTCCTCGATAGAAGGACCTGCACTACCAATATTGGCTGCTCCAAAACTTGGACCCTCTGGATAGTACACAAAACTAAAACCTGGAACTCCTTGGCCTGCTCCAGATTTTTGAGTGGATGTGCTACTGATATTGGCTGTTCCAAAAGGTGCACCCTGCTGGTAGTTTGCAAAGCTGAAAGAATCCGTTTGTCCTGCTCCTGAGTTTTGAGCAGATGAGCTACCAACATGGGCTGTATGGAATTTTGGAAAGCTAAAAGAGCTTGAACCTGTCTGTCCTGCTCCCGAGCTTTGAGCAGATGTGCTACCAACATTGGCTGTTCCAGATAATGGACCATGGTGACACTTTGGGAACATAGAGGAACTTGGCACAGCTTGGCCTGCTACTGAATTTTGAGCTGTTGCAACATTCCTTCCTGGACCAGAGGCATTATGATTAGGCAGGTGATCGCTGGGAAAAACAACATTCAACTTCCGGTGTCGTCGTTTCCAAGGAACCGGTCTTGGTACTTCAGGACGTCTTCGGGTCAGAGTTGACTTTAACGCTAAAAATGGCACGTTACAGTTAGGACAGATGAGTATCTGGTTGAGATATATCTTAAGATAGTCAAACTGGATGCCGCATCGCCGACAGACAGTCCAAAAAACATCATCGCTTTGATGGGATGGTGTGCGAGTACAAGGAGTGTGCATACGAGCACAAGGAGGGTGCGTACTAGTAGAAGTACGAGTACGAGGACAAGGTGGCACCTCCGCAGTTTTGTTAATTGACATGGTGGCTGAGGCTGCCCTGCTCAGAAAATCGAAAAATTGAGTATCACTAAATGCTGCTGATGGACCGCTGGCATCATGCATTGGAGCTTTCTGCTGGAAGCCTTTAAAGCCCCTTCTGTTGTTATACTCCTGCCTCCTTGCCTTATCTGAAAGCAAACTCCAGGCCTCTGAAACAAGTTTGAATGCACCATCTGCACCTATAAATTTATTTTTGTCAGGGTGCAGCAAGAGAGCCAGCTTCCTGTATTGCTTTTTCAATGTGTCATCATCGGCTAAGGGGTTCACACCGAGCACGCCATACCAATCTACTTCCCCACCAATCTTATTCTCTGCTGAAATACGCACGTCAAGCATTGTCAGCAGCTGGGAAATACCATCCAGTCCTGGATATAGAGTTTGTGCTTTCAAGGCAAATCTTCTTGCAACAGCAAAATCACTTTGCTCTAACTTGCTCTCAGCAATGGATCTAGCCCTGGCAGCTTCATCTTCATTGCATTCCATACTCGAAACAGATCCTCTCGAATCTTAGATGTCAAATACCTGAGGAAGGAGATAGAAGTTACAGCTGACTATGGAAGAACTGAAAAAAATTAAAAGGCAAATGCGGCAAATACTCATGGACCAATCTCAATATGTAAAAAATCTTTCTGAAAAAACTGATCAGTTAATACAATTCAGAACCAGGCTTACTAATAGAAGAAAAAGGCATTAGAATTCAAAGGACAGCAGGTCAAGCCATCACCTTCACAAATTGGTATTAAGAGAAACACGCTGCTCAAAGTTCAAGCACACTTCGACAATTCCAAAAATTCTAAAATAAATATATATGAACTTCTTGAAAGCCTCAACACTGCATGCACACTCATACACCATCGTTTAGAACAGCTCCTAAACACATTTATAGAAACACTTTCCATACAGACATCTGAACTGCCAAAACATCATTCTAGATTAGATTGGACTAGACACTAACTTGTTAAAACAAAAACAAAGGAAATAATAACTAAAAGTTTGCAAGCATGCTTTGCCAATAGTTGGACAACTCAAACTGGGAGTTGAATCATTTGATCTAGAACAAATGGTTCAATTCAGTGGTAAATGCTCTAAAAACTATGCTTAAAACTTCCATTTTACTCCTCGGTCTCAGTTTGAATGCCTTGTATAATTTTGCAAGGATTTTTCAGATTAGAGTTGCTAAGCATTCCCATATCTTATAGAATGGAGATTGATGTTTTAAGTGTTAAGAGTAATTTTGGAAAGAAAAAGGACGATTTATGAATGAGCATGATTTAGAGACACCCAAAGAGGGCAAAAGGAGTATTTGACTTGGGACAGATTGAGTATATTTATTTACTTTGGCATGTGTCGTATTCACATGAATTTAAAATATCAATTATACAAGGCACTGTTATACCAGATCATTTTAAACATGTGTCAATTAACTGTTAATTTATTTGTATGAAAGACACGCGACAACCATCTACTTGAATGGCCAAAAAAATAAAATTTGACCTCTTTCAAACCCGTGTCGATAATCCTATTTCCTTTTAGTTAAAAGATCACAACATTACTTGTTTCAAACACATGCCGATAACGGTATTTCCTTTCCATTGAGAAGATCACCTATCTTAAACACTTGTCGATAACAGTACAAACTGTTCAAAAATTACAATCAACGTTATTATTACAGTAAAAAATTGCATGAACATGAAAATGAGTACTAGCAAGGCCATTGCTGCTTTATCTTATCTTCCAAACATATCCATTACAATATAAATTCCCTATAACATCAAAGACAACATACAAAAAATTAGAAAAAAAAAAAAAACTTGTAGAAGATTACTTGAGAACAAGAAAGAAACAGCAGACATTAGACCAAATCAACTTCTTCTTCAGCAAAATGCACATTCTAAGGTAAAACACTGCATGAGCACGAAAACAAGTATTTCTGAGGCTGTCACTGCTTTGTCTTTTTCCCAAAGACATCTAATTCAATTTGAAGTCCTTATAACATCGACGACAACGTAAAAAGGAAACGATCGAAAATTCAAGTTCGCAAAACAACATTTAAGCGCAAGAAACAGCCAACATTACACCACATCAACAAATTCCTTAGCAAAAACCCTCATCACAGCATAAGCTTCACCTCAGCACCAGTTAATAGAAAGCAACAATCAATCCACGCTACCGTCACCAGTGCCAAAAAAGCAATTAAAGCTTTCGAAAAAATAGAGACAAAACCTGAAATCAAGAAGCGTAGAGCGCTAGCAATGGATCTGCATGATTGAACACACGACAACTGTTAATTTCGTTCATAAATCAAAATTCAGCACCAAAGATCACAGATTCCACGTAAATTCCGAAAGAAGAATTACCAATAAAAATCAGAACTAGAACCAGCAGGAGTTGGCAGGTTTTTATGTGTATGACTTCCACACCAAAATGAGATGAGGGAGTTGCCAAAACCCCCAGAGACAAATGAGAAATCTGAGAATGCCCGAATTGTATCTGTAATTGGGAAAAAAATTGGGAAATGGGGAGGTGACTGATGAAGGGTTCATGGTGCTTTTATCAGCAAAAATCTTGGGTTAACCTTAACTAGAGCTGGATTTAACTATGGTTAACCAACACATTTTTGCTTAACTATGGTTACTTTTCAACTACTCAGGTTAGTAGCTTTTTTCACATTTATGTTGTAATATATCTAAAAAAATATTATGTTATTTTTTTAACACAAAACATTTACTACATTTCGAATAAATTTATTTTCTCCTAGTATATTGTCTTTATTTGTTGCATTTATGTTTTTTTGTTTGGTATTAAATAAAGTTTCTTTAAAGTATTTTATTTTATTTTTTACTTAGAAATGGAACAATTGTGTTTATATATAATTTTTTGACATACAACACTCACACATGTATCATTGATATTATTATGAATTTAATTAAACAAAGAAGTTTGTCAAGCAAAAATGTTCATATTACTTCATGATTATTTTAATACTTCATAAGTAGTTTATGACTCAATGCATTGCAATTGTAATCTTATGTATGTTATATATCAAATTGCTCTTATTTTTCTTTTATAAGTTTCATATGACAATGTGAAGATGGTTCGTGCATGAGTCATGTCTCTTGAATATGGCTAAGGCGGGAGAAAGACAAGACACTATTTTAAGGGTAGAGTTGTGTTCTTATAAGTTGAAGGGTGTTTGAATTATTCAAAGAAATTAAGTGGACTCAAATTGAAGTCACGAACAAGAAGGGAAGAAGGGCTAAATTCATGTAAGTTTTGAAGTTGTTTGAAGCTCGTAAGATGGAAATTGAAGACACTTTGATGAGAGTGATTTTGTGAAACCTGTTAAAGTGTTCCATGAGCATCTTGACAAATAAATGTACACTTTGTTAATAGAATTTTAACCCTAATAACTATTGTACATGTGAATGAAATTAAAAAAAATTTGTATTATTGGGAATATTTATTTTGCTTCATAACAGTAAAAAACACACGTTAAAATCATTACATATTTTAAATTTTATCTTCCTCTCTTTTATTTTTACACACTTTTTAATAAAAACACACACTTAAAAATATAAACAAATATAACTTAAGTGCATCTTTTGTGTGGCTTTGTAATCTGGATAATTTGATTAACAAAATCAGATTAATATAGTCTTTCTAAAAGATATGAAAAAAGACATGTTTGTGATTTAATCATAAAATTTTAAGTAGAATTATTAATCATGCATTTTAATGATTTTGCATTGGATCCTTACCATATTATAAGCTTTAATCAATTTTTTCACAAAATACTATTTATATTTTAAATAGATTTATCTATTACACCTTAATTAATACTAAAGGTGGACATAGCCTAAGAAAAAATTTATTGATTAATTAATTCTCAAAAATTATATTTAGTAATGTTGACTATTAAGATAATAATTAACATTTTTCTTGTCAGAAGTTAAATATCCAAAAATTTAATTAGAAATAAAATGTAATATGGTATTTAATAAATGTATATCCTTAATAAAATGTTAAGGTAATTTTATCATATCATAAAAAGTCATTCATATCCTTAATTCAAGCATGGACATACTGGCCATTAAATATGCTGTTCAAATTTTTAGAATGAGAAATTGGGCTGTAATTTTAGTTCGGATCACCCCCTAAAATTTTGGATTAATAATTATAACTTGCACACTTTAAGAATTATAAGATCTAAATGTAAAGTGTACGAGTGTGTGTGTGTGTGTGTACAATGGGCCCCTTAACTTTATTAATTAACTAATAAAAATCTCAAACTCTGTATGCGTGCATCCTTATAAAATACAATGGCTGTATTTGGTTGAGTACGTTTTTGAAGGATGAAAATGGCGGAGATATTTTTAGAGCTGGAATTTATTTTTAGTTTTAAATTTTTGATTGGATAAAAACTTACTTTATTTGCATAGTTTTGTATCTATATATTATATATATACACACTAGCATTTTTGCGCAAGCAAAGTTATAAAAATATATTTTATAGATACAACTATAAAGTTGAAATATAATTTATATTAATTAGTGTAGTTCGATACGTAGCTTGATTAAACATTTACATCAAACTAGAGAAAAAAAATGGTAATTAATAACTTATACAAATTATTTTTAATAATAACATAAGTATAGTAAAAAAAAAAATTTTCAAAAATTACGTTGCATCATTAAATTTATGTAAAATGAAAGAGAAAAACGAAAAATTTTAAAAAGAGAATAGATATAATTAAGAGAATATATGAAAGAGAATAGATATAAAAAAATAAAAATAAATAAAATACCAATTAAGAGAATATAAAAATGAGAATACATTAAAAGGTGGTGAACATTTTATTAAATTAACAAATGACAACCAGAGTTATTAGTTACTAAATCCTGAAACTTAATAATACTGTATGGAATTATAAATACTATAGATTATTTAAGGGGATTTAAAACGATAAAGCATACAGAAGTAAGTGATGTTCTAGTAAGTTAACAATTAACAACAAAAGTTAATTCCTATCCACTCCTCACATCTAATAATATTGGTAGAGTACAAAAAATTCATATAAAATAGTAATTTTGGCGCACTGTGCCTAAATTTATATAGTATAAATAAAAAATAATTGCTTAATTTATTTTGTTTATAAGTATATGTTAGTTCATTTAAACATGTATTTTATACTCATCAAAAAAAATATTATAATCAAAAAGAAAGAAAATAAGAACAGCAACAATAATAATAAATAAATAAGACAACTTTGTGATTATTATAACATATCTAAATCTACTTAATCTGACTATGTAGGAGTTAAACTGCTGACACATATTATAAAAATTAAAATTATCATTATTAAGTTAAAGGGGGTATACATGTAAATTTATCTAATGCAACAAAAATAATCCCAAACTCTTAATAATATAGTATAGACAATAGCTCGTTAAGTTGAGTCAATCATGTTAAATTTTCTTTAAAGCATAAATTAAAAAAGAGAATAAATTTGAATGTGATATTTTAGATTTTCTTTTATAATAAACATCTTCAACAAGAATCACTTTGATAAACTTTTTACTTTATTTTTTCTTAAAACATAAAATATGCATGTAACTCAAATGATATTATAAATATATTTTATTTTTGTGTTTTAAATGTTATCATGTATTATAATAATATGATACTTGTCATTTATTTTTGGTCTTTTATGAGAAAATTTGTGAAGAAAATAAACTGGTTGTATGTTTGATGCTGCAGTTCTACACATTATTTATTGAAACTCAATTTTCATCTCTCTCTCTTGAACAAATATTATTTTAACTAGTAAAAGTGAGAGACTTCATGTAAGTGCAAATCAATTTATAAATTAAAAAAATTGATATATTTTTAATGATAAAAATTTTAAAATAGAAAACGTCAAGAATATTTAAAATAAGAAAAAAAAATTGAAAAGAGAGAAAATTTTGAGAGAAAAATAAATAAATTAATAAGTTGAAAAGGAGAAAGAGAATAGGATAGAAAAATAATGCAAAATAAAATGAATGATAGTTATGTAATATTATAATGTGTAATCAAAAATTCGTACTTTCATAATAAGATAGTGTAAACGTAGATTAAAATTATAAAGAATATATAAATAAGGAAAAAATAAGATAAAAAGAATCTCAAAATAGATAAAATTTGACAGGAAAACAAATAAAAATAATATATTCAAATAGTGAGAAAAAGAAAATCATAAAGGTTAAAAGAAAATTAAGAGAGATAGTTGTGTAAATTTACAATGTAGAACTTAAAAATCTTACTTAATAATATAAGTATAGAAATATAGTATGTCAAAGAAGTAAAGATGCATTAATAATTATATTTGATTGTGTTTGGTGTTTTTAATTAAAGATAATGCTTTGAATTTATTGATTAAGAATAATGTTGGAAATTTATGATATATTATAACCAATTTAGATCTGAAATCTTAATTAAGGATACTACTTAAATTATGTGCATAGCTTGGCTATGTTTGGTTTCAAATTTACATCTATTCAAATCATTTTTTCCAAACACATTATATATCAAAATATTACTTTTTATTTATTTATTTCTCTTATGTTTGTAGTGTTGTTAAGTTTTCATACCAAATTTTCATCCTTCAAAATTTGGATCCATAATATATACTCAATATTTATATAGTTTATTTGTAGTAATGTTAGCACGACTTATGACTTTTTCGCATTTATATCCATTTCCATATTCCTTTTGCCCAATTACTTTTGGTAGTTATTTAGTTTATTTTATTTGTAGTAATATTGGCAAAACTTATTGTATTTTTTTCCCATTTATTGTCATTTCATGTATTTAGAGAGTTTAAGAGTGAGTGATATAACTTTGTACCAATCAAAAATTTTAAGAGTAAGAGCCATGACTTATAGCTAGTAAAAGTAACCCACTCTATGCATGTGTAAATGTATCTATAAAGTAAAAATTATTGTATTTTAAATAACAAAATATATTAATAAATTGCAAAATGTAAAGGATATATATTTAAGACAAAAAGACAAAAGAGAAAAAAAAAAGAATTTAAACAAGGGAGTAAATTTGAGATAAAGACAAATAAAAATTAGTTAAAAAATAGAAAAATATATCAAAAATTAAAATTAAAATTAATGATGGTTGTGTAACTTTATAATATGCAAACAACAATCTTACTTTTATAATAATGCAACATAGAGATAGATTACAAGTGTTAAGAATATACATACATACATACATACATATAAATAAATAAAGATTAAAAAAATTGAAAAGTGAGAAAATTCAATAGAAAAAATGATAAGTTAAAAAAAATAGAAAAATAAAGAATTAATTAAGAATTGCCGTGTAATTTTGTAATGTGCAAACTCTTACTTTAATAATAATATATGCAGGTATAGATAGATATAATATAAAAAAGAAGTGATTATATATCAATAATTATATTTGAATATTTAATTAATTTTAATTAAGAATAATGGCATAAATTTATTAATAAAAATAGTGTTCTATATTTACAATGTGGAGCTAAATTTAATGAATTTTATCTAGGTTGGATGATTAACTGTATATCTTTACTATTCTTAGAAAATACATATTATTGTACACATTAATTATTATTTTTATTTATTTTTCAAAATTAAATTTAATATAGTACTTAAATATTGTATATAAATATATATTTATATTTTTTTTAACTACAGTTGTCTCCTTCCAACCTTGAGGATGTAAATTCGACCCTTCCTCAATTAAATATTCACGTTTCAATGCCAATAATGTTGTTTAAAAAAAAAATATAATTTTATTTTAAATAAAAATCCTTCAATTATAAAACTAAAAAAATATATAATATATAAAATGCTTGTGTACTTATTTATAATTATCACCAATAGAGTGCATAATTACATTTAGATAACAAATAATGGATTAAACTATTCTTACATAATCACATTTTTTATAACAATAACAACAACAACAATAATTTATTTGGGGACATTGCCTTCGTAACTATAATAGTAAACATATAAAAATAAATTAAAGGAATTAAAATTTATAAGAATAAATATTAGCTAAATAAATCTACAATAATAAACAAAAAAACTCAGATAAATACATAAACACATGAATTACCTATTTTAAAAATCACTATTGTATTAAATAAATAATATGAAATAAAATATCCAATCATGCTAACATCTGACTATTATTTTGATAAAATCTATTACTATACATTACTGAAAAAACTTGATTTTTGGTTGCACAAAATTCACTAGTATAATTACTTTCTATATGTTAGCATATGGTCTCTATAATAGCAGTTTTAAATGTCACAATGTTAACTTCTTAAATTATGCATATTCTTTTATTATTTTTCTTTTATCCTTTTTATCTTTTTCATCTTTCATCCCCTTAATAATTATTTTTTCTTTTTATAAAGTACAGAATTTTATTAGTACATAGTAATTATTTGCATATTTTTATTTTAATGTTAATTATTTGTAGTACTGTATAAAAAGTTGAATAACAAGAATGTAAGATATAAAACTTTAGATTATAAAGACAAAACATTTTATTTAATGAGAAAATTTTAATAGATTCATGTCATAATAATATTACAGAAATACTCGAAGAATTCTATAATTTGTAATATGTTAATGAAAATGATTCATTAACACACTCAACACTATTGCATTGTTAAGTCTAATTATTAAGAAGTTGCGGTGGCGACTCCCTCTGGCTATGTTTGTTACTATTTCACACATTGTTTATCACTAATTAAAAATCATACAAATTAAACATCTTAACATATTTTTTTTATTAATTAATAATTTTTTAATTATTACATTTCAAATCAACACCTATTCTTATAATTTTTTCATCAAATTTGTTTTTAATTATTCTACAAACCAATATACTATAACACCATTCCAATTATTATTATATATTAAATATATATAAAAATAATTATTCTATTCGTCCAAACCAACATAATTTCTATCATTTAATTATTATTACATAATTTTCATCCACACCGTATCTTCCCTCCAATGATTGGTCTGGTAATTCAGTGAATATGTTCCTTTCCAAATCAAGCGAAACAAGTCGAATGGACACTTATCCTATCAACTAATCAATAAATTTCCTCGCAGCAAGTAATTCAGAACTAAATATCACAATCTCCATCAAAGTTCGTTTTCCGACACCAGGAAACAAGTCTTTATTAAATAAATAAATAAATAAATATATGTAGGAAACAAGTTTTTATTAAATATATATATATATATATATATATAACGAACTTTGATGGAGACTGTGATATTTAGTTCTGAATTACTTGGTGCGAGGAAATTTATTGATTAGTTGATAGGAAAAACTACACCAAATTGCAATTGACCAACAAATAATCCTTTAATGAGCACCAACTTACACATACACCAGCACAAAATTACAAGACACGATACAAGAAACAAAACAGAAGGAATCAGAAACTTCCCCCTCCTGACGTGATTGTCATCTGGAGATATTGCAAATTCAAGGGTTGTTGGAATTCAACTATTTTGTTGGGTTTCCTCCAGCTCTGCTTTCGACATTTGTTGGGATTCTTCAGGCTTATGATTTGCTTCTTCGGTCGGGGATTTGACTTCAAAAAGCAGCTGGGTTTCATCCGGATCTGCTTTCTCATGGTGGAACTTGACAACGAAGCAGGTGATATTGTCGGCACTACCCCCCACTGGAAGCAGTTTCTGTCAATGTCCGAGCAGCTGCTTCCGCTTCTTCTTCTGCTTGTGCTATGGAAACAGCATCCTGAAAATAATATTAGAACATCACATTAGGTACAACATCCCATAGTCCATCACTAGCAAGCACGAGCAATTCGAGGTCTTGGTCAACCTCCTGTTCCGGTAACATTAGAACCCAAGAAATGATGTGTTTCGGACCAAGTGTAAGTTTCTCTCACCACCCATAACCTTGTAAATCTGAAACACGTTTTAGTTTATGTTTTGCAAATATGGAATACCAAAGAAGAAGAAGAATAACCCAAATATTTTATGATCAATTCATGTTCTGAATCTGGTTTAGGCTAATCCATGAGAAGCACACTTCAATACTCTGAAAAAATAAATACTTCAATAACAGATATTTGGAGTACCTGAATCTCAGGTTCACCCACAGCGTACTGCTTCAGCATGCGGTTTTCAAAAGCACGAGACATCCCTCCAAGTGCCTGATACAAAACAACAACGGAACATCATTGCTTTCCATATTATCCAGAAAATTTTACCAGAAACAATTGCCAAATGCCACTCAACAACTCCTTATAGACAAGGCATGGATCCTCATAAAGATCTTTTGACTCAAAACTAACCTACCTCGTCATGTCAACTAATCATATCACTGAATCAAGAATAACCAATATGTCAGATGACCAAAATGGGAGGAAAAAAATTACATAAAATAGACAGTGATCACTTGGTCCAGAAATAAGGCCTCACCTCCACATATAATGTTTGACATAATAAGAAAATTCTTACATCAGAGTGACAAAGATTCCCATTTATAAAAGACAAAGTACCATTTATTATCTTGACAAACGAAATAATGAGTAAAAACTCTTTTTAACATTAACAAAGCCTCCTTGTGTTCCTGAGTGACATCATTTCCAGGTAATAATGCTTGCTACATTTGTAAGATATCAATAGGGACAGCATTATTTGATAAAACAGAAGGCTCAAACCTGCCCTCATAACAATGCCTCCAGCACTTTCAATTCTCTTCCTCTCATCACTTCTATTTGGTTTGTGATCTTCTGAGGGTGGAATTGCTGTCAAGCAACCAAAAAAAAGACAATTTATTATTAAAATGCTTTTGGCTTCAATGAATTGTGACAAAGTGCCTTAAACCTAAGACAATCATCATGCACGCCAACAACACAAAAGGATGCATTATTAATATATAACAGACGACTAATTACTAAGTCCTTTAGAAGAAAGTAACTTCAACATCTCACTTCCTTGAAGCTAATTTCTTCATTGGTTTGCCTTAGTCAACCAGTTGTCAAAATATTATCACACCCAGTAGAAAAATCTACAACCAGTTCGGAGCATTAACCTTCCTGAAAGGTTTGAATAAGCAAATACTTGCACTGGCATAAAAGCAATCAAATTCGGAGACAAGCACAAATACAAGGCATTCACAGATTCAAATTTTGATGCACATTAAAGTCAAGGAATCATAGAACTTCATATATAGCATGTGGTTCAAGCATAAATTATCTTTATTTTGCAGCCATGCGAAGTTAGCAGATAGACAATATCTAAAACATACTAGCAATGTGCAAAAAATATGAATTAAAATTTGATCGCAACTAATAGTATATGTCATTAAACAACTAAAAATTCACACCCCAGATTATCTAATGCCCAGTTTTTCTCCTAAGACAATTTGCAGTGCCATTTGTTGCTTCAGGAAGATCGAAAGGATTCATCGTGCTATTTAAAGATTGTTCAAATCAAACAATAGAGTACCTTTTCCAGACTTTGAAATAATAGTTCGAGAATCCCCAACATTAGTGACATAAAGGTGATTGCCTACAAGAACTGCCGTTGAAGCTGTTGAACCATCATCACGATATGTATCTTTTTCAGACTCCAAAAAGGCCATGTCAGTCTGCTGATAAGTTTCATCTCTGGTATTGTATTAGTTATTTTGGTGCACTACTAAAATGAGAGAGGCTTTGAAAACTTAGAACAATGCAACCTCTGTCATTCATAGGCATTAAATTTCTATCTGAGCGCCCATGGTAGTATCATCCAATAAGATACCATAACAAACAAGCCAAAGACAGGTCAAAATGATCAGACAAAGTGAATGCAAGAAGATCATTCTTATTTAGGGTCTCAAGAAAAATCTGCAACCCAAACGGTTTCCAATGAAACTCAGCAATTCAGTTTGCATATTCAAAATATTATCACTTCGTCACTGGCATTGAAGTTAGATGCCAAGGAGCAGATAAGTTTAATAACTGTGTTCCTCATGTTGTTCAATCCTATTCAATTCTGTTTATCTATATTTCAAAGATCATCTTCATCACAAGCAACAAGTGATTAGAAAGATGACATTTGCAATTGAGGCCATGTAGTGTTTTTATACTATATCAGATGTCAATTTAGAGATTTGCGCCTCATCCCTTCCAAATTTAACATGTTGGAAGACTATGTTAACTAAGCAGTTCAACATGACAAGCAAGTTAATGCTCACTTTATACATTACAAGCATCACTTCAACATTACATGATATAGCCAGCACCTGGAATGCAAGAAAGTTAGCAAAAAGAAAATGGTAGGCACATAATATTGCATAAAATTGGGTCAACCTCTAGATAGGACAGTTTATCCCAAAATTTTAAATTGGTCAAAGCCCAAACTTCCTGATTTGTGTTTATCCAGAGCGTCTGCTATCAGCCATATACTCTAATCAATCCCCAAAGAAGGGGAAAAAATGGAAAAACTAAGTGTAACCACATAACATCATTGGCAAGACAAAGCAACTAGAAGTTCGATATTTCAACTCACTCATGGCCAATTTTGTGTTGGGAATAAATTCAGGATGCTTGAGGAGATTATCAAAAAGATGCTCCTTTAAAAATTCAGCAGTACAAGAGCCACCATGACCTGAAATGACATTTTCTCCTTGTAAGAGTAATATCATTTTTCTTCTCTCATCATAATTAGAGGCAATAAAAATTAATGATGACATAACTATATACATGTTAACAACGAAGAAGTATTAAACTCAAATTTTGGTATGTTATTTTTAGAGCTAAAGTTAATCCAGCATTCAATCTTGTGAAAATATTCAAACTGATACAAAGACTAATAGAAAATGAGAGAGTTTTAATGAACAATCTTAAAACAAATGTTTACAAACAAAGCTTCAGAACTCAGCTCTTGTTCACTTAACAAATGAGCTCGAAAAAGCTACACAATGGGAAAATATATTAGCTAAGTTCATCTGCACTTCTAATACCCATATTACAGCTCCAACAATCATGACCAGATTTTATCCATGCGCGTATAATTTAGGAACCAGTTTTTATCTTCAAATGGGACAACTATATTAGGATTGTTCCCTCCAGCAGGTATCCTAATTCATTTAGCCAGTTATTTAAGCTTTCAAGAAAGGGGGTTTATAGAACAAGAGCTTACCATCAAAGATCCCAAAGAGGCAGATCGACTGTCCATCAACCTTGGAATCCTTAATATCATAAAAATCCTTCATGCTAGCCCTTCTTCCTCTAAATCTGGAATACCCAAAACATAAACTTCCATTTTGGCTGCCAATCAGGGAATAAAATATAAATGTGACCTCGAACAATTAGAACAAACCAACAAATTATTCACACAATGTAAAAATGGTAAAAAAGTCCCAACTGCACTAGTTAAATTTGCACTCAATGAAACTGATTGACTGTGCACTTGCAGGTAACTCCAACAATGCCAATAAAATCATAGCGATTATGGTATCTGTAGACAAAATTCATACAACTGAATTTCTATTAATAAGAAATTTATACAAGTGCAACTACAATTTAAATTAAATGAATTTTTCTATTTAATCTTTTGATTCTTCTTTCAACTTGAAAGATTTGAATGTCCTTGATATTCGTTGAAGTGTCGTGGATTTAATCACTAGGTCTCCAAAAAATGTTAATTTTTTGATTTGGCACCATGATTCCGGATCGAACACCAAGATTTAACAAACTCATTGAAAAACGTTTTAAATATAACAAAAACACCTTGAATGTTGTTCAAAAAACATGTTTGGAACTAAAGAAGTTCTCAACTTTAATGTTGATTAGAGCTTCAAATAACGTTAATCTACTAGTTTAACACTTTAACTGTAGATCAAATGCTAGAATTCAACGAACCTCCATAAAGAACGTTTTGAATGTTTCAAGAACGACTTTGTAGAGAGAGTCTGAATTTCTTCCAAAACTACTTGATATCTGTTTTGATGCCTTGTAGTGTAGAAGCCCATCTCTATTTATAGAGATAGGGAAGGTCTTGATACCATAAATATTTGATGATGCAGCAACATCTGATTGGTTGAGAATATTTGATTTGGCATTATTTTCTTTAGTGGAATGATTGTAAATTAATTGTCAAATCAACAATATCCTCTTTCCAAATTTATAAAACTTGAAACATGGTATGATTTGATTGACCGATCAGGACATTTATCACGATTTGATTTGTCGGCCATATTTTTAGCAGAATATCAATTTATTTTATTATTTATTTTTAAGAATTGTGTCTATTTTAATCCTTATAAATACTTAATAATTATCATTTTATTATAATAAAATACCACATGGCAGCATCTAATTGAGCAAAAATTCTACTTGCCTAAAGCCTCATAACATAATTGAGCATGCATTATACATATACAGTAGGGGTGGCAATTTTTTACTCAAACCTAACCCGAAATTAGCAAATTTGGGTTAAGCCTTCATGAGTGCAGGTCGAACCCACGAACCTGAAAGATAAATAGGTCATTTTTAGGTTACCTAACAGGTTAACCTGTAAATATATTTTAAATAATTTAGTAAATATTTATATAAATATTAAAAAACTAACTAAATAAAATTAAGTGGTAAAATTGACAATGCTTTCCTAATCTAGTATGATGAAAATTTAGAACTTTTCATTGATCAAACTTTGACATACAAAATATGTTATGGTAATATTCAATCATTATAAAAAAAAATAATTTTTTTTTGGTTGGTGAGTTGTCAAGTCATGCTTGGGTAACTTGCAAAATTGGCAAATTGGTTTCAGATCAAATTTTTTGACTCGTGAAAATAAACGAATCATGTTCGAATTAGCAAGTCACATGTAATATTCAAATCTCAACCCAATCCATTGCCACCCTAGTATACAGGTAATGAAACATGGAGGGGAGAGAAAATGAGAAACCAAGAATATATGATGCTTTTTTCATGGCATTCTATTAATCCTAATCTCAATGCATACTTTGCCTTGTTTTTTCAATCCTTTAAGATAACAGTTACAATAGAAACTATATATATTGTTCTTGAAAATGATATCATGAATTGTCGATCAGAAATTGAATCATATTGGACAAGGAATAATTCTAAGCATAATAGAAGTTGAAGTATTATCACAAAAGTGACGCCAAGAAACAAAAAATACAACAAGATATCCACAACTGCTTGTTTACATGCATGGATGTTAATGGAACAAAAATTTGGATTCAGTAAAATTTAGGTGGAGCATGGTGGATACCTAACAGATAGCATTCTAAGCCCGACTAAAGGTCCCGGAAAGTCAAATCATGTTCCCTGCTAGACTAATTTACCATTGGGATACATGCTAAACATTCCCTCTGTTGTTGTCACAAGTTTGTTGTACTTGCCTTAATGACATTGCTGGGTCATGCTGGTTTTTTTTCTCAAGTACAGGAATTTCTTGACAATTAAGTGGCTTTCTATTTCCTTGGATCAGTTAAATTTCAATCTCAGGATACCATAGGGATGTCAGTAAATGCAAAGATAATTCACATATAATTCTTTGGTTTGATCTAAAGAACAATCCAACTCTATAACACAAAATATTGCCCCCCTTCCATAAAAGAAATCAGATTAAACAGATGCCCGTGGGACAAGAGAGTATTGTAGGTAAATTGTACAAAGAAAACACATTATTGCAGGCACATATTCTTTGTTGCAATATATATACAGTCAAATTCAGGCAAAAAAAAAGACATTTAATCTTGTCCACAAAGATTAGTTTGGACACCATATTGAAACAGTAAAAAATATATGAAGATAACATCATCACCGAATTTTAACTTATATAGTAACAGAAATTACAACAAAGTATACCTACTCAAATCTTTTCTAGATCCTATCCTGGAAACCCAAAATCCCCCTTCTAGATCCTTTCCTGGAAAGCAACCAAGAATGAAAACAAAAACCTTGTGAGGAATAGTGTCATGCACGACGCTCAAAATGAACTGCCATATGTAAGAATTTTTTCCTCATGAGATAATTGCTTAAATAATACCACAACTCCAAATAAGTATAGTATATTAAGTAATGTCAAAGTTCAATCACCTCTTCCATCCGCCACTGGCACAGCCACCAGCATCATCCTTCACAGGTAAAACATTGATCATGGACCTTCTAGCAGTGGCACCTGAATCTACCATCATCTTTCTCGTTGTTCCAAACTTATGACCCCACAAATGAGTTAAGCAGGGAGCGGCATACGAACTTCCACAAATATGGCTAAACTGCCTAACCTCGGTGTATTTCCCAATATTACTGACTGACCTTGAAAAAATATTGCATAACATCTAAAGCAGATGCCTTGAGCTCAAAACTGGATCTCTAATGAATGCCAAAGGAAAACCAAAAAGAAGAAATCAGCATCGTTGTAGAGCCATCATTTTTTCATCCGGTAGCTATTTTATGCTTTAAACATTCGACTTATTTGCCCACTCCAGATGAATATAGAAAACAATAAGGATTAATTCGATGCTTTTATCCCAGCACATAGGGAGTAGAAAAAATGCTCCTTTAGTTAGTAAAATATCCATAAACGATAGCTCCTTTCATGAGATCCAAAAAGCAGAAATCCTGTTCTCTTATTGATGAATGCAATAATAGAAAGTTCTTAACCTTCAGCTGCCACAGCAGTTAGTGAATCAAATATAACCTAAACAGATCAACATTTCACATAGACTACACTCAACAGTTTCATGGACGACTTTGATCCAATCTTGAAGTCCACCATTCTAAACAAATATACCTTTGATCACAGGGTAAAAAACACTAATATAAAAAATTTTCAAGAGAAACATAAGTAGTTAAAAACATGAGAAACAATAATATTCAGATCTTAAAAGTAGCCGACTCGTCAAGCCGCAAAAACAATACATCGCTGCTGACTATTAAAATACCTAGAAACAGCGATTAAATCAATACTAGTGCATGAGAGAAAAAAATATAAATATATTAAGTCATTTATATTAAATAGAAGTTAAATAGGTATTTGATTATTTGCGTTATAGAACAAAATTATGCACCCATATATTTTCAATTAAATGTCTTTATTTTAGTAAACAACATATTAAAATACAATGCATCGCTACTGACTATCTAGACTTTCCTGTGCAAACTTTCTGCCTCTGCAAGTCTAAAAGCCTGCCTAGTATCTACTTGCCCACGATCTATCTTATTTGTAATGCGAGTTATTTGGTCCTACCCTCTACGTTAAACTCGTTGACGTTCTGCTTGTACACTAACTAAAACGGTGAGTTCTCGAACCACACTGATTGAAATTCACTATAGTAGGTCTCCATTTATATATTAATTGAGTGATGAGCGTGGACAAGCTCCTTCAAGTTAACACGATATTGATGCACGCATGGATACCATGAGAGTGTGGAATCCCTTTCGAAGTCTATTTGCTACAACTATACTCGTGCTGTGTGAGACAAACAACATAATTAGTCCTATAGCGCCCATTGTGGTACACAGTTCATATATCACTAAAAAGCACACGCTTGTCAATTAATTGAGATGTATACCTAATAAACTCTCTCTCAACATCTTGGTATTTGTTCGCAAGTCACGTTAACCAATCGCAATCCTTTGCCTTCATGTTAGTCACCTTTGTGAGCTTGTCTAAAAAGAACCCAACAATATGATCAAATGTATGCTAAAGCCGTCTTGCATCTTTCAAAACTCCATTAAGGGACTCTAAAATATTTGTTATTAGGATCCCTCTATGCCATCATCTGTCGTATAGTAGTGTACACTTCACTTGGTTAATTGACATCAGCCAATTTCATGTATCAAGATTGATTCTGCGTATTTCCTTTATGCACTTATTGAACTTTAGTAACTTGTACTTAGACCCCACCTTCCAACATAAGTTTTTTAGTGTTTGGTTCCTAAATGACTTACTGAAGTTTGAACAAAAATGCCTTAAATAATAGACATGTATCTCACGTGGTTCTTGAAAGACAGGAACCGTTTCCACAGTTGCAAGCAAGCCCACATGACGATCAGGGATAAGATAGGTATACTCCCTATCATGCACAACATAATTACTGATCAAATCTAGAAACTAATGTTATAACTCTGTACTCTCCTCAACCATATTAGCAAAAGCTAATGGCAATACTTTGTGGTTCGCATCCAATGCTACAGTGATTAATATTTTATACTTGTACCTCGAATACAAGTGCGTTCCATCCACAATAATTACGTTATAGCATGTTGGTACCCATCTAGATACGATTTGAAGGCCCAAAAAACATACTCTAATATGTATTAACTTTGAGCACTACTCTTAATGTGGCACTACTCTACAACGGTTTCAGATTTGTACTTCTGTATCGCGACCATATACATGGGTAGCTTTTAAACTAAACTCTCCCACATGCCACATGCCATCTCAACAGCCCGCCTTAAACCATTACATGCCTTAGTATAACTAACTTCAAACCCATGCTTGTCATTTACTATCTGAATAATATAAATTGAATCTCATACGTTGGATTTTAGTAACCATATCCAAAAACAAGCGAGCTAGGGTGTTCTTGTATAGGTTTCAGTGATCTGTTGATATCATACTTAAGAAGTAAGTGTATGGATCTTCATATTTTGTAATTTTTCAAAAATTCGAATTTGGTTTCAGAATAGCTCTTAAACCCTACTTGTAGTCTTTTTTATCTTACTTGCATTTCACTCTCTACAGAACTGACGTGTTTTTTACCACTTTGTATTCACGCTGTACAACACTGAATGAGTACTCTTTAACGGTTGAAATTACATGGTTTTTAATGCAAAAGTTAATACTACAAGCAATTCTCCACTATCCTCCTCATAAAATTGACCCTACATAGTAGGAGGAATATTCTAAGAATCTTAGTCGCTGTCACTTGGAATGGTTTGCAAAAACTCAATTAATGGGTATGTAGGTTGCTCCGAACCTAAATCTGACCAACATATAAGGTTGAGTTGATATCCCAATATACCCTTGACTAATTCGTTCCTGTATCGACTCCATTGTTCTCACATGTGCAAGTCCCTCGTCATTATCCTCATTTGTATTATCATCTGACTGTGCATCTGTGATACTCTAATCTCATCAAAAACTATTGTCATATGTCTCTAACACATCATCGTGCAGTTCTGTCTTTAAGTTATCATCCTTATTCACTGTATTATATAATTGCGGAGCCACATGTGAAGATCCCTCATTAAAATTATGTTTTCTAAGACTTTCGTGAACCGTCATCTGCACCAAACATTCTATGATTTGAGGTAACTCACTCAACTGCTTATTGTGGAGCACGAATGAAAATCATGATCTTTTGATGGATGTAGGGTCTTATCGAACTCTGAATATAGCTTTAAAAAATGAAATCTATTAATAGGATTTATGAAGAAATATAAATTGTCATTAATGTTTAAATTAATTATAGTGGCTTTGTCATGCGCATGTTCATGGCTTAGCACATATAAATTCTCAATTCAAATTTATTACTATCAACACCACTCAATTGATACAATCTTGCAAAAAATTACATTAAGTTCATGTCACTAGAGATGAAATCTAACGCACGTGGCTCGCAGTCATATTTAATAGAATTTATATCTCGCAAAATAGCGCCATCCCAATAGAGCATAATTTACACATAATGTTCACAAATCGACATATCTTTATAAAAATAAGTTATAAAGAAAAATATTATTAACTCAATGGATTATCTAATTATATATTTAAACTATTAAATTATTTTTCGCATACTTCTGATTAAATTAAACTATTCAATGGATAATTTAATTGTTATAAAATGATATATAAAACTTATATATATCTTTAAAATAAACTCTATGTATTCATTATACGTAACATGCTTACTCAACTCAATTTATTAATAACATTTTTTTGAAGGTAAATCTAATTTTCAAGTTGATTTGATTATTATAAAATAATATGTAATATGTAAATAGATATTTAAAATAACCTCTAAATACTTTTTATATATCAGATTAAAATGTATTTTTAAATTGTTAAAACAAAATACAAGGCATATTTAATTTTCATCAAAAAATACACACATACATATGAAAATTATATAATAAAAAATAAATTTTTGATTAATTTATACATACATATCAAAGAATAAAGTGGCCTACTAAATTATTAATTATACTTCTGATTAAGTTAAACTATTCAGTGAATAATTTAACTATTATAAAAACAATATATAAAACTTATATATATATATATATATATCTTTAAAATAATGTATTTGTTATATCTTTAAAATAAATTTCATATCAAATATCATACATATCAAATAGTAAAGTAGCTTATTAAAATTCTAATTAAGTCAAACATACATATCAAATAATAAAAAATATAAAAAAAATCAATTATGACAACCAACTAAATTATTAAATTAATTCAAAAATATTTTTTTACTAAAGCAGTACAGTCATATATTCAACATACATAAATATGACAATATTTCTATATATACCAAAAAGCATTCACACATAATCAACAAATATATCTATATATTATATAATAAAAGTTGTGTGCATACCTTATAAATTTCAAATTAAACGTTACCTTAAATCAAACCAACTAAACTCTACTTGATTCTAAAAACCAAATGCGGCCTTAAATCTTAAAACCAACCAACTACTGCCTATTCGCATTCAAATCATATAAATTTATTACACTCTAATATATAATATATAATATATAAATAGATATTTAAAATAAATTCTAATTATTTGTTATATATTTGATTAAATATATTTTAAAATTATTAAAATAAATTACAAAGTATGTATACTTTTTGTGAAGTATACACACATAAACATATCAAAGTGTCAAATATAAAACAAATTGTTGATTAATTCAAATACAAGAAAGAAATAATAAAGTACAAATATTAAATTAATAAATTAATTCAAGTACATTTTTTCACTAAAACAACATACTCACATATTCAATATGTACGAATATAATAACATTTCTAAAAATACTAAACATATAAACATATAATACAAAAATTTAAAATTATATTATATAACAAAAATTAAATACATACCTTAGAATACAAATCTAAAATTTTCAAAGTCATAAACCAAATGCGGGCTTAAATAAAATTTGAAAAAGTAAATTTAATTTCAGACCAAACATTTCCTCTAGACTAATAAATTTAATCAATTAGACGGTAATATATTTTAACTAAACATAATTTTAAATCACAAAATAATTGAACTAATCTTTAAATTAATTTAAAATTTGTGTATAAATTTTTTATCAAATAATATCCTAACATTTATATATCAAACACAAACATATAATCGAAAAATATAAATAAAATTATGGATTTAACTATAAAAATTGAATATCAAATTAAATATAAATTTACTGAAATTAAAAAGAGAGAGATTACAGTAAATGCCGGAAGATAGTTGACCGAATTGTTACTATAGAGTGAAGAGAGCCAACTAAATTGCTGCTACTGGGGGTGAAGAAGATGGTGTTGTGCAAGAGGAGGGAGCGAGCAACGATGGAGTTTTCTAAAGAAGAATGGATAGAGAACAGAGTTTTCTGAAGAAGAAATAAGAGCAAGAAGATAATCAGTCAAAAAAGCAATAAATTATTTGACATATTCATTGTCATTTCCGCGATATAAATTCACAGAAATAATTTCGTAAACTCGTATTATGAAATTTAATTTTTTAAATTTATTTTCATGACTTTGAATCGCGGGTAATTCGAAGTAATTTTATAATTTAAAATTACAAAAATTGATTTTTTTTAAATTTTTCCATGAAAACATTTTGAAACAGGAATTTTTGGAAATCGAAACAAATTGTTAAGTTAAACAGTAAAAAGCCCCTGAGCATGCGTATGTTAAGAATGTCAGCATCACCAGAGCTACATTCTAAAATCCGTGCTGTCACTTAAGTCAATTTATGCATTAACAGGTGTAATTAAGTCGTGTTTGAACGGCAGTTGGGCAAGTGACTCATTCAATTATGTAACTTCAAACTTAAATTTGAAAAAAAAAAAAATCAAAATTTGAATTTGAGTTCGGTTAGGCAGATACAAATTGTTTTTGAAGTTAACTGAGTCCGACTTCAATAGTCTGGTCAATTGACCTGTAAATATATTATTTGCACCTAAATGTTCGACATGCTATTGTACGCGATAACTTGCACAGCTGTTTGCCTGTCTGCAAAATAATCAAACTATGATTTAATGCAAATGGGTCACCCAAAATGAGAAGCTGCTGTCACCAACTCTACGTCTTTGTTTCACACACTCAATAAGTGTTTACTTAGATTTACCATATAAATCTCATAAAAGTCTGCTTTCTTTCTTTTTTAATCCTTTACTTTTTAAGGTTTATAATAAATAGGTACTGTAGTTTATAATTCTAGCGATGAAAAGATGTTCCTCAGTTATTAACGATCATGATTGATAGAAATAGCTATATGCTCACTTATTAAAATTAAATATCAAGCTCATGGAGTACAATCAAAGTACATTGTACGCTAATCCCATGTCAAATTAGTACTAAAAGAACCACCTAAACCCTGAACCACCTCATTAAAAAAATCTATATGCGTGTAATTCGAATTCATAATCACTATTATGAGACTTGAGCCTCGCTATATTCATTCCCACTTGTCGTTATGTTTAAGTCCCATAAATAAACCACTTGCACAGTGCATTTGTCCGTGAAAACGATTCCCTTTTAGATATTTTTGAAGATATGGCATTTTGTTAGAAGCGAGACAAAATTAAAATATCAGTGCTATGTATTAAGTATAAGAAATTAATCTTGAGGCTTTGTTCACTTTCAATAATATAATTAAAGCTTTTAGGGATTACTTAAAAGGATTGTTTTATTATATTTGTTGTATGTTATTACTTATCCTCTAATTATCTTATACCGATATTGACATTTACCAAAGTTTTTATTTATTATAAAGAATATGTAATTAGATTGAATAAAATAATTTATTTAACTTAATAATTCAAAGTGAATATGACTTAAGAGTATTAGAATAGTAATTACTAATTGATTGATGAGGTTGAATAATTTATTTTCACCTAATGTTATCTGTGTACGCTTTTCGTTATGTCTTTTTTACTATTTCAAAAAGATGTTCTAATTTTGAACAATTATTTTTGCAATTCATTGTATTATTATAATCTATGTTTACAATGCCCTCCAATTCTAATTTCAATGATTCATGAAAATAAATTTGCGTTTTCCCATTATTACATGTAGAGAAGTGATACACACGGAATAAAAAATTACGATGCAACATTGCATGTTGTGCAAAATTATATTTCCCTTCCTCCGATGTACAATACACGTAATACATATTACTATTTAATATCAATCAATAAGTTTTGTTATAATTTTGAAATAATATATTAAAAATTTATGAAGATTGGATTCAGCATATATAAAAAATTACAGTTTGTGAATTCTAATTTATTATTTATCATTATAAATTAATATACATTAATATATATTTCTATTCACTTCCCTCTTTACATGTGTTTTAATGTAGCAGAAATGTTATTACAATTCGCCGCATTATGATAACTTATATTTACAACACCCTTTATTTCTTTAATTTGAAAGTGTTATCAAAAGTAAAATTATCACTTGATGTTATTAAAATTTAATATTTAATTTTACTAAAATATATTATACTTTTTTAATGGTATAATATACACAATAAATATTATTATTTGTTCTTGTTCAAAACTATTGTTATGATTCTGTCAAAATATATTTACTATGTTTGTTTTACTTTATACATTCCAAAAAACACACATTACAATTATTATATATTTTAAATTTTATTTCTTTTTTTCACTTACTTTTATACACTTTTTAAAATACACTAAAAAAACACACAAGTAAAAATATAAACAAACAAAACCATTAAATTTGTCAAAACTAAATTTTATATTACAAAAATAAAATTATATACAATGAACCCCAAACCTCTAATAAACCCCAAGCCACTAACATAGTAAATCCTAAACCTCTAATAATTTGGAAATCCTGAACATTTATTTTTTTCCAAATTGAACATTTATTCGTGCACATCTCGACCCGAATTTTGGCAAGTAGACCGTAGACCAGAATACAAGCAATTATTACTAGCTGCACTGTGCACTCTACGGGGATTTCAACATATAAATATATTAAAATATATTACATACATACACATATATACATATTTTATATTGTATATTTTATTATTTAGCAAAAATTATTTATTCTACACGATGCACGTAATTTTTTGTCACTGATGATAAAGTATAAATAATTATATTATATAAAATTTAATAGTATAAGTAAAATATTAAAATTAAAAATTATGATGATAAAAATTAAATCTAGTATTTTAAAAAAATTAGAATAAAAATAAGTTATGAAAAAAATAAAAGTTGTACAATTTCTTTAAAATGAAAGGGAAACAAATAAAGAAATAGAGAAATAAAAAGTAAAAGACAAAAAAAAAAAGAGAAAATATAAAAAACTAAAATGAAAAATAAGTTAAAGAGAACTTTAGTAAATTAATTATAGATTATTATTTACGTTTCATGGCATTTCGACTTCCTAAAAATCAGAGTAGATCATTTTGGCAAAGTAGGGTTAGTTTGCCAAATAAGTGTTTTTTTTTTTTTTTTTAAATAAAAAAGTAGAAAAGGCCAAAAAGGTGAAGAGACGACATATTGATACAATATTCCCAAATCCCACACAAATATCTACTCATTTATTAGACTGATTATATCAAATACTTATCATTATTATTTGACAACCATCATTATATTAATTTAGATTTTTTTTCTAAAGAAATAGTCAACTTCATTTTTCAAAACTTTTAAGACACCAAATAATGTTTAAATATTATAAAATTTTACTTCTAAATTAAAACACATGTTCAAATAAATAATCCAGAACAAAAAACAACCCAAATAAAAGCAAACTAACATAAGGTGACAAAAATCAAGAGTTTACTTTGAAATTCTAAATAAATGTTGAAGATGTTTTATCTATTTTCATATTATTACTTATAAAATTGGTGAGTGAAATTTACATATAGTCTGTATAAGCCATACAAGTCACGTATACAACAAGCAAGCCTTCGAAGTCATGTTTGCCCAATATTAGTAATTTAATACAAAATATTTGAATGTCATGAATATTTATCCTTTGAACATAACTTATGTAAAATAATTAATTCTTGCACGTTTTATGACCTTATCAAAACGGTTTTTTAAAAGATGATTAAAAGGATATGCTATGTTTGGTTCCGAATTCACCAAGTAAAAATATTACAAATTACACAACTTACAATATAAATTTTATTTAAATTTAAATTTAAAATTTCTCTTTTTTATGTTTTATAACTACTAATAATTTTTCAATCATTGTACATATTAACAATTAAATCAACATATATCCTTATAATTTTTCTATTTATATTAATTTTTATTACTCTATAAACATATATGCTATCGTATCTTTCAATTAATATTAAATATATATAAAAATAATTATTATATTTACTCAAATTTTATAAATCAAATATAATTTTTATATCCACTCAAATTTTATTCTCACCATGATATCTATTAAAAAGAGTTTTTGTAGATTATGCTGTCAATTTTTGCTAAAAAATTCTACATAGTATTTCAGCATCTAGGCTGCGTTTGGATGTAACTCTGCTTGAAGCAGAAAATAGCGCATTTTAAGAGTAAAAAAATCAAAATAATGTAAAAATAAAAGAAGAAAAGCTTATTTTAAATGAAGCATCTGTACTTTAATTAGAACAAAAAATAATGAAAATAAAAAGTGCAAGATTTTCAGAGCAGTTTTGGAAAGTTTGAAGAGGCACCAGCCCTTGAGGCCAAAACTACCGGAATCCACACACCCACTCGGAAGTGGAAAATAGGTCCGCCCAACGAATTTCCCATTTTGCCCCTCCATTTCAACCGTCCATGGGCGGACACGAGTGTGGGACAATCCATTTACCGAGCCATCGCTATTTCGGGCGATAAAACCCAACTTACGGCACAAAGCAGGAGTCAGTCGCGAAGTAGGAAGCCTCCACGAAACTTCCCTTAATGTGGTCCCGCCCGTCTTTTTTCACACGGTACGCAGGGTGATGCGCGAGGTCGTGCTCTGGCCCATTGTTGATAGCTATTCATGGTTTAGGGTGTTTGATTCTTAATTAGAGTACTATTTTCCATTCTTGAGCTCCGGCTTTAGTTGTTTTGCCGGTTTTGAGTTTCCTGTTGAGAGAAGTATGGGACACGGTACACAGCCCGATTTCTTTTTCGTTTCTAAGGGGAAAACTATTCTGAGTTCTGATTCTAGATTTGTGCGCGCGCGCGCGCGTTTGGAGTTTTTTTGGTCGGATATCTCTATGTTTTTGAAGAAGGAATTGGAGTAAAGCAGTTTATTCTCTCTCGCTCTCTTTCTTCCTAAAGTTATGGCCTTGACCTTTTCTTTTGGTTCCGGGGTCAACACGTTCAGCGTGAACGGAGTGTTCTTTACTTTTTGAACTACTTGAGATATAACAATAAATGCTGTTTTTTCTATTTGGAAATTGAATGGTACCTTCCCTTATTTGTTTTTTGAAAATCTGGAGTTTGAAATGGAAATCCTACTGTTAAGGATAAAGCTGAGAATATTGTGTTCTGAAGTGAGTTTCAGGTCCGCTAGAATTGTTTTGGCTTGATTTCTGTTCTACTGATCACATTTTGGCTTTTGGTGATTCAAATTAGCAAAATGTTAAACTGTAACTTCCATGTTTTTGGCACGTGATACAACAATCTGATTTATTGTTTGTATCCTATTTTATTTTTAATTTTTGTTCTTTTATCAATATGCTTCAATTATATGAAAGATTATATTCTTTACTTCGAAGAACTCAGTCTTGTCTAGTGTCCACTTTGTAATAATTTATGTCTGATATATTAGAAGAAAATTCCGATTTCGGGCGGAGTGTTCATCTTCTGCTCTCAATTGCGACTGGGCACTGAAATATCTTCTAATAGTTTGTTTGCTATAATGTTTCCTGGGTTTGATCTTGGAGCCAGAAGAAGAACTTCCATTCACATCATCAGAAGTCTATATAATCTTTCGCAACATCGCTTGTGAAGTTATGAGTTACGGCCAAGAGAAAGTTGTCAGGTTAGTAATCCTTGTCTTCTGCTTTTCTATGCGGTGATTTTGGTGTTTTACATAGCGTGGTCGTGTTTAAAGAGACGCCTTCATGAAAGACAAACAAAGGATAAGCACTTCATGAGGGATTAATTTCCTCCTCTTCATTTGGACTGCAAACTTTAGTTGGGAGAGTTGTGATTGTGTCTTTGCCCCCCAAGAACCTATTTTTGCCTATATTTTGCATTTCAGGTTTCAACATTGGGGCTCGGAGAGAAGGTTTGATAAACAACGCCCCTCTAAAAATGGACTGCAACTGGGCAGACTTAAATCAGCAGCGTACTCAGTTTCTGAAAAAATTCAAAGAGGGTTAGAATCTGGCTCTGAGAGAATCAAAAGGTTCACGGGATTATTGAGATCCTTCTCTTGGGGAAAGTTTTCGGCTGATGATGAGAAATCTAGGAAGAAAATTCTTGATCCTCAAGGATCATTTCTTCAGAAATGGAATAAGATATTTGTGCTATCATGTGCAATTGCTGTCTCCTTGGATCCGTTGTTTTTCTACATACCCATCATTAATGATGATAGTAAATGCCTGGACTTGGACTGGAAATTGGAGTTGACAGCTAGTATTCTACGATCCTTTACAGATATGTTTTACATCATCCATATCATTTTTCAATTTCATACTGGTTTCATTGCCCCTTCTTCACGCGTATTCGGAAGGGGTGTTCTTGTTGAAGATTCTTGGGAAATTGCAAAGAGATATGCGTCCTCTTACTTCATAATTGACATTCTTTCAGTTCTTCCTCTTCCACAGGTAAGAGTGAAATTTTATTGTGCACAGATGTGGGCTGGTTGAATATAACTATCCATTAAAAGCTGCATGAGAGTACTATGTTGTTGATGAAAATTAGTTTTTCAACACACAAATGAATCAGTTGTTCAGTAAAAGTTTCCTTTCAGACGCTGCTGTAGTTGCAAATTGATTTATATTGAGACAATTATTCTGGTGCACATAATTGTGGAGCTGATCGTCTTATAAACTTCACAGATTGTAATATGGATTATTAGACCCAACTTGAAAGGTGCAAGATCGTTGAACACGAAGAATATGTTAAAATTTGTGGTGCTCCTTCAATACATACCAAGGGTTCTCCGAGTCTATCCTTTGTACAAAGAAGTCACGAGAACTTCTGGCATACTAACTGAAACAGCATGGGCTGGAGCGGCCTTCAATCTTTTTCTTTATATGCTTGCCAGTCATGTAAGTGCCACTAAGAAGCTTTATCTGTTTTCGACTGGACTATGATCCTTTTCTGCTTTCTCATTTAACCTTATCTCATCTTTTAAAGTTCACTTAGATTGGTTTTATAACCAGCAAATGCATATGATCCTGCAAGTCTTTTTGGTCATGTGAGACTTGATGTGTTGTACTTTTATTTCTCTACAAATAGCTGGGGATAGAAATATAAGGGAGTAACTAGGAAGGCGATCTTTGAGAACTTCTCATTCTTGGGCCCAAACTGGGCAGATTTTGACATACTTTGCATATGTTAGGTGATGGATGTAACCTTCAATGCTAATTTAATCTAATCCTTTGGGATATATGAATATATTTCTGTTCACTTTATGTTCTTGCAGGTATTATCAATTACCTGTAATGGCTATTTTCAGTTTGATCATTGGGTCTTTGCTCCTTTAGGTGCTTGGCGCCTTTTGGTATTTGCTTTCTATTGAACGTGAAACCGCTTGCTGGGTCAAAGCTTGTCAGGGCAAAAATGAATCAGCTTGTAGGAATGCTTCATTTTTTTGTGGGGCTGATCATACTCAATTTAAACAAACGTTGAACGAATCCTGCCCTATACAGACTCCTAATGCTACCATGTTTGACTTTGGAATATTCCTTAATGCCCTTCAATCTGGTGTCGTTGAATCAAGAAATTTTCCTCAGAAGTTCTTCTACTGTTTCTGGTGGGGATTGCAGAATTTAAGGTATTTGAATTTATTTTCCTCCTACATTTAGTAAGCTTGCACCATAATGCTGCTTGTTAGTCTGAAACAACTTCAGCCTTGCCAAGGTTGTGGATTGTCCCTTTTTACCCTTTTGTGGTGAATTTTCAATCTCCTGTTGTGAAAATGTGAAATGAATGATTACATATGTTCTGCATAATGGGTGTACTTTCTGATGGTAATAAATACACGCGCACACACACGCACATGTATGTATGTATGCTGTAGATTTTCTAATCTGGTACATGATGATCAGCTCTTGCCCCCAATATTGCAGTTCTCTCGGGCAGAACCTTGAAACAAGTACCTTTGTTTGGGAAGTTTGCTTTGCAGTTTTCATATCTATAGCTGGCTTGGTGCTATTTTCATTTCTGATTGGAAATATGCAGGTAAGTGAATTATTTCTCCTTACAATAGAAAATTATGGTCTGCGATCCCTTTTTGATTAGCAAAGGCCGGCTTGTGAATGTTTATTGTGAATATTGGTTTAGACTGAAATTGGACGAATACTATTAGTAATGCTAGGCTTGGAGAGCAGTTTTTTTAATGCTTAACTTTAATGAACTGTGATTTTTGTTGTGACAGACGTATCTGCAGTCTACAACGCGGAGACTCGAGGAGATGAGGGTGAAAAGACGAGATGCAGAGCAATGGATGTCTCACCGTTTGCTTCCTGACAGTTTGAGGGAGAGAATCAGGAGGTATGAGCAATACAAATGGCAGGAGACTAGGGGTGTCAATGAAGAGAATCTGATCCATAATCTTCCCAAGGACCTCAGAAGAGATATAAAGCGACACCTCTGTTTGGCTTTACTGAAGAGGGTCAGTCCTTATTGAAGCCCACTTACTATATCTGCCTCTTATGTGGATACTAATGAACAAGTTAATACTGGTTCTGAACATATCAGTGTTAGCTTCTCTAGTCAAACCAATTTGAAAAGAAGATAACCTGAATGGTCAAAAAGGGTACAATTGCCCCATTTCTTTTCCAGCAGAAAGTTTCTTTTTTCTGATTGCATTACTGCAAAGCTACTAAATGGTGGTGTTTACTTATGATCCAGGTGCCAATGTTTGAGAAGATGGACGATCAACTCTTGGACGCAATGTGTGACCGTCTTAAACCAGTACTTTACACTGAGGATAGCTACATTGTGCGCGAGGGTGATCCAGTAGACGAGATGTTGTTAATCATGCGTGGCAAATTGTTAACTGTGACCACCAATGGAGGAAGGACCGGCTTCTTTAACTCAGATTATCTAAAAGCGGGTGACTTCTGTGGCGAGGAGCTCCTAACTTGGGCTCTGGACCCCCGCCCATCATCTAACCTCCCCACTTCCACAAGAACCGTTCAAACCCTCTCAGAAGTGGAGGCGTTTGCTCTAATGGCTGATGATTTGAAGTTTGTTGCTTCCCAATTCCGACGACTGCACAGTAAACAGCTACGCCATGCTTTTAGGTTTTACTCGCAGCAGTGGAGGACTTGGGCCGCATGTTTTATACAGGCAGCCTGGCGTCGTTATTCTAGGAAGAAGCTAGAAGAATCTCTGCGCAAAGAAGAAGACAGATTGCAAGATGCATTGGCCAAAGGTGGCGGCGGTTCCCCCAGTTTGGGGGCAACCATCTATGCATCAAGATTTGCAGCTAATGCGCTTCGTTCATTGCGACGCAATGGCGCCCGTAAGACGAGGTTGTCTCCCATCCTGCTTCAGAAGCCAGCTGAGCCAGATTTCACTGCTCAAGACAATTGACTGCTGCTATGTAATATATGTACTGTTCTTTCCTTGGTTCAAATTAGTCGTATCGTATACATAGTTCTCAAAATGCTGTTGTATGAATTGCTAGGTTTTGTTGTGTACTAGTGTTGTAGCAGAGGATGTTGATTGGACCATTCTGTATATTATGTTGTCTGTGTTGATCGTTCTTTAAAGCTTGAAACTGAAGTAGTTTGATCTTATGTACTGACTTGTTGCAGTGGTAATGGCTTTCCCTTTGGTCAAATTAAGAAAGTGAAAAAGAAGAAAAAAAATAGAACACGTTAAGTCTCTGCAAGTTGGAGACGCTAGCATTGCGATAAAATTTAGAATATGCTATTGTTATAGATAAAAATAGAAAAGAAATAAAAAGAAATATTAGTTAAGAAGAAGAAAAATATCAAAAGAGAAAAATGGACATAACAGAGCGTATTATTGTAATTTAACCCTGTGACTACACTTGATTTTAAATTTTAATGTATATTTTTAAATATTTTTATTTTAAAAATTGTGTAAAAATTAGAATAAAAAAAGAATAATTAAGTATGTATTTTTAAATTGTAAAATTTAAAACCAATGGTTAACAAATAGTATAGATTAATTATTATTCACATAATTTTGAAAATATATGTATTTATATCTATTTTTTGATTTTTAAATAAAAATAATTAATAGAGGATGGCCATGATCTTAATTTTTCAAAAGAGAAACTTGCTTAACAAAAACTAATAAATATGTTCAGTGACAATCCAAATAAATTAAGGGGATGGCTAAGACTGAGCTTATGATGCATTTAGTTGTAATGTGTGTTGCTAACAGAGGACCCAACCATTAAAGGGCCCCTTGTATTCTGGAAGCAAATTCTAAAAAGGGAAAAGTCTTTCATACCCTCTACTTAATGATACCTAACAGATAGGCTTTAAAACCTCATTATTGAAGTCGGATTTTCCTCTGCTGCTTGCATCCTGAATTTGCAGAAAAGACTTGGATAAATCCTGATCTAAAGGAATAAAGAAAAAGAAGACCGGACATAGTTACTTGCAGCATGACCGTTTTCATGACTTGCTCTTGGCTATATTTGATTTCCCTTTTTATTCCCCTATTCGTTGCTTAGGCCTTTTTATTGTGCTATTGCTATAATTGCAATGTTACTGACTCGATGGGCTGACAGTTTCCTAAGAACTGAAATTTGTTCAAAGAAAAATAAATGAGAGAATTACAAAAAATATATAAATAAGATAAACTATTTACACAACAGAGTTCTTTTGTCGTTTGTTTCAAGGAAAAAGCTGAAAAATTGTGGACGAAATAATTTATTAATTAAGATGATTTTTATCGTGTGTTAAACTTTGAAAAATTGGACTCAGTTTTGCCCAAAAAACTGCAATGCAAATATGGCATAGCATTCTGTTATTTTTACATTTCCATGGATTTAAGTTTCAATTTAAAACGCATCAAACACCAAAAAGAAGATCAGATCAAACAGGGGATAACCCGAAATCAACTGCGTATTTCCCCATCTATTGTTTTAATTTCTAACCATCGTACAGGATAAAACTAGGAAAATTTGAAACAAGAAAACGACTAGTTCTCAGAATCATCGGAAATTCAGAAATCATAGCACCTACCGTTCCTCTCCCAGTCCCCGTACCTGGTCGGCTCCGGACCGCGGGGCCCGCCGATTTCACCCGTCTGCTTATTTACGTACTCATCGCCGCCTTGATTTTCTTCACCTTTGGGATCATTTTTCTTTTCATTCTCGATTTGGTCACGGATCTTCTCTTTCTCGTGGGAAATCGCCGACTCCTTTATTTCTGATTGATGATTTTGCAAGAGCTGAGCCGTCATGCCGATGAATCGGCGATTCGCGGAGTTGGTAAACCCAGATCTGGCAATCGGTGACGAGAATACTCGGTACAGATTCCTCGCCATTCTGTTATTCTCCTCAACTACTTCTTCGTAGGACAGATGCTCAGACCACAAAATTGAACAGCGGCTGTTCGGTAAGGACTTAATAGAGGCGGTGAATGGAACGACGACGTTTGGGGAAAGAAGAGGCAACGCGTTTGCCACATCACGTTGCCGAAGTGGACATAATTGGGCCGGCCCATTAATGACCAACCTTCTTTACACTTATCTGTTTGGAGGAACTCCGGTGAACTTATTTATGACTAAAACAAATCAAATTTGAATGTTTTACCTTGTTCACTAATTTTCTAAATTAATTTTGAGCACGATTAGTGAACTAAAACAGTTATTAAAAAATCAAACTTGTTGAAGTCACTTAGATGCTCAATGTCTTGCACCCAACATAAAGTTTTTTTATTAGCTTGGATAATAAAAATAAAAAAAATCTCCAACACACTCATCCAATAGTCCTAACCAGTATTTTCAGACCCGGACTGGGCTGGTGTTTAACAGCGAACCGGGCCCGGTCCTCGCAAGGTGGAAACTGGCAGCGGTCACATACGGTTGTTCAAGTACATTGCTATCACTTACAAATGGATTTCAAACTTTTCATATTCCCAATAAACATTAAATAGACTTGTGTGGAGATTACACGAGTAATGGTTGACCTTTGAAGTTCTAAATGCATTTATATAACTATTAATTAGATATATTGCAATAATCCATTAATTAAATTTATAAAATTTTCATTTGAGTGGTTGATTTGAAAAAAATATATTTTATGTGGGTAATTGAATGTACCACAATAAAGAGAATACATATACAATATATATATATATATACACACACACATACATATATATGATTGTATATTTATTTGGTTATCTATGTATGTGTTTATATATAATTGTATATGTATGTACGTAATTAATGAAGAGAATGCATGTGTGTGTGTGTTTATTTATTTATGTGTTTATATATAAGTTTATCTATTTTTAAAGACTGGTCGAATTAGTTGAACCAACTCCGTAAATTGTGCAGCTCAATTATCAGTTCCATTTTAAAAACATTAATCAACAAATTTTAAACCAGTAACCCCATCTTGAGGTAAAGAGTTTCAAACCGTCGCGCCACATAGGCACCACCCTAATAACTCCTCGTATGTTGGTTCATGATTTGGGCGCAAAATGGCTGGAAAATTCTACACTCGTATAAATAATGGACAACATTGATAAGACATCCAGTGCATTTATTACATATGGAGAAGGATCCCTGATCTCCCAAACCATTGTTAAAGGTTGGAAGGGATTTGGCTACAAAATTACACGCGTTCATCTTATTTGGTATATTTTTAAACATAACACTATACACAAATATAGTCGAGCATTTAATCTACAAAGGAGTTTAATGAGTTACGAAGAAAGAAACTAGTTTTCAAGCTTCTCCGAGTAGTTCCAGCTTAATGAGTGGATCCGGACTCAAGCCTCAATCAGCAGAACTCGGAACGGGAGCACTTTGTTTCACCTCATCAGGTCTAATAAGAAGCAGCATAGTCCAGCATTTATTTATATAAGTAGCATTACCATGGACTAACTTTCTTTAAGCAGCTTCCCATTTCTTCGGTCTTGGCGAATCTTCCACGGATTCTAGGTTGGCTGTCGGCCAGAGCCTTCCTGCATGCATACTGAAATGGAACGGAGTATTAGTCCAGTCCCGGACACGTGTTTTGCTCAGCATACAAGCGAATGCATAGGGTTTCATTTGCATGGATAGAATTTCCAATAAAGAAATCCACTCCTTGTTTCAGGTTATTATTATTATTTTTTTTTTTTTTCTTTTGTTTTTGTTCTTTTTTATCCACTCACACACCCAAACTTGTATTTGAACCCATAACCTCGCAATTGCGGAAATGAGCAAACTGTGGGGGTGTCTCCATCGGGTAAACTTGAGGAATCATCAGATAGGGCTACTGCTACAGACCCCGCTTGAAAAATTTATTGAGATATTAAAGCAAGAGTAAAATGGCTGACCTTGATTTTTCTCCCAAAATTTCTTTTGGACTTCTTACTCCTGTATCTGGACAGCTTTTCTCTGCGATCTTCAGAGGCACAGCTGCTCACTATCTTAGGTTGCCCCACCGGCGATTGTATGAGATTTATGTCCCCATTGCCAAGAGCCTGTCATACAAACTCATATCAATGTCCGCCCAGTCCCTTACCAATCGAGTAATTGAGAATAAACATTCAATTCTTCAGAAGATAAATATTCTGTATTTGGCTAGATGTTAAGAAGTATTCCAACACATTATACGCCACGCAGCCGTAGCACCTGTGACATATACATAAACTAACTGAATAGTATGAGATTTGACATATACCAGTATTTGACTCACTAGCATGTGGGGCAAAGAGAAAAAATGAGAAAACAGAACTTGGCATAAATTATATAGAAGAGAGGAAATAAATTTAACCTTTATGTCTCCTTCACTAAATGCCCGTCTCATCCCAAACACGGCCCCAAAGTCCATAACAGGAAAATCCAGAAACTTTGGCCTCACTGGAGCCTCATGCACAGTGTCCATTGACCTTAAACTACTTGAACTAACACTTTTCTGGAACGGACCCTCATCAAACAACTTATCATCAACTATATAATTTTCATCCATCTTAATGGTAGGAATCTTGACATCGAGGACTTCAGAGAGTGGCGTTTCGTTCCCTTCCTTTGCCAAAAGGTCCCTCCTGCATTCGTAGAACACCTCACTGAGGAGTTGTCCGTTATCAATAGATGAATCAATATCAGAAAAGGTCAACAGTTGGGACGAGATGACATCTTCTCCGCAAGAAATCATTGAAATGGCAGCCATCGCTGGATCAAGGCCCACCAGTGGTGGTTCTCCAATTACTGGCTCAGGTGCCTTGAACAGGTCCCCTTCTCCCCCAAGGTTGTAGTCTGATATACTAGCTGTCTGAACAAGGCTGCTTTGTACACCCTGTATAAAAATTCAGAATCAAAAACTTTGCCATGACATGTGAAACCACGTTCACTAAAATTTACTGGAAAATGGGATGATTAGCAAGCGACTCAATGGCTATCCTATGAATAAGCTCAACATGATTTATACCTTTCATTTTCCCAGTAATTATATGCTTTCCCTTAAAAAACAAATTTAGTGAGACAATTCACAAGTGCGTGATGTTTGTCGAACTTGAGCCCATGGACAAACACCAAACGAGCAACTCTTTAACAATGAAATTTTTTAAAAAACTTAGCAAATACACAAGGTTCACTATACAACAGTAGAGCCTAAAAAATAAGTCCTAGGCTTGGCGTGAAAACCAGGTGGCTTTTACAGATGATAAACCTTTTTCTCCAAAAAAAGGAAGCATGAAGGAAACGTGAACCAAATTATTGGCCCCAAGACTTGGCCAATGCCACCTAATTTAGTTTTTAGGCAAAACCTAATCAAGTCTAACACCAATGACTATAGCGTCCAAAATCTCCTTTTTATCCTATCTACGTAGATATCAGATTAAAGTTCCAACCAAGAGCACCCACACTCTCAATCTAAGATTGCCCTATCTAAGATGTTAATTCTTTAAAGCTGGCCTTATGCCTACAAGCTCAAACCCTTTAGCACATCAATAAAGGGAGGTTAAGATTAAACCTTATACGATAAATTAAAAATTGAAAAGACAAATCCCAGTGGAAAAGAAAACAACTCCTCTTATAACAAACATTAAAGGATGGTCTACCTTTAGCTTTCTCCCACCTTCCCATCTTTAACAGAAAATTCTCAACAAGTTGGCATCAGAAAACCAAGACTTCACAGAAAAGGAGTTGTTGAAAACAGAAAAGAAGGCTTGGCGGAAAACCAACTCATGGCATATTTATGTCCCGAGTAACTAAAGAAGAAATTAAATAAATGAGTGAAAATAAAGGAACTAATGACCGTGATACTATGTTCCAATGTTTTCTTGTTTCCTCCATATATAGAACTCAAAGTGCTTTCCATTTATGCGCTGTTTGATGCCCACAAAAAAATGACCTCCAAAGGAAAACCGAATCTTCAAAGAACCAAATTTGCCTTTTCTTCCACAAGTATCAAAGTCAATTCTTGCAGCAATTAAAATGTCCAGAGATCAAATCCCTGAATTAAATTTCAGAAGAAACTCAATCTGCAGGATTCTTGAAAATGCCCGTTAAAAATCCAACGTGTTTTTGGAAGAATCAAAGAGTAACTGATTCAGGAGATTCAAAAAACCAGAACTTGAAAGACCCAAATCCACCACCCTCACCATAAAACGTCCAAAATGAACACAAAGAAAGAAAATGGCCCACAATAATCATTGATTACCAGCGCAGCCGAAAAAGGGGGGAAAAAAAGCCCAAATCGGATTCTGATCAAAAATGAAATGCCGATCAAGATGACAAAAAAAACGAAAAGATTATTTACCAAAGAAGCATTGGGCTTTTCGTGGCAGCAAAGCTCATCCCACTGCTGAACTTCCTGAGAGAAACTCTGGAAGTATGGAAATATCGGCCCAGTTTCTGCATACATATGACCTCCTTTTAGTACTTGGCTTTTCACACTCTGTCTTTGTATAGATTGAAGAACAAGGCCTATAACGAAGGAGGGGTCCTTTAATAGGCGTCACCAAAAGAGCGCAAACAACTTAGAAACAGCACAGCTGCTACAGTGACCGCCGTAATGAAGAGAGAGAAGGAATCTGGTTTTGGTTGGTTCTTGGAGACGGCGTTTTGTGACAGTAAATAAAAGAGTGTCGAAGATATTTACATGCAAAGGTGATCTGAACATGCTAAATTGTGTAAGAACACAAATTTGTCGTCACGTGTGGAAGTCATTATCTGGGGCTACAACACGCCAAAATCCAAATAGAATAATTAAATTGATAAATAGTAAAACTCTCTCGTAATTGAGTAACTTTGAAATTTGGATATTTTAAAAGTCGCGTTTAGTTGAATGTCGCATGTGCGACTTAGGTGTAAAAAACCTAAGAGCTATCTATAAAGTGGTAAAATGCAGATAATTTTAATTTATAAGGTTTATTATGTGTTTTGTTCTGAATGATTGTACGAAGTGAGGACAAGAGAGTTCTAGCGTTAGTCTGGCGGATGCTGCTAATAAAAAACAATGGCGATGATCATTTTTCACAATTTTCCTCTCCTTTCAAACTTATTATCTAATAAAATATTTTTTTATTTTTTTCACTCTATTACTTTTACATTACTTTTAAGTTTTTTGTGTCAATTTTCTTTTCCACCTTAATTTACATCCAAATAAAGGCTTAATTTTTACTATGAGCAGGTTTCTTATCTATTACCGTATTGAAATAGAAAATTACAGAAAAAGTTCTCTTTTTTTTTTTTTTGGAGATAAGAAAATTACAGAAAAGTTCTAATGTGCAATAATGTTACATTCACGAATAGAATTATTCCAAGAGTAATCATAAATTTCGGTTTTCTTTTGTCGATTATGCATGCAAGATTTGACACGTAAAAGTCATAAAACTAGTTTTAACTTTGAAATTATAATGATTCTGTTAAGTTGGAGATTTTGTTGTAGCTGATTGGATTTTTTTTCAGGATGAAATTTTGATTTATTTTAATTTGTGTTACATATGTATAAAATATATACAAATGATTACATGTTATAATATTATATAAGGATAGTAATTAGTTTTTGTATTATAAATATAAATGAGAATGTATGCGCCATGTGTACGCATATATCTATACCTTACATGAGAGAGATGGAGAGAATAATTTAAACTTAAATTAAAATAAGACTTTTATTGAATTTATTCAATAATATATTTGAATCATGTGACTTTTGATGAAACGGAGACAATCAAAAATTGAATTATGAACCAAACATAGCCCATACAATTCAAATTAACTGAAATATCACACACACACACACACACACATATATATTTCTAGTTAATTCTTATTTTGGTAGAATAAAGTAAAATATTTTATAAAAAAAAATAAGTCGTGATCCAGTCGGTTGTACACACACACACACACACATCGTGAATCTACCGCAGAATGTGCCATTTCAAAGTGGAATGAAGGCTGTTTGGTTTGGACGCATTAAACGAAAACTGAGGTGTTGTTTCACACCATTGGGAAAAAAAAAATTTAAAAAAATAAAAAAATTGGGAAAATGAAATGCAACTAATCAGAAAACCTGGGGTATCTATTTTTTATTTTCACCCATAAATAAATAAAGTACGTGTCAGCAACAAGCGTAGCAAGAGCCAAAATATAGGCTCTGTTTTCAATAGTTTATCACTGATACAATTCAAATTTTTTTCATAGCGAAACTGTCAACATATTGCATCCAACCTACAGAAACTATTACTGCGAAATTATTTGATATTGAAAGGTTCATTATATTTTTACACGTGTTGCGTGCTCTATTAGAAAAAATATATATTTTACAAAATAAAATTTATGAATAAAATATATGTTACATTAATCAGTGTGATTTAATTATATTGCTTTATTAAAACTGTACATCTAATTTGAGAAAAAAAAATTAATAGTTGATAGTCTATACAAATCATTTTTAACAATAATTAATACAAACAAAATTATTTAAAATTAAAATTCTATAAACAAATTATAATTTGAAAAAGAGAGAGATTAAAGAGCCAAATAGAAGTTAGGGGACGAATGAAAAGAAAAACAATAAAACATTAAAATAAATAAATAAAAAGTTAAAAGGAGGTATTTTAGAATGGAAGAGTGTGGTTATAATTAAATTTATCAAAGTAGGTATTTCAGATAGTCTATTAAATAAATAACCGTAACTATTCTAACTCTTTAGCTATATTAAATAGCAAATATAGCTATTTTCATAAAAAATTAATTTGAGACTAAAATATCAAAGGAAATTTCATGGGTTATGTTTTCATTTTTTAGTGTATATTTTTATACGTATTTTTTAAAAAATTGTGTAAAAGTAAAAATGAATATAAAGATAAAATTTTAAAATATAATTCTTCAAATTTGTGTTTCTGGGTTGAAAGAATGAATACAAACGTAGCCATGAGTTTCGGGGCATCATCCTTAAAAATCGAAAATTCCGAAGCAAGATTGGTTGAAGAAGACATAGGATTTTTATTTAACTTGTTCACCTGTAATTTAGAGTGACATTTTATTTTAAGTAAAAGAAATCGGAAGGGACAACATTGAAGAGGGACATGCATCAAATCAAAAAACTAAGACTATGAAATGTCTTAAAGATTATTTGATTTGTTTGACTTATATATAATTTAGTGTTCAATTGCAAATTGCAATTATTTTTTTTAAAAAAAGATTTTATAGAGATGATGACTAATTATGACTTGTTATAGAAAGGATGGCGACGGTTAGTGTACAGCACGCGCACGGGAGTCGGTAATGCTGGACGTGTCGGACACCGCTCATCTATTGGGATTATGATTTAAGTTTTTATTTTGCATGTTCTAAATTCTGGTCTAATTTTCAAATATGCTAATATTTGGGTTGGTAATTATAAAACTCAATATAATCTATCATTTTCACATATTATAATTTAATTTATGAAATTTACTTTTCATAAATTATATAATCACAAATATAATATTATTAATGAGAAAAAAAAAACAGTTTTACTTTATAATCACGTTATAAAGTATTATAAACTATTGTACTTTATATTGAAGAAAGATTCTAGTACGTTAAAAAATAAGACCATCTCTCATGAGATGATAAGGCTTATACAATAAATATGGTCGTTTTTGATAAAAACTAGTTTTTAACATTTATAGGCTATGTTTGGAAGCCACTTTCAACTTTACCCAACCTACCAAATTTTATATTACTAAACACATCACTCAACAAATATTTTTATTCAAATTTAAATTTAAATTTTTCCTCTCTTATATATATAACTAACTATTTATTTTTTAATTATAACACATATTCAAAATCAAATCAATACACACATATACATTCAAATTTATATATATTTATACCCTATAAACTAATCATTTTCTATACTCTACAAATTATCATATTATCTAATTATTATTATATATTTTATATATTTATAAAAAAAAATTTAATCAATAATATTATTCATTTCATTAAATTTTCTTTATAACTCATCACACAAATTTTTATCAAATATCGTCTATTATTAAAAAACTCTTCCAACACACAGTCATACTAATTGAATAAGTAGGTTGGTTGTCCATAAAGTACCTACTACCAATGTCACAGGCGCATTGTCACAAAAATTTCGTTATATTAACAATGCACGAATAAAATTTTATTGACTACTATAAAATTATAGAACATATGCCATGCAAAATATGACACATAGTGCATTCCTGCTTGGTCCACCTCCTCGAAAACCAAGCACGTGGCAGATATTTATCAAGTGTCGCCTCACATTTAATTTTTCCTTTTAATATTCTTGACTGAAAATTAACATACTTATAATCATTACAAATGGTTGAATTAATTAATTAGGCTATGTTTGTTTTCTAACAGGATGTGAAGGAAATTTTTAATGATTTTAGTGGGGATAAAAATTATCTCTAATTTGTAATATTTTTAAACAATAGTATATCGATTTATAAGGTAATAAAAAATAAATGTGAATAAAAAAAATTGAAAAATATGTGTTGATTTTATTAAAAATAAGTATAATAATTTATAAAATTATTAGTTAATTATAAAATATAAGAAAAAGAAAATTTTGAATTTGAAAAAGAAATAAAATGGTAGTATGTTTAGTTCATATAATTTTGTGAAGGGTGATGAGTAGTTTATAAAATATAAACAACTGTAGCCTTAATTTTTTAAATTATCTGTAAACAGTATATGTTTTAATTATGCCCAGTCAAAACAGGACACAGAAATGAGTGAATCTCCGAGTGGTGAGGCAGTGAGCAATAACAAGGTTGGTACAATTTTGGCTTCTTCTGGACAGCCATAGATCCGTCTTCCACACTTCAATCTCTTACATGTGCCAAAACCAAATTTGGATCCTTTCTCCAGATTTGCATTTAATTCTATATCAGGTCTACGTGCATGTGAATCATATAAATCAATAATGCCAATTTCACAAAAAAATTATTGGGTTTAATGGCTTGCACAAGATATGATGAAAACCATCGAGAGAAGGCTAGGTGGCAAAAGATCATGGCAGTCCTATCATGTATCATTGAATGAAATCATTGTTGTAACGTTGTTTCTGTAATAAGCTAAACATTCAAGACTATGGAGGTGCACTGGTGACGAGGACTACACCCTAAGATTGCAAAGTAGTGATGATTTTATAGGTAACCACTTCACATGTGGACCCTTGTTAATAATCATTAGTCTTATCTTCATCATTGGCTTCATTGCATTGGCACCTTATTTGTAAAAGGAAAGTTTATTACTAAAATTACCTTCCTTTTTTATTTTTTTCCCCTACCTAATATGTAAGAATCCGACATGTGGGGGCAAAATACATTGGATGGCATCCGAAATTCATTACTACTATGCCCAAATCCAATTATAAGGGATATTACCTTTGGTCAAGTTGCCAGATTTAAAGCTGGAATCTTGAATTTATGTGAATGTCATTCAAATGTCTATAAATTATAAGAAAAGATTTGATTATCCTTGAATTAGCTCATAGGATTCTCGAAATTTTTCATTTCGATGTGTTTTAACTTATCATATATAACTTGACTAAGTGACCATAAAAAATTAAAACGAAAAAGAAACAGAAAAAACAATGGAAAAAAATTATAATGATTATATAGCGATCAAAATCTTAATATATATATATATATATATATAATCAAAAAGAAAATTACGATGAACCCTTTTGGCACTTGACCCTTCTTGTCTTTTGCATTCGACGAGTTTTTTGTTTTATGCAATAACGACGAAGCAGACGCGGCAAGTTCTGGTTTTTCTACTCCATTATTGATCTTGACATTCCAATAAAAATGATGATAAATTAACATCACTCGATCAATAATTATTCAATAATTCATCAGATATAGAATTAGATTATGCCATGACTCGTGTGTTCTTAACATGTGTGCATGCCGTGGTCATTTTTGTCACTGTTTTTAAATCATAATTATCAAACTGAATTCCGAACAATACCAGTGGAAAAATAATTGTGACAACAAACAAACCAGTTTTATTTTGAGATATCAAACGTATTACAATTAACTTTTTTGATGGCCAGCAATGCATGCAGGTTGAGTCAGAAGAAAAATGGGACAAATTTTCATTAATGGAGATGAAATGAATCTAGTCCTTTTTTCTTTTCTTATCTTATCTTATTTTATTTTATTTTTTCCTGCTCTCCAATAAGCGTTGTCTTTTAGGTCATGCCACTTCCAAGTGGACTGTAATCATTTTTCGTTTCCAGTTTTCACATTAGGATGTTGCAAATTGCAAATGAATTCAAGAACAAATTTTTTCTTGGATATAAAATTCAACGTTTCACTTATAAATTGTAAATAATTGATTCTTTTTACTAGTAAAACTCATGTTCGTTAGATTTAAATATTATGGCAATGTTGGTATTATAATTATATGCATATATATGATGGGTCTTCAATGACAAAATTGAATTTTCAATTTGTGCTAACACAAAGTATTACTGTTAACAATAATTAACACTAGTAATGGTGCACACACTATCCGTCTGCAAAAAATCAAATAAAAATCAATTTATTAATATGATAAAAAAAAATTTTAGTAATTTAAGATACATAACATATACATATAATTGAACCTAAGTTATTTCAACTTGAACATAAATGCAAAAAGTTAACATCATGGATTTAATTATTTAAGAACAAATATAAAATTATTCTAAAAACAATAATTTATATTTTTTGTTATATAATATGTGTGAATGTGTGTGAAAAAGATAAATAACTTTAGTGTGAAGATAATTAAAATTGAATTAGTAAATAACAAAAAATAAAAGTAATGAACTTTATTCAAATTTGAAAAGTAATATAATGAGATAGTTAAGGTGTTAGTTAATTAACTAGAATAAATGATGCTTTTGACACTTTAGAAGGGTATTTTAAGGAATATAGATTAAATGACCAAACACAACCTTGTGCATTCTATTATAGGATAGAAAATTGTTCGAGGATGTAGTTTTTCTTTTTCTTTTTTTAATTTACATAGTAAACATATATATGATTTTTAATCTTTATATATATATATATATATATGTATGTATATTAATTACTATAGCAAATTGATTGGCTACAATCAAATTGCATTATTTACTATAAGTATATCAACTGCAAGAAACTATCGTACAATTGAATATGTACATATATATATTTTCACGCAATCTCATGCCTGAAATTTGCTATTTCCACCCAATTATTGACAGTATGTTTTTCTGGTTTAACCCTTTTAGTAGCTCAATTGTTTGGATATCCAAATGTAGGTTTACTAGTGAGAGTTCTCTCAAATATTTTATTCTATTTGTCTTTTCCCTTTTTAAGAGAGCATTCTCATATTTGGCTTTAGCGGAAAAAGTTCGACTTGCTTTACGATAAATATTTTTGAAAGACAAGGTTAGTATCATCCCTTGCTTAAGCTTTATCAAGTTTTCAAATGAAATGGCAATAAATTTTATTCGAAAAAAGGAGTGTAAAATAATACTCCATATCCTCCATCTCTGTCCTATGTATATTGTCATGCGAAATACATTTGTCCATCTATCACTTGTAAATAATCATGACACGTTTATTTACTTATTTATTAAGTTAATTATATAATTTGATCGCTTCACTTCTACCATCTTAAATACACATAGAAAAATTATTTATATGAGACCGAAACGTAGATAACTTAAGGTATAGAGTATTTAAATCGATAAAATAGATGTATGCAATCCCGTGTACACATAGTAAAGACAACCATAAAAATAAACACTTGTGGTTAATTTTAAATTTAATATTGAGATCCTTAGGAGGCAAATTGTTCTTAATCACACGATAAAACAAATTACTATGAGAGGGCAAATCACACAAAGTCCTCGTCTAATAGACTGTTCTGAAGTAGTCCCATATACGAATGCGACGTTAATAATAAATGACGGAGAGAGATGAACCCACCACCCATCTTCTTTTGTCTCTAATGCAAAAGAATAGAGACAGGTTACTTATATGTGCATATAATATATTTACTAAATTTAAATGTTTCAATTCACTATCTTTTTTGTCCTTTTTTCCCCCCTTCTCAAAGTTCCATCTTGACGTGAAAGCTTAATTTCGAATTTTCTTTTTGCATGCCTAGTGATGGTACCGTGGTGGTGGAATAAAAAGAAAATTAAATTACCTAATATACAGACGGGCAATGAAGGTAACTGACAAAATCAAAGAGCATAATTCAAAGGAAACAACTTAGCAAGGAGGAAGGAATATTCCCTGAGGCCTGAGCAGGATTTATTGGGGAATCTTTCAACTTTCATGCAAAAGCTGAAGTAGGTGAGGCATCAATGAATAATGAATGGGTGATGGTAACATCGATAATGATGACATTTTGAATTTTGTAAACTTCTACATCTTTCTTCATCCTCAAAAATTTATTAAAAGTTTCCTTGAGATTGATTGTTATATCAGAAGAAATTAACGAGTCCAGAAAATTCATCCCATCGACTTTTCTTTGCTTTTTGTTTATTATAAGAGGTCCAAGAATTCAGCTTTTTGCATGTTTGGTTAAGATTTTATAATTTGGGGGTAAAATTATCATTTTACATCGTATTTTAATATCCAATACTCTGAACTTAGCTTTCCCCAATATGCCTTTTAATTTGTTCATTGGATTTCTAAATAGATTATCATTATAATAATTTATATCCTTTTTTCCTTCAAATATTCAACTTAAAACTCATCCTTTATATACTTCATCAATCTGAACAACCGTAACCACGCAGCAAACTTCGATCCTAAAAATCATGTCATTTATTTCATATGAAGTTAAGATTTACTGAGTAAAGATTAAACTTATTTTCAATGAGGTCATCATTATTTTGAAAGAAAGGTGCCTGTGTGTGGAAGGCTGATTTAAACCCCAACTTCTCAAATGAGAGGTAAGAAATTTAAATCCCATCCATCAATGAGTGGGTGCGTAGTGTAACAAAATCATTGTCTTAAAAGTGAAGAGCGAGTACTCTAATTACTAAACAAATTTATGCGAAGAGACAATTACATCAGGAAATAATTAAACCGTATTATACAATGCTACTGAACGTTAAAATAATTTGGGACAGAGACAAGCATATTTACAGTGAGTACGCAGATGTTGCAAGCCATAAAATTTGAGCAACAAACCTACAAGAATAGGCGCAATGATACCACCCAGAAAACAATTTTTTTTTGGGGAAAATCCATTTCCCCATTACCAATTTGCCATTGATGCGAAGAATATTGTTTGTGAAAAAATGAACAGAGAAAAAAACAAAGGAATCCCTATCTGGATAAAGCCATTTGCAATAACTCCATAAATACACATAAGAACATCCAAGGAGAGTTACAGGGCAGGGGCAGGGTCCCAAATTACTTTTTGGGGAAAGAAACGCAGAAATTGATGGTTTTGGCATTTTTATGCTAATAATTGAATTCCTTTCCCTTGTCCGTGGGAAGAAGGCTCCAAGTTTATATTATAATGTGGGCACAAACCACGAGTCTAGTTGACAGACGTGGGTAGTGCGAGTGGCATTTACAGCCCCAGCCCTCGGGATGTTGATTGCGTTAAAAGACCATAATTTCCAAGGTATTTAATTTTGGAAGGACCCGGATAAAATTCAGAATACACGGTCGCAGAAGCAGATATGTTAGCGAAACATGAAAAATATTCTTAAAATAGTTAAGGCATTGTTTTATTTGTCGACAAAACATGCTGTTCGCATACATTGTTTTCGTCGTCGTGATGGGCCATATACGGACCAACGCCGCTGGGCTGCTCTGAGCAGAACCCATGAAATCTAGAGCAAACTCAGGATTCCAGATGTCTTAACTGTCGGCCACCTTCACTAGGCCAAGTACGGAAAACATGAAACAAGCATACACTAGATCCGATCCAATTAAGCATAATTATTTCTTATTAAACTAGATATATAAGGCGGCTTTCACCAAATCCAGAACGAAAATTGGTAAAAATCAAAACCAATATTAAAATCACCAAAACCAAACAACCCACGCACTACCCCGAAATGCCGATCTCTTTCAAAATGAAAATCCACGAATCATGCATAATAGGGTATCTTGATCAAGTCTCAGTAGTCAACACAAGATCCAATATCACTTAATAAGGCCGACAAGTCGTATTGACAGAAAGGTGCCCAGTGTGGGATAACAAAACTCAATCGGAAATCTCTTGTCCACGAGTCGACAGAAAAGGAACTTCAGCAGTTGATGCTGTCCAATTCGCTTCTATCCTGTTACGTATAGTATTAAGAGGTTTGATGGCAGTCTGATTCTCTGGCTCATTTGAATTAAGAGATTTGGTGGCAGGCTGGTTCTCTAGTTGATTTTCGCCCTTGAGAAGTCCATTTCTGGATGCTGCAAAATAACACAATTTTAATCAGCAAATAAGCTTGGACAAATGGGGAAAGACAAAGCCAGCAATTTCATTCACTGTTTCACCTCAGCCATGAACTTCTTCAATATCTCCTGCTTCTGCATCTCATCACTAGTTGGAAGGCCCATTTGTTTCTGTCGTTGGTCAAACTGAAGAAAGCATTTGATAAAACCAACAAAAAGTCAATCGTTAAACAAGAGTGCAGGAAACAATTACTAGGACAGAGAGGGGGGGGGGGGCGCGGCAAGCAGAAAATGCAGCCAAAAAATATTGAAGAACAAAGGACAAAATGACCATCATATGATCAGACACCAATCAATAGGAACCACCATCTCCATGCAGCAGACGTAACTGTGCATTAAAAACTCCTCAAAATGATCAGACTAATAGAACCCCCAAAGCATTTTCCAAAAAACTGAAAATGGGTTGTACGGAATCAGTTGACTCCTCTAGGTCCCACGTCCAGCAAAGAGTTTAAACAGATGTGAGGTTTATCATTTGTAAATACACGTCTTGATTAAATAAACATAATCTTAGATTAAGGGGCCACTAGAGCTGATGAAAGATTTCAATTGAAGTATCTAAGGTTACCATCATTTTTTCGACTGTTGAACGTGTTTCAGGGTCCAGATCAGACAATTTACTGTTTTCGGGTTCTACTTTCTGGGTGTCTATCTCCGGCTCACCCTTCACCAAGTACTTCCACCATTCCATCTGGTTTTGTTTTGTCAGGAGAACAGAGATAGATTTCTGGTCCTCTGCAAGAAGTTAAAATGAATGAGCTGGGTAATATTTCACGGTTCGAAAATCAACAGCTTAAGCTGACACGTTGGCAAAAAGAAAACAAGTAACAGATGCAACAGGATGCTGTAAAACGATGGGTGAGCATTAAAAAATCACAATTTTTTGTCCAACAGCGGCTCAGTAAGGCCTTACCTAGACTCCAGAAGCAGTCGTCAACCTTAACAGGCTGGAAAAGCTCCCCCTGCAATTACATAAAAAGCAATTAAAACTTGAACCAAAACAATGCAATTACAACTGTGCAAACACATCAGCCACAACTCCATACTTGTACAACACAATAGCATGATAAGAGGATTAAGAAACACGTAATGGCAGACCATACTCACATCAATAACTGCTGGCTGACCCTTGAGCCCAACTTTAAGATGATTCTTCTTTATTTCACATGAAATAAACCTTGACTTAGTTCCAGGTGCAACAGGAACATTGATGTTAACCTCTTGCAAAGATTGACCCCAAGAGTATTTGTCCATATCAAGGCCATTGCCTCTGTTAGGAGCTGCTCAGAGACAGTAAGCTTAAGAGATCAGCACTCAAAACATGTCTTCCCAAATATGCCAATAATACATGAAATATCAGATAGCATTGCAAAATAGAATATATTCCGTGAGTTACTAATCAAAGTTGGTATTTCTATCATGTAAATTCTGAGGTTGTGATTATTTTGCAAAAATTCCAAAAATTAACAAAATGGATGATGATTGATACTCAGAGTTATAGATCTAAAGAAAATTAAAGAAAAAGAATGACTATGAATCTATTTTCTTTCACTTTTCAGATAATTGCAACAAACACACAAGCACATAGTTAAAACTTCACTAGCATCTCAAACTCAGATGAAGATGTTCAAACATCCACTTTTCCTGTAATTGATGGAAGTTTTACATGTGTGTATGTCTGAAAGGGTGAGGTTCTCTTGACATTAGAGCTACAAAAGAGCTGTCCAACACTAGTTTTTACACTAAAAATGTAAAAAATCCGCCTCAGGATAAGCCTAAAATGGAACTTATCTATTTCCTGTCATAAAAAGAGGCATTGTATTCCAACAAAAATAAACTATATCAAGATTCAGATGCTGTGGATAAAACAATTTCACACGAATCATAAACGTTGCAAACAAAATGTAACTTCAGATGCAAGATAATATACACTCAATCATTTTATGTCACAAAACTAATTGAGCTTTTCAGAGCTATATGACTACCAGCACCTCTAATAAGATATTAAACTAACTCAATCATATCGTATCACAAAAACATTTGAGCATTTGGAATCAATTACCAGAACTGCTAATGCACAAGCGGCATATACATTTGATAAAATGCTACCCGTAGAGTTAAATAAATGCCAAAACAAGAAGGCCATTTAGATATCTAATTTGCAATTTAATAAAAATACCTCGACGACCACTCTCCTCCTCTTCCACTTTACTCCCAGTTCCCTTCTCCTCCTCTTCCACTTTACTCCCACTTCCCTTCTCCTCCTCAACTACATCTTTCTTCACCTCGTCCTTTTTTACCGAGGGCTGCGCCATCGCCTCCTTAACCTTCTTCTCCGCTCTAACGTTCCCTTCTATTTTCACTTCTTTCTGTTTGTTCGCCTCAGCTTCCACTTTATCCTTCACCATCCTCATCACCGCATTCACATCCTTCACCAGAGAATCGCTCTTGAATAGATCGCTCTCTTTCGCAACGAACTCAAAAACCTTCTCCAGAAATCCCAACGGATCCGACGGATCGAGAACAGCGTTAAACGTCTTCTTCGCTGATGTCGCAGATGCCGTCGGCTTCTTCTGGTCTTCCTCTTCGTACTCAGTAAGGATCGCCATAGTAATTGATTGGAATTTGGAAATTGAACTGATTTTCGAGCTTCAGGGTTTTACTACACTTCAATCTGAGGTTTTTTGTCAATTCGCGTGAAAGCGCAGAAGAAGAAGAACGCGCCGCCGAATAATCTAGACGACTTATAGCTTGGGACAATTGTAGAGACGCCCCTAAGGTTTCTAAATATTGCAGGAGTAGCCCACAAATTGAAGTTTTTCTAACTAGTACGTTGTAGTAACTAATAAAATTGGCCCACACAATGTATATAAAATCATTTATAAATCGATAATATTTTAAATAATAGAAATAATATTATTTAAAATATAAAAAATATTTAAAATAAAGATATAAATAAATTAAAAGTAAAAAGTTTTAAAAAAATATAAATAATGATAAATTAAAAGAAAAGAAAATATAACGGATAGAAAAGGTGTGTGGCTTTACATTATACAATAAAAGGAGATAAATATGTAATTTTATTTTAGTATAAATAAGTAAATTATAACAATGGTTCTCCACTTCTTTAATTATGCATTTGAATCAAAGGATTTAATAGAATAAAATTTAATTTATAATAATGAATTCATGGTATATGTTTGGATGGAAATATATTTTAAATTTTTTAAACTCTCATTTTAAACTATAATTTTAGTAAATATGGTGCATATAAAATTCTTTTCATTTTAAAATCATTCAAAATCCTTCTTTCGTATCCTTCATTCAAATTCAATTCCTCTAATCAAAATTGAACCTAAATCTTCACAACAAAATATTAAATTTTGATATATACATATACATATATATATATATGTGTGTGTGTGTGTGTGTGTGTGCGTGTGTGTGTGCGTGTGTGCGTGTGTGAGTGTTGAACTTGCTACTAGACTTGTTGAGTGACGAGTAAAATTTCAAGTTGACATGTGAATGAATATTTGGACTAATAAATTCAAGTGTAGAAAATGTATTATGCATCTAGTATGTTTAAAATAAATGTTTTAAATGATGATATATATATATATATATAAAATAATTATTCTTTTGTACTCATTATGTATTGAATTTTGTAACATGCGCGCCAACTGAAGGAAGATTAACATGATTATCCAAGTGAAAAACTAAAATTAAACATTAAAAAATGAGAGTAGAAGTAAACATGATGCTGACTTGAATGTTAATCTCTTTTTTTGTGCTTGTTTTACTCTTTCCGTATTATATAACCACAAACAGAAACTAATCTTACATGAAGATCATCACACCATAGTAAACATTTTCAATTCTGGATTCCATACAACATTTATCAGCCAAAAAAGGAAAAAGGTGAGCCAAGTCTTGATCTTCTGGGAAACTGAATGCAGCCGTGTTATCAACACATAAACAACCTGAGATTCTTTGAATTCTCGATGTATTTTTCCTACTACCTACTACCTACTACTTTCATCTAAACTTCACGACCCTGATCAGCCACATTGCCCATTTTAAATTCGGAGATCTTCGCCTTCGGAACGTACCACAAAACTAGGGAATGCTAGTGTTATATCCCTGAAAAGCCAAAGCAAAGATATCTTAGACGATTCTCAGATAAGTCCCCTAATTGCGCGCAAACTGACTTCCAACTATCTGAGTTGGAAGGTGGATTGTGTTTTGATTGAATAAGTTGATCAGCTAATAAGCTCAGGTGGAAGTCTAAATTTGCACAAGATTTCAAGGATGTGATTGAGAGCCTAACTTACCTGAGATATGGAACTGTCATGTTCTTTATAAGAGATGGATTTTTGAACACATAATCCTTCCATTCGTCTGAATCAATCCTTCCATCGCATTTTGTGTCTGCTTCGCAGAAAGTCTGCAACATAAGAGGAAGAACAAAAACAAAAATGAAAATGGCATTCGAGTGAGCATAAAGACGTATATATTGAGAATAGAGAGGCCAAACCAGGGGTGTGTCTACCTTGTCCACGATCATTTCAATGACATCGTCTGAAAGTGCGAGATCTGATTCATGGAACAGAGCCAATACCATCTCTTTCAACTGTAGAAATTATGCAAAAGTTAATCTATTGATGGAAAAGCAAAAACATCAGCTTCAGAAAGATTGAAACCATTAAAAGCGTACCTCTTCCCTCTCAATATAGCCAGTGCCCCTTAGATCATACAATCTGAATGTAACTGCCACAAATTACGTAGTTACAGATAATTTTTAAAAAAATGCCATCTACAGAGGCAATCAACAAACGCCGTGACAAAGTATATTCATTCTTACATGCAATTTTGTCTGCGACAGGTGTGTTTGGGTGAAATATACCTAGAACTCGGACAAATTCTCCAAATTCGATAACCCCATTGCCTTTGTAATCAAACAAACTGAATATCTACTAAAACAATTTTCAGATAATGGGATAGAGACGTCAGCACGTGGTTGCAGGCGTTACAAGAGCAATGGACTCATATTGACCTTAACATACCCTGTCCGCAAACAGATTCCTCTTGTTTCGGTTCCTAAAGAGTGCTAGTTGGAATTCTTCCTGGCGATGAGTTCACATTAAAGTTCAACTCCACATTGTGAAGTGATGCATTTGAGACAATAAAATTTGAATTGTTAGCTTTCAGACCGTCATGAAAAGAGCTATCCGTGAAATGGTACCTTGTGAATGAGCCCATCATCCATTATGGAGCTACTTATTTTCTTAAATAGTTCAAACAAAGACTGTACTTCAATCACTGTGACTGCATGATATCAAAACCACCACAAAATAATCAAGATTTGAGAGAGAATAGAGCAAATTCAGACGCAAAGAGTGAGATTTATGTCATCTACATACATATGTAGTTTGAAATAAACTACACAGAGAATATTCCATTGACACGCTCAGAACTCAAAAGTAGATCAAATTCTCTTTTTCATGTCCCCTTAGTTCTTGTTCCACCAATACAAGGTTGCCAAGTTTTTATCTCACTATTATCACTATAAAACAATGCAAATGGCAATTATATATTAATGAGATAAAGAGACGAAGGTCAAGAAAAGGGACAGGGAAGAAAATTTCATGGGACTCAAAAGTAATCAAAAAATTTCATGGGACTCAAAAGTAATCAAATGAATGACTGTGACACTAACCTTTGGCCAGCAATACAGCCTTCCCTAGCTTAAAGCCACTAGCAATACAAATATGAAACTTTAAATAACTAAGAGGGTGCTTGGGTGAGTATATAAGTTTTTTTCAATGTTTGAGAGCTTATAAATTCCTTGCCAGTGTGTAATTATTTTTTAAAAAAAAAACTTATAAGCTTCAAAAATAATATTTAAAAAATAAGTTGGGTACATTATCACAGAAGTTTTAAAAGCATTATAAGCTATATAATCTAATAATCTATATAAAAAAAAAAAAGCTTAGACAAACACCCTCTAAATCGTAGTTGGATCCATTGAGGACTTAGAGGTGAACATAGAAATCAATGGACAACACATCAAAAAGCAGCAACCAATAAGTTCCAAACTAAATGCTTGACAGTGAAGCATACTCACAGGGTGTCTCGGCTGCAAGAACAGTGGGCTCTTCATAACCAGGGGCGTGTCTGGGGGTCTTAGACGGAAAGCAGCCCATCATCACAGAAACAATGACAGATTTAATAAACCTCAGCTAATTGAATTCTTTTGACGCTCAACCCTCAAAACAGACATAAACATGTGGGATCAAAATAATGTGGTGTAGATGCTGCATGAGTGCTGGAACAACCCACCTACAATCACAATGGCTACGCTTCAGCAATGGTAAATCTGTTGCGGGAATTTTAAAATATACACTCTCTTACGAATAAAATGCAAGAATACACCTAAAAATAATGACACAATCATGCTATATCAGAAAAGGGTTTGCACAGGCAAATCCAATCCATTTCATCTCGGCCCCAACAAATGGAGAGAATAATCGAGACACTCGTGTGAAAATCCATCGAGGCCCAAAAAGGAAGAATATTGTGGTGGAGAGGAAGTGTAGCTATTAGAACCGCTCTTTCAAAATTGAATCTTTACACAAAATGAGTAAAGATATGCAGAAAAAGAGAACCAAAGAATCGATTTTTTTGTTTAATCTTATTTGTGAACCCACATATGGATGAATGAGGAAAATCAGATTTCGTTAGCATCCTGCATTCCAGAAACAGCACTCCCAATTTTTTTTTTTCAAAAGTTCTATTACGTGTTGTTCATCTGCAGGATAAACCATAAAGAGGTAGCTAAAGAAACTGACCCGTGCTGGTTCCGTGGGATCTAGGGAAAGCTCCTGTGCTCCATATTCTTAGTTCTCACACCTAATTGTCATGGGTTCTCTGTGCATGGAGTCGCCCTCCTATACATGTTGCCTTGGATTAGCTAAAAATTTATTAAAAAAGAGAAACTCTTGGCTGCGTGGATGATTTCTAAAGTATATAAATTTTGGTGAAAAATAAAAAACAATAATGTAAATTTGAAGGAAGGATAAATGACTTGGAATATCTAGTTGGATTAGGATAGTTTGTGATTGGATGACTATGTCCATTCCATAAAAGATGTCTTTTAGGAGGAAAAAAATGAAAAAATTTTGAATGTCACGTCAAAAACTAGTAACTTGGCACACACCACTTCTTGTTTTCTCCTAACTTAACTTTTTTATAAATGATTATTAATTCTGGCTATGTTTGGGAGAGAGATTTTTGTTTGACACTATGTTTGTGTGTTGATATAAATATTATATTAAAAAATTATATTTTAATAAAATGAATAGTATAATTTATTTAGATATATATATAAATATAAATATTAATTTGATTATAAATTAATATAATAATAATAAAATAATTAATTTATTATGTAGGCAGAGAGAATAAGAAGTAGTTTGAATGGGTAATGCAAAGTTTGAGAGTATTTTGGGATTGGGAGTGGGGTTACAAACTTAACCACTGGGACGTGTCTTCTAAGGTTTACGTCAGGTAAGTTAATTATGATTTTAAAATTTTGAAAAATTTAAAAAACAAGAAATAATTTCGTGAGACTTTTCCTAACATAATATACATATACATGCGCGCGCGCGCGCGCGTGTAAACACTCCACGTGCGTCCACACACAATGCATCCAAAAATATTAAACCACATATTTAATACAATACAAACGTGGCGTTAGGCTCATTATTCCTAATTATGATGATTAAGCGTTACATGGTAAACGTTTATATGAGCAAGACTTTAAATTTTCAGATTGGATACCTGGCTTTGTTTGGAACCTAATTTTGATGGGTTTGCAATCCATCAAAATTTTACCAAAACAAACATTTTACAACATTAAATTTTATTGAGCTTGCGCATAATATTATTATATAGAAATAACATAATTTTATTTGTATACCTTATAATTTTTACATTATTTTCGACGATTCATCGAAATAAATAACCATACATTCCGTAGAAGTCATAATGAGCTTGCATGAAGTATTATTGTAGAAATACAACGTTAAAACATTTATCACATCGAGCACCTCTTTCATCTTCCTCATTTGTCTACAACATTTTCCGGCAAGAAAATTCAAGGGTTAATGTCAGCATGACTTTTCGGTGGAATATTTTGCAATAATGGATGTCGATTGATGGTGGATGAACTCACCGGAAAAAGATAAAACGCAAGGGATGTACAAAATAGAGGTTGAAAAAAGTTGCTTATAAGCATAAAACTACTTTCCGATATCCCATTTAATGATAAAGACTTGCTTGGATACGAATTGTGAGAGGAAGAAAAATAAGAAACTTAAAAATGATGTAAAAGCAAAAGAGCGAGATAGATAAAAATAATTATTTATTGAATAACGTGTTTAGAAATACACACACACACACACACACACATTTTGATAGAATGAAAATTGATGTAAATTTGTATTATGAAAAATGACTTATCACTCCTCTTACGTACTTATAATTATAATAATAAGAAGAAACACAGCTGTGAGATTCTTTCTTTCTCTCTGCTTCTTTTTTCTTTTTTGTTTTTCCAGCTTTCTTTTTTACTTTTATTAGGAAAAGCCCATGATTTTATTAGACATTTGCTAGTATCGATTTTTAGTGGAACAAAACCATGCGCCTGTCTACTGGTTTGGACAATGTAAAACAACAATAAACAAATCAACAATGAGAAAAAGACAACAATTACTCCGAGGCTATGGTTACCTCAAGCTTGTGAGGGAATATGACAACAATTCCAAAACAAAACCACCCTAAACTTTATGATCAAATTCCGTAAGAGGAATTCAATAATTAGTTGCACCATGATTTGTTTTTGAAGCACAACGTATGTTCTTTCCAATCTTGCATTCAATTGACGAAAACTTGGGACATGCTGAGCACAAAAATGACATGAACTTAACATCACCACTCCCTTGTACTCAAAAACGAAAGATAGTGTTTTCCGTCTGTATTATTTGCTTTTTCTATAAATGATATTTCAAGTGGAAGAAAATCACAAATATGCCCTCTAAAACAAATAATTATCAGTGGATAAGATCTAACCAAAACAACCAAATTTGCCAAATAGGCAAAGGATATTTTCCTTAACCTCATATTAGAGCAGAAGAATTTGCCAAATACTACTACTACTGTAGGCAAAAGATATATGATCTAACCAAAACAACCAAATTTGCCAAATACTACAACTATAGGCAAAGGATATATTCCTTAACCACATATTAGAGCAGAAGTTCGAAGAAAAATGAATTAAGGACGTGAAGACAAGCTGTGGTACCTATTCAACAACAACATTTTTGGCAATGGGACACACTTACAAGCAGCTATCCGATACATACATGTTAACAAGTAGAGCTATTCGACACATAGACGTTAACAAGTAGAATGTCGACCAACATACAACACATTCATATCATGTCTCAAGGATATGCACAAGCATGTGGTAAAGCAAGCAAGGAAACAAATATTCAACTGCAACAATTAGCTACGGAGATTAGCTATGCAAACCCTGGCATCTGGATTCTGCTGTTCCCTCCATATTCTACCAGTGACCTGGAGCTTAAGCTCATTCCAGTCACCTCCAGAGAAGAAAAGAGCCATGTTTTGTTGGATAATGAGGCCATCGTGACTATCTCTGACCTTACGGTGGCCATCTCTGATGCTCCTTGGGGTACCTTCCCATATGAGCTTTCTGCCATTTGCTCCTACCTCTAAACTGTAGCTGTAGTTATGGGCTTCGCTTTCATTGCCCATAAAACGAAGAAATGACATGAAAACAGGGGCCGTTCCAAGCAGAAATGCTTCAAAGTGAAGGCAGAAATATTGGCCAAAACAATGGAACACCTAATGAAACAAGAGCCAGAAACAGATTATTGAACTACATGAAATAGGAGAGTTTCCAGAGAGCAACTTCAGATTATTAGTGGGATCATATATCACAAATATGCAGTGTAGCCACAACAATACTAGGGTCTAGATTTTGAAATAGGCTTGCTTTATAGGTTTTGACTGGTTCTGATTTCAAATTTGGTCCAACCCACCAAAAAAATTGTAATAAAAATTTTACATTAAGCACCATTAAATTATGATATATAAAAATCAAGCAGTAAATGTAGATATTCCCACAAAATTTGGATGACTAAAAAGATGAAAAAGCAAATCTAAACCCTCCCCAGAAGCCATAATCACCAAAAAAAAAATCTATATTAAGTAAGACCCTAAAATTCTCAGATTGATTCAAAGACACAGAAGAAAATAATGATAATTACAACAAAATATGCTATGTTAATAACTATTGATAAAAGATACACTTGATGTGTGTGCACAATTATGTAAATAAATTAATAATAATTTGCATATACAAATTTTATATTATTATAAAATAAGAGAACAAGAAAAAAAAAATGAAAAAAAAGAAGAGAAAAAATAGAATAACTAAAATTGGAATAAAAGATTGAAAGAAAGAAAATTTAATAAATTAAAATTGAGTAAAGATAAAGAAATAAATAAAAATCGGAAAAGGAGAGTGAATATATATATATATATATATATATATAAAGAAGCAAGGATGTATTAGTAACGTGTGTCATTCACTAAATGAAAAAGAAGAAGTTTGCAAAAATAGAGTAAAATTAAAATCAAAAGAAGTGAATGAAATAAATGAAAAATTAACAAGGATGGTAAACAAAAAATGTAAAAAATTAAGAATATTTTAAGAATTACACAATGTCCTTAATAAGACAGTCCTAGAAATGAGAGGCATACTCAACAAAAACCTTATCCCACACTTCAATCTTATTTTAATAGCAAGCATGATTGCTAGATGAATTACAATATTGTGTTCTCGTTTAGTAAGTAAATACAGTTCTTCGAACTTATAACATTTAAAACTAGTTATCACACTGACTCAAGATACTAGGATAGTGTAGAAACCTGCTCAAAAAAACCTTGTTACAAGTAGGTGCAGCTACACATGATTTAGATCATCCAATGGACCAATATATAAGTGTTCCCAAACTAAGTGAGACATTTAGCAGGAAAAAAGCTTGAAGCCAAAAGAGTGGTATAAAATAAAGCCACAAAATATGCACATCATCGTGTTCTCAAAACTGATGCTAATGAAAGAAGACAAGAAAAGTTCAACTCACTGTTAACATCCATGTCGCATTTTCCAGTTCACAAGGATTTGACTTGACATAGCGATGGTTGAAAGTTGATCCTGTGTGCATGTCAACTTTGTGGTCATCTCTCAAATGGGCAACAAGATCAGGAATGTCTCCAGTAACTGCACATTCTGATCCAGTATATGGACAAGTGTATGGTCTGAAATTGCAAAGCACCTCATGTTTGAGTTTGCTGTAGTATGAGAAAACTTCTGAGCATCCCAAAGAGCAGTACTTGCAAGGAAAATCTAGTGACTCCGCAACCTTCTCTAACACTAAGCACCTGATATCCCCAAGCTCTTGTTTGCACGTAGGACATTGATTATGTACCCTTGTCTTGCAAGTTGAACAGAGTGTGTGTCCATTAAGGCACTGGCAAAAAGAATATAATCAATCAAAGTAGCATATTTAGTTTTACTTCAGTTTTTTTGCTCAACCGGTAAATATCCTTACAATACAAATCACCCAACCAAACTCAGGCCATAAAAAACACAGATTTTACGACAAGCAAACTACACAAAAGGACAGGATATTTATTTCAGTCCATTAACTTCAAATGCCATTGAAAAGCCTTAGTAGTGGGAAATATTACTTCTGTATAGGCAACTAAAATTCTAGAGCCTCCTTCATTATATTTCCGGTTCATTATGGCAAAACTCCAGCTTCAGGTTTCCATGGTAAAGGAAACTAATTCAGGAAAAATATAATTATCTAGAAAATCAACTTCAGTAGCCTACCAAAGCACTGGAACTAATATTTTGATTTACACTGGAAAACAAATGAGTAAAGGCATCTTGCATTTGATGAGAGGAGAATACTTCTTCGTGTTGCATCAACACTATACCCACTTCTCAAAGCTTCCTTCACCAGACAAAACTCTATAGCAATTACCAGAAAACCAAAAGAAATCAACAAACTGAAAACAAAAGGACAAGACATAACCATAGAGTAAACCTGATGAATTGGTGGGTACATAGAGTTACTGCAAACAGGGCATTCCAGCAATTCATGGACGCTTGTTGAGCCAACTCCAGATGAGACTACAGCTTGAGGCTTTGAGGAATACCGGTGGGGATGAGCATTATGAATATTTGAAGATACTGATGACTGGATTTCTTCAACTTCAATTCCATCAGATGAAGACACACACACCACACTTTCCATATCAACTGTGGCCATTTGGGGGTGTAGAAATACTTTACACTTCAGAGACCCAATTTTTTTTTCAACAGTATCGAATGTCCGCTTCTAAAACTCTAATATCAGGCAGAAAACTGAATCACCCTCTTTGCCAAAATCCAATCTTGGGCAGACAAAAATGAGATATCCTCCCGCAGATATTCATTCTTTGAAAAAATATCCACAACCCACTTCCATAAATTTAGTCCTTCTGTGAAGTACCTGATTCGGCATAGAAATGTATTGATGTTTTGACAGAAATATGAAAAGCCCACTTCCGAAACCTAGTCTTACTTCGACTTAGTGGTTCATTGGTACTCTTTCTCAACATAGAATAGCATTCTGTGAAGTATCCGGTTCAGCATGGAAAATTATTGACCTTTTGACAGAAATATCAAAAGCCCACTTCCGAAATCTAGTCTTCCTTCGACTTAGTGGTTCATTGTTACCCTTTTTCCTCTCCGTCTTTTCCCTTCGGTTTCTCTTGCTTGCTCTTTTCAGAGGTAAGAAGAAATCACAGAATCCAAAAGGAAATAGAAGAGAGAGAAACCAACTCCAAAGTCCAAAAGAACCGATTCCAGGGATCATTTTCCTGAAAGATGCGTTGTTTCTTTCCATGTAGCGGGTGGATGTCAATCCAACGGCTGTGAGGATGGAAATCTCTTCTTCCTATTTATATAGTATTGATGGGGTGAGACTTGGGCAGTCGAGGAACTGCTGCTCCCACCAATATACGTATGGGCCCCACTCATGCATCTGTGGGAGTCCAAACTCCGGGAAATCGAATAAATATAAAGGCTACGTTTGGAATACATCTTTCATCTTCCAATACTTCACCAAAATTTAATTACAAACATATGAACTTTCAAGGCTTTGGTTTAAATTTAAATTTAATTTTTTTCTTTTATATTTATATATATAATTATTTTTTTTTAATTATTACACTTATTCACAATCAAATTAATATTTATACATATAATACTTACCTCATATTTATATATATTTATAATCTACAACCTAATTATTATTATATATATTTTTTTTAAATAAATTAAAAACTTTTAAAATATTAAAATTTTACTATCAAATATTTTACTCACTAAACATCATCCCACAACAAACCCCTCACCCAAACATAGTGACAAGTATTTTTTTAATCTGTGCTTTTTGAAATCATGAGATTTTTCAGGCATATATAACACTTTCCTTATTTTTGAAAAGTAGGGGTGCGCATTCCATGCAAAAATTTTAAGTTTCAAAATTTTGATATGTTAAATTATGTACACCAAACTAAGAGTTTTGACAATTTAGTAATTTATCAATTTTTTTGATATATTTGATTCAAGATCTTGGTAAATCAAATGTTTATTTTGGATATTAAAAAATACTAGAAATTTAATAAATTTATAATTGTGTAACTCATAAATAAATATTAAACATTTTATTATTTTAATTTATATTTTTTTAAGATAAAATTATACCTCCATAATAAAATATTTTCGTATAACAAATGTAACATAATAATATGAATTTTTTAAAATTAAATATGATAAAAAAATTAAATCATATTTATATAATGATTTAAAAGAAAAATAATTGGAGATATGACAAATATTAAAAAATAAAAATAAATTAGAGTATTCACTTGGTTCAATAAACCTAATTGAATACCAAAATTTTGAAAATTTTTCAGATCAAATATTAAACTAAAATTTTAATTTTAATTTAGTGTGTTCAGTTTATAGAACTCGAAGCATCTTGTTGAAAACTATCAACAAGATTAACGTTAAAAATATTATTATGATCTTATGTATTAGTGTTCCTTGGGATCGTGAATTATTGCTCCTTTCTTTCTTCAATACACAGTCTTGATGTACAATTTTAGGACTTTTTGAATTGATAAAATATAAAGTTCAATAAATGAAAAAAAAAAAGAAAATACAGCACATGTATTCTTCTTGATTTTGAAAGAAAATAAGAAAAAAATTATATGAGTTAGATATTTTTCTTCTTTATCCAATTTCACATCATCGTTTGATGTGATTTAAAAGCATCAAAATTTTATATCTAAAATAATTATTTAATCATATGTTTAAAAAGATGGTAAGAAGTCAACACATGAAATAATACAGAAAAAAATATTTGAAAAATTATACACACACATACATATATATATTTGAATATATTAAAAATTAGACCAAAGAGTTTATTTAGAATTTATTTGTAATTTGTTATCAAAGAAGAAGTCAAAAAATAATAATACCTAGGGAGAGAGAAAATGAAGCAAATAAAACAAAAAAAATTTAAGTTGGGTAAGGGTTATATGTAACTATAGTCTGCCAACTGTATTTTATCATTTTTTTTTCTTTTTTTTGGCGTGCGTAATCAGCCATGGCTTTGGGGTTATAATTACAATAAACATTGGCCTTTTAGCTTAGTTTCCAAGTAATTTTTTCATTAAAATATAATTTTTAAAACTCCCTGTCTATCAAAAAAAATCTTTTTTTTTTTAATTTCTCTTACTTATACAACATTATTACATTTTCACCTTAAACAACCAAATAGAGTATTATAGCAAGTACTCGCCTCGGCGATGGTGAAGACAACAACTTGTAGCAAGCTTTCGCGAAGGCCTCCAATCTTAGCCAATAAGTAGACTCCTTGAACATTATAAATAGGACTTACCTCTGTTGATACAATCAAACTTGTAGAAGAAAGCTTGAAGAGGAGATCGTGAGTGAAAGTAATTGTGAGTAGGAAAACAAAGGAAGCAAAGTTAGTTGATGAGCTTAGGTGTAAGCTGATTATATAAGCTGAAAAGATTCTATCTTTCAATTTTTGGTCATTTAGGAGTTAATTCTATATTTTAGTTTTTGGTTTTAATAGTTAAATTAGTTCTCTTAACCTCCATTTTAGAGTAGAAAGGAATGAGTCATGTAACTACAGTTCAATTGAGTAGCTTTCTTGACTATATGAGACAATGCAATAGTAGCAAGTGATCAGATTTGAGTTTTACATATTTGATCAGTTACTTGTTTACCTTTCTTCTTCATTCAAGCTCAAGAATGACTTGATTGTTGCCTAAAGGGGATGTAATGACTTGATTGTCACCTAGTTATTGAAATCCACAAATCCATTATTGGTAGCAATGTATTCTACATGAAGAAGGCTTCACAGATATAAGAGGCATTGTCTAGGAGGTTTTCTCTTCCAAGTGACAATAGTGCCATGAAAGTTACAAAGTGAACTTTATATCATCATGCAAGCATCAAGGTCTGTTGGTGAGTGTTACACATAATTTGTCACTATTTAAGGGGAGCTAAGACAATATAGACCTCCTACACACTACAAATGTGGAGAGTGCAATACAGAATGCTTATAATCTTTTATTGAGATGTAGGAGAAAGACAAGGTGTACAAGTTTTTCAATGGAGTATATGATATGTACTCTTTCAATAGATTACAATTATTGAGACAAAAATCATTTCCCTCTTTAGATGAAGTACACAACGCCATTGCAGTTGAGGAAGTATAGAGATCTAAGGATATAATAGAGTTCACTCACGTGAATAACTATACTGCACTTGCATCAGTCACAGAGAGAAAGAACAAGAAGCAAGAACTAATATGCTCTCATTGTGAAAAAAAAAAAAGGACATAACAAAGAAACGTGTTACAAATTGATTGGTTTTCTACCAAACTTCAAGTTTACAAAAGGAAAGGGGAAAACAACACAAACAACTGTTTATCAAGTCAGCGTCAAGTTTGATGGGAGTGGTGGAGTGAAATCACCTAATGAGAGTGTGTTTTTATTTCAAGATTAGTCGAAGAGATTGATGAGTGTTAGAATCTCATGGCCTATCTCAATCAGGTGTCTTTGGTATGCAATCTCAATCTAGACAAGAAAATGCACATGATAAGGGTGAACAACTTTCTAGCTTTTCTAGCATACACATTCAATGTACACCAAATATAATCTAACTTCCTTTAATGAACCCTTATTGATCCTCATTCAATGCCTTTTGCATACTTTGCACATATTTATGACATCACATAACATGAAGGGTTGCATGACAAATCAGCATTAGTCTCATTTACATGGATTGTAGATACTGGTGCTTCAAATTATATATATTAGTCTTGAATTTTTTGCCAACTATAAGCTTGTGACAAACTTGTTTGCAAACCTTCCTAGCAAGAACAAAGCTCTGATAAATCACATTGGCATTGTGATAATATTTGCTAATCTAATACTTAAAGATGTTCTCCATATTCCTTCCTTTCACTTCAATCTCCTATCTGCAAGCAAACTCACAAACTCTGTCAATTGTTGCCTCATTTTTAACTCTATCTCATGCTATATCTAAGGTCTCTCACCATGAAAGATTAAGGCCTTTACATCCTGAATCAAAAGACACTAAGCATCATCCCTCAGTCCAATACTACCACATCACTCTCTACTGTTCAACTTGAGCCTAGCCAATTTGATGTGTGGCACCATAAATTAAGCCATATTTCCCATCGTGTAACTGATAGAATGCATGCAAAATTTCCCTTTGTTGTAGTAATGAAAGAAAGAATTTGTGATATACGCCATCAAGAAAAGACTACCATTTATTAGTCATGAAATAAATACCAAGAAACCTTTTGATTTGATTCATGTTGATGTTTGGGGACTACACTTAATGAGTGCAATAAATGAATATCACTACTTTCTAATAATTGTTGTTTATATTTTCCCATTATACATAGACCTACTTGATGAGAAACAAGAATGAAACCTACCACACCATATCTTCCTTTCATAAGCTCATTCTCACTCAATTTGATAGCAAAATTAAGGTTATTAGGATTGACAATGCTCTTGAACTTAACTTGACATCCTTTTATACAAAGAATAGGATTATTCACCAATGTTCATGTGTTAAAACACCTAGTAAAATGCTGTAATGGAAAGAAAGCATCAACATATCTTAGACACTGCTAAATTACTCCTTATCCAGGCCTTAATGGATAGGAAGTTCTGAGGTGATACTGTGTTATTTGCTACTCAAATCATAAAAAGAATTCCATCCAAAACTCTTTACTTTAAGTCACCATTAGAGGTTCTATTCAATAAGCTACCTAAATATAATCACTTGAGAGCCTTTGGCTGCCTTGTTTTTGCTTTAACTCTTAAAAAGAATATATCTAAATTTGATCATAGAGTAAAAAGATATGTCCTCTTTGGTTATCCCAATGGGATGAAGGTGTACAAGTTATATGACCTGATAACACATAAAGTTTTCTACTCAAATGATGTTATCTTTTGTGAACATATCTTTCCCTTCAGCTAACATTTTTCCACATTGCTTAACTCACTAGAAAACACTTATTTCGTTACCATCATTTCTAATTATTCTCATTAATTCACACGCTATGATCTCGTTGTATTAGCACATAATTCGTTGAATTAGACTAATGGTGAGCAGTCTACACAATAATGTGCATGACACAACTGACAATGGCTAAATTCTTGCTGAACAAGTACCTGCTAATCCTACTCATTCACCTACTAAGGACCAAATAGCTCCAATAGTATCAAGAAGAACTAGTAGATTAAGAAGAATTCCAAAATACCTTACACTATGTCATCACAACCAAAAGAATCTTACTAAACTAATCTAGCAACCTAATACTCAACACCCTATTTCTAATTACCTCAGTACTACCAAACTATCACCAAACTACAAGTGCTATCTTTCAGCCTTTAATAGCATGCAAGAACCTAGCTCCTATGCTGAGGCCATTGGCAAGGAACATTGGATAAAGGCTATGCTTGAGGAGCTGTAGGTCTTGGAAGAAAATCATACATGAGACATTATTGAATTACTTAAAAGACAGCATGTTGATGGGTTTAAGTGGGTGTATAAAACCAAATTAAAGTCTGATGGAAGGATTGATAAGTTCGAGGCCAGGCTAATTGCAAAGGGATATAGCTAAGTCGAGGGGTTTGATTGTGAAGAAATTTTCAGCCCTATGGTTAAGCAAACCATAGTGAGGTTGTTTCTTTCATTAGCAACCATGAATGACTGGAAATTGTAGCAGCTAAACATACACATTGCATTCTTAAATGGTAATCCAAAAGAAGATATTTTCATAATATTACCACAAGGGTATGAAATCAAGGGGGAGCTGAAGACTCAAGGAGAAACTTGGTGAGCAAATTGAGGAAGTTACTATATGGCTTGAAGCACGCTTCAAGATGGTGGCATATGAAGATAACAAAAGTTCTTAGTGAGTATGGTTTTGCACAATCAAAATTAGACCATTCATTATATCTTAAACAAACAAGTTAAGGAAAGAAAGTGGCCCTCCTGGCATATGTGGATGATGTGTTAATTGGGACTGATGATCATGATGAAATAAGAGAAGTTATAACTTTTCTTGGATCAAGGCTTAAGCTAAAGGAATTAGGAGCTCCAAGGTACTTCTTTGGTGTGGAAATAGCCAGATCAAACAAAAGGATAATCATGTGTCAAAGGAAGTATATTGTAGACTTTTTGGATACTTATGGAATGCTTAGGGCTAACCCTACTGTAACATATACGGATTCAAGGCAAAAATTAAGTAAAGAAGACCTTGAAAAGTTGAATGAGCCAGCATACTACAAGCAACTTGTTGGCAAACTCATATACCTGACATTCACTAGACCTAAGATAACATATGCAATCCATGTGTTATCTCAGTTTATAAGTAAGCCAAAATGGAACCATTTGCAAACAGCTCATAAGGTATTGATGTACCTAAAGTTTTCACCAAGAAAGGGGGTGTTTCTGGCAAGATCAATTGTATCAAAACTAAAGGCATTCTCATATAGTGATTAGAGATCTTATTATGATTCTAAGAGGTCTGTATCAGGTTTTTGCACTACGCTTGAAGAATCCTTGATTAGTTGAAGTTAAGAAGCAAAAAGTAGTGGCGAAAAGCTCTGTTGAAGCTGAATATAGGGCACTAGCATCCTGTATTCATGAGGTGATGAGCATACTTAACCTATTGAGTGAGTTTAAGGTTAAGATTAAAGGTGTTGTTCTAGTGATGTGTGGCAGTCTCAACACCTTACAAATTAGCAAAAATTTGACATTTCATGAAAGGATAAAATGTTTTGATTTGGACCTGCGCGTTGTGAGGGAGAAGGTGCGTCAAAAAATGGTTAAAATTTAGCACATAAAGAGCACTGATTAGACTACAGACCTATTATCAAAGCTTTTATGTTCATCATAATTTCATAAGCTAGATGGCAAGATGAGCGTGGAAGACATCCATACTCATCTTGAGATGGAGTACCTGATAACATAGAATCAAGCTAAAGAAATAGAAAAACAAAGAAAGCCAAGTCAACAGTTGAGCCTAGGTAGAAGCTGACCATACAAGCTCAAAAGACTCTATTTTTAGTAGTTTAGTAGTTAATTTTATCTTGCAGTTTTTGATAGTTTAGTAGTTAAGTTAGTTCTCTTAACTTTCATTTTAGAGTAAAAAGGAGTGAGTTATGTAACTGCAATTTAGTTGAGTAGCCTTCTTGACCATATGAGACAATGAAAAGGTGATCACTTAGAGTTTTGCATCTTTGAGCAGTTGTTTTCCTTTCTTCTTCATTCGAGTTCAAGTTTTCTTGCTTGATGATGGAATTTCATCCACTTTAACAATTCCTTTAAAGATATTTTAGAAAGAATTAGCTATATTCAAGTAATCTTGAAGAGAATTTGTATTTCTTGATAATACGAGAGAACAATCCTCAAAAGAAAAATGAGATAATTTTAATTGTAATATATATTATATTATTGTATTTTGTAAAAAGTACTATAAGTAGAAATTTAGTCACTATAATTCTTGTCCGTCCCAGAATCATGTTACATAAACTTTCCAACAATTCTAGTGTAGGGTGCAAACAGTGTCGTGTTGTGTTGGGCAGGATTCCTAGATAGCTGTTGGTTATGATTATCCCCAGGGGCCATACAAAAACGTAGCAGCAAAAACATGTGAATTGGGCCTTCTAAGAGCGAATTGGTTGGGCAAGGACAAATGGGCAAGAATTAAAAACAGAAGTAAAAAGGAAAGAAAGAATCGTGCGTGCATGTGTTGTTTACCATAAATGTTGCTTGTATTTCTTCTAGTTCCGGATGGTGGATGTTGAAATATCCCCCAAGAGAATGTAACAAAGAACAACCAGTGTTGGCCAGACTTGCATGGCAACGATCAGAAACCAGGAACCAGGAAAGATGAAAAAAAGACAATATAATATTTAAAATCACTGTAGAGGTACGGTAGTTGAGGCGTAAAGGAGATAATAATATTTAAAATCACCGTAGAGGTACGGTAGTTGAGGCGTAAAGGAGATAATCCAGATGTCGAGGTTTTATTTTTCATTTTAGGCGGAAGAATGTCAATGGATTATATGGTCTAACGGTTAGGGCATTGGACTCTGAATCCAGTAACAATACAATGCTTATTTTTCTCATTCTGCAGCTGCACATTAGCATAAACTTGTTAATTTTCACAAAAGATCAAGACTCTAAAAGAAGAGGTTGTACAAATTTATGATGTTTGTGCATAGGCATTTACACCAGAGTCGACAACATATTAAGGCCAAGGATCACGTCTGGCCAAACATGTCCATTATGTTTCACTACAAAACCTCCCCGCAATATAAATTACACACTCACTGCCGCCTTTTACCTGCAGAAGGTGAAAGTATAGATAGCAACATGAAACTTCCACAATTCCCCGTGATTTTGCCTCCAGTAGATCATCTCGGTGTTGATACAAGTCCTGTCGGATGCTGGTGTCAGCACAGAAAGGTAAGAGAGTTTAGCCTCTTTACTAACCAATTTTACTAGTGAACAAATGGAAGAGAAGTAAAAACTTAGCGTGAGAAACAAATATTCAACAGAGAATTTTTTCATATATTTCCTTGGATCTACGAGGCATGAAATAATGTCAAGTCATAAATTTAGAATTCCATCATGGAAGGTACTTTGAGTGGAGTGATGTATCACTCCAAAACAACCACTCTATACTTAGGACTGGCAACACCAATTTTCTAAAAACATCGCAACACAGAGATCCTGTTCTGGCACAGGTGGGACCTTGAGGGGCAGCACTAGCAATCTAGCAATCAAGCAAATAAAATTTGGAGCCCATCTTCCGAGCCAAGTTATATAATGCATAAGAGTCTTCCAATGACAAGATATTGAAAATTTTCTTTCCTTTATCAGCTTGACATCAAAAGGAGACTAACAAAGAGTGGGGCTCTTTTGAAGACAGGGGACAAAATCGATCCATTACCTGGGACACATGTGATGAGCTTTCAGCAAGAAACTTGAGAAACTCTTGCTTCTTTGTCTCATAGTTTAACCTTGCATGGTCTAATAGAGCCTGCTCTCTCTTCACTTCTTCCCATGTTCTATCCTTCTTCCATTTTGTCTCCTTCATCCTGTTTTCAGTCTCAAGGTAATTCTCAGGGATGTTCAACCTTTCAGAGCCATTTGGGAACTTGACATCCATATCTCCGCTTAAATGAGAGAAAGTCAAGTGCAAAATGAGCATATAGTTGAAAAGGGAATAAAAAAAATTAAGTGAATGCCGTCAAATAAACATGTAATAGACATATAGTCTCATTTGCTTAACATCAAGAGATTTTAGTCTTTCAAGAAAAAAATTGGCGATTTCTAAAATAAGGTTAAGTTTCTTACTTATGATGACCCAAGCAGAACAATCCAGGAATTCTTATCATTCCTCCATCTAGGGATATAGCTCCATTTCTTATACAAGACAAGGCGTTTAGCATGTCTTCCCTTGACCTGTATACTTGCAAATTAGAGAAAATATTATAGAACAGTGTTTCTCTCATGCCATGCCCTTTCTTTGAGATACAGTACAAGTTATTGCTATCAATGGTGATCATATTTACAGCAAAACCGAGGAAGCCAGGAGGAGATTCCCCATTGAGTAATCGAGGCTTTGGAAGAGCAAGCCTTCTATAAGGATCATCAGGTATAAACTCCCCAGAATAGGGTCTGAACAGAGATACATAGTTGATTACAAACACAAATTGTTAACGTTACGATAATTTAAGAAAACTATAAAAAAAAGACCTCAGATACACACACCTTAGATCTTCAAGACAAATAACAAGAAATCGATCATCCAATGGCATCCCAATAGAAGCTGCAAATGCATGAATGCCCAAACTTTTATTTATAGAACCTTCCTTGTTGTATGATTCCAGGGCTTTGACACCCTCATATGTCTTACAAACCACTGCTAGCATGGTTTCCGGGCCCAAATATTTTGAAAGAAGCCTAAATCCCACAATTGAACATTAAACCAGTCAACTTGCAATGTTATTTGCGTTTTTACTGTGTGTAAGTTCTCAAATATTCTCACCACTAATTCACAAGCAGGTATATAATCTTCATTGCAATTAAAGTTACATCTGATTGCAGTCCCGAACTCGTAAATAAGTAGTTTATTCAATGGTATAAAAAGGATGCAAAATGAGAACAAATCATAAGTGAGATTTATAAACACAGTTCTGCGAGCAAATTAGGTTTAGGTACTCCATTTTTAAATTACAGAAAGAAGAAAGACTTTATGCAATAATACACTGATGCTAAGATATTTAAGAACGTCCTTGTACGTCAAAACATAAATTGATTCACGTGGTAATAAATTTTCTGAAAGAAAAAGGAGAAGGGTAAAAAAGTGGACCAGCCTGCTAAGGTTGTCATCACCAACTTTTCCAAGTGTAGCTACGATGCCAATGACATCCTTTGTGAGTGAATGATCAGTAGATAGAGCTTCTGCTTGACATTTCATTCCACACAAAAGGGCAGCTGCAGACTTCTCCTGCCTAAGAATATGGTCGATTGATTTTTCTTTACCCTTCACATTGGTAGGGTCTTCGTTTAACATTTTGGAGAAATTTGATTTGTCATACTTCCCAAGAGCCACTACAAGAATCAAAAATTAACTGGGATATAACAAGAATGGGAGAAATTTCAGTAGCTAAACTAAGGATGGAGTAATCGGACAAACAACATCTCTAAAATGTAAAATTCAGACTACAGCTTTAGTTGTAGGCAATGAGGCACCAAGTATACTTATATTCTCCTTTTGCAATTTGGCTGTATGTTAATAGCGCTGGAAAGCCATGTGGAATTGACAATATAGGTACCTTGCATCTCGAGAATTGATTCCTCCAGTTTGTTCTTCAAAGTCTTTAAATATTTAACATTGCCTTCATGATGCTTAATTTTTTCACCCATTTCATGTAGATCATCTTCAAGTTTCTGCAACAATTACATCAACTTGATTATATTATGGCCACTATTTTTCCTCAGGCAACAAAAGAAGTTCAAATGGACATGCAACTCTTTAATTTGGAATGCAAAAAAGCAATTGAAATCAAGCATACAGCCTTCTGCACTGTCAAATAAAACTTTTACCTCAGAGGACCTGGCAAAGTTGCTGACTAACCTTAGAATGGTTTGGAAGAAACTCAGCCCGCTGATTATGCACTTGAATTTGCATGTCCTATATTAAACCCACATAGAGAGAATTGTCACCAACATGTAGAAGTTCTAATGGCTTAGATACAGGCACAGTGATTCATTTGATTAATAGCTAGCATAGCAAGAGCACTGCAGAGTTTCATATACCATTAACAGCAATAAATGCTAATGTTTATTAGGAGTATAATGGAATTTAAAAACTTCTTTATGCTGGGAATATGGAGGCATATCATGTAAAACATCAATCTTCTATCTTATATATTTCCTTCAGGAAAATCGACTAGAAGAGCTTGTAACAGAAAAGTTGAGCAATACTTTCCTAATCTATTTACTTAGTGTAAGCAAAATCGAATCAATCTTTAAAGGCCAAAAGCTTTTACAAATCAATCCTGCCAGCAGAAAATGGCTACTAAACACACGCGTGCACATATACCTAAGTTCTGTCACTCGCACAAACAAAACTATTGCTCAACTTCCTGCTCCGTTGACAAGGAGTGAGAACATTTGAAAATGTAATTCCAAATTTGCTAACTGAATTGTGTATTGTGAACCAACTTCACAAACTCCTGACCATACATCCGGCACTATTTTTTCTAAAATGGTTGTTTAACAAAACAAAAAATAAAAAATCAAAGTAGATCTTACTTTCTAGGATCATAAAGCAGCCATGCATCAAAACACCATGCTTGAGTTCATTTCATGAAAAGACATATTTCCACAACTGAAATGTAATCCAACTCTCAAATGCCCCAAAATACGAACAAGGTTCCATCAAAAAATTCAATTCTATGAAGTTCTAACACATATACATAACAGATTCAAGAGATTCATTTATCAGAGTCAAATAATTTCACTTTATCCATTAGTACATTTTAACGTTCCCTTCAATTCCACAAGAGCAACTGCATGTGCAGCTTTAGGGCGCCTTTCACAACCGAAAACATGGAAAAACAGCTTAGGTAGCCGAACACCCCCAATTGACATGCTAATTACGAAAAAAAACAAACCAGATTAAATCTAGAAAAAAACGACGAAGCCAAACCCGCGATACAGGGTCAATGTCCATGGTCTTTCTCCGCTGATCGCCTCCTCCTAGCATCATCTGATGTCTGGCTGTAGTGGTCCTAAGAGAGTGAGACTCAGAGATCACATGGTCGGTGGAGAGAACACGTTATCTATTTTGAATCTCCTTGCGAGGCACTTTACAAACGGGATTTTAATCTCCGGGCCTTTTGTTTTCGAAAAATATTTTCTAAAATACCTAAAATGGAGTATATTAAAATAAATGTTGGGCAATGTTTGTTTCCAAACTTTCTACTGTTCATCATCAATTGAAAATCTTATAAATCTAAATTTTATCATACAAATTTTATTTAAATTCAAATTCAAAATTTTTCCCTCTCTTATCCTTTATATATAATAAATAAATTTATAATCATTATATCTATTCACAGTCAAATCAACATTTATCATATAATTTTTTTACTCACGTTTAATTTTTTATTATCCTATAAACATATATATTATTATATCATTTTAATTGTCACATATTAAATATATATAAAAATAATCTACTTACCCATCTAAATCTTATAATCTAAACATAATTTTCACCCTACTCAAATTTTCTTCTCATCTTAATTGACAAACAAACATAACCGTAGTTTCTCTTTTATACTTGCATATTTGAATACATATATTTAAAATCAAATTAGTATCCATTATATGGACATGTTACTCTACAAATTATGTAAAAAACATTAATATTTTTTACATAGTAAAAATTTGTTAAAATTTAATGATAAATTCTGCATAAATATCAATTTTTTTTTTACTTGGTCGCAATAATAAATATAAAATATATAAGTGAAATTTTATATTTAATCATAATTTAAATTTATAATAATTTTATCGTGATATATTTTTTATATGTAGCGTATTCATATATGTGTATATGCGTGAATTTTTTTTTTCAAAAGTAGTAGTATATAAAAATTAATATATAAAAAATTGAAAGTTATTTAATGAACAAAAAAGATTATTTTACAGAACCTATTTTATAGTTATTATTTAATATAAAAAATTGAACAAATTCTGAAGTGACTAAAAATAGCTATAAGGAGTATGTTCAGAAGCACATCAAATGACAAAAACGATAATATTTATACTTAATTTTAAAGTTTGTCTAGCAAAAATAAGAGTATAGTGTAATATAATTAAACTTTGAATATAAGTATTTATACCATATTATCAAGTTTAATCCAAGGATAGTGACCATCGTTTTTGTCGTTTGATATATTTTTGAATATACTCTTTACAGCTATGCAATGTATAATTACTATATTATCCTTTAATTAAAAAGAACTAACAAAATTAAGAAGGTCCAAAAATGTAAATTTCTTTCATCTGCATGCGTAACTGCTACGCGAGAGTATAACTGCAAATATAATTTTTTTAATCTTACATTTGCATTCTTTTCTGCTAATAAAATGTTACTTTTTAAAAAACTGACAGAGAGAAAAACTTACAATATCTTCCTTCTAATTGAGCAAAAATAAAGTACAGACAATTGAATTTGAAAGCTGAAAACAGAAAGCATTGGTTGGGTTCAAGTAGAGTAAAAGTAAAAAACTGTAAGTCTTAAATCATTATTTTATTTCCTTTATATTTGGATTTTAACTTAGAATCTTAACCGTTGAATAATAATTAATTTTGTTTTTAGGGTATGGTTAAACTATATTTTTATGCCCATTTGTTGAAATTTCATTTTAGTCTAAATTTCTTGCATTTTAAAACACTTATATATTCAATTACTCTTTGTTATTTCATACATTATGTGAATTTATACACGAAAATATATATTTTTGCACACGCAACAAGTGTGTTTAATTGCTAGTTTATATTATTTTTGTTCCATTAAAATGTTCATAAACTCGACGAAATATACATGTGTGTGTGACTGTATACCTAAAAACCGTTCAAAAATACAGACTAGATACAATAAATTATCTTTAAACGTCCAACTCTATTAGTGTTAATTTCAAATACATTCAAAAGTGTGATCCAAACACGTGTTTTGTGAACTATTGGAAATCTTGACGAAGGAAGCCCTCAAAAATAACTGAATCGATCATTTAAACGTAATAAATATCAAATAATATAAAACTTCAAAATAAAGTGTTATATTAAAGCAGGTAACCGATTATAAAAATTCATTCAATCTACTAAAGATACTCGTAGGTTCGAGTAGACAAACTGTTGTAATTTTAAGTCAGTTTTATCGCAATTATGCTGTAATTTTATTAAATTATTTTTTAACTAATATTATAACACTGTCTCACAAATACAATAGGAATTAAATGTAAAAACAAGCTTACATAATATGTTCATATAATTCGAAGATCACCTTCTATCTATTTCAACAGGTTCAAATCAAACAATTTATTTATCAAAATGAAAATTTGTATGTTATGCCGAGAACAAGCTTCAGTCTATTTTAACATTTTATTTAAACAAAGTCCACAATTTATTTTAACTGGTGTTGTCTAAAATTCTACCATTGTAAAGCAATTAGTCAAACTCTCTATTGATTTCAATATTATTATTAACATGAGATATTTAACTGACCAGGACATGTAAATATATAATATAAAAGTATATGTACGCCAAACAAGTGCTTTCTACCTTTAAGTTCACTATAGAACGCAGAGTTAAAACGTAAAATTAAAAAATATGGAGAAATAAATTTTAAAAAATATAAGAATTAAATATGTATTTTTAGAGATAAAAATTCAAAAACGAAAGCCGCCCTACTCTTCTGATTTTTATCAAGATTTTTTCACAATCTTTCACACTTAATTTGTGTAACGTCAGTACCAAGTGCCAACAGTATAAAAAATGTTATATATTAATTTTAGATTTGTTTCCTCATTTTTTTAGTTGGACGAAAAGAGTTACTGGATAATAAGGACCTTGATAATATATTTAAATGTTTATTTGTCTTTCGATAAATACTATATTTGGAAGATTCGACGCGTTTTAAAATTTGAATGACTGGAAACAATAGTAACATTCTGATTAAAAATAATTTATGTGAACATTTGGACATGATAAAAGTAATAATAATTAGCGTCTGTTTTTTATATTTTTATGTAGAAAATTATATAACAATAAAAAAAAGAAATAAAATTTAAAAAATATAAATATGTATTTGTAGAGAAAACAAACATAGCCATTGAATTAATTTTATTCAACGTAAACATTAACTTAAATATAGGCTACAGTAAAAACCGATCGAATTTGCTTAAAATTAGATACATAAACGAAATCATACCCTCGAGATATGCGTATTCTGGACGAAAACGCAGAGGATGGTGTGTGTTTCCGGCATCCCACATCGCTTGCGAACAAAAAAGGTTGGACGAGCTCTCCTGACAAAAGGCGGGAGTGAACTAAGAGGTTCCCATCTTTGCGCTTGGGGCAATGACGCAGCTAGTGAGGTTCTAACCGAGGCGCGTCTATTGCTGGTTGAAAACTATTTCCAAACCCCCTCTTCGGCCCGGGCTTGACTCGGGCCGTCGAGAATTTCTGGAAGGGCACCCTTTAACAAGGTAATGTCCTACAATCCTAGTCCAAGCTTCTTATTAAGGTTTGGGTTTCGACAATGTTCATTAGACGCTCAGTGCCTGGGGGTCGTTTTTCTATGGGGTGTGAGGGCAGAAGATTGCGCGGTGGGTTTTAGCAAGGTCTGTTCATTTCCAAAGAGTTGTGTAGATCTTAGAAGTGTTCTACGGGTTCACCCCATTTGCCTGATATTTTCTGTCTATATAACCAGAACTGGGGTTTATGTTTCGGTGAATGATGGGCACTTGACCCTCATCCTACTTCTAAGTAAGTTGCGTTTGTTTAACTTTTATGGCCTGCCTTTTTATCCCTAAGTTTTCATTTTGTCTTTAAAGACAACAAGATTATGACAAGCTAACGATTTTATGCGACAAAAATTGCTGTGGTTATTTAGTTTCTCTTCTGTGAGTTCTTGATTTTATTTTCATCCTTTCAGTTTCTGTATTTTGGCGGGGCTTCTTGATATCGCTTGTTGTTGTTAGCCCACGTATCTGTAGCCCATGAACAGAGTTGGGGTGCAAATTGGTGCTCTTATGAATTACTTGAGAGTTCTGGAGATATGACAGAGATATATCTGTCAACTTATTGGGTGGAAAATTGAAGGAAGCAAACGTTTTGCTGTGGAAGGATAAATCAATCAAGGAAGTGGAGTAGAAGAGACATGATCCTGAAGGGAAAAGGGCAGAAGGTTTTGCTGAAAGAGTTGAGTGAATGTAAAAATTGTCGGTCAACAACGCCACTCCCATTAAATTTCCAAGCACAAGACAGCATTCATTGAGCTTGTACCTAGCCAGAAGAGGCTCAAAGAGGAGACGGCCCGCGCTTTTAGGCAAGTTGAAGAAGCATCAAAACAAGTGTTTGATTCAAAATTGGAGCAGAAAGAGCCGTTGGTCTTGGTGAGCCATGTGGCTATCCATGGAGCTCGTTCAAATGCTCGAGAATTTGGAATAGAATGATAAGATCTTTTCGGTTGTGCTGAGGAAATCCAAGTTGGATCCCGGGGATAAGCAGCAAGTAGAATCATCTAAGGCGAAAAGAAAGCTAGCTGAATTAGAAGTGGCAAGGTGGAAGACAGCTTCTGAGTCTAATGCCTAAAAGACACATGTCATTTAGGATTATGTTGCCTAAACATGTAAGCACAAAAGATGGGTGTCTTCTCAGGCGTAAGACTACTAAAAGCAAAGGCTATGGACTCTGGCAAAGCTCAGATCTCTGAAAACTGACCGTCACCTTGAGTACAAGCAATCAGACTATCAGAAAAGGGGTTTAAGTTTTTTCCTCTTTAAATTTCACCGATGGTGCTGATGACACAAGTAAGGTCACAGTCTTGATATGGTGCTTTCATTTGATGAATGAGATAACGTGAGTGGCTTGGCAAGACAACGTTACAAAGTCCCCTATGGTCAAAGCTGAGGAATATACTGTCATCTGTTGATTTGGTATGGCATCATTGTTTTTAAGTTCCTACTAGTTTGCTATTTAGCGTTTTATTTATCCTTATCATCTTTTTTGATCTTCCCCAGTTCTCAGATTGAACAACTGATGTTGAACACTTGCCAGACTGGTATCAACTGTGATGCTTTTTGCAGACTTTTAGCTGGCTATTGATAGAATGGCAATAGAATCTGCAAAGCTTCGATCTCATATTGAAGGGCTTAAACATGACATTAAAAGTCACACAGCCCAAGCAGGATGATATGAAGTTAGAAGACATACTGTTGGGACTGCAAAGCAGAATCACATTAACTAGAAGAGCAGTGGATAGTGAGTCATTGCTGTCCTTCAAATACCTAGAAAATGGACTCGATATCTTGTACATAGGATGCAGCCATAGGCCATGAAGCCCAGGTCATCAAAACAAAACCTTGGCACAAAAGGCCAGAAACGAAGCCAATGGCCAAGGAAATTTCTCAAGCAGTAGAAAAAGATGAGGCAGACAGATCAGGCACAAATTATGCTTACGTCTTAAATACCAAACGGGCAATTTATATCTCTCGATCCCGTTAGTTACGGACAAGTACATGTCTACATTAACATTTACATGTCTGCTTTTCCAAGTAATCCATTAACTGCAGCAGCATGAGAGCAACTTGAGTTTGAGCTATGAGGTTCCACTATTGTTAGGCCCGATGACGTAATCAAAAGGCTGGATCGCTTTCTCAAAGAAATCATTCAAATTCAGAGACGTATCGTGGGCAATAATTAATCAAAAGTGCAAGCCTAGATCGCGTCTAGTCTTGCTGATGATACATCATGATTTGCTGATAGCAGTAGAACTCTTATCCAACGAACATCATTTATCTTCTCTGATCTACAATTCTCGGGTGTCTATATTGAATAGGATTATTATTTTGAATGATAAAAATTTTATATAAATTAATTAATTTTTAATAATTATATTTATTAAGATTAACTATTTAAAATTGATTATATTTATTCTTTTATTGTAATTTTATTATAAATATTATTTAATTAATAATATTAAAGTTAAAATAGTAATTTAAATGATTTATATATATATATATGTAATATTATTATTTGATTATTTAATCTAATCTTCATGTAGTATTATTTATCTTATAATTTTATAATTTAATAACAAATTTAAATGATATATATATGTAATATTATTATTTAATTATTTAATCTAACCTTCATGTTGTATTATTTATCTTATAAATTTATAATTTAATAACAAATTTTTATTTAATCAAAAGTGTTATTTAATTAAAATAAATGTTTACTTAAATGAAATAAAATAATATATTTTATATCATCACTCAGAATAAATATGCTCTTTGTAGTATTATTCCTCGTAAACGTTGCTTATAGGGAGCAGAGATGTGAATAACGGAACCTGGCATTGGCTTGCAATAGGCCACCAGATATCATGCTTGCATAAATATATATTGCATAAACACAGGCAAATTAACTATGTACAAGATGAGAAATAAATGTATGATGAGACAACTTATGGAGCAGTTAAGATGTGACGTGATATGCACAGCAATTTGGAGTCTGATAAAATGAGTTCATCAATCAACCAATCACTTGCAAACATGTGATATATGCTCCCTGTTTCGGGTGCATGCTTTTATTGGGCATGGCTACCTCTTATTTATCATTAATGGACCCTTTGTTGACTAGAAAATTCCGTGGACTTGTCAACGGTCACCCCAACTATGGGGATAGGTTTGTTTTTTAATTTTAAATGTATGTTTTTTAGATTAATTTTTAAATTTTAGGGGATATTTTTATTTTAAAAATTATATAAAAATAAAAAATAAAAAAATAAAATTTAAAAAGTGTTGTATGTTTTTATATTCTAAATTTTTAAAGCAAAAGTAACCGTAGATTAAGTAAATTAAAGAAAGCTGGTGGCATTAGATGGGCTTTTACTGCCCAAGAAATAACCCACGAAACAAGTTCATCATCTTCAAAATACCATGTACCGTTGAAAAAACTTCAATTGGGAGCATTGAAGGAGATTATTGATCAAAATTGACCAAATAGTAAGTGGGGTGTGAATTTAAAGGCTATTATTGTCATTTAAACATCAATAGAAGTTGGACACGTGGACTATCCGTTACTGCCCACTTCTTTTTACTCGCGAGCAGATGATCCCACGACTCAGGTGGAGCCTTTTCATGTTCGACCACTGCGTCCCCTACCCAACCCCACACCCCAGTCGAGATATATATATATATATATATGTGTGTATCTATCTCCCGATGGATAGAGAGATAGAGTGCGATCAAGTTGTCGGCGATGGGTTTTGGAGTTGATGATGATCATTTCGAACCGAGCTCCTCGACGCCCAGACTCTCTTTATCCAAACTTCCATATTGCTGCAGGCCAAGGGAGCCACTGCTCATGCAAACGCCGCCGCTCCGCCCGCCAGTTTCGATTCCATTCCGATGGGAGGAGACGCCCGGAAGGCCTCGAGCCACCGCGGAGGCGCCGCCGTCGGCCAGGTGCTTGGATCTGCCTCCGAGATTAACGCCGCCCGACGAGGCTAAAACCAACACCATGCCCTCGCCGACAACTGTGTTGGACGGGCCGAATGTGGGGCGGTCGTTGTCCCTGGCGTGTACGTTCTCTTTCCGGAAAGGGGCGGCGGCCGGGGCCGCGGGGAGGAGGAGCGGCGGCAGGAACCGGGGTTCTGCGAGGTGGGCGGACGAGGGGGAGTTTGATGGGGGCAGTTTGGGCATTTCGCACTCGCTTGATGATGATTGCAAGAGAGTGAAGATCGCAAGAGTTAGGAAGAGAAAGGGCTTCTTCAGTTTGTCGTCCATCACTTCTAAATTGTGGGTGAGTTTGCTAGTTTCTCTTGCTACGAACAGTATTTTCTTTTACCTAATTACACGTCTGCATGCCAAAAGAATAAAAATTAAATCAAATATTTTTGATGTGTCTTGAGAAGAAGAAAACGTGGGGGAGGCAGATGTATGGAAGGCTTAAGCAGACGGTTGCAGTTCCGTGGAATCATTGGAGGCCGACCAATTAACAGCCACTTTGCCACCTCAGATTACACACACACACACGAACTTCTTCTTTGAATTTCATCAACTTATTATTCCGTGTGTATAATATTTTAGGTACAATATTTGTTTTTATGTTTGTCGGTCTGTTAAGTGTTTTTTTTTTTTTAGATTTGTGCGAGAACAGATAGTAAAAATTTTATAAGTACAACACGATTATATATATATTATGTGTCTTGTAGTGGCATGGATAAAAACAAACATACTGTAGCATTTTTGTGCGGCTATTGTATTTATTTTTTTAAAATACGAAATATTGAGTAAAAAAATTAAGCAAATTAAATGTACTACACACTGTTTGGTTGAAATTTAAAAAACTCAGATTTGGAGAGATGACAAATATGGAAGAAATGTACAACATTGAATTTAATTTTCTTAAATAAAAATTTCCTACATCTTTTAATTTTTACGCATGGTTAGCAATTTTAATCATTCATACCATTTTTTTTTTAACTAAAAAAGGTTCTCTCGTAGCCACTCATTTATTATTAAAAAAATGATAAAGTTAACGCTCTTAACTTGATATATACGTTTGGTTAGGAGGTACTTTGGCAACATTATACATCAACTTTGTTCAGTTAAATGCTAAAACAAATTTGTTTCTTTATTTGGTGGGGAAGTGGGATGCTCCGCTTCTTACAAGGCACGACGTCGTTTTAATCAAGGGCTTAGGACTTCCACTTCTTCATGCATCTAAAACACCGACACTGTTACACCGCTTCAATATTTGATCCAAATCTGTCCATGCTTTGCATCAACTCAAAAACTCATTTGGACTTAATCCTTATTTTGCATAATGCCTTCACTTACTTGGCTTATATTTTTCCCCTCCCCTCTTTATATATATGTTTTCCATTTTTTTCCACCTAAATTTGATTTGATTTACTCGTTTTAGTTGGCTTCTTTCTTCTATTCAATTTTATACTTAAATATATATTTTTATTATTAAATCTAAAAATAAAAATACATATGTGATATAATCAATTATAAAATAAAATAAACATGCGATATAACACAAAATATTTACGTAATAAAAGTATAATTTATGCATATACGTACATAAATCATCATATAATAAAGAACTTACGATATAAATTGAGTAAGGGAAAAATGATAGAACGAGAACTCACGTCCCTTTTCCCTTCCCCACAAACAAGATCCAACAAATCATCAAACAAACTCTTAACACAAAACCTAAACACTCAAATCATTAATAGTCACGAGCAAGAGCGGGCAGTTGAAGGGATCTTCTCTTCTTGTAGTTGGCCTTGAAGCATGCTTGCCTCAACTTCTTGGTCCTTTCAGTCAGCTCCATTTGGGGTGTCTTCTCCACCATTCTCTTGTGCTCCTCCAACATCTCAATCTCATCACTCAATCCCAGTTCCTGCATTAATCAAAACAGATTACAAAAAGAAAAAAAGAAAGGAAAAACTTACAACTGTCCTTATGTCTTGTTCCCAAATAATTAGGGTTTATTAAGTCTTGATCATTTAGTACCTTGACATTATGGATAAGAGACTTCAAGCTCTTGATCTTTCTATGAGGCCAACGCCTGATGTTCAGCTCTCTACATCGTTTCTTTAGTGCTGTCAAACCAACGTTCAACTCTGTTGCAGCCCTAGTTATCGGTACATCGAAGTACCTCTGGATGTCTTCCAGTCTCAACGCCGAAGACTTCTTCTTCCCATTTTCGTTAACAGCTTCCGCACTGCTGTTCCTAGTCGAATTTGAAGAATCCCTTTGGCGTGGAAGAAGAATGGTATAGCCATGACACGTTCTGGAACAACTATTTTCGTTGTTCCGAGAATGATTTACGGTGTGCATGTTCATGACAGGATTAGGGTTGACAGCTTCGTGAACTAATGATTGTTGGTCGAAATCCCACAAGCCCAAATCTCCGGAAATGTCTTCGAAGTGATTCAGTTCCACAGGGCTTGAGATGGCACTCAGTTGAGAAGGCAAGGAGAAGGGTTCAAATTCAAACAAACCCGGCAGGCCGAAGTTCAAGCCCTGATCCGTATACAGTAGTAGCTGATTCCATGACCTAAAAAGTAGGTCAAATGTTGATCATAACCACAAATAAATCAATAATTATCCGTTCGTAGGAATTAGAAATCACAACTTATTACCAGAAGGGTACTGTTGAATCTTGTTCACGCAATAGGCAGTGAGCTTCATGATTCTGGTCCTCCAACTTAGTATGCTCTCTGGAAACCATATAGCAGCTATTATAATAAAAAAAAAAAAAAAAAGGCAAAAGGGAATGTGGTGTGATATCTTATAAGAGAAAGGGGATTATTAGATTCTGGTTATATATATTGTTGTGGGAGAAATTGTCAATAAATGAAGTGTGGAGGAGAAATGGATATTGGCATGGAGAGTACTTAATGTGGGGCATTAAATGGAGAACAATTACCAAGCACAAGAATGGGGGATGAATCTCGTACTTGGTATAATTAAATCAAGTATCTGATACATGTGCATATGTATAGTATGCATATTAAATGCATGCATGTTTTCCACACACGACTTCATGATATATTTAGATTTTGCATACTGTATCAAATGTAGTGCTAAGTTTCTGTAGTGCGAAGTACATATGGTCAAAGTAACTGAAAAAATCATTAACTAAGGTCAATAATTAAGGAGAATGAATTCAGATTTTATCTATGATGGCTAATGAATTTTTAAGAATCCCATTTTCTTGTTTTCCTTTTGGGAACATTATTGTGTTACCTTTTCTGTTCCCATGTGAATTGAAACGTTGAATCCAGAAAAAATTATGTTTAATTATTTCTCATTTCTTTATATTAACTTATAGTGTTTCAAAAAAGAATGACCAATAATAAAATAAGTACACTTTTGACATGCTATCTATGATTGGTTGAGTTAGGATAAAATGAATTTATACTATAATATAATGGAAATAGTTTGTTTGACTGAATAATTTTCAATTTCCAAAAATCTTGGAGACAGGTTACTACAGTTATTGAGAGGATGAAGGTAGGGCGGTTAATTAATTAAGAGTAAGAGCAAATTCATTTAATTTTACACTAACAAAGTAACCCAGTACAGCCTTGTTTTTCTAGGGCTTCGTGATGTTGATAATAACTATAGTAATAATAATTACTAATTTAGCAAGTCAATGGTGTGGAATCAAAAATTATGAAAGTTTAAACCCATTTACGTTATTGTGTGTGTATGCAGTAATTATAAATATGGAGAAACACTCTTACCAGGCTGATAATGTCTAGTATTGAAAATTAAAATGAGATAAATACTGGGTTTAGTTGCTTTATTTATTAATTCAATTAAACATGGAATAAATTGCAATTTGCATTGCGGAATTCACTCCCAGGTGCTTCAAGATGGAGAGTAATATCCAGGCAGTAAGTATTTTCATACGTACGTTCCTTGACCACAAATTTGATTGTAAAGGGAAACCGGAAAAAAAATAAAATAAAATAAATAAATAAATAAATATATATATATATATATATATCTATCTCGATCTTAAATGAGATAAAATTGATTTGAGGCATTCACAGAACCTAACATTTATTTTGGCAATGCAGTGCGCGTGGATCATATTCCGAGGTTTCTTCCTACCAGTGTGGGGTTTAAATTCTGTTGAGTCCATTGAAGATGTCTGCTGAAGAAAAATATTAAAATAATAATAGAGAAAGACAATTAGACGAAAAAGAAGGGATATATAAAACTCTAGACACATAAACATCTTTTTTAAATTATTATTCCATCGTTTTCATAATTCACTAATTAAGTACATGCCAATTGATAAATTGTTTTAAAAATAAATTGACAGGAGAATTTCAAATGCAAATGACATATTTCCTTCAGATGCTATGTTAAAAGGATAAAATAAATTGATCTTTTCATTGCAAGTCTGCAACACATCACCCAATCTGCTGCTACTAGCACATAATGCATGAAAAGCCACACTCTGCCACTTTGATCGATGAATTTAAGTTATATACGAATATAGACAGCAGTCTATAATGCAGAGAAAAGCCAGCCAACGGTCCAACCAAATACCAGACCAGCACCAGCAAGGCTCAAACCTATAGCCAAACCAATGGGATGTTTGCATATACGGCATCTCCGTTTGCCTGCCTTCTTTTTGGTGGTCCTGCTTCGGTTCTTCCTTAAATTCACGCCTTTATTTTTGCTGAAAGATGTGAGCCAATGCTTGCTCCTAAGATGAAGGCATAATGTCTCTAGCTGCAGCAAGCGGAGCCACTGCCTATAAGCAAACAGACATGATGCCTGTTTGAGCAAGAGGCTGATGACAAGATCCTTTTCATCACAGGCTTTCTGTGCCAACTTCTCAGCCTCTCTTGCACGTGTTTGAGAATGGCAGAGTGCCTCTGACAGCTGAGCCCTGCTTAGATCACCACTTGTTGGTTCCTGGGTTATCTAATGAATCCAATTCAGCTGCATTGGAGCTGAAATAAAGTAAAAAACGAATAGCTATTAGGTGAGTTTGATTGAGTGAGAAAGATCAACTTAATTCAGGCAACAGTTTGCTGACACAGCACTTTATGACTAGTGCACAAGAAAAAGTTCTCTCATTTTTTCACAGAAACTTTCTCCTGTTTGGTGGCTATTCCTAGAATTTGCCAAAAAAATGTGTATAATCTCAGCACTTCAAAGAGACCAAGAATGCTAGAACATTTCTTTCAAAATTAATGGATCAGAAGAAACAATACCCAGTGCATGTCTGAGCCTGGATCCAAATCTGAAAAGCCAGCACAAACAAAACTTCCCACAAGCATATCACTGGACTGTAAGTATAGCCAATTTATATTGCAATAAGTGGACTTTCTTGTAAACAACAAGCATGCCATGCAAGTTGCAAGATATAACATAGTCTTTACCTAGTTTACCATTCATTAAAACTTCACACATGGTCATCACATAATTCACATCATAAGTAGATGAGAACAAATAGAGTAGCATAGATGTTGAGCAGGAAGTGTTTAATAAAAATATTCTGTAGGCATGCAGCTGATGGAAGGATAATAAATTTTTCTTGCATGACAAGGTGGAGCATCCTTTCCGCCGTTCAACTTCAACAGCTGCTTCTTCTCTTCAGAGTTCACTCTGTATAAAGAACATTACTAAACCATTAAATGAAATTGCACAGTCGGAAATAGAGTCCTGCAGCATTAATTCCATTAATCCTCGTTTAGCCAGTGATTTGTGAAGGCTTACTGAAGAAATATCTCCATGAGTAGATTCGGACACATTTAAGACCTTCATCTCTTTATTTGTTATTTGTTCATTGAATTGGTCAAAACTACTTACACGAGTATCTGAAATCTTCTCAATGTGCAGAGACTGAACTCCTCGACAGTCAAATTTTCTGATGTGGAGGGAAGATGACTGAGAAACCAAGGATCCGAAATTATCTTCGTCAGCGGCTTGCCACCATGGTTCCATCTTCTTAAGTTCTATCCAATGAGAATCCAATTCAGAAGAAAGCTTCTTTGGCTGTTCAAAGAGTAGGCAATTGCAAGAGTCCAGCTCCATGATATGAGCATTTGAAAGCAAATCTTCATTCATTGCAGATTCAAACTCTTGCAACCAGCCATCTCCATTATTCTCGCAATGTTAATTACAATGCTTCAGCAGCACATCCGAGCAAAAAGCAGCATTATTTTGTGAGTAAGTAGCATAATATCCCTCAATGAGTTGGTTTTCTCCACTCACTTCTGCATTTCCATTACCATGGTTAGCCCCTAAAAGTTTAACCTCTGCATCCAACACCTTTATTTGGTCAAGAGAGTGATCTCTTCCATTCCCATATTCGTTGAACCACCATCTTGAAAAGGGCACCAAATTTAGACTTGAAGAATTACTGTTACAAGATTTTTGATCATGGACAGAACTATATGATCCACATATTGATTCACTAGCATTGCCACTAGACTCTGATTTCAATGTAGACATGGAGCATCAAGGCAGCAGTAATAAGGAAATAGACAATTTAGAGCCACGGTTAGCAAGTCACAGTCACATAAACCTCATTTTGAGCTGCAGCGATTATATCAAATAAAATTTGATCTGGAAAAATTGAAAAATTGAGAACAAAATGGACTAGTAGAGGATAGGAAATGTGGCAAAAAAACTCAATGGGAGACTCATAAGTTATAAATTTAACGCAGAAAGGAACAATTAAGTACGAGCCACTTGCAAGTTAAAAATACTTTTTCTCGTATGCAAGTATGCAATAGATAAAGATATACAGAGGCCAAGAGTACAATTTCAGTTCACTAACTTAATGATTCATTTAGCATCCACTCCTTACAGAGCCTTCTAATATTCTAATGCTTCTAAAATCTTTGCAAAAACAAATGATAATAAAGAGAATAGAAAGAATGCCGTGTATTGAAAATGAGAAACATTGCCATTTCTGTAAAACGATCCACAAAAATATAACGTAAACAATTTCATAAATTTTTTAAAACTTACAAAATTCCGAAAGTCAATTAATAATAGCAAATCGAAATAAATGAAGCGATCAGATAAATATGTGTGTGTGTGTGTGTGTGTGTGTACGAATAAGAGCTTATTGAAATTGAATTATGAGCAACACTTAGTCATAGATCATGCGTACTTCAACAAATCACATAGATTGAAACTCCATCGACAGATTACTCTTTTTATTTAAAGAACAACTAAAAAGAGTGAAATTTTGAGATATAACTGATCGACGTGCAAATTGGATTACATACTCTGGCTTTTCCGAAACTGATCGACACACGAATTGGATTATGTTACTCTTTCTTTTCCGAACGGGAAGAATATGTGAAAGAAAGATTTGCTTAGAATCGTAGATTTAAAATCAAGCTACAGATAAAGCCAAGTTTTCTTCTTCCCCCCTCGTTTTTTTGCGTAATTGTCTGTCTTTCGGCAACGAATCTTTCCTCTCCCGATTGAATGTGAATCGCATTTCTGAAGACGCTTAGTTTTACCTAAAATGTATTTGGACGTATGTTTATTGGCATAAAAATCATGCAAAGATCTAACAGAAATATATAATTTTTATAAGCGGCATATTTATAGACGGGTTTTTGATGATATAAAAAGAAAAGAAAAAATTAAAATGCAAATCTAAGCCATTAGGCAATGAAGTTAAAGAGGCATTCCCTGTCGTAGATCAAATTTATTGATCAAGAAATTAAATATCTCACCTTATGTGCAAAATAAATTTTTACGTACCTTATCCTTATATGTACATATGCGCTTAAAAAGTGTTTTTGGGTTTTCGTATTTGTTTACCATTCACGTACACAGCAAATGAATAAAGCTTTATCCATAAATACACATAAATATACTACGTATAATGCCCAATACTCTGCCCACTTAACACAGCGTAATCTAAACTTTATTCGTAACTTTAAAATCTAATTGGATAGTTTACTCATATTGATATTTTTTCAATTTAATTACTATCAATAACATAAAAAGTTACTGGTTATTATTTTAATTATTACATATTATTTCGTATATTATTCTATTATACTTTTTTCTTCATTTTTATTTAAATTTCAATTTAAAAAATTCAATTCTAATTCTTAATTTATGCTCACACAATTTAATAGATCTCTAAAATTTAATTTTAAAATTTAGTTTATGCAAATATTCAATAAATTTAAATTGAAATATATTTTATTCAAGACTGATATTATATTTACAAAATATATTCGACTCAATTTAATTTTGTCATAGAAATTCATATTAAATTAAATGAATATTTTATTTTCTTTTTAGATTGGTTTTAAACATCAATATGTATTTTAAATATTGAATCTAAAAAATAATTTAATATCGTTTCATTTAAAATACACATCAGTATCGATAGGTAAAACATGAATACAAAAACCCAAGAACACCATTGAGTACGGTCTTGCCACCTACACTATTGAATTTAGCTGCAATGAGTATGAGCAAGCGACTTTATAAAATATGAGTATCAGATATATTTCTAGGGCATGAGCAAAGCATATTAATAGCTTTATCGTACGATTTAACAGATTTCGTCACCATCACAAATACTAAATTTGATATACCAATCCGTCTACTGTTGTGACAGATAGAGGATGATCCATCGAAGTTTAAAATAATTGGCCAAAGCAAGATCAATCAAGGAGACGTTGATTGTTATGCGTCATTAACCTCCAATTTAGACAAACAATGTGTTGTTTGAGCACAGATCCCAAACTGCGTGACGGATGCCATACGGCTTTTATAATCAGAGAAAATTTTAAAAGTGAAAAATATTGACTGCTGGACCTATGTTTCAGCAGCCTAAACCTTCAACCCTAAATTCTAAAACCCACATAATCTCTTTCCGGCGTAGATATACTTGTCTGCTATCACAAACAGATGATAAAAAATATTGAACTGTTCAGAAGTATTTTTCTGGTCTCCCAGCCTGAGACAAAAGATAATATTTGTTGAAAGATTCAGCTGCAGGTGGCACACCTTGTTCCTCACCTTTTCCTAATTTTGATGTTGAGAATCCACTCGTTTCCTGCAGGTTTAGGTATGGATTTTGGCAAGCGGAGAGGAACCTTGTATTCCCCCAATGATGATAAGGGGGTTGGTAAATGCAGATTTTCGGGTTCAATCTGCACTTGAAGCTGCCTGGCAACCTGATTGTTTTCAGAACGGGAATTGATTAGATTGGTCACAGTTTGAACTGCTGGCCTAGTGCCAGTAGAAGCAGTAACTTCTATATTTTGGTTTCACAGAAACTGCAGAGGGTATGATTCCTTTCATAAGACCGACAAAAAAAGAAAGATTTCATCCTGGCAATTTGGTTTTGCACCAGCGATAATTTCTACAGAAATGTCGCGATAAAAAGCCAGTCTAAGTATTGGGAAACTAAATACATAGAGCAACAACCCACAAGAAAAAAAGCAATAAACATAGAAGTGTAGGTGCTAAATGGTATTTCAACCCCAAGAAGGTAACAAGCACATCTTCTGTATCAGCATTTAGCTTGCAGGTTTCCACAAAGGTTTTATTTAGCAATATCTATGGGACATGCCAGTACATAAAAATCAATAGCCATTAATAAAAGACAAAATTATGATAAAACAAAAGTAAATAGTTGTACAAATTGGTTAAAACAGCAAACTCAATTTTAAAAAATGCCTTGGACTAAGGAAGCAATTCAAATTCAGTGCTTCCAAATTGTATGGATAACAATCTTAGGCCAAAAAAACACCTGCCAATGAAATAACTTCTTTCATCGCCTTTTACTGGTTGTAATGTTAGAAGGCTTACAGACTAATACCATTGACTAAGAAATCGAGCTCAAATATATTCTTAACACAATGTTCTGAGTACAAATGCAATGAGATTAACATCACTAATCACCAAGAGAGAGTGAATGAAATGTAAAATTGTAAAGAAAGTTTAGTTACCTTTCTAAATCTCAGAAGTAAAAGAATAAAAGCATACCTCAGCCAAGATTTCTTCTTTGGTCACTGGATCACGTACTTCGTTGCCTTTTCCCTCTACAATGAATTTCCTTATATTCTGAAAGGAAGGGAAATATTTGTTAAATAACTATGCTGAAGCATCTTAAAAAAGGGGAAAAAATTGAAAGTCGGTCATGAGTTGTCGTGATAAAGAAATCATTTGAGAATAATCAATAAATGTAGCTTGAGAAAGTTTTTCCTCAGCTTCCCAGTTAATAACTTGACACTCCCAGCCAACTAGGCAGCTAGGAATGCCAAGCATGAGGACAGAATTCTTGAAAAACAAAGTTGAACTTACATTGACAATGTTTTAACAAATTTTACTGCAATAATTGCATGACACCAAAGTAATCAAGGGAACCGGGGGAGGGGGGGTGTCAACAAAAGCATCACTGAGAAACATACCTGTTAAGTGCATAGCCATAAAGCTTCATTCTTTTTATGATAACTATGAATTAGCTTCCAAGAGAGCTCTTTCATTACTTAGTTAGTGGAGCACTAAAGGTTTATTAAGATCAAAAGGTCGAAGTGAGATTTAACTCATGACACCGGTAGAGAAGACTACAATGATGGTCTAACTAGAAGAATTATATCTTAAGGATATATAGAGATTCTGAACTTGAACAAACAGAGCTGAGAGTTCAAAATCATCAAGAGCCCTTCAGGGTTCCATTGGCAGCTTAAAGATTCAAAATTCAAATACGAACCAATTTTGCACTAGCAAGGCGATTTGCTGCTGCCTCATACTCTTTCATGCTGATTTCCTCTGTCTTTGTGATCACTTTAACCTCTTCAACTTCCGTGGGCTGGTAAATCTGAGCAAAGCAATTAACCAAAAAGATTGTAAGCATCACCATCAGCAGCAGCATGTTAAACGAAAACTGAAATAAATGCCACCATAAAACTAACGAACTTTCACCGTTGAAAACATGTCATGAAGCATTATATTAAACAAAAGACATCATTTAGTTAGAACACTAAAAGAAACAAGAACGTTCGAGCCCTTACAATGTGTTCCATGAAGACAATTTCTCCATCTTAAATAGGAAAATGAGTTTCTATTATCTGCGGACATAAGTTCATGAGAAATCAAGAGACCAAACCAATAGAGGATAATAAAGCATCGGGATTCTTCTTATTAAAGCACTTTAATATCTGTGGTGCTTCGGGATGTATGCAGCGATCTTGTAAATGTAAACTGGTGGTGTGAGATCAGATTGAAAGTAATTAGAAATATCCAGGACACCGCTGCTCATTATATCTGGCCCCCAAATTCCATACTAGACCCAAAAAGCTGCGTGTGGTAGAATCCTTTGCACTCCGTGAATATTGAAAAAACTAACAACTTAAACGAACGATCTATTAACGCTTAAACAAAAAGATCACCTGAGGGACCACATAACAGCATGAGATTTGACAGTGAACACACCATGGAGTTCACAATACACATGGAATCTGATACTTCTGAACCAGACGGATTACTACAGTCTTAATTCAATCTAGTCCGAGAGAAAATACCTTGCGCTGCTCACGAATAAGATGCGCAAACTTGTCAATATTTGGCACAGCAAGCAACTTTGGCATCAAATGGTTCCGGAAATACCCGGGCGCCACTTTAACCGTTTCACCAGCTCTTCCGAGCTTATCAATTGTCTAAACAACAAAAAGGAACTGTAATTAAGGCGTTATTTTTCCAAATCTTGGTTGAGACAAGTTAGGGAATAGATGCTAACAGTTGTGAGAATAACTTCCAGCTTTCGATATCGAACGCCTTGAGCAGCATATAACAGCGGGTGGTGCATCGAGCTCCGACGCAGGAAATTTTTCCCGGAATGCAAAAAGGCCATTTCTTTTCCAATGTATAGCGTAAGAAGCTTAGAAGATACGTTGGTTGATAAAATGAGGCACACTATAATCGCAACAACTACCCGTGCGCAGTGGAGCCGGCGGTGGCAATTACGGCGAAGACGACGAGAGGGCAAGTAGGGCTTTAGATTTCCAATGGGAAACGATCTTCGAATGTAGCATCAGGGTTTTATTGACTATTGAAGAAATCGTGTTAATCAGTCAGCTACAAGTTAAAGCGCCAAACTTATTATTGGATCGCATCGTTGGTTGGACGATAAAAGCGTTATAGCGGCTTATTCCTACTGGTACATCCCTTGTCTACTTCATTTGATGTTTTTACTAACATTGATCTGCCTCACTTTTTCTGTTTATTTTATTTGTTGGGGAAAATTTGTGCTAGTGATACGAATAAAGCAACAAGAAGGATTTACATTAGACATTTTAATATAATAACAAATTATACAATTCAATACAAAATACAAAAAAAATTATCCTCTTTTTTAGGAAAATTAGACACTCTCCTAATCATCAAAGAATACAAATTCACTTCATTTCACCTGGGAGTACCACCACACTTCATTCACTCTCTATAATACTTGTAGAGGTACTTTAATTATAATTCACTTTAAGAATTTTTCTTAAATGATTCAATCTTTATTTTCTAAATTATGTTTGTTTTTAAATTTTGATAAATGGTTTAAAGTATTTTTTTTGAAAAAATTATATAAAAGTAAGAGAAAGAGAAAGATAAAATTTAAAAAATATAAGAGTAGAAGGTGTGTCTTTTAGTAGCCAAGACTGTAAAACAAACGTAGCCTATGTCTAGGCTCTCATTTCTCAATATTCTAACTTCTAGAGTAACTAGAACATGTGAGACTTGCCCCTGTGTACACTAATTTCTTATATGAATGAACATTTCAAATTATTTCAATAGATTGTCACGAATCTTTACAATTCCCAGACCAATTTCATAAACGTGTAGTTAATCAAGCTTATTTTACCTAACCACCATAAATGGGTTTCTTCAAATGGATTTAGGTTTCTCCGTAACAAAAATTTTCTCCACATGGCTGCAACAAAACACTATTCTGGGTTATGCTGTCGAACGAGGCCTAATACCATCCCATGTCAATATATCCAGATTAAATTTATTCCATTAACTTTTCCACATACCGATTTTCCACGCACTTTCATTTAATATTAGTTAAAGAACGCGTTTTCCTACAATTCTCCTCAGTTTGGATTACTTGGTCCTAAGGCACACTCTAACAAATGTGTTTTAAGGATTAGAATTGGGCTGGTGATGGAACACTGTCTTGCTTCACACATTTTCACAACTAACTTGCACCTTTGCCCAAGCCCACTACGTTGAAACCCTGTAGCCCACTACCATTTGTGGCGGTGGTGAGCCAGGTGGGCAGACAGAAATCTAAGCCGTTAATTCAGTTGGTGGTCCGTCTGGCTTCTGCTTTCCCCCCTATCGCCCTTTAACTAAACCTCAGCCAATCAAAATATCTTCCGAGGGACTACGATCAAGAATTGGCTATTTTGAGTCTTGCAACCCATTCCATTGATCTGTGGGCAAGCAATGGCCCTGTGTAGTCCACAGCTACACAAGTTTTTGTTGAACAAGATTTGCTGCAATTATGTCTGTTGCAGAGCCTCCAAAAGGAACAGTACAGTAAAGGTCGGGGAAGGGAGAAGGTCTTGCTCTGCCATCGCAATAGACGCGCCTCCTTCATTGACTAGTGTTTCGGGGATCAGATGGGGTTCGGTTCAGCTGAAGGGAGTTCGAGAAGAGATGGAGGATGATGCTGTGATTATTCAGTCAGATGGGCTTGATGGATTTACTTATGCGGCAGTTTTTGATGGCCATGCTGGATTCTCTTCGGTCAAGTTCCTCAGGTTTGTCCTTAAGTAGACTTTCCATGTTATTCTTGAGCCCGCCTTTTTCTTTCTCTGAAGAGGAGGCTAACAGAATATAAATCCGTGAATTCAACCATGTCTTTACATTTCATAATAAGGCCTACTACATAAGAAGCTATGAATTGATTTTATTGTGCCGATTACTTGTTCAAAGATAAAAGTAAGGAAGCAAACACTGGCTAGCTTGTCTTTGACTTTCCTTGTTCTGTCAAAATCTGCTGTTTGTCTTGCAAATTAGTGCAACCATTGATTGCAACCTAGTTGGTCCTTTGGGAGATGAAGGCTAAATTCGTAAAAGGCGAAAGTGATCGGTTTTAAACTAAAAATTGTATTGAGCATTTTTCAAGTCTGAGGATTAATGATTTACGTTACTGTGTGCTCTCAAAACTCTGTAAAGTCCTACTTTGTGTCAGGATAAGTGGTTGACTGGTCTTCTTTGCTGCAGGGAAGAATTGTACAGAGAATGTGTCGCTGCATTGCAAGGCGGTCAGCTGTTGAATGGGAAGGATTTTAAAGCAATCAAGGAAGCACTGCAAGAGGCATTTATAAGTGCTGATGCAAAACTCTTGAAATGGTAAACAATTTGTGCCCATTGTGAATGAGAAAAGAGGCATCTTATAAGGATCATCAAGCATTTGCATAGTCTCAATATGGTTACATATCCTATGTGATTCTATTGAAGGTTTTTTTGTAAAGGCTAGAGGCAAGCATAGTCTCAATATGGTTACATATCCTATGTGATTGTATTGAAGGTTTTTTTTGTAAAGGCTAGAGGCAAGCACAGAAGAAGTTGAGTCTGGTTCGACAGCTACAGCTATTTTTGTCTGTGATGATGTGCTGTTCATTTCGCACGTTGGTGACTCATGCGTGGTATGCTTATAACCCACAATTGTTATGGTTGCCTTGTTTCATACAATTTTGAGGCACTTAAAATGTGCTTCTCAACAAAACTTGATTTTTTGTTTCCGCTTCTGCGGCGCAGGTTCTGTCACGCTCTGGAAAACCTGAAGTCTTGACTAATTCTCACCGGCCTTATGGAAACAACAAGGTTTCCCTACAAGAGATCAGGCGAATTTTAGATGCTGGGGGATGGGTGTGTTTCTCCAAGCCTTTTTCACTTGCTGAGTATTCATTTATGTCAAAAAATATCTGTTGAAAATTGAAACTTTGGGAGCCTTCTTTAAAGCAAATTTTGGTGACAAAAGTAATATATTTTGAGTACATATGGTGGACTTAATATCATGATTTGTTAAAAATTGGAAGTGAATTCATCTCTGCAGATTAATAATGGAAGGATTTGCGGAGACATAGCTGTATCCCGTGCTTTTGGTGACATGCGATTTAAGACCAAGAAGGATGAGTTAGTTACTTTGCTTCCACAATGTACCAAACCTTTTACTATATTTTCATATGTTAAAACTGGTTCTCTTTACGGTAGGATGCTGAAGAAAGGAGTTGAGGATGGCCGATGGTCAGAAAAATTTGCTTCTCGGTAAGTCAAGGTTTTCTTGTGCTTGGAGATGATAACAAACCTGTTGCCTCTTGTTATTACATAGAAACAATTGCAGTGCTATGGTCTTGGCATTCAAAAAGTTAAGTGTCCTATGGAGTGGTGCTCTAACCAGTTCCTGAAACTGGGTTAGGGAATGAGTCCAAGAGTATATAATTGGCAGCTCTTCATCAAGTGTATTTGGAAACCATCATGTGATGAACCGGCAAAAGCCACAAGAAGTTTGCACGGTTTTAGATTTTTATTTACTGCTAATTCACATCATGAAAGTCCTATAAGTTGAAACTAGGTTGATTAGTGGCATTTTAGCTGCTGCACAGTTTTGCCTTAACATCTCTTTTAATGTCATGTCATTTCTTTTACCTGGCAGCATAAAACTGAAAGGAGACTTGGTTACTGCATCTCCTGATGTTTTTCTAGTAGCTCTTGGACCGGATGTTGAATTTATAGTATTGGCCTCTGATGGCTTGTGGGACTACATGAACAGGTTAAACATATATATATGCTTAACAGCAACGCATTTTTATCAACACGCTGGAGTCATCACAAATAACTGGTTTAACCTTATAAGGACTTGTTCTTTATTTCAGCTCAGATGTTATTAGTTTCCTTAGAAATCACCTTCGGAAGCATGGAGATGTTCAGGTAAGGAGTGAACCATGGCTTAGTAGTTAATGTGGCACCAAACAAGCATAAATGACTTCTTTCTCTGTTTCTCAGATGGCTTCCGAAGCTCTAGCCCAGATGGCTCTGGTAATGAACCAGAAAAACTTTCACAATTTCCCATTTTTACTCTAGGGGGCATAGATAACATTACTGGTGTATTTTATGACAAATTTGTGTTGCAGAACCGATATTCACAAGACAACATCAGCATTATCGTCGCTGATCTCGGGTATATGCAGTGCCCTTCTTGTTGAATCATGATTATTGTTTTCAATTTAAACATGAAGTCCAACGATTGATGCACTTGCTGTTAGTCCACTTCTGGCTGTGGTTTACTTTACTTAAGCGTTGGTTCTTTTGTTTGAATATGTGCAAAGGCGAACGGATTGGCAGCGTCTACCAGAGCAGCAACAAAATTTTCTGTTTGAATTGGGCCAAGCTGTTGCCACTGTCGCTTTAGTGTCACTCGGAATTTGGATGTTCACTTTGCTCTCATCATGAACATGAGATTGGAGTAATTGTACATACACAAGAATCACTTGTTTGCCCTGGGCGATATAGATTCAAACCTCATTTGTTTGAGTACTTATTACATCTCAGAACAATGAAGAAGCAGATGGGCTGTATCCTATTTACCAGCCAATTCTCACAAACATGAGGCATGCATAGTTTGTAGTTTATATGTGAGCGTAACAATATATTAATAAGGTCTCTTACAACCATCACTTTGGGTCATCAAATTTCAGCACTGTGCAAATGAATGTTGGGAACTGGATGACTGCCACTTTATGGTTTATCTTGACCCAACAAAATATTGATCACTCAGAGGCCATGAGGTTCTAAGAACATCAATAGCACGTTGAGATAACAAATCCTTATCAGATAGCAAATGGGATTTTGGTTAGTGGTTGGGACTAAGCCACATCTGTTATGCTAGTGTCTGGCATTTATGATGCTATTTCTGTAGTCCTCACCTTACTACTTCATTATAAGACATAGCTCCTCTGGCTGGTTCTAGCAAAATGCAAATGACCAATGGAAATCTTAGCTATCTTCTCAAGCAAGACAACGGGATTCATATGAATGCCAGAGGCCTCAATACTGCCTGCAAATAAAGAGTGGGAAAAGCAATTTATGCTCAACTGATTAGTCGACATGTAATTAAGTTCAGACAAAATTGCCCATCACTCAAAGTATGACTGGCTCTAATGATATATGTAGTGACTATAAATTGGTGGATATTCATCTCAAATTCGTTTGGCTATATCGGTTCCCCTTTTTTTTTCTTATTAAAATAATACAAATCCAAATTTTATCTTTGAAACATCCTATTAAAATCAACTTTAAAACAGTATCAAACACATATAGATATAGATATAGATATAGATATAGATATGCACAATATTCAAATTTGAATTATTATAACATATAAATTATTCCTTACACACACACACGCATATGTAGTCAAAGTTTAAGTCACACACTTTAAGAGTGCATGTGCGTACATAAAACTAATAACCATCCTTACATAACATCGTATTATATGATAATTATATAATATTATACGTACATATATATATACACAAATACGTAATAAATTACAAATCAAATATAAACACTAATTGCTTTTATATTATTTATAAAACATTCACTTAATAAAAACGTGCATCATATTTACCATAAGGAAAGATTCCAAACTAAGTGCTAACATTTTTCATTTTAGTGCAATATATATATATATATATATATATATGTTTGCATGTATTTCACATTACTTTAAAGATAAGATTATTTCAAGAAAGGGAGGGACGGATTTAGAAAATAATAGAACACTTGCCAAGCGTACGAAAATAGTAATCCAATTCCAATCCATCAAACTGTCAGTGACGCTAATTTGTTCTAGAAAAAAAAAAAGGATAAAAACTATAAACTATATTGCCTAAAACATCTAAAATTATAATTATTTGTATCTACACCGTATACTAAAGATACAAAGTACTTGAATTGTAAAGTGTGGAATTGTTGGCTATTAATTCTTAAATTTTTATATAGTTTATTCTTTCTATACCATCCAATTTTCTATCATTTTATGTTTTTTATGGTTGAGAGTCTTCCAATTTAATTTTTTAATTTAAATTTAAAATTTATCTATTTGAATCTATTTTATTTCTTAAGTTTATTTTTTATTCTTATTTCATAAATAACATAAAACATTATTTATTTGATATAAATATATATGCATGTAGAGGCTTTGTTTGTTTCCTCATTTGAAACTATTCACACTCCCTAAATTTTTAATAACCAAATGTCTCACGTTACAAAATTTTGTCTAAATTTAAATTTAAAGTTTTCGTTTATTACGAATATAATAAGTTAATTATTTTTTAATTATTATAAATTTATAACACATAAAAATGCTCAAATTCAAACAATTCTAAGGTAATGTTTGTTTCCTAAGTAGGATGGAGGAAGAAAATTTGGAGAGATTTAAGTAGTGATGAAAATTATATTTAGTTTGTAAAATTTAGATGAATGACAAAATTATTTTTATATATATTTAATAAATTGAATGATGTGATAGTATATAGGTTGTAAAGTAATATAAAAATGAATATGAGTAGAAAAATTATAGAGATGGATATTATTTGATTTTGAATATATATATTAATTAAAAAATTATTAGTTAGTTATAGAATATAAGAAAGAGAAAAATTTTAATTTTAATTTAAATTTAAATATAATTTATATAATAAAATATTTAATTTGTAAGATTTTTAAATAATAATTAACAATAATAATTTTGAAAAAAAACATAGTCTAATTTTTCTTTTCTGACATTTATTACTAAATATAAATTTCGTACCCATCAAATTCTTCATATTTGACTCCACCGAAATCTACTACCAAACATACTCGGAGTTTTTTATCATTAATTTTGTTTATTTATGTATTTATTCTTCCACAACCCGCACGAACATTCTAGAAAAAAGAAGATCTGAACTCAAATTACAAAACCGACGGTGGCAGTGAAAAGAACCTCAATTGGCAAGCATGTTACTTCTGAAATGTTATTGGTCCACGTCAGTACAGTGACACGATGGTGTCCTTCAATTGGCCCGGGCGAGCATTGGTGACAATTCAAAGCTCCCAATTAGGCGGACGGGGGAGGCGTCATTCATACTCGAGAGGTGATTGGTCCACGTCATCACCGATGACGGGGTCATCCTGTAGCAGAGCTGCTATATAACACCTTGCCCCTCAGCTCCTTCTGTTACGGATTCAGAAATCAAAACTCAGGAACGGTGAGAGGAAAGCGAGAAGAAATAGAAGAAGAATACAGATTAATATAAGGGGAGGATAATATCACTAGTTATAGAGCTTCGCAGCAATGGCTGGTGCGTGGAAAATGCGCGCATCTTCGGCTGTATTCGGGATCGTTTTGCTAGGTAAGTCGTTTTTTCGTTGGAAATTATTTGTTCTAGCTTGAAATTTAGCATTTTCGCTGCTTGATTTGTTACAGTCTATCTGTTCTCTGTTAAATATTTGTCTTTCATGGTTTTTAAGTTTTATTGATCTGTTCATGAATGTTTTTATCTGAATTCTTTAGATTGTTATTAGGGATTATTGCTCTAGCCCTTCTTTGTTTGTTTTGTGGTTAGATCGAAGTTTATGTCCAGATCCGCTATTTTTTAGCTGTCAGATATAAGAAAGTCGATTTCTGCGTCTGTTCTGGTTATACCCGTGAAATGTGGGTGCCAATTTCTTTCATCTAGTTATCTTTGTTTTCCAAGCGTTATAGATTATAGTTGACGTATTGGTTATCTTTTACTCGTTCATGAGGCTATTGAACTTGTAATGTTCAAATCAAGATTCTTCTCTTTAATTAGGGAAAATGATCCGAAGTCGCTTATTATATAATAACTTTTGTTCGTACTTGTAAATTTTTATTCATAAATTACTGTGGTAAAAGATGAACTGAAAATCATAATATGGAAATATTCAACATCAAGAACACTCGGACAAGAATATGCTGAGTAACTTTACGACGAACGAAGGGAGATCAGTGTCTGCTTGTTGCTCTATTTTTCCTCTCTTTTTGGGTGTTATTTATTACCAAAGTCCTCATTGTGTCTATTATTTAACGGGTGATCTTTCAAGTCATTTGATGGGAAAAAAATAAAAGTCTTATGATGTGTACGTCATATAAACTGCTAGTTTATAGTAATTTCGGTATCTCATGTCACAGATTAGAGTCCTAACATGGTTATTGATTCTGTGGAACAGGAAGTTTGTTTGCATTTTCCATAGCTAAAGAGGAGGCCGCCAAAATTGGAACAGTTATTGGTATTGACCTTGGTACCACTTATTCATGTGTTGGGGTTTACAAAAACGGACATGTAGAAATCGTCGCGAACGATCAAGGTAACCGCATAACCCCTTCTTGGGTTGCTTTCACCGACAATGAGAGGCTGATTGGAGAGGCTGCAAAGAATCAAGCAGCTGTTAATTCAGCGAGGACTGTCTTTGATGTCAAGAGGCTCATTGGCAGAAAGTAAGTTCTCCTCCTTTTCTTTTAGATTTATGATAAAATCCTGACAACTGTCATTATTGTGACTCTAAAACATTTGCTTCTCAGGTTTGAGGATAAAGAAGTTCAAAGGGACATGAAGCTTGTTCCATACAAGATTGTGAACAAGGATGGAAAACCCTACATTGAAGTCAAGATCAAAGATGGTGAGACCAAAGTCTTCAGTCCAGAAGAGATCAGTGCCATGATATTGACAAAAATGAAGGAGACAGCTGAGGCTTACCTTGGGAAGAAAATTAAGGATGCTGTTGTCACTGTTCCTGGTAAGTTTTATGGTAGCTTAACTGTGATGGAGAACATTATGTCATTATTGATTCTATTTGCTTCTCCCTTGCAGCTTATTTTAACGACGCACAGAGGCAGGCAACCAAAGATGCGGGCACAATTGCTGGTTTGAATGTTGTAAGAATTATTAATGAACCAACTGCAGCAGCAATTGCATATGGTTTAGATAAGAAAGGAGGTGAAAAAAATATTCTTGTCTTTGACCTTGGTGGTGGAACATTTGATGTCAGTATCTTGACCATTGACAATGGAGTTTTTGAGGTTCTTGCAACAAACGGAGACACTCATTTGGGAGGTAAGCTGCTTATTGCACCCTTTTATTCTTCATTGTCATGCTCCTGAAAGATTGTAAGTATGATCTTTTGGTGTCCAATATCGTTAAACCATTATTGATTTCCCCAAACCCTCATGCTGAACCTTTGGTTCCTTGTTTCCAAACTTATTAAAATGATTTGAACTTTTTGAGAGACTGTACTTGTAAAAATTACCAAACTAACTATTATTGAACAAGTTTTCTTTTCCATTTCACTACTCAAGAATATTTTGATAAGCAGCAGATTGTACAGACTGATCACTATTCTGCAGTTTAGTAATTTCTGGTATCTGGGAGAAGTTTAAATATCTTATACACTCTTGTTTTGGTGTGCATTTGCTTGTCGTGCAGGTGAGGATTTTGACCAGAGGATCATGGAATACTTCATTAAGTTGATCAAGAAAAAACATGGAAAGGACATCAGTAAGGACAACAGGGCCCTTGGCAAGTTGAGGAGAGAAGCTGAGCGTGCTAAAAGAGCTCTGAGCAGTCAGCACCAGGTCCGGGTGGAGATCGAGTCTCTGTTTGACGGTGTTGATTTCTCTGAACCTCTTACGAGAGCTCGTTTTGAAGAACTCAACAATGATTTGTTCAGGAAGACCATGGGTCCTGTTAAGAAGGCCATGGAAGATGCTGGCTTGGAAAAGCGCCAAATTGATGAAATTGTACTTGTTGGTGGAAGCACCAGGATTCCCAAGATTCAACAACTTCTGAAGGACTACTTTGATGGTAAGGAACCGAATAAGGGTGTTAACCCTGACGAGGCAGTTGCTTATGGTGCTGCTGTCCAAGGAGGAATCTTGAGTGGAGAGGGAGGTGATGAAACCAAAGGTATTGCTCTTTTTGTACCTTTCTTCAAATAGTAGCTGCTGATGCTCTATATGTAGCTTTGAAGTTGGAAGCTTGTCACTAACCATTGAGATCTTGCGCCAGATATTCTTCTCTTAGATGTGGCACCACTGACCCTGGGTATTGAAACTGTTGGAGGAGTGATGACCAAGTTGATTCCTAGAAACACTGTTATTCCTACAAAAAAATCCCAAGTTTTCACCACTTACCAGGATCAACAAACCACCGTCACAATTCAGGTGTGGGAATTTGATACTTGAAAATTTTAAGGAAGCAAGATTGTTTCTTTTTCCTGTATGAAAAGATAACATGTGGTTACTGCTATATTGCAGGTCTTTGAGGGAGAAAGAAGTCTTACAAAGGACTGCAGGTTGCTCGGGAAATTTGATTTGACAGGAATAGCTCCAGCCCCAAGGTTCATATATAGTCCTGCATTGTATTCCATCTATAGAATTCTTACTAGTTCCAATATCTATGATGGCTAATTACATCTTTTTGTTTGAACAGAGGAACCCCTCAAATTGAAGTGACATTCGAGGTTGACGCCAATGGTATTTTGAACGTCAAGGCCGAAGACAAGGCATCTGGGCGATCCGAGAAGATCACAATCACCAACGACAAAGGCCGTTTGAGCCAAGAGGAGATTGAGCAGATGGTCAAGGAGGCAGAGGAATTCGCTGAGGAAGACAAGAAAGTGAAAGAAAGGATTGATGCCCGGAATAGCCTGGAGACGTATGTTTACAACATGAAGAACCAGATAAACGACAAAGACAAGCTGGCAGACAAACTGGAGTCCGATGAGAAGGAGAAGATCGAGACCGCGACCAAGGAGGCCCTGGAGTGGTTGGATGACAACCAGACGGCCGAGAAGGAGGGTTATGAAGAGAAGCTGAAGGAGGTAGAAGCAGTGTGCAATCCAATTATCACTGCTGTTTATCAGAGGTCTGGTGGTGCCCCTGGCGGCAAATCAGGGGATGAAGATGATGATGCCCATGATGAACTGTAGAATACGTTTACTAGGTATATGCATTTTTATCAGATGTCGGAAGATAGAACATGATACTACCTTTTATGCATTTATTATTTTTGCATAGAAGTTTTGACGAGGACAAGTCAGGAGACTGACGCTTTGGCACGAGCGGAATGGGGATTGCATTCTCCGGTCTGGTTGCTGCCTTTGCGAAGAACATTGATTCTTCCATTCATTTGATAATCCCCTCCATTCTGGAATTTGTCTGAGGAAATTAAATGAAGAAGGATTCTCTTATTTTTCAACTGTGAATTTAATATCATCGTCGTACTTACTTTTTTAACTATGACTATCGTGCCCGTCCGAATCATTAAGAATTGACGCCAGATAGACATGCTTTGATGGCTAAGGCGACTAATTGTTCCCAAAGTAGGTTAGATTTGGGAGACAGATTCTGCCCTTTTTTGGTCATTTCCTCCCGTGTAAGCAACACGGGATTATTCCTTAATTTTTTTTATAAAGAAAATAATTATGCATAGTTATATACATGATGTCAACGCTTCTTTGTGAACCATACGCTCCCCTTCTAACAAGAACGATGAACAAAATGTCTGCACGCGCATGCTAAATTTCGCCACGAAGAAAGGGGCAGCGACTCCGGCTGCATACCAATTCTTCTAAACACAACCAACATTTAGAAGTCAAGACATGGCGAAATGTTGGCATGCACGACATATGGAACACATTAACTCCCAAAGGTTAGTAGTATATGTCAGGTTGGAAACGCGAGTTGGATTATCTCATCCGTAAAACAGGTATAAATTTATCTATAAAATCATTCAGCCGCATCAGCTAAATACTGCATGCATCCACGCCCATCTCAACCCACAAAGATTGCCAGGAGTGTTGCCCTCGTCATCCTTTATCTGTACATGCTCCACAAGTAACTCAGCAAAGGCAGCTCTCTCGCAGACACCGGCATAATGTAATGCAGATTGACCTTCATAATCTAATCTAACTTGCATACCACTCGTCTTTTTCCCATCGTTTGGGGCTAGTTGGGATAGTGAAAAGTTTATTGCGGGAGTTCAGTAATTTTTCCAATATTGGGTAGAAAAAATCAGGAGCCACGACAAAGCAAAACCACCTCTTATCTTAGCATTGGCGTGACATTCATATGGCCACGGTCTGCAGCCCAATGCAAAGGAGTACGACCTTCACTATCTGCAAGTTTGGAGTTTATGTCCCAGTCAAGACACTTCTATCCAAATACATATAGTTTTCAACAAAGTAGAAGTGTTCTTAGCTGTCTTGAAAGACAAAGTAGGCATACAACTTTGGAAATCTGTTACCAGACTCACCACATTAAGAACTATTTTTCTCAATTGCCCCAGATGACATTCATAAAATGAAAGGAAATTCACAGATTACATATCAGTTTCATCACCAGAACCGTTGCTTACTCTCTTGTTATTCTAGTCCGTAGCACAGTAGTTAATCTACCAACCTTTCAGATTCAAGGGGACACCACTCTCAATGCACTTGAGTAGCTTCTCTTCATCTCCTTCTCGAGCAAATGCATGTACGGCATCCAATTTCCTGTTAAAAACAAAAACTTTTAAGGCAAATAAAACTCTAAATACATGTGCCTACGGTGCCCTCTAATTCTATGAAATTACAGATTGGCAAGCACTGATCCTTTTATACAGTTAATGGAAAATATGTGAGTTCCAGTTAAGCCTATACGCACAAGGAATGCTGAATAAGGCTGCACCACGGCATTAAGGACATGAGGGTGGATGATTCGGTTTGACAGATACCATTGCAAAAAACATGACGACAGACAGAGAGAGTCGGGAAGTAGATCGACTAAACCCCCTGTGGCATCAAAATCCTGAGATGGCTGCAACCACAAAAAGGAGGGTGTAAATTATTCTTCACTCTTTATCACCTCACCCTACTTCTGATGTAAATATAGTGAGGAACTAATTCGACGGAATGATCTCCGGGAAAATCAACCAAATTAACAACTTATAACCTACTTCTGACTCGCTCTCTCATTCTTCTTACCTTATATATATAGCTATTTGTTTCTGTATTGCACGAATACATAAGGGAGGGTTCTAGGATTACTTAGACGCATGCATGGATAGAAAAATGAGACTGCATATCAATATTCACAACCAGAAGCAAAATTTTACATATTACGCTTATCAGGAAGGTTCGGGATCCTTACAACTCATGCCCAGGTTCCTCCTCGAGCACAAAAGTACTAAAAACAGGTCACATTGGCCTTTTGGAGGCAGGAATAGGTGCATTGCTGCAATCTTCATCTTTTTTCTTCGGCCATCAGCATAGCACACAGAGAGCCAACAGCAGTCATGGCCTCCAATTTTTGCCATGCTTGCCTGGAAGATCAAACGTATATATCTTTCAGCTGGTTAGCCAAAAGATTGTGCCAGTGAGCAAAGAAGTGGGCCATCAAGGACGAGCATCAAAATCATATTGCGCTTAAAAGATCAGACGTTCACTTCTCAGCAGACATAATTCTTAATCAATATTTAAAAGACTCAAACTTTTACCATTTGGCACAAGCTGTCATATTGAAAGCCGATGGCTGAGGAGCAGAACACGGCCCCTCTGTCGCCATCTTATATAGCCCATAGAGCTGCAACTGTACCTCATTCGACACCTTTTGAGCCGCACGATCTGCGGCTGTTGCAGCCACGAACTCTGTGGCAGCACTAAATGTTTCGTCCAACTCAGTGCTCTCCACATTTTCCCAATCATCATCAATATCACCTTGATCGCTGGCCACCGCACTCTCCTCAACAGATTCTTCATTTCCAGCCAGCAATGGCTTCTCTTGTTCTAATATCCGAGCGGAGGAACTCAGGAATTTCCCGTCATATTTGGATTCGGTTTCGGTTCCATGCAAGCGCGTGACGCGGAGATTCTCTCCGCGGAAGGCAAACATCACGGAAAAGAGCTTGGCGAGAAGGAATGCAAAAACGAGGCCGAGAAACACAGATTGAAGGTGTTGTTGCCAGTCAGCCATAACCAGAGATAAAACCGAAAACGCTTAAAATACCTTTAGACAGGAATGAATCAAAAGACAACCATAAACAGGTAAAAGCTAAAACCAAAGCTGGGATTAGCAAGAAAGATGACGGTATATCCCCACTAAAAGAGCTAGATACTAGTCTCCATAGATTACGTGAATCTGTACATACCGATGGTAATCCATATTCCATACATAATAGACTGAAGGAAAACACTCGACTGGCGGAGGAACGGCGAGTGCCACAAGTAAGAGATGCTTTCCTCCCCGACTAATTTTATAGCCTGGTTAAGATAAAGACACGATTTTGAATTAAGGTAAGAGAATTTGAGTTGAATGTAGGAGAGAGAGGACTTAAAGCCCAGGACCCAAAAGTAAGTGGGCCGCCGGAAATGGGCCGAGATGCAAAACTTCTCTCTATGTAATCAGATTTTACTTTATGCTTCATGCTTCTTCTTTTCATTTCCAACAAAGGATCGAAAGCGCAAAGCAAAGCGATGGAGAATGCCACCGGAACGGCGTCGTACTGCGAGAAAATGGACAGCCTCGCGCGGTGGCTGGGTGCGAGCGTGGCGGCGGCGTTCTTCGCCTCGCTCGAGCGATGTTCATGCGTCAACGTGGACGCTGATGGCGAGTACGAATCCGAGGAGGCACACGATCGTCCTCTGATGCTCGCTACGCTTCACTCCGTCGATTCCACCGCCTCTTCTTCCATTGTTGCTAATCGCGTTGAGAATGTGAATGTTGCTCCCTCTGCCGTCGAAAATCTCCCCGTCTGATCGCGATCCTCATAGTCCATCTTTGTGAGGTCAGTAAAAAAAAAAAACTTGTTTCCAATTAATATTTTTCCGCCGATCGTGTTGTTTGTTTGGTGAATTTGAATATCCTGTTGATTTTGGAGATCGTTCGAATTTTGCGGTAATGAAGAAACGGAAATTGCCGTGCTTGTGTAAGGTTGTGTTTGCCTTTATTCATCCCCAGTAATTGGTATCCATTTTCATGTGTTCTTCACCATTTCAACCGTTGGCCTTATTTTCCTCAGCAATTGGAGGACCTTAAGTCTTTAACGAGTTACGTGCCTCTCAGAAATTGTGTGCAAAAATTCTCAATATAATTAAGCTTCTAATTTTCAGTTAAGTATCATAAAAATTTATTTTAGATAGCTGCACCTTTTATTCCTTCCTTTCCAAAAACTTTAGATCTACAAATCCGAACATTTATGCGAAGTTGCAATAAACAAACAAGCAAGCAAATCAACAAAAGAATCATCACACAATAGTGCTGAGTAAACCACACTGCTTTCCTCGGCTACTCTCCATCAGTAGATGATTACAATTTGACTCCTACCCATTCAAACTTCAACATGCATACAGCATTTGAAGGGACCAACTGGATCACGGTCCTCAAAAGGGGATTGGGATTTGGGTCCTGTCAAAACAGGTATCGTGTGCCAGCCTTGCATGCGACTGAGATGAGACGGTATTTGGTTAAGATTATTTCAAAGCGTTTACAAGATTACATAATTTTTTTAGAGTTTATAAATTTATATATTTTATTTTTAAAATAATTTAATAAAATATTTGAATAAAGATATTTTAAAAGAATTTGTTAAAATTTATAATTATAGTATATTATAATTTTTTTAATACAATAATTATAAATTATAAGATGTTTAAAAATTAATTTATTTTTAAAGATTGTATAAGTTTTAATATTTTATTTTGATAAGTTATAAATTATTTTATTAAAAAAGATACAAAACACTCTTAAAGAGCTTAAATTTCTAGTATATGTATGAGATGGATTTGGACAGGTTATAAACTCACTTAAAACACCTTCTCTAAGTTTATAGCATGCCTCAGACGAAGGATCCCTTTCGATGGCAGCCTTTGATCCAATGTTTTAATGATGTGGTTGCCTTGCCTCGAAGGGGAACTGGTAAACCATAATTGTGAAATGATCGTATCCGTCCATCTGGGCCTGCGCTGACGATAACGAGGCCCCATGCGCGAGAAGCGGGCTTGAAGATTTTGTGCAGAGATCTGCCAAGTTCGGATGCGGTGGCTGCTGCTTGGGGATTGGAGACGGGAAGCTTCTCCTCCGGCCATGCCTTGGACCTCGGTTCGGATGGATACTCTGGGCATAAGGAGACGCAAGGGGATGACGAGAAAGGCAATGAATCGGTTGAACATTTCTGGGGTTCGTTGGATTCGAGGTTGTCCTCTGAGTTCCAAGTCTTGAAACCAAACCACGGTATGGCAACTGATGCATTGGCGGAGAAACGCTCTGAGGACTTGATGACTTTGGGTTTCGGGGAAGAATCCTCTCCCTGATCAGCGTTGTTCCAGATGCTAACATTCGAATTCTCCGATGCCGAGACGATGTATCTTCCATCTGACGTAAACGAAGCCGAAATCTGGTTCCCTGCGCGTCCAAGGCCTGAAAATAGAGTTTGGAGTTTTATATTGAACAGCCCAACAGTCAATGTTTTAAATATTGAACTGGAATGCTAAGTGATTTATTACATCACTGGTTCGATCAATATTATATTTTGAATTGCATAAAACAAAATATAATATATGTACATATATATGTGTGTGTGTGTGTAGTAATATTAAATCAAAATTTTCAAGTAAGAAACATTTAGTTCAATTTATTAATACGACTAATGATAAGTTGTTGATGTGACGTTAAAAATTAAATAATTAGCAAGAATAAAAAAGCATTATGTAGATATTAAAGTAAATTAAATTGATTCCAAAAATATAAATATAAACAGTACAAAATGTTTTTGTAAAATAAAAACAAGTCAATCAATATGAAAAATTTGTATGTTAAGATGCAATATTAGAATTTTAATAAATCAATAATGCGTAGATAAGAATAATTAGATAAATAAAAATAAAAATTATATATAAATTAAATTTTTAGGGGATAAAAGTATCAGATATCAAAAGAAAACTTAAAAAAAAATTATTTTGCTTACTTTTATTAAAAAATAGTTGAAATTTGTTCTCTCAATTTTTTTATCAGTGAAACGCCAATTTTATCCACGCAGAGGTGAGAGGGCCAGTTCTACAGTGTGACCAGAACGAATCCTGGTCAAACCCATTAAACGGTCCAATCTAGTCCGGGTTCAAAAACATGGCTTGAGGCGTTACAATCTTGAAATGTTGGAATTAAACTCATTGGAAAATGTGTGTGAGTGGGTGCGTGTAGGTAAAAACCAAAAAAAAAAAAAAAAGTTGTATGAAGTTTAGCATTATGACGTAATAATGGGAAAAAAAGCATGAAGTATATACCCCTGTACTTCCGAATGACATTAATCCCATCAAAAATTCTGACGTGTGAATCAGCACAAGTGACCAACACTTTGCATGGATCTTGTGGTAAAAACTGCATCCATTAACAGAGCAACAAGGCGTGGAATTATTTATCTAGTAATAAGCAAAAAGAACAGTAATTGCCGAAGCAAAACTTGGGCAGTAACCTGAAAGCCGGTTATCCTTTTGCAGGGAGATCTCTTCTTTCTGGTTAAACGCATCTCGGCTTCCAACTGGAAGTGATTATCTGTAACAAAAAACATGCTGTCTCAGTGATTTCGAGTTCCACGGTGCATGGAACTTAAGTTAACAATATCCTTGGCCATGTCTGGATGCAAATTTTCTTCAATTTTTCTTCCCGTCAAAATTTATCCTCTCAAACGTACCACCCAACAAAATAATTCTTTTTGTCTCTTTCTTCCACTTACCAGCATATTATTCATAAGCTTATGCACCAATTTTCTTCCCCAGCAAAATTTGGGTCCAAACAAAGTCTCGCTTCTCCCGCGCTTAACTTAAATATCATGCAAAATGACTCCACTTGGTTAACCTAGACCTTTGAATTTTTTACAAGGATGCTCAATGACTTTCGCACAAACCTCAAACCCAACGCGCGCGCGCACAAATACAAAAAAGGGAAAAATTAAAGGTCGTCGAGGAACTCAAAAAATAAACTGTACCTGATAAGTCAAATAAACGGCAGGTGCCCTTAATAGTGCCTATAATACCACCCTGCATTACAACAAAAGGCATACATTCTGAATCAACAGGCCTTACATTCTGAAGCAACGGTGATGACACACGAAAGGGTGGTCATCAACAGACCTGACCATCAGGGCGGTAAGAAACAGCAGTGATAATGTCCCTTGTTTCATTCCAGTTAACAACTTTACAACGACCAACTCCCCAAATTCGAACCTTCCCATCTATTGAACCACTGATGAAATAGTCATCATTCACAGGGTTAAAATGAACGCAGGTCACTGCATAGCATCAGAGTTGTTCTTAGCCCAAGAAATCAGTAGAACTAAATCAAACTAAGACATTGAGTTATACAGCTAGATTCATACCATAATCGCTATGCAGGAAAACCTTGAGGCACTGGTCAACTCCAACCCGCCACAAACGAACGGTTTTGTCTACTGACGATGAAAGCAGAAGCTGCCAGGAAACAAGTAAAAAGTTTTAGTCCTACGTGAAAAATTCAAAAGACATGACAGTAAATTTACATACATTGTTCTTTGACCATGAGAGATCCAATATCTCCCCACTATGTCCTTCAAACACATGCAATGGCCTCTCAAGTATTCGAAAAACCTTTGAAGGGAAGACAACACATGATAAGTCTCGCGTTCTTATCATACTCTTGGATTTGTTAGCTTTTTGTGCCGGTAGAATTCTCAATTTAGACAGAGGATTCAGTGAGAAGTACACGGATGATGGACCCGCATCTCGAATTTCTATAGTATCCGATCTCTCGTCTTCCACCACTTGCCAAATCTTGACAACCTCATCTTCACCGGCACTAGCGAGGTACTGCCCATCAAGACTGAATTTCATTGTCACAATCAACCCCTCGTGGGCTTGGATATCTTGTCCGGCAAAGAGGGCTGAAAGTTCCTTCAACCTTCTTCCACAATGGCGAACCCCAACTCTTTGGATCCTTCTGGTCCCCTGAACTTGGCCTAAAGCATTCAATCCCGCGCAATCATCCTTCCGTTTCCAACCCAACATGCAATTCATGGAACGCAGTTTCTTCAACCACCTACGTTTATTCACCGCTCTTTGCGTATTTTCATCGACCTCAATCTTCCTCAACAGAAATTGCTTCTTGGAGGAGGATTGAGAAAGGTCAATCCCCAATTCCCAGGACAGCAACCGCTCCAATGTCTTGACTTGAACTTGTTCTGACCTCTTGCTTCCAACCAACCCATCAGCAACATTACATTCTTTTTCCGTTGCATCCACTTCCTGAGACGAACACAAAGCATCGGTGTACCTACAGCTTGAGCAGGAAGAGGTGGCCGAGAAGAATTCCTCCCCAACGCTTGGGTGTCCTTGCGAAGCCCCACTACTCTCTATGATTCTAAGAATGTCTCCTGTTAGAAAATCACGTTTACTATTGTCAAGTGCATCTACAGAAATTTGATCTTCTCCAAACTCATTCCAGCCAAGTCCCATCCAATATTTAACTAACTTCCTACGGCGCTCTCTGACGCTTTGTGGTGCTCTAATCCACACATCATACTCCGAATTTACGGCACTTGGCCAATCAGAAACAAAATCCCTTTTCTGGGGCTCCCCAGCGGCGTCAAACAATTGAGATTCTTCGTTGTGGTTTCTGAAGTTATCCATGATTCCTTGAGTTCAACCCCTGAAAGAACTGAAAACCAAATCCAATGAACTTATTTCGTAAGCCTCCAATATATATATATATATATATAACCTTTGAACAAGAAAGAGAACACAACAAAAAGTTTAATAAAAAAAAAGGAAAATTGAAAATTTTTGATCCGGCATGCATCCCAATCCACACCCATTCAACATGGTGAACCACAGCTACTCATAGCTTCCTAAAATAAAGACGCAAACTTGTTCGCATTTTTCACATATCATACCTGGGAAACATAACCGAACTTTTCCGCGAAAAGAACTAGTAAAACCCAGAAAATTTTCAACATGAAAAGTGACCACTCATTGGTAGGATATTGGCAACAAGGCGATATTAGCAAAATTCGCATTCATGTGCATCTGCGGAAATTTACAAGGGAAAAAAATGGAAAGAGCTTTAGGGAAAGAGAGATTTGCTCAGATGGCTTTGATTCAGTTTCACGAGATGGACTCGAAGCAACTAGCTTAAAGGCTGGCCGACTCTCCACGCTCTACAACGGAAGGACCATTGCGGAGAAGAAAATTTGAAAATAGAGAAAATAGTAATTAATGGTTCCAGGAATGAGATTTTCAGCTGTGTGTGCTAACTAAATAGGCAAACTAGTTCAAGTACTGTAAAAAAAAAGGAAATTGGAATAATATATGTCATGTCAATAACTTATGTCTCCTCTCTAATTAACAATCCCAAGTTTATTACAGCAACACTGGAACAACTGGCAAGTCCGGTCAATGGCAAATTCAACGCCTAAATATTACGACAAAATCTTCCTTAATTAGGTTACCATAAATTAATTTTCCATATATTTTCTTACCATTCGTATGCATGGATTGTTTTATAATTGCTCGAGGGAAGATTTTCTCTGATTCATTATGTATTATTTCTCACAAGATTATTATTGTAACCTTAAGAAGCAATTGTGCGAAAAATGCAAAAAAATATTTTTTCTGGTTGAGTCAAAAACGAAACAAAAACGAAAAAGCATGCTTCGACCTATACTTTGTTGACCTCTTCATTTATACTTGTGTGTCTACATATATATATTTAAAAAAAAAAAAAGTAAAAGCACGTAATGCTTACTCCCAAATGAGAAGATGACATTTATAACTAAAAAAAAAAGTTGAAAAGTAATATCAACAATATCATAAATTGACCTTATCGATGGCATCTGGCCGTTTGTTGGACTTAATGGCTGAACTAAGGTTTTCTTTATTATTATTCTCATGTACCTTATATTTTTTAAACATTTCTAACTAAAACAACCTACAATGGATTTATAAGCCAACATCTAATTCAAAAAGCTAACGTTTCACACAAACTAAAATTAATGTAATGACCCTAAAATTATTTAATTTGTAAATCATATATATAAAAACGTAAATACCCAAATCACAAAGCAAAATTTAAAAGAAAATGACAATAGAAATGGACCAAACCTATTTCATCATAGTCGCCTTTGTCATATTCATGAGTGTCAAATTATATCTTTGTTGCAGTAAGATCTTATTTGAACAATGTCTCAATAAGTCTCGACATGTAGCAAGATTAAGATTTGGATATCCTTTTCTATTCCCCACCTCAGCATTGAAGATTATTCTAGTAGTCTTCTTTAGTTCAAGAAATTTGATAATCTTCTCCTAGAAAAAGTAAATTACCCAAAAAAATTAAAAGCGTATGAGAAAAATACCGGAACAGGAAAGACTTCACAACCTTGTTAATGTCACTACATATTTTCAATATTATAAAAATTTCCAAATACGACCAAATTTACCAAATACTTGTACTTAATTCATTGTTTAATCAAATGTAGTTAATAATATAATTATTTTATTTCAAAATAATTGGTCATATGGAATTTATTTTGCTGACTGATAAAATTTTTTTGCGTAACTACATTCTTAATGCCGGATCGCTAAATTTAATATATTGAGTGTGAAAAGGTGAAAAAACTTGCATCTACGTTACGTGGTATGATTTCATATTTAAAACTAACCAGTAAAATTATTTTTAAATAATTAAAATTATAAAATTACTCTAATTGTAATAGTTCAAAAACATTATTCCAACATTAGCTAATGCAATAATTTTTTTATTTGTTATGTTAACTTTCTCGATTTTTAGCACATGAAATAAGAAAATTGAAAGGATTAATGTAATACTGGTAAAAGTAGCACGCTCTTTATGTATGTACAAATTTATTTATAAATTATGAAATTATTATATTTTAAGTAACATAAAAAATTATCTAAAAATTAAATATAAAATTATTTATAATAAATATTAAAGAAACATAAAAAATTTTGAAATAAGAGGAAATTTGAGAGAAAACATAAATTAAAATTGTAAGTTAAAAGAGGAGATGAAGAAATGACAAAAAGAAATAAAAGAATTTAAAATGAAGAATATTACATAATTTTACATCACCCAACCACTTAAACTTATTAATTTAATAATGTAATATTGATAAAATTGTTGCACACAATGTGTGCTTAAAATTTATTTATAAACTACAAATGATTGTATGTTAATTAATAGGAATAATATTTTTATTTAAAATATAAAAAATATTTAAAATAAGAATATAAATAAAGATGAAAAGAAATTGAAAGTGAAGAATTAGAAATAAAAATACAAATAAAGATAAATTAAAAGAAAAAGAATCATAAAAGGTAGAAAAGAACAAAAAATTAAAAGTAATTAAAAGAAGGGTAAATACTAATTTTATATTAAAAAACTAAAAAGGGAGAAAGTGTAATTTTAAACTATAAAGGATGAAAATGTAATTTTACTTCATACAACCAAAACCAAGGTCAAAATACTTAATAATGTAGTATAGATTCCATGCACAAGGTTGAATAATTATTCAATACATAATGTTTTATTTTAATCCAATATTTTTTGTCTTCGTCTTATCATTTGAATTTTTTCTTTTTCTTAACTTCTTTTATTTCTGAATGCAGATTAGTTGCATCAAAATTAATGAATTTAATCAAGCAAATTTAAAATACTAAATTAAATATGTATAGAGAAAATTTGTACGAGCAAATTATATTTGGTATATGTCCATATATATGCCATATATGGACAAAACTAGGTATTGAACGCCCTTCATATAGTATATTTGAACGAGTAAATTATATTTGGTATATGCCTATATATACCATGTATAGACAATAAGAATAACTAAATTAATTTATAATTGACCAAATAAATTTTAAAAATGATAAAAACTGTCAATATTTTGAAATTTAGTATTTAGTCAAAATTAACTATTGAAAATCAAACGCCACTTTAAATAATATATTATATTCATATAGATAGGAGAGTATATAAACTTTGCTTAAACTACCCAATTCCAAAAATCGATCTGATCCACTAGAAACCCATCGATTTTAAATTTATTAATTTCAACTACATTTATTATTTTATAATCCGCTGAGATCACGTCAGGTTGCAAGTTTATAAAATCAAGCCTGCTTCTTATTTAACTCACCTGTTAAAATAGACAGTGAATCAAACAATATTTCTTTTATATCTCTTTTGTGTATTACTTCTACTACAACATAATAAAATTTTAAAACTTCAGATATGATTTTTCTCACTCACTAATTCTCCCCACATGAGTTATGATTTTTTATTTTCAAATTTTCAGTAATTTATTTTTTAAAAAATACAACTTAAATTAAACATTACCTATTATGATATTTGACCTTTTTTCTCTCTAACTTGTAGATGCATTTTAAATATGTTTGAATATTGTTAAATAGTTCTAAAAGAGTTAAAGTTCAATTTAAAAAAAAAAAATTGAAAACTCTACACACATGTATCTAATTCAATAAAATAAAAATAAAGAGAACAATCTTCACTAACCCTCAAACATAAAACTCAGAGTCGTCATAATTTAAATTGACTACAAAAGTCAAGAACAAAAGATTTTTTGCAATTTGTTTTTGTTTTTTTCATGTTTATTACTAATTCTCCACTTTTAAATGTAGTGTTTGAAAGAAAAAAGTATTAGCTTACTTCATGAAATTTACTTTTGTAATGTTTTAAAATAATGTAAAGCACTTTTTTCATTTGAAATTTTATAGTTAAACTAAGCTTGATTGGTTGAATGCAATAAATATGTAAACAATTGGCAGCTATATTTATTAGTATTAGTTTTTATTATAAAATATGGATTAATACTTTATAAATTTTAAATTAAAATATATTAATCCGACTTCTATTTTAAATAAATGTATATAAACTTTTACAATCCGCTAGTTCGTCCGCAAAAAGCTAACAAAATTGGTCAACCCGATTCAAATGGTTTGAAAAGTTTTACCGTCTACTACGATTTAAATTTTTATGAACTCCTAACATTAAATTAAATTAATTTTGTTTTTGTATAAATCCGATCGAAGCCGACCGTGTGAATCCTAGGTATACATATCTGAATCACATGCAATCAAAGTCTATGCAATCTGATGGCCGACATATGAGGAACTTCTAAACACATTACATCCAACAATCCCGGGCGTTGATTAATACAACTCGAGATATAATTTGTATTCTTTTTTCAAGTGTCTGCCCAGTCACTATTAGTATTATACATATCGAAATGCATACTATTTTGCACTGGAACCAAAGTTCTGTCTAGATTACTCCAAAAAACAGCATCACCTTCAAAATGATTAACCCTTATAAAAATTGTGGAAATGTCACATCATGCATGCATATAGATTGTACATTTTGAATGATACATGTTATTAAACCAATTGATGAGGAAGATTTATAGCTCAATACAAACGCTGGCCAACTTTGCACCCAGAACCCTAAACCTAAATAATTAGTTTGTAGCTGTTAAGATTGTTCTCAAACTAGATGAAATAACCAAATGACCCTAAAGATGCTAAAAAAGGGGAAAGCGGAACCACATGTCAACAAATGTTTTCATTTGATAAGAAAGTAAGAAGAGTAATTGATCAAATTCGCTGAGGTTTCGAACTAGGAAGGAACACTCATGATACTAGAATTCATGTCCTATAGAGCATATTATTTCATTTTAAAATTGGTTATATTTTTTTAGAAAATTGGTGCACGAAATTTAGTTAAGTGTTGTAACTATTAGTGCATAATAGAATAGAATAGAATAGAATAGGGAGAAGTGACCGGCAACGGGGCCTCCGCTTGCTGCATTTCTTCTCTCTTATGAAGGGGGTTGATTAGGATATGGTGCCACTAACCACTTGAATATGTCTTAAAGCATCCGTCACCAGCCTTTTTCTCAATCTCAGCTTTCTTTCCTTTTTGTCTGTTGGCCCTAATGATTCTGCATGTACCATATACTTTTCTAAATTATTATTATTTTGTATTTATCTCAAATTTGTTGACTGTTCTTTGCTGCTTTAGATGATCAGTTTGATTTTTATTCTATAATCCTCTGTGTGTGTGTGTGCGCGCGCGCTTCAATTAATTTGTTTAAAACTTGTTGTAGAATTCCAGTTAATAAATCCGATCCGATCCGATCATTCAAGGAATTGTTGAAGTTGATGTAGTAATGGGACAGCGTAACACGACCCTAGAAAGAAAGAAAGAAACAGGTATGGTAGGAAGTGCTGTGATTCTTGTTCCAATGCCGACACTAGATTAAATCTCTTATCTCAAAAATTGTCTGGTATGTTTCGGATCCAAGTTTAATTTAATAACAAGATGAAAATAGGAAAAAGAATGAAATAAAAAAAGTGATATTTTAATACATGACATGTTTGGAAGAAATTATTTAGATGGATGTAAATTTGGAACCAAACATAGCCTCTGCATTTTCTATGTTTATATATTTACATCAATACACTGCTTATGTGTTTATAAGATCACTGTATGGTACAAAATAATGTCCGCGACAAGGGATTTAATCTTAATTTTGCAACATTGTGTGGTCCTATAATTGGATCACAAGCCGCCACGCCCCTCACCGTACATTTTCGTAGACTTTGGGAGAACAGATTCAGACTGATTCTTAATTTATTTTTTACTACTATGTATAATAAAATATTAAGTTGGGTTATTAAAATTTTCTGGTTGTGATGCATTTAGGCTTACCATGTCAAACCGAATTGAAGTTTCACTGTTTTAATTTAATTTTTTAAATTTAGAAATATATATATCATGATAATAAAATGTTTTTGTTTGATAAATATGAGATATATATTTTTAAAGCTAAATATAAAAACCAAAAATTAAATCATAAATACATATAATATCTAAGAGAAAAAATACTTGAAAATATGATAAACATTAAAAATGAAAATAAATTTCAGTTTTCATGTCACTTCTGTAAACCAAATTCAAAAAATTGATATTGAACCAAATATTAAAATTATATTGAATTCTTTGAGTTATCAAATAGTAAACACTCCCCTGTGTACGTAAATAACTGTGGAGGAAGTAATAAGACACTGGGAATTTTATGCTTTATACACAAATGGGACTTAGGCTATGTTTCTTCAGATTGGGCCTCAAATGACATTTTTAAGTTTGGATATTTTCGCTTTGGAGTCCCGACCAAAATTGGGATGGTATAAGCTAGGTGACGTCACTAGGCCCCTTAGCCCTACCAATTAATATATATAAGCCCATAAAAAGTCAAAGAGACTAGATAGAGGTCCAAGTTTGTAACATTTCGAATTATTCTTTCTAAACATACTACAAATCAAAATATCGTTCTTAATCTATTTTTCTTCTTTATTTTCACACTATTTGGTGCCAAATTTTTATCTTTCGTAAATTATATCCAAACATAGCCTATACAGCAATATTTTATAATATGTTAATCCACTTCTTTTCTATAATATTATTTCTTTATTTATTTGTTTTCTATAATATGTTAATCAACAAAATAGTGTAGAGTATATACACCGTAGAGTAGAGATCTGCAGCTAGAAAGGAAGGATAAGACAGTATTTGGAAGCTTGCAAACGTTGGGCCAGCTTGGCATTCCTTTAACTGGACTAACCAGGTGGCTTTCTGCAGCTCATATATCACATCATTAATTTATTCATTGTATCTTCCTAATTTCTACGCATATGTTCTATAAATTTGAAAGGACTAGTAATGAAGACACAGTGCATTCTAGGAATATAAATGGAGTAATAATATTTTGTGCATATATATTTTATGTTGTATATAGAATGAGAAACGGAGAAAGAAAAAGTTTGAAAAATAGAGAATGAATTAAAATTCTGAGAAGATGACGTAATAAATGAAAATTAAAAGAAACAACTGAAATTAATACACACGCGCGCGCGTATGTACATATAGCGAGAGAGAAGGCATAGTTTAGTAATTATACTTTATACAATTATAATCAAACCTCCTACATTCATATATAGTATAGATATATGTTATGATTAGAAAAACACTAACAATAATTTTTATTTTTATTTTTCGTTTTATATATATGTATATACATTTGTTGCTTAAAAGGAACATGTTTTCAAATTATTGCACAAAATATTCCGTATTTAGCAAATGGAAGTAAATATATCATTTTAGATGCCATCAGGGTGCATTTTAGATCAAATAATATAAAAGAATGAATTTCAAATCCTCAATAGTGAATCTATTATGATTGTTAGATGGCTTGTTTTACAATGTATTTCAAAATTTTGAACTTTCATTTTAAAGGGTATTTTTAGTAATAGTGGTGAATTTATGTTTATTTTAAATTATTTAAAATTCATGTTTATTTTTAAATCTTTCCATTAAATGCGAATTCTACATTTCAAATAGTCTTTAAAATGCTTCCATGCCATATATAATAATTAACTAGCAATTAACACACTCATTGCGCAAGCAAAAAATATATATTTATGTTTATAAATTCACATAATGTATGCAACAACAAAAATAATTGAATATATGCGTATTTTAAAATGAAAGAAATTTACACTAAAATAAAATTTCAAGAAATTGGCATAAAAACATAATTGAGCTGTACCCGAAAACAATATTAATTATAACACAAAGATTAAAACTCTAAGTTAAAATCTAAACAAAAAGGAATAAAATAATGATTTAGCACTTACAGTTTTCTTCCCAACTTGAATCCTAATTAACCAATGCTTTCTTTTCGCAACTTTCAAATTCAATTCTTATAATTTTATTTTTGCGCAATTGAAAGGGAGATATTGTCAAATTTTCTCCCTTTTCAGTTTATTAGCGGAAAAGATATAAATGTGAGTTTAAAAAAACCATATTTACAATCATATTTCTATGGCATAGCAGTTACACATGCGATAAAGAATTTTACTTTATGACCACCTTAATTTTATATGTTCTTTTTAATTAAAGTATAGTATACTAATTATATATTGTGTGGTCCAATGCCGCCAGCATAAGGCTCTCGGCCTTAATTAAAGAGTATAGATAGCAGTTACGCATGCAAATAGAGATTATTACGTTTTTAACCTTCTTAATTTTATATGTTCTTTTTAATTAAAGGACATTATGGTATTATACATTGTGTAGTCCAATGCAGTTAGTATAAGGCTCTCAGCCTTACTTAAAGAGTATAGAAACGAAGCATGTTGGATGAAGTATGTCAATTTTTCTCAAAAACTTTACAATTTCCTTGTTTAAAGTGGAGAGATCTTAAATAGGTTTAATTGTGCCATTGACTCAAATGGAATTTGCATAGTATGTAGAGTTGAGTCAGTGCTTCTATATACATCAACTAGCCCAACAACCAATCAAATTTCAATTTAAACTATTTTGAACCCGATCTAAGTTTGAATCAAGTTTGGGTTAAGTATTTTATTTCAATGCACACTTTAATTTTAAAACCCTGAACTCTATCACTGTGTTTGGAACCTACCTTTTCACTCCCCACTTATCCCATCAAAATTCACTCTGCCGTTCGAAATTATTCAACAAAATTTTTAATCAAATTTAAATTCGAAATTTTCTTTATATATATAACTAATTAATCATTTTTTTAATTACTGCACGTATTCACAATCAAATTAATACTTTTATATACCACATATATTTTCTCATATTTATATTTATTTATACTCTAAAAATTAATAATTATCTTTATCTTATTATCATTCAATTATTACTATATATCTTATATGTATATATCAAATTAAATATAATTTTTTATCACATCAAAAATTTAAAATTAAATATATTATTTATTTTAATACACCACTCACCAAACATCATTGCTAACTAACTAGAAAAAGACTATCTTTGTGTTCACTTGTCTTAGGGTTGGCCTTTTTCCGTGGAAAGTAAGTTTTGAGTAATATTTTATATAATTTGAAAGTTCTTCTCTCTCCAAATCTATTTTCACAACTGCCACATTAAGTACATGCATGCAAAATTAGTAATGAGATTACAATATTGTATTTGATGGATTCATTATTTGGTAAAATGATTACATGCAATAAATTACTATGACAAGTTACTAGAGGCAGTCGAGATTAAAAGCAAAAAAGGCTTCCCTGGGCGCGATGGGCGACAGATTAACTCAGAAACAAACCACTTGAAAAATTACATATATAGTATTATACAAAGAAAGAAGGGGCTACGTCTCATTCTTGGAGCCCCGAATTCGATTCAATTATCATCATGGATGTGGATCGAACCCGAGTTTTCATTTTCTTTCGGGTCGAAACCAAATTTATGCAATCGTGCCTTCCTACTACCCTTCGCCCTAGAGAATCCAAACAGATTCTTGGTCTCTTTCATGGGATGGATTCCACTTTGTCCTTCCTTCCCAGATTCCTCCGGGTCATCCACGACCCGACCCGATCCACACCCATTTAACCTTCTCCCAGCCCGATCCTCAAGGTTGCCCCGCAAAGCTGCGACCACCGTTCTCAACGCCCGGTTCGGCGAACCCCGGTTCGATATCATAATCTCGCCAATCTCGGCCGGGCTCAATGTGGCACCGGTTTGGAACATCTCCTTCACTTGTAGGAACAATTTGTGATCCTTCAACCCTAAGTGGCTGCTGGCCAAACTCTTAAACGCGGCAAAATCGCAGAGGGGGAAATTAACGTGAACATCGATTCTCCCTGGGCGTAGAACACACGTGCCAATGTTTTCTTCACCGTTCATGGTGAAAACCATCACCCTTTCTTCGCCGCAGCAGAAGAATATACCGTCCATGAAGTTCAGGATTCCGGATAAGCTCACCGCCGTAGATTTCTTCTCGCCTAGGTAGCGGTCCAGATCCTCGATCACGAGAATCGACTTTTTGGTTGTTTGGAGAAGAAGGTACTTCAAATCGGCGTCGTTCTGCACTCTGTGCAGGTTGATTTCGTAAATATCGTAGCTCAAAAACTTCGCCATGGCAGCTATGAAGGTGGATTTACCAGTAGCCGATGATCCGTATAGCAGGTAGCTTCTCTTCCAAACACGGCCTAGTCGGCTGTAATACTGCCGAGACTGCAAAAAATTCTCTAAATCGGATTTGATTCTCGCTTTCAGATCCGCGTCCATGACGATAGTTTCCATCGTCGCCGGATGCGCAAGGCAAGTCGATCTCCACCTTCCACTTCTGTGTATTTCGTCCTCTACGTTGACGAACAACCTCACCTCTTTTCTCTTCTGCTCAATGTCATCAAATGTCCGATGAATATGCTGCAAATATGGAATCAAAATCCTGCGTTTGTCGTTCTTTCTGATCTTCAGAACGAGCGAATTAGCGCCGATTTTCTCGCAGTTTTCGATAATCCAGTAGACCGTGGCGCCGTGGAATTTATCGACGATTGTTTGATTCTCGTCAAGAGTCAGATTGATTTCGGTGGACTTGGAGCCGGAGAAGAGGTTCACAAAATCGGAATCTTCGATGCATGGTAGGGAATTCAGGTACCCGTAAACCTTTCCGTACAGTTGATTTTCCTGCATGTTGTCGTTGAATTTAGGCACGCCGTAGAACTGGAAGACATAACATTTTTCTTCCAAGAATCGCCAACTTTTCTTAAGTAAATGGATCGAGCTCGTTTTGGCCAAGAATCTGAAAACTAAGATCAAAAACACCATCGATAATGGCAGTAGAGCGAGATCTGCAAGAAACATGACGATTTAGAGGTGATAATTGGGAAATAAAAGGCAAAAAATAAAAATTAAAAGGGTTGGGATCATACGAAAAATTTATGCGGATAAATGATTGATTAAGTGATGTGAGCAGGGAAAGCAAAGGAATCGGAGCTGGGAATCATCAGCATTAATGCTGGATCAATGATGATGCTGCCAGGTGGGGCATTTTTTAGACATACTATTCATAAGATGGTCTTTAAGTGGGGAAAATTAAATTTGTCTTAGAGTTTGACGGGAGAATGTTGAAAGGGTCTATTTCGATAGTCTGGTTTGGTTTGGTGGGGAATAACAAGTCTATTCGAATATGCATCGAGTCATTTGCACTGAATATTTAACATTATAATAAATATTCTAATTTTATATTAGAAATTTTAAATTTTATTAAATATTTAATAATTTTGATATTTATAACAATCTTTATCACATGTAAATATACTATGTACTGCACTCTTATTACTTGATGATGCAAAGGTAGCATCTACAAGGCCGGAATATAAAGGGGGAATATTCACCACCACACGGAATTATTGGGTTTGTGTTTAATTAGTCCAAAACAAACTCTGGTGAAAAAGAGATGGATGGAAGACTTATGAATTATCTGGTGCACACTGTACATATTGCTGTATTTGAGGGGACTGAGTTCAAGAAAATAAGCATGTTCTGTGGAACCATTAGTCAATATAGACATGCATTAAAATATTTAATAATTCGTTTGCTTTTTTCCTCGCAATTCTTAATTCTTAATTCTTAAGGAACTTTAGACCGAATTAGTAAAATCAAATAATGGATTTAATTAGTCTAATGCAGTTAAGAATTTTGTGTCGGTTGCTCGTATGCTTTTATATTGATTCGTCTTAATTATAGCCGCAGTTAGACGAAATGGATGATTCGCGAAATTATTTATTAGAGTACGACCTATCTGAGGCATGCATTTCTTCCTGCATTTTTTTTATAGTTTAATTTTATTGATTTTTTTAGTCAATATATACAGTGAAGCGTTGGCTTTTGAGGTCTCACCTGGGCACGATAAATCAATTGTTTTTGTTCTGTTCATTGGGTTCACATTCACAAGCCTAACAGCTTGTGCTACCATAGGCCAACGTCTTTTACCTTCTTATCGGTTTTTTCCTTGCAACAGTTCGCCTTAATTGAAATACAGCCACCTAGCTAGTTTGATTGCTATTACAACATCAAAAGTGCAATTATATGATCATGACCAACTAGAAGTTTTTCAATTTTTTTAGATACAATCACATGCATGGTATTTTTTTTTTTTTTTTTTTGTTAATGAAGTCAATTTATTAATTTCCAAAAGTAGACTTTAGTGTCTTGCTAATGGCATTGGACACAACCATTAGTAGACGAACTCATCATGTATTTGAAAATCACAACAGAAAAACTGATGACTTTAAATTATTTAATCTTTAGCTATTAAACACGCACTAATTCAAATTTTTATTATTTGGACAAAATTAATTTAAAATTTAACATGTAAAGAAATGACATTGTCCTCACGATTCTTGATTTATTTTTTTAAGAGAATACATCAAAATATAATTCAATTCGATAACTTGTTAACACAAGAATCCAAGGGTAATTTAGTTTAAAACACACAAAAAATGAATAGTTTTAGTGTAAAAGTAACTACTAGGATTTTTGGAATGTAGAAACTTGGCGAAATGAAAATATTTTAATTGATTTTTCGAACACAGAATAGTTAGTAATTTTATTTTAATTAAAATTCGTACAATTTTTTTAAAACAACTTCTTGAAAGCGTAACAAGGAAAAATATTTGGCGACACCCTTTCGCACTTTTCACGTCGAAGTTTGAGGTGAGTAGAAATTACAAATGTGTTAGTGTTTGTAATTGGTCTCGAAATATTTTTATTTCATCCATCGAATACTAAAACATGAATTTAATTCATAATAATGAAATGTTATTCCTTCAGAATTGAGAAAAAAATTCTTATCATCTTTCAACTTTTGATTTATTGTTGGCCAAAGATGGTGGATTAATTCAAAAAGAGCAAACACAATAAGGCTTCCCCACAAGAACAGGCGATTAGCTTTCAACACATAATCGATCCCGGTCCAAGTTTTGAATATTGCCTAGGATATGATTATTAATGTCGGCCGATTAATTTTTTAATTTGATCGAAGATGAAAGTCATCGTTGCGGCCAGCGGGCTATAGTAAATTTAATTAAATTGAAATGGACCCTGCGGAATTATTGATTCATCGGCTTCTCTATTTTAAATTCACAAGTACGTTAACATCTCCGTCAATTTTTGGCTTAAAGACTTCAAAATTATTTTTTAAATTTAAACGTAATATTCAAAAAAAAAATTATTTCAATTTTAAATTAAAATTATTCTTCTTATATGTTGCGCATATATATTTCGAAATTTGGTTATTACATTTATTTAAAAAAATTAATACTTTTACGTATACGCTAAGATACATTTATGTAAAAACAATCATTATTTATATATATTCCACAGGTAAATAAACAAGTTCAAACAAATCAAATTTATCGACTATTAAACTTTGAACCAAAATAATTTTCATTTTCATCTCCCCTCCAAATTCCCAACCAAACCTATCCTTTGGTTTTTTGCTTGTTCCAAAAGCATTTGTGAAACTTAGGCTTCTTGAAATGCGGGCTTCAGTGTACGTACTAGAGTCTCTGTCCTTGACATGCACGCGAAGTGATCAGCCAACGCAACAATTAGTAATAAACACTCGAATTTGATAATATGAATGAATTTTTGATTTTGATTAGTAATTGCTCTCGATGAATATTTAACAATTAAATGTTGTTTAAACACTTGAATTAGTAATAACCATCCGATTGTCGAACAGAATTTGATAATATGAATGAATTTTTGATTTTGATTTGTAATTGCCCTTGGTGAATATTTAGCAATCAAATGTTGTTTAAACACTTGCTAGCACACATCTGGACTACAAAAAGATAACATGTTATATTTAAGCCTTGATTTGGATGCTGAAAATAGCTCTTGAATCTTTAGCATAATTTAACTATGATCGCCATACCTCTTCAGACATGAGAGTACAACTAAATCAGTAGTCTACTAGGCGAACTTATGCTAGGCTACAAGGTGGAAGAAGAAAAAGGAGAACTGACAACTCATGAGATTTATATGAAGATTTATGGAACATTAAGTAGCACTATCAAAATTGGGAACACTGAAAGCTTTCGTCCCAAGATGCTGAGAACCCAGACACGGAGTTCACAATCACATCGATCCTATATCAATGCTTCAACCCAAAATATAATAAACAAGTAATCACTAGCACTCTGTTGCGCTTCATTATATAAGTAATCAGCCTAGTGCAAAAGTTATGAGGTGTTATGTGGAAATTAAGAATCTTGGTCATCAGACTGAAGGTTCAGAATTTGGGAAACAACAAGCTTAGATAGTTCGCTAATCGCAGCTTGGACCTGATAATCATCTGATTCTCTTTGCCGTGGCCAACCCAATGATTGTGAGTTTAATCCGCTGTATTCACTTGCAGCAACCTTTGTCTCGGTGATTGTAGCAATGACTCTCTCCAAATCCAACTGGGTTAATGGCCTTGGCTCCTGAAATGAATATGGCAGAATAATGGCGAATGAAAATAGTACTACACTTCCTTCTTGAATACCTGGATACTAACACAACATATCAAACATAATCATAAGGCATATCATGTTTTATTCCTAAATAAACCAGTTTCATCAAAGCGTTTGCACCACTAATATAAGGAGCCCATGTACTGCTGAAGAAATTAAGCTGCAACAGTGGGAAAAAACAAGAAAGGAAGAAAGTAATGACCTGAGACGATTTTCCAGATTTCTCATCATTAATTAAGTCCCTAATTGGAAAATATGCAGCCTTTTTGCAGAGCTCCAGAAGATCCGAACCAGTGTAACCATCGCATAGACCAGCTATACAACCATAATCAATGCTGTCTTCAACCCTCTCATCCTTTAATATCACCTTCAGTATAGCAACCCTATCCTTACGATCAGGAATCCCAATTTCAAATGCTTGAGGAAGACGTCTAAGTATTGCTTCATCAAGTTCCGATGGACGATTAGTAGCAGCGAGGACCATTACCTGAGCATGTTCTGCATAATAATCAAGCCATAACAGAAAGGCCCTTTGCAAGTGTAATACGTGGAGATATTTTATATTTTAACACAACAAAATAATCGCATAAATTCTTTTAAAATGTCAGTTATTTCTAGCAATCTAGCAAGATCAATGGATAACTTACGGTCTGTGGTGAAACCATCCCACAAAGCCATAAATTCAGTCTTCATATTTGCTATTGCTTCATGGTCCGTGGATTTGCGCTGGCCCAAAAAGCTGTCCACTTCATCAATGAAAATAATAGCTGGCTGGAGCTTGTATGCCAAACTGAACACAGCAGCAACTGCAGATAAATATGGAGCCAAAGAAATCATTACAAGAAACAAGATATTTTAAACGCCTAAAATTAAATCTAACAAATCAGTTCAAGAAAAGAGAGAGTTCAAAATACCTATGGCTAAAATCTATTTGCACAAAGTATCACCCATAAGTGAGTGAAGAGAGCATGCAGGAAAGACTCAAAAAAGAGAAAAAGGTCAATTTAGAGGATGTTTAGTTAAGCTTATTTTTAATAGTTCACAAATTCAAGTTACTTATAAGATGTTTTTGGAGCTTATAAGCTCAAAATCTTACTTTAAAAATAAGCTAATAAAGTATTTGGTAGAAGTAATAAGATCATCTTGTAAGATTTTGTTAAAACTTATAATTGTAATTGATTATAATTTTTTGATATAATAATGATAAAAATAAACTAAATATCATTAATAAAGTATAATTTAAAGATATCTATGTCATTTTTATAAGATCTAAATATCTTATTTATAAAGTTTATAAGCTTTTGTATTAAAAAAATTACTGAACACTAATAAGAATTTATGAACTTTCAAACATTTTATAAAATGTTTTGAAAAGCTTACAAACTCATTCAAACACCCATTTATAACACAAAGGAAGAAAACACCTCGCTATTCCCACTGCCTTCCCTTCAATAGGATAATGGTAAGTTCATTAGAAGTAATAAGTGACATTATTAACTAAATTTGACAAAGAAGGAAAAAGATGAGCACTCAAAATCACAAGTGTTTTGAAACAATCTAAATAACCAAAACAATCTGACACAATGAGACAAATTTAGCAGAATGAAAAATAAATTGACAAGGAATTACAGCCTGCAATGTTAAATCCCAAAAAACACAACTTTAAGCTATGAAAACAGAGGATGATTAAATCAAGCAAATTTCAATTTAATGAACCATAAAGCCTATTATGTTTATAAAATTGAATATTATTACTTCCTTTAGTTAATGAACTTTAAGCAATTGCATGAACATATCACCCTGCATCAACTGTGAACAGATATATAAAGACATTACGGTTATCCACTACATTTCAAGACTCATGATAACATTAAAACAATAGAGCGAAAACCATGTTACAAAATTAATTTGTCAAAGGATTAACACTATCCAAAAGACATCACATGAAGAAAGCACTTTAAGAGATCAACAAAGAATACACACCTAGCTTCTGTGCATCACCAAACCATTTGCTCATTAAATTGGATAGTCTCACGTTAATAAAAATGGCGCCCGACTCTTTTGCGATTGCCTTGGCTAGCATTGTCTTCCCAGTGCCAGGAGGTCCGTATAGCAATACACCTTTTTGCGGTCCAAGAAGCTTCCCGTGAGAAAATAGCTCCGGTCTTTGTAGTGGAAGAATGACTAATTCATACAATGATTGTTTAATGGCATCCAACCCTCCAACAGAATCAAATTTCACATCTATATGGTCTGGGTTGACTACATCACAAGCTACAATGTCCTATAAAAATTAGAAACAAAATGAATTGTAAACAAAACAAGGAATGAACTTGGACCATTGGCAGTGAGAATAACATTTTCTCATTGTTTCCACACTAGCAAATCCCAAAATAGAGTAAATTTTAGCTCTAGAACAAAAAATCGAGTTCCAGTATAAATTCCACATAAATTATGAGCAACTGGATGAGAATAAAAAGGCAAGATTATACTACTTATTTTGGCTTCCACACCTACCATCCTAGCCATATTCATTTCAGATGGCAGCATGAGGAGGGCTATTCACAAAACTGGGAAATATTGCATTACTGGCCTTTATTTTCAAATTCCAAACTTGTACGTATTCGACCAAAACAATAGTGAAACTTGAAAACCGTACTTTGATTATTTCGTGCTCCTTGAAGAATATACGACACTGCTTCCCCAGCCACCGAAAAATAAATATCCACAATTGCAAGGTTGGTGATGACCTCTAATTATGCTCAAACTACTAAAGACTAAAAACAACATGGCAAATTCTTCGAGTAAATTTTTCACTGTCCTCACAACCAGCAATTTTAACGTGATTATAAATTTCAAAACGTTTGCACTGTCATGTTTCACTAAATTAATTAAACACGGACACAGATATCTGTTGTCACCAACCAGCTATAAAAACGGAAACCAAAAAATGGAACCTCTCAGTCAATCCCAAGCCATAAAGTACTGACATATCGGAACAGTCATCGAAATCAATTGTTCAACGTTACTATGGTTCCCTCATACAATTTAAACCAACAAAACCCACCAGTATATAACTATATATGCGGATATGTGCTGTCATAAAACTAGCCAATAAGTTCAAAATTAAGAATGATAAAGAAAAAAAGAGCAATGTATCAGATAGCAGAGGACGAACACATCCATAAACGGAAGAAAAAGAATCCAACGAAACCTCATAAGGATTGGTTTGAATAAGAGGTCGGCCTAAACGCTTTGCGATTTCCTTTTTGTGCTCTAGGGCCTTTTTGGCCGTCTCTCGGTTGGGGTCCAGATGCTTCAGCCCCACGAAAAGCACCAAACAACTCAGAGCAGCGCTTGCGGCGTACAGAATCAGCTCTTGCACGAGTTTCGTCTCTCCCGAACCGCTTCTCATTTTCTGCGAATTTTTCCAAAAATATTTTGGATTGTTTCTGAATATAGTGTGGATAATCGTGCAGCTTTTGGAGGAAGGTTTGGCGATTGGAATCTCGAAATGGAGATAGCCGAGAACGAACGAACTTGGAGGCCACGAGAAGAATGGGGAAATGAATTTACACGGCTTTTACGGATGTGTCCTTTCGCGATAACCATACCGTCGTTTGTTCGTTAGTCTAGTTCCCTGTTGATGGGCTGACAGTCTTTGGCCCAAACATCTAATGGGCTTGTTTCGACGGCCGTGTCCTAGAAAATCTGCACCCTCCATATTTCTATGATCTGCGACATAGTTGAAGTCCTTCCACAAAAACACCATTAATTGAGAAACAGAAATTATTCTGTCTCTCGACTCGTCATTAATTAATACGAAAAGAAATTCAATGCAACAACGAAGTTTCATAAATCGCAGTATAGCTTTAAGGTATGTGGCACTTCAGCCCTCTAATCTTACGTCTTTGATTTCTAAATATTTAACAAAAATTCATGTAAATGAGTAATATTGACTTTTTAAGAGTTAATTTGAGGTGCTTAAATTTTCCGATTCACATGCATAAAGATATGAACTGTTTGAAACAATTTTTGGCAAGTTTAGGATGAATTGGAGAATTTGATTTCATATTTTATAATTTTAGATGTTAAAATAAGAAATGATGTAATGAATAATATAATTTATTTAAATATAATATATGTTTAATAATAAATAATATAAAATCAGCTCATTGTTCCAATATAATTCGGAAAAGGCATTGTCTGTTTTCATCGGCCGTCACACATATTACTATATTTCAAAACATTGGTATCTATTAATTTAATTAAAAAGCATTAAACGACTAATAAATTTTTTTTATTCTGTTTAACAAAAAATTGAAAATCTTGGGAAAACAAAATTGCTGCCAAACTTGCACACGTCAACAAGACCTTTTTGCTCTTGTACGTGTATGGATAGATTTTATTATTATTATTCACAATTTAAGAATGGTTTATTATCTTAAATAACATAGGCAATGTTTGGATGCAAATTTGCATCCATCAAAATATTTCATCCTAAACATACTAATGAAAATAAAAAATTTTATTTCTTTCAATCTCATGCTTTTACATTATTTCAAAATTTATGTACCAACTTTTATACCTACAAAATTCACATCTAAACCAAGCACAAATTCATTTATGAAGACGCCTATATCCATTTATTCTCTGACTCTACTATTTGACAAACAACGCTCATGGAATATAATGTGAAACTAACATTATGTTTATTTCTAATAATTTGGAGAAGAAACGGAAAAAAATTATCAGGAACATAGCTTTGTATGTTTAGTTAATAAAAAAAAATGCAAAGGAAAAGAAAATTTGAAAATTTCTAATATTATAAGGACAAACACCTTTTTCTCACAAACTTGTGAGAAAAATGAGAGGGAAACTAATTTTTACTTTCTCATATTCTTCAAAATTTTCACCACCTATAAATTTTTTCAAAGATTTTTTATTTTTATTTTTCCTTTTTTGCTGTTTTCCCTTCTTTGTTAAAGTACCTTAAACCAAACAAGGTATGAGATTTTAAATTTCTATAAATTTTTTTATTTTTCTATCCTGTGTATTCATTCTCTCCTTTTGACCAAATATTAATGGCTATGTTTGGATTCAATTTTGAATCCATTTAAATAATTTTTTTCAAATATATAACATATTAACGTATCACATTTTGTTTCTTTATCTTTTCTATTTTTACACTTTTTTTAAATTTTTATACTAATTTTTTTATCCTTCAAAATTTGAATCCAATTTGTAAAACTTGCATTATCACATAATGGAGGAGAGTAGATTAATCGTTTTTTATATCACATAATGCGAGGAAAGTAGATTAATCGTTTTTTATACTCAAGATATAAAGACTACGGCTATATTTGTTACAGTATTATGTATTTTTCATTGACTGTTTAAAAACTTTATAAATTAAATATTTTACAATATAAATTTTATTTGAATTTAAAATTAATATTTATCTCTCATATTTTATAATTAATTAATACTTTTTAATCATACTTATTCACAATTAAATCAACATTTATCTTTATAATTTTTCTATTCACGTCATTTTTTGATTGCTATATAAACACATGTATTATGGCATAATCTAATTATTATTCCATATTAAAATATATATATTTTTTATTTTTTTTTACCTAATAAAATCTTACAAACCAAACAGTATTTTTATTCTCACTCAAATTACCTAAAATTTCTTCCTCCATTCTAATTAGCAAACAAACATGGTTTATAATATCCTTATCTTGTATCTAATTTACATTTTTTAGTTAGGGCTTTCCTTCCTAAGGCTATATTTGTTTTGCTTCGTATTTAAAAATACACACAATTTCATCATTATATTTTAAAATTTTATCTTTTTTTACTTTTACATAATCTTAGAAAAAAAATACACCAAAAAATACACAACAAACATACCCTAAATTTTTTATATCTTATATCTTTATCCTTAATGTATACGCACGCATGTATCCTTTTCTCTGTCATTCGAATCTTTTATTTTTCAAATTATATAAATTTTATGTTATTTCTTAACTTTTATCCTTCCCGTTCATTAACATTCAATTAAGTTTTATCCATTTTTCTTTTAAATTTTTATATCATAAATTATAAAAAAGAATTCATATATGTTATCAGTTATAATTTTTCTCAATTTTGATGCAATTTTTTTTAAATAAAACAATATAATTGCATCACATTAATCAAAATAAAATACAATTAGTCCATTTATTTTTATCTACAAAATAATTTTTAAATTGCACGCAGTCAGTGTGTCAGAACGTTAGTGTGTATAGATGCACGTATATACACACAATTTATGTTTATACAGTTTAATTAAACTCCTTTAATCACTTCCTCCATTGTCCCACTTTGATTTATCAAAATACTCTAATACATTTTTTGTTTTTATTCTTTGTTTATTTTTTTCTTTGCTAACACCATTTTTTCTCATTCTTCCCATTTCACATATTTTATTTTTATTTCTGTTTTATTAAAAATATAATAATATAATATTAAATAATTTGTACATTATTTTGCACAATGACGTCTATTACCTTCCCTGTAGCTTTGCTTTCAAATTTTAATCCCTAAAAATATAGATTATGATTGTTTTTAAATTTTAACGTGTATTTTAAAGTATTTTTATTTTAAAAATTATGTAAAATAAAAATAAAAAATAAAATTTTAGAAATATAATAATTTTTAAAAAACAAAAATGTAAAAACTAACATAATTATATATTTAATTATTATAATTTTTAAATTTTTTTATTTGACAATACACTCCACGTTTAAATATAAATATATTTTAATCCTTTTTGTCTGCCCCGGACATGGCCGTTGTCGCTCTGAGGGGTCCTTTTCCCTTCATTTGTCCTTTTGGCAATAGTAAACCCCGGATTGTATAATTTCTCAACGCCAATCGCTTTGTATGCACGGTAAGGGCGCTGAGCATTTGAACGGGGAGGGTGAAGGAAGGCGCGTTTCTTGCACGCCATCTTTTGAAGCGTCACTGAAATGAAAAGTTGGATTTACTTGCTTTGTATACTGCTTCGTTGTCCGCATTGTTATAATATTCAAAAATTTCATCATTGCGTTGCTTGGCTTTTCTAAATCCTATGTTTTAAGTCTGAAACGTCTCATCAGCCTGGTCATGTTTGAGTGAAAACCTTGTTTTGTGTTTTATGGAGGTAATCGACTGTAGATGTGGACAGTTGTAGTCTCTGAAGAATTTGGAAAGAATCGACTCCGATTTTTCTTTTTCTTTTTTCCTTGAAGAGATTGGGAGTAGAGAAAAATCGTCAAATCCTGTGGTTCCTCCAATTCAAGAGAGGAAACCATTTGTTCAGGTGAACAGGGAAAAAATTCCTATTATCCGAAGCAAATCATATGGTATGTGTCTGTAATTCATCCATCTCTTTTTGCTTTTTCTCTTTCACCTTTGGTAGTGTAACTGCTCATGTGATTATAATTACCCTGAATAGGTGTGTCTAGTGACTGTTGCTAAGAAATGGGCACCAGTGAGAGGGGGGGAATGAAGGAAATTGAGAAGGAAGATTTGGAAGAAACAAGGGATCAGCAGGGGGATCTGAAGAGGATTCCTCCATGGAAAGAACAGATAACAATTCGAGGAGTAGTGGCAAGTTTATTTATTGGAATCATATATAGTATCATTGTAATGAAGCTTAATCTCACAACTGGGCTCGTCCCAAACCTCAATGTCTCGGCGGCTCTTCTTGCTTTTGTGCTTATCAGAACATGGACAAAACTTCTTCGGAAGGTCAATTTTATGACAACTCCATTTACCAGGCAGGAGAACACAATTATTCAGACTTGTGGTGTTGCTTGCTATAGCATTGCTGTGGGAGGTCAGGAAACTAAGAATTTTGAAAAACTTCGGATTGGACCCTTTCTTCTTCTTTGATTTCTGCTGGGGTGAAGTTGTTATTGTTGATTTATGATGATTTTCTGTTCATTAACTTGGGTTTTCTGTGTTGAATATGTTATTTATCAGGTGGGTTTGGTTCTTATCTTCTGGGATTAAACAAGAGGACATATGAGCAGGCAGGAGTGGATACCGAGGGGAATTCACCTGGGAGTTACAAAGAACCTGGGCTTGATTGGATGATTGGCTTTCTTTTTGTTGCTAGCTTTGTTGGATTATTAGCTTTGGTTCCTCTTCGAAAGGTATTTTTATTGGTTAAAGAATGGTCGATAGTTTGTAAGTTTTGTTGTTGTTCAAGCTTTAGTGCAGTAAAGGGTATACTATTTGCCTTTTATTGGCCGCTTTTCTGTTCTTTTCTTAGTTCTGATTCATACCTTTATAGGGCAGATCATGATTATAGATTACAGATTACGTTATCCAAGTGGAACTGCTACTGCTATGCTCATAAATGGATTTCACGCTAGTAAAGGAGGAGACAAGACAACTGAGTAGGCACTTTTTGGGTCTTGAGATACTGAATCTTTCAATTCTTAATGGAAATGATTTAAGTTTTCCCTATTCTTCATATGCCAGGAAGCAGGTTCATGGATTCGTGAAGTTCTTCTCGCTCAGTTTCATATGGAGTTTCTTCCAGTGGTTCTATGCTGGCGGGGAACAATGTGGATTTATCAATTTCCCCATGTTTGGGTTGAAGGCCTGGAAACAAACGTGTGTTGATTGCATTCCTTTCGTTTCTCAATCTAATTATATTCCTATCAATACTAAAGCTAGATATTGAATTCTGCAGATTTTATTTTGATTTCAGCATGACTTATGTAGGAGCTGGAATGATCTGCTCCCACCTTGTGAATATGTCTTTGCTTATTGGTGCGGTACTTTCTTGGGGCATAATGTGGCCACTGATAAGTGAGAAGAAGGGAGATTGGTTCCCTGATAATATCGAAGAAAGCAGTATGAAGAGTTTGAATGGCTACAAGGTCTGCGCATCCTAGATACTCAGAAACAGCTTGTTCTATGGTTTACCATTCATTTTGCTTGCCAATGGAAATAAAGGATCCATTTTCGTCTGCAGGTTTTCATTTCTATTGCTCTTATTCTAGGTGATGGTCTCTACAATTTTCTCAAAACGCTCGTTTATACCATCAGAAGCATGTACACTGCATTCAACTGGAAGAATTTGAAAGCAGGTGATTAGGCCACTTGGTTTTTGTTGCTTCTGTAGCCCCTTTCTGAACTAAATTTAAATTTCCTACTTATTTCCATGCGCATGTGATGGTAAAAGTCTACACGATAAAGTCCCAATGTGAAGTCTCCAGGACTGAAACATTATCCTTTTCTGCATTTTAAGCTCTCACTTTGTGGTCCAGTAGTTAATCAAATGAAAGATTCTGTTATATGTTGTAGGTAAGGTGGAAAGAAGCCAGTTCTTTCAAGTTGCATGGTATAATTTTTCTTACATAAAAATCTACTGTTGTTTCAGATGACAGGAATCAAACCCAAGATGATCTGCAACGGAATGAAGTTTTCATAAGAGAGGGTATCCCCCTCTGGGTAGCATGTGTTGGTTACTCAATTTTCTCTATTATTTCCATGATTGTCATCCCAATCATGTTTCCTCAGCTGAAGTGGTACTATGTTCTGGTTTCCTATATTCTTGCTCCATCTCTAAGCTTCTGTAATGCCTATGGTGCTGGTCTGACTGACATGAACATGGCATACAACTATGGCAAAGTGGCTCTCTTTATGCTTGCTGCTTTGGCTGGGAAAGATAATGGCGTAGTTGCTGGACTCATTGGATGTGGTCTCATAAAGTCCATTGTCTCTATATCTTCTGACTTGATGCATGATTTCAAGACGGGACATCTCACCCTGACATCGCCTAGATCAATGCTCATTAGTCAGGGAATTGGGACTGCCATTGGCTGCATAGTGGCTCCTCTATCTTTCTTCCTCTTCTACAAGGCCTTTGACGTGGGGAATCCTGATGGGGATTACAAAGCCCCTTATGCACTCATTTATAGAAACATGGCAATTCTTGGAGTGGAAGGCTTCTCTGCTCTTCCTCACCATTGCTTGCAACTCTGTTATGGGTTTTTTGCCTTTGCTGTATTGGCCAATCTGTCGAGAGACATCACACCAGCAAAATTTGGGAAATGGGTTCCTCTGCCAATGGCTATGGCCGTACCTTTTCTTGTGGGAGCTTACTTTGCTATCGATATGTGTGTGGGGAGTTTGGTTGTTTACATTTGGCATAAACTTGACAGCAGGAAGGCCAGTTTGATGATTCCAGCAGTTGCATCTGGTTTGATTTGTGGAGATGGGCTGTGGATTCTCCCTTCATCCATTCTTTCTTTAGCCAAGATCAATCCTCCAATCTGCATGAGCTTCTTGCCGACAACAAAGTCTAGAAAAATCTGAACATTTGGCAAGTAAAACGGAAGGATTGTTTGTCGGAAACCACAAATGCACCTCAGTTGCAACATGCAGCTGTCATGGACTAAGCATACAGCTGTGGTATGTGCAGAAATTACGGTAGGCCATAGTTACATTTTCAAGAAATAAAAATGCAGCCACTGTGACATAATGTCTCACAGTTGGTGAGTTTTTGACTCGCAATTCTAGTGCTTGGGGGGATGGTAAGCATGGTGAGATATTTGGCAAAATAGGTATAATGCATGCAGATTAAAAATGAAGGAGTCCACACCATTGATCGACCTCTGGATGGGGGCAAGTGTCTAGTAAAATTATTATTGGCATGCTGAGTTTCTTTTCAAGTTTGCCTAATGAAGCATGGCATGCTTGTTTCTGCAATGCTCAAATCAGAGTAGCTGGTAACCAAATGTTGTATTGCATACGGTACTTGATGTGTGTTGTTACTGCAGTGATGCTTTATTAAATGACTTCTTTTGATGGCAAGTAAATTTTAGACCAACTCTTCTGTCCCTATATAATAATAGTCTTGCTAGCAAGCTTGACGCCTCACTAGATCTTGTAATGAATGAGCAAATTTGTGAGTTTGATTGGATTATCACAGTAGCAGATACTATTCTTCTCTTCTATGTCATGAGACTGGTCTAATGACATGCCTGAGTAGTGGTTATATCATTACCAAGATGTGCTGGTAAAATGGATGCAAAATGATTTGTCATTGGGGTGCTGGGAAATTAAGGATGAGAAACCCACGTCCAAATGGTGTCAATTGAGTGTGTCGCACCAGAGCACACCGCTCTTGTTGCGAGTTTTGTGAAATAAACCATTATTTGCCCACTTCAGATTCATATTATGCATACATCATTCTCTGCAGAAGAAAGAACTCTATCCAATATGGAATGAGCGCATTCACACACAGAAAACCGAGCATGGAATAGCAAGATGATGAAGAACCAGTGTCCTAGCTTTCTATAGAAGCACAAAGCAATTCTCATTCTCATTCTCATTCTCGTAAGAGGCAACACACGCACACTCACTCTATCCCTAATCTTAGAATCTTAATATAAAGGGAGAGTTACACCGTCTAGGGTCGCTGTGAAGATAACTTATTGAGTTTTACGAATTATAGCAACGTCTTTTGAGTTATTTCTTCGATTTATAGGTTTGTTGTTCCAACAAGTAGATTGATAGAAATTGATAATGTCAGCATGAAAATATCAATTTTACTTTCGATAGATATTTATAATAATTTATATTTGTATATATTTATAATAATATATATTTTGTTAAATAATTTTGCACTTCTAAAATTTATATATATTTTAAACGTTTTATATCAAACGCAAATCCTCTAGCAATTAGTTTTATTTAATAAAATAATTTCTAATTTATAATTAAAATAGAAAAACAATTTTTAAGCTTTATTTTATAAGAGCGAAAAATTTATTGTCTAACTCATAAAAAATAATTTAAAATTTTAATTTTAAAATTTCCTAAAAATGAAAAATTAAGATTTATGTTTTATAAAAATTGAAAATTTTAAAATTTGTTACTTGTTCCACCTATATTATTTGAATAATAAAATATATATTTTAAGATTTATATGTCATAAAATAAAATTTAAAAAATATTAATTTAGAATATCTTTCAATTAAGATATTATAATATATTTTTTGAAATATATAAAGTATTTAAAAAATAAGTTTTATAAAATGTATTTTTAATATAGAAGCCATAAAAATATAAAATATATACTTAAAAAAGTAAAAAAGTTATTTCACAATTTTTAAATTTTAATTTTTTACTATATTTTAGTCTTTGAAATTTGAATAGTGGGCATTTTGATCGTTTTATTAATTTTTATAAAATCAAAATTTTGGTTTCTTTTTTTTTTTATTATATTTCATTCTTTTCGATTCAGGATATTTGGGTCGAATTCTAACCAACGTAATGAATGCCACTGTAATTTATAAATATTGTGAGAAAGAATCTATATTTTGTTCAAATGTAACAGGGGAGGGACTTGACCACCCCTAAAATACGAGTTTAACAAGCTTAGCATGGTCGTATCATTATTCCGGCACAAAAACCATATTCTTCTGACTGTAGTCTAGCCGATGCATATACGGCGACAACAGTAACCTACTGAGAGATACCGGTGAAGGTCCCACGCTTCACAAGCCATTTTTGTGTCCAAATGGATTTTGTCCTGAGCTTGCTTCTAAGTCCAAATGGGGAATTTATGTTTGTTTTTTTTGAGTGCAACTGGCGAAGGTTAGGTAAAAGATGGCTTCCACAGCGCAGCAATGTTTGAATTGTCTGTTGTCAACAGGTCATGAATCATCACATGATTGACTTTTGGTATTTTCTTGATTGCTATTGTTTGCTATTGGTTTGTTGTCTGTTAATCGTATATAATATACCACGTCGATGGTGTTTGACCAATTTTAATCAAAATTTTGAGAATGTTTTATTAATAAATATATATATGATAATTGATTTATTTAAATTAAAAGTATATTTGGTAATTAGGTTTTTGTAGCTTTCTTGTCGTGTTCAATTTATTTAGATTAGGTTTTGACGTTTGGCTGTATTTTTAGGATAATTAATTAGCGCAACTTGATTTTCCTCTTGTGTTTTAATTTATTTATTGCAAGTTTATTGTGAAATAATTAATATCTACTATTTCCTTTTAATGTCATGTTAAATGATGGAAAATTACAATTTATTTAGGGTGTATACGTTTCAGATCAATTTTATGAAATTTTTCCATTTTTATTTTAATTTATTCAGATTATATTAATTTGGTTTTCACTTTTTGATAAAAGATATTTGGTTAATTTATTCAAATTTAATATGTGACGGAATTATATATTTATGCAATTCATTTTTTGTGTCATATTTAAGATAATAGAAGATTACTAAAAATAGAATATTACAAATTAATTTTTGTTTTTTACGTTTTGATTCACTTAGATTAAATCTTTTTGTAGAATAATTACTCTATGCAGATTTTCTTTTGATTATCTAGATTTACGATTTTTACTAAAGGATATTGGATTAATTAATTTAAACTTAACATAGTGTTCGTGGCTTCTTTTTTGTGCTTCAATTTATTTCAGTTAGGTTTTGATATAGTTGTTCATATTTTTTTGGGTCTAAATAATAAATAAGCTGTATTTTTAGGATAAATAATCAGTGCAGCTTTACTTCCTTTTGTGTTATAGTTTATTTATTGTAAGCTTATTGCGTAATAATTAATTTCTGCAATTTCCTTTTTATGTTATGTTAAATGAAGGAAGATCGAACAATTTTATTTATGGTATGTATGTTTTAGATCAATTGTATGAAAATTTTTATTTTTATTTTAATTTATTCAAAATAATTACTTTATACAACCAATGCATGATACAAAAGGAAAATAAAGCAAAATTTCATTTTTATTTCAATTCATTTTTGTGTTTTATTTAAAATAATACCAATTCTTTATAAACTGATACATATCTCAATGCTGTCATCATATTAAAACTAATTTTCTTTAGAAGGAAAAAACGTTTCGTCTTCTTCTTCTTCTTCTTTTCTTCTCTCTTTTTTGGCCGTTCTTGATTGGTGGGTTTGTTCAATTAAACCAATTAAGGTTAAGGCATTTGTCGTTGTCTTAAATGTAGATGGCCGTGGCTACCTACATTTAAATTACACCAACCAAAATTTGTGATGCCAGACTAATCCGTGTGCTAATCTATTTAAATTCAAATAAAAATTTCCATCTTTGGAGCAAAATACGCAAGTAACAAGTCATTTTTAAACTTTTAATTCGTTGCAATTGCCCTTTATTTGCCAAGTCAACGTATCAAGAACGGATTCATTTGACTGAGTAAAGGCAAACTGTGTTATGATTATGATTCATGACTCACAATAATAATAATAGGTGTAAAATTATTTATAAATTATAAAATAATTATATTTTAAATAATAGAGAATAATTATTTGAAATATCAAAAAATATTTAAAACAAGAATATAAATAAAGGTGACAAGAAATTGAAAGTAAATTTTTTTTTAAAATATATAAATAAAAATAAATTAAAAAAAAAGATATCACAGAGAGTAGGAAAGACAAAGAATAAAAAATAATAATAAATATGTAATTTTATATTATACAATTAAAATAATAAATGTATAATTTTAACCAAAATGGAGGTCATCAATATAGATAGATTAGAGTAGCAGGAATTACAAAGGGTATAAAAGAAAAAAAAAATTAAATATAAAAATAAATACGTAATTTTATATTGTGCACCGTCTAAAAAAAATAAATGTATAATTATATTTTATGAAATTAGAATGAAATTAAATACTTAATAATTTTAAGTTTTGCCCTTTTGCTTGATATCTGTGGGCGTTTCTCACCTACTGTTTCCCGTGGGCGGGTCTCCCAATTCGGTGTTCCAACATTCCCAAGTCAACTGTCAACACTCCATTCTCCTTCATGCATACTTTTTAAAAAGTTGGGTTAATTAATAATTACACAATATATAAAAACATATGTCTATCCAATATAATTAATAAAATACTCTTATTTTTTGTATTTCTAAATATCATTTATTACCTTTCATTTATTTCATTATTTTTTAAAACTGATTTTTGTTATTGTTATTTAATTGATACAAAATTTTGTATATATTAAATATTCTTGATTTATTTATTCATAAAATTAATCTGGCTTGATCCATAGTTATTAATTAGTAAATTTCTGTGCGTAAATTATTTATAAATAAAAAATTTATCGTATTTTAAATAATAAAAATAATATTATTTTAAATTTAAAATATAAAAAATATTTAAAAGAAAAAATGGCAGAGATGAAAAGTAATTAAAAGTAAAATATATTGAAAAAAAGTATAAATAAAGATAAATTAAAAGAAAAAGAAATATAAAGAATAGAAAAAAGTAAAATAATTTAAAATAAAGACAAAAGTATAATTTAAATTACGTAATAAAAAAGATAAATATATTATTTTATTTTGTACAATGACAAACTTTTAATAATGTAGGCAATATAAATATAGATGTAGATAATATGGGTAATATAGACTAACTGGAATAGACGGAGAGTAGTCGGATCTGTAATATTACTCAAATTATAGGGCCTGTATTGTCATTTCATCCAAATCTGCGCCGACGATATATGATTCGGATTTCCATACCGTCTCCGAGTCAAAGGCTTGGGGAAAGCATCATACAGCGGTGACTAAGGATTTAGGTAGTCTACACGGCAGCTAATCACTCAAGCAATTCGTTTTTATACTTTTTAAGCTTTTCTGATCGAATCTTTCATCATATTGGGCCTTTTTTCTTGTATGTACTTCTCGGAGTCGTATGTTTTTTACCTTCTCTAGTCAACTAATCTGCAGATTTTGTTTATTTTCATTTTTCGATCGGTAGTAGTCTTGAGGAAGAAAAAATGGCATCAGATCCGAGAGTTTACGTATTTGAGGATGTTGCAAAACACAACAAGACTAAGGATTGCTGGCTAATTATCAAAGGAAAGGTCAGCTTTTTTTTTTTTTAAATTTGCATTTACTTTTTCTTTATTGGAAAGAGGGCAGGATTCATGTTTTTAGCTGTGAGGACTTTTACACTAATGTTTTGGTTTGTGGAATTTATGGAGGGAAAGAAAAGAAAATATTAAAAAAATAATTTTGATTCATTGTTAAGAAGCAAAATCCGGTAGAAGAAATTATAGTGTAGAGAATTCTCACACAATGATGAAAAAAATGGAAGGAAAATTTTTTAACTATTATTTTTGGTTTAAAAATTTTATCAATTCTATTTATTTATTTTTTTTCAGATTACAATAAATTTTAATTTTATATTTTTGTTTAATTTAATTTTTTTATTAAAATTCTTTCAACCTGAATTTTGATTTCCTTCATTTGCATTTCTATCATTTTCTTTTCCACTTTAAATTCTTAATACCAAACACACTCTTACTCTGTTGTGCTTCAAAAGTTCAAATCTGAGTCCAAATATATTGGCACCGTGGAACTTGGTGATGATTGTGGATTCTTAATATCTGCTTTTCTGTTTGGGATATTTTTCTTTTGATTTAATTGCGGCAGTCAATTTCTTATTGTTTTTGAATTATTGGTTTTTGTTACTTCAATAATCTATTTGTCCAAGTTATATTAATTTTTGTTAAGTATAATCTCTTTAGTTTTTTAAGCTATAAATACAATCTATGTTGATTAATATATCCCTAGATTTGATCTTTGTTACGAGGCTCATCTAAATTAGGATCCTCAACTTGGTGCGGTATATTATAATTCAAGTTTCCACTTTTGGCATTCTGTTGTAATTTCGGTTCCATGGTTGTTGTTTTCTTTTGGTTCGAAAATTTCAGCTTTCCAGTTTAAGCTTAAAATGTTCATGCATACTCATAATATGTTGAGTTTGGTAATTTCGAACTGGGCTATTTAGTGTTATAATCTCGCTCTAAATTGGGATTATGGAGCAAATGCTTAAAATTTTCTTCAGAGTTTTTTTTTTTTCTACTGAGCTTTGAAAAATGAACGTGTGCAATGAGAGGTCGACTTTCATGCTGAGGGAGAGTCTGAAGAGATTCTCAATTTTGTGGAAACCACCATAGCACCAGTAAGAGCATCTGAACAAAAATTTAGTGTGAATGATTCATTAACTAAAGGTCTATATAAGATTCTTTTTGAAGTCTTTAACTTTCAGGTCACTTTCTTGACAGAACCAGTTCAACAGTTTTACGTTTGATTAATTTATGTTACATTCATTGAGTGTCTAAATTGCCGTTATTGAATTCAATATACACCTACTAAACGGGCATTCTACAACCTGTGTTTTCCAAATTACTTTAATTGTAGCTAAGCGTAGGTAGGGTCTTTTAGCTTTTGAGAAGACAATAATTATTGACCGTGATATGGGTCTATTTGATTATCCACCTAGTTTGTATTTGTACATTTATTAACTGTGTGCATGTAATTGTACTTTTATGCACATGTTAACATGGAAGGGCCTTCTGCAATATGCACCTGTTGCACAATTGAAAGGACTAATATCATGGTAAAAAACTCCTTATTTATCTAACTATTGAATGATTTTTTATGTTATTTTGAAATTTGGCAGTATTATTTAATGAAGGCTATGTTTGGATGCCTTTTTTTGGTTGGTTTGAAAAAAAAAAAGGAACAATACAAAAATAAAAGAGAGAGAATTTAATTTTGATATACATTATGTTTGGAGTGTGCATGTTGATGGAAGTAAATTTGGAAAGAAAGAAACATAAGGGTAGTGCTTGGGGAGGAAACTATCTTGGGCTACATAGTGAAATATCATTGCTTTTCACGTATAACTTATATATTTTGGTGTCTAATCACCCCTACTCCCTGATGATATCTAATCACTTTTAAGTAAATTATTTGTATTCCAGGTTTATGATGTAACCCAATTCATGGATGATCATCCTGGAGGCGATGAAGTTCTGCTATCTGCAACTGGTAACTCAGCAGTAATTTATGGTAGCACTACCTTCGCATTTAATTAAAGACCCGCTGATGAAAGCTGCTTCTAATTTGCAGGAAAAGATGCAACGGATGACTTTGAAGATGTTGGCCACAGTGATGATGCTAGAGGGAAGATGAATGGATATTGTATTGGGGAGATAGACATGGCAACAGTTCCTCTCAAACGCTCTTACGTTCCTCCACAACAAGCTCAATACAATCCAGACAAAACTCAGGAGTTCGTGATCAAAATTTTACAGTTCCTCGTGCCTCTCTTGATCTTGGGGTTGGCCTTTGCTGTCCGACACTACACCAAAGAGAAATGAGTGCTTAGAATAAGAATCTAGCCATACTGTGTTTAATTTTTTTCAGTTTGCGTCGAATTAAACGAACAAAATTCCCCCATTTCAGCTTATGGAACTTGTGCATGTTGAAATTTTAGATTATTACCTGTTTGGTCGTTCTACTATATAGGTCTTCATTTAGTCTGCCTCTTGTGGGAACAAACTTCACCATTTTCGTTTTTCGTGAACCTATAATTCAATTCTTGTTTCAAGCTATAGGTTCTAAATATGCAATTCATGTCATTAGTGTTGATATTTTTCAAGTAGGAGTTGTGAATTTTTTTAGGCTCACCATTTTTCACGATGAAGCATTGCAATATCAGGTGTTCTCTCGCGACGTGGTAAGGAGACAAATAACAGCCGCGTAGCCGTAGGAAAAAGTGTTATTGATTGGTTGGAGGATAAAAATTTTTTGAAAAAGAAATCACGTGATTGAGATTTTGTTTTTTATTTTTAGAAAAACTTGAAGAAAATAAATTTTATTTTTTATTTAGAAAATCAGTTGAAAACTATATAAAAGAATCATTTCCTGCTCTCTGAATCACTGTCATTGGCTCCTTTTCAACCGTTTTTTCTTTTCGAACTTTGTCTCTAAAGAAATTATCTTCATTATTTTTTTCTAAAACAGGGAAAAAGTAAAATAAAAATTCAATTATTTGATTTAACTAATATTCTAAACTATTAAATTATCTTTCAAATATGAATTTTTTTATCAGTTCATGTAATTTATTTTTTTAGATAAATTTTCCATCAAATGTCTCTATTAAAATAAGCGGAAGCATATTTTCAAGCTCTATGTATTTATTTCAATTACGACACACTTCGTACTTGTACAAAAATTTAATAAGTTAAAAAAATTTATTCATGTTAATAACTTATAATAAAAATAAAATTATATTAACATTAAAATTGCACGAGAAACTAACGAAAATAAAAAAGAAAGACAAAAATGAGGGAATTGAAAAATATAGCATACATAAAACAATGTTTTTAAAATTATTTTAACGAAATATATTTTTAAAATACATGCAAATTTTTAAAGGGGGAAAAGCCCGTCATAGTTGTGAACGTCGTCGCTTAGTCAGAGCGAAACCATAGGAACCCTAGTTGCCCGTCCTGATATAAACTCACGTGATTGCGTGCAATTCTGTGAGTCGGGGACTGCATTTTAAACTGCCAAGCAAAATGCAGGTCTTCGTCAAAACCTTGACCGGAAAAACCATAACGCTCGAAGTCGAATCGAGCGACACGATCGATAATGTAAAGGCCAAAATTCAAGACAAGGAAGGTAAATTCTTTTTCTAAAATCTTTTTACGTATAATTTAGTGGATTTGAGTTAAAAATTTTGATTACGTGATTTTTCTTTTTTGGGTATCCCACCGGATCAGCAAAGATTGATTTTCGCCGGAAAGCAGCTGGAAGATGGGCGAACTCTCGCTGATTACAACATCCAGAAAGGTATTTTTTTATTTCATTTTTTAAAGATTGGTATCTATTTACTTTATTTGCATATATTTTCTGATTATAAGATTTTTACCTTTTTTCCCCATTTATTTTTATTAAATCGGAACTTGAAGTATGTAACCTCGTGTACCATGTAATAGCACGTGATCTTCAACGCTACTCACCCACAGTGATATGTTTATGAAACTTGGTTTTAAGAGAAAGTGCGAGGAAATTCCATCGTGTTTATATTGAATTTTCCTTTATTGTAACTTGGTAAAACCCTGGATTGTGGGTTATTTCCTTGAGATTGTATGGCGTTGCAGAGTCTACCCTGCATTTGGTTCTGAGGCTTAGAGGTGGAATCATTGAGCCATCTCTCATGGCATTGGCTAGGAAATACAACCAGGACAAGATGATTTGCCGCAAGTAGGTTTTCTAATTCCACTTAAGTTCAATAGGTTTTCTTGTTTGCTCTTTGAATTATGTTTACCTGTATTGATGGATGCTTTCTCGGGTTGATTAATTGTTATGATTACGATATACATCTGGGAATCAGTGCCTGAGTTAGTTTATTGTGTAGCAGATTTGTTGGTGGGGATTGTCCTGAATACTTGTAAAGTTGTCAAACGTTGCTGTTTTATATAGAAGATGATAGCATATCTAACACAAGCACTTTATGTCTTTTTTTTTTTTCATTGTAATGCTATTAGTGAAATCTGTAGTTAAATTTTGATATTTGTTTTGATTGTAATCTCAACTCTCCTATTACAGATGCTATGCTCGCCTGCACTCTCGAGCTGTCAACTGCAGGAAAAAGAAGTGTGGACACAGCAACCAGGTATGTAGCCATGATATAACCGTGGCTTGTGTGTGGCGTAAACTATTGTAGATTGACCAAGACATCTGCAATCTTATATTTGTGCAGTTGAGGCCAAAGAAGAAGATCAAATAGATTTCCGGGAGAATCGGTTATTGTTTGTTGCTTATATTAGTTGTTGATAAACAACTTATGGCTTTTGCTGATAGACATTTGAAAATTCCATCAGATGTTCCAAATTTGGATTAAGATTCTCGTGTTATTCTGTTATTGATTAAAATCAAGTTGCTGCCTCGGAGTTTTTCTCTCTCTCTTACAGACATTATGCAATGTTTGGATGTAAATTTCCACTCATCAAGATACTTCTTTCCAAACATCACTTATTATAATAATTCTTTTTTCTACTTTTATACTATTGAAAAATTTTTACACCTACTTTTATACCAATAAAATTTATATTTAAACAAAGCCTATAGGTTTTGATATAATTAAAATGTACTGTTACCAATGATGTAGTTGCCTTTCTAGTATACTGGTATATGTTGTTCAGAAGGGGAATTATCAGCATAAGCATCTTTAGCCGACGATTCTTGATATTGGTGTTTTCTGCTGTGATCTTTTAGATGTTGAAGATGTATGTTAGGCATGAAATTAATGATGTATGGATATAGCTTCTTGGGCCTTGGCTGTGTCATGGATTTTGATTACAAATCAAACTGTGATGTTTTTTCACATGGGCTGCCTCATAAGGATGTAGCAAGGATGGATGCGTATTTTTGGTGTAATGCGGTGAATTCAATTACTAAGTCATTAGGCTATGTATCATTGGGCCCCATATTAATGTATAAATATTTGTATATACACAATCGGGCTCAAGTAGCACACAACAACATTCAAGCTCGACACAAGTTTTGTTGAACTATTTGATCAAGTATGAGTTGGTTCAAGCTCATCCCCGTAAAGTATTAGATAAATTAATGCCCATATATTTGATTGGATTTTTGATCCTCGCGAGTGTTGCACTCGCTAATTCTCTCTCATACTCCTTGAGTGTAAACTAATTAAATCATACATGCTCAAGTTTTAAATTGAAATAATTTAAATTCACGTCCTAATTGTAAAATGAGGCGACGCTAGAGATACCCATTTTGTTGGTCGCGGCATATAATTAGAAATCAAAACAAAGATGATAAATATTTATGTGGACATAAGGGGAACATATATTATCGGTAAAACTTGAACAAATTGAGGGGTTGGTCAAAAGCTGACCGTTAATGCATAAGTAGCAGTAGGTGTTATGAAGGGCGAGATGCATGGAGGCCAACAGTAACGACGCCAACGCCAATCTTTTAGTTGCTTCCCAACAGCCTGCTTTCCCGTTGAGGTTGGGACAAAGAGAAGGGAAAGAAGCCAAGAAGCCGCAGGAAAAGGGCCCCCCTCTCTCCCAATCCCATCCACATTATGCCATTTTCGGACCTCAACCAAGCATCACAGCCATCGATCCCTCAGCTCTTCACACCTCAGCCGCGACGGCCGCCGTTGGATCTCCGCCGTCGTCGCCCCACCGCTGTCTATGAGAAAGCTCCTCTACCCCTACCCTGATGGCCTGGAATCGTTGCAACCTGCTCCTCCGCCGTTTCCACCCCCCAGCTGGCGGCGTTTTCCCGATTTCACCTTTTTCTTCCCCTCCATTCCCGTTGCTAGAACCGCATTCGATTTGACCACCCTCGCTTTTATCGCCGGTCTCCTCCTCCTCTCCCTCCTCGCCTTCTCCTTCATTTTCTACATGCGGGTAAGGGCGCGCCGTCTGCGCCATCTGGAAAACTTCAATTCTCTCTGGACCGTCAGATTGCTCCTCGTAACGTTGGCCTCCCTTTGGGCAGTCAACGAAATTTTGCGCGTACCATATGTTAGGAGAAATTACCTCTTCCCTTTTTTGCCTTCTTTGACGCCGCCGCAACAATCCAGTATTTGCAAAATTCACGTTGTTCTCTCTCTCGGATTATTGGAACCCGGTTTCTTGGCCACCCTTCTTTTCTTGGTCAATGTCTCCATCAAGAAAACAACGCCGAGTCGGTTGTGGGCGCTTGTCTCCCTGTTGATGATCAGTTCTCCAACCACGCTGTTGCAGATGATATTTGTCTACTTCTCGCCTTTGGAGGGGAAACTGCCCCACTTCACGCACGGAAGCTCCGTGGAGGTGAATGATCTCAACGGGAACAGAACGGCGCTCTGTACGTACCCATTTTTCAGCTTTATAATATTTGGAGGTTTTACGGTTGCCTATGCAGTGGTTTTCTTGTTGTCGTGCTGGTGGGTGCTGACATTCGTGATCAATAAGCGCATAAGCGATCGGATCAACGTACTGGCGACATCGGTGATGGTGGGGCTGTCCATGCAGATAGTCTGCCTCAGCATGTCGCGGTTGTGGATGCCCGAGGACGCCGCCTATGGCTTTGAGGTGCTGGTCATGTTTCTTTTTGTCGGGGGGAGCATGGCGGTCGGGGAGTTCATTTTGGTGCTTAAGCCCATCACAGATGCGCTGGCCGCAGACGCCGAGTTGAGGCGGCGGCGGCAGGCCGACGGCGCACCCGAGGGCCCGTGTTGACAGCGGACCATGATGATTGCAATTTGCATGGCCTAAAAGGAAAGGAAAGGAAAGGAAAAAACCCAAATGTAGTAATGTGTTTGCTGTATTCTTCTGTTTGCCTTCTCATCATAAATTCATTTTTTCTCTCTTTCTTTCTTTTTGATTTTAACGATGTTTGTTATCATTTTCTTTGTATTCCAAGTTCAATTTTCTTCCATATACGTACACATGTATGTATACTGCACAAGCAAGCCACAGCAAATGCAATTATGAGAACACTAACCAGTTAGGAATGCATTTAAGAATTCACTTGCAGGGAAGCATGGAACGCGACAGATTATCTTAGTAGCTCAAGCGGACATGGAAAATATCTGCTTTTGCAATAGGAGGACGATATTTAGCTTGAGTGGATTAAAATTTAAAATTTAATGTAATTGTACTGTATATGTGATTTAAGATTATAAAAGGAATGAGATCTTTCTTTAAAAAATAAAATTGATTTTGGTTGTAAATTTTGATGTGAAATGTTATTATCTTGGTGTGCATAATCTGATATATAATTTTGAAATGATTATTTTGAATAAGGTAAATTGATGGGCCTTCTGAATTTGCTCTTCTTATTGGGCCAAGTCTGGATTAAAACTAAAAGACCGGGCTTTCAAAGAGAACTCACTTCGGGGAGCTCTATATAGGTGCATAATCCATGGCTTAAATAGTTAAAAACGAGATAGTTCAAAGCGTGAGCACATATAAATAAAGAATGTTCCAACGATAATAAATAATAATAAGAATAACTAGCAAAATTGTACACTCTATAACGTGCAAATTTATTTAATAAATTTATTGTGTTTAAATCAAAATATAATTTTTAAAATTAAAGGTATAAAGATATTTCAACTAGGAAAATAAAAATTTGAAAAAAAAAAAGGAGAGAAAATATGAGAGAGAATACATATAAAAATAAGAAGTTAAAAAGAAATAAAGAAAGAAAATGATAGAAGAAATAAAAAAAAAAAAATCTAAAATGAGACTAATTATGTAATTTTATATCATACAATTATAAATCTTTATTATTTTAATAATATAGTATAGCAAAAAGTTCAGAAGCATTATTGCAGGTAGCTTGCTCGTGAATTCTACGGTGAGATAGCATATTTGCGTCTCAGATATAAGTTTTGTGAAATAGTTTTTGTTAAAAATGCAATAAGGAGTCTTATACTTGTGTGACAAAAGGTAAGTCAGTCGAATTTGAAATTAAACCTCTCTAATTCAATATTTTTTTGGAGCTTAAATTCTTGTCAGAAATTGGAACGGTGTGAAAGTCCATTCGGTACGAATGATGTAAAATACCATAACAATGGTTAGGCTTGTTTTATAAGTCTAAAATTCATTCATTCAAAACTTCTTATTCCTTTTCTACTTTCCTTAATCAGGTAATAATCTTCGCTTTTCTCCATATAAGGTAGGAAGGAAGCAGTTAATCTAAATTAAAGAGTGAACAAGAATAAACGAGATGGACATAGTGGCATCTTTTATTTTCCATTTTGTTTTTGATAATCATTGGACAAAGGGCTTTAGACATTAAGGGCCCATGCAGACTATGAACTTCCTCAATCTATGCGCACGATAGAGTTGTCTAATCCGCGTGGTGCTGTGGTCAATATATTCCCTCGATGGGACCAAATTGGGCAGAATCAAATTTTGCCGCATAACAAGTGGAATATTTATTATATAATTAATATAGCATACATATATAATAATAATACTAATAATCAATCGAATATATAAATATATTTATTACATGATTGATTGGTTATGATCGAGTTAAGTTTAACATACTTAACACTTGCATGACTCCGGCAATAATCATGCAAAGCAGAGATGGAGTGCTCGAGAGACGGTTTGATTTTAAAGAAAAAGATAATAATTTGATGCGGGGAAATTTTTTAATTTATATGGTTTAAAGAATGGGTGAAATTTAAATATAGTGGCTTTCTGATGGAGCCCCACCATAGACGTGGCTCTTATTCGAAATGTTTCATATGTAATCATTTATCTTCCCTTGTAGATTCTCTATTCCTTGCAGCATGCCTTAATGATTGTGTGCTCCATTGGATCAATTAAATGCGTAACAGCAGCAGAATCAGTCGCACATAAGCTTTTTCATCATGATAAGATTGTTTTGAGTGATTAATCTATCACACTTCTTGAATTACAATTCTATTTTATCACGATGTTTATCTTTAAAAATAATAATTAATTTTAATAAAATAATTCATTCAACCCATTCTTTTGTCGAGATAAATTACTTAAACAACAAATACGACTTCATTGTACCTAGTAACCTCACCACACACTAGCTCATAGGTTATAACGATTATAGATTTCATGTCCCTGTAAAATTCAATAATCTTTTGGCATCTTCTCACGTAATTTATTGCCACTTGTGTTAGAATAGCCCTCGTGTTGTAAATATTGCGACTAAGTCTACTGTAATTCATAAATTCAACTTATAGTAGTTCAAATTTCAATTATTATTATATTAATGGTGTTGGTTACCCTCTTACAAAATACAAAAACTGATTATACATCATAAAGTCGTGAAAGTGGATACATACACACTTGAAATTGACTTCAAATTTTTTTAAATCTAAGGTCCCCGTTTGGAAGTTGGAAGAGAGATTTGAGGACAAAGTAAAGAAGAAGAAAGGGCCATCATTAGAAGGCAGGCGGTCAGCTTTGTTAGCTGTGGTCAATCCCCGACGAAAGAAAATTTCGCCGGCTCGTCAGGTGGGCTGGGCCCATCACGACGCCTCCGGTGGCCCAATAACATCTCAGAAAAGCCGCTTGCTGCCTTTATATATATATATATATATATATATGTATATATAATAACCCATTTGACAATACTATATTAATGAATCGAAATCAAATAACCAAAGAATATAGAAAAATCGTTTAAAAATAGATTCTTAAACTGACTTGAGGAACACGTTGGATATTTAAGCATTAATGAAACGAAATAAGCAACCAAAGAATAGAGAAAAGTCGTTCAAAAACTTATTCTGAGACTGACTTGGGGAACATGTATGTTAATAATCTCAATACTATTTGAGCTTGCAGGAAAAAACTTGGAATACACTAAAATAATTGAGGTGTATATATATATATATATATATATGTATTCACCATCATCAATGGCCTCATTTTGATCATCATATATAATCATCTCTGATTATTTATTTAACCTAGTTACTATGTTTCATAATACATAAGCAAAATTCTAAAAGTTGTTTCTGGTATATTTGTGTTCTCTTATCAAAGTCTTCTTGATACAAGAAAGAATCTTTCCAATTATTTGATCCTCCAACAAATATATTTCTTAAATTTATACACACACACACACACACACTAACGCATGCATTGTTGGAACTCAAGTAATCTGTACCCTAAATAAATCGACCCGAGTTTCTGACATTATTAATTAAGCATGTCTCTTGGGACAACTTAGTCACGATCTTCGTCAATTTATTAGAGTAAGGGTGGAGAAACACCTTCAACTTAGTCAAAACAAAATATCAAAATTTACCCCTTGTGTATATATGGACAGCACACCCGTGGCTTCCGCATTCAAGCAATTAAGGTAGTAAATTTAGGATCAAATTCTATTTGTTGTAGTCGCTTGATTCCAAAAAATATGCACTCATTTATAGTAGCACTTTTGATTATACCTTAAGTTAGCACAACAGTAATTTGATGAATTTGTGCAGCTTGTTCCACAAAATCAACAGTTTCTCGTATCCAAAATCGTCAAGAGAAAGCATTAATATGACTTGAGCTTAGAAATAAAAAGTCTTTGACTTTGGATTGCAGTCAAATAAACACGACATATTAGCGAGTATTGTTTTTCAAGTGTTGTTACGATATTGTTAAAAATGATCGACAACTCATTATCATTTTGATATTAGTTTCTCTTGCTTTTGAACAAGTTATTTAATATCCCAATAACCTAATGTGTTTTTGATACAAATTTTTTGAAAGTCTTCTCTATTTGTGTTCTATAATAATTCTAGGAACACACAACTGTATAATTACATTCGCACAAATTCAATAAAAACACGTTGAAACATTGAAATCTTCGAACTCAATAATAGAACAAGAACAATACTGAAAGATGAACCCAACTTTTTCTGTCCTCCAATCCCTTTTGTTTTGGGGTTATGGAGGCGGTGCACCCCAAAAATTAAATTTAATTATAAAATTTTAAATGTATTATTGCATCATTCCAACATAAATTAAAATAAAAAGAGTCGGCATTAAAAAAATTCTCAAGTTCGTGAGATTCAAGGAATTCTTCTTAATCAAGAACGCTGAATTCCTCATAGTCCGTTGCCAGAGACCGCGGAGAAGCAACTGGTGCCGTAATTAACTATAACGAGTATTTTATTTACAGTTTGACGACGCTGCTTTGACTCGCAAATTCCCGGATTTACCCTCGCCAGCGCTTGACTCTGTCGGATAAGTATTAGCGCGCCTCTGAGGTCTAGAACGCTCCCCACCAACACACCGCCTTGGCTTATAAATGAAGGAACGACGTCGTCACCTTTCTCACGCCAACCATTCTTTTTCCATTCCCACTCTCTCTCTCTCTCTCTCTCTCTCTACGCGCATCTATATATATATATAGACGGATTCCTGCGTTCCTTCTCCAAAGCCCATCGGTGAATTCGGCAGATTTAGTTCATATGTTTATCTGTATTGTTACGAGACGTGTATAATGAGCAACATTCCCAAATCTCTAACAGACTCCGCTTTAACCCGTTTCAAGCTCGCCATCTCGGCCTCCGATCCCTGGCCTTTTTCTCTTCTTTGTTAACGAACCCCAGATAGTTGGTTTTAGAGGTTTTTCAACTTTGATCTGTAAATAGGTTTATATGGGAAGCGGAGATAAACACAGTTTCCATCTACACATGCCCCACATTCACTTCCACCACCACCACGGCGGAGGAGGCGGCGGCGGGAGGCGGGAGGTGAGGAGTATTCCGAAGGGATGCGTGGCGATAACGGTGGGGCAGGGGGCGGAGCAGCAGCGGTTTATTATTCCGGTGATTTACGTGAACCACCCGCTGTTCACGCAGCTGTTGAAGGAGGCAGAGGAGGAGTACGGCTTCGACCAGAAGGGGCCGATCAATATCCCCTGCCATGTGGAGGAGTTCTGTCACGTCAGGGGTATGATTGATAAGGAGACGACGACGACGACGACGACGACGACGTCGCATCACAACCACCCTCATCACCCCCACCACCACCACCCCTTCTTGTGCTTCAAGGCCTGATCCGTTATGGTTCCAGCTTGCCGTTTAAGTTATCGTTGGCTGTCTTTGTCTGTGTGATGACTGGTTCTGTTTTCAAATCTATGGTTTCTTCCCATTTCTTGGATCGTTCTCTCTCCTTCAAGTGTTATATATATATATATATACACATATTATTTTATAAAGTAAAATCTTGTATGTGTTCTTATGTATTAATCGTTGAGGAGTTAAGCCATCCTAAAAAATAAAATAAGATCAGAGTCATTGATTATTTCACGCTCTTTCCATGTGAAGTAATTCGTGAGAAGCGAGATGATTCAAGTTGCCATTTATTTCTCTTCATGGGTGTCGTGTCATGTCATGTAGATTTGTTTTGGCTGGTTGCCTCGCCACTTGCTTCATGCACTAAATTCTCCTTTTTCTCTCTCCTGCTTTTAAGTTTGATCCTCATCTCTCACCGCCCCGCCCTTGCCTTTCACCAGAAGAAAAGGAGATAACCCAAGAAACAGGGAGAAGAAGATAAAGAAGCATCTCCATTAATGACAGAACCTGGAAAAATCGTGCAGATGATAATTCGTAAATTCAATATATTATATATATGTATTTTGAATAAATCTAATAATTAAAATATAATTAGATAATTATATATGTAAAATATTAAAATTAAAATTTGAATTTCAAATAATATTTTGTTGTATAAGATGTTTGGGCGTGTGAAATTAATGAAACGAAGAAGGGGGAAAGATGGCTAGCGAAGGGTTGGAATAGGTTGGAATTATCGTGGATGTAAACGAAGAAAAGTCCAAAAAAGTAATAATAGAAATAATAAAGATGTTTGGCCAGATAAAGGAGTAGATATTGAAGAATGTGGAATACTTGTTGTAGTGCGATTTTGTTAGTGACAGATGTCAAAGTTTGATGTATCTACAATATTATATTGCCAGGTCATTCATTAGTTTTTTAATGATTTTTTTAAAATACACTTTATAAATAATTCATACTTATAATAACTACTTTATCTTTTAATGTTTAACTAATTATAGCATTATTTTCCCAATTAATTAACTAACACGTTAAGAGTCATTAACTAACACGTTAAGAGTCAAGAACTTTAAATTTTTAAAATCATGTGCTAATTTATTTTTAATTATATCAATCTCAAAGTTATTTATCTTTGTCACACACATTTTTCACGTATATTATGTTAACTATTGTGTAATTTTTGTATTTCTATTAAGACAAAAATCATGAATTAAATTTTTTATATTTATAATAAAGTTTGAATAAATTAAATTGAATACCCATATATTATTTGCCACAAATTACTATTAATATTCTATTATATTATTAAATCATTTTTTTATTTAATTTTTGCACATTATTACTGGTTATTAAGAGTTTGAAAGTATTTTAATTACGCATTATGAATTTGCAATTTTTTCTCCTAATTAGTAAAATTACATCGTTACCCTTAATTAATAAATAAAACCAATAACACCCATATAAAATTACTAATCTATACTATGTCCATACTACACCTCAATTGGTTTTTTAATGATTTACCTAAAGTATCTTTCATAACTAATCTACTAACTATTTTGAATCTTTTAATATTTTACTAATTATACTCCTGTTGTCTCAATAAAAAAAATTAATACGAATCAACTTCTCATATTTTCTTTTCAAATATGGATTGAGCGTGAATGATTCATATTTTTAACATTATGCTAATTCATTCTAATAATTAAAATATCAAAATTATTTATCGTTACCACACACGGATCAATTATGGTGTAAATTTTGCATTCGTATTTAAACAGAAAAAATTTTGATGTAAATTTTTAATATTTATACAAAAGTTTGAACAAGTTAATTTAGATATCTGTATATTAAAATTCAATCATTATTAATAAATATATTATTTGAATTTTTTTTGTACAGTAAATACGGAATGGAATTGAGAGCCAGTCAGAGCATCTTTCTTTTTCTTCTATATGTCTCCACTAAAGTAGGAAGCTTTTGTAAACAGGAAGGATTCCATTTCGCAAAGTAACAGCCACTCCTTTGACCTCCCAACTTTAATTGAAAAAAAGATGCTTCTCCTAATGTTTTCCTTAATTTAGGAGTTGAAGCAATGCATTGCAGACAAACGCGTGTTGGCCGAATTATTCATCTCTCAACCCACTCAAAATGTTGTGGTTCATATTTTGAAATGATCAATCAATAATATGCTAGCATTTTTCTATTTACCAATTTTTTTTAAAAAAAATAAAAATAAATGGTTAAGGGGGCCGTCAGCATCTATTATCTATCCTTTGTTTTGTCCAGTAAAAAACAAGTTTGAATTATACATCGTATACATTGATTGAGTATGTCTTCTACATTTGATCATGACATTCCAAGTAATGGTATGGTTAGAAAACTGAACGTTAAAAAGATGAGAATGGGTTCAGCAGTGACGATAATCAAGAATTGTGACCTTATCAAGACGAGTTTGGATTTGAAATTCTTGTATAAATGGAATGGAACTGTACACAAATTTAATGAATTTGGATTGTGCAACGGAGTCAAGGTGAAATAATTTTTATTTCAACTGGTGCTCAATATGTTTACCAATTCTACTTTACCTTTCCAACCCCAAAATAAAAATCTCGACCCTTCCTGGACTTTTTATCCACTTTGTCCATATTTCTCGAAATGGAACACTAGTTAGTCTTCAACCATGTATTGTTTTAATAACACCATATATTTCCTGACGACCTTAAGATGTCATCATATGGGGAACGTAACTCTAACCTGGAACAGCAAATTTCAATTATTTTAAATTAACAGTTACCATTCAACCCTATATTATTCTTTGATCCGGCTTACACCCTGAAGCTTCCATTAGGGGGCATTAAAGAAACACCACGTACAAGTCAACTAAATAGCCAAACTTTTCCCCCCATTTAATCATTGACTTTTGAGCTTTTATTTATTTATTTTTCTTTTTTCTTTTGGTTTTCGTACGTCTTGGCCACCAAAACTACGAGTCTTCCACACCAGCGCAAACGGTCATTTCTGAACCTTGAAGCTTCATTTACCTTTCCATACCATTTTTTTTTTTTCTTAAATATCAGCACTAAAGAAACATGAGGAAAAATTCATGATTACCACCAACTGAGATTGGGAAGCATTAGATGCATATGGTATAATGACTTTTCAAAAATTTAATAAAATAAAATATTGTTTTATTAAATACAATGTAACAATTCACAACCTCACTCGGATAATACCCAAATGAGTGGCATTCGATCAATGCGCAAGAAATTGTTAATGAAGTTAGGCATGGATCAGGGTGGTATGATTCAACGCTACGTAGCTTCGAAGGTACCTATCTTATCAAACACAAGGAAAAGATTCAACATATGGCATCCTTTAGTTCGATAGCTCCAAATCTATGTACTATGAAGATATGCGGTGAGCAAAAATAACACAACACACAATAACTACGTATGAATCAAGTAATGCTCCCATGTATTTTGATTGTATGTTCCCACCTCTTCTCTTCATAAGAAAGCCCAGATCACATACTTGAGAACCCAAAAACTGGCGGAAGAGCTATGAATACTCGACAACACTCACATGTTACAGTTTGACAAGATCACAAGGCAGAAAAGAAACTGGCAAATTAAAAAATAATAATAATAACTACGAGCAACCTCCTAAACTGAGCTTAGTGCCGATGTCTCGTGTTTGAGTTACGGATTGTCACACCATGCAAAAACTTGGTAAATCCAAGAAAGCTCAATTTTCCATCCGATGGTCTGATCCAATCCTTGAGCAGGGAGTAAGCAGTAGGGCCCAAATTCAACTCCTGAAGAGAAGGTTTATGAAACAGATGAGCGTGTTCAGAGACAGAACTCAAGTGGTTGTGCAATAAATAGGTGCATGTATACCTGCGCCAGTTCCCCAATGGAGGTAACACGATTTCCTTCTTCTTCAAAGTATTGAAATGCAGCGTTAGCAATATCCCCCCATTTTTCAAGAGCCTCCAGCTGATAAGTGCTGATTGCAGCAGCACAAAACTCGCTGAAGTCCATCTTCTTGTAAGATAGGGGTTCCATCTTCAATTCAAGAATGGGAACTCTCAGTTTGATGTAACAGTGAACATCAAAAACAAACATTAGTGCAGCTATTTGCTGTACAGCATCTAAGATTGATTCTTCGTAATGGCCTTTGCAAAAGAATCTCTCTCCGTGATATACATACATACATATATATATATATTATTTTCATTAAATCATCTCAAGAGTGTGAATAAGCTTAATTCTCTATAAAGGTAACACTTTGTCTAGAGGGCATGAAAAGATTGAACAGTATATCACTCAGTCAACAGAAGAAAGGCGTCTCACCATATTCAAATGGTCAACAACTCTTGATTCCTTCATAGCATCCGTTGTATTTTTCATGAGAGCCTGTAAATGGACAGAGGATGATATGAACCAATGTTAAGTACGCACCACAGGAGGATACTAGTAAGAAAAGATGAAGGAAAAGAAGTAAAAAATCACTCACTGTTCTGAAATTATCAAGGGAAACACAACCATTTTTTGGCTCCAGGAGTTCAAATTGAGCCGAAAGGTAAAGGAGCTCATCCTCCATCAAAGCTTTAGAAAGTGCCTGCATTTGAGCAAGTGTGAAATTCATGAAACAAACAATTTTTCCCAAAGGTGAAAAACGAAACTTCAAATACATAGTAGAAAGTTCCAACAACCTTTCTGGAGAGACATCAGATAACCTTAACATAGAATATGCAAGGATTTACAATAAGTGCGTACTTTTAAGGCTGCGCGTTTGAAAGGAGTGGCTCTAATGTAAGACTTGATTAATCTGTAGATATTCATGTCAAAAGGTATACTGCAGCTTAGGCCCCTTAACCATGGATGAGCTGCACATAAAGAGACATATCAGCATCAATAGTGAAGTCAAAAAATAACCAAAACTGAGAACATTTTGCAGGCTTAAAGAAGTGTGTCCACAACCATATAAAAAATAACAATCAGCAGCTTACTCAGTGCTTGGGCAGCGGTCATTCTTTTTCTATGGTCTCTATTCAGAAGCCTTTTTACAAAATCTTTGGCTTCTGCAGATACTGATGGCCATGGTGCATCATAGAAGTTGGGATCTGCTCGTAGTACGGAACGAAAAATTCCCGATTCTGTGCGTGCCCAAAAAGGCCTGCTTCCACATAATAAGATGTATGTTATTACACCAATACTCCAAATATCTGCTTCAGTGCTGTATGATCTGTGAAGTACTTCAGGCGCAACATAGTATGCACTGCCAACAATATCATTGAGACGTTGATCTGCAATAACAAAAACCGACCGCTTTATATATTCAATGAAGATTGATAATTAAGAAACAAAAGAGAAAAAACTCTCACGAACTTGCACATCAAAGAACGCATTGCACAACTGGCATACAAATGAAAAAAGGCAAAAGCCGAAGCACAATTCCAGTATTACAGGTTACTGGGAAAAACTATTTCATGCATATTTAAGATGTACAACCCACATTTAGAGGGTGTTTGGCTAAGCTTTTTTTTTTTAGCTTATAAGATCATGTAACTTTTAAAACGTTTTTAGAACTTATAAGTTCATAAATTTTATTTTAAAAATAAACTAATAAAGTGTCAGGTAACATCATCTTACAAAATTTTATTAACATATATAATTATAATTAATTATAATTTTGTTGGTGTATTAATGATAAAAATAAATTATATATTACTAATATAATGTAATTAAAGGTATTTATGCCATTTTTAATATATACAATAAAGTAATTTATAAGATGTTTGAAAATAAGCTAAAAAAAACCAATTTATTTTTAATGAGCTTATAAGCTCCAAATATCTTATTTTGAAAGCTTATAAGTTTTTTCATCTTATAATTTTGAAGATATTTAGGCAAGAAACGGTTTAACTTTATTCATCAATAAAGACTTAGCAAGTGAACTCCACCTTATAGCTGGAATGGAGATAGACCATTGGAGAGAAGAATCACAATAATGCATTCTGCAATTATTGGAAGTCGGCACAACACAATCTAGCATCAACACAAAAAATTTTGCATGTACAAGGAAAACTCAGAAAGAAAGAAATATCACATTCAAGCAAGTGTTTAGAGGAGAAAGATGAAGTCCAACGCCCACTTACTAAGCTATGTTCTTGAAGCATATTCTGATATTAGGGAAAAAAACGTAAAGAAATTCGGGACATTTACCTGGCCTGATAAAATCAGATAGACCAAAATCAATGAGCTTCATTGGAGCATCTTCATCTTTTGTGGCAAATAGGAAGTTCTGCAAGGAAATACACAGGGTGGTAGTTTTCATATTGATTCAAACTGCAAAAGAATAAATTAGTTCACTTATATTTTTCCAAGTCACAGATGTGATCAACAGAATCCTAGCTTACAATACCTCTGGCTTCAGATCTCGGTGTACGACGCCCTGTTGGTGACAAAAGGCAACAATGCTCAACATCTGCACAACTATATTCCTGGCATCCTCTTCACCATATCTTCCACCTCTGAAACAAAGAAGCACTGAGATATTCAAGGGATACACAAACTATTTAATACATAACATGATAGATATTCGTGCCAAATTACCGTGCTAAAATTCTATCCAGCAGCTCACCCCCTTCACACAATCTGTTGAAATGCAAGTTTGTTGATATTTTAGGATAAATGCAATTTGGTAACTACAGGCTGAAGGAATGTAAATAAAACATAAAACTGCAACTGAAGCTGACAAACTCTTTTTAAACTAAATTGAAATAGTTTAGTATAAGTTGACACCCACTGCACAGAATAGTATGCGTGTGTTTTGGTCAGTTGTTATGCATAAAATATCTAGCATAAGTCCTATAGATGTCTGGCAAAATGGAAATTATGAGAAGCCGTTAGCACAAAGTTTAGAATAGAAACATACTCCATAACTACATAGACATTATGCGCATCTTCAAATGCATCATAAAATTTGATCAGGTTTCTATGTCCTGACAATGCTTTCAATATCTTCACCTCCCTACGAACATCTTCAATTGCTATTGCTGTCGTCATCTGTCAAATAATTTTCAGTTCATAAGCAACATAATTTCCTAAAACAAAACGTTCAGAGTCTTCAACGTATTGATAAATGTATTCATCGTGTAGGACCATATAATTGAAACACAACCTCAAAGTCAAATGAACTCAATCACACTGAAACAATATAGAAAATTGGCCTGACACCTAAATTAAAGCTGTTAACCCCAAGACATAGAAGCATATTACTTCTTAAGAATATAGAAACTTTACAGGACCCATTTATAACTTTTCAGTTTCAACGAACTGCTTTATGAGCATAAATTATCATTAAGCTCCAGGTTGTAAATTCTCTTTTCCATGTCAAATTATCAAATAATGTTCGAGTGATTTTCTTGCACAATTACTAATGTTTCTATGGGAGCTGGTTTGGAGAACCTGAAATAAGATGGGCAAAACTATACCATCACCCGTCTTGAGCGAGCAATCTTTATTGCCAGAAACCAGCAGAATTGAACTACAAAAATCTAATAACACAATGCGTTGAAAAGCAAGGTGATAAGATTCATTTCTTTAGATTATCCAATTTGTACTACTGTGAAAAGCTTTATAGAACATTCTCTGTAAAATGAAACATATAGCATATCAAACTGTGATCAGTAAACTGTATATGCACCTTAGCTTTAGAAATGATCTTGACAGCCACTTGCTGATTCTTCAGCTCCCCTTTCTTACCCTTCGCCCAACAAGTATGCCCAAAATGCCCTCGTCCAATCTCCCTCCCCAGTTCATACTTGGCCGCAATGTTTTTCGAATATCCAAAGCTCTTATCAAGCGGCCGCTCGCTTCCCTCCCCTCGGCCGCTGCCACCCGCTTCCTCCGGTATCGGCTTATTGGGTTGAGCAACCGGTTGCCGTTTCATAATCGCTGACATTATGGGCTTCGCCGGGGAAGGCGGAGGCAACGGCCACCGGAATTTCCTACCTGGAGTCCTCGCCGGAGACGGCGACGGGGCAATACCGGCGGGGTACGGGCTCTGCCAGGGGCTCGCCGTGAAGGAGTGAGCTGGCGTGCGCGCCGCCCCATTGGCGGAGGAGGACGGCGTATGCGATCCCGATGCTGGGGGCTGACGGCGGTGGTTGGCAGAGGCGGAGGTTGAGTTTATGTCCTCTTTATCAACGGAGACAGTAACGTTCTTGCTGAAGCAATGCCCCATTTTTCGGGGCGGAGAGTCGGATTCTTGTCTCAGCCCACAAAAACTCGAAAAACTCTACTCATAGGAAGGTTCTAGGAAGGTTCACTGAAAAGTCAGATTCGGAAGCTCCGGCTAAACACCGACGACTCGCCGAATTGCGCTGACGAACACCTCGACGTTTCTGCTGCAAGAAAGCCCACAATTCGTCAAGAGTCTACTCACCCAACGGTCAACGGAAGATCACAACTCCCGCAAGATTACGTCGAACTTTGCCAGATTTTGCTGGAACGAACCAAAACTCGGAGACAAACGAACATTAGAGGAGATATTATAACATACCAGTGAGAGTATGAAAGACTGGGCGAGGTAGAAAAACTTTACCATACGCAATTTTTCAACTTTTCAACGAAACAAGGCGACGTCAGCATTTCGTAAAGTTCATGTTTGATGTTCATATTATAGGATTAGTGGAGTTTAGCAAGTGGTTAAGCAAAAGTAGTTTTTTTTTTTTTTTTTCTAGGTTATGTTCTTTTTTAAGTGTGCTAGCTATTTTAGATTATTTATTTTTCATCAGTAAAAGTTATTGATTATAAATGAAAAATATTTTTTTAACAAATATTTTTTTAATAAAATAAACATGAATGCATCTCTCAAACCTTATTGATATAGAATGCATCACTTTGCCCACCACTGTCCGTCGTGTTATTAAGTTAATAAAAAAATTTTGTTGTAGAATCTCAATTTTTACGATTTTCTTTATTTTAAATCTTTTTTGATTTTGTATCGTTTTTCACCAATTTCTTTTAACTTATTTTTCATGTTTTTCTCTCTAATTTTATCTTTTATAAATTCTTTTGATCTTTCTCATTATTATTTTAAATACTCTTCGGATCATAAAATTACATAATTGTTTTTAATTTAATCTATCTTGCTTTATCCTTTTCTTTTTACTTACTATATTTATTTTTGCTCTCTCCCAATTATTTTTCTTTTTTCATATTCTTTTAATCTTTTCTATTTCATATTTCAAGTATTCTTTATTTTTAAATTTTAATGATTTTACTTTTATTGTTTCAAATATAATAATTTATAATTTACAAAAACACGCACACGCATAAATTGCCATTTTTAATAGTTGTTATCATCATCATCCGGTGTGATTATGGGAGTCGTTGGTTTAATGTTATCTGTAAATAATATTTAATGTGTGCGTGTGAACTAGCAACGCTTGTCAACGACCGAACACTGTAGCAATAAATAAAATCTTTCGATATAGCCCACTAATGTTGTTACCAACAATGTCATCATTTCAAATTATGGCTGCATTCATCACGTCTCCATTTTTGCAATTATTTTACCTCACGTTCGCACGAACCGAAGAAAATGATGATAATAATTGACTTTTTTTTCTTTATTTTTTATTTATATAAGAATGTCAAGAATTAATTTCTATTTAGTAAAACAATTTTATCTTAATAATAATTAATTGAAAAACATAACAAAAAAATATTAATAAATCAAGTTGTAACAGATTCAAAAACATTTTGGCTATCTCTTTCTCAGCCCCTTAACTTAAAAAAGTTTTAATTATAGATTAAATTTGAATTCAAATTCCAACTCTACAAATTAAAATAGGGTTAAATTTGAATAATTATCAAAGTTGGCTATTTATAGAGCCACACGTATTGGGAGCACTTGGAAAAGGTTATTTTTGAGGGTGATGAGTTTAACGGTGGCGATGGCAAAAGACAGAAATCATTTAATGAGAAGAGGCGTGCGTAGGATGTGGCAATTCAACCACCAAGTAATGACACATTTATTCCATCACCAAATCTCGACTGCAGATAGTAACAGCAGCTCAATCACAACACAACATTTCCGCACCTGCCGACGACAAAAGTTGATTGAGGCCCAGAGGAAATGAAATCTTCGTCCCTTTTTTTTTTTTTTCAATTTATAAAAAGAACAGGAAAAATTTGGAAGTGAGAATTAATGCGAGGGCTGTCATATCTTATATTGTAACACCTCAACTTACTCGATATTGTTAACCTACTTCATTAACATTGGGGTCTTGCAGTCAAGAAAACCTGCGCTTTACCGTCAACAAAATTAGTTGAGTGTGGTGCATGTGCAATTCCTATAATATTTAAGGATGTCGCAATAAGAAATTACATCTGTCCATAGAATCCAAAACACTAGGGCTATCTTGGGAAACTTTGGTTTTAACGGGAAAGTGGAAAGGAGACCCTTAACTTCCTTTTTCGGTTTTTGAAAGGAACTTCAAGAAAGTGCAGTAGTAAGATGTTAAAAGGCATTTGTTGGTAAACAGGATTGTATACTCTGTACCCTATGGTTCTCCACACTCAACTTTATTTAAAACAAAAAGGCATTAGAAATTGAATTTCGTGTTGGCCAGATGAAAATATTAATCTAATCAAGTCTTCATGATTTATCCTTTTTCTTTTTTCCGCGATTCGAGCTTAACATAGAACAATAATTTATAACATTTGGCGGTTTTTGAGATCCTATTAGACTTCCACACTTGAAACTTATTTTGTTAATGATAATGAAATTTCATTTCATCCGAGACCACGCACTTTAAAATATTTATTACAAATCATTTAAGGAGGAACCTTGAATTCAGTCTTTATGCTCCTGTATCTATCTATGTGGGCCTTAAGAGTATATTTGTATCGCCCCTTCCCTTGCATTAAATGGAAGTTTAAAAAGGCTAATTAAAAACCCAGTGAGACCATAGAAGAAGAGGAGTTATAGAACTCAAACGAATCATTGGCTAATGGGCTAGTAAGCAAACAGCCAAGCCCAAACATGTCACTTTTCACAGTATGGACCAAGGCTCAAGTGTACTCACATTTGTGTGGAATGGAGCGCATGACTCTAATAACAACGTGTTTATCTGTTCAATGATTCATTTTGTCCTGGGTCTCTCACAATCCACACCGTGCACCTGACTTGTGAGAGATACGCGGAACAATTTGAACATATGAAACAAAGCATTAAGTTATCCACATGACAAACATAACACTGTAACCAGTAATTAAGCCTCAACGATATCCATAACAGGGGGAGGTGGAAAAACCTCTCAAAAGTTGCGGTTCACATATTCCAGAAAATGACGTATGCCATCACCAGTATAAATTCTTCAAAGTAAAGCACCTGCGGAATCTAATTTGAGTATAACCTTGAATCCACCCACGAGGACAAAGTAGGTAAATCATTATGCTATTATTCTCTACCCTTCGCATGTCCCAAAGCTGAATTTCTTTGGCCATTTCCAGAACTAGCTTCCAATGCACCTGGCTGGCTTCCTCGCAGGTCCCTCAGACTGCCTGAATTGCCCACTCCAGGTTGCATAAGTAAAGGAAAACTGTTATTGGCACCCCCTCCAAGACTAAAGTGGCCTTGTTGCTGTTGTTGAAATTGGTGCAGTTGGTTCTGCTGATCTTGAGGCTGGAGGGCATTCAGCTGGAAAGGGAGCTTGGCAGTGGGCCCACCGGATTGCTGCTGCATTGTTTGCAGCACCTGGGGATTTCCTTGCGGAGCAACCGAACCAGTAGGAACCTGGAAGAACTACTATCATTAGCGAGATGCAGAATACGTACATACAAGGATTGAATAAGTATTGGCCAACTTGTGAAGTAGCCATGGATCCCTGAGGCTGGGCATCAGCAATTGCAGCTAAATACATTAAATTCTTCTGAAGGATTGCTTGATACCTGAAACATTAAGATATCAATTTTATTATATACAAAGAACACGTCCACATTCTACGAAGAAAAACAGTTGCACAATAGGCAATACTCTAAGTGACAATTAGCAACTAAGAACGCTACAGTGAGAATAGGTGGAGGGATAAGTGGTGAAGGCCAAGCCAGAGTAAAAAGAGAGAGAACTCCATATGAAATATTGATATGCCATCTAAAAGGTTACTGGACTTCTGTTTACAAACACTAACCTGCCAACACAATTCAGTGAATTTTCAAAAAAGCACTTCAGACTCACAATCAATTTCATCACCTCCCAAACTCCCCCTTCTGTGAATAAAAATGCCCCTTTGTTGTTGCTAATGAAGTCCTGCCACCTTCCAAAGCCAAGATTTTGAACATTCCCACCGTCCATTAACATATCAAGACAATATATAATGACATAGTATTCCAATTCCATGTGCAAAATCATTGGTGTCATCTTAGTTATTCTCCCAGCGGCACGTGTTCCATTGTTTGGAAAGATAACAATCAAGTAAAATTTGGTAAATAGTGGTTGGAGAAGAATAGCAGCTTCTCGCCTGATCGAAATCCTAGCCATCATCAATGCAACCAGGACGCCATTGGTTTGACGTGCACACACGTAGTTCAATATCACATGACTAAAACTACAGTATGTCAACCAGGATGAAATAAACAGTGGTTTAAACTATTGGCATCAGTTCTTTCCCTACGGACTTCAAGTTCACTGCTTTCACAACTTCTTGTGCTCAAAGGTTTTGCATCGACAAGTGAATAATATTCACATCTGAAACTCCAAACAAAGTTGGGTGTTCTCAAAGCACAAAGTATGCACCCACTCAACACACGCAAAAGCATGAGGTTGCACATTATTTTGACTTTATGAAATTATTCATCATATAAAAGAGCTCAAATTGTTCTTTACCTTTTACTGGTCTTTGATCTTTGGTTATTTATAAAATACAACTTGCCTCCACTTAACATGCCATTGCTAAAATTATCTTAATCTATAACAGATAATGTCAAGATGAGACATAGAAACACAAAGATAGCAAGATATTACAACCCAAAGCACTCTTGGGGACAAAGTTAAACTATTCTTGTATAACAGCATCATCCTCAAAGAGCTAAGGCAAAACAGAAGATTACTTACTGTGCACATTCCGCCACTTTTCCCTTGTTCTGACTGTCCATTATTGCCATTATCAAGTTTTTGTTCTCATCCAAATACTGCATCAAAGGGCAAGTAGTCAAATTTGAGAACATATATTTTCCTTTTTCTATATTGTTCAAGATCACACGAAAAATACAAGCACCCACACCCCACCGAATGACCAGGCAACTGCAGTGAGAGTGAACCAAAATATCGCATGGGCGCGCAAAAGAACAGGGCAAAATTTGAAAAAGCATAAACTAGTGCATGTACATTTGAATCTAAAAACAGAGCAAGCCCCCACATTAATACCAAAAAGATTTCCATCGGTTTCATTTTAAGAACAACTTTCAAGAAAATGCTTGCACAAATGCAATAACAGGAGAACTTCAATAAATAAGATGTTTGGTAGCTTTTGTTTTCATGATAGTCAACAGCGTCCTGAATATGTTGAAAGCTGATCTAAATTTTGAAAATAATGGAAATGCGGTGAAAATGACTTGTAAATTTACTTTCGTCTGTCAAATTATATACAAATGAAACAAGACATTATCAAATATTCACAAAACAACAGAAGGGTGGGAGCATCAAATGACATTGAGCAAATAAAAAACTACATTGAGCATTTTCCACGAATGCGTAAGCCACTGTTCAAAACCCCTACTAGGTTCTTTCGTCGGCCAGTGAAAATATACGCAAAAACACGATTGAAAGGATTTCTTTCACGCAAAAACGAAAGGTAGTACGCAGGGTAGTGATGGCAATACCTTCTGAATCTGCTCGGTGGAGACGAGATTGAGAGGGGTCGAAGGAGTTGAATTCATCGTCTGCGGCACCTGTTGCTGCTGCATTTTGTTCATCCTTTTCCGCCGTCTATCCGCAATTTCCAAAACCCCTCGAAAACACGTAATGGAGCGATTCGAATTCACTGAGGATAAATGGGATATCGAATGTGCGGCAATTAGGCTTTAAAGCAAGCAATGAGAAATAATAGTAGATATTAGTCAAAATTAAAAATGAAAACGTCCCTTCTGTCAACACGCGGTTGTTAGGCGTTTTGTTCTTTTCCCCGATTTAGTCAACATTAAAAGGAAAACCAAATCAAAGGAGTAAAAGGTATATCCCTAACCTACACATCACTGCTGTCTGTGTGTGTAGATGAAATGAAATAACAATGAGTTGTCGAATGCATTTATTTGAGTTTTTAGTAAAAGCAGAAATCATTTTCTTTCTTGTCTTCTTATTCCTTCTTTTTTTTTCTCTCTTTTATTTTTAAAACGATTTATTATAATTCAACTAGGCCATTAAAGAGAGAGGGTGAGTCGAATAACTTGTCGTCATTTATTATTTTGACATGATCTACAACTATTTATTTACATAAAAAAAAAAACACTTGGACAAACAACGTAAATTACTGTGTATTCCTTTTTTATCTTATTTAATAATTTTGTTAATAATTTCATATATTTTCTGCACCATGGAACCATATTCTCTTGGACCTTGGTAAGTCAATTTTTCAAGTTTGGGCTTGCATCTATGGCGGACACATTATTTACAACTAAAGCCCAAAGACCCATGCACAGTTCTTGAATCCATTCGACGTTGTTACTGAATAATTTATCCCCACTTTTGTCTGAATCTGACATATTTTATTGCAGAATCAACAGATCCCTTGTTCCATTGACAAGATAGAGATTACAAGCTCAATCCAAAGTTCACTCACAATGATAAAAGACCAAAGTTCACCCACAATGATAAAAGACTTATGATAAAGCATAGTTCCAATTTAAATTGTCAAAATCTTAAATAAAATTATTCAATACATTGAATATGATAAAATAACAAAATCAATGAGTCTTTTTAATATTTTATTCAAAAATATTTTTACTCCTCAATTATTAATTAAATTATTTATACTAACACCATCCTTCTCTAGAATTTGGAATCGAGAAGAAAATTCATAATCAAACAAAATCTATTTAATTAATTATTATTTAAATTTATTTAAAAAAATTTTATTACATTTACTTGCTTACAACTAATGAAAATTTTGAACTTTTGCATTGAATTCTTTACCATTATTTTCCCTAACGTTTTTATAACATTTAAATTAAATACATTTTTATACTAATTAGTGTAAAAAGAATTACCTATAACTTACAATAATTTAATTTTGTTACATGAATATCAAAAAAAATTGTATGGTAGAAATTATGACATTCGTATGTGTCAAATGTTGGAAGTAACAAATAAAAATATATAATTTTTTTAAAAAAAATGAAAATAAGATCTAATTAAACAATCCAACTTAGTGAATAGATCATTAAATTATCTTATATCTTAATCTATATTAGAGAACATAACATTCAATTATGTTGAGATTAATTTATCTGTCAAAATAATCCTAAAACTTGAATCACAGCAAGCAAATCCAACAAGGCCTAAATATAGTAGGATATCTTTCTGACGGGCAACATAAATGGAAAGGGGAATCGTTATGCATCAACTAACTGCTAACTGGTTTCCATGACGGATGAATGAAATTCACCCATCAAATAATCAAACACGCCACAGTCAAAAATATCGACCCTGGGAAAATGGAAGAAGATCGAACAAAAAAAACAAGTCAAATAAATTTGAAAATAAAAGGTGGTTCTTCTTAAGGTTAGAACAAAGAAGCCTGGGAAATGGTCGTGGTCCACAAGCTTAACTACAGTCAAACCATAAGCATCCGATGCAGGTTAAAGCCGAATAAGATGAACGAAAAACACGGATGCCACAAAGTACCTCAAAAGTATCTTTCTATGTATACATGGAGACGATTAAATAGATGTGTTCTTATCAGCAGATCAGTGTAAGAGAAATTCTACTGAGAGTTTTAGTGCATGGACTGGCGGGGTACGCGAGATCGGACGGGAGTCTTTGATGGGCTTACCCTGCAAGATTGAAAATTATATGAGGAGCCACTCGTGAGACCTAAGCTTACACAAACAAACGCAATGACAAGAAATGAAATCGAACCGTATGGGTAAAGATCCTAAGACAGCACCACTGCAGTTCAGAGCCGCAATTGCACTTTCAGCCTGCCCAAAAAATTAAAAAATATTGTTCAAATTGAAATTTTGATTCCAATTTTAGGTCAAAAGAGAAGTAGAAGGCAACTCCCCCACATACATACCCACAGCAAATTACAAGGAAAAGACAATTAAGATGAGAGATTAAGGGATACGCTTATTCACTAATAATTTTGCAGTCAAATGCAGTCCTCAATGTAAGATTAACAATCCTACAACCTTAAGACAATTTTGTTAGACCAGTAACACCACATGGTGAAATTTTCAGCAAATATCAAAGATTAAAGGGCTAAACATCAAAGAAGTCACAGGCCAAAGAATACTCTTAACACAAGGATAATTGGCACTATTGGAATTTCCTCTTCAGGATAGTCGTGCACAAAACTAAAGAACCCAAGCAAGGAAGAAAAATAAAATGAAGAAGAGATAGAAGTCATATGAACGTCATGTTTTGAAATTTCAATCAAAATTCAATGAAATTTCCTACCCAAATCAAGATAAAATGGCAGGAATCATGTTAAATGGGAGGAGTCATTGTGGTGGAAAAGATCAGTAGATCCAAGTTAAGTGGCATAACAGAGGGCATAACTTGATCTCATGCATTCTGTGTTAACAGGCATGAGTTAGGGTGTATATTTCTTCCTGAAAAGGTATATGCACTCTTGGTGCAAACTGCTCTCTCAATGAAATCCCTCTATTCACATTTGCCAATCATAGTCACATCCCTGAATAGAATGGGGCCGAAGAAAAATCCAGTGTAAGTATGTTTGCCAGCTAATTATAATTTTTGTATGCCAGTTTTTCAATCAACAGATGCTATAAGATCATGTTTAAACTTCATTAGCACAAGTCCATCAACAAAAAGATCATCAGGACTGCTTATCTTGCCCTCGTCGGCTTTTATGTTTCTGTTATGTGTTTTAAGCAAGCTAGACAAAAGAAACCAACATAAGTAAAATGCTGTTTCATCTTCTTGATCTCACAAAGAAAACATATTAGAATTAACTGAGTTGTAAATATATTAAAAGTGACACCAAGAATTCGAAACAGAATACTTAATTAGAAGTGCACATTAACTGTGCTACAAATGACTGTGTAAGCCAACCCACAAGCTACCATTGGTCCAATGGCACATCTCATAAACAATATTTAACAGAAAATTAATCAAATTACACGGGGCAAAATTATCTTCACAGAACCCAAAGTAATAGAATTAGCTGACATCATTGAGTAGATACAAGCCAAATAGCATGAGCGGAGAAACTGTGATTCTCACCATTATGAACTCAACAAAAGCTATGCGAGTGGAATGATGATAGTCACCAAGAAGCCTCAAGCGATGAACCTGATTTGGCATATACATGTTGTGGCATGGTAAGAATTTTGAAGAAAATAGTCATTTAAAGTTATTGTAAAGGCAGCTACAAACCTCGCCACAAATGAACTCAAAAAAGAGTTTGATGTCCAATTGAGTGACCTGTATCAAATAAACAAATGACATCATGCTGGTCTCTCTAATAAATGGCCATAAATGACAAGTCAAAAAGGATTGTGATCTCCAAAGCTACCTTTTTATCGATATTTGTACAATAAATGGTTCTTGCACACATCTCCCTTTCATCCTCGGACTAGCATCACAACACAGAATATATTAGTGCCTTACTCTTGTAGCAAATTGAGCTCAAACTCGAGTTGCGAGCAAATAAAAAGGAAGCACCATTTCTTACCCTTGGCAAGAATGTTGGATTAACAGGTGCAATTGCGGTTTTTGAAGGCATTACTCTCACGGGATAATAACCAAGCATGGTTCCTGTCAAACTCAAAGCATTCCTTGCACCTTCTGAAAATCAAATGTGAGACTATTATGTAATACAACCTCAGGATTTTTTCCAAATAAACCAACCAAATGATGGCTGTCCACGTACCCTCATCAGTGAATTCGACAAAGGCAAAACGAAGTACAGAATTAGGGTCGCCACATACACGACAATCCACAACCTCCATCATGACCAACATTTCAAAAGTGCTTTAGAAATAAAATGTAGTTGTCAAATGCGGATTGCACAACTGAACTTCAGTGCAGACTTATAAATACCTGTCCAAAAGTAATGAAAAGGGTAGCAAGTTGCTCTTCTGTAACCTACATTCATCACAAGTAACAACAAATTTTTACATGATTACCAATAACAAAATGGATAAGAACTAGGATAACACAATCACCCAATCTATAGATTCCTTTTACCTGATGATCAATATCAGAGACATACACTGTCCTTTTGATCACATCTTCTGTTTGGGCCATGCTTGTTCGACTATTCACCCTCCGTTTCACACGAGTATAGCCATGTTTCTTCTGCATACCAGAAAGTATCAGCACAACCAAATAGCCACCTAAACTCGCCATGGCAAAAAAGGTAAAATGGAAAAAGAAGATATGTGTGAAAATAGTTCGTGAGAAAAAAAAAATGATTTTTCTTTTTCTTTGATAATATAATATAAACTATTAATATTGAAATTAAACCACGTTACTCGGTGACACGCCATATTTAACCCAATTATGCTAACAAATCCATTTAAAGAAATAAGAATTTTCACATTCCCCTCTTTACTAATCAACAAAAACACCAAAAAAGATGATAAAGGAGAGTAGATAGATTAGTTAAATTCCATCAAGAAGCAGAAGAATTTTCAGATACTAACCCTTCTAAAAGAATTTTCATTGGGAACCACCGAATTAACGAGCTGTTGAACAACAAAACCATTAGTATTATACCCAAAATGCCCTGCCGCTGCTGAATGTTGGGGCGCCACCACCAGCCTGTGAAGCCCGCCACCGCCGACGGTGGCGAGCGACGGCGGCACAAATTCCTTCGCCATCGGGTTCAATTTCGTGAGCATGTCCTCCAAATCTCTCATCTCCCTCGTAAACCCTTCTCCTCCATCGTCGTCCCCATTCATTTTCTTCTGTTCCGAAATTCCATTTCCGTTGATAGGGTGCTGCTGCAGCTGATGGTGACCATTGGATATTTTTTGTTGCATCAGGTGGTAATTCTGATCGGTGGGCTTAGTTGACTTTTGGCTACTAGCGTCGGTTTTTGTTGACTGTTGGTGCTGATGGTGATCCACAGCGACGTCGTTTTGCTGGCCGTCCCGATTCAACGACGCCGTCGCGTTAACCCCGGCATTTTCCACCACCGCCATGATTAAAAATCCTTGGCAAATTTTCTTCTCTTTTTGTTTAAAAATTCCTTTATTTTATAAACGAGCCCGTCACTGAACAACAGAAAGAGTAAAACCCAGAATTCATTCGTTCAAATCAGTGGATCAAAGCTTGGAATTTTCATCTCTTGAGGTTAGAAATATCAAAAGAGGAAAAAAAATTGTTTTTACCTTATGGTTAGAGCTGTAAACGGCGTCCATCGAGATAAACTGCAAGATCTTAAACTCAGGAAAAATCAACCTCGACAACGAAAGACGAAGCAAATCAGAGCACAGCTTTTCGTATTTTCTGTTTATTTTATTTGATCTGCAAGAGTATTTTATAGTCTGCAAGAGGAGCTAATGAAAGTCCTCAACGCAGTACATGTTTACCCGTAGAATAAAAAAAGAAAAAGAAAAAAATCGTTTAGGAAATACTGTTTATCTGTAAGGGAAAGATGGCTAACAGTACTACTCAGGCAGGATATACGCAATAGATAAAATATTGAGTATACACATTAATTTTGTTCATCTTTCAGATTTAGCATTTTATTGAAATGGTATTATTAACTCATTGGCACTTTTTGTTAATTGTTATTTGCTCATTTTTGTTCCCTTAATTATTTATTGTGCATTGAATTTTGTTCGCAGCGCCTAAATGACAGATGGAATCCTAACTACTGTGTGAAAAAAATTTAGAGCACATTTTTTGTCCTTTTCCCCTTTTTTTATCTTTTTTTTTTCCTTAGTGATTCTGTTAATTATAATATTGTTGGCGAATAATTTTTGTGGCGAGAGTCGTCAGAGTAACAAATTCAGATGTTAGCTATGTTTGTGAGAGGGGTTTTATTAGGACATCATGTTTAACTAGACCAATTTAATTATTTACTCTTATTAAAAAATATTACTTAATATTTTTATACAACTTTAATTTTTTTTATTTTTTATATCTAATTAATTTTTTTAATTATTATATTTATTTATAATCAAATCAATACTTATCTCCATAATTTTTCTATTCGCATTTATATATTTTAATATTTTATAAACTTATATAATATTATATTATTGAATTATTATTATATATTAAATACATATAATTTTAAATTTTTTTATTTTACAATTTAATATTAAATATAATTTTTATTCCTATTCAAGTCATTCATGTTTTCCTCTCTATCTTAATTATGAAACAAACATAGTTATTAAAATAAAAAATATATTTTATTGTAAAATTTTGATAAATTGAAATTTTTTTATTTTTTTAAATATTTATATAAAATATATAATAATGAAACAAACATAGTTATTAGAATGAAAAATATATTTAATTATAAAATTTTAATAGTTTAAAATTTTTGTTTTTTTTTTAAATATTTATATAAAATATATAATAATAATAATTAGATTTTAAACATAAAGACGTGTAAATAGGAGTGTACGGTATTTATTGATTAGACGTGAATATATATAATAATAATAAAATAATTAATTAATTATATATATTGAATAAAAATTTAAATAAAAAATTTGTTATTACAGTGCGTTTGCTAATGATAAGTTTGACTACAAGAACGAAAAGTTGGGTTACGAACGCAGAACATTTGATTGGAGCAAGCATTGGTCTAATCTAGTTTCAAGACCCGTGAGCGAGCGTTTGCCATTTTCAATTTGTTTTTCTCACAATATATATTTCACTGAAGATTTAGATTATATATATTTACTTCACCTAAAATTTGCTCGTGTCTGTGAAATTATTCATATATTATAAAATTATTATATTTTAATTAATTATAAAATTTAATATTAAAAATATAAAGAATTTTTAAAATAATAAAAGAAGAACTATTAAACAGACTTTAAAAAATAAAGAAAGAGGGAAAGGAATACACTTTAGAAGAGAACACAAATAAAAAAAAGTTTTTAAAAATTTTAAAATAAGTAAATTATGTAATTTTATATTGTGTAAAACTATTTAAAGTAAAAAATGAAGACAGATCAAAATAATTAAAAAATTATAAAATTTGAAAGAACTTATAAATATAAATTTTAACATAGATAAAAGAGAATAAAAAATAATTAAAGAATAAAAGTATTTAATATAATAATAAATTTGTAAATTTATTTTGTGTAATTAAAATTTTTATTAAAATAATAATATATTATAAATTTGTACGAGATGGATTTTCTTTCTCTCTTCCATTATTATTATTTTTTTTGGGTGCAAATCTCACAAGCAAAGGTGTTGACCTTTGCAACGTCTCTTAAACAGTATCACATCCGATCCAATTATCCAAAGACGAGTCACAAAACTCATCACGTGACTTGCATTCAAATTATAGCTATTATCTGTATATATCCGCGGATGTTAGGACATTAACCTTAGTTATTGAACTTGTTCAACATTAAGCCGGGCGAAGGACACAATATAAATAAATAAATTATGATCAAAGCACACGTGCTTTGTAGTAATTAAAAGATAATTTTCCAATATCTTAAGTTTGACTTGCTGCATTAAATTTCAAGACAAGAGTGCAAATTTCTTTAATCTACATTAATTTTCCATCTCTCTTTCATATGCTTATATTAATACTTAGAATAGAGTTAATTACCCGATCCTCCTTGAGAATTACAATTGCAGGTTATTCCTTTTTTAAGTTGATATTACAAAAACCTAATTTTTGTATTTCAAAATTTTACATTTTATTGATAAAAGATTTGAATGAGGATTCACGAAACCATAAAGAAAAAATATAACTAATTTTTCTATTATGATATTTAAATTCTAGTATTTGGTTAAAACATTAAAAAATTAAATACTAATAATTATAGTTTATTTTTTAAAAATTTAAATTTATTACAAACAAAATATCTCTAGACTTGACATATTATTGGAAACATCATTCTCAATGTAAAGGTACAAAGATATCGAGAAATGAAGGTCAAATGTGAATAAGAACATTAATTAATTTTCTCAATAACATCCTCAATTTTCATTTAGAACCCCAATAAAAAAGAAACATGTAAACAAATCAAACATAAATAGGTTTTTATAACATCAAAGAGAGGGGTACAGTCTACAATTATGTAAACTCACGGAAGATATTTGTGTAATCAAGCCTTTAAAAATGTGATCATCACACGTATTTAGATTTAAATTATTAAATACATATCACACTCACACATGTATATTCATATGATTATATATTAATTGCTGTCTCATTCATTTATTATAGGATATTTTATATATATATATATATATAAACACAATAATAAAAACAAATTAAACATGCATAATTCTTATTTTTATAGATTTGCATATGTTACAGGGACAAAGATCAAAATCATGGATTGTTAATTATTTATTTATTTTTGAAATTAAAACGGGCATGGGCAGATTGTTAATGGTTCTTATGTAAAGGATCATACGAAGCGAATTATTCTTGACTAGTGAAAGAGTATTACTCCACCAGACACGTGTGTGCCTCCCTTGCATCTCAAAAAGTAGTGCTATCGAACTGCACAAGAATTATTCGCACGAAGCGTGGTCAAGATTGAGGGGATCGATTTGATGGTACTATCTTTCACGTGCATGTAAACGTTGCTAGGAAGTGCCACGTGTAACTTGGATGGGAAATATAGGAATTTTTTGGGATAAAAAATAATTTAAGACGATTAGTACGTATATTTATTTGTCTTTTTCCTTTTTGTGTGCGTGCAAATTTATAAAAATATAATATCATGTATTGAATAGATGACATGTCAAGGGATAAATAATTAATTTTCAGTGTATGAAAATTTATAAAGATAAATACATATACATAAATAATAAATTAATTTTAAATTAAATTTTATATGTATGTGGATAAGAAATGAAAATTATTTTTGAAATATTATATTTTGAAAATTTGTTTTGTGGAAATGTTTTAGAGGAAGGCAACTGAAAATGCAAACCAAAAACAGCATAATTGTTTAGGAAGTCGATCTAGGAAATTGATGGAAGTCTTTGTTTTACTCTGGTAAAATCAAAATACACGCATTAATTCATTTAGCAAAACTTTGATTAATTAAAAATATTTTTCTCTCGATTTCTTTTTACTTTACAAAAGTTATAAAAAAAAAGGCTAATTTCTATTTGCAAAAAGAAAAATGAAAACAAAATTTTTATTTTTGTTTTTTACTACACTCTTTTTGTTTTTTATTTCACAGTATCTAGATATTACTGCACTCAAAATTATTTTTTTCCTTTTTCTATTTCACTTTTATATCATTTTTAAAATTATGCACAAACATTATTCTACGCGTATTTGCATATCCAAGTAAATTTTTTAGAAAAGGGTATCCCCCAGAGTTCCCCCACCAACTTGAATTGAGAATAGAGATTCTACACTTGTATTTTCTGATTGTATCGTTAACTATACAGTTAGTTGAAATTGTTATTAGGAATACACACAGACGTATATATAAAGACCTCGTTCACTTTCTATAATATGATTAAAGTTTCTTAGAATTATTTTGAATGATTATTTTATCATATTTGACATATATGTATATGTGATTATCTTTAGTTATTTGCTTATTTTATATTGGATTTATTATAAAAAATATATGATTAATTTTGATAAAATAAGTTATTTACTCTAAAGTAAAATACAATAAAAGATTATAATATCAAGATTGATATATACGGTGAATGGTGATACGAAATGCGCAGACGCACTCAAACACGTAAAAATTGATCTAAGTTTCAATGCATGTGACGTAGAATTACGTGTCGCACAATTGCACCGTCGTTGCCTCCTATGTTAGACCAACGTAGTAAGCGTGCCCATTCTACACGACTGAGCTATCCACAGGGCCGCCGGCGTCGTTTCTCTACGTAGACGTCACAAATACTATAAATAGTCAATAGTCTGCGAGCAATACGCCTTGACAATTACGACTATTTTTGTTTTTTTTTTTAAAAAACAATTATCTTTGACCGAAACATATATATAACATTTGGGAATGCGTGACAACACAACATCTTTTGATTTTATATTATTTTATTTTATTTGTGGGTGCATCCCTTTAATGTTATAACATTAATTGCGTTTACAAATTACAAGCCGTGCTCGTACATCGATGAGGAATGTCAATCAAAACCATTGTTAGCATTAATGCTCAAATTAACAGAGATAATAATTACAAGAAGCTATATACAGGTGGGAAAAAATGAAAACTGAGCCTATATTTAACGATCGTCATGTTGTTACGCTTCAGATGCCAATTGCCAAAGACAAAAGAGAAAATGACTACGCAAATGCACTTAAAATACGTAACGTCTACTCCATTAAATCGATTAATTGGGCACACCATCAAAATATTAAATTAGAGGATCACTAAACTTGGTGGCTATGCTTTGTAATTATCACGGGGAGTAAATTTTGGGTGAGTTGAGTGAGAATGAAAATTATGTTTAGTTTATAAGATTTGAGAATTATTTTTATATAGATTTAATACATAATAAGTGATAATATATATATATATATTAATAAGATAATAAAAAATAAATATGAATAAAAAATTATAAAGATAGGTGTTAATTTGATTGTAAATATATATAATGATTGAAAAATTATTAATTAGATAAGAAATTTTAAATTTAAATTTAAATAAAATTTATATGATAAAATGTTTGATTTGTAAAATTTTTGTGTGATAATAAATAGCGGTAAAGTGAGGAGGAGCAAATGACAAATGGAGAAAATGGACCCACTTGTAAAGCGTATGGTCCAGCCACATTAATCCTTGGCCATATACCATTAAAAACAAACCCCACAAAGAAATGAAAGGGAAAAGGAAGGATGCGCAGTTATCGTTAACGTGCCTTTTCTTGCCACGACAGCACTTGCACAACCAAAGCGGCTAACTTCTGACTGCGACAGAAATAAAACCAAATCATACATGGGCCGCTGTTCCAGTCTTTCCATTGACCCAATGAACTGAATTCTACGGGCCCAAATTTCGGCCCAGGCTTTGGTGAATTTAACACGCACCGCGCTTCCGTATGGACGAAAGAGTTCAAGTGACTATCTTTGATTTTTTAAGTTCAACGACAAAATGCTCCTGAGATAAATTTAATACGAATTCTCCTAACCATCTCTCTCAAAACCTTCGTAAATAATATTTGTTTTATATTTTCTATCATCAATTTTAATTTATCACATCACAGTGTGTGTGTGTGTGTGTACATCTATACCATATTATTAACTTAATAAGGATTTTTGATTGGCCAATATCAAATTATATAATTATATTTATTTTAATTTTTATTTTTTTATCATTTTCTTTTTCTCTTTCCTAATAACAAATCTATACTTACTATATTATGAAATTAATAAGGATTTTTTGGTTCATAATTTTAAATAATCCAATTATTCTTATTTTAATTTTAATTTTTCTATTTTTTCCTGTTCTCTTCTCTTTTAATTTATTATTTTTATTTACATTTTCTTTCAATTTTTTTTGTCAAATTCTTTTTTTTTCATTCCTTCCTTTATTATTTTAAACAAGTTTTATACTTTTAATTTAATTAATTTTGTTTTTATTATTTAAAATGTAATAATTTTATAATTTATAAATAAATTTACACACGTATAGACTATTCAATTTTTACTAGTATATATTTATATTTATTTCATTATTCTTCCAGTACTTTCATTTGTTATGTATTCTTTTTAATACTCTTCTTCCTTTACTTTAATTTATTATATATACTTGTTTCAATTTTATTGTTCACTATTCTAATTTCATATCTGCCTGTTTATTTTTTTTTTCGTTCTCTACCCTTCAAATTGAATTCTTTTTGTTTATCTATTTTTTCCTCTTTGAGCTTTTCATATAATTTTAGTTGAAGATATTTTTTATATTGAACGTGGTTTATTTCATCAACCCAAAAATGGTCAGGCAATGAATTCTTGAAACATTCTTCTTCCTAGCAAACTTCTATCAGCAATACATTTTGAAGGGAACACATTAATATATCTATCAATACTATATTATTAAGTTAATAAAATTTTTTATATACACAATATCAAATTATATAATTATTTTTATTTTAAAATATTTTAATTTTCTATTATCTCTCTCTCTCACACACACGATTTTTACTAGTTTATATAGCTATATAAATCTTTTTTAAAAAGCATTTATCGTTCATGATAACCAGTTGAAAATAACCAAACTAAATAAATAAAATAAAAAATAAATTATCTATAAGATCAGAGGATTAGGATCATCTCTTACTCTTTCAGAGGCTCGAGAGTGGCTGAAATTCAATACAAACGTTTCCATCAATAATTTATAATTTTATATCAAACTTAATTTGTTCGTCCATTTTTTTAACAATAAAAGTAAAATATAAACTAAACGAGAAGGTAGATTAGAATTTCCATAATTGATTATGACTTTTCAATAGCAGAAAGAAAATTGTTCAGCATAAATTATATAAACGAACTGAAATAAGCAATTGACGTTTTTATGCAGCCGATAACGTCATCACGTACGCAGTGCAAATATTGGGGAGGCAAGTGTATTTTGATGGAACCTTTGTACCAGTTTTTCCAAACTTTAAAAAGGAATAAAATGATGCTCGTGCCGAGTAACTCCGAGGCTGAGGCTTGTTCCATTGGGTGACGGTGAAAGAATTGCCGAAGCAGCGCCAAAGCTCCAGCGCAGGTGCGTATTAAACTAGTTCGATTTCGGATTCTCTGAACCCTAACATAGTTTGTATATGTAAATTCACGCACGATTCTCGCTTACATGAACTGATGAATAATTATGGTCAAGTTTCAGAAGCAAACTTTTAAGTTGAAGAAACCCTTTCTGGACGAGGTGTTGGATTCTTTGCGTCTGTGAGTTGAATTGTGCGAGGAGTTACGCAGCCTATCTTATTTTTTTGCTCTGGTATGGTTTCTACTCCGTATACGTGGGCATAATTAGTCGGGGTAGTCTGGGTTCGGAAGCGACTTTTCGAGATTTTATTATTTCCAGAATTGAAGTCGGGGCATGGGCTTTCTGATTGCGATAGTAATTATCTTAGAACTTGAATCGGGAAGTGCTCTTCATTTTTCAATTCCAAGCTCCTAAAGAATTTAGGTGAAGGAAATGAGAAGATAAAGCGTAGAAATTAGGTCAGTTAAATAATTCAGTTTTATTTCAATTTCATCAAGAATGATAAATAAGAACCTCTTATTCACCTGTGCTAGTTCTAACATCTTCTTCAGTTTTTACTTGAAGACCAAGAGAACATTTTTTCCTCTAACTATATACTCAAGTATCTATATATTTAATTGGGAGTTCAAGTTTGCAAAATAGCTAATACTTTAGTACGTAAACTCCATTATTAAACATGGTGGCTAAAGGCATGTGCTCTTGCAGCTTCCCTTCCTGCGGAAGACACTGGAGTTGAGCTGGAATTATATGACTTTCTATTGAGATTAAAAGAAAATTGTATTTGCCCCTAAAGTGTTTTTTAAGTCCATTATAAAACCTGGGGAAACGAAAATGCCTGTGGTTGCATGAATTGTCTTTTGAAATGCCTTGACACTGACTGTAAGATTTGTCCATATAAGTCTACGCAATTTTCTCAAAAAGAAGTTCCAAATAAAATGTACGTTTTGCAAAAGCCTGCGTCTTGAAGGAAGCCCGCTGAATTTTTTATTTCAATATCACATACTGATTTAACAGACTGTTATCTTAAATGGTCTTTTGAAGACTGTGCACTATGTTCACCAAATTGATGATGCTGGGTGCTGACTGAATTTGAAGAAACAGTGCATCACATGCAACAACTTTTATCTTTTGTCACTTTCCTGTTGGAAATATTATAGGGAAATTTGTGAAAGCATTATATAAACTATGTTTAATCGCTACTTTAATATGAATCTGGCTGCTATTGTTTTGTTGGCTTCAAGTGTTAAATATAGTGATTGGGCAACCATTTCAAAACAGTAGCAATGGCCATGTTGTGTGGCTATGTTATTCATTGCACTGGTATTCAACTATATGTTTTGCTTTGTGGTCTACTGTTCCATGGCACATATTTTTAAGGGGGCTACCTGCTTTGCACAGAGAATGATGTATTTCACACTTCTGGGAATGAAGTTTCCACTAGTTCCTTCTGTAATTTCACTTTAGCTTTTTGGAATTGAAAGGCCTTTTCTGGCACCCATTGGCTAGTTGATTTCTCTTTTTGCATCTCAAGTTTTATTTTCATATACCATTTTTTATGGCTCATAACAAGTTGTAGATGCTAAAACCTTTAGTCATTAGAATTTAGTCATCTAGTCTGTCAAAACCTTTTGTTCTGAACTGTTCTTTGAGTTCCTATATTTTTACTGTGTCAAAAGGGAAATGGCTATCAACAATTGAACCCCTGATATGCTACAAATTTTTCCGGATAATTTTTCAACATTGTGAAAGAAATCTGATAAGGTGAATACGTAAGTATATGACGATGTTGCCTCATTTCATGACTCAAATGCTTTGTTTATGATAGATGTCAAGCGCTTGGACAATTATGAGCTTTGCAATCATACATAGGGATGTAGAATGGGAGTGGGAGAATTCAGTATGGAGTCTTTGGTATTTTTATATAATTGGAAGTTCTTGCTCGCTCTCAGAAGAGCTATTCATCTGGCAAAATTTTAGAGGGGATGAGGAGACCATATTTTATTTCAAATAAATAATAGCTTTGGAGAATCATGGAGCATATGAGCAACAGAGCTTGTGGAGCACCGCTTACCTCAAGGATTGCTCTCTTGGTTTGCTTCATAAGTTTTTGATTTTTGTTCCTCGTCAAATCATTCAGATGGCAACAGAAAATATATGGGATTGTTTGAAGCTGGAATCATTTCACTGTTTCTTATTTCTTCCACATTTATGAGGTGTTTCCTATCTGCAGCATTTTACTGTTGAATTGTTCATCAAAGACAAAAAGATGAGTGGCCGCTTTTCTCGCACAATCTATGTTGGAAACCTGCCTGCTGATATTAGAGAATCAGAAATTGAAGACTTATTTTACAAGGTTTGATCTGAATATTGTATATCTATGTAATCTGCTTTGGTTTGATTGGGTTTTAGCAGGCATATTTGTAGCACCAATTTAAACAAGATTGACTGTGGCTTTTTAAATCAATCCTTCTTTCTCACTTTTGTTTGAGATTCTTCAATAGTAATAGATGTCAAAAGTGATGACATATTACGCATCATCGTCATAATCATCATAGTGAATGGTGATGGTGCTACTTCTATTCTGATGTTGCTTCTAATTGCTATAAATGCATTGCTGCAAATGAAAAATGGACTATATCTCACAACATTGATAATGGGCTGTTGTTTGAAAATGCGTCTGAGTGATGTAGATTTTCAACGGTTTCCATTAAATTTATGTCTTTGCTTTCCATGTGCTTGGGACATGTTTGATCAGAGGTTGCCTCATCCCTAACATGTGGCATTTAATTTTTATTCTATGACTAAATTCGGAGGTTCTGTTTTGTGGTATCATTATCCTGTTGTTTCTAGCTTGTCCAATTGTTCATCAGATGTGCAATTGATTTCATATGTTTGGATTATTTGTTTTCTCTTGCAGTATGGCCGCATATTGGATATTGAATTGAAGATTCCACCTCGCCCCCCTTGCTATTGTTTTGTTGAGGTACCCTTTTACTTTCATGTACTGGGTTTACTTTAGCAGTATGCTACAATAAATTTGAGACTAATATGCTCTAAAAGTCAATTCATTGCTTATGCCCCCAAGCATACATGTTTTTATTTGTTGGAAACGTAAGAAATGATCTGTTTTCTGTCTAGTTTAATCTTATTTGTATGTGTTCATACAGTTTGAAAATGCTTGTGATGCTGAAGATGCTATCAGGGGTAGAGATGGCTATAACTTTGATGGCTGCCGATTAAGGGTGAGAACAGTTAACAAAATTGGGCAAGTTATACTCTTTTTTGTTTTTTGGGTGTGTGTCTTTGTATGTGTGTTTTATTTGTTTTATTTACTTTTTGTTCTCAACCTATTCATACTTTTCTTCTATCATTCCTTGTAATTGATGTTTCTTGCTCAACTTAGGTCGAGCTTGCGCATGGAGGCAGAGGTCCATCATCTTCAAGCGATCGCCGTGGTGGTTACGGTGGTGGCGGTGGCGGTGGCGGTGGCAGTAGCCGATATGGTGTTTCCCGCCACTCAGAATATCGAGGTGTGCCAAATTTAATTGATGATACTTCTCTGCTTGGGTGAATTTAATTGCACTCTACTTTGCATAATTTATTCATTGTCGTCGTATCTGGTTGTTGTTTCATGCTATAGTTATTGTTCGCGGGCTTCCTTCATCTGCTTCTTGGCAAGATTTGAAGGTTAGTCAAAGCAGAATATTTTGTGGGCAAGGTATTTACGTCATCTCTGCTATTGATTTGTAACTTCTTATCTTTCAGGATCATATGCGGAAAGCTGGGGATGTCTGTTTTGCTGAAGTTTCTTGTGACAGTGAAGGTATTGCTGTTACTGTTCAGTCAAAACTACTTGCGAATATCATGCTTCCTTTTCGTTTGGATTTATAACTACACCTATTGTGCATATTGATATTCAAGTGCTTGTATGTATGAACTGCATGGATTTTGGTGGTGAATAATAATTAATGCCAATTCATGCATATGAATTGCCCAAAGTGATTAGATCTTGTCAACTCCTTGGTGCTGATATTTTTTACAAAATGCAGGAACCTATGGCCTAGTTGATTATACAAATTACGAAGACATGAAATATGCTGTAAGTTTATAGCATATATGTGCTGTTGAGTTGATTAACCTATTGGAGCTTTTAACTTGATTGAACCAGCTTGTGACATTTTTGAATTAACCAGATTCGTAAACTTGATGATAGCGAGTTCAAAAATCCTTGGACCAGAACTTATGTCCGGGTACCATATATTTCATCAATATTTCCTTTCTTCTTTTCACAACTTTAAAATTTCTCATCAGCACATTTATATTCTTTATCTAAACTTGTCCATGTTGTAATGTTATTTCTTATGTTAAAAAGATATGCACAACTCCATGTGGGCTATCTTACATCTATTTGGCAAAGGAAAATTATTGATTTCTTGTGAATTGCCTTGGGAAACAATGAGTCCTAGTCCCTTTTTTGGTTCACCATTTTTTTCAGGTAAAGGAATACAAGGGCAGCCCACCAAGAAGCCGAAGTAGAAGCAGAAGCCCCAGGAGGAGGAGGTAGTGAAAACGTTGTTGTTACCCTTTGTAGTGTGAAATGCATGCCTTGGTCTGAACTTAGTCTAGCGAAGGCTTAGCATGCAGATTGGTTCCTGATAGTGGGACTGAATTAATTATATAATTTATGCAGCAGATCACGTGACCGGTCTGTTTCGAGATCTCCTTCTGCATCCCCTGTTAGACCTTCCAGGTATATATGGATAAGGTTATTGGTCTAGGTTTAATTCTGATTTAAATTTCTAAAGCTTGGCTATTGTTTTGTGACTCCATTCTGTTGTTAAAACTTCTAATCATGTTGTAAAATCTGTCTGGCTTGAATGTGAAGACCCGGTTCTGGGTCGAGATTGAGGTCGAGGTCGAGATCTGCCTCCCCACAGGAGGTAATACCATTTTAAACAATCGAATCATGAAGGGTATGCGTTTTGGGACAATATTGCTTCTTATGGCATGTATAGGTCAACACAAACAATTATATGCCTTTGAGAAGTTCCTTCCTCCAAATTCAGCTTCTCTGATTTTGATTTGAGGAGAGGTGGATTTGACAATATTGTTGCTTATGGTAAACGCTGTCGTTGCAGGCAAGGTCTGGCAGTGCTTGATTTTTTGGAAGTCGAGTGCTAATCAACAGTGGCTTTTGTGATGATGCCAGAGTCTCTTGTCATATGATTGTTGCGTCCCGGAGGACTGCCTGCTGGAAACTCTACATTCTGCTTGGAAAATTTCTAGAATTTGGGAGTTCATTTTAAACATTCTTGAGATGTGAGTACACGCGTTTGTCAACTTTTGTTTTACGTACTGGAGATTTGGTTCGCCCTGGGTTGTGCACGCTCCATTTTCTAGGATGTGAGATTTTATCGACACGTCGAAATTAAAAATTATTCTGATATGTATTGCATTAAGAAACAACTAAACCAAGATTTGAAGTCCAAATCATACCCGCGAAAATTAATTGTACGGACCTCTTCTGGACGAATTGAACAAAAAATTGAAAATCACGTTACAGTAAAATTCTAAATGTAAAATGAGGTCGAAAGTAGGACTACAAGGTCTGGTGCAATGACTTGTAAATATAAATGTAATATATGAGTCGCGCATATTGCGCTTTTATAATTATACATATGAATTAATAGAAGTTATATTTTGAAATATAAAATTTTGTATCATTTACTAAGTAAAATTAGAGCTTAAGAAATAAAATTTGAATAGACGAAAAAATATAATAAATCCCAATTGAATGAGGAGAATGACATTAGTAAAAGTCGAATACACACACACACACACGAAAAAAATTATAGATAAATCACTTGTAATAGAAGACACTCGATTTGTGTACAATTGTATAAATAAATAAATAATTTTTCAAATCACTAATGAATTAAGAGATTAAAAACTTAAAGAATTGAAAAATTAAAATTTGGCTATAAACCAGAAAATATAATAAATTAAATTTGAAGGACACACAAAGGTTGCGCATATAAATAAAATAATCAATTTTTAGATATAAATTTTACGTCATTCATAAAATTTATAAAATGATAATAATGAATAATTTTTTGAAAGGAAAAACCAAAATAAATTTAAAATTAATGAAATTTATGATATCAATGAAAGACTAAAACCACTTTGTAAAAATATCCAAAATTTTTTATTTCTCATTTTTCAATTAGTGATTTATTCTGTTTCTGCCATATTTTATACCTCCATAAACTTTTCTACTCATGTCTCGTTTCATATGAAATTTTTAATATAATTTTAATTTTAAAGAAAATTATTTTTATTATCAAAACGAATCAATTATGCTTCTATATTTTGCCGAAATTAATAAAATTTTATAATTACTTGATAGTTATATGTGCATATAATGACTTTTGCTAGTTAATAAGTTAAGTTTAGATGGACAACCGCATTTCTGTTTGTTTGTGTTTTTTCTCGTTCAATACTCATCATAAATTTAAAATTAGCACTGAAGAGGTGGTTTTGTCAAAATGTCAAAATTATGGTGACTGAAAGTCAAATTGTAGAATTGTAGGGGAGGTGGATGCAAATATGCACTTCTTCTTTTATATATTGGAGGACTAACACCCAAAAACCCTAATTCTACTTTCGGGCGCAGCAGCTGCAGCAGTATTCCGTGTCGTCGATTCCGATCCATTTCTCGTTTCTGAAGGAAAGATGTCTACGTCTGAGATTGCTTGCACCTACGCTGTCTTGATTCTTCACGACGATGGCATCCCCGTCACTGTAGCATTTCTTAACATTTTATTTTGTATGTTGGTTTCCGTAGGCACAGATTTGTTTATATTATTGGAAAATCTGTTTGTAGGCGGAGAAAATTGCGACGCTGGTTAAGGCGGCGAACGTGACAGTGGAATCTTATTGGCCGAGTCTCTTTGCGAAGCTTTGCGAGAAGAAGAATGTTGAAGATCTTATCGTGAACGTTGGAGCTGGTGGTGGCGGCGCAGCCGTTGCAGTTGCTGCTCCAGCTGGCGGTGCCGGTGGTGATGTCCGGGCTGCTCCTGCGCCGGAGGAGAAAAAGGTATAAATATTGCTTCCTCTTTTTAAATTTAGATATATTATGGTATGTTTCGACCTTGGATTTTGCGGGAAAATTTTTAGTTTATGATGTTTCCTCTGTTTTTTGTTATTTGGATGCTGTAGTTAATGTGTCCAATTATAAAATGGACTTTACAATATACTGTCTATTTTTTAGATCCTGTTTGCTTGAGAATTTAGTGTGATTGAATTTTTATGGGATATCTAATGCTCTTATTTTATTATTAAGCGATGAGAATTTATAAAAATTGTTGCATTTGTAGATTTTACATTTCTTATTTAGGCTTAGGTATGAGTAATTTGACAAGTGAATTGACAATTGTGTACATTTTTCAGGAGGAAACGAAGGAGGAGGAGAGTGATGACGACATGGGTTTGGGCTTGGGCTTGTTTGATTAAGAGAAGTTGTTTTAGTGTTTTTGTTGCTTTACATATGCATGCTTGGGCTGCCAGGACTAATCTGAGCTCTAATTAGATAAGTGTTGTTAGTGTTTATGTTTTGCCTTTAGAAGTATCATTGTTACACTTTGACAATTACCGTATTCATTGTCTGGAATTTAATATGGTTGTCTCTGTGTTAACATATGTTTCTTTTTTGAATTGGTGGGTGTTATACTATATTTATCTGATATGCTAAGCTGTGGGTCGTACTCGTTGCTTCATATCACCTGTCTGAGATTATATGAACTTTACATCGATAATTCTGTGGAAGGGTGAGTTGTGCACTTCTCTATTGGTCATTGACCATGTTATTTGGTTTGGTGCATCTCTTCCCAATTAAACTGTGTTTTTTATATAAAGTAGCAACGTCCTTGTATGCATGTGGGTACGAAATTCGGGTCTGTAGCCATCAGTCTTTGGAGTCCCAACTGTAGGTGTAGAACTTGAAATTTGCTTGGGACTCCTTTATTGCTTTCAGCACGCATATGAATGTTAAACAAGCCCGTGACTTTAGAAGGTGGTTATGCTGTCAATGAATATCATAACCCTTGCCCAGTTTAGTGTTTTGTGAAATGTGAGTTAAGCCAAAGCCATAGTTACCCAAGTCCAACTAATCTCCACTTTTCCGGTGTTACTTGTATGAAGAATCCAACCCACTTGCGTATGTCTATACGATATTATTAAGTCTTTGGGTATATTTTGGTTTCACAAAAAAAAAAAAACATATTCACTCGTTTTGATTGCACGATATTAAATCTCACATTTATCTTTATATTTAATTAAATTTTTTCTATCTTTTGTAACTCCCTTTTCTTTTAATTTATCTTTATTTGTATTTTTCTTTTCAAATTTTTTTCTTTCAACTTCTTTTCATCTTTCTTTGTTTTTTATTTAAATATTTTTAGATTTTAAACAATATTATTTAAAATTCTGTAATTACATAATTTATATATAAAGATTCCTTCACTGTTTTTGAACACTTGTAATCTCGTCTGGCTCTCTAACTGCTTCAGATGTTAAATTCTGGATTGGCCAGCCATGTTCGGTTCGACTTTGGCGTGCATTAAAGAATGTCGGTCGGTCTATTCTTCCTTGGGTTTCGTGGTCTTAGACTGAACGTCCACCAAAGCAGGAAGACTGGCTGGTGGCTAAGGTTTGCGCTGGATCATGATAGGTTTCACTGTTTTGTGGCATTCTTCTGAGGACTTGTTCACTAGCTATCATTATCAAGCTAATCTTCATTTTAAAAATTCAGGGCCCATGGCAAAATATAAGTTCAATGTTGTTTTTTCACAATTCTAGGTAAGTAATTCAATGTAGTAGGCTTGATAAAAGAATCCTGTCAATTGGCTCTTTGAATAACACATCAAAAAGGATTATTTATCCTTGCTTTATTAATTAAATTACTCACAACATCTTCATTGACTGCTCACTCGGTCACTCCAGAATTTCGATTTCACGTCTTCACTCCGCTCTCTCTAGATTTTGTGACCGTGCTCGAAATTTTGCTGTGAACTTTTGCTATTGATCTCAATTTCATCATTCCATCTTTGAAACTTTTGAATCCATTTTTTTTTTCCGTCAATTTGTCTTCAAGAATTTTGAATTCACTAAAGATTGAATTAAAATTACTTTTGGAGTCGAGAATTACACAGGAAGCGGTTTGAGACAGGACTTTAAGGTGAGATTGATGAGCAAGATTTTAAGATAATTTTTGGATGAATATGAAAGAGACTAAGATATAATTTTTAGTTGGTTTACTTACTGCTCTAAACTATTATTGTAGGTAGGTATAAATTTACTGCTGCTCAAAAATTGTAAAGGACTATATTAAGTAAATTTTATTTTGGTATATATAATTTTCTTATGAATCAACACTAATGCTTCAATTGTTTTAGGGTTGGTGAGAAAAGAACACTTTGTTTTGTTCTTCGAGTATTTTTTAGAATTTTAATATATTTATTTGATCATTTTATATACTACAGTTGTTGACCTTTGTTTATTAAGAATAGTTGGAAAAAATGGTTATCTGATGCCAAAAGGAGATGTGACTCGTTATATATTTCTCAGGAGATATGATTCGTTATTATGTTTCAAACAACCTTTCTTTTGCTTTATAACCTTTTAGGCCTTGTCTAATTAATGGCATTTTTATACATGGTTTGGTTGGACATGCTTTGCTCACTGCTCCAAAGTTGACTTCCCCGTGAAATTCTCTTGCCTTGTTTTCTAATTTTCAGATTTCTTTCACCAACATATGGCAAGAATTAATTATATTCAAGTAACAAATTTTCTAGAAAATAAATAAATGAGACGTGAAAATGTCCAGTTTTTGCATGGTTCACTAGTGTTTGCAACCAACAAAAACAACCAGTATGGATAATCAGGATATATATCTTGTGAACAAGGAAGAAGGAACAGAAAAAAGTGTGAAGAGGATAACGAGTGATGTAATAATTTTCCAATCCAATAAACTCCTAATAAAGTAAAATGGTTACATTAAGGAAGCAAATATTTGTTAGGAGATGTGATTCGTTATTATATTTCAAACAACCTTTCTTTGGCTTTATGACTTTTAGGCTAGGTCTAATTAATGACATTTCGTACATGGTTTGGTTGGAAAAGCTTTGTTTGATCATTTTATACTATAATTGTTGACATTTGATTATTAGGAATGATTGGAAAAAGTGGTTACCTCATGCGAAAATTTTTTTGTTAATGATGTTTATAAGAAAAAAAAGTAAGAGAATTAAGTACTGTATTAGATATGGAATTATAAAATGCATCCATTATTTCCTTAGTAATTGTTAATTGCTCTGATGTTGTACTCTTCAATGGATTGAGTTATTTATTTTCTTCATATGGAAATAATTGTGCTCTGGTGCATCCATAAGCTTGCATTCCCACACTCCCCCTCCAGTGGGTAGCATGCTTCTAGTATGTCAGATGGTATATTTGGTAGTTATGGCACGCTTTCAGCCAAGTGTTTCTTTTGAGTTTCATGGGTTGAAGTCCATCAGGTTCTTTTTGTGTAAGAAAAATTTGAAGTATTACTTTGTGTGATTAATTTCACAAGAAGTTCCAAGAACGGTCCTTGGACTTTGTTGAGTACAATGAGCAGCGTTGATTGTAATTAGATATCATCTGTGTGGAAAAGGGAAGCGAGGCTTAATTCTTCTATTGTCAAATATGAACTACATTCATCACTAACACACACTTTGTAGTTCATGAAAACTCTCATAAGTTGTTCTTAGTTCAGTCATTATATTTCTTATTTTTATTAATTAATTAATTAATTTTTTTTTTTTTTGTGGCTAAGGTTGTTAATGTGATGAACTTGTTCCACAATATTTGGATAAATTTGTTAATCTATGTTAAATCGTTGGGGAATGCTAAAAAGTAATGCCTAGTCAATCCTATAAGTATTCGACGTCACATGTGGACACCTGCATCTAGAAAACTCAAATAGCTTCAATATGTAAACTTTTTCGGTGAAATTCATCTATTTAATTAGTTGTTCAAATAAATGATGCTAGTTCTCTTCGACTTTGTTCTATTTGTTTGATGAGTGCTCTAATATGGACTACAACCGGCACCTCTTGTAATTGTTGTTTGTAGCATGCCATGGATCACTTGGGCAATGACTTAACACCATTCTTACATTATAGCATTAGATTTAATTAAAGCGTGAGGTGCACATTGTGCGTGTTTTTGCAATTTTTGCACTAGGATTTACCTTTTTAAGGAAGCAAAATCATTCATTTTCTCTGCATAATAGAATCATAAAAACTTCTGCGTATTTATTTAAATTCATCAAATGGAAATAATTTATTTACACATGTAGTAACTGGTGTCAATTATAGCATATTTAAGTATAAATAGTAATGTGATTGCCACTTGGCATTTTTGAATATGCATGCATCAAATATATTAAGATTGTTGTTGTTTGAAATTATAAATACAATGTCGTCTCATATGAATAATGATGCAAGTAAAGATGAGATTTTGCTCATTCTTCAAGAGATTGCGTGTGAGAGAATTTCCTTTCTGAACATACTTTGCCCTATTTTATCTACTACACAAGAATCAACATTCTTGTGTGCGACATAGAACTTCAAAACTATATAGTTCAGTGGACAATCAAATAAAAAATATTAGAAGTCTTGTCGATATTAGTGATACCAACTGTATCAACAACTTGAGAATGAATAGAAATGCATCTAGTAGATTATGTTTCCTATTAGAAAATCTAGAAGGCCTTGCACATACTAAAAATGTTAGTGTTAGCAAACAAGTTGCAGTATTTTTATCTGGCCCATCACAAGAACATAGTTATAAAATATGATTTCAAGCGATCAAGTTGTATCATCAACAAACACTTTAATGATGTTTTGAATGTATTATTGAAACTCCATCCTTTATTGCTTGTTGACTTCAAGCCAGTGAATAAGGATTGCATTAATGATAGGTGGAAATATTTTAAGGTAATACAATTTTTTAATCTTTGTAAGAATGTCTAAATGTAAATAACCAATTTATATATAATTAGAATTTTCAAGTCTAATGGTTAATTTTTTCGTTGTGGGGATGTTTAGGTGCATTAGATGTGACATATATTAAGGTAAGATTTGTAGAATATAAAAAGGCATGATATCGGTCACGGAAAGGGGAAATTACAGTTAACATGCCTGGAATTTGTCATCGAAATATGAATTTTATTTATGTTCTCACTGGTTAGGAAGGGAGTGCAGCACATAGTAGAGTTTTGCGAGACATAGTGACTAGAGAAAATGGGTTGAGGATTCCAAGAGGTATTTTAACTTGTGTAAAATTACTAAATTTGTCAATTTTTTACAATTGTTTATAAAATATTTTTTTAATTAAGGTTTTAATCCATTATTTTAGGAAATTATTACTTATGTGATAATGGTTGTACTAATAGAGATAGTTTTCTAACCCCATTTCAAGGAGTTAGATACCATTTAGATGAATTGGATGATGATGCTTTTATACCTTAAAATTTGAATGGGATGATGACGCTTTTACACCTCAAAATTTTAAGGAGTTCTTCAATCTGAAGCATTCAAAAGCTTGTCATGTGATAAGGAAGACATTTGGATTATTGAAAACACTGTGGGCAATTTTTAGAAATAACTCTTATTATCTAATCAAGGTCTAAAATAAGATTGTCATGGTATATTGTTTACTTCACAACTTCATCCGCACTAATATGCCCTTAGATCCTATGGACAATGAGATTCTTTAGACTACTGGTACTAGTGATGAGTTAAATGATGAGTTTATTGAAATTGTTGAGTCATCCCAACAGTGGTCAACATGGAGAGATAATTTAACAAGATCAATCTATAATCAATGGTGAGGATCACTAGTGTAAGACATTGTTGCATTTGAATAGTATGACACATTTATATGTAGTTTTGTAATATGAAAATGATGCCATAACTTTGTTGATCTTAGTGAAATTTTTTAATTTTATTCTTTTTGTAAAACTTCGCTATTGATGGTTCATTGTTAAAATGTTAAACTTATTGACAAAAGATTGGTTGCTTCTATGATATTAATGAACTTTAAATATTGCTTATTTTATTTATTTTCGTCTTTATGCTTTTATGATGCATTGTTGTAGTGTGATGATTATGAATAAATTGATGTTATTTTATTTTTTTTAATTATACATATTATTTTGGTTAACTTGCATGTTTTTAATGGTTGATAAGTTTATGGTTTTTAAAATTTTTCATGTATAAGTTTGATGGCAATGGAAGGTTCTCTCAACAAATCTTATAAAGGTGGGTGAAATTTTGCACAAAGTCGAAGGGTATGGCCATTTAAGGAAGAAGATGTTCTAATTGAGACATTAAAAGATATAGTTGCTAATGGATGGAAGTGTGATAATGGTTTTAAGACATGATACTTAGGGTTGTTGGAACAAAGAATGCTTGAGCTTTTTCTTAGTACTGACCTCCGAACTGAGCCCCACATTAATTCCAAAATTTATTGACACAATTAATCACGCAACGGAATCGAAAAAGGATAACAATGAATAGCTGAACCTGAACTCAAATCCAAGGATACGAACTGAGCAAAAATACCCGACCCAACACGGTGGATATCGAGTTGAATTTGACGGAGATGACCACAATCAATACACCGAGGGTTCATTGATGCGTCACGACTCACATATATCACTCTAGAATGATTCGATTTGGAGCAAGTAAGAAATTCACAAGAAATTGACAAACCCTCACGAAACAATCCTCTATTCTCAAAGTACTAAAGTTGTTACAAATAACAAAGTAGGGTCTTATTTATAGCAGTACTATGGGCCATGGGCCCATTCACCTAAGGATCCTAATAGGCTTGCTCACATGTGGCCTAAAAAACAAACTATCTTATTTTAATGACAAAATAACTAGTTATCTTTATTCTTCACTCATCGTTCTAATACAAAACATTCACTCAATATTCTTCTTTGAACTCTTCAAATTTATGCTCTCGCATTATGCTTTCTTGAATATCTTGTACAAGTATGTTGAATGATTCTTTGATCTTCTTCGCATATGCCATAGTCATCGGACCAACAGGAACCTCTAAGGGGTCCTTCCGATTATGTGATGCACCCATGTCCACGTCTACGTCATTCCTCTCCTCTTGAAAAGAAATTGTCCTCAATTTAGCATCCTGTTCATCCCCTGTATTAAACGAGATTAGGTCAAAGACATTAAAAGTGGCGCTAATACCATACTCACCTGGGAGCTCCAACTTGTGGGCATTGTCATTGATTTTCTCCAGCACTATGAATGGTCCATCTCCTCGGGGCATTAACTTGGACTTCCTCTACTCAGGGAACCTTTCTTTCCTCATATGAACCCATAACCAGTCTTTGAGTTCAAACACTACCTTCTTTTTGCCCTTATTCACCTATTGTGCGTATTGTTGGTTCCTATTCTCAATGTTCTTCGCTCATGCATCTGTTGCACATACTCAGCTCCTTTCTTGCCCTACAAACTCAAATACTCATTACCAGATAATGGCAACAAATCCAACGGGGTTAGCGGATTAAAACTATATACAACTTTAAATGGATACATGCTGGTCGCTGAATAAACAATCCTATTATAAGCAAATTCTATACGTTGTAAACTTTCTTCCCAACTCCCGATATTCTTCGTGATGGTAGCACGCAACAATGTGGTTAACGTTTTATTAACAACTTTAGTTCACCCATCAGTTTGAGGGTGACATGTTATAGAAAATAAGACTTTAGTACCTAATTTAGCCCATAACATCTTCCAAAAGTAGCTCAAAAATTTAACATCACGTTTAGACACTATAGTCCTAGGTACACCATGCAATCGGACCACTTCTCCAAAAAAATAAATCTACTATGTGCGAGGCATCATTAGTCTTATGACATGCAATAACATAGGCTATTTTAAATAATCTATCCACAACAACAAATATAGCGTCTCTCGTATTCCTAGATCTAGGAAGTTCCAAGACAAAATCCATAGAAAAATTAGTCAATGGAGTATTAGGGACAGGTAGAGGGTGATACATACCATGATGTTGGCTGCAAGATTTTGCTTCCTTACATCGTATGCATTTCTCCACGACTTTATCCACATCTCTTTTTAGCCTTGGCCAATGGAAGTGTTCTTGCAAAATCAAAACTATTTTGGTGATACCAAAATGTCCCATTAATCCTCTACAGTGAGCTTCTCGAATGAGCAGCTCTTGTAATAAGTACTAAGGAATACAGAGTTTACTAATATAAAATAAGTACTTATCATGTCTAAAGTATTTGATGTGGACATGGACGTGGGTGCATCACGTAACCGAAAGGACCTCTTAGAGGTTCTCATTGGTCTGATGATTAAGGCACATGCGAAGAAGATCAAAAAATCATTCAACATGCTTGTATGAGATATTCAAGAAGGCATAGTGTGACAGTATAAATTTGAAGAGTCCAAAGAAAAATACTGGGTGAATGTTTTGTGTTGGAACGACGAGTGAAGAATAAAGATAACTAGTTACTTTGTCTTTCAAATAAGATAGTTTGTTTTTTTGGGCCACATGTGAGCAGCCCATTAGGGTCCTTAGGTGAATGGACCCATGGCTCATATTGCTGCTATAAATAAGACCCTACTTTGTTATTTGTAACAATTTTGGTACTTTAAGAATAGAGGATTGTTTCATGAGGGTTTGTCAATTCCTTGTGGATTTCTTACTTATCCTAAATCGAGTCATTTCGGAGTGATCCATGTGAGTCGTGACGTATCAATCAACCTTTATTGTGTTGATTGTCGCCGTCTACGTCGGGTTCAACTCGATATCCACCGCGTTGGGTCGGGTATTTTTGCTTAGTTTGCGTATTTGGATTTGAGTTCGGGTTTGACTACACCGTAGTTATCCTTTTTTGTTCTGTTGCGTGATTGATCGTGTCAGTTTAGTATCAGAGCGAGCTTGTATCAAATTCTAATTTGGTACTCGATCCTTCAAAAAAATATATCAAAAATAAAAAAAATAAAAAAAAATAAAATTCTGCCACCGACGAAGTCGTAGCCACCACCATTGCCATGTTACTCTGCAGTTGAGCACCGTCCACATTCGATGTCTAATTAACACCACTTGGCCTTCGCCTCCCTTCCCATCTTCGAACTCCACCGTCGGCCACCATTGCACCATCGCCACTAAAGAATGAGGAGGAGTAGATGGCCGAAGAGCCTCAGTCACCGTCACAAGGCTCATCGAATTCTGCTGCCTATTTAATCGATTGGTGGCCGAGTTTCCCACCATTTGAGTCGCAGCTCCTCGCCAACGCCAAGCCGCCATCGTTCAGAGGTCAACGTTGCCGGAGTTGAAGGCATTCCACCACAAATCGCAGCGTTGTCGTGGTGTTTCTCCACCTTCACTATCGATACAATGCCACGCCACTGAATTTTGGCCCTGACATCGTCGTCCTCAAGGCCACTCACGAGTGCCAAAAAAAATTGATTGAGAGGTGTGAACCTAGTGAGTTGGGGAGACTTTTGGTGAGGTCACTCACCCTCTAACTTATCTTATTTTACTTGTTAGCTGTTGTTCTTATTTGTTTTTCTTTTTTAGCCATCTTACTGGGATGGACAGTCATCACTTAGACTAGGACACCGACCTTGGCAAGACTAAATTCATATTTGAGTCCCCTATTGGGAAGCTAAAAAAGATCTCCAGAAGCATAGCAGGTATACAGGATCGATTGGACCGTGTGGAAGCATCTTAAGCCGCATCACGGGAGAGGGACAGCTCAGTGCCGAGACTAATGGAGTATAGGGACAGCCCAGTACTAGGTCGAGGCAGTCCCAGGGTTAGGTATGGTAGTCCTTTCAGACTTGTTAAGCAGACTCGACATACCTATGAGGAGGACTACGGGTCAAATGAAGAGGATGGATGGTATTAGTATAATGACTTACCTAAGAGGCATCAACAAAGAAATGATGGAGATGAAGAGCTACCTAGAGGAATGAAGCTACAGCTACCATCTTTCTCGGGGCGTTCTAACCCTAACACTTACCTCTAGTGGGAAAGGAGGGTCAAATTGATGTTTGATTGCCACCACTACTCAGAGCGCCAGAAAGTTAAGTTAGTTGTAGTGAAGTTCACTGATTATGCTATCATCTAGTGGGATCAATTGTGCACGAGCTGCAAGAGAGCTGGAGAGGAGCCGATTTGTACATGGACAGAGTTAAAGGCAGCTATGAGGAAGAGATTTGTACTTAGCCATTACCACTGCGACTTTTATCAGTGCTTGCAAATGTTAACCCAGGATAACCGGAGTGTGGAGGATTACTTCAAGGGGCATGAGATAGCTATGATATGAGTAGACATTGTGCAAGATAGGGAAGCTACTATAGCACGCTTCCTTAGTGGGCTACATTGGGATATACATGACGTGGTAGAGCTACAGCACTACGTGGAGATGGACAAGATGGTGCAGAAGGCAATCAATATAGAAAGGTAGTTAAAGAGGAGGGGTAAGACAACATTTCAGCCTCGCACAGTTGGAAGGTCCTTTTTTAGGAAGAAAGATAAGGCACCTATGACGAGCACCACGAAGATCAGGACTACACCTAAAATGGAGGCATCTAAGGTAATAACTTCTGTTCCTTCTAGTTCATCTGGCACACGGAATAGAGATATTTTGTACTTTAAGTGTTAGGGCAGGGGACACATTGCTATACAGTGTCCTAACAAACGGACTATGTTGCCAATTGAGAGTAAAGACATTGTAACTAATAAGAGCATGACAGTAAAGACGATATGCCACCTTTGGAAGAAGCTCCAATTGATGAGGAAGAAATGTATAGAGGAGGAAGGATTAATTTGGTAATGATGAGAGCTTTGAGCACTCGAGCCAAGAAGAAGATAAATAAGGTCCAATGGGAGAATATTTTCCATGTGTGATGCCTAATCAACGAAAGACGTACAGCTTAATATTGGATGGAGGGAGGTGCACGAACGTGGCTAGCACAGTATTGGTTGAGAAACTAGCATTGTCTTTAAAGGAACATCCCCGACTGTATAAGTTGTAGTAGCTCAACAACAGCGGAGAAGTTAAGGTGATGAAGCAAGTGATGTTGAGTTTTAAAATAGGCTCGTATGAGGACCAAGTGATATGTGATGTGGTGCCTATGCAGGCATGATATCTTGCTTGTGAGGCCTTGGCAATTTGATCGCCGGGTAACTTTTAATAGGCTGACTAATCGGCATTCCTTCGAACACCATAGCAAGGAGATTACTCTAATTCCATTGACTCCGAAACAGGTATATGAGGATTAGTTTTATATGCAGAAGCAGTTTGAGTTGGAACTAGAGAGGAGGAAAATGAAGATGGACAACTTGAAGCATAAGGAGTAGAAGAGAAAGGAGAAACGAAAGCAAACAAAGGAATGTATGCTCGCGTCTAAGAAGGATGTGAGATTAGCATTGAGTACTGAGAGATCTCTTGTACTTTTAATTTATAAAAAGTCTTATTATATATCTAATGATGTCACACCAGCCCTCCCCTCTACTATAATTTCTGTTTTACAGGAATATGCTAACATATTTCCAGAAGAGATTCCCAATGGATTGCCATTGGTTTGAGACATAAAGCACCAGTTGGATTTTACTCCAAGGGTGTCCATACTAAACAAACTAGCCTACAAAACCAATCTGGAAGAGACTCGTGAAATTCAGAGACAAGTGGAGGAGCTGATGTGCAAAGCGTGGGTTTAGGAAAGCATGAGCCCGTGTGCCATTCTGGTTCTCCTTGTGCTGAAGAAAGACGGACAATGACGCATGTGTATAGACTGCAGAGCTGTCAACGCCATTACGGTAAAGTATCGCCCCCATACCTTACTTAGATGACTTACTTGATGAACTGCATGGTACTTCCATATTCTCTAAAATTGACCTTAAGAGTGAGTATCATCAGATTCGAATGCGTGAGGGTGACAAATGGAAAACAACTTTTAAAACAAAATTTGGTTATAGGAATGGCATGTGTTGCCCTTCGGGCTTACCAATACCTCGAGTACATTCATGCGATTGATGAATCACATCTTGTGAGCATTATTGATAAGTTTATTGTAGTTTATTTCGATGATATACTAGTGTATAGTTAAACACTGGCTGAGCATGTTGTGCATGTACGTGTATGCTTAAAGTGTTGTGATGTGAAAAATTATATGCTAACATGAAGAAATGCTCTTTCTGTATTGACCATTGTATCTTTTTAAGATTTGTTTTTAGTATGCAGGAAATGCAGGTAGACGAAAGCAAAGTGAAGGCTATACAAGAATGGCATGTTCCTACATCCATAACCGAAGTGAGAAGTTTTCATGGTTTGGCCAGTTTCTACCGACGTTTTGTGTAAGATTTTAGCTCAATTTCTGCTCCCTTTACCGCTATAATTAAGAAGAATGAGAAGTTTAAGTGGAGAGAAGCTCAATAACGCACATTTGACACCTTGAAGCATAAGCTTACACATTCCCCTTTATTGTTTGACACCTTGAAGCATAAGTTTACACATTCCCCTTTATTATCTTTACCCGATTTTAACAAGGCATTTAAAATTGAATGTGACACTTCTGGTGTAGGTATTAGAGTAATTTTGATGCAAGAGAAGAAGCCCATCGTCTACTTCAACGAAAAGCTCAATGGTGCAACACTAAATTACCCCACCTATAATAAAGAGTTGTATTCCTTGGTGCATGCCCTGGAAACGTGGCAACATTACTTAAGGGCGAAGGAGTTTGTGATTTATACTGACCATGAATTATTGAAGCACACTTGAAGAGTTAGAACAAGCTTAGCAAACGACACACCAAGTGGGTCTTATTCATTGACACTTTCCCTTACATAATCCAATACAAAAAAGGTAGGGAAAATGTGGTTGCTGACGTCTTATCTCGTAAGCATACCTTATTAGTACATGGGTACAAGATTATCGGGATTTGAGCACATTAAAGAACTTTATAAGAAGAATTCCGACTTTGACAAGACTTATACGCTAACTGAATAGTCTCCTTATGACAAATACTGACGTGATCAATTACGCAACAAAATCGAAAAAGGATAACAACGGTGTAGTCAAACCCAAACTCAAATCTAATGACACGAACCGAGCAAAAATGCCCGACCCAATGCGGTGGATATCAAGTTAAACTTGACATAGACAACCATAATCAACACACTAGGGGTTGATTGATACATCATGACTTACACGGATCACTCCAAAATGACTCGATTTAGGATAAGTAGGAAATTCACTAGGAATTGACAAACTCTCACGAAACAATCCTCTATTTTCAAAGTACTAAAGTTGTTACAAATGACAAAGTAGGGTTCTATTTATAGCAGCACTATGAGACGTGGGCCCATTCTCCAAAGGACCTTAATGGGCTTGCTCACATGTAGCCCAAAAAAACAAACTATCTTATTTAAACGACAAAATAACTAGTTATCTTTATTCTTCACTCGTCATTCCAACACAAAACATTTACCCGGCATTCTTCTTTAGGCTCTTCAAATTTATGCTCTCGCATTATACCTTCTTGAATATCTCGTACCAGTATGTTGAATGATTCTTTGATCTTCTTCGCACGTGTCCTAGTCATCGGACCAATGGGTACCTCTAAGGGGTCTTTCCAGTTACGTGATGCACCCACATCCACGTCCACATCATTCATGTTTGGAAAAAGAATCATGGATCGTTGATGACAATGCTATCTAAAAGTGGGATTGAATGGAATGATAGTTCAAACATGATTTATGCTGAAGATAATGTATGGGAAAAGTGTATCAAAGTGAGCATCCTCTATCTCTTATTTTATGTCTAAAGTATATGTACTTATTCTTTTTTCTTATAGTGCAATGTTTTCATGTTTTAAAATTTATGTTTCATTGGTTGATGCTAATGCTAGAGGAATGTGCTTCAAGTCCTTTCCTTTCTTCAAAGCATCTGTTGAGATATTTGGAAATGATAAAGCAACTAGAAAACATGCTCAAGATTTTGGTAGTATAGTACAAGAATTGTTGAACAAAGAAAGAGGGAAAGAAACTAAAAATATCCATCCTATTGATGTCGGAATGTTGTCTAATGCTAATGGTGAAGATGGAAAATTGTTTGAAAGTCAACCATAAGGAAGCACATATGGAAAAAGTCAATCATCAAAGAAGAGGAAGTTTGTTGCTTCGGTAGATGACCATTTTTTTGATTTGATGACAAACTATTGTGATAAAATTAATGCCAGATTGGGTAAAATTGCCAAAAGAATTGAATATGAATATGATACTTCCAGTGTACGAAGGGATGTATATGATGTGGTTGGAAGAATTTCTAGATTAAACATGTGCGACAAAAGTTTTGTTGTGAAGCACATTGATAACAATAACAAGGACTTAGATCTTTTTTCAATTTGTCGAATGAAGAGAGAGCTGAGGTGGTGAGAATAATGCTTGATGGAGAGATTTAGAAATTTCCAATCATTTCTAGATACGTCATTCTTTTTTGTTTATAAGATACTTGTACTTAATAAAGACATCTGAAGTTATTCGACATATGGTACTTTCGTAGATGAATTCTTGCATCAATAATCAAATTTCTTACAATAATATTCTATTGATACTTCGTTGGTTCTATTTGGATGTTTATTACATGATGACATTTTGTGAATATTGATTGTAATTTGAGGTTGCCAACGTATATGTCAAGGTTTGCTTATTATGAGATTCTTGCATTCATAAAACATCAATATTGATTGGTGTGTGAGGATAGAGATTTTGTGTCAATATATCAAAATAGCAACTAGTAAATATTCTCAAACTGTGAAGGTTTTCCACAATATAAATAATAATTATAGATAAATTCAAAGAACCTATTGAATTTAAAAAGGTGAATTCCATAATGAAAATATTATATTATAATAATTATTGTTTCTCATGATATAATTTTGTTAAGATATCATTAATATATATGAAGTTATGGTGTAAATGAATTCATGGCCTTTGAAATTAGTAAACTCGAATTAGCTTTGTAACCTAAAAAATTAAGCTAGAACTCTGTTTGTTTATAACTAATGAAAATTTTGGTTTCTGTGTTAGAAAAAATAAAAATAGTCACGTTAAGTAATTAGCATAATTAGCATATCACTAGGTGATCTTCTACTTAATCCATATCAGTGAGCATGTTATTGTATTATTATCTCGCGATTAAATTATCATGCAAACAATTCTTAAAATATTAACCACATGGACAAGCCCTTAGTTGATTGATGGAAGCTTTTCCTTTCCGAAGTGAACTCATAGACATGCACGCATTGTTTTGTGGTGTATAAGACACTACGTGACTACAACGGTGGATACGTACGTTGGCTCAATGAGTTCTGTAGGGTGGAAACCGGCTGTATATGAAATTTTGATGTCACAACAAAAGAAGAACGTGCGTCCAGATAGCTTAGTGTTGGGGGTGAGAAATCCAATGTGGCCTGTTTCCGGGAACAGCTTAGAAGTTTGGGACTTGGTCTTCTGTTGCTCTGGCAATATATCAACAACAACCCAAAAGAAGGCAAATTTCTTCGCAAATAGTGCTTCTCTGGTTTTGGTGAACACGGTTTATTCACAAGAATTTCACACCCAATGCAGATACTGGAGCGTACCAAGTTGTAATAAATAATATGAGAGGAAAAAGCTCCACTTTAGCGCAATTATGGCAACTTGTTTTCCTATTGAAGCTGCATAAAATCGAGACACGTGAAAAATCGTTTTTAATTGACGTCAGAAAAAAATTAGATTAGAAAAATTAAATGCAATGCTACGGCACCAAAATTTCTACTTTCCAATAGACCGCCAAACAAAATAATTATTTTATTTTCTCACAAATTTGCATCCCAACAAGACATATAATTAGGAAAACAGTAAATAAGGGTTGTCGTAGGACCGAGGTCAAAAAATATGGTCAATGGGGAAAGGTGAGTGAGAGAAGGCGAAGCTCGACTACGGACAGACACAGACTGTTTGCTCTCTCTTTTTACATTAGGCTAAAGCTTTGACTATTCCAATTTTCTCAGAACGCATTCTCATCAGTTTCTCTCTGTGACAAAAATAACTTCTCCCCGCCAATGCTCGTCTCTGTTTCCACTGGAAAATCACGGTCGGCCTGGCTGGATCGGCTGCGAACTGCCAGAGGCTTCCCCCAGAACGGCGTCACCGATCTCGAAGATTTCCTCCGAAACCCTAATTCTCCAAACCATGAAGGGCTGGAGTCCAAACCCAGTCCCGGCCCCATTTCCGGGCCGACACAAAACGAGGACAGGCAATTGTTCAGCATAATGAGCGATGTTCTCAACGAGCTATTCAATTTTGGAGATAAATGCAGTAATTCCACAAAATTGAAAAAATCCGCTCGTAAACAGACAAACCCTAGAATTTGCGTATGCTCTAATAATTGGAGTAATGAGAACAACAATGCAGCTTCGGAGAAAGTTACATTGGTGAGGAGCGGCGATAGTAATAGTGGAGTGGAGGGAGTAAAAGTGTTGGATAAATTGGAAAATGAAGGGGAAGGCGTTGAGAAGGACGGCAATTGGGCGGGGTTTTCTCGAACAGAGGTAACGGTTATCGATACGAGTTACGAGTTGTGGAAATTTGAGAAGTTGTTGTACCGGAAGAAGAATGTCTGGAAAGTGAGGGATAAGAAGGGGAAGAGTTCGACTGTGGAGAGTAAAAAGAAGAGGAGAGTGAGCGGGGACTTGGACGAGGGGCAACATGGGGGAAAGAAGTGGAAGGTGGATAGAAGTGAAGGGAATGCAGAGGAGTCTGAGTTCCCAGTGAATGAAGTAAGTTTTAATAATCATTGGTGATTACAGCGTGCTGTCATGTCTTTATTCGGTTGTGTTTTGCTAAATGTTTTCTTGTTTCGAGCATATATTACAATATGTGATTGATTTGTTGCCATTGACTGAATTAAGGTCGAGTTACTAATGTTGATTGGGCTCGTTATTTTATGTTACGAGTTTTTGTCTGCATCACATTAGTGTTTCGGGCACATGAGTAGTTTGAATTAAGTGGTCTGTGATAGCTTGTGGAGGAGAAGAGATATTGTGTTATGCTGACGATATTGATTTCAATACTGATAGTAAGAGGGTGTTTGGCTAAACTTATTTTAAATAGTTTATAAGATTATGAAAATTGTAAGATGTTTTTGGAACTTATACAATATATACATTTTATTTTTAAAATAAGTTCATAAAGTGTTTGAACAAAATATCTTATAAGATTTTGTGGAAAATTATAATTATAGTTAATTATAATTTTTGTGGTGTAATGATGATGAAAATAAATCAAACATTATCAATACAATGCAATGGAAAGTATTTATGTCATTTTTAATATTTGTAATGAATTAGCTTATACAATATTTGAAAATAAGTTGATAAAAACTAACTTATTTTAAAGGAATTTATAAACTCCAAATATCTTATTTTGACAACTTATAAGCTCTTTCTTTAAAAAATTTACCAAACACTTTTGAGGATCTTATAAGTTCTCAAATGTTATGAAAAACTTATAAGCTCAACCAAAACACCCTCTAAGAAACCTTTATGACTATATAGGACCTATGGTGACTCAATTCAGTTAGTCTTTCTTATTTTACTTTGTATTTTTCGTGGTTGACTGTTGCCATTAATTATTTCTGTATGATGTGACTAAAACATATTGTTTCATTAATTCAGGCTTTCTCTATGGTCTTTAATTGTATTTGCTTTTGGTGTGTCGATTTTTATTGAACTTATCTGTTAATTCTACCCTTTTTATTATTTGGTGTTATAAATTTATGAAGCCAGAACTTTTTCTTCTGACCCTTTTGAGCAATCAAGGAATTTTTATGTCTATTTGGATGGCTTTTTAAGATGTGTTAGAGATGATAATTCTCAAAGCTTACAAAAGGTTTCTCAGTTATTGAGAAATGTTGAATGCTGTCTTCTATTTGTTTATTACTATTTGTTTCTAGGCTGACTTATAAATGTGTAGATCTTGTTAGCTAATATTTTGAAGGCGGAACTTCCTGCGGTATTGTTTGAACTCAGAAGTGTAGATGATGGTGCCTCTGCTTAATCATGTCAGCATCCTGTTATAGGTGGACTATACTAATAACACAATGTAGGCTTATTTATATAAATATTATGAAATAAATAACAATTCACAAATTAATGTAAATTACAATTAATTAAAAATTGATTATAAACCTGAAAATGTAGGAAATTGTTTAAGCTACCTTATTGAGTCACTTGGAGATGCAGATTCAACAAGCGATTTGTCTTTATATTTCTTGCTATTATCAATATATTATTTATGTATGTTAAAGATGTGGGCTGTTTAAGACTTTTTTCAGACAAATTGTTTCACATATCTACAAGGGGTTGATTTTAAAACAGATCCCTCGTTCTTTCATTTTAAAACCAAACTGTCAGAATTTGTTTTTCGTCTTACAGAAAAGCCTGCACTTCTTTTTCATTTCCTCTGCTCTCTTTGACAAAAATTAAAATCAACATTTGTATATGCATAAAATCAGTATTTAGTTTTCATTATTTTATTTAATAAAAATACATAGAATCAAATAGCTGGATATTGGCTTTAAAATTCATTTTTTAAAAATATTTAGATGGTTAAAAAATATATACAGACAATATATAATTATATTAACACATACATAAATATTTCTTTGGAAATGATTTTTTTAATGAATCGAATTATGTAAATAGTTTTTTTAATGTTTTAATTTATTATATTTTAACTATTATAAATATAAATATTAATTACATGATTTTAGAAGTAAATTAAATTATGAAAAATATGTGATAAAATTTAAACATTATAAAATGATTTTGAGCTATATGATAAAAGTTAAATGTTATAATATTTAAAAGTTAAATTTTATTTGGTTTAAAACTGAAATGGTAGAATCTAATTTTATGATCAGAATTTTGAATCAAATTCTTAAAATCCAGTTTTATATTTAATATATTTTTTATTTTTACTTCATTTTTCACATATTATAATTTTAATTACTATATATGTAAAATTTTTTAATTAAATTAAGTTTATGAAAAATATAAATAATATCCAGTTTACTAAATTCACGTTTGATTATAATGTTCAAAGTAATATATGTGTTGATATAATTATTCATTTCATTTATTTATTTTTGTTAACCATATAAATACATAGCAAGAAATGATTAAATATGTTAATTACGACTTGCATTTTTCATTGCACCCTGCTTTCCCTATGTCTGCATCATTTCCCTTTTTAGAAAGATTTTAAAAGGTTGAATACTCAGTTGATTCAATCCTAATACATCAACATTTTAGAAAAAATTAAAAAATCTATATTTTGTGAATAATGTAATATACAAATATAATATTTGGTTTTAAACAACACAATTAAAACTAAATAATGATTTTATGATTTTTGTTGAAGAGAGAAAAATTAAAAAGAAGACATTTTGTTTGCATGGAAGCAGGTGCAAAATATTAAGTTTGGTTTTAAAGCTTAAAAAACACACTCACTCATTGTTTGGTTTACAATAAATTTTCAGCTTTTTATAATTTATAAGAAATTTCGAACTGTTATAATAAAGAAGTCAACAACATAATTGTATTTTGTCATGCTTGTCATGAAACTAAAAGCATGTCACGTAGTGCATGATAAAAATTACTGTAGTGGTTGTGCCGATCCCATTCTCTTACACTTCTATATATTGATTGTCCTGTAGTGGAGTATTTTTGCTCTGCCCCTTTTTCTATGCCACTAAGTTGTTTAGGGGTGTGATCTTTCGCGATCCTTATTTAGATATGGTGATTGTCAGGTTATTGCATTATGTTGTCATGAAACCATGTTAGTATTTCTGATCCTTAATATGGTGATTGTCAGTTTATTTCATTATGGTGTCGTGAAAACATATTAGCATGACTTTTGCTAGACCCACACACTCTTATATATTTTTTTATGATTAATTCTGTCCCTGGCTTATTACATTTTGGACCTGTCTATCACCAGATCAATAAATCAGAAGTTCATGAGAAAGCTCCAGATAAGGTTGGCAGGACTATGAGAAAGAAGCCAAGAGACTTGTAAGAGACTTTCTTCGTCTTCTTCTTCTTCTTTTGTTTTTTCTTTTCATTTTTTTGTGTGTCAATTTTTAGAGCTTTTTACAATGTTTTCGACATATATGTTCTATAAAGCCGCAGTTCTTGTCTCCCCAGAAATTTTGAAAATGGAAGCTCATCTGTTATCCTTATTAAGAGCATTCATACTGGTAAAAAAAATGGAACAAGCCTCTCCAAATGCAGTCTGAAGTCAAAACAAAAGAAAACTTGAGGATGCTTCTTTGTGGAGGTTCTGGAGTGGAATTTACAAGTTACGTAAGCAGGAAGCTAATGTTATCGAATTATTTGGAGGTGATGCTTCGTCTCAAGGAACATTAATTGAGCCTTGTTGGTCATGACCCCTAGAAGGCATCATCTGATTTCGAAATTGCTGTTACATTTTTCTCTGGTCCCTTTTCAGGGATTGTGGTTTTTGGCATTTTAAACTCTGGGGCCTTATTGTTTTTTGCATGTTAAGATGCATTGTAACTATACAATTGTTGGTGGATGGATGTTAATGGCACATTTGTAGACTGCTATCCGTTTCAGTGATGTAGAGATGAGATCAGATGTGTTATGTACCTTGCAAGGTATGTTTCCTTGCAGACCCGTCACTGCAGCCTTATGTTGGTAAGACTAGATTGCAACGTGGAGGACCTGTTCGTATAAATTTGATGAAAAGAAAGATTAGGAAATGCCCTCGGTGTCTTCACGAGTAGAAAGAAAAAGTCTTAAGACTTTTTATTTGTATGGGTCTATTTGAAAGATGACACATGTATGTCTTTTTGGCTATATATAAATGTTTTTAAAAGATGGTATTTAAAGGAAGTTGGTCTTTTGTATTAGCATAAGAATTAAATAGAAAGCAACAAGAAGAAAGAAAAACCTCCCAAATGCGAATATCAGTTGGTCAAAATGTTCTCTTGCTACCCTTTTTTCGAAAATAATGAAATTGATATGGATTATGAGATTTAAATTTAATTAAAGAAATGGGAAAAATGTGAAAGGGAACATGGGCTGAGAGAGAGCTTATCCGTCTTCTCATTGGCTGCGCGCTCTGCACTCTTAATCCTTTGCGTTCCTCGTCAATGGCCGCAATCCCCTTTGCTCTACTCACGAATTCTCGAGTCCATACGTCGTCGCTTTACTCCCCAGCTTCTGCCGTCGCCCGTTTCCCACTCCGAAATTCTTCTTGCCTTTCTTTTCGCCCAAAATCCACAAACTTTCCTTTGTCTGTCAGCTGTCGCCGCGGCGCTCTCACCATCAATGGCAACCCCTCCGCAAGCATGCCAACCGACTCGGGTGCGTGAACGAAAAAATATAAACTTTTGAGTTCTTCGTCTCTCTCGCTGTCTTAATTGATCTAGGAGTTAGGTCAAAAACTGTCCTCTATTTCTTTTTTCCTCTTTCTGTGTCAAATTGGTCGAGCTATTTGTCTGTTTTAGTTATTTCAAGAAATGAGTTTAAATGGGAGACCCGCTGAATCTCCTTTTTTTATATTCTGACTTGCTATCTCTTAGGTACATTGCTATTTCATTTGTTTCAAGAAATGGGATTCAACAAGAAAGACATTGAAGCAGTTTTGGATAGTAATGCAGCTCTTAGATACATGCCTTTTGATTATATTCGTAGCAGAATTCAATTCCTGCAGTCAGCTGGACTGAATGGTCTCCCTCTTTCAAGATTAATCGTTAAACGGCCAGATGTATTAACAGCTCCAGAAATTGATGCACTTTTGTGTTTTTTAGTTAATGATGATTTAGAGTTGAAAGGAAAAATTGAAGCGACCCAGATTGAGCGGCTATTGAGTGGTACAGACCCTAGATTTCTCCTGGGATTTGAGAGCAAAGTCAGGTTATTGCTTCAGTTTGGTCTTCCCAAAGAGAAGCTACTTAAAGTGCTTAACACTATTAATTTGACCAAGGCCTTGTGTCTTAAATCGCTGGAAGAAATGGAAAGAAAGCTTGCTTTTTTGCACCGTTTTGGGGGTGTGGACTTGGTCCTTCGTCGCCCAGCAATTCTCAATTATGATTTGGAGACTCAGTTGATGCCAAGAATCGGGTTCCTCTTTGAGTTGAGTGGGCGCGATGAGCATGCCACTGCCACAGTGTTGCGCAAATTCCCATTTGTTTTGGCTTACAGTTTGGACCATTTAAAAGACCACGTCGAATTCTTGAATTCATATGCTGGTTTGAGTTATGAGGAAGTTTTTAGGATTATTCTTGTTTATCCAAGTTTGTTCAGTGCCAGCAGAAGGAGGAAGCTGCATCCTAGAATTGACTTTCTTAAGCAGTGTGGACTGAATTTCCATGACATCTATAGGTTTTTGATCAAAGCACCCTTGTTTCTTAGCCTATCATTTGAGGAAAATCTAGCTAATAAATTGGTCTTCTTGGTGAAGATCGGGTATGAGAACAAAACAAAGGAATTGGCTATGGCAATGGGAGCTGTTACCAGGTGCAGCTGCAAGAACTTACAAGAGGTGATTGGAGTTTTCTTGAACTATGGATTGACTTGTGAGGACATTCTGGATATGAGCAAGAAACATCCCCAAGTCCTGCAATACAACCACGAGTCTTTAGAGGAGAAGTTGGATTACTTGATTGAGGAAATGGGTCGTGAAGTTGGAGAGCTGTTGTCTTTTCCCTCATTTCTTGGTTACAAGCTCGATGCTCGTATCAAACATAGGTATGAAGAAAAGAGAAAAATTGTAGGCAAAGGGATGTCCATCAACAAGCTACTAAGCGTTTCTGCAGCACGATTTTCCGTCAAAAGTAGAAAGAAGCCAACCACAAGTGAGCGAGGTTCATGACTTGGATGAAAGCGAAGGTAAATGAATTAGATGGGTCGATGTTTGCAATTTATTTGTCTTGCTGACTTGAAGCTCCGAGTTACTTTGTTTGCTTCTTCCGTGCTTTCTGTCGAGGAAAGTTATGCCACATGATGATTACTTATATTGAGTGAGATAGACATAAGACGGTGAGTGTTGATATGCTGGGGGGTGTGTACGCGATTGAACATTCAAGTAGAACCGTATTAAGATATCAAATTTAAGTGGAACGTTTACAGAAAAATAGGTCCGACACACGAGCCTATTTACAAGTTGTGGATGCTGGTACATTAGGATTATGTTGAAGTTAGCATGTACAAGATGAAAATGAAAGTTTTGTGAGGAGAGTAACTACTGTTTAGACGCCAGTGGAGAGGGATTGTTGAATTTCTGAATAAATAACCCGGTCTATTTATTCAAAAGCCAGGCATTCAGTTTTCTTACAGGGTGTTGCCTGATGATTCTGTTACCACACACTGACCAAAACTAGAGCGCGACAAGTCAAAGGCATGCTGACAATGTAGTAAGCATCACAGCTGCGAGATTCAAGAAAGCGACAAGGGAAAAGCAACTTCATCTGCCTCCCCACAACTACAGCTTCTCTATCCTCTGCCTCGTCCACTGTTACTGCATCAGTGAACTTGACTTTCTCCCTGTCAGAGAGCCTTTCATGTGGCGGCCGCGGTTGGAGCCTTTGTCCAAACACTGTGTATAACAGATGATCTCTCTCACAGATTCTTTTCGCTCTCTCTCTCTCTGCCGTCCTAAACACGTGAGAGGTTTTACCGAAGTTCCAAACGTACGTGCTCCACTTGCTTGTCTTCGAATTAAATACTCCGTTGTATTTTCCTCTTTCAAACCAGCAACCGAGAAAACCTATGGAGTCACAGACCCACGTATTCCTGATGCCTCATTACGTGTCTTTTCCCTTCGGCGGCAGAGGCAACCAATTGAAAGACAACGTTTATAGATGCAAAGAAGAAGGGGTTGTTTTAACTGTCAATACTAAATATTTATTTAGTTTTTTAAAATACATTGATTTTAAAACGGTTTGTAAAACTAACTCAATTTTGTAATTTATAATCATGGAAAGTCAATTTCATATAGAATCATGAAATTTTAAAATTAAAATACAAAAAAATGGAAGAAATCATACTTTTAGTGATACGAGTTCACAGAAATAATTCCGTATACTCGTATCATAGAATTAGTGTCAAATTCAGTTCATGGAATCTAACATCCTCTCACAACTCAATCACTTAGTTTAGACCATCGCTTGTATTTATGTATCACTCACTCATCTTTCTCTCATACTCAATCAACCAACGTCATCTTCCTCCTACAAAACTTCTTATTCTTATTCTTCTTCCTCACTTCATTTGCAACAAACAATTCTTTCACCGGTTGATATTACTATTCTCTTTTAGTGGTCAGTACCATGCGGTAATTATTTTTTTAACATCAATTAAATTAATATTTTACATTACTGTTTTGATTTAAAGTTTGATTTTTATAATTAAGATCTGTAATTTTATTTTTAGATTGAACATTTAGTTTAATATCATGTTTGGTTAGAATAAATTTCTATCTAATTGAATTTTTGATTTAAGATTGTATTTGCTTTGATTCTTATTTAAATTTTCAGATTTATGCAAAGAAAATGTTTGATTTGAAATTAAATTTATATTTTCAAATTTTATTAAAGGCTATGTTTGGTATATAACATTTAAATTTTCAGATTTATATTTTAATGTATCTACATAATTTTTGTTATGTAATATAATCTCATATTGTTTCATCGTATGCTTGTAATTTTTAGTATTTATAGAAATATTGTTATATTTGTACATATTGAATATATAAATATACTGCTTTAGTGAGTAAATATCCTTGAATTAATTTAATAATTTAATAGTTGTACTTTATTATCTCTCTCTCTTGTATGTGAATTAATCAAATATTTGTTTTATATTTTACAGTTTCATATGTATGTGTCACAATGCTTCACAAAAATTATACATGCTTCGTAATTTATTTTAACAATTTTAAAATATATTTAATTTAATAAATTAAAAATAATTTAAATTTATTATAAATATCTATTTACGTATTATATATTATATGGTAGAGTATAATAAATATATTTGATTTGAGTGTGGATAGGCAATGCTTGGTAGATTTTGAAATTTAAGGCCACGCTTGGGATTTAGAGTTAAGCAATGTTTGGTTGGTTTGATTGAAGACAACATTTGATTTGAAATTTTTAAAGTATGTACACAATTTTTATTATATAATATATAGATATATTTGTTGATTATGTGTGTATACTTTTTGATATATATAAAAATATTGTTATATTTATACATGTTGAATATGTAAATATGCTACTTTAGCAGAAAATATATTTCTTAATTAATTTAATAATTTAGTTGATTATCATAATTGATATTTTTTTGGTATTTTTTGTTGTATAATCTTTATGTTTGAATTAATCAAAATTTTAGTAAACTGCTTTACTATTTGATAAGTATGATGTTTAATATGTTTGAATTAATCAAAAATTTATTTTTTATTTTACTATTTCCTATGTATGTATGCATATTTTTCACAAAAATTATATATGCCTTGTATTTATTTTAGAATTTTTAAAATATTTTTCAATCTAATATATAAAAAATATTTAGAGTTAACTTAAGCAAATGAATGAATTAGCTCAAGTCATAAAACGTTTAGTACAGATGAGGATTCACAATAATCTTAGAGGACATAATTTTGATAAGGAACTTTTATATGTGATTCCACAGTTAGATAATATATTGGATAAAAAGGTTGACTTCAAGACAGAACTACATAATAATGTGTTATGACATATGACGATAGTTTTAGATAAGATTAGAGTGCTACAAATGCACCATTAGATGATGCCACAAAGGAAGATGATGATGAAGGCTTGCACATATGAGTACAATAGAATTGATACAGAAACGAATTAGCCAAGGATATGTTGGTATGTTTAGTCAACTTTATATGTAGTTGACTTGAGATTCGTGGCAACCTACATACCCATCCACTGAGTTTTTGCAAAGTATTATTGATAATTGCAATTAAGATTTTTAGTATATTCCTCCTAGTATATGGGATCGATTTTATGAGGAAGAAAGTGAGGAATTACTCGTGGGTATGGACTTCAATGATAAGAATAATGTAATTTTTGTCATTAAAGAATATCTATTCACCATTGCATAGCGTGAATATTATATTTGCCATGTTGGATTTAAAGGCACACACCCAAATTCATTAGTTGACTATTATATCATATTGCTAATATAATATTTTATTGAAAAAATCATCATAATGTCTTTGTTGTAAATAATATGTAGTTTAACTGGCGGCTATATGCTCTTGAGTGGTATACTGCTTTGCCAGTAAGGTTTGAGCACCATACATAGACATACTCAAGTCTACTCACTCAGCAAGTCTAGAGCAAGTTCTACAACAATTTATGATGATGCAGAGCATTCCACCTATTACTCGACTTGATAAGGATCGCCTACATAGTGTTGACCATCGTGGAGGGAGTTTGATAAGAGATTGGGTGGCGTGTTATTAGTCATATGTGGATTATTGGCGGATTCTAGCAGTGGTTGTACGGAAATAGAGACACCACTACCATGTATCACAAGTAGTGAGCAGGTACATAAATTGGTATTATTAGATCACTCGCCGCACAATTACTCTTCCGATTGACTTCATAGAGTTTGGAGTTTAGATCAGAGATGGTACCTGAATTGATTACGTGGTATGTATTTTTAAATAATATTTTTTTATCTACTTAATTTATGTGTATTTAATAATAAAACATATACTGAAACTAAGGCTGTAAGCCAACCGAGTTGCTCGACTCGACTCGATCGAGCAATTCGGTCAAAGCTCGACTCGACTCAATATAATCATCAAGTTGAGCTCAAGTATTTTATAGAGATACTTGAGCTCGATTTTTTTTTTTATTTTTTCCAAACATTCGTACACTCTATAATGTACTCAGCTTGAGCTCGAGCTCGACTCGATAAGCTCGAGTTCCAAGCCTAGCGAGCTCGAGCTCGAGTTGCAAAATTTTACTTGAGCTAAAGCTCGAGCTCGAAATCAACAACTCGAGTTGAGCTTGTAAAAAATTAGCTCAAGTCGAGCTCGAGTAAATTACTACTCGAACTCGACTCGACTCGATTCCAGCCCGAACTGAAACATATTTCTATTTTGAGTTTATAAGATAGAGTAATTCTTTATAGATAGCGATACTAGTCATTGTGCGTGGGTTTGGAGTGCAGTCGTGCGAGGCAGACTAAGAGATTGTGTGCCTATGGTGAGATGGATGTCACTCTTATGACAAATGGTACGTTTACAGAGATGTGCCCCTTGACGAGTAGGCCTAAAGAAAAGTAGGGAAGTAAACACCTTTCTGTATCTCATAATGCAGCATCTTCAGACTTTGATAGACCATCTACTTTAGTATACGGTGCAGCATAAGTCTCTTACATGCCTACTGCATCATAGCAACATGACAATGTTTATATACTTACTCCACCAAATCCATCCATACAGAGTTCATAATCACCGCAAATGATATAAGGTCTTTACTAGTTAAGAGATAGTGTCTAGATGTCTATGCAGTACTTTGCAACACTAGAGAATTACGGATGTACTTTTCATACATCAACTATTCCATGAAGCAGCTACAAGATGTATAAAGATGGGCAGTGGAACGATACATTGGAGCAGTCACCTGCATCATTATATAATGACACGTCACAGCATATAGTTGATGTTGACTTAAGACGTCGCAAAAATCGACACTATCTTAAGTGTAGCGCTAGGGGATATAGGAGATTCATATATAATTATATTATACTATATATTCATATATTTATTAGAAGCTACTTGAATAAATATGTTTGTAGGAATAATTTTCAAATTATCATATTTTATTATTCATTACTCGTATATGTAAACATAAAAAACAGAAACAAAATGGTATACATATAATCAAAATATACACACTAATTATAATTAAAACATACACTAATTACATAAAGACAAATAATAGTATTAAACTATAATTATAATTAACATAAAAATAATTCTCTTAATTTACTTTCTCTAACAATTTTTTTATTAAACTTATATTATTATATGTTATTTTAATAAAGATGTTTTTATGTAATACAAAATTTTGAAAACAAAATCTCAAACCCAATTACTTCATATTACCATTTTCTGGCTAGTTGGCTTATATTTATGGAAATGACTGAATTATTATTATTATTATTTTTATGATTTTCAGATTTGTGAGTGATTTTAATATTATTTTTTATGGAAATGTCAAGGCCATGTTTGTTTGACTTGATATAGAGGATCGACATGGAAATTAGTTTAATATTTTATTTGCATTTTTTTAATTACATGATTTTAAATCATAGAATCATGTCACCTAATTTCGTGATTTATAATCAAGAAATTGGGTTAGTTTTGCAAACCCTTTTAGAATCGATACATTTTAAAAAATAAAATAAATATTTAATATAAACGGTTAAAAAACCCCCAAGAAGAAGAGGGTGCGCACACCTCAAACGTCTTTTCTTTGAAGGAAGAGAGAGGACTGTTCCATGAAAATGTTGCTTTGCTGTCATTTTTGAGGAAAATCATTTTGTGTGGTTTGACGCCCAAGAGCGAAATGGTCGAATCTTGTGACGAGAAGAGAAAAAAAATTAACCAGGAGCATGGTGTTGATGATCAAATCCCGTCTGCATGGTGGTACTGACCCTAGATTTCTCCTGGGATTTGAGAGCAAAGTCAGGACAATGGAACTGGTACAATCAAAAGCAACAGTAAAAAATTTGTATGCCTATGGCGTGGAATGACTATGTCTTGATGGCAGCTTACGCTCTCCATGCAAAAATGTCGTCCGTCTACGCCTTCGGTGTTGAAAGTATACAAGTTTCGATTCGGTATCAGAATGACCGATGTTGGCTTGCTGTTGGGTGAGTGTTGTATCAATCGCCACGTTCCAAAGGCCATGACTAGAGAGTTATAGATTTTACTTTGTTGAGAGTAAGTATGAGTTTGAATAAAAGTTTGTATTCTACATTAGTAGGAGAGAAAATTTAAATTGTATATAAATAGAAATTTGAATTATAATTCATAATCTTAAAATTTTAAGTAGATATATGCTATCAAGTCTATATATTTAGCGATCGCATGAAATTTTATAGAAGGCAGGTCCTATCAAGTCCACTTATGTATATATTCACGTGTAGGTTAATGAATGATTTTCTTAGTTTTGTTAGACTTTGTTAGATTCTGCCTTTAATTCAAACAGGTCTGTTTATGCTTCAAATTTAATTGAACTCTAACAAATTCAAATAAAGTTAGTTAAAATCACTATACTCACTACAGATCCAATATTTTTGGAGTTTGGGCTTAGGAACATTTATTACGTTACAACCCAAATAAATATTGGACTGAGTCTTCTAATCCTAAATGCTTTCTTGAATTTAAAACTAGCGAAGAAATACCATTCAGACACAGAACAGGCCTGCCCCTTCGAAAACATGTCTTTTTCTTAGGCCAGATTGTCCACGTGGCATTCATAAAGGGGCCAGTGCAGGAGACGACGGTTGCTTGTAGACATGCAAATCACCCTTCTAAAAAAACCGGCTCGGGCTATTGTGCTGATTGGTTCGCTGACCCTTATAAAAATAGTTTAAGTAAAATTAAAAAAATTAAAATTGTAATAAAATTGAATAAATAGCGATTGGACTATTAAATTCAGTAAACTAATCATGATTCGTAAAAATTAAATAGTTTAAATTGATAAATAAATAGACTTTTAACTCTTAATTGTCTTATTCTTAATTTAATATTCATTTTTTTCGTTGAAGTATATTTTCAATTTGTTTTCTTTCATAAAATTTTTTTTCAAAATATTCAATAATTTTGACTTTGACTTGTATTGAATATATGGAATTTTATTAAAATTCAATTATATTTTCATTGAATATTCTAATAAGGTATATTTTATGAATATATCTAATTTTATTTATTGAATTAAAGTTTGTTGTTTTTATTTTTGTGATATTTTTTATTTTATTAGAGCAGTGTATTTAACTATTAGTAGTAATATTATTAAAAGTAAATTCGAGTATGTTTATTAATATTCATTATTTTATTTAATAATATAAATATTACTCCATCAAGTAAAAATACAAGACAAAAACAAAAAAGGCGGAATTGAGCGTAGAATTTCAAGGAAAGTTAAAGAATATTTTACGGAAGAATTTAAGCCCCAAAGGTGCGTGGAATGGGATATGGACCACTGACACTTATTTACATTTTCAAGTGGGCAAAAATCAGGAAGGATAGGTAAAGAGATGAGATGATACAGTGGCAAATGGCAACCTCGGAAAATGTAGGAGATATTTGTATCATATTGTGTGACCACGTTTGCACTCATCTTCTGGGGTCCTGCTACTTGGTGCCAACTAGAGAGAAAGAGAGAGAGAGATAAATACTGGTTCTCAGCTGTTACATCTTCTCACTTATTGTATTCTACTCAGTAATGTTTATTTATTTTACATTTTCTCTATTGAATTTCTTATATTCCATATAAATTTTCTGATACTATGTATTCTTGAATAAGTTTATATTAATTGTAATGAAACAATAAATAATTTTTTTTATAATCACACATATTCAGAGATTATTCAATTTTTATTAATATATGATTTTGAATTATTGTTGTTATACTATCTCCTCTTTCATCCTCTCATGCACTCAATTCTCATTTCATCAATTCCAGGATATAAATCAAAGTCGAGATTGTAAATATAAAAATTTCAAAAATTTTATTTTATGAAAAAAGTTATCGATTGAGATTGATCAAATCATGTAATTATATTATAAATAATTAAACACTCTTGAAAGGAAAATAGTTTATGGAATAGAACATTAACTTAGGTGTCCTGCGTAAGTATGCACTTCGTCAAAATTTCCACCACTAATTCATTACGCCCCCACCTAATGAAACTTGGAAAAAGAATAAGAAATGATTGAAAAGACTCCAGTCAGTGGGTTGTGGGGAAGAGAGTTTGAGGAATCTCATCCCATTGTCCCAGGTCATGTTTGTAACCTAATGTTCAACACAACAACATCGCCCGTCATATATAATTCAATAAAATATTTATTTAAATTTAAATTTAAATTTTTTACATCTAATATATATAATTAATTAATTATTTTTTAATTATTAAATCTATTAATAATTAAATCAATACCTATATATATATATATATATCTCACACATATACTCACATATTTTTTTACTTACATTTTAAAATATAATCATTATTATATTTTATATATACATATATATTCAAATAAATTATATAATCTATCTCATCAAAAAATTTATTTCAAATACACTATTTATCTCAACAATAATTCCGACTAAACATTATCTTTGACAAAGCTCCTCCCTCAAACATAGCCTCAAAGTCTAGTGAATGATAGTTTTGCTTTCATTACAAAATAGCAGTATCGTATACAATATTGGGGAGGGTGAAAAAAAAAAATGACAACTGACAACTACATAGCCACAAACTTTAAAAATGTCCACTTGTCAAGATCCACTCCTGTCCACGACTCACAAAATATCTTCAGTTTGGGTCCCATATCAAAATATCTAGTGCAATCATACCATAAGATGCATATCTCCTTTTATCTCCACTGGTCGTAAGTCTGGCACTTGAAAAAAATTGAAAAGACAAGGGGCAAACTCCAATGGCCTTTCACTTTTTGATTGGAGGGTTCGCGCGGCTGTGGCCAATCTGGGCCATACATCACGCCTCTTCAAGATTTTGCTGGGTCCCCCTTTTCCATCTCAAGTCTCAACAAACAGTGAGTAACTAGTATTATCCCTCACTTTACATGTGAATGTTGCATGGCGCGCACCTAAGCATTTATATATTGCATTTTGTACCCCAAAAGGTTGGACCTTTTTTTTTCTTTTTCTTTTAATTTGGTTGAGCAATTTAGAATTTATATTAAAACTAGCAACTTGGGCACACTCAATGCATGCACAAAAAAATTAAAATTCAATTATATAATATAAATTAAATTTTATAATGGAGTGGAGTAATTTTAAATTCAAACTTCAAAAAATTAGGCAACAAAAGAATGATTAGGCATTGTGTATGAAATAGAGTTACAAGAAAGAGAAAGGTGGTGTGATTTAGATATATATATTTCAGTTGGTAACCATAACACTCTATGGGTAATTAAATGAAAGTGGCAGTGGACTAGTAAGTGGACAAATATAAGTTATAATTTACACGTTTAATTTTAATTAAATTTATTAATAAAATATTTTAATTTAAAATTAAAAGGTCAATTTTGTAATTCAACCTTTTGCCTACCAAATTAGTTTTTCCAAGGGTTTCATCCATTATAATAGAGCATAGATTTTATGCCATTTAATGAAATAATAAAAATATTTCCCACATTGGTACTTATTAACGCATTTCCTATTAAATAATAAATTTGTGCTTATAGCACGTAATTAATGACTTACAACTTATGAGCTTCTTCTCTCTTAAAGTTAAGTTTGATAAATTAATTTATTTGAACTAATCAAATATTCACTTCATCTGATAAAAATTCATGATAAAACATGACCTAGTATAAATTTACCAACATATTGGACAAAATAGTCCAGCCTAACAAGTGTATTATAAAACAATTCAAATATACCAACATATTGGACAAATAGTCCAGCCTAACAAGTATATTATAAAACAATTCAAATATATCAGTCTATTTAATATATTTATTTTTAAATTATTTGATATTTTAATTAATGATAGTGAAAATAATATTAAATTGTCTTATAATTAATTTATCTACAAAATAATTCTTAAACCTTGAACTTATCAAGCAAATGAACAAGTCCTAAGCATTTTATATTCAAGCTCAAATTATTATATTAACGTGCTCCTCGGTTTTCACTACAAATTAATATACGGAGTAATTGAGAGCACCGAAATTTAACTATTCAAATTTTTATTGTTTGAGAAAAAGAGTAATTAAAGAAAGAATACATTAAATAAAAAATAGACAAAAAATTACTTGTAATCTCCTACTTTTAGTGAAATATTGAGCATAAAAAATGTCTTTCTTTTTTTTTTATATATTTTCATTATTGTTCTTCATCATCATCTCATCTCATATTTCTCTGTAACGCGCGAGTAATGAGTTAAATTTATTCACCATTACTATTTATTAGTCACGTTAACGAGTTTGGAAGGGGTGATTTGTTACAGCTGTCAACTTTTGGGTGAAGAATTAATAATTTTCAAGTCTTAGGGCCCAAACAGCAATATGGTACGGCAGGATTATGGATACAAGAATATCTGAGCCAACAGATGTGAGGCGGTATAAGTGGACTAATGAATGGCCACCATTAGATCAAATATCAAGAATGGGGTCCCCATTTTGAGATATTTTTTGGTTGAAAACGGTGCAGAAACTACTGGCGGAAGTGACGAGAAAACCAGGACTTTTTGGAGCTACAAGTTGTATTCTGTAATATGCTTGTGGTCTCTTATCGTCGAGATAAACGAAAGAGGTAAAAAGAAAGCAGAAAGAATCTTGCAAGATGGGAGAAGTTGTGGTGAGCAGTGAAGATGAGATGGCATTACAAATTCAAGAAACAGAGGTGCCGAAAGAGATAGAACAGCCCGCTGAAATGAAGAACCAGAAAAAGAATAAGGCTGGAGGCGGTGGAAACGCAGCTGCGGCTGCGGCTGCGGCGGATGGCACTTCTACCTCTGTAGTCAGGTGGGAGAGGTTTCTGCCGAAAATGGTGGTGAGAGTGCTGCTGGTGGAAGATGACGATTCCACAAGGCAGATTATTGCTGCCCTTCTGAGGAAATGCAGCTATAAAGGTTGGTTTTTCGGTTCAAATTTTTCTGGGATGTGTGTAGTTTTTAGCTTCGAAAATTTGAGAATTTCGTGTCGGAGGGAGGCAGTGATGGTGGATGGTGGGATCAGAGGGATCTCAAGTCCTTAGTTGTTTGTTTTATTTGTTTGTTTGGGTGGTACTTTATTCCTCTTTGGATGTTAAGTTGTGCGGACGCTATATTGAATCATAGATCAAGTAATTTATCTTTAGATTATACTGGGTGTATACTCTTTCATGAGTAATCTAATCTTCACCATGACGTTGAGTGTACCTTCTGTAAGTGTAACAGTCCAGGATGTGATTTCTGCAGGAAAAAGATGTTCTTTCCTTTTTCCTTTTGGGGGTCTGAAAATCCTGGAATTCTGTGGCGAGGAGGTTCTTCTGTTATTATCTCTGCACTACGGTCTTTCTGTTGTCTCATGATTTCACGAACATTTGGTTATTCTAGCATCTTCATACTGATTGTGACAACTAAAAATGTTGGAGATAAAGGAATTTACTTAGCAGCTGGACGCCTTTCCTATGCTTTAAAATTCTGGTAACATTAGAATAGCTCTATGATGTGGAAATGAGGCTCTGCGACCAGTTTGATAGTTTGCTATTATAATTCTGATTGAAGGATCTTTACTTACACAGTAGCTTCAAGACTATTGTCTGTCTGGTGCTGATTTGTTTATTTACACCGTGTAACACATATTGATTCAGACAGTGATACTTTTTTTGCTCGTGGATGAATACTTTTGCGATCAATGGTTGCTGTGAACACCTAAACTCTTCTTTTTTAGCAGTTGCTGCAGTTCCCGATGGCTTAAAAGCGTGGGAGGTGTTGAAAGAAAGATCCCACAACATAGACCTTATTTTGACAGAGTTTGAATTGCCATCAATCTCTGGATATGCTCTTCTCACTTTAATTATGGAGCACGACATTTGCAAAAGTATTCCAGTAATAAGTGCGTGCTATGTGCACTTGGTTTGATATTCTTTAAAATTTATTCTTCCAGTATGTTTTATTAGATTCAAGCACCTTTCCATTGTTTATGACAGTGATGTCATCGCACGACTCAGTCAGTACAGTTTATAAATGCATGCTGAGAGGTGCAGCTGACTTTCTTGTCAAGCCCGTCAGGAAAAATGAGCTGAGGAACTTGTGGCAACATGTCTGGAGGAAACAAGCTGTAAGACCAAATCCTCAATTTTCTCCAATAATCTGCTGTTCCATATGTTTTTGGGTACAAAGTATCTTATCTTGCTTTCAATCTTTATGCACAGCAGTCAAGGAGTGCTGATGGCCTTGGACCTTCAGATGACAGTGTAGCTCAACAAAAGATTGAAGCCACAGCTGAGACTAATGCTGTTAGTAATCATTCAAGTGGTTATCTGGAATGCATTCAGAGAAATAGAGAATGCATCGAGAAAGGAAGTGATGCTCTGGTATCTTTGCTTTTCTCCACATTTTCTATTGGGACGCATCATTGGACTTCAAAATCATAACACCTTCAAATCATCTGCTGATTGCAAGACTTATGTAGTGTTGCCTGTCTCATGTGCAGAGCTCGTGTACAAAACCTGAGTCTGAGACTGAAGGGCCTGATGCTGAACATGCTTGTTACCTCGCTAGGCCAAAAGCTGCCAAATGTGATTCACACGATAATATACATAAACAAGAAGAATGCCATCAAGAAAGTAGAAAACCACAAGCACATGATAATGTGGTGGGAGGTAATGTTTTCATTGCCTTTCTAATGTCTTTCGTCTACCCTTTTGGTTCCATGGTAGGTAAATACTCACCACTTTGTGTCACTGGCATTCTGATTTCTGAAATCAGAATTGCAGGCACTGCGTAGCATGGATGCTGATTATGGAACAACAGAAGGACAGGGCAAGAATTCTACTGACGGCTGGGGACAAGTTAATGTCCTTGTTCAAACTTCCGAGCATAATCATGTTTCTGAGAATTCTTCTAGAGAGGCCATTGACTTAATTGGAGCTTTTGATAGCAACCTGAAAGGCACTCTTGGAAGTCCTGCCTCAAATGCCAGTACTACTACTAAGTTTGATATCTTACCTTTGTTGGATCTGTCTTTAAAGAGATCTCATGCCAGTGGCTCCGTGAATCAAGTAAATGATGATAAAAATGGGTTAAACCACTCTGATTCATCAGCTTTTTCTCGGTGAGTTTGCACTACTTTATTGTATTGTCAATCCTTGTCTATATTATTAGAGAAATACAAGGAGAATTGACAGAAATGAGAACTCTTTAGCCTATTTGTTTTGAGGCCAAGGTTAGCTCATTGCAAGGCCTAAAAATATTTTATTTCTCTCATTTATTAATGCTCTCTGATTTTTCATGTGGATGAACAAACATCTCCCGCAGATACATCTATAAGCAATTGCAACCCTGCACCTCCACATCGCCGAGTACCTGCAATCAACAGAAAGACCATGAAACCAATTCTGAGAAACAACTATCCAATTGTACCATTGATTATAATTCCGCCACACATGGTCCAACAATAACCTCAACCCAACCAGAGCCTCCTGAAACTACATTTCTTTACCCTCATCAAAGAGTCATATCTCAACAGATTCCTGTTCGAGTTAGAGGTGTGAGATTCGAAAATGTAATGGCTGGATTAGGTTCTGTGATGCCTCAATTATGTGGTGCACCTTCAGGCCTGTCACCTTTGCCTAGTCCAGGCACAGCTAGCCACTCACTCTCTTTCTCTGAATTGAATCCTTTTTGCCCATCAAACCATCAACCCTCCAGTCCTCAGCAATTTCACGATTTTCTGAATCAAACCATCAGTAATACCACTGATCAGACAGATCACAAGCATGGCCAGAAGTTGGAAAACTTGGAGGGCCATGGGCAGCTTTCTTCTGCAAATGATCAGAGTGCCGATAGCAGTTTGTATGAAGTCCACGCAAGTCATCATCACGGCACAGGTCCTGGCAGCAATGGCAAGATAAATTCGATCTCAAAATGTGGTAATGCAGAGAGTTTCCATATCCAAGACAGTGCCTGTTGTCGATCCATAGAGAGACAAGCTGCTCTGATAAAATTCAGGCTGAAGAGGAAAGACAGATGCTTTGAGAAGAAGGTTTGTCAATAATCTCATTATCCACATTGCATCTGAATGTTTAAATGAAGTCAGATCCAGTGTTCTAAAAAGGAATTTGGTGACAGGTGCGCTATGAAAGCAGAAAAAAGTTGGCTGAGCAGCGTCCACGTGTGAAAGGACAGTTCGTTCGCCAGGTGCCTATATAATGATGCTGAACATTGGACCTCATCAGCTCGTTAGCTACCCCAGTTCAAGGTCCTCTAGTGTAGGCGGAAATAGTCAAGACTACTGATGAGATAGATTTTGTCTTCTACATGTCATCATGATCAGTGAACATAGCCACGGGGGATTACAAGGATTCGTCTTACTTTGCACTCCCCAACGTGACTGAATGCATCTCTCATGTAGTTGTATATTATATTCTTTGATTTTGGCAATCATTCTCTATATTTACAAGGAGGGTGCTGTTTCTCTTTCTTCTCTTCGTGTAGTGTATAACTGTTGTTCATAGCCAATGTTGTAGTTTTGATGCTAATACATAACACTATCCTTCTGTTTGTAAGTAACCGTGCGTTTTAGGTATTTTACATGGAGGTTGCATCAGTATCGTTTATTGGGAAAACACTGTCCCATTTTACTTCTACTTTGTTGCCTTCAAATTGAGTTGCATAAATGTTATCATCTCTGGTTACCTTTGGCCTCGTTTCATTAGATGGGAAGCATATTTCTTGAATGGAAATGGCCTGGCCCTTCTTTGTTCGCGTTATCCGTCACGCACATGTGCTTTCATTTTCTGGTGGGTCGCATGTCCCTTCCGCAAATACAAGATATCACTGAACTCCTTGCAAGTTCTTATATTATGCTTGGACATGTTAAAAAAAAAGGAGAAACGAAAATGAGGAGATGGCCTCTTTCTGCTGTGCGTTTTGACCGAGGCCCGGGAAAATGGAGACAAAATATTATTTCTACCTAATGTGATCAATCAGCAATATGAAGCATGGAGAGCATTTAATTTACTGATAAAGATTGCCTCCACTGACTTAACGTCAGTGTCTGAATTTCCATTCTTTCATGCTTACACAAATGTTTGTGCAGCTTCATGTTATATCATTTATAGTGCTTATTCATTCAGGCACGTATGTGTCTCCACCTTTACCCGTTCGGCCCATTTTCTGCCGGAGTTCTATCCTCGTCTTGAGAAGGAGGATTTGAGGTCTGTTTTTGGGAGTGCTTTGCTGTTTTAGGAAGCCTTTCCACCCTTAAACGTCAATGGGCCATTTAATTGCAGGTTTCGATGCCAAGGGATTTGATTATCGAAGAGTTAGATTCACCTGGCCAAGCCAAGGCAAATGCAAGGAGACAACCTATGAAAGGAAAACATGACAAAACAGTATGTGATGGGTACCCACAACATGTCGTAATTTGGATCTTTAAAATCAAATCAGAGTCATTTTCATGTCCGCCAACTGCCAACTCCCAGTGCCTACCAAAATTTCCATTTTTTTCATTAATAATGACAGCAGCAGTGCAGCACGAGAGCGATTCAATCTACAGGAAAAGGTCTCATGATACTTACACCAAAATCACACAAACCCACAGATCATTGTGGACGATGGAAACAAGGGCCAATTACCTCCTCCGCGCATAAAATTAAAAGAGCTTCCCAACCATTTAACTGGTTAACTTCAGGATCATTTCTATAGGATTCCTCGTAAATTGCAGGCCCTTTTTCTTAACCTAAAAGTAAAGGTTCTACTGGACATCCTTAACGCATACTTGGGGGCTCCCATAAAGTTAATTTCCAGATTTTGCACGTCTGCCTCTTCCTTTTTATTTTCCTTTCTCCAATACTCGTTACCTTAAACAAAGATGATAGCTTGAAGACCCTAAATTCCATATTCTCAAAATCTCTACATAGGCCACACGCCAAATTTTCTTTAGTGAATGAGTAACTGAACCACACCGCTTTTGGTGAGTAATCCCTTTTCACAAAGTAGCACACTTCTCGCTTTAATGGACGGTAAAGGCTGGTTATTGGAGACTCTTTATCACTCGGCACTTCAAAAAAGTGGTTTACTTTTCTTCCCAATAATTCTTTCACTCCAATTCCATTCCAACGGATCAGATAGGTTTTCCCAAGCCATGAAAGATAGCTCTTTGATAAACAATTCTAAATTACACACGAGACGCAGAAGTACCAGCATATTCAATGAATCCAGAGTCTGTCCTATAAACATCACTTCTTAGACGACGCTGACTATGTTGTTTTTGACTTACAAGTAAACTGTTTTTCGGTAAGATGAATTCAACTCCCTTAATAGCCCACAGAATTGCATCCAGTCTTCCCAAATAGGCAAAATGCCATTCGCAAACAGGAGGAAACAGCTATCCTGCCTTGAAGAAACGAAAAGAACTGATCTTGGAAAATTTTCATTTGTAGTAAAAAATAATAAGGTTGCCTCTAGGATTTCATATCGTAGCAATATTTTTACAGCTAACTCCAATAACATAAACTGCAGCCAAAAGCAGCTATGGGCTAAATAATTGCTGCTTCTGCTTTACACGAACCCCTTTATTAACTCCATTATTTCAACTTCTTCCTTTGCTCAGCACTGCAAACTTCTCCATCTCTCTCTCTCTCACTCTCACTCTCTGTGCAAATGTCTCAAATCCATGAGAAATCTCCCAAACACTGTGCTGAAAAGCAAGCAATCAACTTACACAAGTTCAACAAGAAGCTTTTCTTTTACTTGTCCACAGTGTTGCTCACAATCCTCTCCCTCATCCTTCTCGTTTGGTTCATCCTCCACCCAACGAAGCCACAGTTTTCCATCAAAGAAGCTGGCATCAAACAGCTAAACCTTACAGGTCCATCCTTTCTCAACTCCACTATTCGCCTCACTCTCTCATTCAACAATCCCAACAAGAGAGTTGGAGTTTACTACGACAAATCCCTAATATCTGCATCTTACAAGGGCCAAAAGATTACTCTCGATGCTTCAATCCCTCCGCTCTACCAACACCATGAAGAAACAGATACTTTCAGTGCATGGTTGATCGGAAACCAGCAACCTGTGGCTCCTTATGTGGTCTACCAAGTTCAACGTGATCAGAGGACAGGGAAAGTGGCCTTGAATTTCAAGGTAACAGGCAGGCTCAGATGGAAAGTGGGAACTTGGGTCTCAGGGAGGTACAGATTCAGTGTAAATTGTATAACTATCATGAGGTTTGGGCCTAAACTCTTACCTGACTCAGGTCCCATACAAGGCAGTGAGTGTTCTACAACTGTTTGAAGGCCAGAATTCAAGATTATAGTGGCCTGATTTATGTAAAACAAGCTTCTCTTGATCATGTTTGGGGCTTGGTTTTCTGATAAATATCTACTATCTAATAGAACTTGCAAATGTGAGATAAATAGTAATATCAGAGGTGATGAAAAGTCTGTATTAGCAAGCTGTAAATCTCATCTCTCTATGTTTGCCTTTTGTAAAAGATGCGGATTATGGGATCTTTCGGCGGACTTTTCTAGTTTCTGACAGTGGGCAGTTGATTTCACTCTTGGTGGTAAGATTATTTAGCGGTTATTTTTGAAAAAGGGCAGCAGGATATAATAGATTGGCCAATGAGATTCCTAGTGTGAAACAGGAAACAAAAAGTGGCTGCAAATCCATTCTCGTCTCTGCTTTCTGCCATTCGAGGACTCCATAACTTGTTTTCTTAATTTTCTAACTCACATCAGGTCGACTTAATGATCCGATAGGGAATCATGCTTATGATCTTAAACAAAAGCCTACCTTTCAAGTTCTTTTAAAAGGAGTACACGTCCTGTTAACCAAAAGCATATATTAATTATTATGTTCTCTCTCTCAACAATTCCGCTCGCATACATATCCCCCAGAAAGTGAACTTCGGGGATACTGGACCTCCAAGATATCGAACATAAAAAAACATCAGGTAGCTGCAATTTCTGTAATTAACCAAGTCCAGCCAAGAACCAAATCAGGACCTCTACTACGAGCCCCAACGAACCGCAATAAAACTCGAACGCCCGAGTTAAGGACCAAAGTGAATCAACCCAGAAATTGGACTTGAAACACGCAGACAAAGGACCTACCGCGTGCAATCCTGGATATGAGGCAAAAGCGTGGAATCAGCTAAAAGTGTTTCGCTGCCAGCGATTTCAAGCACACGCCATAGATGACATTTTTGGCAACGGCTTAGTCCAATCTGAGAACTGTGATGCGCAGAGTTTGGATAATTAGCTAAGGGGAGGAACATGCCGGACAATTTGTGGAGTTCGCGTGGGTGTGGAGCAACTGAGGAAATAGATCGGAGAAGAAAGAAGGTCGTCGGGAAGACGCCAGAGACCCAGGTCGGTTCGATGGGGATGGTGCCGCTGAACCAGCGTTCCGCGCAAGTTTTCGCGATTCGCTATTTGTGTTTTTTCCCCCTATTTTTAAATATCTTTAGTAATTACAGTTAATTAAATATTTTAATTCAAAATTCTCTTTTCTTTATTTTTCAGTTTTTTAAAATTTTTATTAATTATATTTGAACAGAGGTTTTAATTCAAAATTCAGTTTTTATTTTTATTAATTGAGGTTTAAGGTTTATTTTATTTTTATTTTCAATTGAGTATTGCTTAATTGGTGTATTATTTTTTTTCCAATTTTTCTTTAGTTTATTCTCTAAATTAATAGCTAATTAAAGATTTTAATTTTAATTTTTATTAATTAGAGCTATTATTTATGTTTTATGACAAATTTAATTTTTATTTAATTATTTTATGACTCAACAATACATAACAAAAAATTATAATGAAATATAAAATAAAACAAAAGTATATTAGAATCAGGCTTGGTTTTATTTTATTTTTTATTTATAATTAATTGTAGTTAATCAATATAATAGACCAGTTAAGAAATGCAAAATTAAAAAAATAAAAGTAATATAAATGCTAACCCTACTGGATCAAAATAAAAATAAAACAGAAAATAGAATTTTAATTTAAAAAATTTAATTACCTATAATTAATAAATAATAATAATAATTAAAAAAAACTCAAAATAGAAAGAAAGAGCAGATCGTGACATCCCGGAACGCGATCGGACGAACCAGAGCGGCGGTGAAATGGTGATTAGTGATCTTGATCTCCATATATTTGTGTTTTCCCCCCTTTTATCTCCTATATCTATTTAGCTATTTATTTATTATATTCATTTATTTATTCATCCTCAGTATGGGGCCCCTGGGCTTCCACGACAAGTTCGGGCCCAGCTTACACCGTATCTATTATTGAGACTGTTGCATGTCTTAAATTTATTACACTAAGTAAGTTTACACCAGCTAAGTTACAAAATGACAAAACTGTCTTTTTATTATTATATTTTTTCTTTTTATTCTTGTTTAATTATAAGATTTTTTTGCATTTGTATAAAATAAATATTTAAATAAACTAATCTATATTCTAAATAGAATAAATTAAGTAATTGTTTTTCTTTTTATTTTTATATTATATCAATTTAAAGGCCAAAATTTCTAGTCCTGTCGTTATTAAGTTTGGGCCTCATCTGATGAAATCTCAAGCATGCCTCATACTGGACTCGGCTCGGCCTACGTCACGCTTCATGTATACCATACAATTTACGTATTGGGCATGCTTTAAATATAGGCGTCCAATGACAAATATCCGCCCCTCCCTCCCTTCTTCGTCTCTAGAAATTTCGCGCCGACTCTGGGATTTTCTTTCACCCTGAAACGTAATTCATTGACTTAGAAGGTAAGCGCCAATTTTTTTTGTTTCTTTTTGATTTTTCGTTTCGATATTTTATGGGCTTTCACCCACGTGGTGTGTTGTTAATCTGTTTACTGAGCATTGCCAGGATTTTTTTTCCGTACAGTTTGAGGTTGATATATTCAAATTGCAGACGGAAGATTGTCGAGTTGACTATAGATAGTCGTAGAATGGAACTTTTTTTTTTTCCCTTTCTTGTTGCCTCATTCATTGCTTGATTTTCATGCAGCTGTGTGACGCGGACGAAAGACGGAGTTTTTACTGACTTTCTTAGGCATGCGAACGATTTTTTTCTTCATTTTGTATAATAGATATGGCCTTAGCTTATGATTATTGGGATTTTGCTCAATACTTCGTGCTATTAGGAGTTTTAAGTAATCCTTTAATTTTCGCTTGATAGATGTTGCGACGAAATTTATGCCTGGAAACTGATATAAATGGTACTAGTTGTTTTCTTCTGTCCGAACTCCGGAATTGATTATCACTTCTGGATCGGTTTTTGCTTTCTGGGAATAAATTGGGTTTGTGAAACTTTGTTTATGGTACAATTTATAAGTTCCCGTTTTGAATTTTCCTTATGAACCTAAGATTCTAGTACTGATGTTATTAGTATCTGTGGTATTTCGGCCAGTGTGTTTTTTTTTTATTGGTGCTGCTTCTCATTTTAGACTGAAGAAGGAATGCATTTTTCTGATTTGTATGAGAATCATATCCCAATGCAAGGATTTTGTGTTTACGAAGTGTTATACTTAGATCTTATGTTTTACGTAGCTATGGCGCAAACCATTGGTAGCGTCTTGTGCTGCAAGTGCGGTATTTTAATGCAACCAAATGCTGCAAATATGTGTGCCAAATGTCTGCGGTCTGAAGTTGACATAACAGAAGGCCTTCAGAAGCGTGTTATTATCATCCATTGCCCCGAATGTGACAGCTGCTTGCAGCCTCCACGGACATGGATCAAAGCACAGCTCGAATCTAGGGAGCTCCTGACCCTTTGTGTGAAGCGGTTGAAGAACTTGAACAAGGTTCGTTTGGTACATGCAGAATTCATTTGGACGGAACCTCACTCCAAGAGGATTAAAGTCAAGCTGAGGGTCCAAAAAGAGGTTCTTAACGGAGCGATACTAGAACAAGCTTACATTGTTGAATATGTTGTGCAAGATCAGATGTGTGAGTCATGTTCTAGGGTCCAAGCAAATCCTGATCAGTGGCTGGCTGCAGTGCAACTGCGGCAGCATGTTTCCCACAGGCGTACTTTCTTCTATTTGGAGCAGCTTATTCTTAAGCATGATGCTGCTATGTATGCTGCCAGAATTAAGCAGATGGACCAGGGCATTGATTTCTTCTTCAATAATCGGAGTCATGCTGTGAAGTTTGTCGAGTTCTTGGGAAAAGTGGCTCCAATTAGGAGTCGCACTGACAAACAACTGGTGTCTCATGATCCCAAGAGCAACAATTACAATTACAATTACACCTTTTCAGTTGAAATCAGTCCAATCTGTCGTGAGGATTTGATTTGTCTTCCACCTAAAGTTGCTGTTAGTTTGGGAAATTTTGGACCTATTGTAATATGCAACAAAGTGAGCAACGGCATTGGTTTATTAGATCCATTTACCCTTAGACAAAGCTTCTTGAACGCTGAGCAGTATTGGAGATCATCTTTTAAGGCCCTGTTGTCAAGTAGGCGGCTGGTGGAATACATAGTTGTAGATGTGGAGACTGTTTCTTCCGAAGTCAATGTTGGGGGCTACAAGTATGTTCTGGCCGATGCCAAAGTAGCTCGTGTATCAGATTATGAGAATAATAACACAACTTTCAATGTGAGGACACATTTGGGACATCTTTTGCATACTGGTGATTATGCTCTTGGTTACGACCTGTATGGCGCCAACATCAATGATATTGAATTGGACAAGTACAATGGTCTTGATCTCCCAGATGTAATATTGATAAAGAAGAGCTATGAAGAGGAGCATCAGAAGAAGCGAGGGAAGCCTCGTCCATGGAAGCTCAAGTCTCTGGACATGGAGATTGACGATGCCGGAGGTAGAGATAATGAGGAGAATATGATCTCAGAGTATGAACAGTTCTTGAGAGACTTGGAGGAGAATCCTGATTTAAGATTTAACCTGTCCCTGTACCGCAACAAAGATTACCAGCCATCAGAGCTGGCTTCTATGAGCGATGGCAGGGATGTTCCTTCTGTTCCTTTAGATGAGTTGCTTGCCGATCTTGATTTAAGTGATGAAGAAGTCGATGATGATAGCATGAGAGAATAACTGTAGTTGTGTTCAATTCACTTTTCGTCTTAAGCTAGTGAACATGGTCAGCCGCTCTCTTTGCTGTTTAAGAGATATGATATATGACTTCCCAGGAAATCTCAAGTGTGACAAATGTAGGCGTCATAACAGGGATGAAGGTTGGATATAAATGCTTGCAATTCTCATTCTCTCAATTTTCTACACCGCCTAGGTCTTTTATGTAGGAAATTTAACTGGTTTGGTTTGGATTTTGAACTTTTTGCTGATAATTTACAATCAGTTGATCTTCTCCTTGATGATAAGCATTTTTTTATTCTGTACGATTATGAGATATTTTTCTGAGGCTGTAGATAATGCTCTTACAATTTACACAGTTTGATGGAAAGAAGCTTTTACTCACCAGTGGAAGTGTCGTATTAAAATCCCATTAATGCTCTTACTAGCCTTGTGAGAGATGCATTCTGTTTTGAGGCGTTCCCAATTTGATCAAAAGGTGGGGTGATTTCGGTGTGTGTGTGATGTGATTATTTTGTGGACGCAGCAAGCCAACCCACAGATACATGTCCAGGCTGCAAATTACCGCACACGATTATGTGAGAACCTACGGGTAAAGAGAGATGATGCCAACCCTGATCCGCTCTTGGTCAATTATTTGCCGACTACAAACAAAAGAAATTTGTTCGGCAACTCCAAGGAAATGGAAAAAGAAACGGCTGTAATTGGCACATGGGCTCATAATAAGGACAATAAATGATATTTAATTTCCATAACAATACTTCACCCTTTTTTCTCAAAGCACACACAGACACATGTTCTCAAGCAATCAATCCAAAGGAAAAGAGTCGGTGGAATATGATGGTTATTGGAACAGGTTGTTCATGAAGATTTCCTAGCTGCCAAGACTAGCTCAGAATATAAGGTTGCGAAGTAGATCATACATGGCTTTCATTTACGAAATTCCATGATCCAGACGTTGAAGGCACAGCAAACTTTCTCCATTTGTTTAAACCCTGCTTCTCTAGCCAAAGCCTCATATCCCCTCTCTGACCTCTCTCTCCCACCTGGATTAAAAGCAAGCATCATCACATCACCTTGGGCTGCCTGTGAGAAAGCCACCCCGTTGGTTGGGTGCTCTGGAAGAATTGTTTCTGCCACTATCACTTTTCCATTCTCCGGAAGTGCTTCGTGGCAATTCTTCAACAGTTTCTGGCAGTGCGCGTCGCTCCAGTCATGACAGATCCACTGCAGTTCACCAAAAAGACCACTTTCAGTCTCACTTTCTTTGCACAGAAATCATTGTCAAACCTATATACCACATATTATCATAGCCGCCGCCCGCCACAAGGTTTTGCCCGACTAAAGAGATACAAGACTCATAAATGATGGTTTTGGACCTTTTGGTTGACTTCCGAGCCGGCCGATGCTCTCCTTAATAATTAATAAAGTCGCAACATACATATAAGGAACTAAAATCAATTCTTGCAGACAAACCAAATACGCATGAAAACTTTGGTGGTTGTTAAAATCTTGCAAAAATTACGTATGTATGAGTATGACCTTCATAAAAATGGCATCCGCTTTGGGCACGCTTACAAACATGTCGCCACCAACGTGCTCCACCCCTTCACGAAAAGATCAGTAAAGTATGTATTCGAATTGATTTCATAATTGATTTGTTAGGAAGAAGGAATGAAAGAAAATACTTAGCTATATATATAGAGAGGGGGGGGAGGGGACATAAACCCACCCGGATAAGATGGAGCATTTTGAATGACATGAGGCAAATCAAAGTTAATGGCTTTGATGCACGGATACTTGGAAACGATCATCTTGAGTGAAGCTCCGATTCCGCCACCAACATCCACCAGGGATTTAAGACCCTCAAACCCTCTGTATTCCTCAAGAATTTTCTTCATGTAGATGGTGGATGACTCATACATAGCTTGATTGAAAACCTTGTTGAATCTCGGATCAGTGGCCGGGTATTCGAATGCGTTCATACCATGCGCCTTGTCGAATGGGATTCCACCCTCCAGAACTGCATCTTTAATATGATACCTGCCAAAGAGGGATCGTTTTTGAGTCATTTGTTGAATATAAGTTGATGAAATGATGCATATCTTCAACAAACTCCATTGGAAGTGAAAAACATAATTCAAAATTGGGAACATCAACAAAGTACATATGAAATCACACCGGCACGGATATTCAAGACATAGCGAGGTAACGGTGATCGCTTATTACCAGCACTCCATCATGACCCTGTCTTGAATCATAAAAGAAACGGGGGCCAGAGAAACCCCATCCTCATTTCTAGTTAAATACTTGCAGACCGGCGCCAGGGAGTAGAGCCGCTCCACCCCGCCGTCGGGCAGGGGTTTCAGGCTGCAAGAGAGAACGGAAGACGCGGCCAGGAACCCGAGGATCCTGTCTATCATGCTGGCTGCATGGGGGTTGTTGGTGGGAAGCTGGGCTGCGAGTTCAGAAGCAGAAACAGAAGCTTCCGGGCCAGCCTTTTTGATGAGTTCGAGAAGATTAAGCTCCATGGCGGATTTCAGGGCCATCGGAAGCGCAGAACCAGTAGAGAGCTGCAAGGCGAACAAGAAAGTCTCTTCTTCGGACTGATCCATTGAAGCAACACTTGCACTGGTCTCTGTGCTGTGCTGATCAAAGGCGTTTAGAGTTATTGGTAAGAGTTGATATTTTAAAGGGAAAAAGTGGGAGGAGATATGGCGGCGAGTAAATGGCGGACATAAATGATTGGTGGTGGGGTTGGCGGTCAGGAGTTAGGTGGGAAACGATGTTGGTGTACCCTGGTATCCAATGAAAGTTGGTCGCGCGGAAGAATTAATTCTGAATCTAAACTTGCGATTGGACAGGCTTTTTATTTTGGAAAAAAATTCTTCAGAGAAAAAATAAAAAAAATAAAAATTTTGAGAGAAATGAGATAAGAAAGTAAGAGTGTTTTCTACGAAAGAATAGTATTTATGAGATGACGTAATACTTACACAGTAGTGTGTGGTAGATAGTTACTTATGGAGTGAAAATGACGTAGCAGTTAGTTAAGAGTATAATATTGAATGTGTTTAAATTAATGATAAATTATTTTTTTATGATTATTATTATTTATTTTGTTGGTTAATATTTTAATTTTATTGTTGTTGTTATTAGTTGTTGTCGTTATTATTATTTATTTATTGTTATTATTTTAGTTAGTATTGTTATTGTTGTTCTATTTTTATTACTAACGTTGATAATAAATATAGTTTTATTATCATTATTATTATTGTGACACAGTTGTTAATATTAATAATAATCTTGCATTAAAAGTAGTGTATTGTTATTGTTATTGTTATTATTATCATAGTAGTTGTAATTGTTGTTATCACTAAATTATCCTTAGCTTTTTTATTTTATTTTCCTCTTCTCATGTATTGTAAATTTTTAATTTTTTTCTATTTTTTCTTAATATAAAATCATTTTGTCTCATTTGCTTTAATTTCTCCTTTACTTCATTTTCTCTCTTTTATCAAACTTATAAATGTAAGATAATTTATAAAAATCTTATTTTCATACTTAAAATATGTTCAAAATAAAATACATTTATTTTAAAATATAATTGATAAATTTTATATATCTTCAAAAAACACATACACGTATAGTGTGCAATTTTGACTAGTTATTATTATGGCTATTACTATTGTTATTTTAATCATTGCTATTGCTAATTACAGTATTATTGTTGTTCTTGTAATTATTAGCTTTATTTAACACTATTCAGCTATATCAATGGTATTGCTTTAAAGCAACCTGGTTTTTCATACTTAAATTACGTATTTAATTGAAATAAAGGAACGCGTCATAATAAACGTTATTAAGTTGAGAAAAAATATCTAGAGAATTTTTAGAAGAAGCTAATCATGAGAACATAAGTTTAAACGTAAAAATATACGACCATGTTTTTACAAACATAGACGTGACTAGGAAATAGAAATTGGTAGTATTAAGCAATGAGTCATAGCAACACCCATATCATGGGTGGCCACTTATCTACAACTCCAATTTAACTATCACTCTATGTTGTCCAGTGTGCCATCCTGTCCAGAGCCCTGACACCTAGAAGCACACTACTATTGCACTATAGCATTCCATGGGTCCTAAAGATAAGGAATGAATGATGAGACAACATTAGATGGCTCTTTTGATATTTTGATGTCAATGACATCATATAATGAAGAGGGCTGCATATGTGAGGAAGCGTTATGTTAGTTTAATTGTGTGTCAGAATCAAATATGACAATCAATTTGTGATGAAGATCATCTCCTTTTGGCTTAGGGCTCCCTACAGAAATGTTAGGACAAAGAAGAATGGATGCAGTATATCATACGATGGCTCCCCTATAGTGTGCCATTATCTTTCACGTCATGTTTTCTGTGAAGTAATATGTCAAAGTGTGAATCAAGATATATTTAAAAAATTTTGAGTACAATTTGTAAATTACCTATTTGTTGACCTCCTTCCTAATATGCGAGACTCATTTGAGGCATTTGTGTATGTGCATCATAAGTTACATTGAGGTACTCCAAGATATGGAGGAAACCAGTATAAGGGGCCTCAAAGTGGGCTAGCCATAACATCACTTGGAAGATAATGAACTCATGTCTGAACTCTTACGTGAGATGTTAGGCATGGCTAGCACAATTTAGGTACATGTCTACGTCAAACACCATATTGAGGTATGAGCGCTCTATCCGAATATCAACAAGTGCATTGAGTACGACATCCTCCTAAGGAATTGTCCATTGATCCCCATCAGACCTTATATAGGGAGGAGGTAGTGTTGGTTCCTTCGATGTGGCATGTTCCTATAGTTGTGCATTGGCACTCTTTGAGTTTAAATTTACATATGGATTCAATTTGGTATATACAAGGACATCAATATACAATATATAGGAAATTTGTACCCTTCAAATTTTTTCATGAAAATTGATTAAGTATATTTATGACCTCATTTACATACTAATATTTATTAAAAATAAAGTTAGTTAAGTAAAAATAAAATTTTATTTGTCATATGTAAAGTTTTTAGTAGTGGATTTTACATGTAAATGTTTGGTATTTGAATACTAATTAAGTTCTAAGTTACGTAAATTAATGTCCATAATTTTGTACTCATATTTATTTGAGAAAAGACTGGTTAAAGTAAATTAAAATTTAATTTGAAATATAAATCTTTCAGTAGTTGAAAAAGGATATCAACTTTAGTTTTCGAGTATCTACTAAATTCTATTTTATCTAAATTTGTTGTATGGTTTATGAATCTACATTTCCATATGTTGGACATAATAAAAGAATGAAGCTCGTTCTCAATAAATTTGCTAAAACATGACATGTGTGCATTATAAGAGATAATTATTGAGTTTAAACAAAGTAGTCTGCAAACGATCAAAATAGTAAATATTGCATACATATCACACGTCATACATCATCCAACATACAGCAGAAACAGTCATAAATAATATATTCACCACAAAATGTAATATGTGAATACACAAATTATTATGTAATGTTAGTCCTATTGGCAATCCCAAATTTGCTATGCGATTTGATCTATTATGAAGTTCCTCGCTCGAATGGCATTATTAGACAAATCTAACTAGGGGATTTTTTTTTCTTCTTGTCGGGCTTCTTGTACCAGCGGATCATCACTGATCTAGTCAAGGTCGGGTACATTGTGTAGAAAATGATAGTCATTACAGCATGTGGTCACAAAATTATAGATAACACACGTTGCAATTACAAAGTCAACTAGAGAATTCAGGCCATAGTTGGGCATGAGTTTTTTAAGAATGAGGAAGCGGTTCTTCAGCACATCGAAGCACGGCTCGATGTGGTTGCGAACAAATGAATGATGTCTATTGAAAAATTCTTTTACTGTGCTCGGGTTTCGAGTAGCACCACACTACTTTAGGATGTGATAGCACTTTCCTCGAAAGGATGTCAAAAATGCAAGATTGTTTACGTATGCCATGTCAATAAAATAGTACTTCCCTAGCATGTGGGCACATACGATTCAATGTTAGCACATTAGATTGGAATCATGGGTGTCCAAGAAGATAAACGGTAACTAGTGTTGATTATAAAAAGTTATACATAGGATTTCGCAATACTATCGCAATATGCATGCATCAGTTGTACTCCTCTCCTACTTTGCAACTACGAAAGTGAATTTCAAGTTAAAGTCACATGTTGCTATTACGTTCTAACTAAGTTTACCCTTTTGATTTTGATACGAGGGATCCACAGCCACTGGCGCTTAAGTAGACACGTGTTTCGTTAATACCTACAACACAATATTGCAACACATCAGTAGAAAAAAAATTTGTATGTGAAGGAGAAAGATAGTTGTATTATGTCATGCTTAAAATGTGCTTATTATTAACCTTAAAGTTAGAGTACCACTAAGCGTGGGTAAAAATTTGCTTAGGTAAAACGTCGATGTTTGGTGGCCGAATATACTCTACAATCATAGTGTGCAAAGCATCAGACACCATGTGCTTATGAAGGGTAATGGTCTCTGGCGAACGCTGAAACCATTCGGCTATATCCTGATGCAGATAGTGCACGGAGATGCACTGAAGGAAAATCGCCATAAACTCTTTGTTGTGAATTTTATGATTAAAATCCTATGAAAAGGTGTTCTTATTGCAAAATTATATGTTGGGATGTAATTTGTGCAAAATAGAGTGAATTATAAATTTCTTGGACCAAATCACCATAAAATTCATTTTTGTAGGTACGCCGCGATCACGGAAGATGGACAAGTGATCACGAGATGAATCATAGAGATTGTGAAAATGGAGTGTGTTGTATTTTGGAGATCTTTCAAATGGGGACCGCGATCATGATAGTGGAAGTTATGATAGCCAAAGGAAAGATGCTAATCACTGAAGGGGATAGCAAGTGGTTCTAGATTTTCCGCAAACTAAGTATCACGATAGCAAATTTGATGGATGCAACCGTGGAGAGAAATGGTGCAATCGTCGAGCACAATTTCACCAATTAAGTAATTCTTGCGCCTGGGAGTATGATGGCCAAAGGCATTGGCATGATGGCAAGATGCTTGTTCATGATCACAATAGATTTGCAGTAGAGACATGTTTTATTTTTGGGAATGAATTTCTACACGATTTTTGGACTTCTTTTTCCTACACTAGCATTAGAGTATATAAGGAATGTGACAATAAAGTTAAAGGAGTTCTCTTTTGGAGTTTTTGAGTTCTTGGGGGTGGAGAAAAACGAAGAAGAAGCGAGTAAGAAAGAATTCACTCAATGTTGAATATTGCATGCAAGGCGCAACTATTCAATACTTTAGAATAAGTTTTCTTTTATCTTCTTCTTTAATTTTTGAATTGTAGATGATGAAATTTAGCTTGTATTTATGACAATTAATATAAGTTACTAAATTTTATTCTATGATCTTGTGTTAGGGTTTGATTTTTGGATTAATGATTGAATTTTGATTAACTTTTGTTGTTTTTATTATTTGTAGTTGTGATTTTAATAGTTTTAAATGATTAGCCACCCTTTAATTGAATTCTGACCACATGAAAAATAACAGGAGTGTAACTCACAAGTTAGACTAACGGTTGCAAACATTAATTTTACGGGATTAATGAAAGTGCAACCATAAACTTGGTGTGAAATCAATTGTTAATCGAATATCTTAATCTCGATTTAATTGGATTGTGGGAATATATCTAATTTGAATTGAAACTTTAAGAGAGTTGGAAAAAATTTCCAAAAGAAAATAAAATTAACAATATTACAAGATAATTAAAATTGATTGTTAACTAAATTCACCGTTAATTGAAAATCAACACTACATGAAGGACTAGGTTTCTTCGTAATTCAACTTTCTTTTGATTTGTTGTCACTTAGTTATCCGAATACTCAAATTCCTATTTCTTTTTATTATTTTTACTTTTATTCAATTGGGATGGATTTAATAAATATATATTCAATTACATCAACAGACATACTGTAGTATCCTATGTGTGAATGTGATATTCTACTCACTACTGTACATCTTTTCATATGTGTACACTCACGACTTGCATCAACTACAAACAAAAAAGTTTTGTTCCTTGAATGTAGTTTGGTGACTCCAAGGAAAATCGAAAAAGAAATGGCGAGGGCGCTGAAATAAGGACAACAAATGAAATTTAATTTAGGAAACAGTAAAATGAACATGAGTTAGATAAAATCCATGTAAAAATTTCATATGAACAATCGGATAATTCTACACTTTTTGTTGTTTGTGTAGGTCCAATTTCAGCATGCGGAAGTTCATCGTGGTCCTGGTGCGTGTCGGTATTCGTATGACAGTTATCGGGTCAGCCCAATAACCATTATTACACGTTTATTTTTTCCTATGACAATACTTCATCGTTTTTTCTCGCTAAAATTGTAAATCAAAGCACACACAGAGATGCACTCAAAAAATGAATCCAAAGGAAAAGAGTTGGTGCGATACGATGGTTGCTGTGCGTACGAATTGGAACAGCTTGTTCATGAAGATTCCCAAGCGCCCGAGACATAACGACAACAGGCCATATTTTAAGATTGCAAAGCAGATAAACACACGGCCTAAATTCATTTACGAAATTCCATGATCCAGACATTAAAAGCACAGCAAACTTTCTCCATTTGTTTAAACCCAGCTTGCTTAGCCAAAGCCTCAAATTCCTTCTCCGACATCTCTCTCCCACCTGCATTATAAGCAAGCAACATCACATCACTTTGGGCTGCCCGTACGAAAGCCACCCCATTGCTTGGGTGCTCTGGAAGAATTGTTTCTGCCACTCTCACTTTTCCATTCTCCGGAAGTGCTTCATGGCAATTCTTCAACAGTTTCTGGCAGTGCGCGTCGCTCCAGTCCCGACTAAAGAGATCACAACTCATAAATGAATGGTTTTGGACCTTTTGGTTGTAAAGGCCCGACTAAGGAAGTAAAGGCTGTTCTTGCATACAAACCAAATACGCATGGAAACTTTGGCGGTTGTAAAAATCTTGCAAAAATTACTAACGTATGAGTATGACCTTCATAAAAATGGCATCCACTTTAGGCACGCTTACAAAGATGTCGCCACCAATGTGCTCCACCCCTTCACGAAAAGATCAGTCAGGTATATATTCGAATTGCAGATTTCATAATTAATTTGTTAGGAAGAAGGAATGAAAGAATATATATATATATATATAGACACGTAAACCCACCCAGATAAGATGGAGCATCTTGAATGACATGAGGCAAATCAAAGTTAATGGCTTTGATACACGGATACTTGGAAACGATCATCTTGAGAGAAGCTCCGATTCCGCCGCCAAATTCCACAGGGATTTGAGACCTTCAAACCCTCTGTATTCCTCAAGAATTTTCTTCATGTAGATGGTGGATGCTTCATACATTGCTTGATTAAAAACCTTGTTGAATCTCGGATCAGTAGCCGGGTATGCGAATGCGTTCATATCATGTGCCTTAATGGGATTCCACCCTCCAGAACTGCATCTTTAATATGATACCTGCCAAGGAGGGATCGTTTTGAGTCATTTGTTGAATACAAAGTTGATGAAGTGATGCATATCTTCAACAAACCACACTGGAAGCAAAAACATAATTCAAAATTGGGAACACCTACAAAGTACATATGAAACCACACCGGCATGGATATTCAAGACTTAGCAAGGTAATGGTGATCTGCTTATTACCAGCACTCCATCGTGACCCTGTCTTGATTCGTGAAAGAAGCGGAGGCCAGAGAAACCCCATCCTCATTTCTAGCGAAATACTTGCAGACCGGCGCCAGGGAGTACAGCCGCCCCACCCCGCCGTCGGGCAGGGGTTTCAGGCTGCAAGAGAGAACGGAAGACGCGGCCAGGAACCCGAGGATCCTGTCTATGATGCTGGCTGCATGGGGGTTGTTGGTCGGAAGCTGGGCTGCGAGTTCAGAAGCAGAAACAGAAGCGCCCGGACCAACCTTTCTGATGAGTTCGAGAAGATTAAGCTCCATGGCGGATTTCAGGGCCATGGGAAGCGCGGAACCAGCAACCAGCTGCAAGGCAAACGAGAAAGTCTCTTCCTCGGACTGATCCATTGAAGCAACACAACACGTACAGCGGTGTCTGCGCTGTGGTGATCGAATCCCTGTAGAGTTGTCGGTAAAGTCAATATCTTCAAGAAAAAGTGGGAGCAGATATAGCGAAGGGGAGCAAATGGTTGAGATATATAATTGGTGGTGAGGTTGGGCCCGGGGGTTGGAGGTGAGATTGGGCCTGGGGTTAGGTGGCGATGTTATTGTATTTCTTCTTCTTTTATGTTATTTATCTATTTTTTTCTATTGCATGTATGGCATAAGATAAAATACATATATAATTATCCAAAATGTGAGATGAGTATTCAGTGTATGTCTTTGCGGTTGCGACACCTCAAATTGTCCATGAAATCCTCAGACAAATCAACCGAAACCAGTGTGCTTTCTAGTTCCGATCAAATGTTTGTGAGTGTTTATGGAATGGGGTTAAGTGGTAATAGTTTTTGCTTGAATACAGCTGACATATGTGTGTCTGTACATCTATCCATTTATCTATTTCTATTCAATGTAAAAGTCACCAAAAAGTTTCTTATAATTTTTGAACTCTAGCTATTATACTCCTAACTAATAGTAAAAACTATTAAGGATATGGAATTTAAAAGTAGACTTCAAGATCTTCCAAACAATATTTTATATGACATATATTAGATTTCATAACGAGAGTTATGATTATTTAAAAGTTATTGTTATTTAAATAATGAATTTATAATAAAATAAAATAAAAGTTAATTGATGAGCAAAGATATTACATTATTAAACTTATGTATTTATGTATTTATGCATGAGTCAATACTTAATGTCATATTTAAACAAAGGTTAAACATATATGAGAATTTGTAGGAGAGAAATTATGATCATTTAAAATTTATTGATGTAATTTAAACTTATATTTAAATTATTAAAATGATAGAAAATTATAAAATATTTCAATCCATCTATATAATTATCCATGTGTCAAAAGTATAAAAATAATTTTTTAAATTTCCTTGATACCTAATATCATATATAAAATATTATCAATAAGAAGAAGAATGAAACATTTCTTGAAATTTGTTTTTTACACACACACACAATATATTAGTGTACATAATGTGTGTAACATACAAGCACAAGAAAAATTTGTTTGAATTTTGTAGTTTCTAATTTATTTTTAGTAATGAATATAAAATAAAAATATATAACATAGAATTTTAAATCTTTATGACCATAATAAAAAAACTATTAAATACTTCATTTATATATATTTATAGATTATAAACACGGTCAAAAATATAAATGACGGTAAAATGTTCTTAAATTTCTTAGATGCAAATTATAAATGTACTTTAAAATATAAAATAATAAAAAGTAATATTTTAAATTTATTTATTTTAATATTATGTTTCAAATTTAATAGTATACTTTCAAAACTCAATTTTTATAATTATAAAATTATGAATTTATAATAAAATTAAAAAAAATTCTTGATTGAGAGGCTTATATATTCTAATCAAAATTCAATAATAAATTTTCAAATAATATCAGTTTTGTACATAATTAGAATACTAGATTTTGAAACTTTTCTAACTTTATTACATATGACATATACAAAACATTTTACAAGAAAATTATGATTACTAAAATTCATTATTGAATAATACTAAGAATTTATAATAATTAATTAATAAAGGTGCTAACGTTTAGTTGATAGGTATATGTACATGCTAATATGAATTCAATAATACCTTTTTTAAAGGAAAAAAAAAACTATGAATTCAATAATGACTTTTTTAAAGAAAAAAACTATGAATTCAATAATAACTTTTTTTAAAGAAAAAAACTTTCATATAAAATTAGATATACAAAAGTTCTTTATATATGCATATGACATATAAATGATTATTTAAAATGTAGATTTATAATAAGATGAAAACTAAATTGATTAGTAAACAAGTTAATATAACTAAAATTATATGTAAAGTGTAAAATAACAGACAACATCTATGAGAGACTTTATTCTATCTATTTGTATATGTATATAATAAATTCAAATTTGGTCTTTTAATATTGTATTTTAATATAACAGCTTATATTTACATCATTAAACATTAAATATATTAGTATTTTTTGCCTACAAAGTTGTCTCTTACCCTTTCTCTCACAGCTTTTAAGTTTTTTTTTTAATTTTCAAATAAATTTGGTTCCATATTAAAGTAGAATTTTAGATCTTTCTATATAATAAAAAAATATTAAATACTTCAACATATTGATATATTTATACATTATATATGTGTAAAAAGTATAAGAATGATGGGAGGTTTTTTGAATTTCTTTGGTGCGTAGAATAATTGCATTTAATAATATAATACACAAAAAAGAAATCATATTTTAAATTTAGTCATTTTTATATCATTTTTTAAATATAATAGTAAACTTTCATATATCATTTTATAAAATTATAAAAAAGATGAATTTATAGTAACATTAAAAATAAACCTTAATTGATATTTCTGTATTTATCATGATGGGAATTCAACAATAAATTGCTACCAAATATAATCATACTTAATGATGTCAATTCAAATTTAATTTTATTCCTTTAAAATTATATTTTAAATGTAACATCGTGCTTGCATATTTCATTATTTATTATCATGCAAAAATATATGAATTTGTAATCAAATAAAAAAAACCTGAATTGATAAGGCTATGCTTTTGTGTTGATGAGAATTTAACAATTACATATCTATTATTCAACTTTTTAAAAATTTTTGTCATATATTTATATGTACCTTCATACACAGACACACAGACATTATCGTGTTTTATTTATTCATGTGCAAAGGTATTGTTTTAATTAAAATTATGTATAGAGTATATCATAAAGAAGATTATTAGATAATTTAATACATCAATTTAGATATTTGTATGCACATGTCAAAAATATAATCTAAAAATAAAATGTATCATGAATCTTGTTAATGTCATTTATAGTCATACTTAATAATATAAAATAATACAAAATTGTTGTATTTTGAATTTTGTTATTTTTAGTACATTAGTTTAAATATAGTATTGTACTTCTATATTTCAATTCTACATTTATTCTATTCTCTTTTAACACTTTCAATTTTTAAATAACCTTCATATAAAAATTGATTGTGGTATAATTAATTAAATAAAATACTGTTGTAATATATTTCAAAGTTAAGAGTCAAATTAAGATAATGATTTATATATTATGTATAAAAATGAATCTATAGAGGTTTTATCCATACTATACAAATTAAAGTAATTTGATATTCATAAAATAAGAACAAATTCATGGATTGTTACACTATGAACTTCACTATATATTCGTAAATAATCATATATTTTACACTTAACACAAGTTTTTAATGTTGCATGTTATATATAATATATATTAGCAAGCAATTGGGGCACACACGTCTCTTGTATAAGAAAATATCAATGTACATGAATAAGTTTTTTATGAATAAGATAATATAGCTACATATGCACTATATAGCTATGCATATATTTTCAAAAAAAAATTCATGAATGTAAAATAAAATTGATAAAGAAAACATGGTGAATTAAGTCTTCAAAAAATTTGAGAAACAAGACATAATTAAACGACTTATAAAATGTTACTGAAAAATAAGGGATAGTGCAAGTATTATGTCAAAAATATTGTAGTAAAATAAGGGATAGTGCAAGTATTATGTCAAAATTGTCTTTTTATAAAAAGTTATACTGTGATAGGTCATCAATAGAATAAATTTCCCCAGATGGTATATATTACATTTTCTTTAAATTTAGTTACAGTCATTTTCATTATGCACAAAAATATTTGTAAAATATGTTGAAATTGATGAGGGTAATTATTGAATAGTAATGATTCAAAAATATGGTAGTGAAAGTATAATTATGTAAAACTAAAAATATATTATAAATTAAAACAATACAAATTATTTGAGAAGATAATTAGAGAAAGTAATCAATTTTTTATTGAAAAACTCTAACATGCTTTTCCAATGTTGATGAGGAAAAATAAGATAAATAAATTAGCTTTTGAATTTAATGTATTAACTGCACTCTTGCTTCACATACAAGATAACTCTTCTTTTATTGGAACAGTTTTCATGAAATACTTAATTTATAGACTTTTAAAATGAAAAAAATAATATTATAGAAATATTATGTTTTAGAAATCACAAAAGATACATTTGTCTATTTAGATGCACAATATATGTTGTGTACAATATAAAACTATTAACAACTTAGAGATCTAATCGTACTACATAATCTTTTAAAAAGCGTTCTGAGTGAGTTATTTAAACTACACGCCTTCTTTCTTTTGAATTCCAATTCCATTTATTTTTTATATTTAAATATAATTAAAATATTAAATTACTATATTAAGTACTAGTCTCTTTGATATTCTAATTATGCTCCATTATTTCAAAATATTTATAACTATATTTCAACATTATTTCAAATTCTAAAAGTTTATAATTGAAAACATAGAATAATAATAACTCTCAGTGCACAAGAAATTTGTCCAATTTTCATTATTTTTATAATAATTCTAGCCATGCAAGGGAGATAAATTTATGGAAGTATATGTTAATTATTATTGACAAAATGAAAAAATTTAGACATGATAATACTTTCTCTATAACACTCAACTTTAAATAACATAATTCTAACAAAAAATCAATTTGAGTTCTTGTAAGTCAAAACCAAAAATGGAAAAAAAAAATCAAGTTTTTTGGTTAAAAAAAGTATGAGAGATATATAATAGGAAAAATGTTGAATTAACTATAAGGACCAAATAATTAATTGGTAGATAATGAAAGTTGAACGAGCAAACAACTAGCAAAATGTTGTGATAAGATATCACTGGCTGCAAGATAATGTATATAGTATGACAATAATATCTTCATAATGAAATTTATGTCATGATAGATTAATTGACTATGTTATGGTTGATGGGTATTAGACTATTAAGTTGAATAATACTAGAACTCAAGTAAAATATTTTCAAATTTACAAAATTATTAGACAAATGTGAATGATTCAAAAATATGGTAGTTTAATTATCATTATGTTAAATTAAAAAGAAAACATTTTTAAATTTAGATAATACTAAATTTTTTAGATGATAATTAGAGAAAGGATTCTTAATGTACGTTTCAATGCTGAATATGAAGTATAAGAGAAACAAAAATGTTTTTGAATTTAATTTATTGATTGTCATTTTGGCTTGATGACCGATAAATCTATTTAATGTTAAAAAATTAGAACTATGATTTATAGCCCTTAATAAGAAAGAGATTAGTTAAGTATCTACTTTTGCTATTATTTTTTGAAAAATAAATAAATAGATGCATGTAAATATAAATTAATTATCCATAAAGTATATTTCAAGTATAAAATGAGGTTCATCCCGTAATATATGCATTGTAAATAACTTCATTTTTAAAGTAAAATTCAATTTAAATTTTTATATGTGTCAAAAGTTTAGATAATGATTGTTAATTTTTAAGGATGAATTATATGAAAGAAACAATAAACTAGCTAAAAAATTGGATACTAGTCGATAAAAATAAAAATTTACAAGAGAAATGAGACAACTTAAGGAAAGTTATAATTAAATATAAACAAGTGTGCATATTTCAAAATTATATTCAAAAAGAAAAGTCAATAATCATAAAATTATAATATCACTTATCTATATTAACATTACTCTTAGTTGACGGATGTATTTATATTCCTTCAATCAGAAATATCCTATTGCTAACTTGAACAACGTAAGTTCAATTAATATCTATAAGTAAAATATAATTAAGATTTAATCCTTTCCAAGCTTTAGTTAGCCAACAAAAAAGTGATATTTAATGATAATGTAAAATATAGACTTACATAACTTAGATCTCTAATTTATATTTATTTCTCAAAAATTATTAAATTGTATCTACATTGAAAATTTTTTATGTGAAATTGAATAAATGTTCTAATAATATTGAAATAAGTTTTGATAAGATCTCAGTATTATCTCCTCTTAGATGTTTACATACACATACCAACCCAAACACTTTTGTTTTCATTCTTTTCCAAATTTACACATCAAAGTTAAAAATCTTACTTACATTGAAGTGCAATTTTTGAATATTTTAAATATATGTTCTATAAATAAAATTTAATTTGCCCCAAAATAACTTTTACTTTAAAAGTTACTTTTTTTGATATTGCATAAAATTTAGTTGTATATCAGTCATGTACTAATGAATTTATTAATTTTTAATATGTTTTTGTTTTTTGCAATTTTTGAACTTTATAATTATAAATTCGTCCTATAAACTATGAAATATTTAAAACAGATGTTATGCTTAAAAAAATAAGTTTTAATAGGAAAACAATTAAAAACTTCAGCCAATATTACGTTGGTATTTGTGGTAAAATTTGTAAACTAATTAGGATATTTATTAATTTAATTAAAGTTATAGTAGACAATAAAATTGATTTACTACCATCATAACCAGTCAATAAGAATTGAAATTGTAAAGAAGCCTTGGAAATGATCTTTAAAAGAATTAAAATTTCATATAATCGTGAGCATACAATGAAAGTAGTATATCTAGCAAATTTATTTAAAAAACATGCATTTTTATTTTTGTTTCTTTTTGAGTTTGGAAACATGACCTTTACGATGCATTTTAATTGAATTAAAATTCAAAATATTTACTTTTGAAATTTAAATTTATATGCTAAAAGAGTTTAAATGGTTCTACAACAATATATAATAATTGAATATTTGTTTAATTAGAAACAAATCTCATTTATTAATCATGCACATCAATCCTTTATTTTTTAAATTATTCACATATTGATATTCACTATTGTGACACAAAGAGTTTTGGATGAGGTATTAAAATTAATGCCAAAAAAAAGTATATCAAGAAATATATTATTAATGTTATTTTGTTCTTTACTCAATATATGGAATAAATTTGAGAAATAAATTGACAGTAGCAAGCAAATTAAAACAAACTTTTAAATATTTTGTAAATATTAATGAACTAATTAAATATTCTATTAACCAAATCAATAATTTCTTCAAAATTATTAATAAATTAAACACTTCATACACCCAAAAAAATATTACTTATAATAATACAAGTATTTTATAAAAAGTAAAATAACTTGAATGTTATAAAATCTTAATCTTTTTATATTTAACGTTCAATAAAACATTAATTTTACTAAAATATTAAACAATTTCTTAAATATCTAACTATATTTTAATAAAAATGAAAAAATGTTATAAATAAAATGCCATGAAATTTGCTGAATTAAAAAAAAAAGAAGGATTCTTACAAAAAATGACTCTTGTCTACCTATAACAAGAAAACATACTTAATTTAAAAGAGTATAGTTATCAAGATGTTTATTTCAAAAAGCCTCAGTATCTAAAAGGATGATTTAAGTTTTAAAGATATATGTAAGAAGCAATCACGAACCTTACTATTCAGAACAAGTTAACATTAAATTATAAGAATATTAAAATTATTCCAAAATGATGATAAGCAAATATGATTTTATTTTTAAATATAGAATATAGATTAACATGATAGACACGCTGTGATCAATTAACAAGTTAATGATATTTTGCACGACATGTTGGATAAGGAAACACGAGAGACATAAACGACGAAGAATTCCAACATAATACTAACTATAAAACTGTAAAATTCCCCTTGTAAGTTTAGAGTATTTACATATTTTCAAATCTTGATTATCTATTTCAAATTCATATTTTAACCTTATAATTTGAATCACAAATATGTGTGTGTACTCTTTAAAGTATACTCAGTATATTTGTATTGGATGCATATAACAATTTCATACAAGATTGAATATGAAATATTTCACAACTTGAAAAACACTTTTTAAATATTTTGCCATATTTAAAATTCGACACAGTGTAAATGTTTCGTACACAAATTGAAGAAAAACTAACGCCTACATATGCATTGCATATTTGTGATTAAAGTTTTTAGTTTGTTATATATTTAATCTTAAAGAATTTAATAGATTGTTATCAAGATGTTTCTTTTAAAAGACATTAGTTTTCAAATTCAGGATGTAGGTTTCAAATATGAAATAAAAATAAATATCTAAAATTAGAATTACCTAATTATTTTATCTACAAGAAGCAGTCACAAGCCTCCCTATTTAGAATGGCCAAATTGTTGAATTAAATTTTTGAGATTTTTTTTTGAAATATTTTATGTGCTCGTGTTTAATTTCTTATATTAAATTTATCTAATTAATTTCATTAATTTTAAGCTGCTAAGTGATCACAACTATGAAATATAAAAAAACTAAAGCCATAAGAAAATTAGAAGATAAGAAAAGGAAAAAGTGAAATATGAAACTTCGATGGAATTCCTCCTAGTTATAATATCAGATCTACTAATTTCAATATTTGAGCATCTAAAAAGAGAATTTCTCTAATTTAGCGCATTCAATCCGTTTAATCAAAGAGTAAATGGCACTTCATTTATCACACAATCCTAAGTAAATAAATCAACCTCCCTAAAACTTAATGTACTGAGAGAATAAACTTTTTCATCATTTTTCAATTTTCTATTTTAAGAAACTTCATATTTTTAATTTAAAATATTTATATCACTTAATGAAATTTTTTCACACGATATATAATAGCATTTTTAATTAAAAAATATAGTTAAGTAATGCATTTTCATTTGTTGATAGCACTAGTAAAATATTATGAAACTTTTGCTCAGTTTTTAAGTGAAATAGAGGGAAAACATTTAAAGCTGACATCAAACCAAAGATTGTTGAACTGTAGGATAGATTGGGAGATGAAGTGATACAATTAATATAAATTTAATATTAAGTTATTCATTCACGAAAATATTTTTTCAATAATCACTATTACAATATTCGAAGTTTTGGATTTCAATTTATGTAACTGCATAAATATTGTTTTTTTCCCGTTTATGCCTCTCAAAACAAAGTAATCAATTTTCTCACTAAATTAATATTTTTCACAAAATGTAGTAAGAAAGAATATAGTTATAAGTTGCATATTTCTGATCAATATTTACAAAAATTAAATAAATTTTTTTTTGTGTGTGTTTTTGTAATGAAAAGAATTAAAAAAAGACGTGAAACAATAAAGCATAAAGGCTTCTAGTAAAAATTTTATGATATAGTTAGGAGACTAGAGTACTACAAATAACATAAATTTAGAATGCAAAGTGCCATTATATTACTTATAGTTGCTAATGTGTTAGATTAATAAAATTTTGGGAGTGAAGAGCTATATACCCTTAATTAAAATTTTACCCTCGGCTACCCATGAAAAACTATGAACCAGCAGAAAAACAAAATTAAATGATAAAGAATCTAAAATTAAGGACGAAAATGTAAAATTATATGAATTTGAAGCAATAAACTTATTTGCATTAATTTTAAATAGCAACTCTGCCTAATTGAATCCATTCATTTTAGTTAAAGATTAAGAGGAGAAATAAAAAGTTAAAAGCAGAAAATATATAAAATCATCATATTAAGATATAATGTTATATGGGTTTAGTTTAACCAAAACTTTGAATACAAGTTTAATTTAACCAAATTTTTAAATCCATATACTGGATTTTTTATTTTTTAAAAATATTTCATTTTTGTGTTTAATTTAGCATTTTAAAGTTACCTAATTAAATTCATAAATTTTATACACCACTACGTCATCGTATTTGTGAAACAACATAAATTTAAAGCAATTTAAAGATAAAAGGATAAAATTTAGACTAGAAAAAACTTTTAAATTTAATATATTTAATCTAATTTATTAAAATTTTACATTTTAGAATGTGAAAATAGAATGCCTTTAATTTATAATGTCAAATCTACTTAATTAACTTCCTTCACTGTTGCTATAATATGACATTACATGGAATTTTTAATCATTTAAAAAAATATTTATCTGATTGATTGATGTATATTTTTTATATTAAATCTACTTGATTAAATCCATAAATTTTAGCTACTTTTTTACCCTTCCAACTATGAAATGACATAAATCAATATCTAAAATGGGGGAAAATGTAACTCGAGATTATAGTAGATTGTTGTTAATATAAGATATTGAATCTACTTTGTCAATGCCATTATTTTAGCATCCCAAAAATAGAAGAACATGTCATTGGCTTAAAATTAAAATACTGAATAGAAATCCTTAATTTAGGTACTTCTAAATAATATTTGTTTAGAACGAATAGAAAATTAAAAGATAGAAAAAGATAAGATTTTGGAATAAAAAGTTTTGAAATAAAATGTAATTTATTATTTTAAAATGCTTTATTCATTAACATTTAATTTAGCATATTTTACATGTCTAGTTACGTTCGTGAATATTTAACTATCAATAAACAAACTGGCATCCTCTTTAATATTGTTGCTTGAAATACTTCTCCAGTCTTCTCTTGTCCGCATAGGCCATCTCTATAACCTACACACACCATGACATCATCTGGATCTCACTCCAACACTAGCAAGCCTTCTGCTCGCATCATGACGACATAGAAGCTAACATATTGAAATAAACGGATGATCATATTCTATTTCTTGATTATTGATGTGCGGGATGCGATAGCGTATATCAAAAGTAATGGACGGATGGGCCAAACCCAATTTAAACATTCTTGTAAGAAATCCATCCGTATTCAATTTAATTTACATCAATCCTAGTGGGAATCTAATACCATTTGTTAGGAAATAATGCTGTATTGAAATTGACAATCAAATGACATCGCGGAAGCAAAATTATTTTCTTCCCAATTAACCCAACACGTGAATTTTAAGAATTACTCAATCATCCCGTCCTCAAAGCATAATCAATTATGCAGGATACAAAGGAGTGAGATTATTTTTCCGTGAAAAATCCAAATTGCAACAAAATTTGGAGCTGCGCAATGATTAAGAAAAACTTTACTATCAATTGTAATGGAAACACAATATGCAAACTAAATCAAGAACAGTTTCTTATTAGAATGCCTCTCGGTATACTAACGTTGGAACCAAAATCGTTGTATCTCACCCACAAGACGAAATCTTTTAAATTTAACAAACATAGTTAACTGAGAACAAAATAAATTACCATAAAATTTATAAATGATAGGAGAATCAAAATTGATAGATGTGTAAAACTCATCGAGTGGAGTCACTCACTAAAATCTTGTTAAAAATGAACTACAAATACCCTTTCATCTCTCCTATTTTTTTTCAATTTTGTTCTCTTCCTTTTCCCTTTTTTGTTTTTTTGTTGCTGCCATTGTATTACCTCTTCCCCGCCGGGCGAAGATTGATTTTTTTAATTGTTGCGGTTGCTTCAATTCAATCAAGACTTTGGCTGTATTTGCTTCCACATTTTCAAACTCATCATAATTCATCAAATTTTACATTACTAAGTATTCAACTTAACAAAAGTTTTATTTGAATTTAAATTTAAATTTTCTGATATCTTACATATATTAATAACTAATTATTTTTTAATCATTACACCTATTTACAATTAAATTGTCACCTACCCACACACACTTTCATATTTATCATGTATTTATATCATAAAAATTAATAATTATTCCCATACACCATTATATCTTCCAATCATTATTATATATTTTATACATACATAAAAATACAAATTCAAATAAATGATCCCATTCGTCATATTAAAAATTTCATTTTAAACATAGTATTTAGTCTAACATGCACAACTCCTACTAAACATCACACCCCACAAAACCCCTTTCCTAACATTACCTTTTTTATGTTGCTTGTTAATTATGGTAAGGTAAAACTTACCATGTTGGGGTGATTATTCACTCCCATGGTTGAATACTTGGAATGGATCATCTTGTAGGAAACTCCAATTCCACCACCAACGTCTACCGGTCGTTTTGTTTGTTTTCAAATTTTGTTATATATTTTTAAATATTTTTTGTCCTCTGGGATGCCTCCATCGTATGATTTGCAACAGTACATGAGATTCTATTTTCTACAAATAATCCTAGCAATAACCTTTTCATTTAACCAAGATTTGTTTGAAATGTTCAAAATGGCAATTTCCTTATTCAAAGCCATGCTTCTTATGCATTGTCCCCAAACTAGTGAAACTTGCCATACAAGGGAGTAATGCCATTGGCTAAATATGAACAAGTTGCTAATCCTAAGGCACTTATTTTATCACTTGCGTGTTGTTAGTGAAAAATTCAAACTTTTGTTGTATCTTGTAAGGTTGCCCTCGCAGAAGTCTTTAAGAAGAAGCCAACATGGAAATGAATGAATGATAAGTCCAACTATGGTCCGTTTTTGCTTGTTTTTCATTAGGGTAAGGGCCGCAGTCATCCAATAAGCTAATGCCCGCTTTCTTGCAGTGCAACGTATGTAACCATTGCCTATATTTAAGGAGAAAATACTAATGACAATGGTGCGAATAGAGAGAGCCTTGTTGGAGAATTTGTAGCCCTACTTATCCTGTTACCGTCCTACAAATAATATGCTAACATGATCAAATAAGAACTCATCAATGCATCAATCAAGTCAAGGAATAAAGTATTAAATTCGCCAATTGACTATAGAGAAGACTAAAGTTTACCTCCTTTTACAGGGATGGGGATGAAAAACTTCTAAGTTGAGTTGACAATGATACCACACCAAGAAAAGAATAGAGGTTTCATTACAACATGCACGTTTGCCTAGATTAAGGTGCCATAATTAAACAGTGATGTGGGATTTCTTTTACTTATATGGGGAAACCTTGAGTGTAATTTCTTAATCCTCTTTAAATTCCTTCCGAACACCCAACTAACTTGAACTAAAGCACAACCCCTGGTAATGGAGTGACTCCATTTTTTTTTTCAAGTATTTTTATCTCAAATTCAATAGTTTGTTTGGAAACCTTTCTGTCGGATATTTAACTAAATATCTAAATGTGCTCACAGTGCAGGCTTTGTAAAATATGGAATTCCTCCCTCGGCAGTTGTATCTTCCATATGTACCTATCAAGCCAGTATCATTTTTGAATTATTTTTTCAATATTAAGTTGATAAACTAATTTATATCTTCAATAAGCTCAACTAAAAATGTAAAATGTGATTTGGAACTATGAATACTGTAGGAGCCTACACTCAGCTGGATACGTTCAGAATTGAACCTAAAATCTAAAGGTCCTAGGTAAAGCATAGGAGTATGATTGCTTCGAATTCCTGGACCTCGGATTGGTGGTTCACACTAAAATTCAAACCTACGAACGATCGATATTATTTTATGTAGAAACTTGGTCACGCTGTATTTCTTCTTTTTTTATTTCATGTATCTATTTTTTTATGCTTGTATACCAAAGAATAAGGCATGCAGTTGTCCAACATCTAGTATGAGATCAGTATTCAGTGTACGTTGTTGCAGTTGCGACATCTTAAATTATTTAAATATACTGTTTAACAATATAATTTTTTTTATTTATTTTTCCTCCACTTTTATAGTATTGCTAAATGTCTACTCTAAATTTTCTCTTTACCATAATTTGCATCTGTACTTTCCTTTTATGGTATTGCTAAATTTCTAAACTAAATTTCCTTTTTACCATAATTTGCATTTGTACATGTTGGGAGTACAACGGTCTAACTAATTCTGATTGAATTTTATTGGGTTAGAGGATAAGTCCAATCAAATTAGAAGCATCACCTATAAACAATGCATGTTGGGTCTATAGTGGAGCCTAACAAAATCAGGAATAACCGTTCACGGGGCTGTACGTGGATATGTATATAAGTGGGTTTTACACCATGTATTAACCCAAAACCTTAAGGCTGTGAGTTATGGATCAAGTGTCCACTTTATATACAAGTCACTTTTCTTATTTTCTATTAATGTGGAATGTCACTTTTTTTAACTCATATTTATTTCCCAATAGTGCGTCATCTAATGTGTACTTTCATCTATACGTGTGCGTGGGTGCGTGCGTGTGCGTAATTAACCAAAAGTAGTCCTCTGCTTTGCCAATTGCTCAGCCTAATCAATTGAAACCAGTGTAGTTTGTAGTCCTAATCTAATATTTGTGAGTGATTACGGATGTCAAAGTTCAAGTTGAACACTCTTTTTTTTTTTTTTTTTTGAGTTTGAGCTCGATTCAATTTATATAAAAATTTTAAAATTTTAATAGTAATTAATTTAATTATTTTATAACTTTAATATATAATAAAAATAATGTTTACAATAATTTGATTAATAAGAAGTAATAAAATATCTAAAAATACATCCATTCAATTAAATTTATCTAAGAGAATAATTTTAAAATAAATTTTGAAAATGAACCATCGTTTTAAAACAATATAAAAATAACCATCGACAATATATTTTGAAACATAACTTAAACTTTATAAAATAACACATTAAATTTTGAAAAAATATTTCTTAAGATTCTCAATTACATATTTGAAATATTTTAATAACTAGATAAACATTATTTTTTGGGATCTTCCATAAAATTTTCAACAATGACATAATTTTAATCTATCTAAAAATTTTATGTGATATATATGATATTTTATAAATAATACATTATTTATTATTTTGATAAGATTTTTTAAGTTTCACTATTATTTTCATTGAATTATATTTTATTTTTGTTATTTTAATTAGAAATTTTGAAATGTATTTTAATTGTATCATTTGATATAACAAGCTATATCTATGTCATAGTTATATGTATGGATTAAAAATTTAAAAGTTTTTATTTTTTTCTCTAAAATTTCATAAAATATAAAATAAAAGGTATATATCAAAATTAAAATTTAAGGTACTGTATACATGTATAAGTATAACAATTACCGTACACTTGACTCATCTTGCAGCCGTAGACCAACCTCATCCATTCATTTTAGATAAATAATGACCATATAAAAATAAAATAATATATATATTATATAGGGTAGAAGATATTGTATTCTTCGCGGTTTCTTTCATCCCTTTTATCAATCGAATATTTCCACTATTTGTTTGTTTTTACTTAGTTTTACTGAATTATATTTGGGTAGTTTACATAATTACTTGTGGATTGCAACACTGCTGCCACAAAGGAAAGAATCAACCCACGCACACAAATGGTGAGTTCGAGAGTAAAGTTGAGATTGAGAACGAAGAGGAAGCAGAAGCTCGATTTTAGGTTCACCCAGACTGATTTGTGGAGGAAAGGAGCTGTAAATGCCAAATTGTTAGAAGAATGGAGCGTTTGCAGCATGGGCTCCATTACGTCGCTGTTATGGTCTGCCCCAACAGTTCTGTAGGACTTCTGATCAGAGGCATCCAAAAAAAAATCCCACATCCAGATTCAGTTTGGTCTGCATTTGAGGGCCGATTTTGAAATTTGGAGAATAATTTGTTATCAATGATATTTTAAGAAAATTATTAAAAGACAAAACACATGTTTTGGTAATAATATAATAGTATGCATAACTGGACAACTGGATGTATCTAATAAACTTGGTCGGTGTAATATTTTAGTATAGTAATCTTATTCTATTTTTTATTTTGAATCATTTATTCATCAATCTCTGTCAAAATCATTTGGTTTCTCATTACAAACCTATTTTTTTATATTTTCATATTTGAGTCACTCAAAATTGACCGAATTATCACCACTTATTTCTTTTCCAATCAAATTCAATTGAATTGGGAGTGTCAAATTTCGATGGCCCACGCTATATGAAGTTTTTGAAATGGACCCATCGATAAGCCAATCCACTTGTCGACTAATTTAATTCATGGGTGAAACCCATATTTGCGTCTGATAGTGACGGACAGTAATTCAAAAAGTTTGGATCCAGCTTTTCAGGATGAAAATTTGATACGAAAATTTAAAAATAATAAAAAAATCAAAAAAAAGAATGAGATAAAAAGTAAAATTTTAATGTGTTGTATGTTTGAAATAAATAATTCAAATGAATACTAAATTGGACGATATAATTGGAAATTGGGATACACTAACGCGAATTTAAGCTTTAACCTTTTCAGTGCTTAATTTTATAATCGGAATTGCCTGCCTAATTCATTTTGAGTGACGACGCCTGTTCATGTGAAGCATGGAATTGGGATACCTGCAATTTGTTGTTAACGGGGAGGATGACGACAATGACAACAGCGACGATGATAATAATATTAATAATAATAGAGCTCATGAATCTGCAGGAGTTGAAAGAATTATCTTGTCCAAAGAAAATTTTATAATAAAACAAAAACAACTTATACATATATGTTTTGTAAGCGGATATAATTTATAGTATGCATCAAGCAGGACATCAGTTCTATCTATATTTATCTATCTATACTATTTAAAATATATGACACCCTTTTTTGGCCTTTTAATAAATTTTAGAAATGCCCTATTTAATAAATTTACCATCGGTCGCTCTTCTTTATTTTTATTGTAAAAATAAAAGAAAACAGACAGTTTATTGGTAACGATATAACCCTTTTTTCCTTAAAAGGGTATATTACATTCATTAAATATTTTTGGTCAACTAATAAATTTTCTAAACTTTTATTAATATAAATAAATAATCACAATAATAATATAAAAATATATTTCATTTAAATAATTATTTATTAAATATATTTTTTATTTCACATACAAAAAGTGTACCCATATACTAATTATTATAATTATAATAAAAAATACTAATAATAACTGATTTTAGGTGGCCGAATGCACTTTTTTCAAAATTTACCATCAAGACAATGAAGTTTTAAAGCAAATAACTGCCCAATCCATTTTGGATTCTCCAAAACTCAATGGGCCATCTTAGACCCAAGTCGAGTAATGGGACGGGTCAATTCATGCCATGGAATATTTAATGGGCTTTCTTGGTCCAATCTACTTGTCAGTGAGCACTGACCTATCATGTGATTTTCCTATCTTATCCTTATCGACACCCCTACTTATATATCTAGATATATATAGTTTGGGATGTAGGGTTTTTGAACACGACAGGGGGACAAGGAGACTGGAGAGGTAGGGGGGCGTCGTCGGCGTTTCTCACTTCTACACGAAAATGGTGAGTTTCTGAGTCCGCCTATGGTAGTGTTATAGCTTGATTCTCTATTATAATTTTATGGTTCTGGTTGATTTCATGGACGATATTCTGTTGAAGCTTTGAAATTTCTGTTAAGATTTCACTCCTTTATTTTTTCCTTTGCTTAATTATTACTATAGTGTTACTAGTCGTTAAATGTATTTGAAGAAATGCTTGTCTCCGAGGAGAAGAAAAAGTCATCATTTAAGAGATTAGTTCCATAATTATTTGTAAATTGCTGGTTATTATTATTTTTTAAAAATTTTGTTCGATAAAGGCTAATTGATGCCATTTATTATGTTCTGTGTACGTCGAGATACAATCCCATACCGATTTTATTGCAGACGAACCGAATAAAATTAGGCTCTCTCTTATTATATGATATGAAAAATGGGCTTCGTTAATACATTATTTCAATAAAATATTGGAGTTTGCTATGTTATGATGTAAATCTGTAATATTTTAATATCTCTTCCAATTAGATTCAATTTTCAGTATTTGACGTGATTCGTTCTTATCTATCCCTTTTTTGTTTGCTTCGAAGTAGATATTAGATTAACAATTCAATTTTATCGAATTCATTATTTATTTTTCAGGCTAGAGGCTTGAAGAAACATTTGAAGAGGCTCAATGCCCCAAAACATTGGATGCTGGACAAGCTAGGCGGTGCTTTTGTAAGTGATAGTATTGGTTTGAGCATTTGCGTGTTCTTGACCTTTTACTATATGTTCTCTGTGTCAGATATGCTGGACTAGTGTGTTTGAGTTTTGATGGTCATTAGGCAACGTCTAATTTTATATGGATGCAGGCGCCCAAACCGTCATCTGGACCCCACAAATCCCGGGAGTGCCTGCCCTTGATTCTCATTCTTCGCAATAGGCTTAAGTATGCCCTAACTTATCGTGAGGTCATCTCTATCTTGATGCAGCGCCATGTTCTTGTTGATGGGAAGGTTAGGACAGATAAAACTTTCCCTTCTGGTTTCATGGGTAAGTACCCGTCCCTTTACTTGTTATTCACTTTTCATTGCTTCATAAGCTTCAAAACAATCTGGTGATCATTATTTTACATTGTTTACTTTGGAGAACATCTATTATTTCTATTCTGAAAGTGTTTGTTTTGTTGGATATTACTCTGTAAATTTTTGTATGGAACAAAATTGTTTCAAACTCTTGAAATGATTATTTTTGGCTGATAATTATGTGGTTTTGAACTTTTAAGAAGATATGCCCCTTAATTAAATCCTTCTCCTCTCCCTTTGCTAGATGTTGTCTCCATTCCCAAGACCTATGAGAACTTCCGTCTGCTGTATGATACCAAGGGCAGGTTCAGACTGCACTCTATTCGGGATGAGGAGGCTAAGGTTAGTTATTCCTCTTGATTTCATAAGGTATATTTAGGTTCCATGTTTGTTGTACTAAAGATGCTTTCAGATGTACATTTAACATGCCAGTGAGAGTCTTGCTTGTGTGTAATCTTTATTGTGTGTTTGAAGTATATTTTGGTGTATTTTGGAAGGCAACAAGAACATGATGAATCCACTCTTCTATATTTTTGGCTGAATGAATTATGGTAGTTTGTGTTAATTGTTTTTATGCACTGCTTTTAGCTTATAATCCATTGAGCTGGCAAGCTTGCGTGTTATTTGTGGTTATTTCATAGGAAATCTCATTATTTTGTAATATATGTATGTGCAGTTCAAGCTGTGCAAGGTTCGGACTGTTCAGTTTGGGAAGAAAGGTATCCCTTACCTAAATACATATGATGGAAGGACCATTCGCTATCCAGACCCTCTTATCAAGGCAAATGATACGATCAAATTTGACCTGGAATCCGGCAAAATTGTTGATTTCATCAAATTCGATGTGGGGAATGTTGTGATGGTGACTGGTGGTAGAAACAGGGGACGTGTTGGAGTAATCAAGAACCGTGAGAAGCATAAGGGAAGCTTTGAGACTATTCACATCCAGGATGCTACTGGTCATGAGTTTGCTACCCGACTGGGCAATGTTTTCACAATTGGGAAAGGTACAAAGCCGTGGGTGTCTCTTCCGAAGGGCAAAGGCGTTAAGCTGTCTATCATAGAGGAGGCCAGGAAGAGGCTTGCTACTCAAGCTGCAACAGCTTAGTAGATATGCTCCCATTTCCTTCTGAATTTTTCAAGAGTTCTGCAAGATTGTGTTTTATGCTATTATCGGATGTTTTTTGGTTGGTAAAATTAAGTAGTTACTTTATAAGTATTGACGTCTCCATTGTTTCTTGACGTCGGATAATTTTATATTTCGGTATTGGCTCTCATTCTGCGGATAACTTCCTGCAAAAAGGTTTTTGTTGGACGAGATTTACATTTGTGTTCTTGACTCTTGAATCCTAAGCCATGTTTAATTTATATTTCCTACGTCGTGAAGTTAAAGTTTCAGTCAAGTTGTTTTTAAACGTCATTTATCGTTATGGTAAACGTATTAGGGCATAGGGAGCTCGGCCAGAGGTAAATAACTGACCAAGCGAGCCTGTTCCTTTATCACATGCTCTATCGCTTCCATGATGCAATTGGGAAAACTGGCTGCCAAACAAGAGGCAACAGTCATAAGATTATTAGATAAGGAGCTTTCTTGGTGGCAATACAAATAATTTTGTATTTTTTGTTGGTTTATAGTTAATTATATTGATTGATTATACATTCAATGACATATACAAATAATTTTGTATGATTAAAAGTAAATAATTTTAAATTAAGAATATATAAAACGATTGAAAAGGAAAATGAGAAAAAAAAAAAAAGGAAAAATGAATATAAAAGATAAAGAGAATTAAATAAAGTATAACAAGAAAGAGATCAGGTAATGTCTAATAATGATGTATTGGGATTAAAAGTAGTTGACATTGGATATTATCAAGTATAAATATTCATGGCTGTTTCTCAATGCACGTATTCGGTATTTATAATGAATAATACTCCATTTCAGCAACTCATTTATATTATGTTTGAAAGAATAAAAAAAATCTCAATAAAATCATCGATATAAAAATGCATGTACTGTGATAGATTTCTATATCTATAAATTAAAATAGAAATGCTCAAATCATTTAAGTGTCAAGTGTGCACTCGCTCACATAAGCATCGTTGAATTTCATTGTGGGTGTATGGAATTAAGTATCTTCAATTAACAAAACAGACTATGTTTACTTCATATTTAATATATACCTTTAGATAAATTAGTTCATAACCTGATTTAATTTAATTTTTATTTAACATAAAATTTTAAATTTATATTCATTACATTCTTTTAATTTTTATTATTTTCAATATTTAAATTAAAGAATAATTTTCCAGGAAATAAATTTTTAGTCGTCCCATAAAATATGTAGATTTGAGAGAAATAACACAACAGAAATTAAGATAAATAACTAAAATAAAATTGAGAATTGAAAAGTATGTCTCTATTAAAAAATAAGTCATCAAAAGCCAGCCTTAATTTTCACAACTTTCTTTTTTCATCATTATTTTATGTTCATGCCGATTCAAAATTATTTATTACTTGTGCAAATTTTGTATTAGTGCATATGCCATGTCAAAAGTCTCATCCATATTTTTTACTAATTATATAAATAAAAAGTTCACAACAGTTCTACAGAAATACCGGAAAAAAAATAGCTATTTCTAATATTGGGCTTTATCCCAGATAGCCCATTATTTAAGTAGACCAAGTCCAAACATAGCCCAATATGAGAACCGTAAGAAGTAGGGTTTTTCCTTCCCCTGCTGCGCCCTACGTCTCGCTATAAATGTGAAGCTGCTGCCGAGTGTCTGCCTCCGTTTCCTCCGTCTCTCCCATCGCCTCGTTCAGGACGCAGCTTGCTCGAGAGACTGAAAAATGAAGACAATTCTATCCTCCGACAGCATGGACATTCCCGACGGGGTGAAGATCAAGGTGAAAGCCAAAGTGATCGAAGTCGAGGGGCCAAGGGGAAAACTCTCCCGCAATTTCAAGCATTTGAACCTCGATTTCCAGTTAACAACCGACGAAGCCACCGGAAAGAGGAAGCTCAAGGTGGACGCCTGGTTCGGCAGCCGGAAAACAACTGCAGCTATCCGCACCGCGCTTAGTCATGTGACTAACCTGATTAATGGCGTTACAAAGGGTTATCGTTACAAGATGCGTTTTGTTTATGCTCACTTTCCCATCAATGCGTCTATTACCAATAACGGAACGGGTATTGAGATCCGGAACTTCCTTGGCGAGAAGAGGGTATGGAGAAAAAAACTCGCTGCGTTTATTTTCCTTTTAGTGTTTGCTTGTGATACTTTTTTATGTTTTTCTTTTCCGTCTCTTTGTATCTGTACTTTTAGATGAAATATGTTGATCTATTTATTATATTTGTCTTCAAGGCGTGCATAACTAAATTTTCTTATTTCTCTCGTTTGAACATTACCTGCCTTTTATCAATTGTCTGCTATTTCAATATGGTTAGATTAAAGCGCAACGTCAAACCATTGTTTTATCTGATGGTACTGGATTCTGTTGAATGATTAAATATGGAATACGACTATGTATCCCAAGATTAAGTTAATTTGTTCTGGGTTATTTCTGTGATGATTGTCTGAAAGCCGTGGAAAGTTTTTCAAGAATGTTGGAAAGTGCGGTGAGCACTACATTTCTTTTAAAGATCTGAAGACACTTAGGTATTCACTGCTTCGTGTATTTCATTGAGGCTCGTACTACTTTCTTCCCTTGCTAGAAGTTGATATCTTCGCTGTACAATATGAAGTGCTAACTCGCAAAAACGACATAGGAATGGTGTCTTTGTGCAAGGCGGTTGCTATTGCATCAAACTGCATACTTGAAACTTCCGTATATTGTACCTTATTTATAGAATAATGTATTTGTGCTTTTTATGGTGATTCTTTGAAGTTCTAGTTATGATTACATGTTCTTCAGGCGTTGGACCTTTCTACTCTTCTGATGTTGTTTGAGTTTGCAGAGTATGTCATCTGTATTGACTGCAACTACATTTGTTTATTGTGAGCAGGTCAGGAAGGTTAATATGCTTGAAGGGGTATCCATTGTGCGGTCTGAGAAAGTGAAGGACGAATTGATTTTGGAAGGGAATGACATTGAGCTTGTATCTAGATCTACTGCCTTGATAAACCAGGTAACACATGATCAAAATTGTTGGTACCTCCAAGATATTCTTGAATGCGAATGGATGCCTACATAAAATTGTAACATTTTAATTGGATTAGGAATGTTTTATTTTTTGCTGATGCTTTGGACTCCGTACACTTAGGTTCATGTTTGTGTTTATTTGAACAGAAATGCCAAGTGAAGAACAAGGATATAAGGAAGTTCCTTGATGGTATTTACGTGAGTGAGAAGGGAGCTATAGCTGAAGAAGAATGAAGTATTGAAGTTGGGGGGTTACCTTACAGTGATTTCTTCTTTTACTTGTTCTCTCTCACCGTTAATGTCATTTGCGTACTTCTTATATTAGAGTATGGATTTACAGTTTTTCGCAATTGAGAATTGTCTAATGACTTGGTTGTTTTGCACCTGTATTTGATTTCTAAATTGGTTGTTTTGACTTGTTTTATATTCTGTGGGTTTTTTTGTTGGCTCCGATGATCTTTATTTTCTGATGTTCTATATTGATAATTATATACTATGAGAGGTGGGGGGGCAGATGAATCATGTCGTTGGCATTGCTCTTTAAGTTCTCCTCTTTCTCGATTGGTCCCAAACTCTGCATTTTTAAGCATTATTTCTTGAAATTGATTCTCAATTCGATACAGTAAAGATATTTATTTTTTTAATTTTTTTTCATATTTATTACTAATCTAAAGTACAGTCCCGGTGGACAATTGTTTGAAGTGCATACTGCAGACGATTGACGTAAGATAAAAGGTTTTTTGGTTGATTTGTATTCCTTATTAGAGATCCAAAGCTCCATACGTTGTATTATATCGATGAAAAAAAGAACATCAATCTAGCAAATGTGGAATCTCTTCTAAATTATATAAGATTTAGTGAAATCAACACTAGATATAGAGATAACAGATATAGTCTATTAGTAATTTTGTGCTTTGTAAATTGAGACCATTTGTCATGGTATGATTGAATGTTTGGCAAAAATAATTAAGTTATAGATGGGCTTAGGTATAGACGAGATGATGAGTTTGAGCGTAGATTCTTATAATCTTTCAGCTTTATTGGGCTATTGAGAGGATCTTTTTTCAGAATATTGCTTGATCTTTATTGATCTTCTGTGTGGGCGTAAAATAACTTTTGGGGGAATGCTTTTGTCCAAAAAATGAATATTAGCAAAGTTAGCCAACGAAAATAGGCTCATTGTGCTGAGAAAACGAGGGAGACCTTTCTTGCTTAAGGGAAAAAAGTGCCACAGTGCAATACGGTATGGCTGGCCTATCTAAAACCATCAATTTTGGAAAACATTAGGTTCTTCGAAAAATGTCACATTTTGATTAAAAAAAAAGGGTGCCGATCTCTCTGCATCTGTCATTATTGTCGAGAATATTGGTAAAATACTTATCGCAAGGATTTTATTTGGAAAGTCCTCAAAACATTGAGAACAAGAAGAAATGAGTAAAGAAAGGATTCAAGAGGCCTGTTATATGGGGTATACATGAATTACTTTTGTTTTGATTGGAAACTCATAAAATAAACTGCGGAAATATTTCCCAAATAAGTTGGGACAATTTTTTTCTCCAAAATATGGTTGGGACAAATAATGGAAAATATATAGTTGATATTCAAATAATTCCATGTGCAACACATTTATTTGAAATAAATAACATAAAGGCTATGTTTGAATGTAAATTTACATCTATTAAAATATGTTTTTCACTCATCAAAATAAATACTTTTTATTTTTTTCTCTTTTATTTTTATATTATTCTTAAATTTTTTATATCAATTTGTCTACCTAAAAAATTTACCTCCAAACAAAATCATTTTGTGATTGCCGATATTACATCTTATAAAAAGTTTATGCCCCAATTTAATTTTAAGCTTTTCTATCAAACATGCAAAAGAAACAAGTCCGTGCTTACCGAAAAAAGTCACAAGTAAATCAGAATATTCAACATCTTGATATAGGAATCGTAAATGAACGTCTGTGACAGTCACAGATCATATTAATCCCGGAAGACTCCAAATCCCGTCCAATTCTGCTCAGTAAATATTTAAATGCACATTTCGCTTCGTCAATCCGGATTTAGCTGTCCCTTCCCGAAGTTGAATTCCCCTTCGACCCCACGTTATTGCGAAAGTCACTTCTTTTGCCCTTCACTCTCTCTCGCAGCCCAAAATCCCAGATGAGTCTGCAAGGAGATAAAGAAACCGGGAAAAGATCGCCGGAAATTCGCCCCAAACAATCCGCTTTCCGCTACAATTCTCCGTTGGTTCAGGTTACTTTGATCGGGTTGGTCTGCTTCTGCTGCCCCGGTATGTTCAATGCGCTCTCCGGCATGGGCGGCGGCGGGCAGGTGGACCCCACCGCCGCCGACAACGCCAACACCGCCCTCTACACCACCTTTGCGGTGTTCGGTGTTCTGGGAGGGGGAATCTACAACGTCTTGGGCCCGAAGTTCACGCTGCTGGGCGGCTGCTCCACGTATGTTCTCTATGCAGGCTCGTTTCTATATTACAATCATTACCACCACCAGGCGTTCGCTATTGTCGCCGGCGCCTTTCTTGGCATCGGAGCCGGTCTTCTGTGGGCGGCGCAGGGGGCGATCATGACATCTTATCCGCCACATGATAGAAAAGGTCTTTACATTTCCTTGTTCTGGAGTATCTTTAACATGGGTGGTGTGATTGGGGGTTTGGTCCCCTTTGTGCTGAATTTCCGTAGGACTGAGGCAACCTCAGTCAACGATGGTACATACATTGGATTCATGGTTTTTATGTCTGTTGGGACCCTTTTGTCACTGTCGATTCTGCACCCCAGCCGCGTTATCCGTGACGACGGATCGCGTTGTACAAATATTAAGTACTCGAGTGTCTCTGTTGAGGCTGTTGAGATTCTGAAGTTGTTTCTTGATTGGAGGATGCTGCTCATGGTGCCTGCCTCTTGGGCTAGCAACTTTTTCTACAGTTACCAGTTTAACAACGTTAATGGGGTGCTTTTCAATCTTAGGACAAGAGGGCTGAACAACATATTCTATTGGGGTGCACAGATGATTGGCTCTGTGATTATGGGGTACATTATGGATTTCAGCTTTAATAGTAGGAGGACTAGAGGGTTGGCTGGTATTGGAGTTGTGGCTGTGCTTGGGACTGCGATTTGGGGTGGAGGGCTTGCTAAACAACTTGATTATGCTCGTCATGATTTGCCACGTCAGAGGCTGGACTTCAAGGATGGTACTGATTTTGCAGGGCCATTTGTCTTATACTTCAGTTATGGATTGCTTGATGCGATGTATCAGAGTATGGTCTATTGGGTCATTGGAGCATTGGCTGATGATTCTGAGATCCTTAGCAGGTAGCATTCACATTGAACCTTTTGTTTATACTGAATCATAAGCTCTAGTACGTGTCACTCTAGATTCAAGAATTGTTTTGATGGTTGTTGAATCTGTATTGTTTTTAGGTACGCTGGATTCTACAAAGGAGTGCAGAGTGCAGGGGCGGCAGTTGCCTGGCAAATTGACACACATAAAGTGCCATTTCTGAATGAACTAATAACGAACTGGGCGCTCATGACAGTGAGTTATCCTTTGTTGGCCTTGCTGATCAAACATGCTGTCAAGGATGACGAATGAGTTGAACGGAAATCTAAGGAGGGTAGCGCGATCCCTGGCATCCATTGATGACCCTGAGGTGCATATCTATCAAGGTAGCTTGAACTCCTCAATGTGAATGGAAGTTGATAATTAAGAAGTTGCATATTTATTTGACTGTAAATGTATTTGCGCATGAACTGATTGGAAGAAGATACATGATTGGAATTCGTGGTGCAAACGGGTTTTTTATTTCGTTTTCAGTCTGTTTGTTGTTCGTATGCCGTGTGTTACTCGTTTGATGAGAATGATTTTCAGATAAATGATCTTCAGATATGAGTATGCAACAAAGCTTTCTCATGTTGGCCGATGTTACTTATTCTCATGTCGCTTGCACCCCCTTGAATTTTGTTACTCTTTATTAAGAACCAAAATTAATGATCTTTACAATTCAAAAATCTTGTTTTCTATGCGCTTAATGAAAATGAGATGCATGAACTATGGCAGTCAATGCCAAAGACACTGTAGAATAAGTTTGTGACCTGCATTGGTAAGCCCAGAAGCTACTGAACAAATACCCTGTATAGGAAAATGATATCCAGGAGAGTTAATTTAAGATAAACTACATGCACCAGATTTTTCTTATGTCGTGTGGCTAAGTTAGGAATTCTTAATTTTGCTTTGTTTATTTGTGTTTGAGCAAATACTGTTAAGTATGCCCCTGAATGGATTTTGAGGGGAGTGGAATCAACGGAAATATTGCTTGAGAGATAGACATGCAAAATACTTAATAATTCATCCTTTCAAATACTTAATAATTCATCCATTGCAATTAACATGTCCGGAAACCATTACTCTTTAGGTATGGATGAACAAGGTACTCACCTTTGTGCGCATAATGTATGGCACTCTTGTTGAGAACGATTATTCAGAACAGTTGATATCTGATTCCAGAGTAGAACACAAAAACAAAAGCACACCATATAACATAACGATGATTAACAGATACAAACTGAATCCTTCAACGACTGGAGCATAACCTTGAACCCGGTATATATTTTGACACAGCTAGTTCTAAGCAGGGGTACCGTATCTGCAGCATTTTGTTTTGTGTTTGTCCAATCACTGGCGCATAACTTTTGTCTTTCACATTTTGGGGTTGCTGGTTTCTAAGCTTCCTTCTGCTACCTCACATTTTGGGGTTGCTGGGTTCAATTACAACCTCAGCATTGGCTTCTGTTGGCTTGCCCTCACCTGGAACGGCTTGCCCAGTGGCTGGTTCGGGTTTGGTTTCTGTCTTTGTCGCTTCCTGGATCTTTGCAGCCTCCATAGCTGGTTCAGATACATCTACCGAAGGTTTTTCCTTGGTCTCACCTTCATCTTTCTTCTCCTGGAAAGTGCATCCACAGAAGACATGTAAGAGTTGCATGCTAATATTCGTTGTTGTATGACAGGAAAGAGTGGGGGGGATTAGTACATCATTTGTTGGATGCTTTTGTTAAAATATGTCAATTGGGAAAGGGCAAATTTTTATCATAGCAACAATTATTAATGACATGAAACAGGGAAAAAGGAGTACCAACTTTTCATCATTGAAGCAGTCATAACAAGAAGGCATAAGCATTAAGCGGACATCTATCAGAAACAATATGACAATTAGGGCTATTCAGAGAATATCAAATGGGCTATGAGTACTTGTGACAAGGATAGATGGTAGAAATGATAAAATACTCAAAAGTCAAATTATTCTAAAATCACAAAGAAATTAAAACTGTATGGGTTCCTTGGCATGAAAACGGGTACGATGTATTAAAACTGCTTACTTGTGCAATCGTCTCTGGCCCAGCCTTTCCAGGGGCGGCCGGTATCTCAGCAGGAGGGGCTGCTGGCGCCTCCGGGGGGACATCTGATGTCTTGGCAGGTGGTGCTGGTTCTTCAACAGCGGCAGGCGCCTTCTCAGTATTCGAGTCATTGGGTTTGCTCGCGCAGCCTCCCATGATTAGGTTTCGGATTCCTGGGATGATCAAGCTAAGCGAGCAGAGCGAGAGAGAGAGAGACTGGACGACAGATGACGATGAGAAACTTCACAGAGAATTTTGTTGTGTAGGAATAATATAAGCTCTCTTAGCTGTTTTTCCCTTTATCGTTTTTTTGTTTTTTTGGTTTTGGGAATGAGAGTGGTGACAGGTAGAGGTGCTATATAGAGGTGGGGATGTAGAAGCATGCGTCCCCCCTTGTGGACAGCTTGTTTATTTGGGTATTTTTATCGTCGGCACAGCTTAATTTTAGCTGCGGGAAAGTAGGAGGCCTTGTTTCAAAGTTAGGGAGACAAAGATTTGACTATTGGTACAAGTTTTTGCCACCCAAATAAAGAAATTAGGTCATGTATGATAATGTAATCACATGGAAGAATTTTCCACCTCTGCTGCATTTGGCTCCTTACCTTTTCCCTTTCAATAAGCAATTATCTCTCGAATGTGTTTGTATCTTCAACATGTAATTCTATCTGATATTGTTTGAAACCGATTACTGGGTGCAAGCAAATCAACGCAATTTGAAGTTGGCTACATTTGCATAGATCAACCAAGTTACGACTTTGAAGGAAATGCCTGCATACATTAGCTTCTCATAACAACGAGTGGGACGGTGAAAATGTGCTTAATGCCCCATTAACAAAACTGAACTTTAATATGTTTGGTCACAGGAAGCCCATCAAAAATCCAGAATTGGGCTATGCAGCGAAACTATAGCAAGATATTCGAAATGTGGAAAATTAGAATATTAAATTCTACAAATTTAATCTTGAAAAGACCGTGGCTTGGTTTGTTTCCTCGTTTATTACTATTACTATTACTATTCAATTTTTTTTTCTCTCCTTTATTTTATAATTAAGTAATTATTTTCTATCATTTTACATCCTTACAATCAAATCAACAATTGTTCTTATGATTTTCCAACTAACATTTATTTTTATATCTATAAATCTGTATGTTATCGCATCATCTAATTATTATTACGTATTATATATATATATATATATATATTGTGTGTGTGTGTGTGTGTGTAAATTTTCGTATTTACCCAAATCTTAATACCAAACATTAATTTTCTTTCTACTCAAATCTCAAAGGCCATGGCCGATTCTTTTTTTTTTACCATTCACCTTACTTATAAATCTTATAAACTAAATATCTTACTTTTAAGTATCATATATAGTTTTACTATCCATTTAAATCGCCAAAAATTTCTTCTACCCACCTTAATAAAAAAAATCAAACATAGCCAAAAATTTTTCTATGAACCAAACATAGCACAATGTATTAAATAAAATTATTTTGCTGGCTATAAACAATGTGGCTATATTTGTTTTCATTCAAAAATACTATTCATTATTACTTAAAATTTTTACAAATCAAACATTTTACTATATAAGTTTTATTCATATTCAAATATAAATTTATTTCTCTTTCATTTATTATAACTAATTAATAAATTTTTAATTATTATATTTATTTACAATTAAATCAATATCTATTTGATTATTCTTATAATTTTTTTATTCAAATTCAATTTTTTTATTATCTTATAACTCTATATATTATCACATAATTTAACTTTTATTATATATTAAATTTATATAAAAATAATTTTTTTAATTATTTAAATTTTATCGGAAGCCGTTAGTATTCTGAGTGAACAAGAATGCCCCCCTTTTCTACTATGTATCATAATATAAACAGGAAAGAAAGGAATGAGTCAAAAGAATGCCGACTAGGCATCTTCTATAGCAAGAACTTGCCCGTCCACCTCGAGAACTCCCAAATCAAATTCCACCCGAAACCCTAGAATTCGAATTCTCCCAGCTGCAGTGCAGTTACCCTAGACCCAGAAATTCTTTTCACCTCAGGCAGAAAAGAAGGAAAATTACGAATTCCTGAGGTAAAAAGCCATATAAATTTCGAAAGGCGGTCTTCGCTTCATCATTTTTGGAGGTCGCCGAAATGCTGTTGGTCTCCTTCAAAACATCCTCAATTCTCATCCTCACCCTTCTTTTCACCACCCTTTTACCCCGCCCCGTCCGATCTGACCCCAATTTCCTCAAACTCTCAACCGATCGACAAGAAAATAACATCTGCCCGTTGAATTCCGAGGCGGACGTGTGCCCCGTTAAATGCTTCCGACCTGACCCAGTATGCGGGGTCGATGGCGTCACCTACTGGTGCGGCTGCGCTGAGGCCCATTGCGCAGGGGCGCGTGTCGAGAAATTGGGGTTTTGTGAGGTGGGCAATGGCGGGTCGGGCACAGCGGGGCAGGCCCTTCTGTTGGTTCACATTATTTGGCTAGTCTTGCTCGGGGTTTTTGTTTTATTTGGGCTTCTTTGATTGGAGAACTTTTTTCTTTATAATTTTGACGTTCTGGTATTTTGGCGAATTGGATTCTTGTATCTAAGGTTAGAATTTGATTCTGATTTTTAGAATTTTCATCTTCTGTTCGAGGTTTGTGTTATATGTACTTGTGAGGGATAATTTATTCGGTTTTGTAAGATACTTTATACGGAAGGATTCAGATTCTTTTGATGTATGACAATTTATCTGCTGGTTTCATGCAACGAAGGAGGATTTTTTCCTGTAATTTCCGTACATCAAGCCTGTGTTTACTAGGGAATTTTCAAGAAATTTGATTCTGTCACGAAAGAAAATGAAATGGCTTTGTTTGTATCATGTGTGATCACGGTTTGTTATTCTGATCTTTCAAGTGTTCGATCTTGTGCAGTCTGGCAGTATTGGCTGTTTGTCTGAATTATGCACATCTAGAGATTGTGTTTTCATGAATAGGAAAATAAAGCGTGTTTGCTGATGCTGTTCTGATTCATTGCCTTTGTCTTCGCAATATTCCCTTCTTCTGTTTAGAAGGATGGAGTCAATTGAGTTGTTTTTGTGTCCGGATTAGTGGTTTTAGGATTTCCATTCAAAGGGCTTATTTGTTGCGATGCCTGGATGAGCCTTGTCTCAACTCCATTAATTAGATTAGTGTACAAGAGGAGAAGTCCTGTCCATGCCTAAGTTTAACAATGTGAAAGGGCAAACTGGCATCTGAGATTTTCTGTTCCAGGTATTGTTATTTTTGAAAGGACATTTAAAGCTCAGAAAATCGATTACATCCCCATTTGAGTGCTCTCGGTGGACACCTCTCTCCCTCTAATTGCCGACCTACTTTTATGGACTATGAGACCCTCCCCCAAGGCTTGATTTACTCTGGTGTTGTCTCAATGATCAAAACCAGGTTTTAGCATTTTAGGGTGTGACTGATGATGATCCTCTGCTGAACTGTGAGAGGTTCACTTTTTGCTTTTTGGCCCCGCCTTGTGATAGCAACAAACTTCTCACGATTTATTTGATGGCTAATCTCATGCGAGCAATGCATCTTCACCTCTGTGAGATATTGAATCTTGTCCAGGGGCGAGAGGCGTATGTAAAGTGTTCTGAGTTCTCTGTTATGTATTCTTGAAGCGAGAATAAATATATTGTAAACTTGTAGATATTGACCGAGTCCTTGGTAGAAACTGCAACTTGAAGGGAACATAGTTTTAACATTTCATAGCATTTGCATCTCAAAAATATATTTTATATGATTGGCTGTAATTAATAAATGTATATTTTACAAATAACTTGTCCGGAAACACATATCTAGACAGGCTCGAAACCATCGAAAGGCGAAAACTGTTTTGGTGAATGCGACCCTACATCCAAACACCGCCTAAAAATGTAATTTGTGAATAGCAAGCAATGCTTCATAAAAACTCAAAATATGACTTCCATGTCATAGCTGATGATGGGTAGGCCATTCTCTAAAATCATTTGAATTCATTACTTTCGGAAGCCGTTGAAAAGTTCAGGAGATCAATTTGAATGGTAATCCTACTTTTAAAGTCTTTGAACTCAAGACAGATAACTCATAATGCACAATGATTAGTTTTTCATAGTCTTTGCCTTTTTTTCCCTTACACCATAGTTTATTCCTAGGATTAGTAATGGACTAAAGAACCCGTGGAATGATTCAATAATTCTGATTTATTATAAACTTGTGGTTCCACAGACTATACGAGAGCAATGACCTGATGATTTAACGGATCACTTCAACTGAGATTTTCTAGTCACTTGCAGGACTCACTTCAGACCTTCCATGTTTTATCGGAGTCAGTGACTCCACTTTTTACATGATGCAATGAAGACACGCCTTAGGTCTTCTATGATACTAATGATCTTTTCTTTATTTGAGCTTTGATCTTTAGTCATGCATGAAAAAAATTGTCGTGCATCTTCTCGTCAGTTAGGCCTTTTCTTACTGTGAAAACCAAAATTTGGGAGCCGTACTTGGGTCTCTGCATGGCTGCTGAGTTCTGGAATTTGAAGGCGGTAAGAGGACCAACTTGTAATTGTGACCGAAATGTCAATATCATAGTTTTAGCCAATTATGCATGTTTGGACTCTTGACAAATATTCTGGAATTATTTCCACGAGGGCAGTCCCTTATAAATCAATCATGTATAATGGTGATTTCTTAAAATAAGGAACCAATTATTTGATGATGTCAAAGCGTGCTTATTCTTGAAGACCAACTTTTTTTGACTGCCTTCACCTCATCTCTCGGAATCTCAGGCTAGCCTTTTCATACGGTACACACCAATTTGGGTCAATCCCAAGATATTTGGCCGAGCTTAAAAGTGGTATCTGATGGATTCCGTTGATTCTGTCCAAGGAAAGGAATTGCTTTATGCTTCTCGTTGAGGCAGATAAAAGAAATGCTAAACCCAGATGCGCAATCTTGCGGCTGATGAGTCTTTCCAAGCAAAGTATGGCCTTGTTCGTGTCCAAATTACCCTCCTTTCAATCTTCACCGTATATTTATGCAAGAGGCCCCTAGTTTCTCCGCCTCATGGCTTCTTGGAAGCTTTGCACTTCATTGATCGTCTTCTCCTTCTTCGCCAACCCTTGTGCGTGCACATTCAGCATTGCCAACTATTGTCCCTACACAATATGGCCCGGCACTTTAGCGGGTTCAGGCTCGCCGCAGCTTCCGACGACAGGGTTCCAGCTGGATTCGGGCCAGAGCATCATGATTCCTGGCGCTCCCAGATGGTCGGGCCGGATATGGGCCAGAACGGGTTGCAAGTTCGACGCAACAGGTGCGGGCTCGTGCCAAACTGGAGACTGTGGGGGGAAGCTGAAATGCGAGGGCATTGGCGCCACGCCACCGGCATCACTCTTTGAGATAACCCTCGGAGACGAGAAAGATTATTACGATGTTAGCATTGTCGATGGCTACAACCTGCCACTAGTTGCCGGTCCACGAGGAGTGGGCAGCGGTGGATGCAACGTCACCGGCTGCGTAGCAGACATCAACATGGGTACTGAATGGTTTTTAACGGAATGCAAATTGATTTTATTTTATTTTTGGTCTTTAGTACATGATGCATGACAAGTGAAACAGGCTGTCCCAAAGAACTTCAGGTGATTGGGAGCGACGAAGGCGAAGGGGGAGTGGTGGGGTGCAAGAGCGCATGCGAGGCATTCGGGCTGGACCAGTATTGCTGCAGCGGGGAGTTTGCTAATCCGTCGACATGCAGGCCTTCCTTCTATTCAGGACTCTTCAAGCGGGCGTGCCCACGAGCTTATAGCTATGCATTTGACGACGGAACCAGCACTTTCACCTGCAAGGCCTCTGATTATGTCATAGTTTTTTGCCCCAACAGCGGGTAATTTATTTCTCACATCTCTGATATATCTCTTTCTTAGTCGCCCGTGTAATCAGAGTATGAGAGGGAATTACGTAAGTCATCATTGTGGGTGCAGGATGAGGAGAATAGATGATCCACCAATCAGTGAAAGCATAAGCCAGAAGATTGGAACGGGGATTGTTTCGTCTTCAACCATCACATGGCCCTTCCCAACGTCAATAGTTGCTGTGTTCCTTGTATTTTCGATTCTTGACGTCTGATACATCCGAACAACGACAGACCAGAAGAAGCCACTGGGGTTCAGGGCTACGCCAAGGTGAAATTTGATGATTCGCATGTTCAGTGCCAATCGCAACATGCTGTGAAAACAAGTACCGAGAGTTTATGGGGGCCCTAGACTGAGTGACATCTCAAATTGTGAGGATACAACTGTACTCACTTCCTGAAATGGCATCTATAATTAATACAACAATATTATTTGATTAATCTTAACACGTAAACTGACTTATTTTCGTGTTTTTTACTGGAAAGGGTCTGGTGGTTCAAAATATGTCCCCTGATCATCAAATCTGAATCCCAAGTATTCTGAGTCCACCTAGCAATTAATCGGCGGAGAATGGAGATCAAATTTAAACTGGGTAAATTAGGTAGTAATTGGACCACCTCTGCATTCACGCCTCTCCCCGCTTCTTCATCTATGCCCCTTTTCCCAAGGCCCTTGTCAGCGAAATTCCTCCCTAAGCACTGCAACTTCAACTTCAACCTCAACCTCAACTTCTTTTTCCATTGCCCTAAACACCTTTGTTTGATTCGAAAATAATACAAGGACATAAAAAATTATTTTTTTTTATGAAAATAAAAATTTGAATACCTTTAAATATGAGTATTTATATATAATATAATAATTAAATTATGTGATAATATATTATGAAGTTTAAGATATGAATATATTCATACATGAGTGCATCAACACAAATACATGAATATTAATTTATTTGTAAACAATTAAATATTAAATTAAAAAAATTATTCTGATATATTTGCTTGGAAAATTTTTTGATAGGCTATAATTAACTTCAAGACCATAACATTTTGATGCAAGCAGAGCCTCGTAATTGGACGTTGATCGGAAGTGGTAATTGCTTGATTGAAGTAAGAATTAAGATAGTGAACCTCACCAATCGCAGTCATAATCTTTCGAAATTATAAATGTATTGTATACTATTGCTTTAGGGTTGGGTTTGATTTGATTGGTGATTGGGGGTGGCTTTTTCACCACGAAGAGACTTTTGACGCGGTCGTAACCCAAGTTAGGCCACTTCTGAATGCTTAATTGCATTTTTCTTACTAATTTACTGAAACTGAGACATCGATCGTTACCCCTCGCACAATTTTCAACGCTTCATTTACTTCAGAAAGGGTAAATAGGAGAACAATCAGGAATTAAAATAAAAAAGGCCAAAAGAAAAAGATTTTAGCAGGCGATTATAATGAGCCGATGTTCAAGCAATGGTTAATGCAATTGAATATCTATCTTCTATTATTATTTCAAATCTTCAAAAAGGCTTTTTAGTTGTTCTAACTAAAATTATACAAATACTTTTATTTTAATTTCTTTTACTTATTTTTTTTCTTTTTCACTAATTAATTGTTTTTATTTATATTTTTACTATCAAATTTTATCTCTTACCATAACTTTTTTTTGCCGTTCCTTGTTTCGTTATTTTTTCTACTTTTACCTTATGCTATATTATTTTAAAATAAGACTATTAGGGTTACAATAAAAAATTAAATAATTATTTTTATTTAAATACTTTTATCTTTCCACTCTTTTTCTTTTAATTCATTAGTTTATTTGTATTTTTTTTCAAATTTTATCTCTTTTAAAAAATTTTTGATTTTTTATTTAAAAAATTTTTTCATATCTTTTAAATAATTTTATATCTATTATTTTAAATATAATAGTTTAATATTTATATATAATTTGCACAAATATAGAATATACGCTACTTTTACTTAGTCTAAAATAATTGTCATAATTGCATCAACTCTTAAAGAGTAACGTGTCACCCTATTAGGTGGCAGGAAAGAAGACTTCTAGCTTTTGGATTTCCGCGTGTGCCACCTTTCTTATTTTTCTTGCCATCACATCTATTCATACACACCTATCTTCTTCTTCTTCTTCTTTTCTTATCTTCTTCTTCTTCTTTCTTTTTTCTTTTCTTTTTTTTTTTATTATTATTAGTATTAGATAGGTTGAACAGTGAGCATCGATAAACCCCATTTCATTTCACAAGGTGTAAAGTTGTTCCAAAGGCAATAATGCTTTTATGAAAATCCAAAGATTAGGCAGTAATCACTTCACTGATTTTAATTACGACTCCATTGCTGTCCTTCTCTTGTGGCACATGTATGGGTGGCATGGATTTGATAACATATATATGCAATTTGTTGATGATAGCTTTGACAATCTAAGAATAAAAGATCATTCACGAAAAAAAAAACACTAAATATATTTTCACCACCATGGACAATCGACGGCCAGAGAACCTGAAAACTGCATATATAAACCAGAACCCCATGGATATGGGACACAAATACACCTCACCAGAGCCAAATTAAGAGAACAAGAAAGGAAACACTAATTTACATATTGTGCTCTTAATTCCCAACCGAGAAATGCACGATCACATACATCACATATGCCACAATGACTGAGAAGCAGTTGGGAGAGACATAGAGGTTAAATAGGATTGGTGGAGGCTGATTCCTGCAGAAGTTTGTTGGCAAGCGAAAGTTGTTCCATCAGAAGCATTACGTGGGCTCTGTATTCCCTCGCTTGGTCCACAGCCTCCGCCTCCAGCTCCCCCAGCTGGGTGCACAGCCTCTCCTCCGCCGCCTCCGCCACTCGCAGCCGGTCCCACGTCCTCTGCAGCTCTTGTTTCATCCTCTCCTCCCTTTCCTGGCTGTTCTTCAGCTCTCTCTCCAGCTCTTCGTTTCTCTTCTGCAGGTGGTTCTCTGCGCCGGCGCGGCCTTGGCCCGATCTCGGCATCACGATGGTTGAAGCCATCCTAATTTTAGCAACCAGATAAGGCCAACTGGGGGGATACGAGGGCGGTGATGCCGGATACCTTTTTTTATAGGATACGCCACCAAAAAAATATTATCTTATTTGAATTCCCAAATTTGTCCTCTGATTAATTTTGTCCGGCTAATGTTATCGAGACGGATAAGTTAACGTATGCTATATGGGGCCATGGAAAGTACATCCAAGAATTAAATATTATTCGTAATGTAATTATTCATCGTCCCAAATCTTCAAAATTTTTGTGCTATATTTGCATGCAGATGGTGTTGGTGCAAACTTGTGTCCAAGTCTACAAATAAAAATCTGAAACGGTAACTTCCGATGTATCCATCAAAACTGTCAATCTTGTAGATACTATGCCTAGTGTAGATGTACAATTTTAATATTTAATAAATTTTTTATAGTTTTCAATCCATGTCACATACTCAATGCAAATACACCAGCCATACGTTCGGTCTAGGGTAAGAGCAGCTTCTAATTCGTAGTAGAAACACCAATGGATGATGTCCAGGCTCAAGGCCATGAGAATTGGGCCTCCGATTATTCTGGACATGGACTCGTCCCCGAATCTGAACAATCCACACAGATCCACTAGATTATTTACTTAATTTTTTCCATACGCAGGGATTATGTTGGAGTTTAAGAGTTTTGTATTAGACGTAATTAATATAATATATTTTATTAAGTTGTAGATCCCCCTTCTATTGATGTTGGGAGGGTTTTGTTTGGGAGTGGCGGAGCCTTGTGAGTATAACGGAGAAAACCCAATGCTATATTGTATTCTTTTGGACCTTTGGATCTTGCACTGGGCAACAATTTTTTATTTCTCACAGCCCAAAACCACCAAACAAGGCCTTGGACCTCAGCACCCAAAGTTTTGTCCAAACAAAGTCTTTGAACCAGCGTTGCATTGCTGCCAAACGTTCCTCAGAGTTAATCGGATTTAGTCCAGTTTTACGCTAATTTATCATGTTTAATTTAATGGAAAACGTTTTAATTCCAACATTCAGAATGCGCCATCCATCATCATCTGTAAATAACAGAAGCCACTGTTTCTGAAAGATAAGAAATATTCCTCCAGTCCTGCTCTCTGATTGCTCTTTCTTCACCTATTCTTTGGCTTTGAAAAAATGAAAAATTCCCTATCTGTTGGATTTGTGTACTTAAACTAAGTATATTTGCTGATTCCTGTGTTTTTTGAAATCAATTTGGAAGAAAACCTTTTTAATTTTGGAGATATTTTCGGGCTGCTGGAATGATTCCGATGCAAATACAACTCAAGCTATTAAACCTTAATTTAGTGTCGATCCCCCAACAATATTTGATTGCTATGCTTCCTCAACAACCTTAAATAAGTGTTTCAATATATCGGTTTCAACCTATTTGTCTACGAACAAATTTGGATTGGATAATCGAGAAATCTTTCAAAATGATATGATATTAAGGATAACATGGAATGGTACTAAAATTCTCACTTTTGGATGGTGATTAAATGTGAAAATTATTTAAATTATCTATCAATTTGGTTGGTGTTGGTGATGTCACACATACTGGTGTTATTCGTGTGGTATATAGATTATTAAAGCAGGGTGAGGTGAATTACAAATGAAATTCAAAGAAAAGGTCCCATGCCATCTTGATCGTGTTGAATATATGTCTTTTCGTTCTATCTAAACTTATTTATTGGTTCTTGCTATTAGTAGATTATTAAAGAATTTATTTGTTTTTGAAAAGATTTGTTAATGCCTTTATTTTTGGATTTATAGACGTATTAAGACGATTTTCAGCCCATTTAATGATTAGTCTAAATAAATTGTGGTGTGTGGGGGCTGATTGGCTGATCGTAGTGGTGAGGCAATGACCCTTCCGCCAATAGAAACGAGACTGTGATGGTGTTGGTGGCTTCACGTTTAAAAAAAAATAATAATAATCAATGGTAAGGGAGTCCTACAGTTGAGGGTTTCCTTGGTGGATAACTTTAGACTGATATTTCAAACATGTCAGTAAAGAATCGTTAATCCATTTATTTTTGGAGTTGTGGATTTGACACATTCACTGTCTATACACAACACTGCCAAATGAATTGGTAGGTTGTGGGTGTTTATTTTATTGTGCGAAAATGTGGACGCTTTAAGGAAAAGTAGACGAATCGCATTTCAAACTTTTCTTTATGCAGTTGGATTAATTAGCTGAATGCTGGAAATGTGGATGTCATATTCTCGGTCTATGCGAAATTCATACTTCAATTATAATGGGAGTATGATTGACAAAGTGTGTCGTTCAACTACATGCATATGTGTGTGTTTGTGTGTGTGTGGTCGATGTGTGCTATTATCTTGAGTACTAAATCATATATTTATATTTTGGATTTATTAACTAGCATTTGATAGAAACTGTCAAATAGTTGATAGTGTCATTATTAGTCGGATGTTGCTTGCTGACAATTGTGGTATAATGTGCACTATAGGTTGTCATTACAATGGAATTATCGCAAATTATAAACAGGCTTTCCGGCCTGATTGTTCTTAATGGCCATGATGGTGTGTAAATAAAACAAATCATAAGCATATTGATGCTGCCGTGAAATTTGGATTTATTGCCTTTCCATGTAATCATTCATATATGGTTATCATCTGGAATAGCTATTGAATCGTTTAGTGTTGCTATATAAAATTATTCTATTGTTCTATGTTAGAGTGATGGCCATTAGTTTGTGAGATTAATATGAAATTAATTTGATGGTTATGAATCCAGGATAGTTATTAATTATTGTGTTTGGTTTCTAAAGATTAATTTAAGAGGTCAATGTACTAGTCATTGTATTTATTGCATGAGAAGCTATAATACCAAATAAACTATGGTTTGTGAGGGTTCTTTATATGTATTTGAGTTACAAAGGTGAACCATGACTTCGAAGTAAAGAAAGTTGTGCGATGATGATGAATTTAATTTATCTGTAATGACTTCATTTTACTGAGTTCATGTATACATGCAGCAGATATCGAGTTAATGTGGCCTAAGAGTAAAGTGTGGACTGTGAAATATGGGGATATTTAATATTCGTTTGTTTAATATCATGTATAGCACTTAAATTTGTTCACACCGATAAATTTGTGACTCTTTTGTAATAATTAATTTTGTGGAAGTTTGTCTTGAATTGCAGATCATGCACATGACACAATAAAAAAAATTAAATTTAGAAGCATTATAATGTATTTCTTGAAAATGTGCTTGGAGCAACTAGTATTAAACTAGATCTTAACCATTGAAAGTACAAAATATGCCTTAAAAGATTAGTGGCTTAGATCTTATATCATTAAAAAGGAAGAGACTATGTCCACATAGGAGTTTCGTCCCAAATAATAATAAAATAGATCTTGATCATTGAAGGTTTAAAATATGCATCATAACCATTTCTGGACACATCTGGAACACGTCCTTCTCTGCGCATTTTCAAAACGAAACAAACGCATCCAAACGTCCCTTCTCTTGACCCAGAACATCGTTTCCTTCTTTTGGAAAACAATTGCTGAAAATGAACCTCTGCATTCCTTATTGGATATGTTTAAAATGAATCAACACAACTGTCGAAGAAAGCCTATCAATACCTATAAAAATCAGACGGGTTTGAGCGCAAGAATGAATATATTTTTCCAAGAAATTGAAAAGATCTTACTGTTTCCCTTCCAAGCCATTTTGCTCTAGCCTGCAAACTTCAACCAGCCTTCAGTTACTGCCATTCCTGTTTGCTGCCCTTCACAAAAGACAAAAGCCTTGTTGTTACAGAGACACTCTAGCCCGTTTTTCTAAAATCCTTATTGCTGGGTTTTGTTTCAATCTATTGAATTGTTAATTCCTGATACTGTAGAAATTAATCTAGAAGTTTCATTTTGAAAGAATATTTTGAATTTTTGAAATTGTTTTTTAATCAAATCACTATTTATTTTATATTAATATTTTATTGTGGGTTTTTTTGGTGAAATTTCCCTACAGTAAGTGCCCCTAGGATAGGAAAAAGAAATGGCTTGGTAAAAAATTTCTAGACAACATACAAAACGGTACGTATTTCAACAAATTTTCAATCTGAAATGAATGGATGAATATTGGTCCCTTGTCTACATCTCTCTCTCTCTCTCTGGCGAAGTCAGTTTGTTTAATTATATTTCATACTAATTGCATTCAAGTAAATTTAACAGTTTGCAATATTTGGGGTTTGCATTTTTTTAAAAAATATTGTTTAATCTACACTACACACACTGTATTATATTATTAAAGATATTTCAATTTTCTTCCACAAATAAAATTATATAATGGGCCTCATTTTAATTTTTTTATATTTTATATCATGTCTTTTTCCTTTTTATCATTTAACTTAATTTTTTAATTGTGTATTCTCTCAAATTATCTCTCCTTTGAATTTCTTCCAATGTTCCGTAATTTTGTTATTTCAAATATCTTTTATTCTTTTTCATATGAATAAATTTATTTTTATTATTTAAAAGAAATAATTTTACGCAGATAGGGGGACTTTAATTTACTAATAATAATAACGGACACTGTTTGCAACAGTACAAAGCATTTGGAACGTGAAATTTAATATGCAAATAAAGGAATAATGAAGTTGAATATTTATCGTTTACTCGTTGGATTGATGAAGGCCCTGTGGAGAGCTTTCAAATGGTAAATAATTTTGTTGTTCATCATTTATCCTTCAGCAAGCTGTCGAAATGATGCTTGACGTGATAATTTATTCAGATGGTACGTAATGTTCGGATGTCAATTTGATATATTAAATGCTTCGTCCAGGTGATGGTGCATATATACACATTTCATACCATATTATTATTTTAATAAAATTTTTTAATTGCGGAAATTATAATTACGAAAATATTAGTGTTTGAAATGCTCTTCTCTTTTTATATTTTTTCTATTTATCTTTTTTATGGGCTAATTAATTTTATTTGTATTTTACTATTACATTTTCTCTCTATTCAAATTTTTTTTCATACTTTATTTAGCATTACGTGGATATTACGAATTTTAGCGAAGAAAAAAACTTTGGTTATGCTTGTTTTCATTTTATGACTTACAAAAAAAGATTATATTCATTATACTTTTAATTTTTGTCTTTATTATTTTTTTATTTTTACATAATATTTCAAAAAATATGCTTCATAACACAGAGCCAAAGATAAAAAAGAACATAGCCTCTGGCTTTTAACAAAAAATACAAAAAATATCAACATGAATATGATTATTTTATACTGTACTAACACTATATTGTCTATATACTTTATCTATGTAAATTCATTTATAAATTATAAAATTATTATATTTTAAATGATAAGAATAAAAATATTTTAAATAAAAGTTCGAGCAAGTTCAAAAATTTTAAAAAGAAAAAATTTGAAAGAAAATATAAACAAAATAATAAGTTGAAAGCAGAGTACAAAATAAAAGAACAAAAATAAAAAGAATTATAAATAAGAGTAACTATATAATTTGATTTTATGCAAGAAAAAATCTCTATTAACTTAATAATCTACTTGTGATTCAAAGTGCACTCAAGTTGTGTGCATAATTATATAAATAAATTTTTAAATGTAAATTTACATTGAATAATTTAAAGTTGAGAAAAGAAGTAAAAAAATTAGTTAAATCGGGAAAATAAAATTAAATAAGTTAAAATTGAAGGAAAGAAATAAGATAATATAAAGAAAAAAGGGTGATAGTATAGATGAGTATAGTGTAACAAAAAGTGGCCTTTATTCATTAGATGATAGAATATAAATATATAAGAAAAAAAATTCAAAAGAAACCAAGAGAGAAAATTTGAGAGAATGCACAAACCAAAGCAATTAGATGATAGAATATAAATATATAAGAAAAAAAATTCAAAAGAAACCAAGAGAGAAAATTTGAGAGAATGCACAAACCAAAGCAATAAGTTTAAGAAAAAAAAAAGATAAAAAGTTAAAAAGGTTTAAAAGGTCTAAAATAATGATAATTATGTAATTGCATAATATACAACTAAATTTTTTTATTGATGTAATGATATGGTAGAAATATTATGTATTAAGTTAGTAAGAAAATTTAATTGCGTAATATATAATTACTTGAATACCTTAATTTTATTTCCATGTTTCATTTTTCTATTCTCTCAATTTTTTCATTCATATCATTCACTTTTTAATTTTAATTTATTCTTTTTTTTTTGTGTGTTATATATTTTATGCCATATATTAACATAAGAGATATAATTTTGAATGTATAGTGTTGCATTAATATAATAACATTATTTAAATATATTTGTCTTTTTTAATATGTTCTTTCAATAAAATTCTATTTTTATTCTTAGATATATTTTTTTATACTTTCCAATTCGGTCTTTATATTTATTTTTTAATTTTCACGTGCTTCTAAATTTAAATTAATACTATTTTTATTATAATTTATTACAATAAATAAATCAGCATGGTTTATGTAAATTTTGCACACATTGGCTGCATCACTATTACTTGTATAGTATAGATTAAAAGTTTAGCCATGTATGATTATATTAAATAAATTTACATGTATATCCCTCTTCAATCTAACAATGATACAGTTATTATTTTTTGTCATTATTTATTCCTTCTTTTCCTTTTTACTTCTTTTTATAATTATAATATTGTTTAACATAAGTATAGAATAAATGTTTAGATAAAAAATACATACTACAAAATAAATTAAATAGTTAATTTTAATTTTATATTGTGTAAATTTAATTTATCTATACTATATATATTAGAGTTTAGTTTTTACATAGTTACACTAACTAGATCTACATATATACTTCTCTTTAAGTTTAATAATGATAAATTTATTTATTATTATTATTTTTATTTACTTAGCTAATTATAATATTTTTCACAAATATAATATGAATATTTAAAAAGGCTAATACATACTACAAATTATTTCATGTTAGATAAATTTAAGCACACAAAGAGAGTGTGCCAAAGTTACTAATTATGAAAATAAGAGTTTTTTTGTTGTAGAATATGAAATTATGCACTAACCCTTATTTTCCCTTTTTTCTATCCTTTTTTGTTCTTCTTTATCTTTTAAATTATTATCCTTATTTATGTTTTCTTTCAAAATTACCCTCTCTCTAAATTCTTTTGTTATCTTTTTATATTTTTTACTTTAAATATTTTTTCACAATATAAAATTACACAATTACTTTATTTTTAAATTCTTTTATTGTTGTTATTTTCTCTCTTTTCTTTTAACCCATTATATTTAGTTGTCTTTTATTTCAAAATTTATGTTTTCAAATTCTATTGATATTTGTTAGTTTTTTTATTTTAAATGTTATGTATACTTTTTAATTTTTCATACTTTTAATTATTCAAAATAAATATTACTGTAATTTATAAATAAAAATACCCATATATGACAGTCTAAATTATATTAATTGTTTAGAGTTTAAAGTTATTTTAGTTGTATAATGTGAATTTAGGCTGTTACCTCTAATTTATAATATTTAACTATATTTATATTGCACTATATTATTAAGTGTGAAAGATTTGTTATAATTAACTTTTGGTATTTTAATATTAAAATACTTAATAATCTTTATTTTTTTTATTTTTTTCTATCTTCAATCTTAATTTATAACCATTTTTTTCTCATTTCTCTCTATAAAAATTTGTTTTTTTCCTCCTCTTTACTCTCCCATTTAATTTGCGCGCTCTCTCTCATAAAAATTTCAATATAATTTTAATTTAGAAATAATTTATTTTTATAATTAAAAATTTTAAAATTATAATATGTTTTAAAATTAATAATTTTTTAATAAAGACGCACACACACATAAGAGTGTGTGGTTTTTAGCCATAATTAATTAACTGTGAGAACATTTACTAGTCTTATGCACTCAAGACCGAAGGATTTATTTTATACAATATACACAATCAACATATAAATACGAACACGCAGGTATATTAAAAAATGGGATCATGACAAGAGCCTCCAAACATAAACTAAGTTTTCTTTCTTTCCGGCTTGAAATTAAAAATCTGAAATTCGGCTTTCCGCTTTCATTCTTGCCCGAATAAAATTTCTAGCAATGGATTTTTCTACTTGCCCTATCTGTTTTTCAAGCATTCCATCTCCCCAACTCCAGAGGTATACGGACTCCTTATTCCAACTCTTCCTTTTCCTTTCAGTTTGAATTGTTGCATTCACTTTCAAGTTTTTTTCCGCAGGCATGCTAATGACCATTTCGCTGATGAAGATTGCGCCCGAGATTTGGAATTCGCGCAGCTAATTGCCTCATTCCCCGCTTCTCCACCTCCGATTGTCTGTGTTATGCTAGCTGTCCAACGCTTCTTTTATTTTCTCGACGTGGATTTATTTGAATCGATTAAATTTTGAAATTGTTATTTGGCGGATCGAGATGAAATTAGCTGCTTTCTGAATTCTGATTAATTTTTATTTGTAAGAGTGAATTTATCTTCACACACACACACACACACACACACAGAGGCGCAGATGCATGTACACGCACATGGATATATAATTTTGTTCAAAAAACGAAAATTGTGCCGTTGTTTGAACTCTGAAGTGCCACAAGTTAAAGTGACTCGGGCATACATTTAGTTTTCTTGTTTTGTTTTGTTTTGTTTTGCTTATTTTAAGCTGAAACTTAACCCAAGATGGAATGTAAAGAAGGGATCACACAAATAAGATAAACATGTTGTACTTATAAGCTTTAATTGCCAATCGACTTTCATTATCAGCCTGATGACATAATTAATTTGATCCAGGAACTCATACTTGCTTATTCAATACGTGCTCAAGGCCAACTGCTTGGGCACATTAACTAAATACTCTTGCTAGTTTGCCTTCTGTTACTGGCATCTTCAGTATCAATAATATGACAAATTCATTTTATGGGCAGGGTGAATATTCTGTGGAATTCAGTCACAGTTATTGGAATAACCCTCCAAGTAGTTCTTTTAGTTGTGATGCTAAGACAAGTTCCTGTAGGGGGAAAAAAACTGATGAAAAATATGCTTCTTTGCTCTGCTCCTCGAATCAGGAGACCTGCTACAGAGTTGAGGGCAGTTTGATGACTTTGTTGAGAAAATGTTTGGAATTAGAATCGGAAAATTCCGTGAGTATATTATCTGGGCATGTTGATCATTTTCAGAGCACTGAATCATGGGATGTTGGTTGGGGATGTGGATGGCGAAATATCCAAATGCTTAGTTCCCATTTGCTTAGTCAACGGCAAGAAGCAAGAGAGGTCCTTTACGGCGGTTCTGGGTTTGTACCTAATATTGGATCACTTCAAAGATGGCTTGAATTTGCTTGGGAAAAAGGTTTTGATACTCATGGCTCAATGGACTTCAATCAGAAAATCTACGGCAAGAGAAGTTGGATTGGAACCACGGAATGTGCTGCTATTTTCCGTTCCTTTGGCCTGCGTGCCAGGATAGTGGATTTTTTGAGTAAAAATTTTGAGTTAGCTTCTTCTGGTCATCGTTTAAGCTTTCAAAAGACGAATGGTTATGGACCAATGGACATGTTTCTGTCACAGGGGAGACTAGACTCATCCCTCACAGTTTCCTCTGGGAGTGAAAGTTATAAACATTCTGGTAGTTACTCTGAGAAGGTTAAGGGTCTCCAGGTTCTCACTAAGTGGGTTTGGAATTACTTTTCTGGAGAAAATGCCAACAAATTTGGCAGTTGTCGGGTTGTTCTTAGCGAGAAAGCGTAAGTAAATTCTATTCACTAGCACAAAACTTCTTATAGAGGTAATAACTGTTTTCTTTGAAAGGGAGTTCTTTATTTGTTTTGATCAAGGGGGTGTTTTTCTTGAAGTATGCAATATACTCAATCTTAACTTACTCTAAGGTTTCCTGAGCAGCCCATTGTACTTTCAACATGATGGCCATTCAAGAACCATTGTTGGCATACAAGCTAAGCATCAAAGGAACGGGAAGCAGCAGTACAATTTGCTAATTTTTGATCCTGCTGAAGTAAGAATATTCCATTTGCATTCATATGGAAATTGTAATTTGTTGATTCCTAGTTGATAAAACACTGTAACCATTGACTATAGATATGATCTTTCCAGCTTGCTTAACACACGATGCTAAGTTTGGATTTATATTCTGTTCACTTCTAACCAAACACATTTGATATGACAACAATTAACTAACTGAATCCTTATGGGTGGAAATAAGCGTAGCCAAGATTAGTACTTGGAAATTGCAAAGTTGAGCGAAGTTTTACGCTTGATGAGCAAAGTTTCCTGTGCTGCTTGAAAGTAGAACTGTTAAGCTTGAGCTTGACTCACTTGGTAGTGGCCGAGGCTCTCAAATCTTGAGCTTACAAGCAGTGTACTAATTGATATGTTGATTTATTTTTGCTGTTATAGGTACATTGTGAAATTTAGGCTTAGAGTTGATTAAAACTTCTAAGGTACTTGTGAAATAATGAAATTGACTAACCACACTGGACTTCTGTTTTACTAAGTTCAAATTCGAAACTGGAACATCATTGAATTGCATCAAGAAGCTCAGAAGAGGATTTGGTTCATTTGCAGCCATAACAATCTTAGAGATTATCTGATTATATCCCCATCCCATCGGCACCTCCGTCAACCAAGCCCTTGATTATTCAGTTCTTTTTGTAAATGGCTTGATGCATACATCGGATTTCTTGTGAATCAAATTTAGAACATTTGCTCATTATTTAGTTAAAATTCGGGCGCATCTTACAGCCAGGACTTTTAACTTCCCAATTAATACATTTCTAGAGAACAAGAGCTCTGGAAACATCTCTCAGGGAGAACGTTGGGTGGCAAAAATTGATAAAGAGAGGAGCCCACACCCTGAAGAAGCCACAGTACCAGGTTGTAGTGTGTTTTGATTTAATGATGTTCGTCACATCACTCTATGGTGATTTTGATAAGTTATTAACATTTGGTTTCTGTTTCAGTTGTGCTTTATTGAGACTGGAATTGCATGTGGGGAAGAGTTGGAGGAGCTGAAGACCTTGCATAGCACCTGTCATGAATTTTAGATTGGTTGATGAGATGTCCTGCAGCAACTCGTTAAAACAAACAACAGATAGAGAGAGTGAAATGCTATTGCTGCCCTCCTTTTAGATTTTTGTACGTGTATTCGATTTCCAGGTTTGAGAAGAAGCAGAACAAATTCAAGATCCACTGAACTACATTTCCTAAACTTGCCAGTCTTTCGATACTTGGCTGCTATGATAATGTTGGTGGTGTTGTGGCTTGAAGGCTAACAACACGTGAAGATGAACGTGACTGAGGCCCTGGGGTATATTCAGATTTCAGATGCTCATCATGCTTAAGCTTTTTCATCATCCTATGGGCTCGCATCTTGTTACTTGCTATGTTAACTGAGTTTTTGACATTATTGGCGTATTTATAGACTAATGATTCTCATAAGCTCTCTTTTGTTCGTGTAATCCTGTAAGGGAAAGCCTTAGCAGGTTGGCGTGCGTGCGTGTGCGTGTGCGGGTGCGTGTGCACATTTCAAAGGTGTGCGATAAAACTATAGATGTGACAAGTGTGTACTAAAAACCTGCGCGTACGTGAACAACAGGAACATGAATGCAAGAAATTTGTACCTTGGTGTTCCTTTTTTAATGATAAGAATAATAAAAATAATAATATATAATTCTTTTTACTAATTCTTCGGCAGAGCGTCTGAATTTTTTGTGGTACAGCCAATTTTGCTTTCCTGTAGCTGAATGAAACACTAAACGGAATCAGGAAAATTAAAAGAGCGGCTTTTGTCTTCATGCTTTTCAAATCAAACACTCGTTTATTTGGTATCTAACATGATGGTTCGGTCTTATTTTATTTTTCTGCTTCTTAAAGCTTTAGTTATATCCTGCTCACTGGTGCTACCTATGGCCACCCGCATCCATTTCATATTCAACAATATTTCCCTGACTGTGGAATACAGAGTGGTGCAGCTATTGCCTACTAAGAGGTTGGGGATAAAATGAACATTTTCAGCCGCTATTATTCCTATGTGACTCAGAACTGAAGTTGAAAAAAATTGCAAATTTCAGGAGCAGCGAAAGTGGCGTCGCCCCAGCCCCTTCGCCAAGTTTGTCTTTCCCTTTTACACGGGCCAAAATTGGGCCCAGACCCTTATTTGAGGATACTTAGCCAGCGACGGGAGTAATACTCCCGCTGCACACCTAGGTGTGGGGCCCACGCGTCAGTGGACCCCGCACTAGAGCATTACTCCCGACCCGCCCAGTATTGCTCCAGCGTTTTGCTTCGTTGTACGCAAACCACGAAAGGGGGAAAGTAGTACAAGGGAGAAATCCACCTAGTCCTGATTTTCTACCATTTTCTTTGTTCATGGCGTCGAGCCTCCCCTGGTACCCCCTTCTGCCCGCCAAACCCCGCAAACGTATTCTTCACCCACCAAATTCCATTCCTATCCGCGCCTTCAGGCGCACCGACTTCGATGGCTTTGCGAAGCGCGTCACGTCCGGTGAACTGTGGCGTGACGCCTGGCGCCGAGCTAACGATGGGTTCGAGCAGTTTGTTTATGAGACTAGGAAAACGGCGGAGCGAATTGACCGAAGATACGCCGTTTCTAGTGGGTTTTCCTCCGTTGTGCAGTCCGCCGCCGACCGAGCGCGTGAGATTGACCGCGAGTTCGAAATTACACAGCGGTGGAGGAGTTTTTCGCTCGATTTCAGTAGAAACTGGCCCAGGGTATAGGCTTACTTTAGGGCTTTTGTTTGCAAAAGAAAGAAGTGAAAACAAATGCTCTTTTTGGATAATAAGGCTTTGTTCTAAGTGTTTTTCTGAATTTGTAGTACGTGAGATAATCTTGATGTGAATTAAAATTTATTTTTCTTTATTAATACTGTTTTTGCTATTATTTTACTTGCAGTACAGGAGGCAGCTAGATGATTTTCTCGATACTCCTTTGGGGAGGAGTTTCGCTGTAAGTATCACTTGCCTTTTTTTTCCCCCTCTCATGTGACTGTCTTCTACAAACAAGCTTCCGTGTATTGCTTAGGAAAAGGTAAACTTTTGGTGAAATGTGGGTTTTGGGTTTACTGTTTTCTGTTTAGATTATATTGAGGGAATGTGGTACTAAGTTCTGCAGTCGTTTGGTAATACTGTGGTTCTGTGAACTTGTCGAAGTTATCCACAAATTTGGCATCTGGAATCTAATGAATCTAATTGCTATATGCTTGATCAAGAAAGCCAATTTTAGAGATCAAGGCAATCTAACGTGAGGAGACTAGGTTGTGCATTCTTGTATCGCAGCACTCTAATTGTGGTTTATTAATTTCTCTCTATGCAGACACTTTTCTTTTTGTGGTTTGCGTTGTCAGGATGGCTATTCCGAGTTCTAATTTTTGCTACATGGGTATTACCATTTGCTGGTCCTCTTTTAATCGGGGCCGTAGCTAATAATCTTGTTATTAAGGTAAGGTTGTTCATTCTTGAGTTTCCATTACTTACCTTCTCAAGGATTTGCTGGTTGCTATTTTTTTCAGAGACAACTTTAGATGATTCTGATTTGTTCATCATTATTTGCTGAAATATTTGTGCCCTTTGATAAAATATTAAGGAAATAAATAAATTTTATGAACTATTCTCAAAGTTGCAAATTAATTTTATGCAATAAAAAACTTTTCATAACTTTTAAAATGATAGGTGAACTTATAATCTAGATTTTGTTGTGTTTTTTATTATTTTATATTGTTTTGTCTTAAAAATTAGTTTGTTCTCATGTCTCAAGATTTAAGAGTTATGATGTTTTAAATCTTTTTCTTTTCACTTTTCGTTGAATCATTTTTCCTCAAATTTGCATTACATTCTTATCTTTTGTGTTTAATGTATTTAAAATCATATTGATGTCTTATTTCTAAAATTGGATTAACGCATTAGGACTTTGTCATGTTACGATATTTTTTAAGACTAAATTAATTTATAAATGATGTTTGTAATAAAATAAAATAAATTAATTTGATTATATATATCATCGCAAAAGGTGTTTGGTGAAGTTAAAAAATAAAAAATATTTTAAAGTTAGATTCATTCAAATAAATGGGAAAATGAAATTATATTTATTGTGAGTGATGGAATTAGCATTTTCAAGGACGTGATATTTCGAGATACATTTGTAATTCAAATTTACATTTTCAAAATAATGAGTATATTATTGATGTCTTGTTTAAATTATTTTATATATAACTAATTATACTATATTTTTAGTTTTCCACATCACACACTTTTAAACAGAGGTCTTTGTATTAATTGTTAAAATGGCTTTTATGATCCTTGTTTGGCAAGATCATTGTTTATATTTTTCAATAGCCTTATATTATATCTTTTGTCTTATAAATCAAATTTGGATCATATTTTTGTGTCATAAAGTTCTATGAGACTTGTGGAACAAATTTTTTATGGGTGCAATTGGTTATTTTGATAAATTTTGGTCATGGAGATTTGATTACACAGGTTAGTGCTTTAGTTGGATAAAATTTTTCTCATGTTCAAATTTGGTGGAGTAACTTTTCTGGGTTAGTTTAAGATACAGTGCAGAAGATATGATGAAACTCTTTATTTATTTTTTCTCTTTTTCATCACAATTTGAGCTTCGATTTTGTTATTCTGTATTATGGTGCTTCAATGTTTTATGGGCCTTATTCAGGTAATCTGTAATGTTTCTAGTGTCGTACACTATTGACTTATGGAATGAAATCATGACTTCTTGTAAAAGAGAAAAAAATAGTGATGTAAAAAGAATGTCCAATATTAAAGGAATTGCAGCAGTTTCTGTTTAGTTGGTTGATTTATTTTCTGGCTAATGCTTACTTAAATCCTGGAAAATTTTTCCTACTCATTCTATTAATTATTCATATGAGCAGGGTGAATGCCCAGCATGTAGGAGGCCATTTGTTGGATACAAGAGCCAAACTGTACGATGTACAAGCTGTGGTAATATTGTTTGGCAACCACAGGGTGACTTTTCCTCCAGAGGTGGCAGAGGTGCATACTCTTCAAAGTCTCAACCAGATATCATCGATGTTGAATTTGAAGAGAAATGAGTGAGGATCCCTATTCCCTTGAGGGTGTGAGCTGCTCCTTCCAGGCGGATATTCTTAGGTTGTGATATAATTCCAAAACATAAGGGAGATCAAGTGTTACTCTTTTTAACAACATGTGATAATTTCTTTCCTGGTTTTCTTGTATTCATTGTACTGTAAATTAGAGCATCATCTTCGCTGTACAAATTGCTATGATGTGCAACTTTACTTGTTGGAAAAGTGTTCCTGAAATAAGCATCAAGAAGTTGGAGTGTGCATGATAAACTGCTACTAGTCTTTGCATTTTCTAGGCTATTAAATGCTTATAAGTATTAATTGATAATGATAATAATAAAAATTAACATTCACTTGTATTTGGAGCTTGTGAAAATGTTTGCTTGATAAGGCTCTACTTCTGTGCCGTCTCCCATTACTCTCTGAATCTCAATTGCATTTCGTGGTAAACTTCGAGACATTACTAAAGATTCTGATTTTATTTCATGAGCTGTTCAAAATAAAATACTTTGAACTTTGAACTTTCCTCCCTCTTTGATTATGTGTTTACATGGAGGTGGATGGGAGAAAATGAAAATGGGAGCGAGTAGGTTGCCTCTTCAGAATATTTAGGGCGATCGATATCCAAATTTGTGATTGTGTCTCATCTTTGAAGGGTAGCTTGATATTAACGTGCGTAGGCTTCAGACTGGGAAACGAGTTAATTTCCTTGGTGTTCTATCCTTTTCCTGTGTTATGCCTGTGACCTTGTCTGGGAAGGGGGAAAGATAAAAGCAAGCACAAGCTTATCTTCATCTGTCTAATACGGTAATCTGCATGTGTGACGTGGAGGCCAGGATAAGTGGGACTTCCGACATATTTCAACTTAACTCTACACACGCACATGATGAATTGCTGACAGGGTAAAGAAGGCAGAGCACTCTTTGGCTTATTCAAGGTTCCTCCACGGAAGCTGAACACGAGATGATGATGCTTTAGGTAGATGCTGGCCCTTGTGCATATTCTTTACGTCCTGCACAGAGACACCACCAATGTAACATGTTCATTGCAAAGAAGATTGAGAGCATCCTACCTGAAGGCATTACTATGCTTATCTGAGCGCCAACAGCAAGCATGAGGGAAGCTCCTGTTAAACCTTGCAACATGAAGTCAGTTCTCACCATGTTTTGATGTTCAGAATTTTTAGCCGTCTTGTGTGATATGGCCAGCCGAATAAGAAAGTAGAGAAAATTATATGAAAGAAAAGTAAGAGGAAGTGAGTTGAATTATACATGTTGCAGCTGTAGCTGTAACTGCTATCATTTCAAATGGAGTTGGGATGGCTGCGCCAGAGTCGACAGCCGCCCTAACTTGCGTTCTTTGGGCCGCAGCGATTCTGTTGCTTCGGCCCACTTTGTTTAATAGTGCAGCAGCTGAAGACTGCGTTGCCCATGTCTCGGCTTCCACTCTCTGATTGAGAGCTGTCATGTTTGTCTGTGCTGCTGCGAGCTGAGTCAATGAAAATGTTTTCTCCTTATTCTGTGTGAGTGATCTTAATGGGGAGCTAGTCAGGGTCTTTCCCCTGGGCCACGGGCTCGAAGCCTATCTGTACATTATTTCGCCTATGATCAGATAAAACAGAAGGTGCAACGTTTTTACTCAGAGCTGTCTTATGTTTGGGGGATTGCCTCCTGAGAAGTACGTGTTATCATCATCTTTTTCATTGGTGTCATTAGGCGGCAAGGGACACTGTGATGAGTAAACAAAAAGGAAAGGAGACTGATTAGCATTAACATCTCGCTGACACTGATATTGATAACATAAGACTCGGTCACTACTTGGCGCCATGGTTGAGTTTCACAATTATCCGAAGGCTAAAAATTCAGGTTGCCCCGGAGGTAGAAGACTCGGTCATTTAGTTTTGTAATCAGGGTGGTATTTCGTGTATTTTCTGTTCGCATTCTGACATGCAATCCAATTTGAGAGATGTGCCTATGAATTAGCAGTATTTATCAAGAGATGTATCTCTTGCCAACAATTGCACACGCCTCGTGGTGATTGATTCTGTGGTCGGATGAAAATTGGGAGGCAGACGGGCTCCACGATCCACGGAGAATCTCCATATATAGCATGGACAAGGGGCTGTGGGATCACCAGTTGCTTCTTGTAAGAACAAGTGCTCTCGGTTCCCTGCCACCGAGTGCCTGTTCAAAACACACATGCATAAAATATCTCACAAAACTAGATAAATAATAAATCTAGCTAGTACGTGGACGTTGGACTAACAGAACCTTATCAGCGGTCAAGCATTCTCTATTTTTATATCTCGAGGGAGTGGCCCCATTTTCATCACCTGAAAAATAGAAGAACATCGTAATAAATTCTTTCCCTTCCTGGAGCGGAGCGTTTGGGAGAATATAGTGTCTGATTCCAGGCTCACTTCTTTCCCCACTGGTGAGCGGTGGCCTCCCTCATCCTCATCCAAATCTGATCATCTTCTTTTGGATTTTACATTCTTAAGAAGCTAGCTCTCGGTCGGCTTTGATTCTTGATGGCAAGTGCATTATTGACTCGCAATTGCAGGGTTACCATTTTAAATGCATCAACGGCGCAGTAGGTAAGCACGCATAGCATGCATTTTAGCAATGTAAAATTTGGACATAAACATAACAGCGCAGCAAGTAAGCACGCATGTATTTTAGCAATTTATATTTGGGCATAAAACATATTTTCCCGCAACAGTTATTGAATAATTCAAAAGCTTTAAGGTCCCGGTTGAGACTTTCATTCGACTCCCATGCATTGTATTTAATTTATCTATAGATAACATAACAATGAACGCAGAGAGCTCATTTGAGTCCACCTCTACTATCTTGTAGAATAACTTATTGGGCCTTTATCCTCAGCGGAGTCTTCCCTCCTACTCCTTGGGCGTTCTTCCTGCATGCTGCTACTTTGCTGGCAACCGCATAGACAATCAGTGTCGTAACTCACCAAGGTAGGTAATTTTTTCTATTAAAAAGTCAGCGGTGCTGGTATATCCTTTTCTCAGGCAAGAGTCAGCCACCCTAATCTCGCGCAACACCATAAAAACACTAACTTGTTTTTCCTGTGTTGTGCTTGTTTTTGGTTATGCATAACCATCTTACTCAATCACTGGGCAATTGCTCAAACAAGACAAGAGTCAAGTTGTGATAAACCCGCACCCAAGTGTGAAGACGGCCACATCAATCTTTGCAGCATATGCATTTGAACAGCCGGTGCCAGAAACAAACGTTCTTTTGTGCTTCCGTTGGGTCGACAACTGGCTCCCTGAACTTAGCCTTCTTGCTGAGTTCTTCAAACGAGTTCACAAGATTGTGAAGCCTGGCAACAAACTCAATCAGCAGAGAAGTAAAAGTTGCAAGTGACAACGCACTAGCACTTTCATACGTCTGCACTTCGCGCTTGTTAAGAATGGCACCGTCTGTGAGTGAGAGCCGAGAAGGCCACATCGTCTGCTGTTTAAACACATCCTCTCCATAATCCTGTTCTGAAAGAGAGAGACTGAGTCTCCTGTTTGCATTGTTTCGTGGTGTTTGAGTCGGATTTTGATGGACTGATGCACTGAGGGACTTTATCAAGAATGGTTTGGCGTCGTTATCCCTGAGTTCCCGAAGTTGCTCCTGACCTGAGAATTTCCCAGGTAATTTTTCACTCTCCCAACTCTCTGCGTTTACTAAAAGATACGATTTCTGGTCAATCATTATTTGCAAATTCTCAGCAGCGTCATGGACCTCCTCAAGCAGGTCCCCTGAGTCGAGTTTTTCCATCTTTTCTACTTTATCACCAAGCAATTGCAATACTTTAGCTCCTTCAATACCAACTCTCTTAATTCTATCCTTAAATACCAACTTCAGTCCAGGTGATGCCTGCCAATCGAGAAAGGTTGAGTGAAAGATCAACTAATCAATAACAAATACAAGGATTGGTAGTCCTTTATGTCTATGGACTAAAGCAAATCAATACAAAGCAGTTACCAAGGATTTTATTTTGCCAGATGGCGTTTTATTAATAACGGAGCAGTTACAAGCCAGACTGGGTAGAAGCTGGGCTGTTTATTGAAGATTGGCCAATTATATAAAATACTCAAGCTCGATAAAAAGATGAGCCAGATGACGTTTAACAGTCACTAAACATTCAAATGCCCAACAACATCCAGCCAGACAGGATTCATTTCATTTTGTCTCCTAAATGCTTTAACACTCAAAATCAACCAATCTCAAAATGCTTTTAAGACCTTGAAAACTATGGGATAAACTCAGCTTGATGTCTTAAAACCACAGTTTGGTTCAGCCTTGTCCATTCTTTAAGAGAAAACAAGGAAGCAAGAATTTAGAACATGAGATATACAGTATAAAGGATTAAAGACTTGGCAGATTAAGACCAGAAGAAAGCACGTCAACTCAAAAACCTGTATTTCCGAAAGTATACACCCATGCATTGCCATCACCATGAAAGCACAGTGTCTCAGGGCACCACTGACTCTAATATATTCGCTCCAAGGATAATTGAATATTTTGTAACAACCATGAGGTGGTTCCCATACAGCAAAACCAAACTGCAAAATACAAACAAATAAATAAACAAACATTTAAAGCTATCTTCGGCATCCCAGTCTAAGTTATTAATCTTGCAGAGGATAAAGTACAATAAGACGGACCAGAGACTCCTCTTGGCTAGTGGACTGCACTGCAGCTCTATATCCCTTGTAAAGAGGATCATCAGAAGCTTGGTAGACAAGAATTTTTGATGGTATCCTAGAACATTCGACAGACTGCAGGTACGCATCGATACACCCTGAACCAAAGCCTCAGGGATGTGAGTTAAGAATGTCACCTCATACAGATAGAAACCATATGAAATTATAAAACAGCATTCTGAGGCCATTCCAAAGTAAATCTACACCTTCCAAAGACATTGCAACCCCTTTGAAATTCTTGACGACCAGCTTGTGCAAATCTTCGCCAGCCCAAATAGGGAAAATGCACACATTCATTAGCAAGCAAACAACAGCCCCAACCACAATTTGCAGCAATCTAGAAAGGGCAGTGTGAACAACATCCGAAGTTTCGGATACCAAAACGATACAAAATGTCAACAAGAACACCCGAAATCCATATTCATATTGCTTCATAGCTGGATGTAACTTCAAATAGCTAGCCAAAAAACCTGAAGACCAATAAGTGTAAACCACAAATCAGTTGACGCCAATGGGGTGGGGCTAACAAGAAAGACACTGAATAATGGTTCCCACTGGCAAAACTACTTTGTTTTTTCCTCGCTCGGCGGATATGATTAACCAGTTTGCCAGAGTTCAATTCACCCATAACAATGCACTCCCAACGTCCTCCTCTTGATCCACAAGGAATATCACACGCGACATGCTACAGAACAATTAGATCAAAGAAAATGGCGTCTACAAATTACAAAATTACTGACCTGCAATAAAAATGCTGATAAAAATCACGACTTCTTGCAACTTTCCAGCCATCTGAGACAACTGTGCAATCCCCAGAGCTAGTGCTCCAGCAGATAAAGTCCCCAGCCCTCGATTAAAGCCTTTGCTTAGTGTCGCCCCTGGATAAAACACTCAAGCTTACAAACCGTATAACGAACATCCAACGAGCCATTAGGAAAATGTAAATACAATAAAATGCACTTATTTTTGAGGCACGGAGACGGAATCAGAACTTTCATATATTAACTGCAACCAACTCTAAATTAAAGTAAAATCACATGCGCTGATTCAAACACAACAATAGTGAGGGAGCCCAACGGAAGTGCTGACCAACACAATTAAAGGGCTCTTTGAAATCGGTAAACTCACAACTGACCTATGCTAAACTCGAAGACAACAACCACAGTCAGAATAGCCCAGATGGATTTATGCGTAATAATATTTGGGGGCTCTCTGAAAAAGATCAGCAAAGAAACCAGAGACAAAGCCGCGCCCATCTTTGCGGCAAAAACCGCTTTTCTCGGGTCGGATCTTCCCATTTCATATGCTTCAATTGCAATTCCCTTAACATATCTCCACCACCCAGAAAATCTTTCTCCCGTGATTCGAAAAATCCTATTTAAGCAGCGCTCACGTGTTACGTAAGAATCATCCAATCCCACCTCAGAATAATAATTTGTTTGGATCAATCTTTCTTTGTTATTCTCTGCAGTGCTTTGTGCCAACGACCCAAAATTCGAAGCCATCGTTTCTCTTAATTTTCTGAAGACCGTTAACCCAAAAGGATTGTTGCAGAAGTCCTCGAATTTAAGTTCAGATGGTTCCCAAAATATAATGGCTGAAGTTTCTTCCAAGGCTAAAGTGATTTGTTTCGGCATCCAAGCGAGACACCGATGTTTGGTATGTCTGGATATCGACAGCGGTGCGGTGTCGTACAACGTGCAGATGATGAGGTCACGACTCACGCCATCAAGACCCAATAAAAATTGAAGCGAAGGCCACACCGTGCACAAAAAACCAGATGATGAGGTCACGACAAACCGTGCAAACCAGTCGAAATTTTAGATTCAATTGATTATTCGAGTTTTTACAACATTTAATCAAATTTAAATTCAATATTTTTTAAATTCAAATCAAGGAGAACTCTAACTCTAACTCATTAAATTTTTATTTTTAAAATAATATATATTTATAAAATTTACTATCATAATGGAAAAAAATTTACAAGAAATGAGCGATGTTATGACTCTAATTAACCTTACAATTTGAAACTATTAACAACTCTCAAATGATATTAAAATATATAAATTAAATTATGTAAATACTTATTAGTTAACACAATAATTTAAACTAATTATGTAAGTATTAACTGATAAAATGAGTAAATGTAAAATTTTTATTAATGTTGTTATGTCATTTGTATACTTAAGTATCAAAAGTATTTTTTTCAAATGAAATTATATTTGAATTTAATAATAATTGTACATGTGTATAAATACTTTTTTAAAAATTTTATTTATATATTTTTAGGTGTTTTATCTTCATAATTATATAAAATTAAGATAGAAAAAGAGATAAAATTTAACAAGTATAATGATTGAGTGCGTATTTTAGGTTTTAAATTACAAAACAAACATATCCTATATTTTATTAAAAAAAGAAATTATATAATTGATATGCATTATTGAGATAAAAATCAAAAAATCATTCTCATACTCATTTCCATTTCTATTTGTTTGGTTTCTAAGAAATTCTTATTCCTTTAAGAATCATTATTCTGAAAAACTAAGAAAAATATTTATTCCACCTCATTCTATAACTTTGCCTATTCCTAATAGATTGAGAATGAATTGCTTTCATAAGATTAAAATATTTTTATTATTTTTAAAATTCATAAGATACATATTAACAAATATTGCATTTTTATTTATGAAGTAAATTAAATAATAAAGATATTATATGTTAAAGATAAATACATATAAATTACATCAAGACACATAATAATAAATACACGCGTGCATATTACCAATATATAATTTTATTTTGTAAGTAATATTGCTAGAATATAGTATAAATATGTAAATTATTTATTCCCCCCACGCACACGTACATAAATAAACAACTATATATAAATTAACATAATCTAATGTATAACATATAAAAGTATTATTTTTTTAATAATAACATAGATTTTTCAAATATAGTATACATTGATATACTTTCTAAATATATAATGTAACTATAGTAGTGTATCATTTGCAAAGACAGTCAATGCAATTAAATCAATTTAAATACTTATTTTTTGATAGAGTGAACGTCATCGTTAAGTTAAAAATAAAAAAAACATAAATATTTATTTTTAAAAAATCAAGTTATATAATTAACGTATACAATATTATATTATATTATTATATGGTATTGTTGTGTTAGTATTAGAGATTTATTAGATATCTGAATATATATAAACACGTAAACAAAGAAATGATAGTGCATAGAAGTACTAAATAATTTTTATGGTATGGATAAATATAAATGTGTGTACATGTATAATTATTGATTTGACAAGTAAATAAATATAATTATTAACAAATATAATTATTAACAGATGATTAGTTTATGTCATGCAACAAAAATAAACCCAAAACATCATGGATGCCATCGGATGAAAGCTAAAATTTACAACTGGAATAATTAATAATGCAATTAAGGGGTAAAGATATAGATTCATCTGGCTAAATCATGAAATAATAGGAAAACAAAAGCTCAGTCCAAGAAGGGAAGCTCACGGCAGATCTCCTCAAGAATAAAAAAAAAAGTAACCAGTTCTCCAGATGTTTTTATCTACTCAAACCAAAAGGGGAAATAGGCAGATCAACATATGATATTGTATATAAATAAAAGGAGAAATTACAACGTACTCCATTGAATTTTGGGCTTTGTTAAAATTACGCATATTTCTCTTAGTTGATCAAATTGTTCCAGCTAAAAGGATGGAAAATTATTAGACCCTCTCATAAAATTTGATCTTTTCACGTGTCAACATATCCAGTATGAAAATTTAAACATACCTCCTCTTCAGTTATATTTTCAATTAGTAGTTAAGTTTATTCAGTAAATGGGGTGCCACAAAGTAATAATGTAAACAAAAAATTCATATGAAAATATAATTTTACTCTTAATTTTATATTCAAAAATATAAAAATGTTTTACATTTTCTGAAAAGTGTATAGCTTAAAATTTTAACTTTTATGTAATAACAAAATTTTATATTTTACATTTTTGAAAGTATAAATTTTCTTGAAAGTTAAAGTTTTAAATTTGGTATTTCTTATTATCAAATATCTTATATGTTCAAAACAAATAGGTATACTTTTTATATTTTTATGGTTTACATGTTAAAAATATAAATATTTAAGTTCACATTTTTCATAAAATTTATTTTTAAATATTTTATATATTTCAAAAAATATATCACAATATCTTAATTGAAAGATATTCTAAATTAATATTTTCTAAATTTTTATTAAATTAAAATATTTATTCTCTGACATATAATGCTTAATATATATTATTACTATTCAGATGATGGAATGAATAACAAATTTTGAATTTTATAAATTTTATAAAATAGAAATCTTTATTTTTTTCATTTTAGGAAATTTTAAAATTGAATTTGAAATTTTTTTATGAGTTAGAAAATGAAATTTCTATGCTCTCATAAAATAAATCTTAAAAATTATTATTCTATTTTAATTATATATTAGAAAATATTTTATGCGGAAATATATTTTAATATAAATTTAAAATTTTTACGTTTTCTAAAAGATTAAAGATAAAGACTTATATTTTCTAAAAAAATATAAAATTTAGATTTTATAATATTTTCCAACTATGTTATAAAAAAATATAAAAATATATTTTATGAATTATAATTTATAAAAATAATTACATCATTCTCTCTTAAAATTTGGGTTTTTAATAAAACATTTCGTAAGAAAATATTGATCAATCGCTCCAAAGGTAGACTAAGAGTAAAATTAGATTTTTATATAAAATTTTTCTGATATCATCAATTTCTGGTATGCCGGTCACTACATGTATTTAACTGGTAATCAGAGATGTAAAGTATAGGTAATTTCTCATATCCAAGAGACTGATTTATATAAAGCTCAAACTTTAGAGGGAGATACTGTAATTTTCCTAAATCTAATGAAAAAAGAAGAAGTCCAAAGGAAATAAAAGAATTTATCTTTCTTATCTCATCCCTCCATCTTTTCTCTACATTTCCCTTTCTTCCTTATCCATTTTCTACTTCTTATTTCTTCATCTAAATTCACAATCTGTTTTATCCTCACCCAAAGTTCAACTTAGAGGTGTAGCATTTATTTTCTTTTGCAACTCATCATCGCATGAGGATTATCAGACGGTGAAGGTTTAGAATAGAACCGAGGTTCCATAGGCTAAGAAACAAAAAATTGTTTTGATTAACAATTAGATCCTCTTAAGAGGATTTCAAAAATATACGAATTAGAGGAACCTAAGCCACCTGCTGAGAGCAACTAGATGAGCAGTTTGGTGGTGAACATGACAGAGGAAGGCAAATCACGATGAAGAGAGGAAATTTAAGGATCAGATTGATTAGTTGGCCATTATTGAAACCCTAAAGTGCTAAATTGTTATCTCATCCTTATTTCATCAAATTGAGGAGAGTTGGGCTATTAAAGGGTTGGAATTACTATTATAAGATTGAGTTCTAAATTCTTCAACAACATAATGTTGCTGAGAGATTGGGATCTAAATAGTTTGGTCCATGTGATTTAGGCTACATACCCTCTGAATTATGTGAGTCATAATTTTTTTTACTAAATCCAAAATGTATCATTATAGTTTATATTCAGAGTCCTTTCCTTGTACTTCAAACTAATCAAAACCAAATCACAAAAAATGGCAGAGAAAAAAATAATGTGAAGCATATAAAAGATCTAAAAAGTAGAATGGAAAGCAGAAAGGAGGTCAAATTCAACCAAACAAACGATGAACACAACGTTGATATTAAAGTATTTAGCAGAGAGTGGAAGAATCCCAATTTACTGCAGAAAAAAAAAGGATTAATTAATAACAGCAGTCCAATTGATAGGCAGCAAAATAGCCTCCTCATAGGCTCCAATTAAAGAGGGGTCATTATCAGTAACTGGATCAAAAAGGATCTTACTAACACTTCCTTAGGTCCACACATCACAAGGAGTCCCCACACACCAAATGGCACATATGAATGCAACCATTAACAACCAATTCTATTAGGCCGAACTCTTAAAACAATACTTTTATCCTAAGCCTCAAATTGAGTTGACAATGTCCAATGGCATGTACACCCAATTTTGGCTAAGAGAAAGCTAAAGGTATTTTCAATAATATAGCACACTTAAGGAAGAGGAAACGTAGGTGGCTGCCTTGTTCTTTGATGAGAAAGTGGAGCGCTAATTTAACAATTAATGGGAAAATAATATATCAACTAAGTTGAGTTGCAAAAGGGAATCTTCACCAAATTTGAATGACAGGACTTCAAACATGTTATTGAGAACTTTAACAAGTTGAGATAGATAGTAAGTGTAACTATCTAGACTTTGAGGATTTGAAGGCAAGCATGATTGATATCAATACTCATAGAATATCATTTCATCTACAACTTCGTAAGTAGACTATATGAAAAAATAAGGCATTATTGTTATCATGTTTTAGCTACAAATATTAGACAAGACTTATAACATACCAAATCATGACGAGCTAAAATAGGAAGCCCTTAAAAAACAAAGAGTTCCTTTAAACCAACCTAAAGTGTGAGTAAATGAACTATTTCTAAGGCTCTAATGAAACACACAACTACTAGAAATAATGAGCTTAAGCAAGGGCAATGTTTTAGATGTGGCGACAAGTGGCACCTAAGCTATAAATACTAGGAACGAACTTTACATCAGTTAGATGTTAATGAAGATGACTCCAATGAAGGAGAAGAACTCCAACCTAGTGCTAAGGAGGTTTTGTAACGAGAGGAAGGTAACTCTCAACACTATAACTAGTAACTCACCTCCTAATATACAACACATAAAGGTAATTATTATGGTAAACCAATTACAATTCTTATTGACATGGGTGGCGCATTTAGTTTTGTTACTCCTAAAACATTGATCAGAACCTAAGTTTCACCCATGGATGCCCACCATATGGTTCTGTTTGTTGCTAATGGCAATTGAGTGATGAGAAGCCTTGAATCAATTAGGCAATGTTGTAAAAGGAGTACAAGTTTGATGTTAGAATTCTTAAATTAAAAATTGTGACACGATTCTTGGAGTCAACTAGCTTAAAACCATCAATCCGATTACGTTTGATTTCAATAATCTCCTAATGCACTAGGTCATTAAAGGGAAGTAACTATTCTGAGGGGTAGAGTTCCTGATGCTACTTTGAGAATAACTTCCCAAGACAATAATGGATGGTTGGTTTAATATAGTCTAATAGAGATGAATGGATCACGTATCTTGCTCACATCCATGAGGAAGAAGAAGCTAGTAGGCACCTGAATCTATTAAGAAGTTGATAAAAGAATATTCTATAGTATTTTCTGAACCAAAAGATCTACCACTGACCATTGTACATGATAATCAAATCCCTCTTAAATTAGGGAATCAATTAGCTAATTTAAGGCCTTGTCGGTATTCTCACACTAAAAAGAAAGAAATTGAGAGGTAGGATAAGTTTCTTCAACAATGAGTCATTCAAGTTATTAAAAGTCCATTCACATCGCCTATATTGTTAGTTGAGACAAAATATCACACCATACGAATGTGTATTTACTGTAGGAAACTTAACAAGATTACTATAAAAAATAAGTTTCCAACTCCTATTATTGAGGATCTACTGGACATGTGGAAGAGTTCATCTATACTCATGAAAATTGACTTGAGATTTAAGTACTACCAAATCAAGATGAGCCCAAAGGATCTTCACAAAACAACATTTAGGACATACCAAAAGAACTTTGAGTTTTTGGTGATAGTATTTAGCTCCCAAATGACCTATCCACTTTTTAAAGCTTCATGAACACAGTCTTAAAGGAATTCAAAAAAAAAAAAAAATTGTTTTGGTTTTCTTTGATAACATACTTGTTTATAGTCAAATAATGGAGGAGCATTTACTACACCTAGAGTTAGTTTTTTAAAGGCTACAGGAACAGAAACTTTTTGTTAAACTAAAGAAATGTTCTTTTGGTTAAAGAAAGGTTGAATATTTGGAACATATAAATCCAAGGATGGCGTAGCTATAGACCCAAAGAAAATAACAACTATGACGCACTTGCCAATCCCTAAAACAGTAAAGTAATTGAGGGGGTTTTTAGGCTTAACAAGGCATTATAGGGGATCTATCAAGGACTATAGAAAAATTAGCAAATCATTAACTTGCTGAAGAAAAACTCCTTTTAGTTGAATTCTATAGCATCAATGACATTTGCGGAGTTAAAAGTAGCCATGACCAAGGCGTCTGTCCTATCTATGTCAGATTTCATCTAGCCTTTTCTTGTTAGAAACAGATGCAACAGATAGAGGGATTGGTGTTGTCATGATGCAAAACTCAAGACCTATTGCATTTTTTAGTAAGGCGTTGTCTCAACGCAATCAAGGGTTGTCTATGTACAAAAAGGAATTTCTGACTACCCTAATGGCTATAAATAAATGGAAACATTATTTGGATGAGGGTTAGTTCATAATCAAAACTAAGCACGAAAGTTTGAAATTCTTGCTCAAACAAAGAATTACAACTTCAATTCAAAAGAAAGGTTTAACTAAACTACTAGGATTGGATTATAGGATTTGATATAAGAAAGGAAAGGATAATAAAGGAGTTGATGCCTTATCAAGATGTGTGGAAGAAGAAGGAAGGGAGTTAAGTGCAGTAATTATAGTTACACATTACAAGATCAGTAAAATAAGAACAATTATCGGGGTGATCAAGACACCTAGTAGCTCATATAGGCAATATAGGTTGACAAAGGCCCATGTTCCAACAATATAATTGAGAATGGTATTTTGAAATTTAAACACAATTTATTCGAGAAAGGTGGATTATATGAGGGGGAAGTTGGTAGGCAATTTACATGGTGATTGAGTGGGGGGTCACTCAGGCATCTTCGGAATATATAAGAGAGTAAAATCATTATTCTAGTGGAATGAATTGTTCAAGGGTGCTAAGAAGCTAGTAACAGAGTGTAAGATCTATCATAAGAATAAAATAAGAAATCACATCCCAGAAGTCGCCTGCAACAACTACAAATACCATAGGGTGTTTAGTAAGACATTTATAGGGATTTAATTGAAGAACTACCAAAATTTGTAGGGAAATATGTTATAGTAGTTGTGATTAAAAAGGTTCAACAAATATGCTCAATTCATTGCCATGTCACACTTCGCTTAAGTTTTTGTTATCAATATTTATAAGTTATGCAAATACCACAAGGTATTTGGCAAGACAATTATATGGATTTAATTGAGGGACTACCAAAAGTTGCGGAGAAAGATGTCAATATGGTAGTGATTAAAAGGTTCAACAAATATGCTCAAGTTATTGCCTTGTTATACCCGGCTTGATATCCCAGGTAGCTCTAGGTTTTGTTGACAACATTTATAAGTTATATGGGCTATCAAAAACTATTATGAGTGACAGAGAGAAGGCTTTGCTAGTAGATTCTAGAAGCAATTGTTTTAAGCTATAAGGTCAATTTAGACCTCACTATATCATGCCACCCACAAATCGATGGATAAAGAGGATTAATCAATGCCTTGAATATCATTTAAGATATATGATAAGCACTAGGCCAAAGACATGGGTTAGTTGGCTGCCATTTGTTGAGTGGTAGTGTCACATCCAGAACTTAAGGCAATGACACAACAGTACCTACGAACAACCTCAGTAAATAACAAAGCTAACATGTACCAAAACAACTAATTCAATAATATCAAATAACAATCATCCCACGAAACCAATATAATATCTATTGTAACATCTAAAACTCTGTGTGCAACGAAATAAAGAACCTTGACTATTACATCAGAGTGTTCCAATGGATAGTTATAAGAACAATTATGATATTAAGGTATGGCTAAATCCTTATTCTCGTTTCTATCATCCTCAAGTGTCCATCGTTATTCATTCTCTACAAATCATTAGCTAACAGTGGTAAGCGAAAATTCACTTGGTAAATGATAACACTTGCTTTTTCTCTTAATTGGATGTGAACAAAACCACAGTTTACAAAAATATACTTTGCACAAAAGTACATATTTTCATAAGAGATAAATAACTAAACAATTAAGTGCATTTAAGTAACATGAGTATGAGACAAGTCTTAATTAACTTTTTCATTTCATCATTCTCATGATCACATGTTCTCATTTCCTAGCCAATTCATAATACTGCATACTTTATGTTCTTATTTTGCTGATTAGGGCTTTAATTTACATTCTCGACTAAAGAAGATCACATTGCATTCGACTTTGCCGCAGCAACCCCAAAGCTTTAATCTTGCTTTGAAGGAATCCCAATCTACTTTAATTTGATTGGTAAGGCAAAACTTATTTCTCATACTCGTTGGCATCACAAATGGCTGTTCATAGTTATTACCCATATTTTACTCCAATTATTCAGTTTTAAAACAATTTGTTTACAATCAGCTCACATCTAAGTTTTCAAAAATATTACATAAATTCCATTTACAAAAATGACAGGTTAATAAACATGTTTTTGGAGACGGGAAAAAGTATTTAAAGATAAATTTTTAATCAAGTACTTCAAGAAATTCAATTGAGTTACAAAACAAATTTAGAGGCAATTGCAAATGCTTGATAAGGTACAACTATTTACCTATCGCTTAACTTTGCTGATTATCAAGTCCTCAGCTATGGCCTCTTGATTCCCTAATCAACTACATATGCAATTCCCATTTTAACATTTGGGTCAATTAATACATTTGCCTTTCAAAACTTTATGGACATCCTGTTTGTTTATTTTTACTTAGATTCTCTCAATTACTATTCTCATTATATCTTGTATACTGAATTTATGCTTAATTTGGTTCAAAAATTGAAAAATTTAGCTCAAACTACACAAAATATGTAATCTATCCAGTAGCTATGATCAAGCCTCATGACCATGAGATCTCGATCCAGGCTCGCGATTGCCAATCATGGTGCGTACTAGTTTTTTCGCACCCAACTCCACGACCCAACACCTTGCAATTGCAGGTATCCACTGTAGAATCACACCAAATGACCGTAGTCGCTCTACATGGTGCAAGGTTGCAAGCCTCACGATCCGATTTGTGAATGTGCCAAACCATCGACGCATGCATCGTCGCCACGTAAAATGTGCGCAAAGGTATTGTTTGGTTGAATTTTCATGCCATACCACATTCTAATTATCGAAACTTGAATATTCATTTATTCTTAAGGTCTCTAGGTTGTATCTACACATTGCGATTCACAGTACTCATCCCCTAAGTGTATTCAAGAATTTTCGAAAAGATTCAGGACAAGTTTCAGATATTTATACAGTATGCCAATACACACTTTTTATAATTCCTACACATGAATACACATCCCAAACACCCTCCCTATGAATTAACCATACGTAAACCTTCTAATATTCATGTTTTCAAGTGTCTATACATGAAAAATTATAATTCCTACTTGTACGCAAGATAACCAAATGATTTGACATAGAAATTACCTTGAGCTTTGGTGTTTGGACGTCAAGAAAATTACTCAACCTTTTTGCACGGTCATCAACTCTTCTCGTGTCAAAATAGAATTTCTCACTTTAAAATTGATATTTATGCCTCGGGGTTCTCTTAAGAGTTTGAAAAGCACCAATTCTTTATAGTTTTTAGGCCTTAAAAGTAATGTAAATAATTTCTCAATTTTCATGAGAATTTTATCCGACATTTTGAGGTTTTAAACTTTATTTTTTTTGCCTCTATTGCATGGTATCTTCCCTTTTTTAATTACTTAATTGTATAGCAAAGTTCTTTAACTTAAAATACGAGTATTCCCTTTTGATACTTTTTTGCTCAAAGCTCAATATTACACACAAACCTAATTTAAAAAATGGTAATTTAAAAAAAAGGTCCATCATCATTCCACAAAATTTCATCTAAAATAATATGCTACTAGTATTCAATTTCAAAATATTACGGGTGGTACAATACAAACCACCACAGTTTAGGTAAATCCCATTTAAAACATTATATGATATTAACCCGCTATAATATGGTTTTGACACAACTATTCGGACTGATAACAATGATGCAAATCAGTTCATCAAACATCATGGAGTTGCTTTAAAATTATTAAGGGACAATTCGCATCATACACCAGAATTCGTCAAAGCTTGGGCAAACAAGAAGCAAATTTGAGAGTAGCTTCCAGTAGGTGATGAGATCTATTTGAATTTCTACCCTACAAGCAAGTGTTCATATCCAATAAACCAAATCAAAAACTTGCTGGTAAGTATTTTGACCCTATAAAGTTGTAAAAAGAATTGAAGAAGTGGCTTACAAGATTAGCCCACCGAAACAATCCCAAATACATCATATTTTTCATGTCTCGTGGTTCAAAAAAAAAAAAAAAATGGGGCCAATACAAAAGTTTAACAACTACCAAGTATTTTAACCTATGAAGTTCTGAAAAGAATTGAATAAGTAACTCACGAATTTGACTTATCGAAACAATTCCAAATATAACTTATTTTTTATGTCTCGCAGTTAAAAAAGAAGATTGGGGCCAATACAAAAGTCCAACAACTACACTGATAAATTGTAATGGTGAAATTCAGTTGGAATCGATGGTCGTTTTGGGCAGAAAGGGAAAAAGTTCAGTGGTACAATTTAGACTCGTTTGAAGTCACCGGGAAGACCAGCGACCTTTTTCAACCTGTCCTTGAGGACAATGACATTCAAGGGGAATGCCATGCAACAAAATTAAAGCCAACATATCGCAGATACTTACAATCCGATGGAAGCTCAAATTTACAGCGGGGGATAATTAATAATACCATTAAGAGGGCAAGGTACAGATCCGTCAGGCCGAATCATGACAATAACAGAAAAATAAAAGTTCAACAGTCCAACAAGAGAAGATCACTGTAGATCTGGCCGAGAATCAAGAATTGTAATGAGTTTTTCACATATTTTTATCTGCTCAAACCAAATAAGGAAATAGGCAAATCACAATATGATGTTGTGTTAAATAAAATGTAAACAGAAGAAGTCCATAGGGAATAAAAGAACGTATTTTTCTTAATACTTTCTATCTTCTGCTCTTCCCCCCTCCCCTTTCACTACATCTGTTTTCTTTTGCATAAGGATCATTGGATAGGGAGGCCAAATATAGAACCAAGGTTCCACAGTCTTAGAAATGGAAAACTATTTCGATTAACAGTGGAATCTACTCACGAGGATTTCAATAATACATACATAAATATACATTGATATATTGGATCGAATTTCGCCACCTCCAACCAAAGGGGTGACACGGAGGTGAAAATGAGAGAAGAAGACTGGTCAAGAAAAGGAAAGGAAATTTGAGGACCAGATAATCGATCTAGCCATTAACTGAAACTCTAATGGTTTAAATTATAATTTCACCCTTGTTTCATCAAATCGAGGACCATTATAGGGTTGAAATCGGCTTTATAACCTTGGGTTCTAGATTATTCGGCAACACAACGTTGGTGGGATTCAAAAGAGTTTGAGCATGTGATTTGGGCTGCGCAACTCTGACCTCAATGGGCCACAACTTCATCACGATTATATCATAAAAAATTCGAATTTAAATTTAAACAAAAATTATGGTAAATAATATGTTTGGCAAAATAAATTTTGATAAATTGTATTAAGTTTAAAGATGAGTTCCAAACATAGCCCTGGAATTTCAAAAACAAACACGAATTGGCACATGAACAGATTTAAAACATAGCCCTGAGATATCCCGTGCTGATGAATTGCAGTAGATTGAATCCACCGAATACCTGACATCGTGCCTAATTCTGGGCCAGACTTGGGTCCCGCCACATGTAATCCAGCGTGCGTGGAAGCACACTGCTCCGCCCCGGCCAAGTCTGGCCCCAAAATTCTCGGTCGGCAAATGTTGGCATCACAGGACACAATACAGACTGAAGAATAGGTGTGCAAAACACAATGTCAGGTTCGAGCAGTAAATCACTGAGATCGCCTCACCTTTGTGCTTTCTGAAGTTTTCAAGACATCCATACCAAAATAATTTAAGAGAACTGAAAACCAAAAATTAAGCTGGCGTATTCTCAAATGCTAGCGCTGATAATTCAGACAATCCAAATATTTGTTTCAGAAATATAAAGGAACAACAGATATCCAACAATTTTTTACTGAAGCTCAACATCTTTCTTCCTCACTATTTTACTTCTTCTCTTCCTTCTCAGCCTCGGCTGCCCTCTTAGCCCTAACCCCAACGTGGCGCTCATTCATCCTTTCTATGCAAAGCTTGTCGTATGCCTTGAATGATTTCAGTTCCTCTGTAACCTTAACAAGCTCCACAGTCGGCTTCTCACGAACAACTGGCAAGTAAGTACCTGCAACCTGTGTGGCGGTTGCCAATTCCTCTGGAGTAGAATCACCAGCCTGCAGGACAAATGGGAGTCATCCAGTGTTCTCCAAAATAACAAGCAAGCAAGCAAGCATGTATTTAGAACATCAAACTCACCTTGAATTTTCTGGCACGTCTTGGGAAGACAACAAGCTTGGCCTTGTATGTCTTCAGCCTCTGGACATTAGCCTGAAAACCCTCCAAGGACCGGTTTCTACGTCGATGATCAACAGATATGCCAATAGTTGGGGCAAGTTTCTTTGGAATACCTGCTGCCTGTTTTAGACAATTGAAAGCGACAGCATAATTTAAAGGAAGTTCTCTGAATGCAAAAGTAAGTATATATGGATAACTAATATTAAAAATATGGTTCTGCTAGGAATATTCCAAAAATTTATTTGAGCGGTGTCAACAATAAATTACAAACATTGTCCAAGATAGAACTCTGTCAAGATAGCTCAATTGTACTAGAGAAGTGTTTAAAAATACTATACAGTGAAATAGAATAGTTCTTAGAAATAAGCTTCAGCAGCAAGCAAAAACATTGATCATAAAATCAGACAGATTTTACATCCTCAGCCACTCTAAACACACCCAATATCATAGATAGACGACAATTTTAAAAAAGAAAGCAGAAAATGAAGCAAAGATTAAGACTTGACACAGAGTAGAACACCTTGAGCTCCTCAAGAGAGAATCCTCTACCAGCTCTCACTTTCATGTTGTACTTTAGTGTCTGGCCATGGACAATAGGACGAAGAGGTCCAGCAGTAGGCCTAGGGAAAATCTTCACAGCTTTCTTCTGTCTTGCTGAAAAAAGAGACATCAAACAGAGGTCAAGCCAATGTTCAAATGGTAGGTGGTAACTGGCAATGAAAATTGGAGCAGATATTTTATCAAATATGAACTTTAGTGGGCTTTCACTTGACCAAAGACATAAAAATATATGTGCAATGGAATGATTACCAATTCTTCTCCTGGCCTTGCGAGCAGGCTGATTAAACCAAGTTTTGACATAGTTCTGCCAGTGCTTCTTGAAATGCCCATTGGGCACAACATTGTTGTGCTTAACCATGGTTTACCTACGGAGCATAAGAAGGCTGTGAGTCCTATAGTAGAAGCAGTTAAAAAATCAAAACACAAAACAATTAGACGCTGTTGCAAACCGCAGAGAGAGGGAACATTCAGAAAATCAGAAACAGATAAAATGAATGGCAGACTATCTTCAACGCGGGTTGGGGTAAGTTGTAAATAATTACCGCGCCACAAATATGTTAATGGAATACCAAAAATATTCATTCAGATAAACGTATGATGACGATAATATAATCCAGACCAACTCAATTAAGCTTGAAAACCTGCATCGTAGACCTGTACCGACTAGGTTGTCCCAGCTGAACAGATGAAAAGTTCAGCCAAAATATAGGACCATAGAAATTTGTCGAGGAAACGTAAGCTAAAAACAATTTCAAAGTAACATGTCAAAAACAATGAGTTCATAAAAGAAGAATTGAAAATTCACGTGCTGGTTGGAGGAAGCACGGAAAATAACTAATCATTATCAATCCGATCAGTGATATCAAAGCACTGCAGATAAAACAAAATCCCAAATTGCAGCACATAGCAGAAATGGCGAGAAATAGGACAAAGGGCAGTGAAAACACTAAAGAAGAACGCGCAATACAGTTAAGATGCCTCAAAAGACAAAAGGCATAATAAATTAGATAAACAGATGACGTTTTCCTAGAAAAGAAACAGAAGAAGAAGAAAGAGACAGAAAAGAAACGGACATAAAGATGCCAATTCTGCAAACTTGAAGCTGAACACATTTACCATCTTGCACAATATATAGAGCATAGAAATCTATTCCTTCGCCCGAATACACGAAGGATTGGAAGTTGAGATCTTACAGGGTAGAAGTTGGCGAGGGCCGCTAAGCACCGGTAGAGGGACTGTCTGCGGCAAAATTTAATTGACACCGGGGTATCGTGACTTATATGAAGAGATACGCAGATAAAACCCTAGGGTAATGGCGAGGATGAATTGGGCCTCTGTACAGATGGACTCGTAGTGCTCAGAGTCCGTTTACCGTAGGGCCCAGGACCCGATTCGCAGGGGGTACTGGTCACTGTGTCCAGCTGTCACACTCCAAATCAATTAAACATTCCAAAGTATAGTTGGAAATTTGGAATGCTTGGACAGAATAGGATAAGAATGATATAAATATAAAAATAAAATAAATATTGTTTAAATTATATCATAGTTGGTGTGTAAAAGAAATGAGAAAAATACAATTGTTGTTCATAATTTTATTCTGATAATTAGCAAATAGAAATGAATATATAAATACTATGAATATTCTTATGATGACAAATTTATCTTTAAATAATAATAATTTTTTATATAATTGTGTATGAAAATTCAATCAATTAATATATTTTTAAAAATTTAAATTAGTTGAAAAAATCAAATCTATTAATTAAAAAAGAATTCAACACAAAAAAAAAATCATTTATTTGTCAATTCAAAAATGTTATTATTTTTTTCTGTGGCATAAAGTTTCAATTTTTTACAAAGAAGTTAACATAGAATGACAAATAAAGATGGAAAAATCGTGTCATTCAAAAAAAAGATAGAAAGAAAAAACTATAAATGATATTATAATTATGGTATATATGATTTTTTGTGTTAACACAAAATTTTTATAAATGACAAGTATGTACTTGATTGTATAGATATTATTTTACATTATTTATAAAATAAAAGATAAAGAATGAAAATTAAAATAGAAAAAGTTAGACTAAATTAAAATTGGAGAATATTGACCAAAAATATAATAAATCGAAATTTAAAGGCACCCAATGTCTATGCATATAAATAAAATAATAATAATAATTTTTACATGTAAATTTTATACTATTTATATAATTTATAAGATAATAAAAAAGAAAAAAAATTCAAAAATACAAAATATAGAATAAATATAAATTTAGAAGAAAATGAAATAAATAAAAATTGTTGGACTATAGTTAGAAATATATATAAATAATTAAGGATGTTTTAGTGATTATATATATTATACAACTATAGCATATTATAAAAAGATAATTTCGTCGAATAAAAGTATAAATTTATTTTGATAGATTAGTAATATGTAAATTTACAGTGCTGAAAAAAAATGATAATTCTTATACTATTAAAAATCAACATTCTATTAGAAATAGCAATTATCATAAAAAAAAAATATTCCAATCATATGATTTGAAATAGAATTGAAAATGTTCGTTCCATTCTCAAGTCACTCGCACGTGCCAACCATGCCTCTAATTTCTTTTGCCACCCAAAAACTTGACCCGTATTACTCATGGCAAGCATAAATAATACTCAGGGTAAGCAGTCACAGGAAGGATAGATGAAGGGTCTAATTCCAGCATATATGCTTGTAATTGTACATATACACACAAGTGTGCAACTCTTAAAGTAAATATTTTGGTTGCTTTAATAATTTTTTTTACTATGCCTTATGAATAAATATACACGCGCGTGTGTCTATACTATGTATTATAACTAAAATATTATTGAACTATAGTATACCATGTTTTACTTGTTAAAGAAAACGGATTAAAATGTCTCTCTTTTATTTATTTTTTACTTTTCCATTCATTTTTATTTTTTTTTTCTTTTTTGTCCTTTCCAAATAAAATTATTTAATCTATGGCTTCTTATTTAATTTTTTCTATGAAACAGTTCTTTTTTCTCTCATCTTTAATAAATATTTAATACATTTAAAACATAATAACTTTTTTGTCTTTAATAAAATTATATAATTTTTTTATATTTAAAATTGACAAATTTGTATTATAAATATGCATCTATTTAATTACATATATTTATATAATAAAAGCACAACTTTGTATGTATGCATAACGTACACAAGTTGCTAGTATATATTTTTACTATATTATTAAGTGATGCACCTAGGGTACCTACATTTAGTCATTTTAATAAATTTCCTGAAATACTCCATCAATATATATATATATATATATGATTTATTATGACTAAATATTTTTTGCTACTTAAATTAGAAAACTAAAATTATCTCTTTTATTTGTTTTTGAATTTTTCCTCTTTTTATCCTTTCAAATTAAATTTCATTTAATTTTTTTATTTTTCCTCTTGTTTATATAATTTTAATACATTTTAAAACATACTATTTTATATAATAATCCATAATAAAATTATATAATTTTCTTATATACAAAATAGATAATTTTTGTTAGATGATAAATAATAGAATAAAATGCTCATGCTCATAATTCAAAATATTTATATAATGAAAGTATAACTTTATGTGTACATATGATAAATTATATTCATATGCATTGGATGTACATGAAATATTAGTATATATTATTTATAATTTCGTGAACTTGGAAGAGCCGACTCCTCATGGGTTTTTTATTTTTTAATTCTAATTAATTTTTTCATTTAATAAATTAACATGTTTATGAAGGTATTATTAATTTAACCAATCTTATGGTTCAAAACGGCGAGATAAATTTTTTTTTAAAGAAGGCAAAATGTTTCGTATTTCTCTTCGCATAGCGCGAAAATACGGATGTGTAATAATAAATTATAATAATTGTAAATTATTATAATTTTGTTTAAAATAAGAAAATTTATTTTTAAAATTTTTTTAATAAATTGAGTTTTAAATTATAGTCTTGTATAATATTTTTTAAATTTTTTATATTTTGACATTTATGTTGTAATAATAATTTATTATAATTTAAAATTATTATAATTTTATTTAAAATGAAAGAAATTATTTAAAACAACGAGATGACATTATAATAAATTATAATAATTTTAAATTCTTATATTTTTGTTTAAAATAAGAAAATTTATCTAACTAAAGGAATTTTTTTTTCAATAAATTGAGTTTTAAATCATAGTCTTCTATAATACTTTTTGGGTGTTTTAAGTTTTGATATTTGTGTTGTAATAATAATTTATTGGAATTTTAAATTATTATGATTTTATTTAAAATAAAAAAATTTATTTAAATAAAAGAAATTTTTGTCAATAAATTGAGTTTCAAATTATAGCCTTGTATAATACTTTTGGGTTTTTTTTTAATGATTTGACATTTACACAACACTATAATTTATTATAATTTCAAATTATTATTATTTTATTTTATTTAAAATGAAAAAATTTATTTACATAAAAGAACATTTTTTTCAATAAATTGAGTTTTAAATTATAGTTTTGTATAATACTTTTTGATTTTTTTTATGTTTTAATATTTACGTTGTAATAAAATACAATTTACAAAAAAAAATTGAAAACTAGTGTTCTTTTATAAAAATAAGTGATATTTTTCTTATAAATATTATTATATAATAGGTTAAAAGATGCGTGTTATAACTTTTAAATGAGATTGTATGATGTAATTATAATAAAATTAATATAAATGTCAGTAAAATTGAAAATTTTGAATGCATGCAAGAGAAAATAGTAAATACTATACATCATCCTCATCTCCTAGGCAATTACTGGTGCCACAATGTGTGGCCCATCTAGCACGATGTCCTCTCCGTGGTACTGGATCTCCCTGAAGATGATGCAGAGTATGGAGTTGTAGTGCTTTCATACTCACGGAATCCTGCTGAAGTAGCACTGGAAATCCACGGTATTGCTAAAGCCGCTCTTGTGGAGTGTATGCATGAAGCGGGTGTAAGGAAACTTCGAAAGTACTGTGTATAAAAAATCGACATGTGGCGTATATAGAGAGTGTGTGCTCTGATGTAGTGGTTGAGGTACATATATATCTTCCGTATTTACAGTGTTAAGACTTGATACCTCATGCTGATATGATGTGCTAGGAGTTGCTGCATTGTGGTGATAGAGTGTGCTACGTCTTAAACTGAGATGTGCAGAAGCAATGTCATCCGTCTAGTAGATGGTGGAAAATTTTGCTGGACTCACTGCTGTGATAGTCGCTCGACACTATCGATAATCTGTTGATTGTATCCACCAGAACGTAGTTGCTGCATCTGCTGTGCCTGCAATCAATCATTTACATATTACTAAATAACACACACACACACACATGTATATACACAAATATATAAGTGTACCACATGCAAGAAATAAGTGATGTGATAAGGTTGATATCTGATGTGTACAAATACATGCTCAGGAGTGATAAATCAGCGTGTGACTGAGTAGTACCACTCGAAGTAGTCTCGTGACACCCATGTGTCTAGAAAGATGGGGCCTCTTATGATATGATCGTCTCTAGACCATTCTCGAATATATGTAGCGTGGTGATGAACCTAGTTAGTCTCATAATGCCTGCGCCGGTGCTCGTTGTGTAGTGCATTCTGGGCCTGGGGTGGATCAGCAGGGATGCCTTGTGGCATTCTGAATTGCTTCAATACCCGATGAATGCGGTGCATTTCAATAATTTCATAACAGATGAGTGGACCACAAAATGTCCACAATCGTCGCCCACAATGGTCAAGTAGCATCTTGTAGGCCTCGTCGAGGTAAGGCCGCCACTGAAAGTAAAATGAAACATATAATGTATATGAAATTGATGGTATGCGAGATGCAATATACATGGATTTGAGTATGCATATTTAATGTAACAAAAGTTACTCATACTTGAGACTCTATCTCTCCGTTTAATGTATCACGTATTATGCGGATAGAGTAAGATGCATTTGACGTGTTACTCCTTCTTGCCTTAGTCTAGCTGTATGCATAAGAAAATAATCAAAAAAAGCAAATATAATAGTTGTACAATAGCACAATAAGACATGTAATTTGATGAGACATATTGTGCTTCGAAGGGTGTGGCCGACAACTGCACATCACCAAGCACAGTTAGTAGGCCAATGTAAAGGCCATAATCACGGGTCATTGGGATCAACCCCGAGATTCTGATCCAAGTTCATATCTGTAAAAGCTCTAATGGACCAGCTATCGTCTACCTACCTTGTATGCACGCGGAGCACAACTCTCGATATAAGTACGCTAGTGGCGTACTCCCCGAACTGTATGACTGAGCCCAACTGTATGCCAATGCCGCACTCCCCCTAACATGTGAAGGTATGGTAGCTTCACTCGATCTCTAGATGAATCAGAAAAAATCCTGCAGCCCAATAACAATAACACATAACAGCGGGTGTATCAAGCCATGTCGTCCTCTATACTATTGGCAGTGAGGGTCCAGTGTCGAACCTCTCGAAGTAAGACTGAGAGGGGTATGATAACACCATTGAATACATCTGTGAAGGGTGTAAACTCCAAATACTCCAAACAGTATTCTTGCCAAACACTAATAGCCCAACGCTTGTCAACCTTTGTAACTAGGACACTCTCCATTGGAAGCTGCCATATCAATGATTCATCTTCTAATGTAGCCTCGTCAGTCATAAGATGAAAGGTGTGAGTCAAACGGTGCCACCTCTAAAATATCGCTGTGATCAAGTGCCAGTCAAGTGTTACGTGTCCACACTTATACACTCTATAAAAACCTAGTCGATGCAGCAAAAGTATAACTCAAAATCAGGAATCTTGACTAATGCCTTAGTTTGGTGTCGTGGCCAAACTATAGTGTCTATGTCTTCTAGCCACACACCTCCGACTTATGGTTATATTGCAGGTATAACAAACTCGAATCAAGTGGGCCTGGAGTAGCTCTCATAGCCATCGTGAAAAAGTTCTTTATGATGAATTGTGCATTGATCAAATGCCGAATTAACAACAATATATATATAAACATGAAAAATAACATTTACATGCATACAAAATATGAAATCACATAACTTGCAAAAATAACATTTACACACATAACATTTACACGTACACAAAAATAACAACGTTATATCTTACAATTATTATCAAAAATGATACTGAACTTATATGGATCCAGAGACTACTACTCAGACTCTGGTCTTGTGGCATATTCGGTTTCAAATAAAATATCGTTATATTTTATTTTGAGAATTGATTAACTTTTTAGGTGATAATGCTTAAGTTCATATTTGTGAAAATACAGATGTTACTCTTGTACAAGCAAATGAGATGACATGAAGCGAATTGATGAATTTTAGATCACAGTAACTAAACTAAAACATTTTCCATTGAAAAAATTATACTTTAAAATAAGTAATCGTATGTTGAAACACTCAAAAAATCCATAGTTGAAAGAAAACATCACATGCTAATAATTCACTATGTATTGCACACACTTATATATATGAGCTGCTAAAAAATATAAATTTTACACACACATGTGAAACTAACGAGGGCGGCTGGAGGATGAAGGCATGTCTAAATCTTACAATCAATGTTGGGCCTCCTACCGTAATTGCTGTCGAACTTGATATTGCAACCAGTCCATTTCATTCGAAATTTGGTACGACAAGTCCCTCCCAACACTCTTAATCATATGCCTGTGAGGGTTGTGGACCAACTTGAACGGTGGATCATCCCAATAATCCTCGGCTGAAATAATATTGAATCTCTCTTCATATATGTGTACCTAGCTGGCAATGGAAAAGTATGTCATTACTAGCCTCTTAGAATTAATACCATATTTTTTACTGATTGTTATTGTGTGTGAGCATGGAACTCCGCGCAACAACCACTTCTTGCATATGCAACCCTACTGCATAGCTCCACAGTGCATTCATTCCTTCCACTTCTTCTCCTATCTTATGCTGTGATCACTCGTCCCGACTGTGCATTTCGATCATACAACTACACTAAATGCCGGACGGATTTGTGCTTTCCCATCTTAGCTTCATCAATCATTAATTTCTTCATGAATTTAGCAACAGTCTGATCAAATGTCATCTGCACGATTAAACATATCAGCAACCATTGTATTCCCTTGATTATCCCATTAATACTTTCTGTTATGTTGGTTGTTAGTACACAATGTCTCTAACCTCTGTCAAAGGATAGAGCCCGTTTCACTTCATCAATTTTCTGCAAGTAGTTGTAGACCTCTAAATTAATCTGCTTTATATGATTTAGGGTTTGAAAAAACTTTTTCTCTTAGTTCTCAACACCTGCTCTCCAGCATTGACCACGCAGGTGTCAATACTTGAAAGCTTTTAAAATGTTTTCACACACATGTTGAAGATAAAATCGATGTTGTCGTCTCGGAGACTTAAAAGCATCGATGTCCTCGACAATAGAAAGAAGACCAGGATGTCTATCGGATGTAGGACAATTATATGCTCTACGACACATAATATGTCACTCCAGCATCTGCAAAAACTAACCCATGACTGTGTGTTTTCTTCATCTACCAAGGCATAAGCAAGAGGCAACACTTGCTGATTGACATCAATAGTAACTGCAATGAGTAACTTATGATGATATTTCGTGTATAGTTGTGTGCCATCTACACTAATCACTGTCCTGCAATGCTGGTATCCATTTATGCAAGGATTGAAAGTCCAAAATAAATAATATAATATCATCTTGTTTGGCACCGTGGTGTCAAGGTGTCTCCACTCGACAACAGTGTCTGGGTTCCATTTCTATAGTGCTCTCATGTAGGCAAGCAACTTCTTCACTAAGTCTTCCCATGTGCCGTACACATTTTCAATGGTTTGTTTCAAGTTATACCATACCTTTACATAATTAATTTCATAACCGTACTGATTTTTGGCAAATTGCACAATATTTTTTATCTCAATAGTAGGGTTTTGATGAACTAACCCTACGAGAATTGCAGTTATCATATTTTTATCCAAATTTGTGTGATCTATATTTAGGCCCCCTGGAGACAAGTGTGGGCTCCACCATATCTAATTATTTTCCACAACCCCATTTTCTACTTTAAAGAAGCCCTTAAGTGCCACTCATAAGGTTTATCAATTGTAGTATGTTTACATTTAACTTTACACATACTAGGTGTGTCTTTCACCGCATACAAAATGTAAGAAGCTTCTCCTTACTTTATGATAGGGAATCAATAGCCTTCTACCACAAAATTTTGATTGTATTTTTATTATTTATTTTTTACTTTGTTTGTGAATCTGTGTGGTAGTTAATTAGCTTGATTGACATATGTTGGGACTAACTCCAAAAATCTAATTGCAATAACTTTTTTGTGCGATAATATCAAGACTAAAACTATTGATCTGATTAACGTAATAAATAAGAATACTGATTATGTATACTGTATCTTATAAGGTGTATTTATTGTTTCCTTGCATGAATGAAATCGTGCTGAGAGAACATCACCAACAATCCAAACATCAATAAATATTTTCTCTCCTCTAATATTTTTTAGTATCATGTATTAAATATTTAAGTAAATATTTTTTCATTCATCTAATATTCTTATTTAATAAATTGGTTAAATTGATAAAAGATTTATAGATAGGTGGATTAATTTGATAAATTAGAAAATTAATTAGAATCAAAAAATAAAAACCCTCCATATTTTTCATTCGTCTAATATTTTTTAATTTTATGTATTAAATATTTAAGTCCATATTTTTCATTCATTTAATATTCTTAAATTTTATATATTAAATATTTAAGTACATAATTTTTATTTATCTAATATTAATTGAAATTTTTTAAATTTATTTGTTTATCCCTATTTACACTACAGGTAATATAGCTGGAAAAATTAGTAACTAATGACTAACTACAACTCCAACCACAACACAAGAATTTTTTTCTGGAACTTAAATATAACAAAATATAAACACTCACCTCAGAAAATAAATTCTGATAATAAGTCGTATATGTTTGTCCAATTTTTTACTACAATTATGCTATGTTTGTTTTTCCAAATTCTGACTGTGATAAGGTCCGTTTGTTTCTCCAAATTTTGACTACAATAACACCGTGTTTGTTTCTACAAATTTTGACTGGTGTTTCCTACAATATACAAACACATTTCTTAGCAATTAAGGCTGAAAAATCAAAAAACCCAAACTAAAAAATGAGCTGTGAAAATTAAGGTTAGAAAATCAAAAAATACAAACTGAACAACAGATTGGGAAAAATTAAGGCTGGGAAAAATCAGAAAATTGATCAGGATGCATTGTTTGTCAATGGAAGAATCAAAAACCTAAAACTTCCAATCTAAAAATGGGTTGGGAAACTTGGAGAAGAATAATTCCGATCTGAAAAAAAAAAATTGCAGGGACTCTGAAGGGCTTTCGATATGAATAATGCCGCAAATGTATTGTTCGATTTAGCTGGACTCCACCGTAGAAGATGCTTTGTGTGTGCGTTGAGAGGAAGATGAAGATAGGCGTGATAAGGGCGTGTTTGTGTGCTTCCTAAGAGATTTGACGTAAACAAAGTTATCTCGCCATTTGAAATGGTGAGATTACAACGTATTTCTGTATAGAAAAAAATACGTCGATTAATTTTTTTTAACTTTTATCTGTATCTCACTATTCGAAATGACGAGATGATGTTGGCTGACATCATCTCGCCGTTTGAAACGATGAGATTAGTTATATTAATAACAATTTCAAAAATATGTTAATTTGTTAAATTAAAAAATTAATTAGAATTAAAAAATAAAAAACACACCTCCTCATGCTCATCCCTTAGTCTTCCCCGTGGACGCAACCAAATCAAACTATAGTCAAACAAATATTTTTTCGAGCTCCAACTCAATTTATAAGTGCCAACTGCCAAACTCAAGTTTGGTTTAATTTACATAATTTTTGAGATTTCAAATATCATTCTATTTAATTATTCTATAAAGTTAACACATAACAAAATAATATTAATTTCAATGATTTGATTAATAAGAAATAATAAAATATTTGAAATATATATCCATTCAATTAAATTTAACTATGAAGATAATTTCAAAATAAATATTGAGAATGAAACAATATTTTAAAGCAATATGAAAAGTCAACATTAATAATAAATTTTTAAACATAATTTCAAATTTGTAAAATAGCACAACAATTTTAAAAAAATATTTGTTTAAGGTTCTCAATTATGTATTTGAAATATTTTAATAACTTGATCAAAAATAGTTTTTTAGGATGGCCCATGAACTACTCTACAATGACATAATTTTAATTTATCTAAAAATTTTATATAATGTAAAAGATATTTTTTAAAAGATAGATATTTATTATTTTAATAAGATTTTTATAACATCTCACTATTATTTTCATCCAAATATAGTCATTTTTATGATTTTATTTTAAAATTTTTAAATATGTTTTCATGGTATTACTTGAAAATCATATACATATATTAAAATTTTGATTTTTTTCAAAATTTTCATTTAAAATTTTATAAAGAATAAAATAAAAATTATACGTCAAAATTAAAATTTAATATGTTGTATATGCATGTGTATGAGCCACAGTTACGTACTATTTAGTAAAATAATGCTAAAGATGCATAATTGCATTAATTTATAATATTTAAAGTTTTATTTATTTTTTATCATTTTTATTTATACACACACATGTGGACATTGTATGAAAATTTTATAAATTTATATTTCTAAAAATAAATATTAAAATTTAATTATTACATCTTATATATCTATAAATAAAATTAGTATATAATAAAAGATACATGATTATATTAATACGCAATATCCAAATTTCATTTAGAAGTTATACATATTTTAATATATTTTCTTACATTTTTTAAAACCAAACATAAATTCTGAATATTTTCAAAACTATTATAAAGAAATTTGTAATTTAAGATTTCAATGTATATTTGTTCAAATCAAAATTTAATATATATTATATAAATGCAGATAAAAATCATATATAAAATAATTACTATAAACTAGCTTGTTGTTACTAATTAAATGTAATATTTGGGTATATTAATATATTATTATTGAAAGCAAATATTATTATTATTATTATTGTTAGAAAGAACATGAATTTGATCGATTATGAAATAGAGAAGGGGGGGACTTTATGTGTAAACGAGCTCGGCATAGTTTTACAAGTATTTAAAAATATATGCTCAATATTTTCAATTGTTTTTGGCTGATAAACCTTACTTGGCTCTCTCCAATTGCTTTGCGAGCTCCCATTACTATTGTCGGCTTCCATTTTTTAGTGTTGGTGGTGACCTATTCACCCATTGGTACTATTTTCCCACACAATTCCTATTAAATTGGTACTATCGTTAATGTATTATTTTCATCATTTCTATTTTAAATTTCTTATTTATTGCTATAAATTGATTGTTCTATTTAATGATCCTATAGTATATCATTCTTTTAATTAGAACATATCTCAGCTTAGGAGTGTAAATTTATAATGAGAATAAATTATTTTGATCTAATAAAATTTGAATGTAGACTATTTTCAAAGTCAGAAGAAAACAGAGGCGGTGCAAATTAGCTCTGGTACCTCTAAATATGACATCTTTTGATTCTAACATTGGAGGACACAAACACAAACCACACGGGTTTTTTTAAAATTTTTTTATCTTGATTAAAACTACAGTTTGACAGAGTAACCCCGCATGGGGGTTTTAAAGCTATAACCTATACCTCTATTTCAAACGGCGAACTTGTCTTTTTTGAAAAGAAAAAGACGGTAGCGAAAATTATATTATAATTGAAATTAAATAAAATTATTATAATAAAATTTTTTATTTTAATAAAAAAACCCTATATTTCAATAAATTAAGTTTTAAATTATTGTATTGTATAATAATTTTGACATTTTTTATATTTTGATATTTATGTTGTAACAAAATGTAATTTGAATGAAATTGATAAAGTTTTGCAAAATTAATATATTTGAACATAAATAGAAGTGTAGTGGCTCTGTATAAAAGTAAGTAATACTTTTCTTCCTATTATAGAATTTTGTTTGAGATATATTGTTGTATAATAAGTTAAGCATTTTTATGTTAGATTGTAAAACATAATTTAAATAAAATTAATAAATGCCAATAATCTCATGCCCGTGGGAGGAGGCAGTACAGTGAGGTTCTCCTCTATTTTTTTTTCAAATTTAATTGATATTTCTCTATTTTTTTAATTTGTGGAAGGCAAAAACACTGATGTGACAATATAAAACAGTGTAATAAAAATGCCCATAAAAGTATGAAAATTATGAGGCGCCTGAAGTCTTTGTGCTTGGGCCCAATGAACTGTCTCGTACCAATCTGTAACGGAGTAGGTTGGTTTGGTTGAACAAATGTATTGGATAAAATTTTATAGTTTATCGATGACATAATGAGGTAGTAATAACGTGTTACTTAATGGGATGAAATAGTTTAACAATAAGACTTGTACATTTGTACATTGAATAGGGTCATAATCTTAATATATCCCGTAAACAAAACTGTAAGAAAGAAACATTAAAATCTGGATTCTCAAGTAATAAATCAATTCAGTAAGCCTCATAGCTAATTAATGCACCTGAAATACGAAAGACATTTTGGTCGATCCAATTAAACCGGCCTCTCGAGACGGTTTCTAAAACAATGCGTTCAAATACGAAAGAACAAAGAGAACAAATGAGTTGAAATGAATATGTCCATCATTTCACCCATAACTGCAGCATTTATCACATAGGCAAAAGCAATGCAATAGAAAGCAACTTCACGCCCGCTTACAAAAGTTACACACCAACAATTCACAGAATTATTCTTCTGTTATTCTTGGACCGTACTTTTAAGTTGTATTTATATCTACAGACAATATAAACGCAAACCTCTTCAGTCTTCAACATGCAAGATCTCATTTATAGCAGGGCGTAAAGGTGCTTCGTCCTACCAATCAAGGTTGGACTGGCTTGTCCAAGTTCTCTACGGGGCGGAAGAACGCTTTCTGCTCCAAAACTGAATCTGCACTAGCACTCAAATGTAAGCCACCGTCCTCGCCTGACACTGGTTTCTGATCCGTTGCTGGGCCAAACACCCCGGTCTGAGGGTGAGGAGCCCAGTATTGTTCTGGTTGGGGCGGGATTACCGCATCGGGGACTGCAGTAGGGTGGACATGCTCCTCTAGGTTCTTATCATACGCTGAAACGTGCACACCCTTCCTGCATGCATAATGGGATAATTTAACGCCAATTCCTAGATTGTCATGGGCATTATGCACCAAATTACAAAGTCACGTGAACATGATTAGTGAACTTAATATCATGTTAAGAGAAAATAATCGCGTGTCGGTGGATCGTACAGGACAGCCGCTGCATTGGTCATTGTTTACTTATATAAAAGCTTCAGTAGAAAAAGTAGGAGTATGGCCTCATGCCTCCATCACACCACAGGATACAGGCATTGAATGACAGGGTTGGTGGCGGGAGTGCATAATGAGGTAGGTAATTATCATGTGATGAGGTGGTGTTCAGAGTCCGCCAGAGTTGGCTGACCGTCACTGTATCCGAAAACAGATGCAGCTAGCTGCATGCCGAACTTTATCAAATCAATAAAGAAGACAAAAACAATGCCCATCCATGTTTTCGATACTACATAATACATTCGAAGAAAGGAAAACCATAATGCAGAGTTGCCAAATGTGAACTAATTGCAAATTCACTTGTGGATTTCTACATTTTAGACAACAAACGTCTTCGTCACTAAGTAACGCCCTTTTTTTTTTTCTCTTTCTGATGATGAAGGCCAACGACACGAAAAAAAAATAGCGCCTATTTTAGCACATGCTTCTTGCACAGTATAATGTAGCAGCTAAATTAAGACCTTCAGGTTCCAATTGATGATTCCAAGAAGACAAAACTAAAAGAGGAGAAAAATAAACGAACAAATAAGAAAAATCAAAACATGAAAAGTTTTGTTAAAAATCAAGGACCACTTACCAACTTCTTCTAAACTGAATTTCCAAAAAATTCAAGTACAAATTGTAGGGTGCATCAAAGGAAAATAAATTGCACAAGTCGAAAGGATCATAATGTAGCTTCCCCTAAATTCAACTTTAACAATAGAATTATATGTCAACACAGAATACAGCCCAATCAATCTATGCGAAAGGTAAATACTTCACAAATAACTGAGCCATCAATAATACTCGATTCTTTTGTATGCTCTAACTTTATAAAAAAACTATACAAGAAAAAATGGGGGAAACAGTTGTATTTGAACCTCATACTTCACGATAGGCCCATTTTATGTATAACAAGGAAACCATAGAAGGAAAGGTTCAAGAAAACCCAGCAGTCTGAACTCTGAAGCAAACTCCATACCAGAACATGAATAGAGCCAATCCCAATAACAGATCATAATGCTCAATGCAATGGGAAAATAATTAGAATCCCTCACGTTAAGTAAAAGCTAGAGGCATTTCATTTTTCTAGATGCGGAAAAAATAAAATAATTCCAACCCCCATTTTGTTATCAATTTATTTTTCAACCTTAATTAGCTTGAAATCTAAATCGCCCCTTCTGTTTTTCCGTGCAGATTAACCTACTCAGCAATCAATATGGCCGACACGAATTAATGTTGGATATCAACTGCCAAGTCGTCTCTCTAAACATATCTTTCATAGATTCCTACTGACCTATCAAAGGCACTACGAACTTCATTTCTAGCGGATCACACCACCATGAGCTTGTTCAATGTAACCAATTCTTGAAAAATTATACAATGTGAAAAAATAAAATCCATATAAAGAAGAAGATAGCTAAATTAGGTGCCAAGATGCAACCAAGTAAACTGATAGAAGGGTCAAGAAAGAAGTAATTTGGAGACATAAGACAGCTGCATGGTGAGTGATAAAGATTGATGAGTTGTCCTTAAACGAACTAACATACCAAAACTTGAAAAGGATTATTTTAATTTAAGAGTAGCATTATATTCTGCTAGGTCACGAGACAAGATATAAATCACAATATTTCGGCGGGATGATTGGTAATAAGAATCTAGGCGTAGTAAACTAAAAAGAAAAATAAATGAATAGCAGTAAATAGAAATGGAACAATTGAGTTTCAAAAAGGAAACAAGAAAATTACAACATGGTTGAATTTCAAAAATGAAAAAACGAACTGGACCAGTCTTACAATCGCCAAAATCCTGTGGTGCCTCTCTCTCTCTCTCTCTCTCACACACACACACACACACACACAACCCTAAACAACCGATTTTTTAGCCTTTAATCTCTAAATGAAAATATTTATAGGCCATGTTCAATTCGAGTGAATGGATATGATACAGGACCAATCACATTTTCTATATTATTTCTCTCGTGAATAAATAAAAATTCAGCATAAAATAATTAAAATTCTCAATAAGTAATGCAGAAGATAAAACAATTTATCAAAATAGTTTCTAGCTGTCCTTAAAAGAGGATTGTCATTTACCACAACTCACGTGAATATCGGAAAACCCAAAAAGGGAACTAGTTCCTGAAAAAGAGAATAGCTAATACAAAATTTCAACTATTAAGCTTCCGAAACCACTTATGGCTTTACAATCAAGCGATTACGCATACACAAGAACAAACACAAAAAGGAGAGCCACCTGAGAGAGAGTGAAGGACGGATGAGAGTAACAGGAGAAGGCATCTGGCTACAGAATCGCTTTCCGAAGCTGGCCAGTCCGCGACTCTGCAAATTAGCTGCCATACAAATGACGAAACCCTTCTTTAGAGGAAAAGGATTCAGGGTAGAAATGAAGATAAAGCAATATCGGTGAAAGTAAGGAGGAGAAGGGCTCCATTTTATAGCGGAGGAGATGAACGACTTTCAGCGTGATTGTGTGTGCCTTTTGTTAGTTATTCAGAAAAACAAAAAGTAAATATATTATATGTGTCCCGCTCACACGGCGCACCCTTGTCTCCCATTTTAAGCCTCCACCGGTGGACGTGGTGGCCTACCCGTACAGCGTACGGGGAGAAAGTGGTCTTCATATATACACTACACCAAAAATAGAGTACAACGCAGGCCAAATGTAATACAAAAGTGGTCTTCCAAGCAATCAATCTAGGGAAGACAAAAGAAAAAAATCAAAACTTAAATATAGATAGAAAGTGCAATTTCTGCATATAGATACATTACGACAACTTCATGCCTCAATTTTCTCTATGATATCGGTAGAATCTCTAAAAGCTCATAGCATAAATAAAGTAATTTGTTTTGAATTTCAAATGCGTCTTGAATCATCTACATCTTAAATCGTATGAGAAAGTCTAAGTTTAATTTACCGAGCACTGCCTAAACCCGCCCCAGGGCGAACAACACGCTGTTTTTTAATTTCTGTACTTCCAAGTCCATCTGCCTTGACTTGATTTTGATACTAACATGTTGACAACTACCGAGTCTCCATGATAGTTCAAATGGTTCCTTATACTTCAAATTCATCAACTTTTCATACTTCCTCATAGTAGCACTTATTTCATTGCTAGAGTCTCCCTTGACCACCATAATGCCCTCACCATATACGTGTGTATGCATGTGTATTTATATATTTATCCAAAAATGAATATATAAATGAATGAATGTTACTTCTCCCTTTCTCGTTGGCAATGTCAACAAACTCAAAAGGAAATCACTGGTGTAAAGTCATGGAATCTTTCACTGTGTTCGGAACACCATATTCTTACAACATTCCTTCAAGTTTTACATCACAAAATTCTTATATTTAAATTCAAATTTAACATCTTTTATATGTATAATTAATTAATTATTTTTTAATTATTATGCATCTTGACAATCAAGTCAATACATGTGTGTGTATAACACATATACTCACATTTATATATTTTGCATTTTATAAATTAATTATCATTCCTACATACTATCATTTTATTTAATCACTATTATATATTTTACACGTTTATAAATAAATAATACTAATTATCTCGTTAGACCTTCTCTCCAAATATATAATTCATTTTAACATAATTCTCATTAGATATGATTTCTCACCAAAACAGTCCTTCCAAACCTTGCCTTTTAGGGGGGAATTGATATGTTGGTCCCAATTTCTATCAACAATGTTAATACTTTGTGTTTAGTTGCATTCTAGCTGTACTTTACTTTGATACAACGTTAACGGTGTGAATATGTATTGTTATCAGCTTGCACGAGATAATGGTTCTGTTTGGATTCAATTTTGCATCTATCTAAATTATTTATTTCAAATATATGGGTTTTTAAATCTTTTTTTCTCTCATATTTTTATACAATTCTTAAGTTTCTTTACCAAAATTTCATCCTCCTAAAATTTTGGGTCCAAAGATAGCCAATATAATATGTCCCTAAAATAAAATAAAAAGTAGCTCGTATCAAACCAGAAAGGATGCCTGAAACTTGTAAGAAAAAGCAGTAGTGGGCATGAAATGAATGAAGCCGAACAGTTGATGGTTCATACACGGGGTCGGGGGGAGCAGAATTGGCCAACCCCATTTGTTTTGTGGTTGGGTGTTGGTAGATTTAGACATTTCCCAGCACTCAGACTTGGTTGAGAGCTTGAGCGTGGGCACCTTTGCATCCCTGGCTCCAAATTACACCTTTCCTTGTTCGTGATTATTCATTATTAACATCAACGTGGCCAATGGGCTCGAATTCTCAACGAGTTCTGGGCTATTCCCTAATTGGGCCTACAACATGTCTGGAAATTTTATTTTTGTGGGCCCAACTCAGACAGGCGCTTGTTCCCGAAACACAAATTCAAATTTCAAACTCCCCAACGGTCATATTTCCCTAGGGTTTTCTTCCGCAAAGCTCTACACCGCACCATTATATACACTCCCCCTTTCTCATTCATTTCTTCACCGCACTAGATCCCTTTTTCCACAGCTAAACATCAACGCACAATCGCAAGTTTCGATCACGGAAGCAATGGATTTCAACAGCCTTACCAGGAGAGAATTGCAAACTCTCTGCAAGAAGAATAAAATTCCTGCAAATCTCACTAACGTTGCCATGGCCGACGCTCTCAAACACCTTGACATCGTAAGCTTGTTATTTAATTTTTCTCGTTGTTCCTTTTTTTTTCTTCTTTTTCTGGTTCATCATATAATTACATGTCAAGGTTACTTCCGTTTTTCTTGTTTCCAGCTAACCAAATTTTTTAGATTTGTCAATGTTGGTTTGGTTATTGAGTTTCACCTAGTTATTAATTAAGATTGTCTAAACAAATTGCAATGAAATTATGTTCATTTTATCGAATTCTTGTTCAAATTCTATATTTCTTATCATTAAGCTATTTGAGAATTCAAATTCTATACTTCTTATCAATTCTCATTTATGCATCTCTTCGTTCAGTTATGTACCTTGCTTATTTGCAAAATCTATCATAAATTTTTGATTTACAGGTCGAAGGGATTGAGGAATTTATGCAGCCATTTCAATCTGAAACCGCACAATCATCACTAGAGTCACCAACCAGGTCGGAGGTAACATCTCCATATGTGCCTCCAACTGGCGGTAGGAGCACACGCAGGAGAAATGTTCTGAAGGAAGAACCCGAAACTGTCAAGCCAATGACGAGGAGTCGCCGTGCTCGAAACAGCCTAGTCAATGATGCTAATGAGTCCCAAGCTAATACATTTGAAGCTTCGGCATCGATCTCGCAGTCTGATAGGAAAAATAATAAGTTGAAAGAATTTGCAGAGGTGGAAAAGAAGGATATTTTGTTTACCCCTGCTCCGCTGGGAGTTACTAGCCAAAGAAGGAGAGCGAAAGAGGAAACTGAGGTTAAGAGAGTGTATAGCACACGGCGATCAGCGAGGTTGGCAGAGAAAAATGTGAAGATGTTGAATGAAGGGGACAGGGAAGAGCCTGAGCTTTTTAAGGGGGAATTAGTGGATGAAGTCGGCCGATCCAACGTGGAGGTGAATTCGAAAGATGGCCTCGAAGATTTTGATGAAGTCTCGGGGGTTACTGGTATTTGCTTGTTTAGTTTGGAAAAAGACAAATGAATTGTGTTGCAGGTCATTATCAAGAAATTTAATGCATTGGTGATTGCGTAATTCTCCTAGATTTTGAATTTACAGGTGTCGGAGCAGATGCAACTTTGGAGGAGAATCCTGAGAACCATAAATCCGAAGTCGTTTCAGCTCAGAAGCAGGACCTGTCAATTGGTAAAGAAATAAAATTGGGAAGCACGGCAGAAGAGGAAAGAGATCGCTACTTTGAAGCCGATGATCCTCAATCAGAGGTGAAGGAGAGCGGTTTTGTGAAAAATGAGAAAGCAGGCTTTGATTTTGAGACGGGAACTGAACTGGACAAGAGCAACCGTGGTAAAACAGAAGATCCCTATGGTGAAAACATGATCATGTATCTGAATCCGAGTGACGAAGTTCAAGAAAGTGAAGGTGTGTTTCAATAGTCTGTCTTCGTAAATTTATCACTATCTCTTGACTGTCTTTTTGTGCGCATTATAGTAATTTCTGTAACTGGTCTCATAACACGTGTACCTCTGAGATTGACATTATATAGATTACACGGAAGAATTGAATTCTGTGAAAGATCAAGGACCTAAGGACAAAGCAGCCGACTATGTCGAAATTGTCGTCCCTGAGTGTAAAGGTAATGTGTTCATCTTGTCTGTTCCTTTCTTCGATCAGTAATTTTTTTCATTTGCATTTGTTTGTCATGTGCGTTACTGTTTGCTTTGTTGAATTCTAAATTTTGCTTGTCTTATATATGTTTGACAGCTAATTTTTCAGTTGACGATTTATCTTGTAACACTGATATTGATAATGAGACGGGGAAAGAATTGTGCAATGACAAGGACGTAGATTCTGAACATGTTTCAGATTTAGGCATGACGTTGGCGAAATTTACAGAGCTCAGATTGCAAGAAGCTAGCGAAGAAGCGTCACCTGGCAGAATGCTAGGTGAGGCTGCAGGTATTCATGCACAGCTCAATAAAGAGTATCCTGGTGTAAATGAAACTCCTGGACACGAAGAGAACACAGAAAGTGCTGATCTGGTGCCCCAGGATGTTGACAATCCCACTTCTGGCATGGGTGATGATGAACTGAGACATCAGATCCTACCTGGCTTTGCAGGATTATATTCAAATCTCATTGTTCAACCGACCAGTACAACACCAACTAAGAGTTCAGCGAGCAAGGCATCTGCAACAATGAAAACGATGACTATTTTTTCAGACAACAAAGAGAACATTGGCAGTGACAGTAAATTGGTTCCTACAGAAGAGAAAGTGAAGACGGCCAAAGATACTGTTAGCCACGTGGACGATTTGAATGGTTTAAGTGTGCGAAAGCTGACAAAGATGCTGAAGGAAAAGCTAGAGATCACGAACAAATTGGGCAAAAACGGGCATGTGAACAAGGTGAGTCTCCGTTGATTTTTTGTTGGTTTAAAAATAAGGAAAATTGACTCCACTCCAGATCTCAAAAGAATTTTGTGCGACAGGCACTGTCGAGACCAGCTCTGCAAGCACTTCCTGAGAATCATCAATTGGTGGATGAAACACAAAAGTAAGATGGCTCGCGGCAACTCTCTCTCTTTGAAATATAATAACTGAACAAGTCTGGGTTCAAATAAGTTTGAATTCTCTCTCTCTCTCTCGTCTCCCGGAAAACTAGTCTGTGTGTGTCGTTATCTCTTCGGTAATCGACTTATTTGCGTGCTAGAAGTAGTTCCATACATAGTGAAAGGATGGTCCACAATTCACGTCCCCAAAAACTCGATTTCACTGCAAAGATCCGTTAAATTCTTTATATGAGAAGTATTTATATTATTTTGTTACAAGGAAAAGTTAATCATCAGTACAAAGCCGGGCAAGCCCCCATAACCGTATCCCCATCTCGAGTGTTGCATTCTTGCTCGTTAAAATTGGGCATGAGAATCGAGATCTGTGACATGCTATTCCCAAGCAACAGCAGTAACACTTCCTTGACACCAAACACCCCCCCACCCCCCAAAATAATAATAATAATAATAATAATGAAAGGTATAATTATTTCATGATCATTTTCAATTTGAACTATTCTCATAATCAAAACAACCAAGGTAATGGAATTGATATTTCCTTTCTTGAGAATATAATTAAATTATCTACAATGACAAAATTATCCTCATTATAATTGTTCATTCAATTACACAGTATCCTATTACATAAAAATCAGTTCACACTCCATCTTTACTTTAAAATATTTTTTATTCTTTCTTCTTGCCAAGTTCGACACTCCATCACTACAAATTAGAGAAATAAAATTAAACTATCAATTAAAGTTTGAAAAGTATTAAAATTATCATCACTTATTCAAGTCGTTTTATTTCCTTTCATTGAATATGTTATAAGACGACAGAGCAAGAAGACAAGAAGATGATGATAGATAGATAGGGTTTTGTATTGTGAAGAATTTCTAATGTAATTGGGAAGATAATTTTCTGAAAACAAAAAATAGGTTTCATTCCCATAAAATTAGGAATAGATAAACCCGCATGGATGTGTGAGAATTACTAAACCAATATCTTTGGGAATGATGTTTACTGGGAATTCTTGGATTAAAATTATACCAGAGTTCAGAAATGAATTTAGGAATTCAAATATAGATTCAAAGGGCAGGACGTCTATACCGACAACTGCCAATTGTTGGGAGGTTGAATTGAGAAACTCCCAACTTGATGCTGGACATATTGATTACAGGCAGAGAGTTTTCCCAGAGAAGATGCAGAGAAAATGATTCGGCAAATGCGATGGACAATAAACTACTCCAAATCAAATCCTTTTAAATTAATTAATTTCAATAGGATGCATTATCACGAATCTCCCATTCTATGAGGACGTTAATCCAAGCGCACTTGAGCAAGCACCTAATACTCCGCGTAAGAAAGATCCACAAATTCAGAAACACAACCCCAATTTTCACAACTCACCCTCAGGACTTCCCAATTTACAGGTTGATGAATTCTGGTGTCAGCCTGCATAAGAAAGATATTATCATAACCACATATGCATGTAATTTGTAAATTTCCTAAGATGCACAAGACACAAGTTGAGTTTCGACCTGGATAGAATGACGAAGGTCCAACTGAAGAAAATCCAGCAGCCCTCTGTTCCTTTAAAGTGCTTGCCAACCAGTCCAACCCCTCGTACAATCCGTCCCCTTTGAGGGCACAAGTCCCTTGTATATGCCATTTTCTATGTTTAAGATCATAAAGCCCCAAGCCTTCACAAACTTCCATCGGTGTCATTGCGCCTCTCTGATTACAAAATCAAAATAGCTACAAATAAATACACCAAAAAGATGACCTCAGTCCTAATCTAAGCACACCTCCTCATCCCAAAATGCAGAGCTATATGGTTCAATGTCCCGTACATGGTAATGTCTAAAAGAGGCAAGCTATCATTCTTTCTTTTTCTTTTTCTTTTTCTCCAACAGCAGATCCCAACTGGATCTTTACTGAAAAAAAGTTAACCAAAGCTACAGATTACGAAATTCCGACTCAAACTCATGGGTTCTAGACACTACCCCTAAATCTAAAATTGACTTTAAGAGATTGCCAAGATATGCATACCATGTCTTGTTTGTTTGCCAAGACCAGTATAACAGCATTAAGCATGAAGGGATCTCTAATGATGGCCTGGGAAAAGAACAAATCAAGTTACAACAATGCATCAACTGGGGAAAAAAGGCATGGATATATCAATCATTCAAGACATAAAACCTGAAACTCTGCCTTTGCCCTCCCTATCCTTTCTCGATCCAGAGAGTCCACAACATAGATCTACACGAGAAAAGATGGTTATTAAGGACACAGCAGCAAGGAAAATTCATGTCAGAAAGAGAATTAAAATGCTAATGTGGAAAGCATATTATCACACTTTACACAGATTCACGGAAATAACACAAAGAACAACTCAAAACAATCAGCCAGTAACAAGATAGCTCACTCCAAATTCATTATATTCATTCCCATGTCATGCTATTCTAAATAAAATTTAACATTCACAAACTATAGAAATGTTTACAGCTCCTTCACAAAGGGAAAAAGATAGAAGAGTTCATATTGTTCCTTAGTTGAAGAATATTTATTCCTCCCCATACCATCAGAAACAAAATTAGCAAAACATGTTTATTTTTCTCCATTAATCAGGAAAACCTCCCCCAGAAACTGTTATTCCCCTAAAACTTAGTGATTCAATAAGTAAATAAAGATTGAGAAATCTTCAAGTAAATCTTTAGCTATTGGATTTGGAGGCTTTGAGCCTTCAACGGTTAAGAAAAAATGGATGTCAGTACTGAGGCTGCATATGAGACGATGAATGGAGAAAATGTGGTGAAGGCCAGAGTCACCTGTAGATGGTTAAGCTTTCCAGAAGTTTTCTGTATTTGGAAATCCACTAGGGGATCAGGAAATCATCCACCATCTTGCTTTATTAAAGGAACATGAGAAAAATTTGCAATTCTAAGGTGATGGCATGTATTTATGCAAAACCACCAAACCACATCACAATGTAACACTCGCCAAAAAGATAATGAAGCTCATCAATCAAATCTTACCAGGCCATCAGTATTATTAAAGTAATGTCTCCACAAGGGTCTTAGTTTCTCTTGTCCACCTACATCCCACACTGTAAAGATCACATTTTTATATTGAACTTTCTCTACGTTGAAACCTGCATGGCAGCAATATTTTCAATCATTCTGTAGTTCAGCCTCAAGACTAAACCATGCAAAATAACACATGCATACGTACATATATAGACCACAATCAAATCAATGAGCGTATCAAAGAATAAACCATTTACTTTATTTTTATATACTAAGAATTAAAAGCACAGAGAGCAGTATCATTCTCCTTGTCACAGGAAACTGCATGGACCATTGATAAAGTTCTCAAAAGAATATCCAAAGGCTTTGCTAAAACAAAGGTCAAGTCTGAATCCTGTTTTTATGTGGCAATGCAGAAATCCAACAAAAATTCGAAGTCCCTTTTAAATATTAATGATGCCCAAAGGCTTGAATTTCCTGTATAATTAACTTTAGAAGCTACACAAAAATTGTTGTTCCCCAGGCACATCTCATATAGATGCATAATCAGATTCTATCAATGGAGCAAAACTGATCACATTGTTCCAGTTGCAAGCTTGAAATAACAACTTTAGGTCCAATGAATCTCCAAACAGGAACTAAAATTTCAAACATAAGGTGGTGTTTGGTAAGAGGGTATTTGAATCAGAGTGGAGGGTATTGGGAAAACCCAAGCTTGATTTCCATATCTTTAATTTAAAATATATAAGTTATATTAATTTAATAAATATATACATAATTAAAGATAATATCTATGCTTTGCTTAATTAAATGTAAAATTACCAAATAAGCCTTATAAAAAAATTTGTTTTTCTCCTTTTTCAATGTATTTTGTTTTTTTTATACTTTTTCCTCTATCTTCTATTTGGCTTATTAATGTACGCTTATTTTCATTTTTATTTTTTTTTATTTCTCTTCAATCACCTAATATTTTATTCTCTTTTTTTATTATTTTTATCCTATTACTCATTTGACTTTGTTTGATCTCAGTTATTGATTTTTTAAAGATTTTTCGTCCTAATTATTTATATATTATTAAATTATGCTTTAGAGCTTTAAACTAACTATTTTTCATTTTTCTTATTTATCTATTAATGTGTAATATTTATTTTTCTTTGATATTCTCTTCTCTTTAAACTTTTATATTTATATTTATTTTATAATATTATTTAATTTTGAATTTTTTTATTAATTAAAAGATATTAATTTTATAATATATTATAATTAATAAAAATATTAAATTCATAAAATAACTCTGCTCACTTGGACAGAACGTAAAATTCAAAATTACACCCTAAGATAACAAAATAAGGGTAAAACCTATCAAAACTCTACTTGCTTGGCAGAACCCAATTCTGCACAGTGTACCAAATTGGAAACTAGGATCATCAATCAACCAAAGATAGACAAACAATAGTGTTTGGAGGGATAGCCTACCTAAAGGTGACAAACAAAAGCCAAGTGGAAGTAACAACAAACTTGGTCTCTAGGGTGGAAACAGACCTTCAAACCAACTGTTCTCTTGGACAAAAAAGGCACAAAGTCCAGAGTTGCTCTGAAAGCAAAAACATTTTCTGATACCATGTTAAAAGTTAAAAAAATTAAATGAAGAGAGAGACTATAAAGCATTAGGGCTCAGAGGGCAACAAACTCCATGGTTTGGCTATTTAGACTTACATCCATGACAAATGTGCCGCAAAGGGCTCAAATATATTGTTTCTCTCTTGATTCTCTTTTACATTTTACTATTTTTAGTTAAGATATAAATATAATAAAGGAAGAAAATTAATAGGATCCTATCATATCAAATATTTTTAATCTAATATGATTTAATCTAATCTAATCAAATCTATTCATATCATATATGATTTGCTTTCTAAAAGGCATAAATACGATTTTAATTATACATAACTTAGCAACATGAAGGAGTTTTTTGAAAGTTAACTGTCTCTGAGAAATTTAGACAGAATATAAATTATTCAACCTAAACAAAGCCAAACATAATGAGACCATCAAGATCAACTACATAACAGTTTGAGAAACTGACAATTGTTTAGTAAGTCATGTTCCCACTACCTCATTTCAAATCAGGAGAAAAATTCAAAAGTTTAAGATAGAAGCTTCTAAATAGGACAAAGAAAGAAGTGAGTACATCCAAGAAAGCATGATAAAATGATATGTAATAGTACATATCTAATTCAAAAGAACACAGTCAGTATTCCAGTGATCAAAAGTGAATAATTCTCCTCATCAACAATTATAGAAATTTCCCAAGCTTTCAAAATCATACCAAAGGAGGAGTGGGGAAAGAAGAAAGAAGAAACCAACCGATGGTAGGAACTGTTGATAAAACCTCTCCGATGTGAAGCTTATACAGTATTGTTGTCTTGCCAGCAGCATCCAGCCCAAGCATCACAACCTAAACCAATTAAGTAAGTATCATCAAGAAAGACACAGCACAACAACCATAACAGATAACATAACATCAAAGTAATTTTTATTTAACAGCCAAAACAAAGTAACAAAGACAATGTTGTATGATAATAATACACATGATGACAGACAATGCAACATCAACAAGCACTTCCAAACCAGTAGCCCCAAGTCAACAACTTTTCACATGCAATTAGTAACACCCCAAACACAATTTCCCAAAGAAATATACCTGGCATACACAATAATCAGGTCAAAACCAACAAACAGTGAGTTAAACATGCATATGTTTTGTGATGCCAAAAATAAAAGTATTGGATGATCAGACAAGGCCTTACCAATTCAAGAAAATCGATTACATTTGTGTTTTATATTTACATGTATCAGCTAAAAATCAGAAAATGTAAGATCGTATCAGCTGGTAAAATGATGTTATCAGATTATCTAGAAGTTATATATCTTGTGAGTCATTTCAGCAAAACTGCTTTACAGTATGATTTGCTGGATATGTCGAATGACTATTAACGCAGTTGTTGATGAACTCTTTCTACTACAAATTGAAGCGACAATGAGATTACCTTTTGTCAAATTTTGCTCCAGTAAAAGTTTTTACTATGTACTGATGAGCGTACATTGGTATTCGAGTATTTTATAATGTATTTGTTTCGTAGCAACTTGGATTGATTCTTGCACCAACTCAAAGTGCTTGCTGAAATTAGGAAACGTCAAGGAAACACCAAAACTTTCAACTCAGATAGCCATGGCATATGATCAAACAACAAGTGTATTGTAACATAGACAATGATCAAGTAGGCAACAGTTCTAGAATCAAACACGTAACATCTAGCAATTTTAGATTTGACAATCGAAATATGGAAATTCAATAACAGCCACCGAGTTCGCCTCCAATAAAACAAATCTAATTTCGGAAGCAAAATAACACAAATAAATTAAAAAGTCTGAGAAATCAAAGTATAGGTGAAAAGGGAGAGATAAATGGGTGGCGAATTTGAGAGTGCGCACCCGCATCTCGGAGTTGCCGAAGAAGGTATCGAAGAGTTTGCGAAACGCTTGTCCCATCCCGCCCGCCCTTACTTTTCTCCTTTAGCCTCAGCCGTCAGTTATACACAGAGAAAATGAAAAACAAAGGATCGGGGGAGGAGCAGAGAATTTTTGAATTATTTCAGCGAGAGAAGAGAACATGAAAGTGGAAGAAGCAGACGCGACGGATACAAAGAAAAGTGAGCGCGTATGTGCGTGCGCGTGTTGGAGAGAAGAATATTCCTTCGTCAGGTCACGCCCGCCTCTATTGTGCCTTTGCGCCTGTTTCCACGCTCAAATCTCACATAAATTTTTCTCCTTCTAAAATTTTTCCCCCTCAAATTTTCTATCTGAACTCGTTTCATTGTTGTTATTCTCCTAACAAACTTCGCAGAAAAGGGTAGTTTGGAGACTTATTCAATGCATATTTTATACAAGGATTAATTTAATGCAAGACGTCATTTGTCTAATTAATATTCCCACCTTGCAGCGCCTCCTCAAATTGCTGGTACAACCCATACCTTATTCAGAAATTTGATTACGGAGAAAAAAAAAAAAATTGCTTTCCTGCACGAGTACAACCACGGCATGCATAAAAATTGCTACCTAGTCAAACCTTCATGTCTTGTGCCCACCTTCAATGTTAATAGCTAATATTAGAACAATAATTATCCCAATGTCATGGCTTGCGCCCATGTTGCTCTCAGTTTTTCCAAGACAAAGTAATAGCAATTAATAAGTCAGTTTTACCTATTCAATTGACGGAGAAACACTTGAGAACCACCTGCAACTAGAATAATGACATGTATCATTTTTTTTAAATAACCAATGGTTTTTTATGTATTAAGAACGTGATACATGTTTCATATTAGACACTACCAACTGCACAGTCTATTAGATAACAATCACATATAAAATTATGACTACATAATAAACAATTCAGAATCATAAATAATCTACAAATTGGCCAAAAGAAGATTTTCTGCACGACCCACTGAAGTTCTACTAATTAAGACCTGTGATCAAGGACAATTAGTTCAAACACTGCACAGCGCACGAGGAGGCATGTTGCATTCCTACATTAGAATCTTAAGTCTCCACGGCCAGCATTTCATTTCATCAGCAGCAAAGCCTGTTTGTGCACCCCATAGCTTCAAAACTTCACACCAGAAAAATATTATGGCCAGATTATAAGAATTGGACTTCATATAATGGGATCAATGACTGAGGCCAAAAGAGATAGGTTAAACTTTGCCAACGTTCATGAGTCCACCATCTGGTATTGTATCTCTCTCGGGCCTACTAGTCCTGTATTTGATAGTTGTCGCTCCCTTTCTCTCTAAGCAGCAGCTTCCTCAACATATAGATCTCTGTTGTCCTGGGCATCATTAGTATAGGATTGAAACATGGATGCAGGTAACAACGGCATCTTGTGCACACTACACTATCTATCCGCCTTCAACCAGCCTAGAGTATTTTATACTTTCAGAAACTGCAATAATCAAACACGCAGGACACCACATGCAAATACAATTTCAAAAGAAAGCTACACCCCATGTTGTATGGATATTGAACTTTGACCACCAATAAGCATAAAACAAATACAGGCTAAAAAGAATGTAAGATAATGCCAAGGATAAGCCACACATATAAAAGATATATAAATATAAACAAATAACAAACCATATTTTTATATGAATAAAATATCAGTAAAAATTATTCTTCGCAATAATACACACACACACACACACCCATTGTGGTAATATTTTCAATTGACAATAATATAAATTTTGCAAGACTACAATACAGTCATACAAAATTAAAAATATAGGCAAAGCTACATTACATCCACTTAAATGGCTTAAGAGTCCATTAGTTAAAGACAACTAAACATGGTTCAAACCCACAAGTTATTCTCCATCTTGCAACTATTTGACAAAATGAAAACAAGAAAAAAAAAACAAAGAAAAAATACTAAAACCCCAAAACCAAACCTGTAGCAAATCTTGACTATTTTACTGATTATTTGTTCTTGTTTATCAGGATATTTGGTTTAATTATTTACCAATTTTTATTAGGGCGAGCTATAGTTCCCTTTTATGTGAGATTCTAGTTTCCATGTTGTCAGATGTTTCCTTATTATTTTAGTCCCCTTCGTAATGGATGTAACTCTAATTCAATTCATGAGAATAATAATATTTTTCATTCTACAAATTTTCACAGCATCAAGCCATTCTAATCTAAAAGAAAAATTTTTTGTCCTTCCCATGGCAGCATACACCTCAGAAGTTTTCACTATCGTCACAAGTTCCCTCTCTTATTTCTAATACAGGATCAGATCCCACTACTCTTGTCATAGGACACAAATCAAATGTGTCAAATTATCTTTAGTGGTGTCATTCAATTATGATATTTAAATGCAGTAGACAAAAAGATGATTCTGTCACTGGTGAGCTCCTAAACCAAACGTTGGGGATAAAAGTTACAGGGAATGGAAGGCTAAAAACACCATGGTAATGTCATAGCTCAACAACTCCATGACAAAGAAAGTTGTAGAAATCTTATTTCTGTGAGATAGCTTAAGAGATTAGGAAGCAGTGAAAGAGGCACACCCAGACAGCAAAGATACATCAAAGGCATTTGAAATTGTCGGAAATAAAATTATATATGTTAGCAATAGATATCATTAGGTTAGATTTGATTAGATGATATCATATCATATATTTAAGATCAAGAATATTTAGTTTAATATAATTCTGTTGATTTCTTTCTATTACTATATTGTAAATTTCACCTATAAATAAGTGATCACTGTGACAAATCTATAAGAGATAATCAAGACAGAAAAATATACTTCGTGCCCTTTGGACATTTGTCCATGCATTTAGGCCTAAATGGCCGAACCATGTAATTCTTTTGTAGTGCTTCATTGTTTCTTTCATCACCCATGGTTTAATTCTTTCAATTCTTTAGCATGGTATAAGAGTTGATTTGCTCTAAGAGCACTTTTGGACTAAGTTCCTTTCATTAAAAAGAGTAGTTGTTTGGGGGTTTGTTTCCACATCACCACCACTACTTCATTGTTGCCTTCAAACTGGTCGCCCATCCAAACACTGCTGCCGAACTTAGCGACCACTTTCTGACACTGGTGCTCTCAGTTTTCAATTTTAGTTTGCTGGGTAGAATTTGATTTTTGCCCAAGTAAACAAAATTTTGACAGGTTTTAGGACTGTTTTGTTTTGTTGCCCTAAACTGCAATTTTAAATTCACGTCCTACCTAAGTGAGCAGAGTTCTAGCCAGTTTTAGGCATGTTTCAGTGTTCCTTCTATTCACTCTTATTAATCTCTTATTGATTGAAAATATGAAGAAGAGTTCAATCAAAATGTTCATGTTCAAGTTAAACAGGAGTGTTGGAAAGAAAATTATATATGTTAGCAATAGATTTGATTAAGTTTGGTTTGATTAGATAATATCATATCACATATTTCTGAAATTAGGGATATTTGGTATAATATAAGTCTATTGACTTCTTTTTGTATTATATTGGAAGACTCACCCATAAATAAGCGACCATAGTAACACAATTGTAGAAAATAATCAAGAGTGAAAAAATATATTTTGTGCCCTTTGGATTATCTGTGGAGTGTGGATGTAGGCTTAAATAGCTGAACCTTTTATTGTCCTTTATTGCGTTTCCCCTAACCCATGGTTTGATTCTTATAATATTTTAACAAATTGAAGGAATTCCCCATGATTTTTATAGAGATCTTATTGCCGCCTAATATTTTAGTCATGTGACTAAATATTGGCAGCAATTTCATCTGTATGAGACTACCAAGTGGGACTGTCCTACAGATCAAATACAAGAAAGTCATAGAAAATAAAAGAATTTACAAGTTTCTTTTGGATCTGGACAAAAATTTAGATGAAGTTTGCTGACAAATCTTAGCTGTCAAACCCTATTGCTGTGTTTTCAAATTATTCACTCTAAAAGACACGTTATAATCATTAAAATTTTAAAATTTTATTTTCATCTCTCTTACTTGTACACAAATCCTAATAAAAATACATTTAAAAATACACACCAAAAAAATTGAAACAAAAAAAGCATATGAAATCCGCATGAAGTAGCATCTAAAGTCTGACATGAAGAAAGTTGGAAAAAAGGTTATGGTAGGCCAAGGAATTCATTAACCAACTATTGAAGCATTTGAATTGGTATTTAGAGGAAGTGATGATAATAGATTCAAGGAAACCCTCCAGTGAATATTATAATAAACTAGATCACACTTGCTATATCTGTTGGAAGATCACAGGGAATACGCTGAACAAAAACCAAAAATTCCTTTAGGGGAAAGCTACTCTAACAGCTGCATACTTAATCAACAGAACACCTTCTCTAGTCCTCAAGTATCAATTACATGTCAAGTCCTCCCTATATCCTATCCTTCTATGTTTCTTATTTTAATTATCCCTTTAAAGGTATTTGGGTATTATCTTTGTTCATATTCCTCATTGCTCACGAAGTAAATTTGATTAGATAGACATAATTCTCAATTATGTATAAAATATATGTGCAAATGCGTATATGCATAATGGTATGGCGAAAGAGTCTAGGTCACCCAAGGAAGAGAGCATGCTTGCCAAGCCAGACGAGGGGAACGTACCTAACAAGGGAAGGCAGTAGACGAGGGACCAAGTTGAGACACCAATGATGAGATAACAGTAGTCAGGCATGGCAAGGCTTAGTCACCTCGTCTAGGGACTAAGAGCAAAGGCAACTCGAGTTAGGCGATGACCTAGTTCACATAGAAGCAAGCATAGAAGGGCATTACAGCCAGTCAACAACGGTCACAATCATGCAAAACTATAAATAGAAAATGGAAGATGATGATTTAGAAGTGATTATATAAAAGGCCGAATTTTGTAACTGAACAAAATCAGGCGAGAAATAAAACACAAACCATCCATTTACCTATGAATGTAAGCTATAGTGGCCGAACTACATACATCTTGTGTTATCTTTACTTTTTCTTGTAAGTGTGTGTGTTCAAGTTCATTAATTTCGTTTTCCTGATCTTGCCCACACCACATTGGCAACGTTTGAAGGCCATAGAAGGAGGAGAGTCTAGACAGGTATCACTGCCATTTAGTCTAACAAAAGAACAATTTCAGTCTATCGTAAGTGAAGTGGTGCATAACGCTCTAAGAGAACACCCGTTGCTGAAATCACAGGTGAAAGATAGGCCTGACACCATGCCAACAAAAGAACAGAGAAATACTTCAGATGAGGTGGACTACATGGAAGGGAATTCAGAAGGTAATAAGTCGAATTTGAAGTATAAGCAGGATGCTATTCCAAAAGGAAAAGGGCCCCAACGATTGATGGAGAATACCCCTTGTTCTGAGGAAGTTTTGAATAAGCCGCTGCCTAATAATATCTGCAATGTATTAATGGCTGACTACAATGGAGTTTCTGACCCATTAGAGCATTTGTCCAGGTTTAGACACCAAATTTGCTTCATTAATATTCTAATAGAGTTAATTGAGTGTTTGTCATCACCTCAGGGGGACTGCACAAGAGTAGACCGGTGGTGTGCCCACCTTCCTCCCAGGGAAATTTGCAGTTTCGAGGACTTCTTCCCTTTTCCTACAATAGTTTGCCAGCAACAAGTAGTATAAGAAGACATCCTGCCCTTATTCAGCCTAAAGCAAGGTGCCGATGAGGCCTTAAGAGAACATATAAACTGGTTTAATCAGAATACCCTAGACACGCTTGCAATGACGCAGGAAGTGTTAGCAAGTGCCTTTGTTCAAAAAAATCATAAGCCAGGCGGGGATCATAGCTGATAAAGCTACATGCCATGAGAAAAAGTTGGACACAGGAATATAGGGGCTAAAGGGTACTCTAAGCACGGGTATATTCTAGAATTGATACCAGAGGCATGGAGGGAGTTCCACTTGTGTGTGGGGAGCTGCATTAGGTACCTCCAAAGAAAAGAACAATCCAGATTGAGTAGAGAAGGCCCCTACACTTGAACAGGCTGCGCTCTAGCCAAAGGGAGCCAAAGTAGGGCTTTCAGCAACCAAAGTTTGAGGAATCTGAGTAGTAGGGGATGGTCCAGGAGCCTCAGGGGTTTTCTTTTTCTTCCCAACAAGAAGGGCGGCAATACAATCACCAAGTCCGTGAGCCATCACCAATTTATTTGCAGAATTTAGGCAAAACATGAGTTATATTAATTAAGTTGAGATAAGAAAATGAACTTTTAGAAGGTGAAATACATATACTTTGTTTTAACTCTTCCCTCTTAGAAGTTAATTCATAGTCGAAAAAAACCCTCTTTTTAGAAACAATAGTACTATTGATCAATATGCTATTAAGATGAGATAATATGTTCAACTATGGAAGGGACAAGTTCCATGCAAGCCGTAGATTCAACTAGGAATTTATCTACCTAGGTAATAGGAAACCCATACTAACCACTTGGGCAACACAGAAAGAAGTACTCCTCTTTCCATCGGTTATTAGAACGGAGAGACAAAATGAAATGGAACCTAGACTTCATGGTAAAATAAAACATGGTTAGGTAAAGGAAGCGAATTGAAAAGGAATAGTAAAAAAAGTCCGCTCAAGGAATAAATCCTAATTTAGTACAAAGAATGAAGAAGCTACGCAGGATTCTAAAGAAGTTTAGAGAAAATTGGGACATATTCATTCCATACCATTCGAAAACTGAAAAAATGAAAGGATGAAGGGGGAAAGAATATTTGGAACAGGGCTGTTGAGTAAAGATCGTTATGCAGCCCTTCAGTGGGTGGTCAAGGGGATCATAATTGTTAATCGTGTAAAATGGTGCACGTCATGGCACATGGTGTAAATGGCACGGCCGCAGCACCATCCATGAAAAATGGCAGCCACCTTCAATATGGTGCACTTATGGTACACCATATTGAAGATGGCACTCTAAAACTTTTTTTTTTCATCTCAGAACTTTTTCTCAAAGGAGAACAAAAAACCCATGAAATACTAAAATTCACTTAAAATTTGTGAAATCTCATTTTTTGCCATAAAAAAGTCCTAAAATACAATGACTGCTTTTTTCTATTATGTGATATTGCTGTATTTTCAAGAGCTTCAAATGAACCCTAAAATGATTTGATATTCTTCTTAACATGTAATCTTTTTCTATCAAAAACTTTTGAATAATTTAGATATGCATTATTCCTTTACTCCTCTTTCCCCTTATTTCTTCTTCTTGTTATTTCTCTATAACTTTCTATTTTTTTCTTTTTCTTTTTTTGTGGACCTTTATTTCTTTTTTCTTTTTATTTTCTTCATTTTCACCAACGGTGATGAGTTCATGGTCCTCAAGAATGAAATGTTTCTCCAGATCTCTTCCACACTCAATTTTACTTTATTTTTAATAGAAGAATAAAAAGGGAGTCTTGCATCTCTACTGAAAGAAGAGACCATTTACCTAGAGAAGTCCTTTGATGTTTCCAACGGGTAAGGGAACGATGCCTCACCTAGGTAGAAGGATCTCAAAAAGAAAAGTGGAAGAAATGGATGGTGCGGTCACCGCCTATGGCAAGGAACCGCTATGTCACGAAGACACGTGGCTACTAATGATTGTTAGTATTTTGCTTTGGCTTAGTGATTTTATGACAAAAGGAAAATGAAAGAACAAAGATCAGGTAAGAGAAAGTAGTAACTTCTAGTAATCACTGATATTTTAAAGGTAGGAAAACAGTAAAGGGAAATTGAAAAAAAAAGGATAACAAGGCAGCAATGATGAGGTAGTATCTGAGAGGCCATGATGACAAGTCAGTCGTCCTGCCACAAGGGATCAGCCATCAACCAAGCCCGGGAGAGCATGATGCCCCGACAGCCTTCCAGATCACCTCTAACAGATTGATGCACCATGGGATAGCATCCATCTTCAACAAAGGATCTAAACATTTGAAGGGCCTGGAATGAATCGAAGTTGAGGAACTTATGAAGAAGCGTGTCAAAAAAAGGTCCTCTGTTTCCAACAGTTCCTGGATGCTGGGCACCTTAAACCGCCAGCAGCGACTACTACTTTCCCCAAATTCCTTCAAACAAGTTAAAAGGGCCAGATGCTCGTGCTCCAACCAGTATTGCTTCTCTTCCATTTCTATCCCTATCCGATGGCACATATCAACCTAGTTATAGGCCCACTACAACTCCTCTTCCAAAACCTCCATGCAGTCCTCTGACGCTTTCTCTTTAGTTTGATATTTTCAACTGTGAGCTTAATGTTGTCAATCTCCAACTTTTCAATTTAGTCTATAACTACCTTCAACTCCTTAGTGTGTGACCAGTCCAAGATTTAGCAAGTTTGGAGTAAATTGAGCCAGAATGATTGCTACTAAAGCTAGCCATTATTAGACAAGTTAGGAATCGCTGAAATAAGAGTTAGAGATCGAAATGGCGAAAATCCTTAACAGAGAGTATTTATAAGCAAATTGGAGTTGCATTTGGGAAGAGGCGTGAGCAAAAAAGTTGTGGAAACTGGTGTCTTCTAGCCTTATCTAAATGAGGAGGTGTCTTTGGTCCACGGGGAAAGAAGCAGTACGGCGGAAAAGTCCAGGTCACCTAAGGCAGCGAGCATGCTTGCCAGGCCAAACGAGGCGAGCCTGTACTTGTCAAGGAAGGTAGCAGATGAGAGACTGAGTCAGGACACCCATGATGAGATGAAAGTAGTTGGGCATGGCAAGGTTTAGTCACCTTATCCGAAGACCAAGGGTAGAGGTAGCTTGACTTGGGCTATGATCCACTTCACACAAAAGTAACAATAAAAAGCTACTACAACTAGTCAACAAAGGTCACAATCATGTGAAACTGTAAATAGAAAATAGAATATGACAGTTTAGAAATGATTGTATGCAATGGGGAATTTTGTAATCAAACAAAATTACGCAAGAAATAAAACACATACCATCTCTTTGCTCGTGGATGTAGGCTATACCGACCAAACCACATACATCTTGTGTTATCTTTACTTTTCTTGTGAGTGTGTGTTCAAGTTCACTAGTTTCGTTACCTAATCTAGCGGCAATTTAGCTCTAAAAATATGAAAGGTTGAAAGAATTAAATAGTAGACTAAAAAAGGGACAATGAAGCATAAGACAAAAATTACATAATTTAGCCATTTAGGTCTACATTCAAAGGACTCAAATATTCCCTCTCTTAATTCTCTCGTAAAGTTGTGTTACAATGAGACATAAAGTATAACAATCGAAACAAAGCAACACGAAGAAATACTCCTAATCTTACAAATATGATACAATTTAATCAAATCAAATCCATTCATATCAACTAGATTTGGTTTTCATCAATTTACAACAATTTTTTCCATTTTGTTAACTTACTATAACTTTATTAATTATTGTTATTTTATAATATTAAAATAAATAAGCATCTACAATGGGAAATAGGCATATTGTTCTTATGTTAATCATGTTAGAATCTAATCAAACGGATTAGAAGATGGCATTGCAACATTACGTTATGATACATGAACTTGTTCAATACAATGGAATCACTTGTTTGATGTCTTTGGAAATTAATGTAAATGATGGCAGTGTTATTAGTTTAATAGACTGAAAAATGCTTGTGAAGTCCTTAATGTGTAAAACAACAAAATGTGTAACCTGATAGGCTTATGTAATCCAGAAAAAAGCGAAAGCAAAGTACAGAAATTCGTATTAGGTTGCCTAAAACCTCATGCATTTGCATTTACTAGAAGGATAAGTGACGCAACAAAATAGGAGAATTATTATCAGGGCAATCCATAATAACTATTATTATAGCTGTTTCGAATTCAGGCAGTTTATTCACTAGGAAAATAATGCCCAATTAATGTATTTTGCAATGTTTCCAAACTAACTGTAGGCTAGGACAGAGAACATTTATCGACTTATCCCATCTAAGAAATTTTTCCCCGAAAGCTGCAAAATTCCGGAGCAACACAACGAAGTGGCAAACAAATTTGGGTGCCTCTAGAGAAATAAAATTACAAAAATAAAATAGTTCAGACCTCGTCTTTGGATCCGATTCCATAGAAAACAGCGAGACAGAGTCCGAGCAATCAATCGAGTCAAACCCCGGAGCTTCTCGGCCACAGTTTAAGAGATCAGCAGTGGTTCCAATTAAAACCTGGGGGGAAGCTCAGCTGTCCAAAAACCCTGGACGAGGAGCGCAGAGTAGCTCAGAGCAAGGGGGAGAACTGAATTGGAAAATAAAAACAACTCCAGATTGGAGTAGAGGGATTAGTGCAAGACTTTTGAAAATGGGTTTTAGATTGGCACTTTTCTCTCGTTCTATATTAACTGTATGTGAGAGAATTGTTTTCTTGTTATAATTATATAAAATATATGTCAATTTCATACAATTTATTATAATAAAATATTATAATTTATTAATTTAAAATATAAGAAATTATATTCTCTAAGCATTATAATATATAATTCAAAATATTTATATAATAAAATAGGCTTCTTTAGGTATGTACAAAATAAATTATATTCATATCAGCATTTGTTCAAAGTCTGCATGTGTTGCTAGTATATTATTATTATTTCGTGAATTTTGCACATTTCACGCGCAAAAATTTGTTTAAATTACTTTGTTTGGGAGTTCTTTTGAAAAATCCCCACCCTCCTAAAACCGCGTAAAAAAGAAAACTTCAAACATATAATATTTTAAATTTTATTTTTTCTCTCTCATGTTAATATATACACGCACACAAACTAAATTATTATATAAAATTTATGTAAACATTCACAATTATGTATATTTATTTTTAAAAATAAAAATACCATTTCTCCCATAGCATACCACATTGTTTGTGAAAAAATTACACATATCATTTTTTTCTTTCTTTTCGTCCAACTAACAATTTATATTTATATGTTCTTTCAATTTTTTCCTTTTTTTTCAAATCGTCTTGATATTTCTTTATTTTATCATTTTATATACTCTTTATGCTATTATATATTACATAATTTTATTTTATTAATTAAAAAATAATAATTTTAATTCATAAATAAATTTGATCACACATAGAGTGTGAATATTTTATTAGTATATTATTAAAAGTTTAGACCTAATTTGATTCCATATTGTGAATTTACAACATAATCTTTAAAATAAAAGTTTACACTATTATTTTTACATATTCAAAGATAATTACTAATACATCATTAGTACTTTTCTGTACTATTTATCTCAGTAAGACTTTTTAATTGTGAATTATAAAATCACACAACTATTGTTAATTATTTTTTCCATCATTTTTATCTTTTAATATTGATAAAATGACATGTCTAGATGCATATGCGTGATTATGCAAATGAAATAATTATGATTTTTAAATATAGATTTTATGGCTTTACAAAATAAGAAATATAAATTAAACATGATGGAGGAAAATTTAAATTGTAAAAAATTAATAAGGCTAGTGAAATACATGCGAATGTTTAATAAGGTATTTTACTTGTTTAGTGATCTAAAGAACTTCTTAACCTTAATGTATAGTATAGACAATAACAACAATTATTAATGAATTTTGCATACTCTAGGTGTTAACTTAAATTTATAAAACACAAAATTAAAAATACTTGTTCAATTTGTTTTATTTATATCATATATGTTTATTTATATATTTGTACAAAAATAAAACAATATATTAGAAATGAAGAAATAAAAATAATAGAAAAGTAAAATTTGTCATTATTGAGTTTAAAATGGATAAATGCATGACAATACTTTAAATCATTTGTGTCGATTGTTTTACATTACTAGAAAATTTGGATTTTGGGATAGCTTTTTGTGACAGATTTAGAATCAAATGCCGTCCCAAATTTAATTTAAGATGGCTTATAATCCGTCTCTATTTACCTTATCGTTAAAATTTAGAACGACCACAACGAAGCCGTCTTAAATTTAGGATGATTTTAGAACGATTTTTTTTTTTAAATGGTTTTTAGGTAGTTTTTTAGGGACGGCTTTATTTAGCACGGCTTGAGAATGACATTTTTAAGATGACTTTGAGATAGTTTAAATAGGGACGTCTTTGGAATGACTCTAGGACAGCTCATTTGGGGATTGCTTTGAAATGGTTTTAGGACAGTTTTTTCGAGACAGTTTTAGCACGGTTATTCTTGGCATAGTAGATGAAGAAGTTGCCAATTTTTTATACTTTTGTTTTTGTTTATAGTGAAACATGGACATCTTATAACTGACCTTATCCATGTAATTAATATGCTGTATTAGCAATGAGATGTTCATGATATATTTTATTTTGGGAAAGGATATACGATCGCTATGTTGAATAATATTATTTATTAATATTTATGAAAATATCAGATGTCACGTTCCCCATCTCCCAAAATACATTAAAATAATAGTGAGCATGTCAAAATACTTAAAACATTTTTTCAACCCTACAGTTCATCTTATCATCAGTGTCATCCATTAGGAATAAACCCTTAGTAGATGAAGAATTCAATCAGTCAATAGGCGAGTGGGCATGGTCGTGTGCTATCACTTCACTCACATTCACGTGCAACTGTACACTAGTAGGATCATGTAATTTAGACATGTCAAACATACTGCTCAAGTGGGGGTAACTTAAATCCTCATCTAGTTGATATACCAAATTCTCTCATTGCTTCCCAATGGTTGATTTAAATTTCGTCTTGCATACTGCTAGCCAATTACTCTCGTCCCTCCTCATGTTAGGAACATCAATATAACATACTAGCTCAGACTGTTAGAACAAGATGAATGGTTTGTTCTTTTTGTAAACTCATGAATGGTTCATCTCAACTAGCTTGTACTTTTGATACGCCTTCTGCCATTTAACAAGATCTATCCACTGACCCTTAAACAACACTACATACATATTTGGTATGAATATGCAATCATGAAGGATTTTATCTTCAAGAACTCTATAAAAATAATACTCTTAGTGGTCATAACATGTACTACGGACACAGATCCCATTATTCTGCATTTGTTTCCCATGCACATGACATGTGGTATGAAACTTGAAACTATTGACGAAATAAGATGAGTATGTGGTACGTGGTTGCAAGGTCCACAACCCAAGCTACGTAACAGTGGGTTCGATATGTTGTTGGATGGGTTGTTAACTTGCCATCATCGTTAGATAGGAACTAAATTGGTGTAAAAGCAAATAAAGTTGACAAATGAGATAGGAAAGAATACTCATATAATTTTTAAATCATTTTGCAAATAAGTTTGCAACTATGGCATCAACATCAACATGATTGCCTCCAAAGTGTTTTAAAAATAGTCTCTCCCAAAAATAGTGCGTCCACTCATACCAGTAAGTAATGCAACTCAAATGATATCTCAATAAAAGAAACAACATTTACAATCGTCTCACCTATACAGTGGCTCTACCTGCAGACAATTTAGAAGCACACAGGTCATATCAGCATATCTTTCTTCTGTAGTCACATATCTCGAGACCTATCATCTTGATGTAGTCTAGGATGGTTAAAAATAGAGAAAGGGGAGCCATATGCCGAAATGGCTCTCATGTCATTTTTTGGTAGCCTAGTCCACCTTGAAGGCACATCTATATTGAAATAGTTTGATGCAAAATTACCTGTCTCCTCAATTATATATGCCTCCACAATCGAAGTCTCGACATAGGCTTTATTTTTCACTTTTTTTTTAAACTGTGCAGGAACCTACACAAACATCAATTAGTTAAGACATTAACCCGTCAATAGCGCCATTCAAATAAAGTATAGCATTAACATACTCGTCAATAGTACCACATGTATTAGACTAGGCCCCCAACCTTTGTCTTAAGTGGTAGATACATTATCAGGTACTCTATGGAATCAAAGAATGATGGAGGAAATATCTTTTTCAAATTGCACATTATACCTGTTACTCTACCATCTCTTTTCATTACCCGCTCTGTATAAAGGATTGGCATACAAAGCTGTTGAAAAAGTAAGTTAACTCCACCAAGGCACTCCACACAAATTAAGGCAATAAATCATTGAATGCTATGTGTATTAGCCTCTCCATAAAAACATAACAATCAGGAGACTTAAGGTCACGTAATTTCAATTCAGTCATATCGACACATCGCCCAATGTTGCCAGCACACCCATCTAGAAATTTTGGACTCCTCAACCAATGAAAAAACTTTATTTTTTGCTTTTGAAAAATGGAGTATGTAGTTTTCCACTTTGGACCCACACTGTCCACTGGAACTAAAATCTCAAGACAGTCAAATATGATACATATGTCTTTCTGAGTATTAAGATTGTTCGTGGATTTACCTCTGACATCCATAACTGTATTAATAATGTTATCAAAAATATTGTTCTCTACATGCATAACATCGAAATTATGCGATAGTCTGTTTGTTTGCCAGTATGGTAAATCCTAAAATATACTTCTTTTGATCTATTTGTGATTAATCCCAAATTTTGGGCTCCTACTATATGGATCATCCACCACCCGTGGTAGGTTCCTAACACGCTCCCATATCTAGTCACCTATTTCTCTCCCTAGCATAACGTGCGTCTCAACTCGACCTCTAGTAAAATACTTCCTATTCTTCCAGTAGGAATGATTGGACACTAAGAATTGACGATGACAGTTGAAGTAACAAGCCTTCCTACCATGATGTAGGTAAAAAGTTCTACTTAAGAATTGACGATGACAGTTGAAGTAACAAGCCTTCCTACCATGATGTAGGTAAAAAGTTCTACTTAAATCAAGACAAATTGGACATTCCATAACTCACACTCCATCCACACAACATGAAATAAGTAGGCAAGTCATTAATTGTTCATATGAGAGTAGCCTGGATGTTGAAATATTCTTTTTGATGTGCATCGAACGCGACTGCATCCACCATCCACAATTGTAGTAATTCGTCTATAAGTGGTTGCATATGTACATCTATAAGTTTTTTTGTATTAGACGGACCTGGAATCACCATTGTTAAAAACATGTGTGGATACTTCATGTACATTCTTGGTGGTAAATTATATGGTATCACAGCAATAGACCAGCACGAATATATCTTCCCATATGACTTATGTGGGGCAAATCTATCTGCATATAAACTCAACCGTATGTTACAAGGATTCATTGCGAAATTAGAATGGGTCCTATCAAAGTTTTTCCATGCCTTAGCGTTCAAGGGATGACACATGCAACCACCCGACGTCTTGTAAGCAACATGCCAAGTTATATGCTCAGCGGTCATTTGTAACATATACAATATTTGGAGCTTTGGAATAAGAGGCAAGTAGCTCAAACACTTGTGTGGAATGTGCTTTTTAATTGACAAGGGTGTACTTCTGGTTTTGAACCTCGCATCTTCACAAAATTTGCAATGCTTCAACTAATCATTCTCTTTCTAGTACAATATATAATCAGGTTTACAACATTCAATTCTCACCACTAGAAGACATGGCTCTCGTATAAGCCTTTTAGTACTATAAAAATTATAAGGCATTCGATGATTAGTTGGGAGCATCTCACCAATTATTTTATAAAAATTATCGTAACAATTTTGTGACATGTTGTTGTCCACTTTAATATTCACTGTGAGAAATTTTCACAACCATTGTACAGTTGTTGGTTCGCCGCATGATGTACATCAAAAAATCTATGATCCACCCCGCCCACATTCTCTGCACAGAATGTGGTACCTTCAGGACATTTGGTGGTTAACGGCTCAAGGTAATTTTGCCACTCAACTACCCTTGAGAAAGGCCCAATTAGCCAAAAATTTGGGGGCCACTAAAACACCTAGCGATATCATATATTATACGGTGCTTCCAACCAAAGTTTTGTGTGTTCTAAAGTACTTTGATGTCGAGGGGTTCGTATGGTACTTTTTTTTACATTTAGCATTGCATTACGATATTAAACCTTACCGTGACTGATCTAATTATAATAAATATAAACAAATTTCTTTTTAAATAAGTAAACCTTAACTTTATTAAGCTCAAGAAAATTTGTATTCTTACAATGAGAGCATGAACATATAATTTTAGCCATGTCCATATGTTCATGCCACTGCATTTCCCATTCAACAAATTCATTGATCTCATTTTCAAATTGTGGTATCAAATCTCCATGCCTAGGCAAGTTTTTGTTATACATTCATAATCTAATATTGCGTAATATCTTACTAAAAATTAAAAACAATGGATTTAAATTCCCATAACAAGCCCAATCTGATGCGTAATACCCTTAGCTACACTTTAACTAGAAACAGAAGTTACCAAACAAATTTTATTCTCACTCCAAACATGACATATTGAGTTTGAATTTTCCACTTACTATAAGTTTGCAATTGCATTAGAAGTGCAATTCGTTATTGCTAACTTTCAAACAATAGATATATACATATATATATATATATGTATATACTAACAATACTAAAAAACATGAAAATTACTAATATTATTTTCTAAAAATTATGAAGTAGGTATACGGAATCAACACTAACACTTTTGACTTATAAATAATATTTTTCCCACCCTCCACGTTTAGCTCAAGGACAAAAATTGCTTTAAAAAAGGGTATAAATTTGTAAAAATAAAATAGACATATAAACACACACACACACACACACACATGGTATAACTCTTATAAAATGTTAATGAAATCAATAATATATGGCATTATATTGTAAAATCCACTAGCTCATCTAGAATTGATGTCTTCCCCGTGCTTAAAGTGTGAATAAATTCTTAATTTCAACATCACTTGAATATAGAAATGATAGTGATTATTTGGTCATATATCGTTTTTTGGGACAGCTTTTGGTGATTTCTCACAACCAAATGCCTAAGCTATCCCTACTTGGTACTACTTTAGGACGGCTATATTGCATCTAATTTTAAATAATTTTGAGACAGTTTTGGGACGGATTTTGACAGCCAAACTCAAAGTCGAGCCAGACACATCCCAAAATTTGGAACAGTTATGTTTTGGGAAGATTAGGTCAATATATTGGGAAGAATCGTACTAGAGCCATTCCAAAATTGGGACGGTTGCACCTAAAATTTATTTGGAGCGACTTTGTAATGGATTTTGAGACTTTAAGGTGAACTCGTTCCAATTGGATATGACTTTGTGACTGCTTAAAAATTTCAATTTGGTATGGCTTTGAGACTACTTAAAAATTTATGTCAAATTTGGGACAACAGTATTATTTTTTAAAATTAATTATTTCAGGGATAGATTTAGTACAAACTTAAACATGATGTCCCTAATTTGAGACGAATTTTAACCGTCTTGATTTGCCTAATTTTTGGTAGTGTTACATGCCATGTGAAAACTGAATACAAACAATTTTTGCAAGCAAATATGCGTGCATTTGTAATTGAAATTATAAATTATTGTTACACTTAAAATTTTATTTTATTTATTGTATTTAAAATATGTTGTATATATGTTTTACTTTTATAGTTTATTGTCTAACAATAACTGCACACTTATGTACGCATAATCATCAAATATTATATAATTTAGTTATTGTAGTGAAGTATGAAAGTTTGTTAATGGAGATGAAAGAAATACATGGCACAAGATGAAAGGGGGAAAAAAGATAAAAGTACTATAATATAATCTAAAATTGAAATTTTATAATAATAATAAAATTATTGAAAATTTGAATTAATAATAGTAAATTTATAAAAATAAACGAGAAATAAGTAAGGTAGAAATAAAACAAAAAATAAAGTAAACTAACCAAGAAAGATACAAAGAAAACATGGTTATTTTAATAATTTATTTTTTATAACCAAAGATAGTCACTACAAAAATCTGATTTCTTAATTAATGATAATAATGATATAGTACCAACAGCACCGACAGTTATACATATATACATACTAGCCTTTTATTCACAATATCATAGTCGGCGCAATATAAAATGACTAAAATACTCTTATTTAATTACTTGTGTTTACCCTCTCATCCTTTATTTCTATTTTTTCCCCACTAATACAATTATCTATCCTCTAAATCATCCTTTGGTAATTACACCATACTTTTAATGTCTCAAAATTCATAGATTACTGTAGCGTCATTTGGAGGTCAAAATAATGGGTGAAATTTGTGTGTTTTTTATATGTATTTTGTGAATAGTGTGTAAAATAGTAAGGATGTCATGCAATTCAAATTCGAGTGTCATTTTGTCTTGAATCATACACAAATATAAAATAATCAAAGGAATGAGATAAATAACGTTATATTTATGTTCTTTGGTCGGGGGCCTACGTCCACATATAGATAGTTCCTACGAATTTTATTCAAGAAAATATTTGAGACACAAAACAGAAGAGAGAGTTTGATATGGAATGAAAAGAGAATCAAAGAATTGGAAACGAGTCAATACCTTTTTGTGAGGTTACCGACTATCAGTCTTCCCATAAATCTGTTGACGGCAAATAATTAATCATAAACTAGTAAATGTAGTATACTTTACGTGTGTGTAAAATTATTTTTATATTATAAAATCATTATATTTAAATAATAGAATTTATTAAAATTTAACATATAAAAATATTTAAAATAATAAAAACTAAAGATTAAAAAAATTTAAAAAGAGAGAAAATTTGAAAAAAAAAAACTAATAAAAATAACATGTCAAAAGAAAAGAGAAAAAATAATTAAAAATAAATGTGCAATTTTATAACGTGCAATTAAATAGTTTTACTTTTATAATAAAAATACAAATGTATACTATAGAAAAGAATTAATGATATGTTAGTAATTATATTTAAAAAAGTAAGGATAATGGTGTAATTTTTTAATTAATGGTAATATTATAAAATTAGAAGTGAAATCAATTTAGGCCCAAACTTTTAATAATATAATATAGATTAAAGTCGAATTATTGGAGATAAAACAATATGCATGTTTGGTTTGTTTATTTTTTTACATTAAAATATAATATTATATACGTATTGTAATTATTTGTTATAATAAATTATAATAAAAATAAAATTAATTCAAACTAAAAAAATGTGAGAAAATATAAAAGAGTAAATTTAAAATTATGAAAAATATAAGAGAAAAAAATATGAAATTATGTATGAAAAGAAAACGAATAAGGAAAAAATAAAAAATATTTAAATAAAGAAATCATAGTAATTTCAAATTATGGAACGAAAATCTCACCTTTAACCTTAATATAAAGTACATAATTTAGATTTTGACAAGGGGATAAAATGAGAAATATTAAAAATAGAATAAATTGAACTGTGAACTGGATTGAACAAATGAAAATCAAGCGATGAGTAGAATGAAAAATAATATGTATAAATCACTTGATGTGTGCTTCCGATTAAAAATTTTCCCGACTGTTTTTAGAGCTTGCTGGTGTTATACGATTGGATGGGTTTTATCAACTGATGTGAAATCTAGGACATGCAATTATCAATAATTGCGTCTTTTATTGGTTTTCTAGAATTTTGTTGAGCTCTCTCGGGCCACTGTTGTTACAGCTTGCTGTTCAGTTCGAAAACCTGATAGGAAGTGTGAAAGAAGTTCCCCCGGGCTTAACTGGAACTAGATGGCCATGTATGCTACCTCATGGGTTTTATAGAATATCCCCACTTGTTAAATTATCTAGGATAATGAAGGGAGAGGGAATTTGAGAAGTAAATTTCGTAGGGCCATCTGGTGACTGGTGGTTTTCATTTTCATTTGATCAAGGTAGGATGAGCCTTATTGTTAAGGATCACACCACACACTGGTGGCTATTAATTTGGAGCCCCTCCAGCAGTCGTCTTTCCCAAGTGCTTTTGGTTTTTGTTTGGTACGATGTTTAGTAGTAATTGTGTTGAGATGAATAGTATATTTAGAAAAAAAATTTTTATGAGATGAATAGTATAATTTATTTAAATATATGTATAAAATATGTAAGAATGATTATATCATGCGATAGTTTATATGTTAAAAGTATAAATAAAATATATATATATATATATGTATAGGTATTGATTTAAATATGAATAGATATAATTATTAAAAAATAATTAGTTAGTTATATGTATACATGTATAAGAGGAAAAAAATTGAATTTGAACTTGAATTAAAATGTCATTGAGAGTAGAATTTTTAAAATATTGTTTTGTGTTTGTAAACATTCCCCAAAAAGTTCTGGAGCCAATAACCAATTTTCGAGCCACTTTGCTTGTTAGCTACAAGAAAACTAATTGAGTCCGGAATACAAGATTGCATCATGCATGGGCGTACCTTCTGCACTACGCGATCATCAATTTGATTGAAATAACTATCGTTCCATCTGCTCCCGCGCTAATTACCCGTCTTTTCGGTCGTAATACTGCGAGTACAGTCTTCTCAAACCTTCCCATTTGAGGGACCATTGTTGCTTCCGAAGGAGGTCATTATATGATTCTGCCTTAAAAGTTTTTACTTAGTGCGGAAGCGTGCATATACCCATTAATCCATGCCACATTCTCCACTCTACGCTAACTACTGAAATTTGCTGCCAGGCTTCCCCTTCAATTTATCTGGGCATCCAATTGAATTCACAAGTCTTGACAAGGAGAAGCCAGTAAGTGTTTCCAGCTCCTGCTGTTTGTCTAAAGCAGACAGATGCATCCTCCTTGTTTTGGCCCACATAAATTAATTAATATACATTTTATATGCTATTTTTTATTTGACTGGAAAACTTTCAGTCAGAATAAAAATTTGTTAAGATGTTATCAATGAGATAACTATATTACGTACGTAGCCTAATTTATTCATTTCAGATTATATTTCACACTTCCATTACGAAAAAATTGGTTTAATTTCTCAACCGGAGGTTCCGAGTAGTGTAGACAAAGTAAGAAAACACATTCACTTATTATTGGCAACGAATCTCATAGACTACAGAAAAGATAATACAGTTATGACAATCAACGGGAGAAAGACGTAGAGGGGGGAAGAAGAACGAAATTAGGAGGAAAATTACATAATAAAAATGCATGGTAACCCATAAAATAAAGACAACAAGAAGCGAAAATGAATATATTTTAGTTTTATTGAGGGGCGGACGTTGATGTCGTAGGAGGTGGTGCAAGTTTGGCTCTGAGATCTTTCCTTAAAATTTTACCAGCGGGGGACTTGGGAATGGCGTGAACGAAGTAGACTTTGTGCAATCTCTTGTAGAACACCACCTGTTTGGCTACGAATTCTTTGACGGCTTCTTCTGTCAGTTCAAATCCATTTGATCGAACCACAAAGGCCACCGGAACTTCGCCAGCAGCCTCGTCTTTTTGCCTGTTTTTTAGAGGAGTGCGTAATTCTTGAATTGCTGCTATTATGGTTATATACGGACGGAGACAGATTTAAAACGTGCATGCAGATGGTAGATGATCATAAAAGGAATTTCATTTCTTTCATGTGTTTTTTAACTTACGGTACTACGGCTGCATCAGCAATATTACAGTGGCTCACAAGAAGCGCCTCCAGCTCAGCTGGCGGTACCTGTGGCCAAGAAAAAATAATAATAATAATAATTGTTAAATATGGAAGAAGCTGAGGTGTGCACTTTGCATGCGTTTTAATTTAATTCAAACGGAAAATTAAATGAACGTATATACACACACATACCTGAAAGCCTTTGAACTTAATGAGTTCTTTGACTCTGTCTACGATGAAGATGTCGTCGTCGTCGTCAACGTAGCCTATATCCCCAGTGTGGAGCCATCCATCCACGTCTATGGTTCTGGCAGTGGCCTCCGCATCGTTCAAGTAGCCTTTCATGATCTGAGGTCCGCGAATACAAATTTCACCGGGTTGGTTGCGGGGGAGGGAGCACCCGGTTTCCGGGTCCACCACCTTCAGCTCGGCGTTGCGAACCACGTTTCCGCACGATCCCGATTTCGTCGGCAGTGGCTGCTTGGCGAAGGCCGGAGACATTGATAATACCGGACCCGCCTCAGTCATTCCATACCCCTGCACCAACCAACCATTATCAATTCGCACACATGTCATGTCCGAACGACAGGGACATGAATTTCATTGTGAAAGTGTCGTTCCAAATACGAGGGGTGTGGTTCCCTAAGGAACACCGCCAACTGAGCTATTTATTAATGAGTAGCAAGCACGCTCACACATACGCCGTTGCTTGTCAAGAATGTCAACAAACATCAATTGAAGGCTCCGTACTACCCACTCCGGCGGACAAATGACATGAAATAAAATTTCTTGATCGCCTACCATACTACTGCCTAAAAAAACCAAAAACACACAAAAAATGGTTAATTGGCTTCCATTAATTCACCATTCATGCCTACCAACGAAAGCTGTACGTTGGTGTCAAAAATTGCTGAATTTGCAGCACACGAACACGATGCTTATTTATGGTATTTATTTATGGAAGTGGAAGCACACAGAAGGAAATCTCTCATAAATTTCTTTTACTTTCAGTTTTGGTTCGTTTGAAAAACCCTTTTATTTTCAATTGTAAATAGCATTTTCAATTATCTTTTTATAACTAACAATCAAATAAATTTATTTAAAAAAATTCACTCACTTTCTGCGTGGAACCAGTAATAATACTGGGTTGCTATTTCCTTGTTATCCTGTCCCACCGACATCCATCCCCCAACCACCTGGGCTTTACCCGTTTTCTGCTATTTCCATTTTCACTTACCCACGGGCCACGACTCTGAATCTCGAATCATCACTCCCAACATATTATTTGAAGGGTGAGAGATTTTAGTAAACGCCGGGGTGCAAATAAAAATATTAAATATAAACATAATGACGTAAGATGGCGACGCATTTAATAGTAATTGCATTTTTAATGGCAAATCCGACGAAATAATAACAACTAACTCAGTTGGGATCATTTAAAAGAGGTGATGTTTTCGTTAGGTGAGGTTAGTTGGATTCCCTTTGAAAACTCGGGAATGCTGAAAGCGGGCATACCTGTCCAAACACCGCCTGCGGGACACGGCTTAGGAGCGCCGCTTCCAGTTCCTTCCCCAACGGCGCCGCCCCCGACAGCACCAGTCTCATCGAGCTCAAATCAAAGTTATCCACCATCGGGTTCTTTGCCAACGCCAAAACCAACGGCGGCACCACCGCCGCCACCGACACCCGTTGCCTCTGTATCAACTCCAACAGGGAACCGATCTCGAATTTGTGCATCAGCACAACCCCCGCGCCAGCCCTCAAAGAGCACAGTAACACAGAATTCAAGGAATAGATGTGAAACAACGGCAGAACGCACAGCACGACGTCGTCCGGCTTCAAGTGTAAATTCGGGTTCTCCCCGTCTACCTGTTGAGCCACGCTCGTGATTAAATTTCTGTGAGTCAGGATCACGCCTTTCGGTAATCCCGTGGTGCCAGAAGAAAAGGGCAGCGCGACTGCGTCGTCCGGATCGATTTCAACTACAGGTGCCTCGCTCTCGTTGGCTTCTGAAAGAAGTGAGAAATGCAAGCATCCATCCGGCGGATTGTCGACCGTGATAACCGAGAAATCCTCGCCGAAGACCAGGGAGCTATCGCCTGGATCGCGGAGCTTGTCGACGTATTGGGCTTGCGTGATGATTAGTTTGGATTTGGAGGCGTTGAATTGCTTAAAAATTTCTTTGGTAGTGCAGAAGGGATTTGCGGTGGTGGTAACTGCCCCGATCATGGAAGCTCCCATGAAAGTAAAAATGAATTCGGCGCAGTTCTGGAGGAGCGTCATCACGACGTCGCCCTTTCTGATCCCGAGACTGGACAAGCCGGCGGCGACTTTGCGGCAAATGGTGTGGGTTTCGGCAAAGGAGTAGGATCTTCCGGTGTTGCCCACTAAAAGGCAGGTTCTGTCGGGATACTGCGAGAGGTTCTGGAAACAGTAGACGTGCAAAGGGAGGTGATTGGGAATCGGGATGGTGGGGAGTTTGGATACAAAAACATGAGTTTCCGACGCCTGGTTCTGAGGCAGGACTAGAGAAGACGAAGGAGAAGAAAGATCGGGATTTTGAGTGTCGACAGAAGCCACTGACAACATTGTTGTTGGATGAACGTACTCTTGTTTTGCCGCAGCAGCTGCTGTTGTAGCACCGTGGTGGATGTATCAGGAGAAGCTGAGGTGATGAGATACCGGGATTATGACGTTAGTTATATAATAATAACCGGAGATATATATATAAGAGGAGAATAAAAAAATGGAGGAAGAAAGAAGAAGAGAAAGGTTTGGTGGGGGAGAATGGAAAGTGATTGAAATAATTATAAATGGTGGAAGAGGGACGTTAGGTAGGTAGGAGTATGGACAGCAGGCAAAGAAGTAGCTGCAACTGCTGAGACCCGTCTGTCGTTGATCGGCCCCTCAGTGCACCTACCCTTCTTTCCACGGTCAATTTTACTCGCACAACCCTCGCACCAATTTTTTTTGGTTTGCATACCCTATATTTGTATTTAAATTTTAAAATAAAAAATATACATTTAATTATTATATTTTTTAAATTATATTTTGTATTTAGTTTTATATAATTATTAAAATAAAAAAACTTAAAAATAAATATTAAAATTTAAAAACAAACATTCATACTCAAAACTCCTCCTACTTTACACTGAATTTTAAAAACAGACATTCGTGCTCAAAACTCCATCTGCACTGTCAAACATATTGTTGTTGGTGTAAATATTAGTATTGCATTATCAAGTTAGTTTAGTATTTATTTAATTGTAAATATGTATAATAATTAAAAAATAATTAGTTAGTTATATATTTAAAAAAAATAAAAATTTAAATTTTGAATCAAAATTTAAGCAATGATAATAATATTGATTTGAACATTAATAATAATAATAATAATAATAATAATAATATTAATAATACATATTATAGTTAGAAAGGGTATGGAGGTTGTGGGGGGAGGGAAGAGAACGTTAGATGAATAATGGTGGGGTAATTACAATGTTGCGAGATAATATTTTAGGTTTGCACCATCGGCTGTAATCGTTGGGGTTTTTTCAACTAATTTGACTAGAGGCCAAATGTAGAAATAAATTATGATTAGTAGCAGTAGTAATATTGTAGTGATAACAACTTTTTATTAGGGGTTTAGGGTTACAACATTTATACTACACCATAAAGAATAAGAAAATTGCAGTATCAATTACTTGGACAAAATGAAAAAGATAAAATCATCCAAAAAATTAACGACTTTCTATGGCTATGTTTTTTTCTAAATTAGAATGGAGAAGGATAATTCAGGTGATTTGAATTGAAATAAAAATTATGTTAGATTTGTAAAATTTGGATGGATAGAAATTATATATATATATATATATATATAATATGTAATAATGATTGCATGATGTAATAATGTATATGTTTATAAAATAATTAAAGATAAATGTGAGTAGAAAAATTATGTAAATAGGTATTGATTTGATTGTAAATAGATATAATGATTGAAAAATTATTTTTTAATTATAAAAAATAAAAGATTAAAAATTTTAAATTTAAATTTAAATAAATTTTATATAATAAAAAACATTGGGTATAGTTAATGTTTGGCCCTGTAATGCGGACCTCTCCTTTTCTCCCTCCTCGTGGCCTTCCCCTTCTTTAAAAAAATATAATACTATTCACATAAATTCGCAGGACAAAAAATTGCAATTTATAAGTCATAACTATTTTTATTGCAAAATTTGAAATTAAAGGGCACATACCCTAAATGTGGCATTCTCCATCAAAAAGTTTGGGCCATGTTTGTTTCTTTTTATAGATTATCATTATTTAAAAATTTTATAAATCAAATATCTTATCATATAAATTTTATTTAAATTTAAATTTAACTTTTTTCTTCTCTTATTTTTTTATAATAATATAATATTTTTCAATTATTATATTTATTCACGATCAAATCAACACATATCCTTATAATTTTTCTATTTACATCTTTTTTTACTCTATAAACCTATATACTATTCCATTATTCAATCATTCTTATATTTTAAATTATATAAAAATAATTTTTCTATTTATTCAAATTTTATAAACCAAATATAATTTTTATTCTTACATAAATCAGCCAAATTTTCTCTCCCTCCAAATTAACATAGCCTTGCCGAATTTTTGAGACTAAATCTGCGTAGTTTTCAAATTTTGAAATAGTTTTTGAAAATGATGAGATAAAAATTTGCGATCCCCTATTTTGGGAGTAAAAAAAATTAATAATTTAAAGTAAGTATAAAAATATGTACGATTTCAATGTAACGAATTGAGGGGTTGAGAGCTTCTTGTGGCCATTAATGGTCTACCATGTAGATCTCATAGGTGGAGGCCCATATGGAACTTGCGGATGCATGGCCTTGATTTCGCTAAGCTGCGGACCAATGCTTCCTCAATTCAATTAATTTAATTTCAAGAAATGGAAAAACTAGCTTGAAATGGCAAGTAAAAGCAAAACATCACTCTACCTTGATTGTAGTTACGTGCACGTCTCACATATGCAGAGCCGTCACATAAACTCTTTTATCAGTAGAGAGATCATATTTTTATGAAAATGAGTTTTCTGAGAGATCATATTTTTATGAAAATGAGTTTTCTTTCAACACTGTAAAAGAAACAAACGTGTCCGCATCTCTTCCTCATATCTTAGATTGTGATGATAGTCGGCTTGGATCCACTCCATAGTCTGGTACATCAATATCAGATGAGACATATCCCTATTCCCACCGTATAACCCAATCCAAACACATTCCCCGGTCACGGTTCTATTCCTCCTTTGAGACGTAGCAATAGACACAAACAAAGACCATACTGTTTGAATGATTTAGTCTCTGATTACTAACATTCATCACTTGACTGATGCTAGAAGAGAATCAGTTAAAGATCCTCAGCCCTGCTCCTACACGCCTAAGACATTTCCATACATTAAACCGTCTCATTTTTCATCTACATACATATCTTTTTTTGGCAAACGTTTCTACTGTACAAGAACCTACCTCAAATGACCAAGCTGTGCTAAGTGTTGAGGGGCTCATGTAATGAGAAGGAGTTAGATGCCCTGAAACAAAATGAAACCAGGGAGATCACTTCCTTAACTGAAGGAAAGAAGGCAATAGGCTGTAAATGGGTGTAGGATGGTTTCCAAAGGTTATAATCAAGTGGAAGGGATGCATTATCTTGATAGCTTTTCACTTGTTGCTAAAGTGGTTGCAGTGAGAATAATGTTTGCCATTGTTGTCTCGGACTCATGGCTTTCTTCATGGATGATTTGATGAAGAAGCATACATGATGCCTCCTGCTGGTTACTCAAGAGCTGGTGCTAGTCAAGTTTGCTGATTAAAATAATCTTTATACGGCCTTAAACAAGCCTCAAACAATGGAATCATGAACTAACAAAATAACTGCTGCTCTATGGATTTGTTCAATCACCTAATGATAGCTGCTTTTCACTAAATCTGGTAACTCATCCTTCCTCGCTCTTTTGGTAAATGTTGATGACATTATAATTACTGGAGCATTAGAATTGAATATCATTAAAGTTCAGGATTTCTTGCACAATTAGTTCACCATAAAAGATCTTGGTTATGCCAAACATTTGGAAATAGCAATGTCTGAAACAGGGTAATACATAATTAGAGAAAGTGCCTTTTAGACATTGTGGCAGACATGGGACCCCTAGGGGTTAAACTAGCAACAACTCCATTGCAAAGCAATTGAAGTTTACATCAGAAGGAGGGGATGGTATTTCTAATGTTGATGCATACAAAAAGGTTAATTGGAATATTACTATACCTGAGCCTCTCTAGACCTGACATAGCATTCGCAATACAACAATTAAGGCAATTCATGCAATCACCAAGATAACAGCATTGGCAGGCTGCCATTCATGTTGTCAAATATCTGAAGGGATGTCCCCCAAAAGGATCATTCTTTCCGTCATCTAACAGCACTTGTTGGGAAGCTTTTTGTGATGCAGATTGGGCTTCATGCTTGGACACCAGGAAATAAATCGGTGGCTACTGCATCTTCCTTGGGTTTTCTCTCATCTTCTTGAAAACAAAGAAGCAGACCACCGTCTGTGAACATTAAAACAGGTACCTACTAGGCTCAACCAGGTATGGCAGTAGGAACCCGTTTTAAAGAATTGCGTGATGTTCGCAGAAAACAAAAATACTCTTAATGGAAGAAAGGGTGATCGCAATGTAAGAATCTTGCAGCCATCCAAACAGAGATGCAATCATCCGTGGTTTATACTAAAAGACCCATAGAAATTGGTTTTTGTTCCGCAACAGCTTCAGAGAATTGCTCAATAAATGCTACAATACAGTAGGAACAAGTCCATTTTGGGAGGAAGGGGGGCTTCTCTGCAACTGCTGCCGATCCACTCCCATCATTGATAATGAAGGTTGCAGCAACACAAGTAGCCAGTCACAGTCACATACCATTCCCCAAAATTTGAGTTTCCCCTCTTCGATGGTGATAAGCCTGTAGATGTAATAGATATTTTCAAGTTGTCTTCCATAACAGGAAGCCATGAGGTCGACTTCCGAAAGGCTGAGCTTCGGTTGCAAAGTTGTATGGAGAAAACATGATTCACATGGGAGAAATTTGTAGCAGCCGGCTTAGAGGGGTTTAATGATCAAGATCCAGGTCCTCATTGGAGACTTGTAATAAACGATAACAATCAGGTACCACCGTTTCTGATTACTTGGAGGAGTTCCAAGAGCTGAATCCAACATGCTTCTTTTTAATAAAATTTTTGTTTAAAGGATTCTTCACTATCAGCTTTACAAGTATGTTTACGGATGAAGTTTATAGGGCTTTACGCACAGTCAATTTTTACGAAGTCATCGCCCTAGCACAAAACGGGAAACCACCGTAGATGTCGTCTTGAAAAAAATTCATGACCCGAGATGCAAAGCAATACATAAGTATCGGGTGTCTTGTAACATATCACATTATCAACATCATTATGTATATGTACAATTAAATAATTTGTGTGGAGTCAAAAGTCTTCGTATTGTATTAAAAAGCTGAGGGTGGGTCCAATTTAGCTTCTCAAAATATTCCCCATGTAAATAATTGTCATACACAATGTTGTACGTTCAATACGTGTACATAAATATTTTAAATGTACTTTTTAATACTAACAATTTTTATAGAAAGAGTTATTGAAATTATTTTATTATATTAATAAATTTATAAATCAAAATTAAAATAATAAATAATAAAATTGAAACAAAAATGTATAAATTAAGATTGATGGAGGAAAATGCATAAAGATATATAATAAATAAAAGTTCGAGAATAATATTGAAAAGAAAAAAAATACAAATTAGGATATAATTAATTAAAGATGAAGAATATAGAAATTACATAATAAATAAAAATTTTGTAATCAAAGTAAAAATTGAGATAACAGAGTAAAATTTAAATGTGCAGGGCATTAGTCATTCAATTTTAAGGCCAAATGACTACTTTAGATATGGGCCCGATAAACTTTTTAACAGTTGTTGCCTCTCTAAATCCAGCTAATTTCCCACATGCAAAGATACAAAAAGAAAAATGGCGAAGGAGCAAACCTCCACGCATGATGCACTAATAAGGGCCATCCTGTTTACGGCCGAAAGGGAGCGGCAATTCAAAGATGACAAGAGAGTATTACACAACCAGTATTTCAGCATACAGACATACATATAGACAAAGAGCGCACATATAAACATGGATTTACATAATGTAAACCTCAGATTACAACCCTGCAACATTGAATAAAACGCATGACCTAAAGCCATGTTCCACATGAACTGCTGCCTTGTCCGCGTAGCTGCTACTCAGTCAGGCACTTAGTGACATGGAAATAACTGAAGACAGCTTATACTTGCGCCTTTTTGTAGAATTTTGTGCTTGAAAAACAAGCTCAGTGCTTGATCTAACAGTCACTTCCTGCTGCTGTGAAGACCCCGAAGATCCTTCAACACGATAATCACGAGGAGCATACAAAACTTGGACAGTTGAATGAGCTGTATGTAATTATGGACCATCAGGGCCGATTAACTAAATATTAAAAATGCAAATTATATCAAAAATTCCAAAGCATGTCAAACTGCAGACTACGAGAAGATGCAGAGAATTACCAAAACCAAACATGCTTATCTTCTGAACACTCAAGCGACCGACTTTAGATCTCTTGATCTTTCTTAATTCCTTCAGATCATCTTCTTTTCCTTTGAATTCAAGAAATTCTCCTAGAACATACCTGTTGCCTCTAAGCTCTAACCTGCTTTGTACCAGGCGATTGTCAATTTTCAAACGCATCACTAGACAAAACAGCTGAGAAATAGCACTACTCATATGGAAGGAAAACTAAATATCATCCATTAGGCAGTCTTGACAGGTCATAATGCAATCTCAAGTATTCATAGGGAAAATAAAGCTATAAAACATCAAAATTAGGCCAACTAATTGAAATATCATCTGAAAAGTGCATCACCCATTTTTACTCTAATTCAACCCCTGATGTTCACATAACCCTTTTTTCCTTAATCTCTTCATGTGAAGTATTAAACTTACTAATCCATTTCTTTGAGGAGTGTCCAGAAGCAAAATGCCTAAACTCTATTCAACATGATCCTCAACTTCTAACAAAACTGAGAAGCATGTGGAATTGTAACATAATCATGAAGATGAAATGGTAGCCCACCAATCAGAGACTGGAGCAGTGCTGAGAACAGAGTTAAGCTTATCATAAAATGATTCCTGAATTTTATCATTTCCACCATGAAGTACACCTTTGATCCACCCAGAATACAACTTATTTAGCTCAGATTTTAATTGCGTCCACTGATCGTAAGTGATCACCTCAGGTGGAAAAGAGTCCGAATGAATGGAACTGCAAGAATAGCAACAGAATTAGAAACATTGCAAAGAAAAAGTCAACTGCTAACCAAGAATAGCCTCTTATATTGTTAACAAGAAAATGGAAATGGTTTCTACGCAACTTATTGCTTTTTCCATAGTAACAAATAAGTGATTAAAAGTAATCAATGTGCCTGGTACTTCTGTAGTATATAATCTACAAATAAAGCTAAACATGCAATCACAGCTCATGTATATAAGGCAAATCCTTCTATAAAGGTTCACAATATGTTGGTGCTTCACATCCATATCCAATTCTTTTTGCACCTGCTTTCCAATGTTGAGAAATTCAAAGAACAAAACTAATTTTCCCCATTCAGCAAAAAGTCTCAACACTATTTATAAAGTGGGGTTACAAGATATATAAATAAAATAGAACACTAACAATTAAAATCGTAACAAAACAAAACCATCACTGGATACCTACTAAACATAAAAACCTAATCTAGATCATAATATCTAGATAGCAAGAATTGATAATCAAATCCTAACTGAACTCTTTCAATAATCCCCTCAAATTGAACATCGAATTTTGATTAAATTGGACCATTGAAATCTCAATGAATAAATTGTACTATTTTCTTAGCAATACCAAAAACGTGAAATATTGGTATACGAAAGGTTATCCATGGAAGGTCACGACTGCTACAAATCTGTTGTAAAATCAAGATAACAAATTATGATAGGTGTTGTGATTTTTATTATGTAGGAAATGGTAAACCGACCCCAACGCTCTACACAAAATCCCTGATATGCTTCATATTTTGGTGCAATTAACAAACAACCAACCACTCAAACCCCACCACCACCATCCACACTATTCCAGAACAACTTGTAAACCAGCCAAGGCTAAGACATGGAGATTTGATAGCAATAGCCACGGTGGTAGCCTAAGCCATGAGCTTTTAAAATCAAGCCCAACATGCTACCCAACCATCAAACAGCAACAGACTAAAATCCTTTATGAAACCTTAAAACGGGCTCACATACCCATCTTTGATTATTCACATGACCTGAGGTGGTACAAAAATCACTTGTGAAGATTGAAGATAATTTTGATTTGAACTAATGAAATTTCTAGAAGAAGGTCTAAAGTAGCAATACCCTTTAGTGGAGGGATTGTCTCTTGCATTACCAGCAAAAAAGCCCATTACTTGAGACTGCTTCAAGGAAGCATGTCTTAACCATTACTTTCCCATCAAGATGCAAAAATGGTAAAATTCGACACTTTAACTCAAGGATCCAATACACTGGTGTTAGAATATTTACCCAAGTTTCATTCTTTAGGAAATATTCCCCATGACGACGGTCAATCACTTCAAGAGTTGAATTCAAACAACCTTAGTCATTTATGAACTAAAAAGTTTTGATGAATTATTGGGAACTGCCCTTAGAGCAGACATTAATATCAATAAGAAAGATGCAAAAAATAGTGTGAAGGCTTACAGCAAATGTTGAGAAGAGACAAAACACATATTAACCAATCCCTCCAACAAATAAAAGACTTAATCAGTCAAACCGAAACGCTAAACCCAACTCAAAGGAATGAATGTAGTGGGCATGACATTGGATATTGGGGGCTTGTTTTTTTGTGTGGTCAACAAGGGCATGAAATATTTGAGTGCCCCAGTCCTAACCCAAAAATGCCCTAAATCCCAACCCTAAACCAAGTCAAGCCAATCTCAAGCTTAAGGAAAATGCTAGAGCACTATTGTTAAAGGCGCTGAATTGCGGGCACCATGGCAACAGGCGAAGACGCCATCTGCAGACGCGTCTGGCTTTCTGTCTGGCTTTCCTCCACTATGTCCGCACCATTTTGGCCAGTCTTCTCCAATATTTTCTTCTCCATTAGCGGTGCATAGGCTCTGGTAAGTTTTCTCTATTTCTTCAGACAAAATCTCCCTCTGGCAGTCTGGCTCTGAGAAAATTGCTTGCGTTGCCATCTGTTTTTGGTTGCCTTACATAATTTCCTTTGGTTCCTTAGGTGGTTCTGATAATTGGTATAAAGTTGATAGAATCAGGAGAAGCAGTGCTCAAAATGTGCTTTAAAAGTGTATGATAACATGACATGTGATTGCAATCAGCATATTCAGCTTCAATTCTGTAAGTTGTTCAGAACTTCAGATTCAAGTCAACTATACTGGCTGTTGTCCGGTTATTCATTGACAATAACAAGGTGTTGTTTGTTTGCATATTTGAAGTTTTATAGAAATGTGACTTGGCTGCTGCATTTCTTAATTTCTGCAAAAAATCAGCAGTGAATGTGGATTATGTGGTGCAAAAATTGTATGACGTGATGTTGATTGCTGCCTATGATTCTATTGAATGATGTGCATGGTGTTATTTTTGTTTATGTTGATTGTTGAGTTGAATTGATTGTTAGGAATTATTTATTTGGTCATTTGTGTTTGGCAGTTTGCTAATTGTTGTATTTAAACTTTGGAATTTTGGATAGTGAAAAATGTCTTCTTCTGATGCATCGAATTTAAACCGAAAAGACCCCGCTTGGAATTATGCATTGTTGCTCGATTCCAACAATACAAACAATGTTAAATGTAAGTTTTGTGGAAAACTTACAAAATGAGGGATTACGCGACATAAATAACATCTTATTGGAGGATTTCGGAACATAAAAGCATGTCTCAATTGTCCTGAACATGTTAAGGATGAACTAAAAGCCTACATTGAAAAGGAGCTGAAAAACCAAATGAATGTGCTGCCTCATTTTGATATAATAGCTGAAGAGTGTGCTAAGTGGGATTGGGAAGAGGAGGTAATAACATCAAGTCATGGAAAGCGACCATCTACTGCAAGCTCCTCAGTTACCATAAAAAGGTTGAAGCAAGTAGGTCCCATCGATTTGTTTTTTGCACAATCTGCAGAGGATGTCCTAAAAGAGAAGAAGGGGAAAAAAATACTACTTTGAAATTTAACAAAGCTTTGAAGATAAAGAGGGCTTATGTGGTGCAAAAATTTTGGAGATGGATGTATGATGATATGATTCAATTTAATGCAATGAAACATGATAGTTTTGCACCAATGATTGAAGCAATTAGTCAATTTAGCCCTGGCATGAAACCACCTACATATCATGAAGAAAGAGTTGTATGGTTAAAAAAGGAACTTCAGCACACCAATGAAATTTTGAAAAGTCATGATGAAGACATATTGAAGTATGGTTGTTCGTTGATGGCTGATGGTTGGACTGACAGAAAAAATAGGACATTAATCAATTTTTTGGTGAAATGTCCAAGAGGAAGCAAATTTGTAGAATCGATTGATGCATCCTCATTTGCTCACACCGGAGAGAAGATGTTTGAGTTGTTAGAGAAGTTCATCCATCACATTGGAGTGGAAAATGTAGTTCAAGTAATTACTAACAATGCCAGTGCAAATGTTGTAGCGGGTAAGAATTAAGATTAAAAAAGTATTTCAATTTTTCATTCAATAAGTTTGTTTTATTTACTTATTTATTAAAGTGTTATTTATATTTTATATTTTTGAATGAATAGGGAAACTTTTGGAAAAGAAGTATCCACATTTATCTTGGTCCCCTTGTGCTGCTCATTGTATCGACTTGATATTTGAAGATATCTTTAAACTTCCAAATTTGAAAAAAACTTATAAGTGAGCAGTGATGGTAAACGGGTATATATATAATAGGCCGCATCTTTTAAATATGATGAGGCAATTTAATGGCAAAAAGGAGATGATTTGTGCAGGGAAGACTTGATTTGCCACAGCATTTTTAATCTTAAAGCGCTTTTAAGTTCAAAAAGTAAATTTAAAGAAAATGTTTACACCAGATAAGTGGAATAAATCAAAATATTCAAAGGAGATGCAAGGGAAGAATGTGGTTGAAGTGAATCTAATGCCTTCATTTTAGAATCATATTTTTTATGCCTTAAAAGTAGGTAGGCCATTGTTAAATGTGTTTTGTCTTGTTGATAGTGAAAAGAAGCCAGTGATGGGATATATTTACGAGGCAATGGATTGGGCAAAAGAAGCTATAATGGCCTCATTTGACAATAATGAGGATAAGTATATAAGACAGTCTTCAAAATAATTGATGATATATGACAGTTCCAGCTCCATCGACCCTTGCACACAGTTGGTTATTTTCTAAACCCAGAATTTTTCTATGCACATCCTAATATTAAACAAAATCGAGAGGTGATAAATGGTTTGTATAGTTGTATATAAAGATTGGTACCAAGTGTAGACGTACAAGATAAGATAGCCATGGGACTTGTGTATTATAAAAGGGCTGAAGGTCTCTTTGGAAAATTAATTGCTACTAGACAAAGGAATCTCATATCACCAAGTAATTGATATTTTTAAAATTAATGTGTTTTATTATTTTTATGTATCTGTTGATTCTATTGTTTTTGCCTATTTTGGGCTTTGTTTTAAAAAAAATTAACCAACTGAATGGTGGGCAGCATATAGTTCTGATACTCCAAATTTACAAAAGTTTGCAATTAAGGTGTTTAGCCTCACTTGTAGTTCATCTGATTGTGAAAGAAATTGGAGCGTATTTGAGCATATAAGTATATGTTTATTTTGTCAAAAAAATTACGACAACTAAATTTTAATGCATGTTAATTATTTATAATCTTACAGCTTCATTCTAAAAAAAGAAACCAGTTGGAGCAATCACGCCTTAATAACTTGGTCTACATCAAGTATAATAAAGCGTTAAAGCGAAGATATGATGCTCAAGACTCTATTGATCCAATCGAATTGGATGGATTTGAATTTGATGAAACAAGTAGTGAATGATTGTTGGGGAGAGTGGATGGATGAAGTGATGATGAAAATGCTTTAGTATTTGGTTATGATGATTTGACTTGGGGTAATGTCGCAAGAGCTTTAAGAGTTGAAGCAACACCATATCAATTTCGATCTAAGAAGCAAGTGGTGTTAAATCGAGCTCTAAGAAATTGACCTCATCCAAAGAAAAATCTATTGCGCGTCAATTGCTTGATGAAGAAGAGAAAGAGATCAACTTAGATGACACGAAGATGGAGGAAGAGGATCCCGAATGCTACAAGTCAAATGATGATGATGCGTAAGAAGAATCTCAAGAATCATTTGATTATAGTTTATATGCCTTTATTTATGCTACTTGATTTGCTATGTCTATACTCTATATGCATGAAAGATGTGGTCATTGTCATTTGAAGTTTTAAGCATTAATTAGTTGTATGTTATTTACTTTATTATTAAAAATTAGAACTTTATATTGCTATTCATTTTATATTTATCATTTAAGTTTTTCTTTATGAAATTGCTAATGATGTGATCATTTTTTATTTATTACATAAAGTCATAAATTGTGTGCCGTGCTTCAAAAAGGCGCACGCCACGCCATTCGCCATGGCTCTATAGAATTTTTGCGCCTTACACGCCATACGCTTTTGACAACTTTGTGCTAGAGTATTCTTCATTATTCACAACGAGGGTAACAATCCTAAAGATGTAGTGTTAGATAACATCTCTATTAAAAATATTGCGTATGCTCTACTCACTTATGGTGCCACTATTCATTTGTAACTAAAAGATTTGCTGAGTTTTTGATAAATAAGGTAAAAACTCTAACAAGCCATATAGAATAGCTATCCCTTGGAAAAAAACACTAGTATCAAGGTTGGTATATAAAAATTGTACTGTAGGTTTCAATGAATATCATGAACTCAAGGCTAACCTAGTATATGAATGGTTTGATGTAATACTTGGAAGGGATTAATAGTAAAAACTTTGCTCATGCAGATTGCAGAAGTAAGGCAATTAACTTTTGTCCACCTACAGGTAGAAATTTTTGTATTCAAGGATTTGCCACGGATCAACTAATAAAAATTGATTTCCTAATTTCTACAACCTAAACTTGAAAAGCCGTTAAGAAAGGTTGTCAAACTTACCTACCTTGTGTAGTCAATACTCACGAATGAGAAACAAGGTTGGAACTTGAAAGATATCCCAGTGATTAAAGAATATCTAGATGTGTTTTCAAATCAATTACCTAAACCCCCTCCTCATAGACAGGTTAAATTCGAAATTAACCTTGTAACAAGAACTAGACACATCCCATCTCAAGAGCATCGCATGGAATAGCACCAACTTAATTGAAGAAACCAATGACACAATTCCAAAAGCTTTTAGATAAGAAACAATTAAGACTTAATGTCTCTTCTTGAGGGGCAACAATTTCATTTGTAAAGAAGAAAGACAAGAGCTTAAAATTGTGCATGGATTATAAAGAACTCAATAAAGTGACAATTAAAAACTTATAATCTTTGCCAAGAATAGATGAACTAGGTAAAGCGATGGTTAGAATTAATTAAAGATTATACTTTGAATGCCAATCATCACCTAGGTAAAGAAATCAAGTGGTAGATGCTCGAAATCGAAAAAGGAGAGGCACCCTAGCAGCTATGCTAATTAATCAATTAGAAGTGGTGAATTGGCTAAGGAGATACTAGCTACTTTGAATGCTTAACCTTCCATCCATGAAAAGGTTAAGAAAAGGTTACACGCAAGTTTCAAGTGAATGATGATGGTGGTGTTTTGTATTTAAGAAAGTGCCTGCATGTTTCAGATAATAATAAGATTAAGAAAGAAATTATGCAAAAAGTACATTAGTCTAAATCCTCTGCTCACCTGGGAAATAGAAAGATGTAAAACAAAATTTTTATAGGCAGAAGTGAAAAGGAAAAACCAGTTTTGTAGCTAAATGTTTAACCTTCAAAATGTAAAAGTTGAACATCAAAGACTCAAAGGACACTTACAAGCCTCAGAAATTCCCAAATGGGATTGAGGCTACATCAAAATGATTTTGTGGTAAAAATACATCGAACCTAACAAAGCTGATGCAATATAGATACTGGTGGACCAATGAACTAAACCAGCAAATTTTCTTCCTATTTGTTCCACCTATAGCATGGATAAACTACATAAGGTGTACATCAATAATGTGATTAGACTTCATAGCAACCCAAGCAGCATGCTGTCAGATTGAGACTCATGTTTTATGTCAATTTTGGAAAAGCCTTCAAAAGCTATGGAGACCAAAACAAAACTAAGTACTACTTAACATCCTCAAACTAATGGTTAGTTTGAGATAACTATTCAAACTTTAGAGAATATGCTTGGACCTTTTATCTTTAATTTTAAGGGAGCATAGAGTGAGTACTTGCTACTTTTTAAGTTTTCATACAAGTTACCAGCACAGGATTGGAATAGCTTCCTATATGAGGGCCTATATGAAAAAAAATGTCACTCACCAATTTCTTAGGATGGAGTGCTGAGAAAAGGTGTCTTAGGCCCCTAAATTATTGTAGATAACAATTGAAAAGGTAACAATAATTTTAAAAAAAAAGATTAAAAATGGCTCAAGATAAGGAAAAGAGTTCAACTGATATAAGAAGACCACTTCAATTCTAACAAGGAGAGAAAGTATACCTTAAGATATCTCCAATTCATAGAGTAATGTACTTTAAGAAAGTCCAAAAGTAAAATTTGTGTTACTTTTGACCCTTTGATATTTTAGAAAGGATTGGCGAGATAAAGTGTTGTTTGGCATTACCTCTAACATTATCGAGGATAAGCATCTTTCATGCATCTCAACTCTGAAAGTATACGTTGGATTTAAGTCGTGTTTTAGAACCAAAAACCTTGGCTATAAAGGATGATTTGAGTTATGTGAATAATAAGGTGAAGGGAGTAGGCTCTTCTAACTAAAACAATTCCTTGCACCAAATTTCAATTGCCCAACCTCATTAAAAGTGAAGCGAATTGGGAGTTAGAAAAGACATGCACCATCGTTTCCCAGACAAGTTCATTTAACATGGTGCGTAAAGTTTCGAGTATGAAACTTATTATAAAGAAGAGAGAATGTGAGATTCCACATATTTTATTAAATTTTTGACGTGATCAAGAACATAATGAAAGCAGAAAAATAGCGAATGGTGTAACTAAACTCAATTCGAGAATCTCATGGACGCAAACCAAGCATTAAACGCTGACCCAACATGGTAGAATTGGATTAAACCCGACGTAGAAGACTACAATCAACACATCGGACACTGATTGATACCTCACAAACCACACAAACTATTTTAGAATGACTCGATTTGGGAAGATAGAAATTCAAAAGAAATTAATCACACAATTTCAAGAAATTGGAAAAGAATCCTAAATTGATTAAAACACTGTCTATTTAATAATGAACTGCGAAACTGTATTTATAAGTGGTCTAAAAACCCTAGCCCATCTAGAATTGAGTTTCCCTTAATGAGCTTACTTACACATAGCCTACACCAAAAATAACCCAAATAAAATAATAAAATAGAAAATCAATTTAGTTCTCTTGTTCCTTTACTTCCAGGTCATCAGCCTAGTGCAGAATATTCATTCGGGGCTCCTCCTTGGATTCTTTAAATTTATGTCCACGTGTGATCTCATCTTGAATTTTCTGCAACAGCCTATTAATTACTTCCTTAATTTTCTTTGCACGTACCCTAGTCATTGGTCCAGCAAGAACTACCAAGGGATCCCCTTTATCACGCTGGATATCCACATCATTCTCCTTCTCTTAAAAAGAAATTGTCCTCAATTTAGCTTCTTGTTAATATCTTGTATCAAACAAGCTTAAGTCAAAAACATTAAAAGTTGTGCTAATTCTATACTCACCTGGTAGCTTTAATCCATAAATGCTATCGTTAATCCTTTCCAAGACTCTAAATGGTCCATCTCCTCTAGGCATCAATTTTAGACTTCCTCTGTTTAGAAAACCTCTCCTTCCTCGTATGAACTCACGCTTAGTCTTTGGATTCAAACACTACTTTATTTCTTCCCTTGTTTGCTTGCTGCACGTACTGTTAGTTCTTTTTTTCGATATTTTACCTAACGTGCTCATGCATCCGTTTCACATACTTACCTCGTTTCGTGTCCTCTAAATTCAAATGCTCATTACCAAACAAGGGTAACTAATCTAATAGTGTTAATAAATTAAAACCATATATAACTTCAAACGGAGGCATATTTATAGTAGAATAAATAGTCCAATCAAAAGCAAATTCTACATTTGCCAAACTTTCTTCCCAACTCTTAATATTTTTCCTAATAATAGCACGCAATAATGCAGTAAGTATTCTGTTAACATCCTCACTTTACCTATCAGTTTGAGGATGACATGTAAAAAATAGCAATTTAGTTCCCAATTTAGCCCATAGCGTTTTCTAAAAGAAGCTTAAAAATTTAACATCACGATCAGGCACTATGGTTCTAAGCATGCCATGTAGATGAACCAGCTCTTTAAAGAACAAATCAGCTATGTGCGAGGCATCATTAGTTTTATGGCATGCAATAAAATGAGCTATTTTAGAAAATCTAGCCATAAAAACAAAGATAGCATCTCTACCATTTCTAAACCTAAATAACCCCAAAACAAAATCCATAGATATATTAGTCCAAGGAGTGCTCCACATCCCTTTTCAATCTTGGCTAATAGAAGTGCTCTTACAGAATTAATATTGTCTTGGTGATACCGAAGTGTCTCATTAACCCTCCACAGTGAACCTCTTTAATAAGCAATTCTCACAAAGAATACCGTGAATGTATAATTTATTAATATAGAACAAATAGCCATCATGCCTAAAGTATTTGTCATAAATATATTTTTCAGTTAGCGCATAGGCTTGGCCGAAATCAGGGTCTTCTTTATGAAGTTCTTTAATATGCTCAAACTCTAACAATATTGTGCCTAACTTGCTCAATAAGGTGTACCTACAGGATAATGCATTAGCAACCATATTTTTCATACATTTCTTGTACTTAATGATATAGGAAAATTTGTCAATGAAAGAAACCGATTTTGCATGCCATTTGCTGAGCTTGCTCTGGCCTTTTAAGTGCTTCAATGATTTATGGTCAATATGAATCACAAACTCCTTTGGCCTCAAGTGGTGTTGCTAAGTCTCCAAAACTCGCACCAAGTAATACAATTCTTTGTTATATATGGGACAATTCAATGCAGCACTACTAAACTTTTCATTAAAGTAGGCGATGAGCTTCTTCTCTTACATCAAAACTGCTCCTATAACTATACCAGAAACATTACACTCAATCTCAAAGGCCTTATTAAAATCAGGTAAGGAAAGTAAAGGAGCATGCATAAGTTTATATTTCAGGGTATCAAATGCTCGTTGTTGGGCTTCGTCTTACTTGAACTTTTCATTTTCTTAATTATGCCAGCACAAATAACCTGTAGAAACCAACTAACTCATAAAAACTTCTTACTTCAGATATTGATGTTAGAGTTGGCCATTCTTATATAACCTTCACCTTACTCTTATCCACCTGTATTCCCTGTGCACTAACAATAAATCTTAGGAAGACACAATAGTTGGTACAAAAGGTGCATTTTGTAACATTAACATATAATTTTTCTTGCCGTAAAACATCAAGCACGTTGCGTATGTGTTCAACATGCTCAACTAACGTTAGACTATACATTAACATGTCATCAAAATAAACTACAATAAATATATCAATGAATGCACGTAAGACATGATTCATCAAACGCATGAAAGTACTAGGAGCGCTAGTAAGTCCAAATGACATCACAAGCCACTCATACAGTCTAAATTTTATTTTAAAAGCTATTTTCCATTCGTCATCCTCATGCATCCTAATTTGATGATATCTATTCTTAAGATCAATTTTAGAAAAAATAGAAGCACCATGTAACTTATCAAGCAAGTCTTCTAAACGAGGTATGGGATAACGATACTTTACTGTAATAGCATTAACAGCTCTACAATCTATGTACATGCGCCATCATTCGTCTTTCTTTGGCACAAGTAGCAAGAGAACGACACACGGGCTCACAATCTCTTAAACCCAACCCTTACTCATTAATTCTTCCACTTACCTCTAGATTTCTCGAATTTCCTCTAGGTTCTATAAGCTAGTTTGTTAGATATAGATGCCCTTAAAACAAAATCTATCTAGTGTTCTATTCCTCGAATTGATGACAACTCACTAGTAATCTCCTCTAAAAACACATCAGCATATTTCTGCAACACAGACATTATAACAGAAGGGAGATACTATAATAGAGTGAAAGAAAGATGTGACATCATTAGATATATAATATAATTCCTTATACATTAACAGTATAAGGGACCTCTCAGCACTCAACGCCAATCTCACATCTCTCATAGATGCCAACATACACTCTTTCTTTTTCTTTCCTCTCCTATTTTTTTTGCTCTTTCCCTCTTAATCCTTCTTTCCTTTTTTCTTTCTTTCTAACTCTAACTTAAATTGTTTCTACATGTACGACTGATCTTTGTATACTTGCTTTGGAATCAAAGGAACTAAATTGACCTTCTTGCCATTGAATATGAAGGAGTATCGGTTAGTCAGTCCATTGTATATCACCTGCCGATCAAACTACTAAAACCTGCTAAGCAAGATATGACAAGTTTGTATAAGTATTACATCACATGTCACTTGATCCTCATCCGTACCTATTTTAAAGCTCACAAACAACTGCTTCATTTCCTTAACCTCTCTACTGTTATTAAGCCATTGTAACTTATACAGCCTAAGATGATTCTTCGTAGGCAAGGCTAACCTTTCAACCAATGTCGTGCTCACCACGTTCATACAACTCCTTCCATCCACTATCAAGCTGCGTGTCTTCCCCTTAATCAAGCAGCGAGCATAAAAAATATTCTCCCTTTAAGCCTCATCTATTTTCTCCTTTACTTGAGTACTCAATGCTCTTATCATCATCAAATTAATTTCTCCTCCTTCATATAATCCTCCTTTATCAGATGATACTTTTTTCAATGGCGACATATCATTTTCGCTATCATATTCCTCATCAATCATAATATCTCCAGTCTCCGTCAGCAGCATGTTTCTTTTATTGGAGTATTGCGAACTAATGTGCCCACTATCCTAACATTTAAAACACAAAATATCCCTATTTTATGTGCTAGATAAGCTAGAAAAGACAGGAGTGTTTACCTTAAGTGCTTCCACTTTAAATGAGGTCTTAGCCTTCGTGACGCTAGTCATGAGTGTCTTGTTCTCCCTTCTAAGGAAGGGTTTACCAGATGTGTTAGGTTGAAATGTAGACCAATCCCTCCTTTTCAGCTACTTTTTACCTTAATCGTCTTTTGCACCATTTCTTCTATCTCTATGTAATATTACAACTCCACCACATCAGCTATATCTCGGTGCAATCTACTCAGAAAGCGTGGCATGGTAGCCTCCCTATCTTCCACAGCATCTACTCAGATCATAGCCGTCTCAAACTTCTTGTAATAATCCTCCACATTTCAATTACCATGTGTCAACATCTGCAATCACTGATAGAGGTCTCGATGGTAATAATTCGGTACAAAACTCTTCCTCAAAGCTGCTTTCAATTCTATCCATGTACTGATCGGTCCATCTCGAACTCTTCTACTACTAGTGCACAGCTGATCCCACTATATAATCGGAAAATTTATAAACTCTACTACTGCTAATTTAACCTTTTGACGCTCTGAGTAGTGATGATAGTCAAAGATCAACTTACCCTCCTTTCCCACTCAAGATAGGCGTCAGGATTAGATCGCCCTTGAAGCTGCAAGTTTATCCCCTTAAGTACCTCATCATCCACATCATCTCTCTGTCAATGTCTCCTTAGTCCATTGCTATATTCATACTAATTCTTATCTTCATTTGAACCATATTCCTCTCTATAACCATGTCGATCCTATCTCACAGGCCTAAAAGGATGTCCATGCCTGTCCCCGGTTCGAGCTTGTCTTGACATGGGGTGTCTTTGTGCCTAGTTGGTCTAAGCATTGAACTATCTTTGTCTCGTGTCATAACCTAATATGCTTCTACGCGTCGTAATCAATCCTGCATATTAGTCATATTGTCTTGTATGCCGTTTACACTTCTGATAAGCTTCTGCAGCTCACCATTGAGGGACTTGAACAAAAATTTAGTTTCGTCAAGACTATTACCCTGACTCGAATAATGACTAGCAAGCTAGAGTAATTTTAGCTACAACAAAAAAATAATAAATAATAATTAATAATAAAAAGTCCTCACCAATAACCTCACCAACTCCCTATTCTCACTTCTCTTAAATATAAGGCTTTCAAACACCCATTTCTTACCTTCACTCGTGTATCATATAACACAAATTTCAATTTTTTCTGCCCTCCTTGTGAGATTCAAAAATGGCCTTAGCAACTCAAGTGTCGTAAAACAAGTGTACAGTATGAATAATATAAAATTACAACAAATATAAGATAAGCAAGTGTCACAATCAAAGCAATGGGCTAATAAATAAATAAATAAAATAGATCGCGTTGGGCCGAGCTAGGCCATTAGCTTAGGCTTATAAAGAGATGAAGACTTCTGGGCCGAGGACTTTTGGGTTGAGGAATTGTAGCTAGCCACAAAAAAAAAAATACACGAAAAAAAAAGGAATGGAGGTTCATTTAGGCCAGACTCTTCATCCTTGTTGGGCCAGGTAAGGCAGTGTTTGGTTACCCATTTCTGTTGACGTGGACAATAACGTAGACATCTAGCCTGATAAAGGGGACCCCTTAGTAATTAATGCGCTAGTGCATAAAATTTAAGAGGTGATCACACGTTAACATAAATTTGAAGAACCCAAGGAGGAAAGTCAGGTGAATATTCTACACTGAGTTAATGACCCAGAAACAAAGGAATAAGAGAGCTAAATCGATTTGCTATTTTATTATTTTAGGTTATTTTTGGTATTGGGCCACATGTAAGTAAACTCATTAAAAGAAACCCAATTCTAAATGGGCTAGTGTTTTCAGGCCACCTATAAATATAATTTCGCAGTTTATTATTAAATAGACAGTGTTTTAATCAATTCAAATTTTTTTTCCAATTCTCTGAAATTGTGTGATGAATTTCTTGCAAATTACTATCTTCTCAAATCGAGTCATTTTAGAGTGGTCCGTGTGATTCGTGACGTATCAATCAGTATCCGGTGTGTTGATTGTAATTGTCTACGTCGGGTTCAATCCAATTCTACCACATTAGGTCGGTGTTTAACGCTCGGTTCACCTCTCTAAAATTCTTGGATTGAGTTTGATTACACCATTGGCTATCTTTCTGCTTCTATTGTGTTCCTAATCACGTCAATTTTTCTAAAAGGGGAGCAACTCAACAGTATAAAGATGAATGAAGGTTTAATTAAATTAGGATCAAGAAGAAATTATATACGCATGACACAACAAATGCACAACAACATTACTGCTCTAAGATCATATTGAAAAACTAAAAGAGCTAAACTAATTTTCTTGATTAATTTAAAAGTCTCAACACTCTGACTATAAAGTGGGATTACAAAAATAGAAATAAAACAGAATTCTAGTAATAAGATTTCATGCAAAACTCAACACATTAATAGATATATAGTAACACTTAAAAACCAAAACTTAAAACATTATTATCTAGACCATCATAGTTGATAACTGAGTTCTACTCTCACTTTTCCACAACAAAGTATGTTACTCCATGACAGATAAAAGCAGCCCCACATGAGCATACAGCTCAGCAACCATTCAATCTACACATATGCGTGATAAAATATCTCCAGCAAAAGATATTCTGCATGTGGATTCATATTCAGGTAGGCACCTGACATTGTAGTCATGAGATTTATTGATCTAAAAGGTTCAAAAAATAGAATTCAAGTTGGCTTTGAGACCATCAAGAAGTTAAAGATCTGTTGGCTAAGATGTATTGGCTAAGATGCAAATCGGTTCAATACCCTTATGCCATGGTAGTTTGGTTTGGCCTCAATACCCAACTCTTTTCAATCTTCCAACAATCATATAAAAACTAAAAGAGAAACTTGAAGGTTTTTTGACAAAGAAATAACTTATTTACAGTAGGGTTGCATATCAAGCCATCCACTCGATAAACATACACCAATTACTTAACTCTAGGTTATGAAGAAAAAGATGAAAATACAAAAAACAAGTGAAACCCACAGTTTTAATCACCATAGAAATAGTAAAAAAGAAGAAAAAGAACAAAAAATCATACCTAAAATTTGGGTTTGGGCATATTACTTTAAAAGACAAATATCCTTCTGGAACTATGACTCCCCTTCGTTCAAGGTACTCTTCAAGAATGGAAACCAATTGTTTGGTTTGAGCTACCTGAATTGCAGAAATTTACAGCACTGGTATAAAACCTAACAACTTGCTAAAGTAAGACAAAAGCAGAAAGGCCTTCCATGCAGCCCAAGACAGCAAATGGAATTAAGAAGATGCAATATCTCATGAACAGATTGTCTACTGTAGCTATTGACAAGGACAGATATCTAGGACATTTTTGACATTATAACAACAAAGAAACTAAATCTGGAGAAGTAGCTCTTATTAGCGTGCCAAGGCTTATCACCTATCAAGAAGCAAGAAAATTATCTTTTCTGGGTATAGTGAGGGAGGGAGCCATGGGTGACAATGATAAATTCCACCTAGTGAAGTTTTCACGTCATAACAAATCCATATATAAATGAAAGTGTAGCTTCCTTATTCTTATGTTAAGAGGTTGCAGGGTGTGTGCCTATGCCAAACCCTAGACAGCAAACAGGGGAGAAAGCATCATACACAAGCTATAGGACAAGTTACGTATTCTAAATAATAGAAAAACTAGGAATCTTAGAGATGATGGTCATGTTTACTTATTAGTATATGTTTAAATATAATGTTTTATTCAAACTAATCAAATATTCTTTTGCACAAATGAAGGCTTATGAAGAAGACTCGGTATAAAATTGCAAAACTGTTAAATAAATAGTCAAGGTTGTTAAGACATTTTTATATTTGAAAAATTATTTATCCCAGCATTGCCAATTGAATGACTTTGATTCCAATTTCTCTAAAATAAGACTATAATGGTAAATATATAATAGTTTTATACAGTCGAACTTACTAGGCATAACTTTCAATGACTAATAATCAAAACAACTTTTCTTGTACTTCCCATCGGTCACTCAAACCATCACAATGTGAAAAGGCCTTCTCAGAAAGAAGTAACTCACAGGATTCGGAATATAATCGGTTTTATGGTGCTTTCCAGTGCAAACCCAATTACCTTCCCTATCAACGGACACAAATCCTGAAACATTGTTCACGGAGATCACCACGGCCTCCCTGTAGAACAAAGTGAGACAATATAACACGGAAACCATCTACCCTTGACTATTCAATTTCCTGTCAACAATTCAAGGGGTAAAAAAACACTTTTGCCTCTTTCAGATCTCATTAAACTATATATTGAATATGCATTAGAATATCACAGAAATAAATCAGATATTGCGAAAAATTGAGTAAAGAAAGAGGAAAACAGAAGTACTGATTGTTGACGAGAACAAGATCAATATTCCGGCGAGAAGCGGAATCTGGGTCCGGAATTTGGATGCCGACGTAGACTCTGCTTCCGCGATAAAGCTTTTCCAGCCTGTACTCACCAACAAAACTCTCATATACAGATAAACCAATAAATAATAAAGGAATAAAAATTTGAGAGTGAAACAGAATGCTAGAAAAGGGCGGAGAAAAAGAGTGAAGATTAACCTTTTGGCGACGGCTAAGAGAGCTGCGGAATGGGAGGAGTTGAGATCGCCGAGAGCGTCATCTTCAAAGAAAAATCCCTTCACTAAGAGGTAGAGAAGCAGACCGCATATCACTACTACCCACATCTTTGGTTTTGCTATTCGTTAATTTCTTAGTGGAGTGATTTTGACGGGTACAAGGGAAAAGTGACGAAATCATAACCTTATGTTTATGTTTGGATCCGTATGACTAAAACACTGTAAAAATAAAAGACACAATAAAATAAAAAGTAATTTTTTAACACGTGGTCCAAGTTACACAAAATGACTTAAACAGATACAAATTTATATTAAACAGATACAAATTTATATTCGAACATTTATGTCAGTATTTATTTTGTTTTTGTCTTTTCATTTTTAGGCTAAACCTGAAGGCAGCCTCTTGGGTAAAAATTTTCCTTTTCGCCCTTTTTTTTGAATTTTTTGTGATGCTATCGAAGCTATATTTTCACGGCACCATGTCGTCCGACCCCCATCGCTCTTCAGCACCGTAACGATTGGAGATTGGAGTACGCCAAGTTCGTGCACATATGCTCAAGTCAGGCACGTCCATTTTACACCTCGAAACTTTTCCATTACACGCAATGTTTCATGGTATGCTCAGTTCAAAAAATTTAGAGTGAAAAAGAAAATGACAAGAAAAAATAAAAGACAATGAAAAAAAATTAAAATTTTACTAAACGAGGAATTTTAATAAAAAATAGAAAAGTTAAAAAGAAATAAAATCAAATTAAAAATTAAATTAAATTTTTTTATAATTTGAGAGAAATAATGATGAAATAAATAAAAATATAAAATGGGTGAAATTTTTGGATAAAGAATATAAGTTAAAATAGTTTTTCTTTTATTTTTCTCACTTTTTTGTGAGGAAAATGAATTTTCCTTCATTGAACATTAATTTTCTTTTTCATAAGAATTTTTTTTATTAGAATGTGTTTGGTTTTAGAAATTTAGAGTGGAAAGGGAAATGCTAGAAAAAGGAAAGAAATTGAAAGAAATTCAAACTTCTATTTAGTTTTGGAATTTAGAAAGGGAAAGAAAAGAGAATATTAAGAAAAATAATTTTGGTTGTTTGGTTAACATTATATTCGGTTGTTAGAATTTAGAGATTATAAAAAAAAATGTTAAGAAAAATAATTTTGATTGTTTGGTAAAGAAGAAAAATCCTATAAAAACAGAAAATTAGAGGAAATGGTAAGGAAAATGAAAGTAAAACTATTTTAACTCTTATTCTTCCTCTAAAAATTTTACCAATTCTATTATAAAATTTTTAATTTTAATTTTATGTTTGATTTGATTTCTTTTTCCTTATTTTTTTCCTTATTAAAATCTTTTCAACTAAACACTTTAATTTTATAAAATAAATTTAAGTTTATTCATTAATATATCAAATGATAAGTTTTCAATATAACATTAAAAATTTAATAATTCAATCAGTTTAGGTTTGAAAATCTTGGTCTAATTAATTTCCAACATCTATAGTTGAGATCCCATTTCTTTAATGGATAGTATAAATATTTAAATCAAATACTCGATTATATTTATTGAATTGGTATTTTTCTTATGACCTTCTACTCAACCATTAATTTTTATTCACTAAGAAGAATGTGATTAGCCATGTATAAGGAACATTGTTTAAATAAACATGATATTATTTTTATACTATATATTTATTTGTACTACAAAACAAAAGACAATGTTTAACTAAGTGAAATTGACACTAATGCCCTTAGAAACATTTTTTCCTTTTGACCTCTTTTGCCAAAATGCTTAATTTGGCAAAGTAAAGTGCCCATTGAATTCATTAGGGTGCAAAGCACCATGGCTATGTGTGAATCCTTGCCAATAATAACTTTGTGAAAAATGTTATATTAACCACATATGGGGTATCAACTTTCTTAAAATACTAATATTCTAAAGATGGATTAAATCCTGTGATATTTTTTATATCAAAGCCTAACCAATATGTAGCAACTTGAAGAAGGAGGTTGGCACATGCCTTCATGTTTGGATAAGTAAAAACACAACACACGCATGATAACGGGCATAGGTTTTAAGTGGAGAAGAATGTAAGGCCTTGTTAACATCAAATTTAGAAATGGTCTTATATTAACCATATATGGTCCCTTTTCATTGGAATACCCATAATTTGAGGACGGATCAAAACTTGTGACATGGAGAGTTGCCTCCCTACCATGCCCTCCTTATACAATATTAGCCTAGTTGCTAGCCTTTGAGGGCCTACAACTAACTGTTGGAGTCAAAAAGAGCCATCACTTGTTGCAGTTAGGTATAGGCCTTTTATTTTTACCTTTTCCAAGTAAATGTTTATAAACATTTATATTATTTTTAGGTGTGATCTCTTGAATTTTTAATGTCTATTCCTGCGGTCCATTATAAAGGATAAGGAGTCCACTTAAAAGTACTATTCCAATAACAATCAAGTCTTTAAATTATTGCAAGCGAGCTTTCTTTCGGAATTTGTGTACATATTTACTGTGTTCTTTACTTTTTTGTCAAAACTATGCCTCGAAAGTATTCAAAAGAATATGAGTGTGACATACAGCCAAGAAAGCATGCAAGTTTAGTTGGACAGAGTAGGACAAGCAGTGACTACTAGTCACACGATATCTCTTTGCTCCTATATTGAAAGGAGTCCTATGATAACTGGTATTAGAGCTTTGATTCTAATCCAAACCAAAGCATGGAACCATAGATGCCATGACATCAGCGAATGTCTGAGGGGTAATGAGAATGAAGCCTCACCACAGCAAAGCATGACTTAAAAACAATGATTAGACGGATTGGATGAACAAAATGCCAAGTTTGAACATATCACAATGGCCTTTGTTGATAGGGTTGAGTATTTAGAGGGTGAGAATGAGAACCTCTAAGCTCAACTTGTTATGAATTAGGATTTGTACCAAGATTTAGCCAATAACCATAGAGGTGATAGTGTGTATGAGCTTAAAAGGGAAATTGAGCAAATGGCCATTCAGATTAAACAGTTCCAATAAGCTGTTATTAATGCCTTGGTGGGCACGTAGTGCTTTCACATAATCTCGAGCACTCCCAACATGTCTTAATTCTCATAATGCACTACATTCCACATTCTTTGTGAAGAACTAATCTTAGATGGCTTCATGTAGTTGCTCCCACATATCCAGGCATAGCCAATTGGCTTGGATGTTAGTGAACTTGGTGTGCTACCGTAGTTTAGCATTGCTTGTCAGGTACAAGACAGTTGTGGTAACCTTTTGGGGTGGAACAAGGTTAAATTCTCCATCTTTTTAAAGGGATTAAAACCCATGACACGATTGGAATAGCAATACCAAAGGGCAGCAAACTTGAGCACAGTGGTGGATATTACTAAGTAAAGTCATGGCCAATCATGATGAACCTAAAGGGGAGTGTCAAGTGGCTGTTGTACCCCAACAAAAAGGAAATGGGGGAGATCATTCAAGAACAATTTAAGCAAAAATGGCCAATTCCCTCTGGCAATTCAAAAAATACACCTGTTGAGAGTAAGTAGGGCACTACACCAAGAAGTAGTGGCTACTTTATATGCAACGAGCTACACACGCTTCAAGCTAGTTTGAAGGGAAAGTTGGTGATTGACTTCTCAAGCCTTGAAGATATTAGACCATTGAAGCAAATTACACCCCCAACACTGGAATTAGAAGACAGTGAATCAAATTTTGAGGAAGATGGTTGGGGCCATCTCCCACAAATATAGAATTTGATAGGGGTGTCAATGGTAGTGTATCACCCTACCTATACCCATAAATATCCATTATTATAATGCTCAAATATACACATATCCACAAATTCTCATACCCAAAATACACATACCATATCCTAACCAATCAACATTAGACCTATTGGGTATTACCCATTGGATATGGGTAAAACTTATTATATTGATTCAACTTTGAAATAATGTTTTGTTGTGTTTTCTTTCTAAATTTTATCACTTCAACAAATTTTAAAAGTTCAATTGTAATAAAAAATTTCTAAAAATTATTTTAAGATAATTTTATATGAATGTATAATAAAATAATTGAATTGAGCAATATACTTGATTCATGACTAATATTATGTCATACATTTATAGTAGGGCAAACCGCTCCGACATGGAGAAAATCCCTCTAGACAACAAGAGCTCCGAAGGCCACGAAAAAAAGGGGTTTGATGTATGTCATATCAATGGCAAATTTATTTGAAGCATGATCAATATAGGTGCCATGCGCAACTACTTATTTGCTACTAAAGTGGAGAGATTCGGGCTTGCATTTGTAAAAAAGGTTAGTCAAGTAAAAGCAATCAATTCAACTACCCAACTTGTTGCTCAAGTTTCAAAAGGAGTCAAGATTAAGGTCAGTCCATTTTAGGGGAAGATCAACCTTTCTGTAGTTTAGATAAATGATTTTAAGCTTATTTTTGGGTTTGATTTCTTAAGAGAGACATGAGCAATGGTCTTGCTGTGTGGAGAAGCATAGATGACAAGGGGGAATGAAACCTACATTGTTCCTCTATATCAGGGTGACTTAATGTGAAGACCTTGTCAACTATCGAGTTTGAAAACGGATGTGAGTGCAATGAGTTATTCTACCTATGCATCCTTTAGTTCAAGGAGACCGAGGAATCAAGGCCAGTCCCTAATATGGTGAAGAACCTTCTTGGGGAATTTGAGAATGTTGTGCTCGATAAACTTCCTCACAAGTTACCAATTAAGAGAACTGTGGATCATGAGATCAAACTCTTGTCAGGTACCAAACCACTTGTCTGAGTAACTTATGGGGTGATAAGACTTGAGCTCAAGAAGTAGCTAAGAAAAATGTTTAAGAATGGAATCATTAGATCGATGAAATCACTCTGTTGAGCTCTTGTTTATTCCAAAAGAAGTTCGGTGGATTCATGAGGATGTGTTGTAACTATTAAATCTTGAACAACATCATAATGAAGAATAAGTACCCCGTTCCATTAATTGCTAATTGCTTCGATAGAGTTAGTTGGATTAAGTACTTCTCTAAAATTGATTTGAGGTCGGGTTATTGGCCAGGCTAAATTAAGGAGAGTTATGAAGTAAAGACCACAGTGGTAACAAGATATGGTACTTATGAATTCTTGGTTACACCATTTGGCCTGACAAATGTGCAAGCAACTTTTTACAGCTTGGATGAACTAAGTACTCTTCCTTAATGAATTTGTTATGGTGTACTTGGATGATATTACAATGTATAGTGAGACCTTAGAAGACCGCTTGGAACATTGGAAGAAGGTTCTCACTTGTCTCTATGAGCATGAATTATATGCAAAACCATGAAAATGTTCATTTGTTCAGGAGACCACCCACATTTTAAGTTACGTTATTGAGCATGGAAATATTTGAATAGGCCTAAAAAAGGTATAGGCTATCGAGAAGTGGCAACCTCTTAAGGATGTGCATAAACTAATGCTGAAGGTTTGTAAAATGGTACTTTGAGACAGTTAGGCCACTCACAGATCTTACAGAGAAGACCAAAGAATGGGTGTGGTTGCTACAATGCCAAGTTACTTTCTAGTAAGGATGTACATGGTCTGGTTTGCGTAGTTTAATAATGAAAATTCTTTCAAACTCAAAATAGGTAGGTTAAGAAAAGTTTAAACCATGGCAGATTATAAATTTTTTCAAACCAAACATTTGGGTCAATTGGTTTAATACTATTCGGCAATTGAATTGGCGAATTGATGGGCTACAAATTTTATATCCATTATTTAATAGTAAAGTTGAAGTATTTTAATTGCGTAAAACATAAATTTTTTTAGTGATTAATATATTATGTAAAAGTAAAATTCTTATCAATTAAACAAAACCATGACTTATTTTTGTCTATCTTGCATTTCAATTTTATATATCTTATACAATCAATTCCACATATAAATTTTAAAATGTTTCATAAATTCAATCAAATATTTACATTGACAATGAAAATTTTTAAAACATTTATAGATAAATCAAATTCTTAGAATAAAATCTAAATGCACTATATCAAAATTATAAAAAAAAGTTATTATATTAAAATATTATGGACATAAAAAGCATCATATAATTAAGAATAAAAAATTAAAAATTGACTTAAATATAGTAACAAGTGCATTTTGAATAAATCAATAAATTTGATAAATATACTATTAATTTCATCTAAATATATAAATCATAACTAAAAAAAAATGCGGTTATAATTGAAATCAAAAGGGAAAAAAATAGACATAAAAGGTACAAATACATATTATTAAACTAATGCAAGTGATTGGATTGCAAGTTTGGAAAATTGTAATTATTAAACCCACCAGTGACTCGAACGTAGCGGGTTTTAATATTTATAAATTGTTATTATTTATTAAAAAATTAAAAATGATGGTTTACAAATGGTTTGTAGGCAGTTTAAGTGGATTGGTCGGGTTAAGAGAGTTTGTGCACACCCCTAGTTTTGAGAGATTTAAGACGATAATAACTACAAGTCTTGTACTGGCCCTCTTTAACTTACAAAGACTATTCGAGGTAGAGACTGATGCATCAAGTTATGCAATTGACAGAGTGTTAACTTAGGATAGACATCTTATTGAAGAATGTTGGAAGGAACAACCTAGCACTTGAGAAAGACTTTTTAGTTATAGTTCACTACCTTAAATTATGGCAACATTATCTATTGAGAACACCATTTGTGGCCTGAACTAACAATAGTGTTGTTAGCCACATCATGAATCAATCAAAGCTCACTTAAAACCAGACATGATCACTTTGTGGTAAAGTTTTACATAGGGTCTAGTGATAGCACAGTTAATGCCCTTAGTCGAAGGGCAAAATTGGCGAAGTCGAGGATGATTGCCACCTTCTCCTCGAACAAAGTGGCTACTTCATGAAGGATCAAACACAAGAGTTCTTAAAGGGAGATCTAGCTATGGAGTGTTTAATCCAACTAGCAAAATAAGATAAGTTTAGACAATTCTAACTGGATGAGAGATTACTAAAGATTAAGAGAAACCATTTGTATGTCCCCAAGAGTAGGGACTTGAGGGAGTCATCAGTCACAAAATGCCACGATACCCTCTAGACAGGTTATCATGGAAGGAAGCCCACATTAGCCTTCGTGTAGAGGGCATATTACTGACGTTAAATCTGAGATAACATTGAGGCATATGTTCGGTTTGGCCAAACTTGCCGAAAAGAGAAAGCAAACCATTTGAAGGAAAAACGCTTGCTTGAACCCCTTCCTACACAAACAATTGTTAGGTTTTACAGGATTTAGGTTGGGAATTTTTAATTTTAAATACATGTATGAACATAGAATATGTGGTAGAATAATAAGTCAAGCCCAAATTGCTTTGTCATATGCACACAAAAACTAAATATATGCAAAAAATTGTAACATTTTCTTCTTGGAATCATATTTCAAATGATGCATATACATGACCCACAAGCCATGACCTCTAATTTGCCTAAATAGAACGAAGGCGAACAAGCGCCTCCAAAATCCTTGACAAACTCTTTTGCAAAGACCTGATGCAAACTCCTTTGTGTATGAAAAGCTTTGGACAATAGAGAAACTAAGAAAAAGATGAAAGAACCTTTTCTTTCTTGCCCAGGTAGGGTACACAAATTTTTTCTAATTTTTCAAAGTTCTTTATTTTTTATAATTTGAAACTTTTCCAAATTTATTTATTTTCAAGACACATAATCCTATACACAGTAAGATTCTTATTTTCATATATAACAGTTATAATACACATAACATAGGTTTTATGGGCTTCCTACATAAACTTTTAATTTATTTAAATCCGATGCTTATCAAATTATTAGTCTCATTAATAATTGGGGCCAATATATGTCTTATCCCTTAATTTAATTAATTTTATTATTTAAATTAAAAGTCTATTATGTTTCCAATTAATATTCTCATTATTAACAAATACAACAAAAAATCTATTTGGTCAGATTCAATTACAACCAAATTAGTTTCTCCATGAGACTTATCAAGTCTCATATATGCCCCAAGCTAAATTACCAACTTGTCCTCATTCTAATTTTTTGTATACAATTTTTTAAGTTCATTCTTAATTAGTAACGAGTATAGCTCGAATGATATAGGTTACAACTAGTTGTCCTTATGATCCAATTAAGACAAAGTGAATGAATCATGTAAACCCTTCTGTCTATGCATACTATACGGTATATGTCTTATGTCTTACTTAATCCCAACCGAGTGAGAACCATAGATTTAGTCAAATTTACCAGTTCGATCATATAACCCAATAAATGCTACCTCATGAGACTAACATCCCATCGAAAACTCCTTTATAACCATACACTACCTTAGCTAATGACTCCGTCTCATCGAATATTGATCATATAAGATAAATGCTTTACTCATTTGTATTTGATCTTACACATGCCTCAATATGCATCCAACGAACAATACATTGAACTTATGACCCTATCTCACATCAAAATAGATATTAGCTCTTAATATCCTAATGATATGTTGACCATCATGTGTACAAGAAAATCATGTGGTCTCAAGTGTAAGACCATGCGCACTAAATACAATCACGAAATAAGACATTGATAGTAAAGAGTAAATTCTATGTGCTTACTTCATTCATTGAGTAGTGTTTGAATACTTATTCTCCAATCACAGATATGTTATTAATATTTCATACTGAATAGCATGGTACTTACTATACAAATACAAAATGTGCAAGTTGTATTAATTCTCTAATAACCATTTAGAGAATTTGTGACTCGCAAAACAAGTTTTAATGATAATTTATTAAGAAATCTTGTATCCATATTTATAATTCCTTATAAACAAGATTTCTTAACATAACCATATAGACACATGCATAGCTTTATGCTATACAAACATACCTGATAACTTGCTAGAATATTAATATAAATAAACATTAATATTTTATTAAGTAATTAAAGGTTTACATATACAACTAAATTCTCTATAATCTATTGGTGTTATAGAGCATATCACTAACAACATGATCTTGTAGGTATGTCTCAATGTACTATATAACGGGGACTACCTAAAGTAGGAAATATAGGCAGTATAATCGTTGTGATGGACAAAATTTTTAAGTATGCCACTATTGGGCTTCATCAAATTTGGAATGTAAAATTTTTCAAAATAATCATGAAAATAACCAAAGAAGTGTAACGAAACTAAAATTCCCAACCCGATCTACTTTTTTTTTCACATAACTCGTATAAAATAAAACTTAGCTAGTTGTATGGATGATTACCTAGAATCAAATTCTTATAGTCTCTGTCTATAATTCACAAGTCACGATAAAGTCACAACCTTTAATTTGTCTACACAAATAAGGTGTTAGCTAAGCCTCCCTAATAAATCTTCACAAACTCCTTCGTAAAATCCCACAACTCTTTATGCTTGAAAAATTTCCAAAGAGAAAATATATAAGGAAGGCTAGTGTATAATCTCTTTCACGTGATGAGTGATGAATGAACAATAACAGAGGGTATTGTTCACATGAATAGTGCCCTCTTCTTGCTTTGAAATTCTTTCAATTAATTTATTTTCAAAAACACTACCCTTAATATCCTTAGATTAAATACCTAGGGCGTATAAAATGAGCTATAAAGGATTTTATATAGACCTTAAATTTAATTCAAGCCCATCCATCTTTGTTATAGATCCAATTAATAATTAAGCTTCATTAGAATTGTATCATTTAATTTAAATAATCTCATTAATTAAATCAAAGGTCCATTGTATTTCTAATTAATAATCTCCATAATTAACAAACATAATAGGTACCAAATAATTCCCTTTATATCTTGTCTCTTTAATTTATTAAATTTCTATTAATTAAATTAAAGGCTTATCATGTTTCTATTTAATGATCTTATCACTAACAAATATAATAAGGAATAAATCATTTCATTTGGTTCAATTCAATTGTGATTAAATGAATTCCATCATGAGACTTCTTAGGCCTCTTTCACAAGACTTCTCAAGTCTTATTATCACCACTTAGCAAATGGCTTTAAACTATCACCTTAGTTTTATGTATGTTACTCTATAAATTCATCATTGGCTGTCAATTAGCATAGCTCAAAAGATATAAGTAACACCTAGCGTATGACCTATATCGCAGCCCACCGAAAGTTAAGGGATCACATGAATCCTCTTGATTATGAATACTATGACATATAGGCCTTTTGTCTAATTTTATCTCAATCAAGTGGGAGTTATGAATTTAGTCAAATTCGTTAGATTAATCATATGACTAGATCAATGTTACCTCATAAAACTAATAGTTCTATTAAAAATTCCTTTCTAATCAGACACTAATTTGATCAAGATTTTTTGTCTTGTAGAATATCGATCACATAAGACAAACACTTTACTCACTTGTAAAGTGACAAATTCCTTATTGATTACTCACATGCCTCTATACACAATCAGACAACAGCACATTAGGCTTGTAACCCTATGTCATGTCAAAATAGATGTTGACCCTTAATATTTTAATAACACATTAATTGTCATGTGCATAACACAATCATGTCATGAAGACCTACGTGCACTTAGCACAATCATAAAACAAGATATTGACAGTAAATAATGAACTCCATATGTTTGCTTTGTTTTTTAAGTCAATGTTCAAATGCTCATTCTCTAATAATGTATCCGCACACACATGTTCTCAATGTCTCATACTAAACGGCATGACACTTATCGTATAAACATAATATATGCTAGTCGTACCGACTCTTTAATACCCTTTAGAGAGTCTATGATTCCTGAACAGATTTTAATGATTGTGTACTAAGATAGTGTTGTGCCTACATTCACAACCCTCTATGAGTAAGGCTACTTAATGTAATCTTATGGGCACATGCAATACTTTACACCATTAAAGGTTTACATGCTTGAAAGAAATATTACCATAATATTGAAAAAATAGACATTAATATTTTATTAATCAATAAATAATAACATTTACAATCAATATCCTTAAAGTATACCTCTTTGATAATTTGGCATCAGAAAGCATATCACTAACAACCATATTCATCGCAACCCTGAAGCACGTGATGATGGACGTGAAAACGCACTTATTCTTTACACACATTGTCAAATATTAGGGCTTACCGATGGACATAGCCAGTGATCATGACCCTCGGTTTTTAGGCATCTCTTGGACTAAACTCTTCAATCTTTTCGAGTCTAATTTGAGTATGAGTCTAAGCTACCACCCATAATCTGATGGCCAGATGAGACACTTCAATTACATGTTAAAGGAGTACCTTTGACAGTTTGTGAGCGGTAATTAAAAGAATTGAGTGAAACTGTTGGATGTTGTTCAGTTGTGCTTCAAAGCTTAGAAGAGTTTCTCTACTAACTAAAGCTCTTTGAAGATCGTCACTAAGCTGCTACCGCTACTTTTACACAGTCTGGACTTCCTACAAAGTGTGAAATCTCTTCTTGCACAAAGTTTCATTGAACAGTGGAAGCGCAACCTAAAAATTCTGAGTTACCTAGAAAAAGGCCTTGGAGTGGATGAAAAAGTAGCTTGGCCAAGGATGTTGCTTTGTAGATTTCAATGTGGGAAACATTGTGTTGATTAAGGCACCAGATCCATTATTGATGAAGTGCGTTTAATGGAGAGACCCTAAGTTCTTGCAAAATACATTAGATCATGCCATATTATAATGAGGATCAGAAAGGTGACCTATAAAATTGAGTTGCCCCCTTGGTGGAAGATGTATGTTGTCTTCTATGTTAGTCAATTGAAGCCCTTCACAACAAATCCAAAGGATGTGGACTGCAATAGAGGAGCCCACCCACGGCATCTAGTCAGAAAGGTGCAGAAGCAAGTGATAAAGCTATCCTAATACGACTGCCACTAAAGATTGTTGAGTATTTGGTGAAATATGAAAACTACTCTAAAAAGGATAACACTTAGGAATGGATGAGGAACCTCAACGTGCTTAAATCCTTGGTAGAAGAATTCTTAGATTCAAGGGTACTGAGAGCACCACTATCTTAGGTAAGGAAGAATGTGAAGAACTGCTTACCCACCACTAGGCCATCTTGACACGATATTGGCCTTATTGCTACCCCGTGTTAGCCTACGCCCAACGCTTAGAATCAAAGGAGCCAATACTTGTTGCAATTAGGTCTAGGTCTTTTATTTTTACGTATTTCTTTGTAAATATTTTGTAATTATTTTTAGGTGTTATTTCTCGAATTTTTAATGTCTACTCCTACCAGTAGTCTATTTTTTTTTTTTTTACTAAGCCTATTATAGGAGTAAGGAGTCCACTTAAGAGTATCGTACCAACGATTGTTAGAATTTCTCCCTACTCAAGTCATCACCTATTGTAATTGAGCCTTTAAATTAATGTAAGCAAGCATTTTTTTTTTTTTTGCAATTTGTGTATATTTTTACTGTTTTTTTCACTTGTTTGTTGGGACTATATTCTAAAGCGTTTAAGGAAACTTGAGTTCAACATACAGTAAATAAATCGTGAGAGTTAACCTAGACATAGTCAGATGAAAAAAGATTACTAACCACGTGGTACTCTTTTACCCCTAACCTCGAAAGGAGTTCAATGCAAAATTGCATTCATTTTCTTGTCGTCAAAATTTACAATTTCAAACAAATTATCAAACAAAATATAAATTCTTATTTTTTTTCTTTTCCTACCATTAATACTGTTTTTGAAACTTAACTAGTCATCAAATTAGAAAATTAATTTGATCACCACATCATTGGTTTGACCGACTCTAGGGATGGCTATAGGGCAGGGATAGGAATGGGAATGGCTATGGGGCAACGATAGCTTCCCCCATCTCCCACCCCATTGTTAAAAAATTCTCTCAGTCCCACCCTATCCCCACCACCGTTTCCTCCGCCCCAGTTTCTAGCAGTACCCCCATTGGTGTTTGTTGGAGAAAAAAATAATTTTAATTTAAAAATAAAATTTAATTATATTTGCTTGTACATGGACTAAGTAAAAATTCAATATACCAATTAATCTTATAAAAATAGTAAACATAATATATTTGTCATATTAATATATTTAAAAAATATTTTTGTCAATTGTTATAATAAAGAAAAACATTAATTTTTGTGACATGATTTATATTTCTATAATTAATGTACACAGTGGGATTTAGTTAGGTTTATACTAAAAATTTAACTCTGACTTAATGTTAGCAGGCTTAGAAAAATCTAAACCCTAGCAAGTTATAAAACTTCTCTAAACATTTGGTTCAGGGTAGTTGGTTTATTAGTTTTTTATGGGTGAATTTTTAGGTTATAAAATTTTATATACATTGATTTAAAATAGATGTTGAGTTCATATATTTTAATTTAGAATTTATGAAGTACTAACCTATATTTTGTAATAAAAACTAATACCAATAAATATAGCTAGCAATTGTTTATATCTTTTTTGCATTCAACTAATCATGCTCAATTTAATTATAAGAACTTCAAATAAAAAAAGTGCTCTACATTTTGTAAAAAAATTAAAAAATTAAAAATTAAATTTCATGAAATAAACTAATACTATTTTCAAACACTTCATTTAAAAGGGAAAATAAGGAAAATGAAAAAAATTTCAAAACATTTTTTTATTGACTTTTGTAGTCAATTTAAATTGTGAGACTAGTGTGTTTATAGTTAGTGATTATTGTTCTCTTTTTTAAAATATTTTTTTGTTTTATTGAGTCAAGTACATGTATGTAGAGTTTTTTTTTTTATTTTCATAAATTGAACATTAAATATTTTAGAAAATAAACAATTTAACAATATTTGAACATATTTAAAGTGAATCTATAAGTTAGAGAAAGTAGGCCAAATATGATAATAGGCAATGTTCAACTTGATTTTATTTTTAAACTAGTAAATTTTTGAAAATTTTAAAATTAAAAACCATAGCTCATGTGGGAAGAATTAGTGAGTGAAAAATTCTTAATAAAGTTTTTAAAATTTTATAGGGTTGAAAAAAGAAAGAGTAATATACAAAAAAAAGAATATACAAAAGAAAATTTTTAATTCACTATTTATTATAACAGGTGGGTCAGATAAGGAAATGATTTGATTTTATAAACCTACAACCTGACCAAAATACAATTGGTTGCACAAAAAATAAATTTGTAGTTGAAATTAATAAATTTAAAGCCGACATATTTAAGGTGGATCCAATCAATTTTTATGGGTTCGATGGTTCAGATGGGTTTATATACACCTTTAAACTCAACTAAAAAAAAATACATAAATAATAATAAAACAAGTACAAGTAAAAAAATAGATAACAAAAATTATATGTACTAATAAGTTGTTTCTAAGGTAGAAGTGAAATCACAGAAAAAATAAAAAAATATTTTACTCATTTTTACATTTTGAAAAGGCCAATTTTATTTTTATTTTTTATTAATAAAATATACTAAAAACCAATTTTTTACCAAGTTTAACCAGTTTATTCCAATTTAAAATGACAATGTAGTTTTCGAGTGAAAAACCTAACTAAAGAACCATCCAATTTCTAATCTAATCGGTTTAATCAACCAATTTAGTCCAATTTTTAAAATCTTGCCCATCAAAAATTCTCTCTCTAAAAATCAAATTTTTACCAAATTTAACCTGTTTATGCCGATTTAAAATGACAAGATAATTTTGGATAAAAATCGAACCATCCAGTTTCCAATTAAATCAGTTTCAACCAACCAGTTTAGTCCAATTTTTAATACCTTGCCGATCAAAAAATCTCTCCCTCCCCCTCATTTAAAGTTTCCCGTGGAGTGAATTTACCTTGTTTAGGCCATAAGCCGGACAGGCAAGGGTATACATGGCCCTCGTGACGAGGATTTCTCCTTTTCAGTGCGGTTTGGACAAAAACGAGCTATAAAATAAACTGACGCAAACAATACTGAATACTAATCACAGTTAGGAGGAAAAATATTCCAAGGACGATACAAGCCTTTCAGATTCGGACAATCAGACCCCATGAGGGGTATATAATAAAAAAGAAACAAAAAATTTCAAAAAACGAAAACGAAAAGCAGCAAAAAGCATCGGGAAACATAATACTCGATTGCACAGAAAATCCAGTATACCTGCTAAGGCAAGACCAATAGAAACAGAAACAATAGTCGACGAGTTATTTCAGATTGGCCGTGCCCTTCTTCTTCAGTAGGCTTCCAAACTTACGAAGCAAAGGCTTCTTCTTCTTCTGACTCTGCTGCGTCGACGGAGAGCTTCCACTATTGTCCGCATTTTCCGCTGCGGATAGCCCATTCACCTGGTCAAAGCTGTCCGTAACCTCAGCTTTTGAGTCCAGGTCAGCCTCAAACGACTCCTGCTCTGGCTCTCCTTCGGGGGAGAAGTCCTTTTCTTCAATCTTGCAGCTTTCCCACATTTTCAGATCAACTTCTTTAGATTCATAATTGCCCTTTTCTCTGTCTTTTTCTTGTAGTTTCCCATCCGAACTCTCCGACTCATAAGCTCTCTCAACAGTTTCATTATTGAAAACAACTAGCTCCCTCTGTTGAGATTGAAGCTCCATCTTAGGCCTCACATCTCCCGTGCCATTTTGCTCAGAGAACTCCACCACTTTTGGGAGCATATCATAATCCTTTTCACTATCCGTCAGCTCACCATTTTCCTTTCCTTGCTTCTTAGTGATAACATCTTCAAGCATCTTAGATAACTCTTCCACCTTATTAAATGAGGCTGCTTCTCTTTTCCGCAACTCCTCATTCTCCTGAATTTTGTTCTGCAATTCATTTTCTCGCTCCATCAAACTCTCTTTTAATCTCATGCTCTCTGCATTAGCTTCTCCAAGGACTTCCTTTAGGTAAATCACCTCTGATTCAGTTTCTTTAAAGGATTTTTTCCAATGATCCTCCTCCTCCCTTGTTGCACAGGCTTCTTCCTCTGCCACTTTCAGTAAATTAACCAGCCTCCCAATTTCATTTTCCATAGAAGAGTTATCATCTTCAGATTTTTTCAGAGAGTTCATCAAATTAAGCTCCTTCTGCTCCCACTCAACCTTCAAGTTCTGATGTTCCTGCTTTGACTGTTCAAGTAAGTTAGTGAGAGAATCAATTTCTTCTTTCACATCATCAAGCATGCTCTCGTACTTCTCGTTTGTAGCTTCCAGGACCAGCTTCAGGTCTTCAATTTGTGCATTATCGTTTTCATGCTCAACTTGGCTCGACAATAGCTTCTCCTTTGCATCTCTTGCTTCTGAAGAAACTTCATGCAAGGCCGATGCTAAACTTTCTAATGCTTTCTTGTTTTTCTCTTCTTCAGCTCTGCAAGTTTCCAACTCAATGATAAGCTTGTTTTTTTCTTCCAATAGAGTTTGCACACTGGCAGCTGCAAGCTTCTCACTGTTCAAAGACTGAGCTTTCTCTTCTTGTACAGTTTCAAGCTCAGAACTAAGACTCTCAACCTTTTTTGCCATTTCAGAAGCTTCTTCTCTAGCCAGTTCAAGTAGGCGTTCTGATTCCTCTAGATCCCCTTTCTGCGTTCCAATTGAGATTTCCAGCAAGCCCACTTTCTCTTTAAGTGCTGCAATCTCAGATTCAGCATCATGCAACAAATTGTTACTTCCTTCCAGTTGTTTCATGACAGATTCCAGAGATTCTGATGTAGATCTCTCCAATCTCTTTGCTTGCTCAGCATGAGATGCCAATTCATCAATCCTTTCTTGCAACTCATCCACTAAATTACGAGCATAAGATTCAGCCAATTTTGCAGCCTCCAGATCGATGTTAAGTTGCTCTAAGGTAGCCTCTTTTTCTGACAATTTCTCCTCCAGAATCTTTGCATTTTCAAGTTGATGTCTCAGAGAATCTATCTCCAACTTCAATTCTGACACAACTTTATTGTTCTCATCGGCCTCCATTTTGATTCTAGAGTCGAGCAAAAATTTCAAGTGCACCAACTCAGAAGAAAGAGCATCAACTTTTTCAGCATGAGCTTCAGCTATTTTCGTTGCATCATCAGCATGACTCAGTGCCTGGTTTTTTGCATCACAAATCATGGCAAGTTCTTGCTTCACCTTCTGAAGTTCCTGAGTTGCAGACAGAAGCGCAGCCACATCCAGAGCATGCTGGTTTCTCACTGTTTCGAGCTCTTTCTGCCATTCCTCTTCCTTCACCTGAGCTGCTTCAATGCCAGCCTGTTCCATCTCAACGGCTCGAAACTTTTCTATCTCAGAATTTTCTTCTGCTTGCTTTTGAGCCAACAATGCCTCCCTGAGCTTCTCATTTGCTCCCTCAGCCAATCTCTGGGCTTCTTTCAATTCATCAAGAACTTTTTCCTTCTCTTTCTCAGCCAAAAACAACATGTCCTTGGTGTTCTTCAGATCTTCCTGAGCTAGAGTTAGCTCCGCCTGAAGTTCTGATGGTTTCAGAATGCGAGTGGTCTTTCTCTGAGAGGGAACAAAAGATAATGTCAACAGACAATGCAGATCAAAAAAAGAGGTCAATATAAAAAGCTTCAGCCAACGAAGGGTTTTCCTTCTTCCCAATTATATAGATAAACCTATGCCGATTTTGCATAATCACGTCATCCTGAAATGAAGAATCTGCACAAGCTACTTAATTAAGCCCCAGTTTCCAACGTTTGCAATTTTCAAGCACAAATTATCCCCAATTCCAACCGGACAAAATAATGCATATTCCCTCACAAAATAAATTTACTGAAACTTACATCAGGTGGGGTGCTGAGTTTAGAAGTCCGTCGGTCTGCTCCAGGCTTGGAAGGAACAGATCTTGGCGATCGATCAACCGATAGGCGAGCATTTTGCAGGGGAGAAGCTGAATCGGCGTCAGATTTAGCTAACCCCCTGGTAGACCTGCTGACACGAGGAGTTGCTGGTGATACTTTAGCGTTTGGAGTTTCGGATGGAGCGGATCTATGCGAGCAGAAAATCATAACCGTCACGTTCGAAAATTAGAACCCATATTATAACTAAACCGGATCCACACATGCAATTCAATAAACGAATTACGCTTGTAAACAAAAGATAGAATCTTTACCCAGAATTTTAACTGTAAATCATTAAAGCCCCCAACAAGATATAAAAAAGTCAAGGACGAAAAAACTGGATTCTGAAATTAAGGATCCACCTCTTGACCACTAAGCCGTGTGGCAGAAATCAACCAAAATTTGCTATGACGACGGTTAGAAAAGGCAAAGAAGCAAACACACAAACGGCTGATCTGAAAGTAGAATTTCAAAGCTGATTTTGTCACAGCAATCAAAATGAACATCAAATCACGAATCAAATAGCAGATTCAGTTTTTTGAAGGAGGGTCTACTCGAAAACAAGAATAATAAGAAAATCCCACATCAGATCCACGAACGAGAATGCACTTACTTGGGCTTGGTAGACATTATGCAGAGCAACTATCTTCTGTGGCAGAAGATGAGTAAAGATGCTATAATTCCTTCCGATGGGCGATGGCGTTCTCTGCTGAAATGCTGATATTGACTGTCTTGTCCAATGAAAAGAGTGTATAAGGTACTTCGTATGCGTCTCTCTTTCTCTGTAAGTCCGTAGTTTAATTAAAAACTCTTTACCGATAGCAGAGACGTACGAGTGGTTGTGCGGAAGAATTTACAGAAAAATGCATTCGGTTTGGTACGTTCTAGTCCGGAGAGACCGCAACTGCTGCTGCCCCTCTCCGCCTTTTGTTCCATCCCTCCTTACTCTGGAACTTTTGTAGAGCGAAATTACGCAAGTACCCCCGCCTGGCTTCCGGAATAAAAATGCAATGAAGAAAGCGTTGGTAAAACTGTGTCAGAAGGAAAAGAAAAGGGTGGACGCCCAACCAGTGACTGTGAGCGCTATTTTAGCACGCATAGTCTATGCAACAAGTAAAATTAGTGCGCTTGTTTATTAAAAATAGACACAATTTAATTAATTATAATAATATATAAAATAATTATATTTTTAGTTGTTCGATGATAAAAAAATATTACATAAATTAAAAAAAAAATATATATATATATATATGTACATAATAATTATAGTAATAAGCAGTACACGGATTAAATATTATTAAAATTTAAGAGGAGTTAAACGCATTTAATGCTGGAAATCAAAGTACGCCTCTAAAAGGACAAATTATTATTAGTTAGATACGAGACGGTTAGTAATAAGTTATTTTCCCTTTTTTTTCAACGTATTGTTAATGCGGGAAGAAAGTTGATGAACCTTGCTCTCTCTGGTTGGAATAGTCAAGAACGACAATTAAAGATTGTATTTCATTTAGATACGTTATTTAAGGAGCAGAAAGATTAACTTGCGAGGGACATATAATGTACATGTGGACTGCCGCAGAGTTGACAGGGAAACTAACCAGTCAGTGAGGCAGCCGTTGCAACTTCGATCTAATCATGATTAGGTGAAACGAGATTTTTCTGATTGCGGGGAGTCTTTCTCACACCACCACCGTCTAAACCCTCTCTGCATTAAAAAAATGTATTTCTAGTAACAAAATAAATATAACAACTAAAAAATTAATCACAAGAACTAATTATATTATAACAAATTGCAATAGTTATTACACAAAAGTGAATTTTTGGGAACATTTTCGTTAATCCAAAGTCAAATATCTTTATATTTGGCTCATCCTTTAATAACATGTAAAGAAAATATCTCTAAATTCTCTCTTTAGTAACTTTTTTATGACAATATTTGAATTATTACAAAATAATAATAATAATAATTTATAACATAGAAATAGCGAGCTTTTTGTTCGCATGAGATGAGATGGTACATCTAAAAGATGAAGAATATGCACAAAGAAATTTGTAATTATTTGAAAGTAGGTACTTATTTGTTTTTATTTCAAACAAATTTACTTGATTGTTCTTTTGTTGCTTGTTTGGTTATTTTTTCTTCACTTTTGCAATTACACATGTTTGGACTTTTTTTTATATATTTGAAGGTAAGTGTTTAATATAAAGTGTTATCGTTGTATATTATATAATAGTTTGTATGATATAATATTCATTATTTGACTTTCACACCATGTTTGGTTCATAGAATTTAGAGAAAAAAAGAAAAGAAAATATTAAGTAAAATCACTTTGATTGTTTGGGTAATAAGAAAAATTTTTTAGAAAGAAAAATTAAACGAAAATTATAATTGAGCGAAAAAATTATTTTTCTCACAAAATAGTGATAAAAATGGAAGAAAAATTATTTTAAATTTTATTCTTCCTCCAAAAATTTTACAAATTCTATTTGTTTTATTTATTTATTTATTATTTTTGCTCAAATTATAAAAAAATTTGAATTTTAAGTTTTTATTTGATTTGATTTCTTTTTCTTAATTTTTTCTTTCCTTATTGAAATCTTTTCAATCGAATATTATATAGAATTTTTAATTTCTTTCATTTTTATCTTTTCTCTATCATTTTCCTATCCATTCTAAAATTTTAACACTAAATACACTCTCGGGGTTGGCTGGAAAATTAAATTAATATTATTATAGGTGGGCCGTTGGTTAGAATATTTGATATATAATATTATGTTTATTGACATGGATTGTAGATATGTTGAATCAGATGTCAAAATTATTTTTATTTTATTATACACTTTTTTTTGTATTGTACTTTTTAATAAATTTTGTCTTGAGTAAAATATACTATTTAACAGAGAGGCTTGCAACATGAAGTTTCTAAGAATCACTTGTAATTTGATCATTTTATTACCACATTAATATTACTCTCTACAAAACATGTTACCTATATTGTTACCTTTGCACTTTTTTTAGACAAGTTGCTTTTATTGTCTTTTTTGAAGCTAATACATTTTAAATTTAACTGTAACTCACTTCAACTACCAATATATTATGATACATGTAAAATTTTATCCAAGTGTTGCTTTCTTTGAATGGTATATGATTTCTTTGTTTAAATATTATTTAATTAAATTTAGTGTTTATCATGCAAATATAATATATGCATGAAAGTTTAGACACTATTATTTCAAAATTTTTAGAATAGATATACAAGGTAACAAAAGAAATTAATAAAAGTAAAATTTTTATTACAATAATAAATTATTAATTAATTAAGTATTGTCATATTTAATATTAATGCCAATTTTAAAGTTAAAATTAAATATAATTAATTTTAAGTATTTGTTCTGAATTTGATTTGTCATAGTAGCTATTTGTAACAAATTTAAAATTACTAATTATGCAATACCAAAGTGATTATTAGTAATGAATATCTACATTTTGTAATGTAGATAACATCTTTTTTTTCTGTTTTTTTGAAGCCAGGTAACATCTTTTTGTAAGAATATCTTCATCACTAGAATTAATGATACAATAACAAACAACTTTTTGTTATAGATAATTTTGTAATAATATTTAACTTTCGTTACAGTAACTTTTAGTATCAACCATTAACGAACACTATTTAATGTAGAATGCCAGCTGCTCAACCCTCAATCATCGAGGCCCGCTGTGTCAGCAGACTACGCCGGATGGATAATAAAACAGTCCCACGCCGTCATCACTGAACTAGTATCTCTGCATGGGTGTGTAGGCATGTTCTAATGGTTTAAATCTATTACACCGTTGAGCAAGTGCGTGTGACAAAATATAGGCTATGTAAAAAACAAAAAAAAAAAAATTAAAAATATAATAATTGTAGTGTATGCTTTGTAAGTAAAAAAAATTGTAAACAAACATAGCCATATCATTTCTGTGGTTTGCAAGCTTTTGTATATAAAATTATATAAATAAAATGTATTCTATATTAATTAACGCTGCTTAATTAGATTATTCAAGTAAAAATTAATAATAAGTAAACTGTATAAGTAAACTTATTTTTATATTAAAATTATATAAAAATTCAAAATTTAAAAAGAGATTTAGAAACCAAATTGAGGTTTCAAATGAAGGTCAGAGAACAGATGAAAGAAAAAAGAATAAAAATACATAAAAGCAAAATCTTATTAAAATATTTATAATTAATAATAAATTTGAAAGAGGAAAATATAATATCTTAAAGTTAACAGAGAAAAGTGTAAAAAAATATAATAAATGAATGTTTGCAAAGTATAGTGAAAATAACAATTCTTAAAGATTGAAATATATAATAAAGGAAAGTTGAATAACTTGAAGAATATATAAAAAATATGACGGACAAAAGTGAAAATTAAGAGTATATGATAAATATTAAGTAAACACTAACAACATTTTAGCCTTTATCATTTAATATCAAAAGCGATTACCGTAACACTTCACCTTTTAATATAGGTTAGCGATCAGACTCGCCTTCTACTTCTCTGCAGTCTTTCTTGCGCAGCCCATGCCGGCCTTTTTAACTCTTATATTTAGGCTTGGTTTTAATAAGTTGAAAAAAAAGAAAAATTGATAGGAAAAAGGCCAAAAAAAAAAAAAACCTAAATTCTATTCCTCACCTGGTTAAATAAGTTTAAGAAGAAAGAAATACATTTTAGAAGAAGGGGAAAATGAGTTAAATTTTGAAATTTTTAATTATTTTAGAGACATGATATGACAGCGAAGAAGTTAAAATAGCTTCTCTCGTTTTCTCACCAATTTGCTATAACTTCTTTTCCTTCATTTAAACAACATTTTTTACGAAATTTTTTCCAGAACATTTTTCATAACAGTTTCCTTATCAATCAAACAATTAAACTTATTTTTTTAATATTTTCTTTTATTTCCTTCTTTAAAATCCTTAAAACAAACCCAGTTTCGAAGGGTGCATGAATTCAAACCAGCTAATAAAGTACCCCAACACGTGCAAGGGTTAAATACACCAGGAATAATCACACTGACCCCCCCACTTATGGGATAATACTAACCTTAATTTAAATTCCATTAGCACCCTCAAATCATAAATTTTCCTTTTAACATTTTGGTAAGTCTTAGGAGAAATTGTACTGTACGCTATATATCGAAATTAAATACAGATATATAGAAATAGGCAAGCACAGCAGTTTAAATAAGACATAAAAAGAGAATAGGGCCAGGGGATTGTGTTTTGAGAAAATATAGAAGGAGAGGGCTGTGTGCGTTGAAACTGAAAGAATAAAAGACCACATGTCACTTTAGATAAATATTTAATACAACCACGCACATGGAGATGACATCAAAGATGACAGGAGTGGGGGCAGCCTAAGGCAAGGTGGACCCTCACCATAAGGAAGTGATATGGCGGGCATGTTCCCCTATTTAAGCCAGAAAAGTCGCATCCCGTATCCTCTCGAGATTCATGTTTCGGCAGTAGTGCAGTCCGACCTGCCTCATTTGGATATAATACGTCCCCCTTCGACGTTCATCGCCAAAAGTACAACGTGCACGGTGGTAAAATCTGGGGGGAGAAAAAAAAAGAACAAAAAAAAAAACCTCTGAATGATATTCGAGGTCGAAGACATCATGACACGGCCTCATTGTTCATCATCAAATGAAATATGGCAACTGGTAGTACAGCCCGGTGCCCTCACATCCTCTGCTCCACAACAATCGTAAAACGTGGCAGCATATGGAGGATCATCCGGTCCCAGCTCATAGTACCTTCAAGAAATAAAATCTACTCATTTGCCCACAAGCAACCATGCAAAAGAATGAAAGTTAAAAAAATACACTCTTGGGCCTATGATTCGTAGTCACGCCCACTCATACAGTATTCCAAAACCAAGTTCTAGTACAAGTAAATATCCAGGTAGGGGCGTGCATCAATTTTTCCAAATCGGACTAAATTTTCAATATACTAAAATTTTGATATGTCAAAATTACACCTAAAACTAAACTAAAATTTCAATTTAGTTCAATAATTTATCACATTTTTTTGATATATTCAATTCAATATTTTAATATACCAAATTCAAATTTAAATTTTTTTAAAAATAATAAAAATGCATAAATTTATATTTAAAATTATTAATTTAAATTATATAACTTACAAAATAAATATTCAATATTTTTATTTTATTATTTTAGTTTTGATTTTTTGAAGAAAAAATATACAAGATAATTGTATAAAATTTTTAAAAATTAAATATAAAAATCAGAATATTAAATCATAAATATAAAAAAATTAAAAAATAAATAAAAATATGATAAATATCACCAAATAAAAATAAAATTTAATATTCAGTTTAATATAGTATATTGAACTTAAATGTCGAAACCAAACCAAAAATCGAAATCTTAAAATTCGTCACATCGAATACCAAACCAAAATTTCTGTTTGGTAGTGAGTACGCACAAAAATTTTAATTTTGATTCAATGTAATGGATTTACCAACTGTAAATACTCCGGTATCCAAGACATTTTTCCCATTGTAACCAAAAAGAGAAAAAGAAGTCCTAGTAAATATGTTTTCACATGATTGGTTGTGTTAATATCTGAATAGCAGAAACAATCTGTTCCATGGTACAATTACTTGGAATTAATTTACGAACACAGAAATCTAAATTGTCAACCAACAACATTGCCATGATACATAGTGCTAGCTAATGCAACATTTATCCACTGAACTGCAAAATCAGTCACCTATCTCAATTCATATAAACTCACCAGCTGAGGCCCAACTGAGATAAAAATATATACGCATGACGACGCACGCAATTCACAAATTCGTAATATTTAACAAGAGCAAGCACTAGTTGTATGCCTGAAGCACTTGAGCACTTAAGCAACAAGTAGGTTTGCAGCATGAGATCATAAAGAGTCCCCTATGTAACCTCTCATTTATCCAAATCAAATTATTATTTTGTTTTTCCATCAGAAAGTAAAAAGGAATTCCTGTCTAATTACAGTAAAGAATAATGATGCAATGTTGATCAGGCATCTACATGTTTAGCTGAGAGATAGGAATCTAAAGACGCTTGACTATAATCCCACTACTGAAATGTGGCTGTAATTATTTTCAATAAAAGCATCCAAAAAATAACACCCCCGCCCCACCCTGATCACGAACACATCCTCAAGAATGCATTCAATACACAACTCCTAAAACTTAGTCAAACAAAACCCAGTAGCTTCAAACAATGGTAACTTGGCCCAGTAATTGTGTGGAGAGAAATATCCAATTCAAACAGAGGGCTCATGTTGAAATTGAGATTGAAATTATCAGTAGACTGGAAAAAAATGCAAAAATTATGCAGTTTGGCCAGATGGCCTTCATTCATCAACTAATACCCTAAAAAATAAAATATATATCTTGAAGTTGCATTTCAATAACCACCTGTTTGTAAGTGAGACATGAAATCTAATTATAGTAACAAATCAACAGTAGTGTATCATATCAAATTTTTTCAGTCAATACTCAGTTTGACAATTATGATTTGATTTTGTCAAACATAACCAGATCCTATCAAATCTATTTGATTTTCAATCAAATCAAATCTTATTAAATATGATTTGGCTTCCAACAACTGACATTCATCATTCTTTGGCAAGTCCACCTAGAGGCAGAAAAGTCTTGCATTTGTGCCTTGCTAAGGTTTGTCAGAATTAAAACAACATTCCTTCACCCATCATTCTATCATATTAGGAAACAAGGTCCCTAATTTATTAAGAAACAAACTGTTATTAATATTTTAATTGTGTGTGAATGATATATTTCATACTAAAAATGAATTGTTAGACATAAAACATTTTCAAGGAATCTTTATCAAGGAAATTTGAGGTAAAAAAATCAGGGACCCTTGAGGTATTTTCTCAAGATGGACATTGCAAGGTCAAAAAGAGGAACTGTGGTTTCTTAAAAGAAGTATGTGCTTTATCTCCTCAAAGAGACTAGAATGAGTAGCTATAGACTATGCTCCCATCAATCCCAACCATAAACTTGGAGATGGCAAAGAGAATGAACCCACGAACATGCCACAATAACAAAAGCTTGGTTGGGAAGCTGTATCTGCTTATCACAGACCTTATATAGCTTTTGCAGACAGTTCAGTAAGTCGGCTCGTGTATTTGCCTGACAAGATGCACCTTGAAGTACACCGAAACTTGGACATTTAAAAAGTTCCAGGCAAAGGTCTACATTTCAAAAAAAAGCTATCCATCAGACAAGTATACAATTGAAACCTATACTGATGCCGATTGGGTTTGAGGCAGGATCAACCATAGTTCTGAATGGCAAATGACACGGTGTGGTGCCAAAGTCTTCTAGAGTCATGGCACATGGCGCGTGCCCTAATGAAGTACAGCGCGTAATTTTACAAATCAATGAAATATATTTATATTTCTAATATATAGCTTTCAAGTTTAAAATAACCATAAAAGATACCAACTTCTAATTAAAAAAAGCAAATAGCATTAATAAAGGCTTGCATAAAAATAACTATATACAACAAAATAAAAATAACTACATATTGTATATAACTATATCTACTCCAACAAGATAAAAATAATAAAAGAATCAGCACCGGCAATCAAAAATTGACTACAAAAGCAACACAGAGATCGAGCATACAAAGCAAGGGAGAACTTTATGTTCCATTGCTTTCAGTTAATAAAATATTTTCCATAAACCACCAAAACAGGACAACAATAGCTCGCATAAGTTTCTACTAGGGCATGTGGTGCCAAAAAAGTTAGAATCTAAGTAAACAAAGCAACCTCTGAAATTGATTTTACAAAAGCAACCAAAACTAGCAGGGAAAGCAAGAGGGATAGAAGACAAATTAGCCACAAAATTTGTGAAATTAACTAACAAATTAATGGAGAAGTCGAGAGTGAGCTGGAAAAGTGAAGAAAATCAAAGCCCAAGCAGTGTATGGTACATTTTCTTTGCTGTGTGCATCGTTCTCTATTTTGCTGGAGCTAGGGCTAGGCTGTTAGGCCTTTTTTTTTTAATTCCTTTTTTTCTTTGCCTAACATGCCTAAAAGCGTGTTTTTCTTAAGAAAAATGCAAAAAAAAAAAAAAAGAGGCCTCAACTCTAGTGCATTTTTTTTTATTCCCTTTTTTCTTTGCCTAACATGCCTAAAAGCATGTTTTTCTTAAGAAAAATGCAAAAAAAAAAAAAAGAGAGAGAGGCCTCAACTCTAGTGCATCTGGTGCGCTAGAGTGAAGGCCATCACTCATAAAAGGTGCAGAGGCCACACCATGGTGTGCGCCATTCCACGGCTTTCAAAACTATGAGATCAACTAATAATAAGAGATTTACAAAAAGTTACTATACTTTTCTATGGGGCGACTTACTTACATCGCAAAGTAAAAAACAAGACATGGTTGTAATGAGCAGTGTTGAAGTAAAGTATAGAGCTATGGCGTAAAGAACTTGTGAAATAATGAGATTGAAGAGGACTAAGATTTGAACATGTCGAACAATTTGCTTATGAAATTTACTTTAAAAAACATTATAAAATATTGCTCAAAATCCAAGTTGGGAAAAAAAACTTGTAGATCAACAGACACTTCACAAAAGAAAAGGATTGATAATGAAATTGTTTGCATGCCATTTGTCCCACTAGCACAACAAATAGCATATATCCTCACCAAATGCCTCTCTAGACCAAACTTAGAATTTCTTGCTAGCAAGTTGAGCATAACTGCATCTATACACCAACTTGAGAGGGTGACCGACGTTGGAATTTGTTTATTAAAAAATATAAAAGTACGTTGGAATTAGTTTCTTGAAAAATGTAGAAGCAATAAAATAATGTAGGAAGGGTGCGCATGGTTAGTGTGGTAGGAGAGGAAAGTTAAAACCTCTTTGTGTTCTCAGATCTTTCAAATCACCACCATTTATTCAAAGAGGTGTTTGCTATAAATGGGTCTAGGAATTTCATTTGTAATCATTTATCTTAAATAAGATATGTAAATGTGATTTTCTCTTACACCTTTTTTTCTCTCAAAATGCTTGAAAATTTCACCAAACTTAGCAAATTTTAGTCTTCAATAATAACTAATCCTACCATTATGCATCCTTACCCACCCCCCCCCCCCAAAAAAAAAGACTTTTAGGCAAAGTGGGGTGGCACTATTTAGACTAAAATACCGCCATAGTAACCACATAAATAGTACACGTAATTAGTGTCCTCTAGTTTTGGAAGTTTTTCAATTAATTTATTTCCACAACACACTCTCATATACATGACTGAATTCCTAATCCACCTAGAACAGATGGAATAGGCTTTGTGAAGTTTTACAAAGACCTTGAAATTAATTCAAGTACATTACATCTTCAATTATTAAAACAATTAATAATTAAAACCTACTTAAATTATATCATTTAATTTAATCAATCTCATTAATTAAATCAAAATCTCATTATGTATCTAGTTAATAATGATATTATTAACAAGCATGATGAGAATTAAATAATTCTATTTCTATCTCATCCTTTAATTTAATTAATAAATAAAAGGCTCATTATATTTTCTGTTAATAATCTCATTATTAAAACCATGAGAAATAAATCATTCTATTTTGTTCAATTTAATTGCAATTAAATTAATTCCACAATGAGGCTTCTCAAGCCTCATTCATGGTTCCACTTTGCAAAAGCCTTCTTGCCTTTACTTTAGTCTTATATGTGAGACTCTTTAAATTCATCCTTAGCCGACAACATACATTGCCCGAAGAATATAAATAACACCTAGCATATGACCCATATTATAGCTAATCTAAGATGGAGTAAATGAATTGCATTAACCCTCTCGATTATAAAAACAATGTGACATAGGCCTTTTGTCTTGCTTTGTTTTGATCAAGCAAGAGCTATGAATTTAGTCAAACTCACCGAGTCGATCATATGACTAAATCAATGTTAGTTCATGAGACTATTATCCTATCAAAAACTCTTTTCCGATCATGTATTACCTTAACTAAAGATTTTTGTCTCATGAAACATTAATCACATAGAACAAACACTTTATTCATTTGCAAAGAGACAAATCCCTTGTTGATTACGTACATCCCTTTAAATGCATCCGAACAACGATATGTTGGGTTCTCATATCTAATATGATAGGTGTTAGTTTTTAATGCTCTAATAACACACTAACCATAATACACACAAGATAATCTTGTCATTATAGGTCCAAAGCTCATGTGCAATTAAAACAATCACAAAACAAGGCATTGAGAGCAAATAGTGAACTCCATTTGTCTGCTTCTTTCCTTGAGTCATTATTCGAATATACCATTTTTCAATGACGTATTTGTACACATATATTCTCAATATCTCATACCAAATAACATGATACTTACCACACAAAAACAAGATGTGTAAGTTGTACCAATTCTCCTATGCCGATTTAAAGAATTTGTGACTTGTAAATAATTTTTAATAATCGTGTATTAAGGAGTCTTGTATCCATATTTATAACTCCTTATAAATAAGACATCTTAACATAATTATATGAACACACACAACTTTACGCCATAACAAGAATTACGTGCATTATAAATACTACCAGAATATTAATAACATAGAACATGGATATTTTATTAATTAATAAAAATAACATTACAACTAATATTTATCAAATAATTTGGTGTTAAGAGGACATATCATCGACTGCAACGGTATTTCTAGAAGGAATAAGTACTTAGGTAATTTCAACTTTCCAACAGTTAGGATTAAACCAATGAGCTGATTCGTGGGTATTTTAGCAATCTCTTGCCTTTAAAGTTAAACAAAAGCCTCAACCCTTCTCTTGTGGCACAGATGACTATCTCGTTCTCTCCCTTTCTTCCTTCTTCGACTAAAATGTTGCTATCCAACACCTACCGACAACCTAGTAGCCTAACACCATTTAAAATTACATATTGTAAACCTTTGAGATTAGGTCTATCCTTTAATTTAAACATAATTTCTAATTAAGATTGTTTAGTTTGATTAGGATGAGTTCTAGAGCCTTAGTTTTTCAATGATCCAGACGACCAAGTAATGATGAGGCATATTTCTTGACTGGATGAAAAGTTTAGCTTCTAGTGAGATTGTGCGTGATGGCAATAACTTGCTTTAACATAATAGAAAAGAAAGAAAAGGGAATGATAAGTTTCAATTATTTTAGATAAAATACCTTATCTATCTATCCTTATTGTTTTCAAATGTCTTCAATAAGGATGGATACATTATTTTACTCCTAGAATGCATTGACCTTCCTTTTTTTTTTCTTTGACAGCATATCTTCTGCTTTTACTGCTTTGATTTCCCGTATAAATGTATAACCCCAGCTATAAATATTTAAAAGTTCCTCTTACAAACCAACTGTATTTACTTTATTTCTTGTTGTTTTAGTGTTTTTTATTTGCTACTTATAAGATAGCCCCTCCCCTTAACTTAGTCCTTGTCTGCAAGGATGGATGCTAGGAAACACCACTGGAAGGTTTGACAATCCTCTCAAGTAGCCTCAATGGGATCTAGGTTGGACCATTGTGGTGGTGCCTCTCCCCCATTTGACTCGTCTTTGGTCAAGTAGGGGCAGTGGGCTCTGATTTCTCCTTGATTACCAATATGTGGTAAATTTGGATATGCTTGAAGGTGTGGCCCAATTCTCTACATTAACTGTGAAATGTAGAATACCAGATGTATATTGGACCTTTTTAGCAATTCTAATTTATAAGCTAACTTTCCCACTCGTACAATTATGGTAAATGGCCCAAAAAATTTTGAGGCTATTTACTAATTGGAATAGGCAGCCACTATCATTTGGCGATATGGTTGTAGTTTCAAATAGACATGGTCACCCACATTGAATTGTTGTTCCATTCTTTTCTTATCCACATGCCTCTTCATCTGTTCCTAGTCTCTTAACAATTTATCTTTTAACAACTTAAGAGTTGCCCCATGGTCTTTCATGAACTATGCAGCCTCTTTGTTTGGTGTCTCTATAACTGCTTCAAATCCATATTAAGGTGGCTTAGTCCAATAAACAGGTGGTCTGTAGACTATACAGTGATAAGTGATGTATCACCACTTAGATAAGGTAAGCTAATATGCCCACGTCTTAAGTTTAGACCTTATCATGCATCTAACGTAACACTCCTAACATTGGTTAACTCTCCCAACTGTTGTTAAAGGCGCTGAAATGCGTGAGCTATGGCGAAAGGTGACAGCGCTACATCTTGCAGGTATGTTTGGCACACACCTTTGCAGAAGCATGACATGGGCACGTGCCTCAGTGCCTGTTTTCCAGGCGCACAGCGCGTTAGCCCATAAGTTTTTATTAAAAAAAAACAAAAAAAACCCTAAAAACTAAAGAGGGCTTCATTTGTGCGCTGGCTTCATTCTTGCGCAAAGCTATAAATGCTTTCCTCCACTGTTTCTCCACTATTTCTCCACTATTTTGGCCGGTCTTCTCTAATATCTTCTTCTCCATCAGCGGCGCAAAGGCTGTGGTAAGTTTTCTCTATTTCTTCAGACAAAATCTCCCTCTGAGAAACTTGTTGGTGTTGCCATCCATTTTGGGTTGCCTTACATAATTTCCATTGGTTGCTTGGATGGTCCTGATAATTGGTATAAAGTTGATTCTAGTGCTCGAAATGTGCTTTAAAAGTGAATGATGATAGGTGATAGCAATTCGCATATTCAGCTTCTATAAGTTGTTCAGATTCAACTATAATAATTATTGTCCAATTATTAATCAAAATGACAAGGTGTTGTTTGTTTGCATATTTAAAGTTTTATAGAAATGTGACTTGGTGCTTAAGTTTAACTGATAATAAATCTAAGGGAACCAATGACTTTACTAGTGTTTGGAAAATCGTGATTTCCCTACTTGAATGCTAGTCATGGAAATATTTACTAATAATTCTTCTACAGTAGTTGTCTTCTCTAGTTCTCCTCCAAAGATTTCTCAATTCCTTCAACTGTAGCAGGCTAGCTCATTTTTAGCTTTTCTGAATAAAAATTTAACTGCTACATTTCTCAATTTCTGCAAAAATTTAGCAGTGAATGTGGATTATGTGGTTCAAAAATTGTATGATGTGATGTTGATTGCTGCCTATGATTCTATTGAATGATGTGCATGGTACTATTTTTGTTTATGTTGATTATTGAGTTAAATTGATTGTTAGGAATTATTTATTTGGTCATTTGTATTTTCAAATTGTTGAATTTGAAATTTGGAATTTTGGATCGTTAAAAATGTCCTTTTGTGATGCATCTAATTTAAACTGAAAAGACTCCACTTGAAATTATGCATTGTTGCCCCGATCCTAACAATACAAACAATGCCAAACGTAAGTTTTGTGGAAAACTTACAAAAGGAAGGGTTACGTAACATAAACATCTTATTGGAGGATTTCGGAACACAAAAGTATATCCCAAGTGTTGCGAACATGTTAAGGATGATCTAAGAGTCTACATTGAAGAGGAGTTGAAAAATCAAATGAATGCGCTACCTCATTTTGATATAACAGCGGCAGAGCATGCTAGGTGGGATTAGGAAGAGGAGATAGCAACATCAAGTCATGGGAAGCGACCATCTATTACAAGCCCCTCTACTACCACAAAAACGTTGAAGCAAATATGTCTCATAGATTTGTTTTTTGCACAATCTACAGAGGATGTTCTAAAAGAGAAGGGAAAAAGTACTACTTTGAAATTTGACAAAGCTTTGAAAACAAAGAGGGATTATGGGGTGTAAAAATTTTAGAGATCGATGTATGATGCTATGATTCCATTTAATGCCATGAAACATGATAATTTTGCACCAACGATTGAAGCAATTGGTCAATTTGGCCTTGACATGAAAGCACCTACATATCATGAAGAGTTGTGTGCTTAAAAAAGGAGCTTCAACACACCAACAAAATTTTGAAAAGTCACGATGAAGACATATTGAAGTATGATTGCTCGTTGATGGCTAATAGTTGGACTGACAAAAAAAAACAGGACATTAATCAATTTTTTAGTGAATTGTCCAAGAGGAAGCAAATTTGTAGAGTTGATTGATGCATCCTCATTTGCTCACTTTGAAGAGAAGATGTTTCAATTGTTAGAGAAGTTCATTCATCGCATTGGAGTGAAAAATGTGGTGCAAGTAATTACTGACAATGCAAATGTTGTAGTAGGCAAGAATTAAAATTAAGAAATTATTTCAATTTTTCATTCAATAAGTATGTTTTATTTACTTATTTGTTATAGTGTTATTTATATTTTATAATTTTGACTAAATAAGGAAACTTTGAAAGAGAAGTATCCACATTTATATTAGTTCTCTTGTGCCGCTCATTGTATCAACTTGATATTTGAAGATATCTTTAAACTTCCAAATTAAAAAAAAAAACTTATGAGCAAGCGGTGATGGTAAACGGGTATATACATAATAGGCCGCATCTTTTAAATATGATGAGCCATTTTACTAGCTAAAAAGAGATGGTTCGTGCAAGGAAGACTCGATTTGCCAAAGCATTTTTAACATTGAAGCGCTTTCAAGTTCAAAATGCAAATTTAAAGAAAATATTTACTTCCGATGAGTGAAATAAATCAAAATATTCAAAGGAGATGCAAGTGAAGAATGTGGCAGAAGTGATTCTAATGCCTTCATTTTGGAATCACATTATCAATGCCTTAAAAGTAGGTGGGCCATTGTTAAATGTGCTTCTTGTTGATAGTGAAAAGAAACCAGTGATGGGAAATATTTACGAGGCAATGGATCGGGCAAAAGAAGCTATAATAGTCTCATTTAACAATAATGAAGATAATTATAAGACAATCTTCAAAAAAATTAATGATAAATGACGATTCCAACTCCATCAACCTTTGCATGTGGCTGGTTATTTTCTAAACCCATAATTTTTCTATGCACATCCTAATATTGAACAAGATACAGAGGTGATAAATGGTTTGTATAGTTGCATAGAAAGATTAGTACCAAGTGCAAGCATACAAGACAAGATAACCATGGAGCTTGTGTATTGTAAAAGGGCTAAAAAGCTCTTTGGGAAGTTAATTGTTACTAGACAAAGGAAACTCATATCACCAGGTAATTAATATTTTTAAAATTAACGTGGTATATTATTTTTATGTATCTGTTGATTCTGCTCTTTGCATATTTTGGCTTTTTTAAAAAAAAAATTTACCAACTAAATAGTGGGATGAATTAGAGTTGTTTTCAAACTGAGTTGCACGACTCAGCTTGGTCGAACAACTCAATCAAAGCTAGACTCGACTGAACTTGACATGGTCACCAAGTCGAGCTCGAACACTTCATGGCGATACTCAAACTCGATTGAGTAGCTAGAGCTCGACTCACCATTTTAATTTCATTCCTTTCCCCAAACATAGCCCAACGACCTCACCCTTAATAAATTTAATCCCCACTCTCCCGTAACCCAACCAAACACAGCCTAATCCTAATCTCATCCCCAAATTCAGCATCCCATGAGTCGTATCACCCAAACACAACCTAATCCCCAATTCCCAAATTTAGTCTTCGTTAATTCCACCTCTAAGCAGCCTGCAGTTCCCCAATCTTCCTAATCGGCTAATCCCTTTTTTCCAGACCCCAAATTCTACAATCAACACCCCATCCACGGGATTCCACCCATCGTCCGTCAAGCTAGAGGCTGGAATGGAGCAAAGCAGCACTGAGCAGTAGCTAATGAAGGAACAGACTGAGGAGTTGGGAAGCTAACAAAGAAACAAACTCGGGAGTTGGGAAGCTGTGGTTCAATCGTTCAAGTTCCATTACGCAAGCAACAACAGGAATGAAGGAGCATCACCAAATTAGCATTAGACCATCATCAGTGACAGCGAGTAGCGTGCTTAGGGGAGTTTATGCTGGTAAGAATTTTTTCCCGAGTCTAGTATTTATAGAAAAAATATTGTAGTCTAAGTAAGAGTGTGTACTGAAAAATGCGAATCCTACTGGTTACTAGAGTCTGGACTAGGGATTTAGTTATCTAGTATGCTTCTATATTGTCAATTTATGCGAGAAATCAAATTGGATGTTGGAATTGAAATTGTGTACTAGTATGCTTCTATAATCTATATTCTCAATTTGTGCGAGAAATCAAATCAGATGTTGGAACTGAAATTGTGCACTTGTATGCTTCTGTAATTTGTATTGTCAAATTTGGAAACTTGTGGTAATTGTTGAATGAAGTTAGAGCCTCATTTTGAATTGCATAAAAATGGAATAACCTAAAAATGCAAAAATGATGGGAAACCACTAAAGGAAAATAGTTTTTTTGAAAAAGAAAAAAAAAGGAAAAAGGAAAAAACAAACAAAGAAAAGTTTTGAAAGGGTAGTGGTAGCTCGTGTCTGCATTTTTTGGAAAAAGTGGAAACAAATCAGTGTCCAAAATATCGGAACTAAACAATGTAGCTTGGGTGGATTTTTTTTATTGTTAATTATTGATTGAGGATTATGCTGAATCAAATCTAATTTAAAATTTTTATTGATGATTGTTATAATTTTTTCCTTCCTTTTCTTATTGTAGAAATGAATTATAATCCATTTGAGTACTGTGATGATTCACGTGCATCCATATCCACTAAAAATATAAAAAGATGTGATGATGATGATGATGGAGATGACGTAGAGCAAAGAGGAGATGCACATAAAGAACCTAAATTTCTTCTTCTAACATGAAGAGAGAAATCCAATGTATGAGAGGATTTCAAAGAAATCAAAGATGGGAAGTTTTATGGTATATATTTGCATTGCAACACTAAAATAGCTTGAGGCCTAACAAGACAAACTTCAAGCATGTTAAGGCATCGCAATAATTATCCGATTAGAAAGGCCAAAGTCCGCAAAGAGGCACAACAAACAAAAAAAAAATTTTAGCCAGCTGATTCAACTTCTACACAAGTATTAGTATTTCAAGATGATAAGTTTCATATGAAAAAAATAAGAGAAGCAACTGCTCATTGGATCTTGATGCACGAACATCCCTTTAGTATTGTGGAGGAAGAGGGTTTCAATGACATGCAAAAGTGTGGGGCACCATAATGGAGACCAATATCCTGACATATGGCAAAATATGACTGTCGTCGTGTGTATGATGTCCACAAGAAGAAATTGAAGAAGTTACTGAAGACTGTCAATAAAATTAACATTACGACAGATATGTGGAAATCAAAGAACTAAAAAATAGAGTATGTGGTTGTGACTGGACATTGGATTGATTTAGAGTGGATACTTCAAAAAGGGTTCTTAACTTTGTTCATGTTCTACCACTTCGTTGTGGAATTGAGATAGCAACTAAATTATTTAAGTGTGCGAATGAATGGAGCATTGAAGAAAAAATTTATTCAATCTCTGTTGCTAATGCCTCAAATAATGATGTGGCCGTGAGAATCTTACGAGATGATCTTACAAAAATGAGAAATCTTTTGGGTGGCGATCTATTTCACATCCATTGCTGTGCATAAATCTTGAACCTTATGGTTCAAGATTGAGTGAGATTGGCGACATTTGTGAAAGCATAAGAGATAGTGTGGAATTTGTAGCTCGCACTGCTAAGAGACCCTTAGACTTTGCTAATATTGCTCAACGACTTCAAGTCCTTAGGAAAAAGTTGATCTATGATTGCAAAATAAGGTGGAATTCTACTTTTTAGATACTTAGTTGTGCATTGAAGTTTCGAGAGGTTTTTGAACGGTATGCAGATATGGAGTCTAGTTATAACTCTTATCCATCACGTGATAATTTGAGAAAAGTGCAAAAAGTATGTTATTTTGAAAAATTTGTATACAACTACACATGTCATTTTAGGTAGTGAACACCCAACAAGTAATTTGTTCCTTCTAAAGGTTGTTAAGGTAACTAAAGAGCTGAAGAAATGATGAGGATGAATTCATTCAAATAATGGTAGCTAAAATGATCATGAAATTTAATAAATATTGGAAGGAATGTAATTTGTTAATAGGTGTTGTTACAATCTTAGATCCAAGATAGAAAATGAAAAGAGTGGAGTTTTCATTTGTGAAAATATACTCTTCATTTAAGGCATAGGAGCACCTAATCAAAGTAAGAAAAGCCATTTTTGACTTATTTAAAGAATATGTGAACATAAATCCTGCTTCTGCAAGAGCAAACTCAATTTCATTTTCTAGCTACAGTGTTCTAATTCGGCAACAATCATTATATTGGGATTCGTTGGATAAACAAGAGCTTTCTGATGCCTCTGGTCAACCCCAAATATCTAAATTAACGGATTATCTTGATAAACATCGACTTAGACCTACATCTGATCTAAAATATTTTGATTGCCTATGGTGGTGGAAGATGAATGAGGCGTTTTTCCCAATGTTGTCTCGAATGACTGCTAATATATTAGCCATTCCTATCACTACAATAGCATCTGAGGTGACTTTTAGTGTTGAAATTAGAGTGATTGATTCTTACAAAGCTTGATTAACTCCTAAAATTGTTCAGATGCTCATATGTGTGGGTGATTAGTGCAAGTATTTCATGGAGTGAAAAAGAAAATGAAAGTTTTAAATTTCTTATGTCTCAGTATAATTATTATTTATAAAGTGGTATAATAGTTACTGCTTTAATTATTATTCACGAAGTTGTTTGTTTATTTATGTAGATTAAGAAAACTCCTATAGAGTTCGAGCTTTCAACACCAAACTCAACATCATGAATAACTAAATATGTGAATATTTCAATAGATAACCTATTTTGTCATTTTTGTTTTATTGTGTTATTTAATTAATAACATAAACATGCTTATTTTCTAGGTTGTTGAGGTTGCTACATGTGTTAGATGACAAGTTTTGTCATTTAGTTTAGTTTGTTTAAAGTGGGACTATATTTTTATTGGAATGAGCTTATTGAATTATGGTGATATATTGAATTGATGAAAATGAGCACTTATTTTTTTCTTCTAATATTTTGTCATGATGTAATCTTGGTTATTGAAAATGAGCTCATATTGCCATATTTTAGTGTTGCTTTGGTTAATTGTTGCAGTGTTGTCTTATTTAATTTTCGCAAAATTCAAATAGAGGATTATGATGGAGATGGTTTGTTGCAAGCTTGCAGCTATAGTACAGTATTTCTTTGATTAATTGTTGTAGTGTTATCTTGCTTAATTGTTACAGTAATTTAAATAAAAAATTGTGAGTGATGGATTGTTGCAAGCTTACAACTACAGTATAATGTTGCTTTAGTTAATTATTGTAGTATTATCTTGCTTAATTGTTGCAGTGATTTAAGTAGAAGATTGTGATGGTGATGGATTGTTGCAGCTACAATACAGTGGTTGACTATTAGACTCTGTTGATTTTTGTGGCCAATTCAGGTGTCCTAATTTATTGATGGGTTCAATGTGCTTGTCTGATTGCATTTCTAGTGTCAAGTAACTACTTTCAATGGAATGTGTTGGCATAATGGCATATGAAGAAAAACTTGTGAAGCTACACATTTTCAATCTAGTTGTTTTTATTTTAGTTAAAGCCTTGAAGAATTGTGATCATTTAGTATTATTATTTGTTTCTACTATTGTTGTCTAACTTGACTTTTCCTATATATGTTCACAATTATCATGACAAGATCATTAATTTATCTGCAGCGTTGGAATGATTCAATAATCCAACTATTTTGTTATGCATGTTTGAATAAGAATTAAGGTTATCCTTCTGTTTCAATTCTCAATGTGTTAATTTTGACAAATGATGAGAATTATCAACTAAAAATTATTGTCAATTCTCAATGTGTTAATTATTGGTAATTTTGTCAATTCACAATTATAATTTTATATATTAAAAAAGTGAAAGTGACCTTTTATATTCATTTTTTTTCGTTTTATTCCTTCAAGTATAACTTTTTAAATATTTTAAATTTTTTAATGAAATTAATTTCATATAAAAGTAGATTTTGAATCTTTCCAATCCTATAATATATAAAATATTTCATATAAGATTTTTATAAATATTTAGATAATCAACTATACAAAATTGTAAACTTATAATAAAATAATTATATATAAATTTATAAATAAAAATTATTAAAGGTTAAGACGTATTAAAATTATGTGTAAGATTGTATGTATCTAGAATAAACTTATATGATGAATTAAATCAAATTTAAATAAAATTTTCTTGAAAAATAAGATATAGAGTAAAGTTAAAATTTTAGTTTATTTTAAAGATAAAATTTTAGTTTATCAAAAATAAGATAAAATTAGTTTATTTTAAAGATATAGAATAAAGTTAAAATAATGCAATATTTATTTTGTATAAAAATAATCATGAAAGGAATTTAACATAACATATATAATTGGTTGGTTCATTGGTATTTCAACTAAAGGACTCGCTTATTTTATTGTAAGGTCAAGAGTTCGAAATCAATGACAACTGATCAATTTTTTAAAATGCACCAACATATACTTTTTATATGTAAAAAGTAGGTTTTTTTTTAAAGTTTGAAACTGCATCCATGCTGTAGACACAAAATAATTTTTTAAAATGCACCAACATTAATTTTTTTTTAAGTTCAGAATATATGAAATCAATAAGGATAAAAAAACAGTCTCAAGTTTTTAGATGAAGTTATAGAATTTTTTTTTGCAATCCCAAGCTCGATTTTCTCCTACATGTTTTTTCTCGTGTAAATTTTTAAAAATTTTATATTTGCAAAGTACTTTTTTTAACTTTAAAATAACTTCTTTGTTGCAAATCTTGTTGAGGCACAAAAAATTAGAAAAATATATTAAAATTGCACAATTATTAATTTTATATGAAATTATTGTATTTTTATTTTATTTTTTCTTATAACCAACTAATGTCCCGTAAGCTAAGATACTTTGTGAATAGTTATCATTTCACAAAAATATTCCATAGCATCTTTCTAATTCATTTTTTTTTTATTTTGCTTATCTTATACACAAACTTAATACTAAAAACATATTACACCATTAGTAATCATTTTATTTTTATTTCAAAATCAACATATAGAAACATATATCTCACATTATTTCAATTTTTTCAAAAATTATTCAATTTTCTTTTAAAATTATTTTTCAAAAAAATAATCTTGCATTCAATTGCAACCTTTTTCTCTTATTCCCGTTTCTATTTTTTGAGTCATGAAAAACAGAAGTTACCATATTCCTTTTCCCTCTCCTATTTTCACACTATTGTTAAGTTTTTGTACAAAACTTACTACTTTCAAAATTTACATACAAACATAATTTGGCAACTGTTTTCAAAATTCTTACAAAGTGATGTACCAATTTATTATATAAATAAAATCTTTAGTGGATTAAATTAAGAATTGAAAGTTTAGAAAACATTACTAGTGATTATCTTAATTCAAATAAATGAATTTAAAAATTTTATAGTAAAATTGATATTGATTATCCTATTCCTATCCACTAATTACTTGGTCTACATCAAATATAATAAAGCGTTAAAGCGAAGATATGATGTGTGAGACTCTATTAATCCAATCGAATTGGATGGATTTGAATTTGATTAAACAAATAGTGAATGGTTGTTAGGGATAGTGGATGAAAGAAGTGATGATGAAAATGCTCCAGTATTTGGTGATAATGATTTGACTTCAGGTAATGTCACAAAAGCCTTAGGAGTTTAGGAAACACCATATCAATTTTAATCCAAGAAAACAAATGGTGTTGGATCGAGTTCCAAGAAATTAACCTTATTCAAAGAAAACTTTATTGCATGTCAATTCATTGATGAATAAGAGAAAGAGATCAACTTAGATGACACGGAGATAGAGGAAGAGGATCCCAAATACTACAAGTCTACTGATGATGATGTGGCAGAAGAATCTGAATAATCATTTGATTAAAGTTTACATGCCTTTATTTATGCTACTTGATTTGCTATGTGTATACTCTATATGCATGAAAAATGTGGTCATTGTTATTTGAAGTTTTAAGTGTTAATTAGTTGTATGTTATTTGCTTTATTATTAAAAATTTAAACTTTATATTGCTATTCATTTTATATGTATCATTTAAGTTTTTCTTTATGAAATTGCTAATGACATGATATTTTTTTATTTATTACATAAAGTCATAAAGTGTGGGACGTGCTTCACAAAGGCGCGCCACGCCATTCGCCATGGCTCTATGGAATTTTTGCACCTTAAAGCTCCATACGCCTTTGACAACTATGTCCCAAATAGGTTTGAACCCAACACCTCAAAGATGAAATATTGGCACTTAAGCTATTGGACTATCCCCTAGGGAACACACTAACCCTAATTGCCTGTGAGAGATTTCTCCAAAATCTACTAATGAAAACCTTATCTCGATCACTGATGATATATTTAGGTAAGCCATGTAGTTTGTACGCATTATTTACGAATGCATGTGTAATTTGAACTACTTAGTAAAAGTGGGTTAAGGCGATGAAATGGCCATATTTGGTGAGCCCATGCACTATTACCATAATTGTGTCTTTGCCAGTTGATCTTGGTAATCCTTTAATAAAGTCTATACTTATGTCTTACCAGGCTCCATGCGGAATAGGCAAGGGTTGGGGAAGGCTTGGTGGATGATTTTCTAGTTTATTTTTCTAACAAAGGTCCCATGTCAAAACCAAGGCTTTTACATCCTTAAACAACCCTTTCCAATGAAACATTGATTTGGTCCTTTTATGCATTATCAAAAACCCCAAAGTGCCCTTTAGTGGAGTTACTATGCGTGTTTTCTCTGAGTTTTTCCCTTAATTAGCTGTTCCTTCCCATATATATTCTATCTTCATATTTTAGAATATTATCAACCCAACTATAGTTAAAAGATAGCCCTTTCCTAATTGCACATCCTTTATCAAATGCTAAGTTTCAGCATCCACCTTATAGCTATCCTTAACTTCCACATACCATCCTATGGTAATAACTGTTGTTGTAGCAAATTCTCCATCTTATTCTTCCCATTACCTGAATAGCACATCTGCTGCTTTGTTTCCCCCTCCTTTGAGGTATTGGATGATGTCTAATCATAACAACTTGGTAAGTTGATCTTTTGTATCAAGATTGTGATTTTGTGATCCAAAAGATATTTTAAACTCTCAAAGTCAATTTTTATAATGAACTGACCTGATTCCAAGTATTGTCTCCACTCGAAGACTGCCATGAGAAGTGCTAAAAATTCCTTTTCATAGACACATAGACGTTGGTTTCTAAAAGCTAACACTTTATACTCATGCATGCCACTAGTCTTAAGTCTTGCATTAGGACAGCACCTAAGGTAGAGTTGCTTAAATCAGTTTCCAAAATTTTTAATGATCCTCTTATAGTACCCAGTAAGGCTAAGGAAACCCCTTAAATATTTAACAAACCTTGGAGTCCGTCTATTAATCATGGCTTTGATCTTTTCTGGGTCTATGGCAACCCTTTCAAGGATATTACATGACCTAAGTATTCGACTTTTGTCTACCCAAAGGAACATTTCTTTAACTTAACATAGAGTTGGTGATCTAATGACTTTTGGAACATTAATTGCAGGTATTTCAAGTGTTCCTGCAACATCTTGCTATGCACGAAAATGTTATAAAAATTACTAGAGTAAATTTCTCAAGTATCAGGACAATATTAAGCCCTAGAATGTTGTTGGGACATTTGCAAGCCCGAAAAACATCACCAAGAACTCAAAATATCCATCATGCGTCCTAAAAGCTATCTTTTACATGTTTGTAATATCCCTATATTTATATACACATATATGTTTTGTCACAATAAGTTTGTTTATATTATTATTATTATTATTAAACTTTAAAGGCACCAATCCCTAATTAAATAAAGGCTTTTATTATTATCAAACTTTCAAGAACACCAACAACCTAATCAAATAAATTTTTTTCCCAACACTACCAACCTCCATTGAATGATGATTTCCCTTTCCAATGCCACCTAACTATAAGTAAATGAAGTCTCAATTTTGTATAAAAAATATCCTTAGGCACTACACAGCCATGCATATAAATATAGATGAAACCTTTTAAGACCAAAGATTTTTAGATGAACAAGGGGCCATTAGATTAAGCCTAAAGTACCAAATATTGACCTTTGCAAGTGCTTACGTCAAACTTGTCTTGACACCAAAAATAGAATACTTTGTGAAGGAAATCAACGAGCTCTACACGTTTGGAAGGAATGGGAGGATTTTTGGACAAACAGGGAGACAACACAATTAAGTTAAGAATACCAAATATGGACCTTTGCAAGTGCTTAAGGAGTTTAAAAAAGTGAATTGAGTGTCGAATTAAATTACTTTAGGACTAGTTCATGTAAGTAAATTTATCTTTCTATTGTTCTTTTCAAATGAAATTATCTTGCTATTTTTTTATGAAAAACGTTTTCTCCATTTTTTTAATAAAAATATTGATTTTGTTGTATAAGTGGATTTTACCTTCTTTAAATTATCCTTTTATTGTTTTATGCAAAAATGCCTTTATTGTGACATTGTATTTTTATTGTTTTGTAAAAATATTGATTGTGATACATAAGTAGTTTCTTCTCCTATACCTTAATTCTTTCAACTATTATGCAACAAAATTGATTTCATTTAATAAATATTTTGGACGAAAGCATGAATCAAATTCCTTTTTTCCTTATATTTATGCAATTTAATTATAAATAGAATTATGAAAATATTTTGCTCTTGGTAATTAGAGAAACAATGCAAAGGAACAAGCTTTAAACCTTAAACGGGCATAAAAGCCATTCTGACCCTCTTAATTAAGATTGTAGATTGAGACCATTACTCTAACCCTCTCAATTAGGGTCGTAGATTAAGATCGTTACTCTGACTCTCGATTAGAATTGTAGATTAAAACAATTGCTCTTACCCTCTCAATTGGATTGTAGATTGAGACAAAAATTTCTGACCCTTGGAAAATGATTGAAACCCTTAAGCGGGTGAAAAGGTTGTTGTAATCCTCTTTCATCGGGTAACAAGCTAAGGCTCTTATAAGCAATATTAAGCATTGGTTAACAAATTTTCATGAGCGAGTGCATATTAAATATTTATTGAAATTAAGCATCTTTTGATTTGTTGTGTAAAATCTTCTTGAGAAATTTTGTGTTAATCATAAAAATTTACTTTGAGAATATATATTAGAAATATCTACGCTTAAGTGTAAGTATGCAATTATGAATCACTATACTTTCTTATATTCCATTTAAAATTCCTAATTGTCAAATCAACAGAAAGGTAAAAACACTTATTGGGTGATAAGTCACTTACCCTTATAAACCTTGACGATGATTTACTCAACAACGGAGAAGAGGATCATTTCTAAGGCTGTTAGAATAATGAAAGCATCATAGTGAATATTTATGAAGGAATAAAGTTTTAGGCTATGTATCTAAGTGCAGCATTTTATTTCTCTTGTTGTAATGGGATTGTTTACTTCTCATAATGAAGCTTTCATGGATTAAGAATGCTTTGTATCTTTAGCACTTTTTAGATTGTATAATTTTAAGAGTGTTGCCATATTATGCCTCGATTTGCGGCATGACACATTGCTTAGCACATTTTAATCTAATGGTACCTTAGATCCAATTTAGAAAACCAGGTTGGTCTTGCTAGCTCATCCAATAAGTCCTCAATGACGGATACGGGGCATTTATCCTTTATTGTTAGTCTCCTATAATCAATGCACATATGCATGGTGCCATCCTTTACCAAAATGACAAGGGAAGCAAATGGGCTCTAGCTAGCCCTTATGATTCCCTGCTCCAACATCACCTTTGCTTCTCCACCTCAACTCTTTCATGGTGAGGATGCTTATACAGCCTTAAATTTATTGATTGGACATTTGGTTAGAGTGGAATTTTATGGCCTTTGCTCCCATGGAGTGGTAATTAGGTTGGTTCAAAAAAAATTCTGGAGTAATTCTCCAATAATCAAGAATGTCCAAAGCTTAGTTTACTATTTGGATGTTGGATGCATAGATTCGCCATGCATCTGGACGAAAGTTAGATAAGCCATCTATTATTTCATGGCAAGTTATCTTTAAGCCAGGATTTGAATTGCAACCTTTTAACAATATTGTCTTATCGTTGTAATCAAACTACAAGTCATCAAATTAAAGTCAAAAGCAACCATGCTTATTGTTTTCAACTAATCCACTTCAAGAATCATGTCACGACTTCCCAACTTCAGCAACCTCACATCAAACTTGAATTCTTTTCCTTGCATTGCCTAATGAGAACGCCTACACTCCAAGCTACTAAGCATTTTACTACCATTGGCTACTGTGATCATTAGTGGGGGAGCACCCATTAATGACCCGAGGTTAATAAAACTATAGATACTACCTATATCCACCAATACCAAAATAGGTTTACCACAAACGTAGCCTTTAATTTGAGAGGACTAGGAGCGTTGTTAATGGTGACAAATCTCAGGGTGACTTGTTATACAATTATCTCTTCACTGCTATGCTCTATCACTTCATCATCGACGTAGCAATTTACTTACTTTCCATGGACTAAATGATCCAGTCTCTGCACTTGTGGCTGGGTTGCCACTTATCTTCGCATGTGAAACATAGTCCTTTCTTGAATTTTTTCCTCATTTAGGGGTTGCATTAACAAAGGGGTTCTTAGATTCTCCTTTGGTACTAGTCATTTGCTGAAAGGGGCTTTTTGTTTCTTAAGGGCCTTTAATTTCAGTTTTTCATGCTCAGCTAAATCAAATGCTCATTCAAGAGTTCATGGTTAGAACATAATCACTGTGTGCCCTATCTCATTGTTTAACTGACTAACGAAGCTATGGATGAAGTGTTGCTTGTTAAGGTAAGGATTAAATTCCACCATACTCTCCCTAAGTCTTCAAACACTTCTATGTAGTCTAGAATATTCCCCTTCTATTTGAGCTTGTTGACAAAAGTCCCGCTTGTCATATTTGCTAAGATTGCTCTTTGCAACTCGTCCTAGCTTATGTAGTTCCTTCTGACCAAAAAGTTGTTGAACCATCATTCAACTTTTTCGCTAATATAAGGCTGCAACTTGAATTTTTCTTTCTTAGGAGCATTATAGTAGCTGAAATACATGTTGCATTTTCTTACCTAATACCTGACATGTGATCAACCAATTTTGGCTTTAGATAGAAATGATATTTTAGCACATCAGCTTGTTGACTAGATCTAGTGGTGCATTAAATAGGAAACTAGTGATATGGGATGAAGGTTGTAGTGGCCGACAGGTAGGAGGAATCCCTTTGGATGCTTGTGCTGAGGGAAAACCCCCTAGTTTGAGCGAGCCATCACCATTGAAAGTGGGAAGCTTCCCACTGACATGTTGGAAAGTCAATAGTAACTGATCCATCTTTTTAGTTGTATCTGAATAGGAGTCCTTCATCCTCTACTGCATTCCTTTTAAATCTGACAGTTAAAATCTTCTGCCATTTCCTCAAATTTAGGCTCCATCCGACTTTCCAATTCTTAGATATGCTTTTTCAATATTATTTTCAACTCTCCTGTAATCTGATCTCTGCTAGTTTTCTAAGTGCCAAGATCGTGCTCAGATTACCACTTGTCACGAATGATTGGCACAACACTTAATGCACGGTTAAGTGCTTGATCCGATTTGACAATGGAGGGGGCCAATTCTGATGGGCCCAACTAATTAAGTTATCAGATCCGCAAACAACACTGCTTTAAGGGCCTTTCTAGAAGGAATAGTTGCTTTGGAATTTCAATTTTCCGACAACTAGGATTGAACCGATGAACTAATTAGCGGGTATTTTACTAATCCCTCGCCTTTAGGGTTGAAGAAAAGACCCAATCCTTCTCCTACACCACAGATGACTCCCTACTTCTTTCTTTCTTCCTTCTCCACTTCCCTACACTTTCCCACCGCCAAGTAGCCTAACACCCTTCAAACTTATATGATCTGAACCCTTGAGATGAGATCTATCCTTTAATCAGATCAGAATTTCTAATTATGACCTGTTATTGCTCAGTTTGATTAAGATGGGTTTCAGAACCATAGTCTTTTGATGATCCAAACAGTTAAGTTTCTAATATTTTGATGTTGTTATGATTCTTAATTAGCTTTATTAAGATTTTAGGCTATCTTTATGCCTAACCTCACTTTATAACTCAAGTGTTTGAATTCTTTAATGAACAAAAAATACAACTTAATTTTTTGTATTTTTAAGGTTGTTGAAAGAACAGGTAAGACATATGCCTTACAGCTGAGAATAGCTAACAATGGGCAGTGTAATTTCCTAAAGGTTAGATTTGACAGGAGATCAGCTGGTAAGCTAACCAAACATCAAGAGCACCTATTTAACTATCGCTTGAAACAACAATCAAATTGGGATCACAACATTTTTGTACCATATGAAAAGCTTGCACTGATATATATTATCAGTCTTGTATGTTCAATTTTTCCAAATAAGCTTTTGAATGAAATATCCTTTTATAATAAATCAAGATTAAGAAAAAATGGTTGCTTGGGAAAAAGAATAGAAAAGCAGCAAACATATAAGCCAACCCTTAGCATATGGTCAACTTGGCACCTAAGTAGTATGCACCAAAAGTTTTGCAATGCATTCAAGTAATTAATGAAGTCTAAAACAACACTCTGTTTCAATCATGGTACGCAGTCGTTTCTACATTTCAACATACACATCCTAAATGGAATATTATATGGCCATTATGGCTATCTGGCTCCCAAAATATCTATACATCCAGAGAGAGGTATCCTATGCAAACCCTATCAAGAAATGCTTCAAATTTTACCAACGTATTATTGCCACCACAAATATTTTATGGAGTTTGGGGGCATTCAGGATGTGATTTCACCTGAAGTCACGCTACTCGGTGACAAAAACAGCATCCTTCACATGAACAGTGTATAGTGGTAATTTGTAACTTAAGCAATCAAAGTTATTGCAATAAGATCATGCAACACCATTATCAATTGTTATCCCATGAAATGTGGGCTTCCTTATCTCTAGCCAGGGCACAATTATGCCTATACCATATCCATAATCCCTATGCACCAACCTGAAACTGTTTGCTACAAACCAAACTTTTGCTTTCTTTTTTGCCATCCTTTGCCTCATGTAGATCTTTTTTCTTTTGTTAGCTTAGAAAAGTAAAATCTTACGTAGAAAGTATGCTTAGTGCGTACTAAATTATTAGCAATAAACAATATCATACTAAAGCCTAAAGGAATCCAGCTGAGTATCAAAATCTCAAGAATAATTAAGAAATTGTTGGGGGGAAAAAACAGTCTAATGAAAAGGCTTTGGCACTAAAATATTGGCTTAGAATATAAGCATTTAGCTTGGTGAAGGAAAGACATAACAAATTAATCTCCAAAATAGCACTGCACCACTACCCATTCAAAATAACACATTTATACGATGGGAAGAGTGTTTTATAAACCAACCCGAAAAATTAAGAAATTAACCTGTAATGAGAAACAAAAGAGGCGCATAATGGCTCACTGGAAAGCCTATGTCAATAGACTCGCAGATGATGACTCATGGGCGCTCTATCTCTTCCTTAATCAATCCCTAACTCGATCATATATTCATACCATACAACTTGGACCCAAAAAGCAGGCGTTTATTGACAAGTTGTCAAGAGCCACTCTAATTGAATCCCAGTAAGGAATTGATGTGCCAGGTATGGACTCTTTAGGTTAGTTCGTTGACTTATGGTTGTGGCGTAAACAGCGAGTCCATGAAGCAGAAGCCCACAAATGTAAATAAGATACCAACGAATAGTGATAATAGTGTGAAAGGGGTACCTCTTCTGATCGTCGTGGCGGCGGCAGACAAAGAATGAAGGATGAAAACGGCAAGAAGTTGGGGTGTTGGAAGACGCCGCGTAAGGCTGTTTGCACCGTTTGCAAACCGTGTCCATTTGCTTTTCCTCTTCAGAAGCTTCTTCTTCGCCTTTGCCCTTGTAATCCTGACCCTTATCCAGTCCCCTTTTTCTTCTATTAGATTTCCCTAATCTCTTTTTGGTGACTGTCGCTTCCGAACGATCGCAAATAAAAATAAGTATGAATATAAGTGTTAGTAGAGATATTAGTTTAATTGTAAATGAGTAGAATATTTAAAAATTATTAATTTATTGTATGTATAAAAGATAAAAATTATGAATTTATATTTGTATAAAAATTTGATTTGATGGTATATTTAACAGTAAAAAGTTAAAAAGAAAGCGTGAATTGAAAAATGCCCGAACATAACAAAGGTATACGAAAAATTGGGTTTAGATTTTCCCATGTAGGTCCAAATTGCTTGTTTTGTCCAATTGATAAAACTAATGGGCCTGTGATAATATCGAAATGGGTTCGATGTGAATTAAAAGACAAACAAAATATTTGTTTTTATTTGTTGAATGTGTATTTTTAGATGTATTTTTTTTATTATAAAAAAATAAAAATAATAAAAATAAAATTTAAAAATATAATAATTATAATGTTTATTTTGAGATAGCAAAGACAAAAAAAATCATAACTAAAGTACTTTGTAAAATTGAAATTGAAGAATCGGCAATGCCTAGAACATTTCCTTTTATTGTATATTTGGATCTTAAATTTTGATGAGAAAAAAAGCGCATAAAATATTTCATTTGAAACTCGAGGGGAAAAAAGAAAAAAGACTATCTCTTTAACCAATTCAAGGACCTTTACTATAAAATTAAACACACACAAACCATTAATCATTCCTTCAAACTTTCTACGCTTCAAAATTAGCTGAATGGCTTTTTTTTTCATAACTTTATTGTTTTTTTATTTGAAAAGTTAGTTAACTAAGTTATGTTTGCTTTTATTGATACGATAAAAATTAATTAAAATTATTTTTAAGACTTATTTATCTCCCATTCTAATTATTTATTTTTTTCTTTAGGAGTTTTTTCTTTATAAAAAAAATATGTGATTTGATAAAATAATTTATTTAACATAATCATTTGAGGTAGGCGTCACCTGAAATAGGCTACTGGTCAACATGAAACAAATGAGCAGAAGGCCCGCGTGCTTGGAAACTATACGAGGGTGCTCTAGAAGAAGAAAAGGAAGAAAAGGGAAGGAGGAAAAAAAAGGTACGAGAATATGTTAAAGTGCAGCGTCATTGCAATGGAGAAAAAGGGATAAGATGGAGAAAAAGGGATAAGAGGATATGTTAAGGCTATATTTGGGATAGGGGTTTTATTGGATATCATTTTTGATAGAAATGGATGAGTAATATATTTAGAAGGTTAATTTTAATGTAATAAATAGTATAATTTATTTAAATAAATATATAATAACAATTGAATAATATGATAGTTTATAAGAATAATGATTATATTTGAATGTATAAATAAAAATAAATGTGAATATATATGTTACATATGTATGTATATTAATTCAATTGTAAATATGTAAAATAATTAAATAATAATTAGTTAGTTAAATATCAAAAAAATTAAATTTAAATTTAAATAAAAATATTGTTGAATAACGCGTTTGATAATATAAAATTTAATAGGATATTTTGAAGTTAAAACTTGATTTCCTAACATAAACTAAGTGCAAAACACACCATCTTAGCTTTTTCTTGACCGAAGTTTTATTTCAGTTTTTTCCAATTCTAACCCGTAACCGACAACCATCATCTTTCAGTCACTAGAGCTCGACGTAGACCAAGCCCAGATCAACCAATTATTGCGCCTCTCTACGACTGATTCGTTAGGTTAAGTTTGCTTTGATTTTCAAGTTTATGTTTTTACAAAGTTGTGTAAAAATAAAAAATAAAAAATTTACATAGTGTAAAGATTTACACAATCTTCCACAAAAAATGCCCCCAAACAGAAAACTTTTATGAAAAATTCATTTTGAATACTGTTATTCAATCAGTTTAGTCACATTCCATATTATTTTTTATTTTTAATTTTGAACCTGGATTGAACCCAACCTAGAATAAAAAATCTGAACAAAAATAATTATTTTTTATAACCGCAAAACCCAACTCTTATTCGACTCAACCTATTTCGGACCCAAGAACTAGGAATATTTTTGAACAAAACTCAAAAATCTAACCCAATCCAGCTCTCCGGATCTATCCATTTGCTGCCCATACTTCAGGCCTAAAACATAAGGCACCTGATATCCTCAAGTCCCAGCTGCACAGCCTGTCAGCTGTAGGCTCTGAAACTTGACTCCAGAGACATTGAACAAACAGGCCATCAAAAATTTTAATTCTTCACTAACCCCTAATATTGCTCTGAAACTTCGTGATAATCCTTCTGCTGCAGATACGAAAATTAACCAGAATTCTTAATCAACTCACGGATCAAAGTTCTGATTGCATAATGCATACATCAATCAAGACAAAAAATACACTCCATACACGAAAATTCCCAATCAACAATTTTGTGAGCTATTCAAGATGATTTACACTACCATGATTAGATAGATATCCAATTTCGAGTCAACCAGCAACCAAGTTGTATTTCACGTTCAGTATACTCGGAATCTCGGGAGAATCCCTTACTGAAATGGCAGGACACTTGTGCATCCAGCAAAATGCCAAAATCCTAGACTCAAAATCAAAACTCCATGATGCACGTACTCTATAAAAATCTTTTGTCAACAGAAGTAGCTATCACTAAATGCTGGGATGTTTGTTTAACATTTTCGATGAAGATAAAAAAAACCAAGGACTCATCCACCAACAATTTATAGCATTTAGGTGATTTTCATGATTAATTTCACAAAGCACAGCAATGATACTACAAAAGTTCTATGCTTATAGATAATAAAATAGCACATATCACCGGATCAACTAGCAAAATACAGTTAGATCAAACATGTAGCAATTGTTCGCATGTAACAAAACCAATTGTTACAAGGCAGCTTCTTCTTCATCAGTCTCAACCGGAACCTGTGGCAAATTATTACCACCTCTCAACCGTGAAGTGACATTGTCAATGCCAGAGTTGAGTTGGCTTATTTTTTCATTCAAAGTTTGCCTGGTTTTCTGAATTTCAGAAACGAGAAGGAATAAGAAAGTGACTGTTTCTGTGTATGCAAGTGTTAAACCAAAGCGAGTATAAAATCTCCAATTATTATAATTACCTCTAATCCTTCATCATGGTATATTGGTCTCTTGGCCCTCCTAAAGCCATATTCATCTTCATTTAGCAACGATCTTCTTATCTAATAATACAAAAAAGAAGAGTAAAATAAATAAATAAAAAACAGAGCATAGAATTCTTCATTCCTAAGCATTTCACTGGAACCATTTCACTGGAACCTTCTGCACCATTTTTACTATAAGTGCTTCTTTTACCATGTTAGTTTTTAATGCTATGATTTTCTGCAAGCATGTGATACTTTCTGTGTAAGGTGCATCCATGGTTTGCTAATCCTGCTATGACATTGAGTAGCTCATCACTTTTGTTGGTTATTGCTATATGTTATGTTTTCATACGTAGCTAGTTCCAGATCTAAGCTTCCCATTGCAGTATTTGGCTTAAGCTTATTTTGTAGAGTGAATTACAATTACCTACCTCTCTTAGGTAAGTATTGACTGGATCCATTTCCCTTTGAAATTACAAAAACTTTTTAACATTATAACCAGTTCAAAAGGAATGCAATTATCTCAATTGTGTAGCATTTTAAGTTTCATCTTATTAAGTATAGATAAATCAAGCATAAGTATATGTGTTAAGTTATTATATTGTATATTCCATTACATGAAATATATGATGAAATGCAAAACTAAATATAAGACCCAAACTGAAAAGCAAACATTGCAAACTTGGATACAGTCAGCAATTATACCAACTTGTGAGCAAAGTCTTCGAAACTAACCTTTTAATAAATAAGTCAACTTTCAGTTGCTAAGCATCCTTGTTGCATGATGTATAAAACAATCAACTCACCAAAAAGGCATCTAAAACAAATTTATTCCACAAATTGGACTATAATCTCATATTATATATGTTAAATAATATTTTAGAATATTTATAATATCTATTAGAAAATTAGAATATTTGATTTAATATTAACGATATCTTGTTAACTAAACTAAATTTAAGAATATTTTGTTTCCGAATTTTTGGAATTAGATACATGTTAAGATATTTTCTATTTTCAGTATGGTTATACTTATTCTATACTATAAATTGGGATTATTTTTTATTAATAAAATATACAACAATTTCTCCCGTTATTCTTCAATTTGGTATTAGAACGGTAATGCAATCCTTCACATTTCGTTAAGTATGTTGAAAAATTTGTCCCATGTTCTACCTACACAACTATTGCCTTTCAACTTTTCTAGATACCTTTATTACTATTTGTCATTGTTGTTGACCATTTGTATGTTACTATTTTAACACACTTGTACAACTACCCTTTACTATCTATTATATGCTCCTTTAAGTCCGATTATTATCTGTTATGGTAGCACCTATCATACCAGCATGATTTTCTAGTATTTTCTACCTTATAAGAGTGATGTTTAGTGCCATCTACCTTGGGGCTACCTTCTAGTTATCTCTCTTGGGATTACCAACTTTTGCAACTGTCTGTCTTAGTGTTACTTACCTTTATGACCGTTCTTTTTGGTGTTACCTACTAAGTGGCTCTCTCTAGGTATTACCGACCAAATAACTATTTTTTATATGCTGCCTACTTCAATGACTTTTGGATGATCAGCTAGACATCATAGGATTAATAGCCAATTGAGTTAAATGGCAATCCCTTTATCTCATAAACATGGTACAGCAACATCAATCTGAGCTTGAAGGAGCTTCACAAGTAAAATATTTAGATTATATATAGAAGTTGAGGTATAAAAGAGTTTTAATACTCACCTGTGGGGCATATATATACGAAAGTGTTCCAAATACTGCACCTCCTAAAAGGAAACTAGCTACAAAGTCAACACCACTTCCACTGTTACGGTCACTACATGCAGGAGAGAAAACTCATAAATCTATTATCAAGAAGTAGTAGTCTAAGTTATTGCTAGTAAAAGAAACAAGAAATTTACACCACATAAATAAAACCAATTTATTACTGTTGGCATATTGACTAGGAGAGGTTTGCTCATTAAAAAGGGGGAAAATGTAGAAAACAAGCAACAATCTGCAAATTAGCACCATAAGTTATTTCTAGAGAAAATCATGTTCTCCCATGATTATAGTAAGCATCACAGAAAATAGAAGGGCAAAATGATCTGTTGATCTACATTCAGTAGCCTAATGCAATAAGTGAGAGCATTATAACCATATGTAATTTTAAGAAGTTGCACAGCAATAGCATCCACATGACTGGATATACCTCCAGAATAAATAGATAAAAACATAACGTTGCATAAATGAATCGTAAGAGGCCCATTGTTAACAATTCCAATTAGTCTTAGTATATACAACGGTCAATGTGTGAACCATATGGTGAGAACTTAGAATTATAGACAACCTCAAACTGTTGTCCACTAAAGTCCTCCAGAAGGTGTAAAGTAGTTTAAGAACTCATCCCCGCTACTTGAACCACATTGCTTTAAGTAATTAATACATAGAAGCAATTTAATCAACAATAATCCTTGAAGGACTCCAGAAGGTATGTCAAGCAGCATAAGAACATTGCAAAAGCTTAACTGTGGCTATCTGAATTGCAGTAACAAAATTTTTCCGCATCCTTATGAAAAAGTATGATAAGTAACTTTAAACAAAGCTTCAAGCAACAATTCATTAAACTCGTGACTCTTGAGGAACAAGAACACCGGAATCCCAAACTAGTAAACATTAAAAGCTTCCTCTGTAGACAAGCGACTACAAATAAAAAATTTAATAATAAGATGTTCAGTCAATACTATTTCAGTTGAATTTTATGAAGTGGAAAGTTATCATGATGAAAGAAGAAAAAAAATCCACTTTCATCCTTAGAGGTGAGGACAATGGACAAGATTATTTTCAAAGGCAACATGAATTATTCAAGAAGGAAAAGTCAGCATAGTCTCAACAACAGTGACTTTTGTGGAAGTAATATATCTCTGTTACAGGTAGATATAATGATCACATTCGGTTCAGGTATTAGAATGCTCTGATTTTGTTAAGACTTTGTACAAGAAAGGATTTGAACAAGGGAAGGTGGCACTATACCTAATAAAAGAACCATTTATCATCTTAGTTAATGTCTATTTCCCCACACTTTTTAATAAAATAACCAATCTAAACAAAGTACCTAGGTAGTTGTAAACATAGCCATATATTGACGACCATAACGAATAATTTTTTGATTGAGATAATACCAAACACACTAGTGAGTGAACAAGTAGACAAGTTATACGAGAGAACTAATGTATATTGCTATTGCCATAATGTAGTGATATGATATATAGAATCCAGCAAAAGCATACCGAGTGTGCACAATTGCATCATTTCTGTGAAAAGGCTTTTTGAAATTAATTGTTTCATAGTTTTCGAGGAACAAATATTTAACCCCTTGCCCATCTATTTTTCCTTGTCAGTCACACTATGCTTGGTTTTAGGATTTTAGAGGAAAAAGAAAACATGATGGAAATAGAAAAGCAAATTAAAGTAATTTAAAATTTCATAAGTTTGGTTGAATGATTTCCATAGTGAAAGAAAAATATTAAAAATAAAAATAACATAAAAATTCAAAATTTCTTGATTATTTAAAAGAAATGATATGAAGATAAATAAAAAAAATAGATATATTGAAGGCTTTGAAAAAACGAGAGAGAGAGATAGAGAGAGAGCTCAAATAATTTTCCTCTCGAAAAATGATTTTTTTTTTGTTTGAACTACATTTTCTTTGAAGTTCTTTTCCTTAACATTTTTCTTGACAACCAACCAACTAAAATTATTTTCTTTACCATTTTCTTTTCTTTTATTCTCCAAAATCCTTGAACCAAGCACAGTGTCAAAGTCTCGAACCTTTGGGCTACCCTCACCCACATACCCATTCCCTTACAAATTCGTAACAAGTTTATCGTATAGTCTCCAATCAACTTAAAACAACTCCTAGACCTGCTCGAGAGCAAACTTCATACTTGTATTGAGCTTGAATGAGCAAGTTGCGGTTCGTTCGAAAGAAAGTTTTGCTTTGAATGGTTAATGGCTATGTATAGACAAACGCGCTCGAGTTTATAGATAAAACACTGCCGATCTTGATATGAGTTCCTCCTGCAAGAAAATCGAAAGAATTTTGAACGACCCCATCACCGACAACAAATAGAAATGAATTTAACCGGTGTCAAATAACCCAGATAACTTTTCAGTCTTCTATATGAAGTTTTAATGATCTACACATGATATATAATACTGATTGCCGGTTTAAATTTAAGATAAGGGATGAGCAACACGCCTGCGCGAGGAGATATGTGTCACAAAAAAATGAAATAAAAAACTCGACAAGTAAATCATGATATCTTGTCGATGCATGATGAAATTTATGCAAGTAAAAGTGAAAGGCGTAGGATGACATTATAAATCATTACCGGAAATTGAAAAGGAAACTACGGCCATCGAAATTGGGGCGAACAGATGTACTTCATGGCGCCCAGAGAACGAGGCGAGATTCGAGAGAGAAGTGCCTTTACCAACTGAAGAAGGGACGAATCGATAATTCTATAGGAGAAGTTCTGCCTAATTTTATGTTTCTCCACCTACAAAAATGAAAATTATATATGTACTCCCTTATTATTTTTTTTTTAATATTACAAAAAAACAGATCACAATCACAGTTACCATGACTGGGGATAATTAGGCCACTTGAGCTCGAGTTAAATCTATTTCCTTAGAGTTCGATCCAACATTAAATTTGAATTTTAATGATGTAGCTCATTTAAGAAGAAATTGATGAGGAGCTCAATCCAAGTTTGAAACAAATTAAGTTAAAATTTTAGTTTAATCACATAACTTGGTTAAAAAAGTAAGGAATGAATATTAAACAAGGTTTTTTAATTTGGAAAGCTCAACTGTCATCGGCTCGAAGCACACTTTCGCAGACTGAAGACTTGTGGGCCTTTGCCTTTCTTCTTCTTCCAACTTACTAGTCCTCTTTATACCCTTCCCTTAAGAAGCTTCAACAGCTTTCTAGGGTAAGGAATGGAACTTCCCGGCACGCAGGAAGGAGTACGTTGAAATCAAAGCTAAGACAATGGAAGGTGACGTATGTACAGCTGACGAGAGTGAGGGGTGGTCTCCCTACGTGGAAATTCTTGCTCTCATTCTTGCCGGACGGCTCGTGGGCAAAGGTGAATCAAGTCCATTCTCTCTGTCCTGATTATTGTGTAAGGTAGGGGGAAGGGGGGCTCGGCAGACGATCAATCTACAAGAAAGGCCTACTCATCCATAAGTTCATTTGCTTAAGAGGTCTGTGCATAGGAATTGGGTGCAGGTTCATTTGCTTAAGACGGCTGTGCAGGGCAATCGGGTGCAGTAAGTATCGCCTCTAAAGTTTTTTAGCTCTTCTCTTCCTTTTTCCGATTGGTTCTGTGTCAGGTGAGTGGCGGAACTTCTTCCTGTCAGGCAGAGCTTTCCCAAGGCGTATTTTCTTACGTGTGATCGGGCCGGAGTGAAACAAGGGATCAAAGCGTCGAGGCGGGAAGTCTTTAGGATCGGATGCAATTCTGAAGCTGGTACATGCTGCACTGGTCCATCTTTCTGGCAGGTCTGGCATCCTTTAGTCTATTTTATGAAATCGGGCAAGATGGTTGGCCAGTAATGGCCATGCCCTCTGATCAGCCAACTCATTTTATGCCCTGCTTGATATGATCCACATACTATACTAAATCATGGACTTGAAAGAGCATTTTTTCGGCTTCTTGCTCACTCACACACCTGAGGAGCAGTCCGTCCTTTCCACGCCGATACAATATTCCGTCAATCAAAGCATAATTCAAAGCTTGTTCTTTTACTGACCTGGGAGTTTCTTTAGAAGGATCGGACAAGTACCTGACGAGAGGTCTTTCACTCCTGCCCGATCTTCTTCTGGCTCCATTATGGTTGAGTCAAAAGTTTTCTGGAATGCTGTTGGAATCGTCCTTTTTTTCTTTGTTTAGTTGTCCGATTAGGAAATCTCAAACGTCGAAGATAGCTGGGCCATTGTCTTAGCCTCAACATTGGCCCTTCTAGGTATATGGTCAATCAACATTTCATCAAACTCGACGAATCGAGTCTAGGGCTCTTTTTGTGTATGGCTGCTGCTTTGCATCTATTACCTCATACTCAGCGATGACTTGTCTCACTACTAGCTGAGAATCGCCCTTCTTAACGTGGATGGATCGCATGCCCATTACCGCAGCTAGTTCTAATCCGATAAGCAAGGCTTCATACTCGGGCAACTGCTTGCCTAAGTCCAACGGATGATTTATCCAAAATTCGGACAACACCTGTCTTTTGACCGGTAAATAATTGAATGAAAACTCTGACAAGGCAAAAACCCATTTTTCAATCCGACCTTTGAGAAATGGTATCGATAACATGTCTTTGATCAAATCGGTTCTATCCCTCACCACATGACTTTGCCTCGGTAACAGATAATGCCGAGGCTTGACCGCTGTGAAATACAGGCACAAAGACATCAACTCAATTCGAGTCTCATTTCTTTCTTGCCCCTTAAGAAGGCGACTTAGGTAATAAATCGTTCCTTTCCTTCCTCATTCTTCTGTGCCAAGAATGATAGAATTGAATCTTCTGAAGCTGATATGTACAATTTCAAGGGCTCTCCATCCTTTGGTGGCATCAAAACTGTTGGTCAGGTATTTCTGAATTTCATCGAACGCTTTCTAGTGCACTTCCTCCTACACGAACTCTTCTGAGTCCTTTAGTTTCACAGCAGGGAGACAATGGTTGAAGTTTTCCTGCGAGATTTGAGAGAAATCGGCGAAAAAATGGAATCTAGCCGATCAATCTCTGCAATTCCCTTTTGTTTTTAAGTGGAAGGGCTTCAGTAATTGGTTGTACTTTGTTCTTGTGTATCTTAATACCTCATTGGTGCACAAGAATCCTAAAAAATTCTTAACCCTTACTTCGATTGAATGGATTTTCATTTTCAAAGCATGTTTTCACATTTGTTTAAAAGTTTTCCTTAAATAGGCCAAGTGTTGTTCATTTTCAGGTTGCAGTATTCAAATAATTTGATTTTCACTACCTGTTAAGGGTCTTGTCCACCTTTTTCTTACTCTGAAAAAAGAACTATATCATTATTACGTAACATAATAATAGTGAGTATCTTTCTTTTTGTGAGAAAGAGGATAGAAAAACCCTCGGCTATAGGGGGTTTTTCAAAACTGATTACTGTTGGCTAAAAACCATTCCTCACTTGTGAAGCGGCTTTCAATTTCCATATTTTTTTGTTTAGTGAGAATATCGAGATTATCTTAATAGAGAAGGTAGCTTTTTGTCATGAGCTAGACTTGAACTAACACCTCTGGCCAACGAGTGAGAAGGAGCTTTGACTTGAGCATTATACAAGTGCTTAAGGCTCTTTTTGGCTATGGCCAGAACTATCATATAAAACCAGGCTTGAAAGCAAGCCACCAACGCCTATCGGCGAGGACTGGCTTGGTTAGTAATGTTGGCTCATTCTATCTCACCTGCCTGCCGAGCTATGAATTTTTCATAGTAGGACGAAAGGCCGGGCATATGGAACCATCAAAGAAGTGCCTCAACGCGCCGCAGCCACTACTTTGACTTTATGCAATTATGAACTCCACGGAACTTTATCAATTCCAACGCAACTTATCCTTTTGGAGCTGACGTAACAAACTACGCGAGCCTCCCAACGAAGCCAACATAAATCCGATCCGAATAAAAAAGAGAAAAGGCAGTTTCATTATGGTGGTATACCAGCCGCTTGTTCTGGAACTTCCAGTTCCAATCAAAGCATATAGATCCGTAAATAAATTTGTACGTATAGTCACTTCAGTCGTGCTCGTCCTTTCTCGAAAGTATCTTTTTTCTGGAAACATGGTCAACCATAAATTATTATGTTCGCGATTCTTCATCCACCGATGCAGAAAATGCTCAAGTTTTCCATTCTCATATGAGGTCGGAAAGTGGATTGGCAACAGGTCGGCACGAAGTGATTCATCATGCTCAAAGATGAACCGATCGTTCGTTAGGGACGGTTTATAGATCATCAAATTCCCACAAATGGAATGAAAAGTGGGTCCATGTAAATGATCGAGACCTCGCAAACAACAACGCTCCTTCCCCATATGGAGTTCGGAACCCAAAGGCAATCGTTGAGTGAACTCTATATGCTTTGTGTTAGTTGACCTAAGTCGCACCCTGACTGCTGGGGTGGGGCTCGGCCTCCGAACCGTACGTGGGACGAGTTTCTGCCTCATACAGCTCGGGCCGAAGACCGGGGGAAGTTTAGGAGAGATGGGGAAAGCTAGCAGCTACCGTCGGGGCGGGGATAGCTTCCTTCTTCACAAGCTTATCCCCCACAAAAAAACCGACCCTGTTGCGCTAGCGTTTCGCGTTCTTTCTATTCCATCCCATTTTTTAGGTAGGCTACTAACAAGAATCTAAGAAGTAGTCACCATCTGACCAATCAACTCAGACACCAAACTACCCATGTGGGACCATTTTATCTCACCGTAAATGGAATGCTCTTTTAGTTGCGTTATGCCTCAACCCGAGTCCCCACGTCCACTTTTCTCTGCCCAAAACCTAAGAAGTTGGCTTTACCAACACAATGACTATCCTTTTCACTATGCTGACACCAGCTCAGGCTAGCTTTTTGGGAAGCCCATTCCCACTGCACTCACGGCCCGGCTGGCCTGCCAGCGGTAGTGGGAATTCTCCCGTTCCCTGGTCAAAGACTTGGTTGGATGCGGGATCTACTCCACGAGGAGCGGTACGGACGTAGATGATATCATCACGACCTCTCCTTTCATATCGTTACCAACTGGCCTTACTTATGCTTTTGTGTCTCCTAATGTGGTCAACACTAGGTGTTTCCGAGCAAGAAAGCTTACACCCATTCGCATTAGTTCATCCAAAGTTCCTTACCCTTATGCACTAATTCTTGAATAAGCCATCTTCCTATCAAGGTTAAGGAGTCAACTGAGCATCTCAGCAACGAGATTACATGCCCTCCTCAAATCAAAGTTCATGCCACTCTCCCTAAACAAATAGGAGGTGTAGGCCACAGGTCGCACGACAGAAGAAGACCCAACATAAAGATGCACACTCCTCGATGTGAAATATTCATCTTCATTGGAGCTTTTTGGTAGTTGTCGTGACCAACAGCCATCAGCTGTCGGCTTGTTGGTAAGGTGAGAGCTTCAAGCCCGATTTCTGGTGGCGCATCCCCCACACAAGCACCGCCCGACGAAGGGGGGACGGGGAAAGCTACAGGCCGAAAAGCTTCGACCTTTTTTTCTGAAAGGGGGTGTACTGGGCACCTCATCTTCTCATTTCGTCGTTGCTCATTCCCGTTAGGCCGAAGTGTTTGGCCTTTCCTTCTCTACGCCTGCTCACACTTCACTAACCATTGTGTAATATAAAGAAGAAAGTATAAAAGAAGAGTAAACAAAGCACACTGCAGAAAGATTCTCAATATGTTGGGTCCCTCTTAGATTTGAGAAGGAAATGAAGAACGGGAACGAAACGAAATAGGGCCTTTCTAGCTCTAGTTTCGGATGAGCTTCTCCCAATTATGTCTAGTAATAGAATAGGACGGCTTACTCTGACCAAGACAGAACTTTTTGCTCTGTCTGTGGAGCGTATGAATTTCCTTGAATGTAGATAGGCCAAAAGAGGGAATGAAGGGATAGGAATAGGAATTATAGTACCATTGGAAAAAGGGGCACCTGTGGGAACATCTCTACTGACGAACCATTTCAATAGTACGGGTGCTGCCGTGCCACGAGGCACGACCATGGAAGTAATTAAAAAGAAAAAGTTATGTAGTTGGACCATCTGTTCTATCCGTTAGAGTTTTGCTTCTCTAGAGAAGATGAGAGGCTAAAAATGAAAGTGTTCACAACACATACCGAAAGGATACGAATTAAGCCGACCATTAATGACTAGTTCGAACACCAGGAGTGGTCTGATCCCTTATCAGAAATCTCTCTCCCAGCAATTGGAGAAGTTTGAAGATGCTCTGCCCACTTTAGCCTCAATGACTAAGATAGACTGTGGGGTTGACTTGCAACCGCTGCAAATTGAAGCAAGAGATAGCCCAGCTTATTGCTTAAATATAGAAGAGGAGCCTGATGGCGTGGTACCATGACATGTTGCAGTATATCAAGACTCGGGAATATCCTCAAGGGGCAACAGAAAAGGAGAACAATTCGGAGGCTATCCATGGGGTTCTTCCGTAGTGGATAAATCCTATCTAAACGAAGTCATGATGGAACACTCCTCAGATGCAGGAAATGCCCACAAGTGCCAAATGAATGCGGATAAGATCAATGCTCCTACTGCTCCCTTGTCCCTTGCAAAATAGGGTTGCCCCATGGCCCTTCTCTATGTGGGGAATGGATGGCCCTATCTCCCCCTCCAATGGGCATCGTTTTCTTCTTTTTGCAATTTCTTATTTAACGAAATGGGTGGAAGCGGTCTCTTACTCAAGTCTTACTAAGAAGGTGGTGCAAAAGTTCTTGAATAAGAAAAAGATTTACTGGCTTGCCAGAAAAGATCATTACGAATAATGCTAATGCTCAAAATTTAAACAATGCAAGGACATCTTTGCAAGTAGCTGAAGATTCGACATCCTAATTCTACACCTCATAAGCCACAACAAATGAATGGCGAAGTTGAGGTAGAAAAGAAAAAGATCAAGAACAAGAATATTCTTTTAGAAATAGTAATTACATACAGGGACGAGCATGAAATGCTTGGGGAAAGGCACTCCTACCCTTTACCTAAATAACACAAGAATGGCAATCCACACCTATTAATGTGCTGCAGCCCTCAACCGACCTGATCGTCCCAATCCGGTTGTCTTCACTAAGAACAGATCCACAATCTCTTATCTAATGAATATGAATTTTCTATAGTTTTTTCCTTTGCCTAGCTTCCCATTGCTAGAACTTCCAGCGCTAAGGTGGTTGGTGGGGTAAGGCAAGCAACTCCTCTTTTCGAAGAAGAGTGCCTGCCCGAGCGATCTTAAAGTAAAGCTCTCTAGGTTAGCTATAGGTAAAGTTCTCCCAGAGCCGGAGACACAGGCCGCTACTCCTTCAGAAACCGGGAATCCGTAAGGAAGGATAGGACACAGAAGTTGGACCTAAAGTTGTTCGTCGGATGAGACCGAGAACCGAAAGATGTCTATCAAAGAGCGAGAGGGACTGACTAGACGGCTGTCAACCAGCTCTAAAGGTTGCAAAGCCTTTAGAGTGCCCCTGAACGGAAGGAAAGAAAGATAAATAGAACTCTATCCTAGCTTTGCCATATTGTTCGCCAAATGCAAAATGGCATTAAGCTGACTATCTTTTGTCTTCGCTAAGATCTACAATTATGAGTTAGGAGCAGAACAGTGGCGAACCATGCATTAAATTGCAGTTAAGGTAGTCTTGACATATGTCCTGTTGTGTTAATAGTAGTAAAATTTCCTGCTTCTTTTGTGCTTTTGTCAATGCACACATTTGAACACAGATATATCTGGTTTACTTCTGTAGGATGCAGAATACAAAAATTACAAACCAGAAAGTGAGGATGACTACAATAACTTGTATTGGAGACAAATGGGGAGCTTTCATGATTTAATGCTGAGGTTAGAGTGGGTGTTAGGATAGGCCTCGACATTTCCCTAGGGATTGGAGTTAGGCTTGGTTTGCTAACCCATACTTACCAGACTATCACTTAAACCTTTAAAAGGCTACTTTTGTTGCTGGCTATCATATCATTTTTTGCCTCACACAAATTGATAGGTTGATAGTCGTTTGAAAACAGCTGTAGGCAATACAAATACTTTTGATCGTGTTATTTGTAACTGGCATGTTTTCTGTCTGATCAAGACATTATGGTACTGAAGATTGTGATCTTTATTCGGAATGCATCATTGGAGTTCTTATGCACCGTCTGATCCTCTAGGAATCGATCAACTCGGTTAAAAAATCGATTTTGTATTTTTTTTATTAATGAAAGTTTAAAAAATCGACCTATTTAAAATAAAAATAGATAAAATATTTTTTTATGTTTTATAAAAAATTCTCCCTATAAAAAATTTATTTTTATGTATAATTTTCACTAATTATATTTTATTTTATTTTTATTTAATTATTATTCAACTATATATTATTCTAACTAAATTATTGAAATATTAAATATTGAATCTTATAATTAGATTTCTCATATTAATTATGTTGTTTTTTGACCAAATAATTTTTTCAACATTTATATTTTTGAATTTGAATTTAATTTAGTTTCTTTTATATTTTTATAATTTTTTATTTTTATTAAATTAATAAATTTCAATATTATATCTAAAACTTATCATTTAGCATATTAATAAATGGACTTAAATTTATTTTGTAAAATGATTTAATATTATTATATTTATATATATATAATATTATATATAATATAAAACAACTAGTTTTTTGAAACGGTTGAATCGGTCAAACTAGTGATCTATTTAATTTTCCGATTAGATAATCGGTCTAATTTTAAAAATATTGTATTAAACTAAAGATTCTCCCTTATTAAGTAGAAATTTTACTATTAGACCAAATGTCATTTACGATAGTTCTATTAATATGATTTTACATTTAAACAAATTACACTGAACAGAAAGAGAAAGACACAAAGAATATTTTTGAATTCATAACCTTTTAACTTACCACAAGACCATATTAAGAAGGTGTTTGGCTAAACTTATTTTAAATAATATTTAATATCATGTAACTTATCAACTTATATACTTTATTTTATAAATAAGGCAATAAAATTTGAAAATAATAAAATCATCTTATAAGATTTTGTTTAAATTTATAATTAAAGGTAATTATATATTTTAGTTTAACAATGATAAAAATAAATTAAATATCATTAATATTATATAATCAAAGATATTTATACTATGTTTAATATAAATTTGCATATAATAACAGCTTATAAGATATTTGAAAATAATTCGAAAAAAAACTCATAAGCTAAAAACATTTTTTTTGAAAATTTATAATTTATTTTATTCAAAAAAATTATCAAACACTAGTGAAGAATTTATAATATCCTAAATTTCTTATAAAATGTTTTAAATAGCTTGTAAGCTCACTCAAGCAACCTATGAATGTCTATTTTGTTTGTTACATTTATTCAAATATAAACATTATATCAAACAAATTGAACTATTCAACAAGAGAGTCAAATTAATTATTTAGATTTGAACTTGATCACCTAATCGAATTACAAAAGCTCGATTTTAATCGAGTTGAATAGAATTTTATATTGAGCTGGCAATCTTGTCCACTAACACTTAGTGATAGCAATTCACAGGATTTTGCTAGGATTGTTACTTGGCTTTAAGCCATCAACTTCCGACACGTTTTTGTTAATTCTAACGGGTCGAAGAAGGGAAGTGAAATTTGTCCAGCAGTAAATAGACAAATGGCTAAAGCTAGACACAAGTTATTAATTGCTTTGGTTTCTTCGTCTCCATTAGGAGACGAAAAGGTTCATGGAAGTCGCCGGTTGGTTTTTAGACTTCCGATTTATCTTGCATCCTCTTCAAGTTTTCTTGATTTTAATAATACTGTTGCATCGCACTTGAAATCGGCTCCTCGAATGCCCGTCCCTCTCCTTGGAACAAAAAGCTTAGGCAGAGTCTGTTTTTATTTTTGAAGTTCAAAAACATATCCTTCAGCACTCACATTTTTAAATTTTTTTCCCATTTGTTTCTTTTATTTTTACACAATTTTCTAAAAAAAGTACATGCCCATCTTCTTTATGGTATAGAGCAAACATTGGCCATAATCATAGTACTTAACAAGGTGCTCAATTTGTCCCGCTAAACCCAATCAATGCTACCTCCAAAACTTCGGTCCATTATAAAATCCGGGGTTCGTTAAATGTGACTTTCCGGGAAATGAAGATGCACAAAGTGAATTGCGACAGAAAAAATTTCATATCACAGTCCTGCCATTGTATATATATACAACCAACCATTTAAACCTATTATTCACTTACAACCTAGTAATCGAATGGAAAGGAGGGATGGACCTAACAAAATTACAGATTAATCCTGTGGCTATGGAAATATGAATTCAGTTCTACAAGAATCTGAGACATTACAACACACGATCCTAGTGTAGCTTCAAACATATGCAACATATAAGTTGCTAGGTGCACTTACTAATTCTCTCCCAACTTGCCAAAAAGAAGCATTGAAGTATTCATGTGTTCCCTCTCAGACACAAGCTGCTCCGTTTTTGGAGCAGACCTTGTGCTAGGTTCCTTCTTGGGGAACGGAAAAGACAGAGAAAGGGAAAGTGATGCAGATTCATCCTCCTCTGTGTTGGTCCCTGACTCTTCAAGAATGTGTTCCTCATTTATTTTCTGGTCTATTCTATTAACCAACGACTGCATACCCTGAGACAGCAGCGTTTTTTCAGTCCCTAAAGCAAGCTCAAGATTTGGTGCTCGATCATTAAGTTTGTCTTGTTCTAACAGATGCATTTTCCAAGGGGTGGTTCGGTCATCCAGATGCATGCCTTTCACAGGCTGTGATTCTGTGGGGAAGAAGCGCCTTTCAGCATTTTCATTGCACTTAGGGATGAGAGTCTCAACACAATCTTCATGGTGTCCATTCTGCTGGGCATTAGAGGCAGAAGGCACATGATTTGTCTGTGACACAAAACCATCACCACAAGAATTATTATATCATCACCTGGATAACAGCCAGTAAATTTGCGTGTCTGCACTTACTTTCTCAAGTGCTCCACATGGTTCATTACTTGTATCATCTCGCCTGACTGACCCCTGCCTGGTGCCTGCATAAAGAATTTGAGGTGTCACACATGCCCCAGGATACATACGTTCCTTGGAGTTGAAGGGCCATCCATCTGGCTCCATGTTAAGGTCCCTGGTTCCCCAGCTATCCTCCAGAGGAGTTTCTCCATCCATGGATGGATCTCCAGCATCTATTCTTTTCTTAACTTGATTTTGGTTACAGGTTGAATCCAATATAATTCCTTCACCTATGTTGTCCTTAAGCACAGAAGCCATGGATATACTGGAATGATGCGTTGACTGCAATCCATCAAGTTGAGTATCCAATTGCATTGGCATTTGCTCCCTTCCAGAACAACTAGGGTTTCTCATAGCAATGGAAGGACATGAGCTGGAATTGGTGCTTTCTTCCTACAAAAGATAATAAAGATATGTATTATCAGAATAACATGGGATGCAAGCAGAAAAGAAAAAATGTATATGTGTGTGTGTGTGTACGTATTCACGGAGACTGAGTTCGAAGTAAATACTCCAAACCCAGGAAAAGCACAGTAAGCACAAAATGTGTACAAACACTGAATCGGTAATGCTTCTCATAGAAATGCATCAAGATACGAAAAGTTGCAGAGACAAAAATAGATATAGAGATGCCATTTTAAAGAAACTGTACTAGAATAGCATAATGTCCAAACTGTAGTCAATTGCTGTATCCAGAAACACGGACACATCCATTCAAGAATTTGCCATGATACTTGCGCTATCTGATAAAGTGGAAGTTAATTATGTAGTAAAAGGACATTTAGAGGAAAAGGAAACAATGTAAAACAGTGTCATCCAGTGGAAAAGGATGCCAAAAGGCCACCACTTCGCGTAACTATTGCATCATCATGGAAATCTGGAAACTATAAGGTCAAAAGAATCCAATAGCAGCCATACTAATAATTTTTTCTATACTTAAACTGGCATTATTAGAAACATAAAGCTTCTCACAAGTGCAGATTCGCATGTTTCTCTTTTTAACCAAACATTTACAACCATTCCCATATAGGAAGCTCAGAACTATGGTTTGGGTTTATTCTTTACATGATGAACTTGCTAACACCAAAATCATAGCCAAAAAGGACAGACTCTACTGGGCAACAAATGAATTATGCTACTGAAATCCAACTTTCTGGATGCACCAAAGCAACATGGTCCCAGTTAAGAGTTGCAATAATTGCAATGAAGGGGTAATACAAACAACGACTATGAAAGATGAATAAAGATTATCAGTGGATAAGAACTTCTAAACGAGATGATCAGATACCAGGCTTCTCAACGAGGTATAGCATGAAAGAATTGGTATCAGAGAAGTCTGAAAGGCAGGGGAAGGCCAAGTAGCAATCTAAATATGAAAATCTAAAAGAGTCATAAATCACTAATGAGTTTTGCCACAGAATGATCTAGTAGGACTTTGATTTTATTGCATCTAACGAACACAACTGATCCTTCAAAGCATATCACATTCGCAGCACTAAATTAATTTCTGCACTCCCATTACTTCATCAACCAGGTTAAAAGACACAAATGTCCACAGCATACACCATTACACCACTCATTTCAATCAAACAGCAATTAAACAAACCCAAACAAAAAATATCCTTACGCACACATGCAAAAATAGGACATTACCTGACAAGGACCCTTCATTTCTTGGCATTGTTTTGCAGCATCATTTTGTACTGCAGCCAGGAAACCGGAGTCCATCCCATTGTCCCCCACATCCAAAAAAGAAGCTTTGGTAACAGTGTCTACATTAACAGCTCTAGAGGACAATGAACTCCGCAATGCTTCTAAAGCTGGTGCTTCAATCACCAGAGTTGTATCATCTCTCGCAAACAAATCCTCAGCAATAGGTTTTTGCAAGCATTTATTTTCAGGCAAGGTCAGTATAGGAGAGGGAATATCCCGAGGAGTGTAACAGTGTTTTGAGGACTCAGGCATGTGTTGCAAGCAGCTTTCCTTCTTTCCTCTAAACACACCCCAAAGGAAGAACAACATATTCCATTCTGCATGTAGATGACAACAAATATACATTATACCCTCGCTTGCAGCATGAAATAACACTAATGCATGAGTTAGAGACTATTAAATTCACTTTCTTATTATCAGAACCCAGAAAAGACAATCATCAATTGATAGAAGTTCAACCAACATGTTCCACCAAATTTTAGCAAGCAGCATAAGTTTGTTTCTAATACCAAACACAAGATGTTCCAAAGTGGGCAAGCATCCTAAATAACTTTAACTCCATGTGACTGGAGTCAGAAAAGGGAACATCCAGTTTTCTTCAAACAGAAAAAACTTCAATTGCCACCATAAAAATGTTCATCAGAGGTAACTCCTCAGATTGAGAAGTGTGAGAGCATTTGGCTCATCAATAACGAAAATCTTTGGGAAGTCAAATTTCATTTTTCATCAAAACAGCCACCATACTAAAAGAACTTCAGAGACTTGCCATTTATGAAACAGGGAAGGTCCAATTACAATATACAAAACTTTTTGTGACTTACGCTGGGAATTATCAGGAAGCTGATTAGATGGAAATATGAGGAGCTCAACACCATTTGCATTTCCTTTGAGAGCAAGATCATTCTTCATCATATTATCGAGTAAAATTTTGTAAGTCTTGTCATAGCTGTATCATTAACAAGATGGCATCTCATAAACAGAAGAAACTTGACAATAGAAATCAAATTGATGGAAATTATACATAGTAATAGAAGGCAAAGGAGTTAAAAAAATTACCTCTCAAGATCTTTAGCGAAAAAGAAAAGAGCTATGTTATCTTCCCTAACACCATGTTCCTGAAACTGTATTGGCCAGATACTTAAGCGAGGCACTTCATAGAGTACAACTCTGCTTTTAAACTTGTTTACAGCATCAACAACTTTAGGAGATGAACATGTTGATAAATGAGCTTGGATTCCATTCCATGAGGCAAATAATTTACCACTTCGATAAATCTCAAAACTTCCTCTGCACATAAAATGCATGCGTAAGCACAGTTCCACGATAACAAAACATGACACACTAGCAAAACTAATGAGGACGTAAAATCTCAATAGAGTTATTTGTGAAAAATAAATCCATACTGCCATATATATTCTTGATCGGGGATTGCTAAGGATTTCAGAAGCAAGGGCCTTGCTGCTGAAACATTTCTAAACACATCCCTTGAGGAAGGGCCAATGCAGTCACCATCTTGTCCTCCAGAATCAAGACCCTCCACAAGAATTAGTGACTGCTTCACACTATTGTGAGTTTCTTTTGTAAGAGAGTCAGCAATCATACTCTGGGATATTGTAGTCCTCTCAGGCAACTCTGCATCTGAAGGCAGTTTTTTGTTTCCAGCAGAAGACGCATGCTTTTGCTGAGAAGCTCCTTCACAAACCATGCTTGACACAGATGAGTCGTCAGATTGACTGAAAGCTCTATTCTTTCGGTACACTCCTGGCTTTCTCCGCACAGCAGCCTCAATAGCAGCTTTAAGGTTATCACTTTCATCTCTTGGAGACTTTACAGATGGTTGATCAAAGCAGCTTCCAGAGTACTCCCTCATTTGCTCACCAGAATTTGCTACCTCCCTGGGCCGAGTCAATCCATTAGGTAAACCTTCATTCGCATTAAAAGGCAGCTTTTCAGCAACAACAGAACCAGAGAGTTCCTCCTTCAGGCTGGTCTCACTAGATTTTTGTTCAAAATTATTAACACCACTAGAAGATGAAACCCCAGGAGTACTAGAGACAATCAACGATGATCTCTTAAATTCACCTAGCCATGCAAAAAATTAAATATATTGAAGCAACATAACTAACAGCTAAAGGACAAAAAAAGTTGTATCAGGAATCAACTCAACACTCAATCAAACAGTACCTGAAGAACCAGATAAATCTGAAGTCCTTCTTGCTGCAATACTGGATGATCTTGATAATGCCGCTGATTTACCTTCAGTTTGTACAGGCTTCTTTTCAAGGTGATTAGAAACGCTAGCAAATGAAGATTCTCCCTGGGAAGCTGGCCTTTTATCAATTCTTGATGTCGAGTTCATAGTACCCTTAGTTGAATTAATTGAGGAATTTTCCTTTCTGAATGAGTGCTGACGTTCAATTGAAGTCCTTTGTTTTGTGCTCTTGATGTCCTGGACGTGCAACATTCTAGGAGATATCATCTTTATTTTTGATTCAGATCGGTTGGAGTTTGTAGATTTAAATGACAATGATTTGCCTACTGATCTGACAATACCCTCCCTGAGACAAGGAGAGCCATATTCCCTGGCTGATTTTTGCCTCCGCACAACTTGATCCACAGGCTTGACATTTGGTTTTATGTTCAAAGAACTAAATGAACTAGACTTTGAGAGAGTACCTGCAAAATACAGAGAATTTGTTGATAGGATGGGAAATGGAAACTGAGAAGCTTGTCAGGGAATAACCACTTCAATGCAAAAACTAACTTATAAAATTAGAACAAAACTCCACTAAACGTCATAGCCCGTAAGACTAAGGAAACAATCCAAATGATAACCTTGAAAATTAGGCACTCGTATATCTAAAGCAGAGCTTGCCAATTCTGTGGGGTCATTAACTGGGACTGTGCCAGAAGAAGGGTGCAAAGACTGCAGTTTACCCGTACCTATGTTCTTTAAAGAACCCTCCCGAGAACAAGCAGATATGTTGTTAGATTTGGAGATCTTAGGTGCTCCAACTATTGACTCAAGAGCAGGCTTCTTTGCTACAGAAGAAACTTCAGTATCAACATCATCTGTATGGCTTTTACAAGAAATTTTCATATAATCTTTTGTCTTGTGTCCCTCAACATCAGAAGTATTCACATGTTCGCTACTTGCTTGACCGGGGGAGTTATTTTTCTCATTTTCACCCATCCTTCCAATCTTTTGTTGCCTTGCATTTCCCACTCGCTCTATAGTCTTGCATTCTTCACAAAGCCATTCACCTTCAGGGACTTTAGCCAGCATTTCCCGCATACAATAACTGAGATAGAATGAATAGGTTGCAGTCATTGTCAATGCAGAAATATACAAACTTGCATAAATAAATACTTGACAAATTTTAATGCTTACGTGTGCTCTGCCCCATCACTGCACTGGCAACAGATAGCAAGCAAATCCTCCTGTCCTGCATCTCCGCAGATATCACAAATTTTCACCTGTCCAACAGAAGATAAAATTCAATCAGTTTTCGCTCAGCAAAAGCACTAATCATGCAATCTCGGGGTAGGAAAATCAAGATCAGCATAGCAAACAAAAAGCTGTGGAACTTGGGTGTGAAAGAACTATCTTTTAAACACCCTGGTCAGCCACATGTCAGATCAAATGTGAGCGACAGTCATAAGCAGAGCAGCATCTCTCAGTTCAGGTATTATTTTACAAGCCTTAATATTTCTATTAAACTTAAGATAAAATCCAATCAATCTTGTCTTCATGATAAAATTCATAAACAGCATGAGAATAGTTTATGCTCTCCAGCATCAATTTGTAGTGAATAAAGGACAGCAAAATGAACTAAAATTTAGATATATGATGACAAAAAACACATATACAAATGTCACATTTGTGCAAAATTAAAATAATGATACAGTTTTGTGCTTGAAGTACAAGAGATCCAGTTTCATTCAATTAAATAAGACCAGGAAGAATCTTCCTGTTTACTGAATGATTCAGGAGATGTCTGTCACCATCAAAATATAGAAGTCATTTGAAATATTGAGATTTACTGGAGAGATGCTCAAGAGAAACAAGTTTGTTGCTTTGACAGTTTGGTAGAATTAACAACACAAACACACAATGATCAACTGGATCATCAAATTATATCAAATAGGATGGAGTAGACATTCCACCAGGAAAGAAAGAATCCAATTCTTACATCATGCTCCACCAAATCCGAGTTATCAGTCTCATCAATGTGATGAATTTCCACCTCCATGTCATCTTTTTTTTTGATGGAACTCAGAACTGTTTCAGAAGGGTCACCATGACAATCAGATACTCCACCTCTATTCGGTAATGAATCCAAATGTTCACCCGAGCCCTCCAACGGATCATCCTTAGTATCAGAAAGCTTATCATCTTTCACATCCCTTTGGTTTCGGTCATCTGACAGGCATTTTCCATTGGAGGCTTGTGAAAATGTATTCTGCACCTTACATATGTCAGTAGCATCTGGGCTTTTTGAAGACGGAACATCCTCCAAGCTTAGATTTTGCGGATGTAATCCAGATTGCATGCTACTAGGTGGCACCTTGTCAGAACCTTCTCCGCTAATTTTTCGATGTTTCTTATACTTTGTCCTACCGTCCTCAGAGTCAGACTTTCTATGTGCATGTTCATCAGTACCACTTCCACAAGACAAGCAATCATCATGCCCTTCTGGAAATCTCATGCCTTCAGACTTTGAGTGGACCACACTATCATTTGATGTGGATGCATTGTATGTCCTCAAGGATACCTTATCTACTGCATTTTCAGAGGAACAATCAGAAGTTGAGTTCATGACTGCTACACTGGTTGGTACACTTAGCTGCCCACTTTGAATTTTTTCTGAAAAGGTTTCTCAAGCAGATGCATCATTTGATTTCATTAGAGCCTCACTGACATGAAAGCAGGATGAACAAGGGGCAGAGTACACGTTACACAACCCAGACTTCCCTCTGCAGTCAAACTTTTGGCTTCTATTAAAACAACTACCGAAGACCTCACTAATGTCAGATGTCACCTGAAGTTTTAAGAGTATAGAGGTGTGAATTAAAAAGAGGAGTAATTAGAGATTAATCATAATAGAATAAGCCTTTAACTCATCATAGACATTGTGAAAATATAGCAAGAGAGATAGATTGAGCATGGGAGAGGGGGCCAAGGGAAGAGGCATAATCATCCAGGGCAATACACATCTACAATCATAGTACTCCTAGATGATGTGGCTGCTTGAAAAAAATAATAAAAGGATGGACCCATTTAGTTAAATTGGAAGAAAAAACACAGGAAACAAAGTATCTGAAGTTGTATTTGTTGTCAACTTGTCATTCTAAGAGAGGTAATAAGATTACATTCAATTGTACAATACAATTTGAGCATATAAAATTATCCTCCAATACACTAGATTTGCTAACAAGCATGTTTACTAATTATATTAGTAAGACCTCTCACCAAATAATTAATATAGTCGTTATGAAACAGTTAAGTATACTAATACATGCATAAAAAGCCAGTTTCTGTATGATTCTCTCAAAAGAAAGAAAACTAATTGTATAGTTTATGAGGTTCGTCCAGCAACCGAACAGTCACCTCTTGCCAAAGGAAACAGGGATGAAACCATGCAGATAAAACGGAAATAAATTAATTCTACAAAAATTTTGTCAGGTATAGGGCATTTTCTGAGTCTTAAACATGTAATGATCATGTCAGAACGATCTAAGAACAACCACAGAAGCACTCATGAAACATTTACTCAGTATAAGAACCCTGATCAGATAGATCTCACTTTAAATTTCATATTTAAAATGCAAGACAATCAGTTTCTCCTAATTATCTCTACACAGTAGAATAATAAAAATACCATTCTAGACAACAAATACAAACCATGAGATTAAACCAATGTTAGAAGCTGCAGAAACACGTTTGGAGAGGCAAAAGAGATACGATGACCACTTTGACAACAAAAACTGACTAACAGTAATGGTTTCATAGGCATCAGGGATGAAGACTTATTTATCTTATGGTTTGTGGCACATGTGCCAAGTAAAATGCAATGTAATGAATAGCAGAATGTAATATACCAAGGTATAAACAGATTAACTCAACAAATTTTTGCATCCTGACATTTCTTCAACAAGTAATTAGTTAAGAGATGCAATAAATTTCCCAATACCACTTATGGAAAGGACCACTCCATATTGCTATTTAGGCTCCCTGCACCTATGCTTGTTAGGCCATTAATGGAGAATTTTATGAAATGAAATGAAATGCAATGCAATGTAATAAAAATTCCTCTCAAAGAAGTTACAAATGCATAAAAAAATAATAACATCAATAAAAATTTCACGAAATTCTATTGTACTGAATGAAGCAGCAATAAATTTGTACAAAAATATCAAGATATGAATTTTGACAATTATCCTATGGCATAACTTCACTTACGATGACAGATCACCAGAAGGAAAGGCAAATTACATGGGCAAAACACTACAGAATTAACTCCACACGAAGTTTAGAAGTTAAGATAGGAAGTTGTCATTGTAGAAGTGCTGGATCCGTATAATTTTAGAGAAAATGAGACAACATTTTCTTCTAATTTTCCTGTTAATAATTGTACCTCAGAAACCAAATCAATCAAGTTCCTTCCATTTTTAAGACTTGGAGTTGAAATAAACAACTAAAAACTGCATATTGCTCTCCTTCATATTATTTTCATCAAATCTCATCTGAGTAAACAAAACCAGTAGAATTTTTCAAATATAATCTGCATTCCTTCTTTTTTGATGATTAGTGGCCGGAGTTAGCGCAAAAAAAAAACATTCTAACGATATTAACAAACAGTAAGAATAAGGGCAGGGAGAAGGCATAAAAGAGAGAAAAGGAAAGAATAAGAAACAACAGTTACCTGACATTGTTCTCACCATATGAGTCTGCAAGTCAGAATTTACTTCATCATCTGCCCCTTACCTCCTAAAGTTTCCTCTCGGTATGGGGGAGATCTGAAATAATCTTCCAAAAGCTTACACCAAGAAACTGACACAAGCACAGTGTAGCATTTAATTAGACCAGCTAAAGCACCCTTAGCACGGTTAAATCCAATTGACATAGTGCCTTCTATATGTTTGCCAATTTTATAATGATATCGGAACACGGGCAAGGAAACCAATATAACCATGCATTTGTATGTACGGATAAATCCTGTAATTGACCTATTGAGAACTAAGAACGAATTGCAACTCTACAAGTTGACAACGATATGCAGATTAAACGTAACGAAACAAAACCAATTTAAACTTTATTTTAAGACAGAAGCACGACAATTGAGGCCTAAAAAATGAAACAGGCTAGAAGGCAATAAAAAGAGAGGAATTAAATTAACCCTAATGGAGTAGGTTAAACTGGGTACAAAAATAACATGCCTGGGGTTGAGATTGAGTGGGAGTAGCGTCGCAGATGTCCTGGAGGGTTCGGCCACTGCGTTTAATCACAAGCAAGTTGCCGCCGGTCGAACACGCATTAGTCTCTCGGTGACTATTAAAATCAAAAAAATGATCGTGTGGATAAATAAGCCAAATGCGAGAACTGAATTCCCCTTTTTTGCTATCGGGAGATCAATTGTTTAACAACCAATCAGGGAGTTGAATTAAAAACGGGGAGCCTGGAGTCGATAAATACGATTCAATCACCGTCGTTAAGTTAAAGAAAATTACGCACCTAAATGTTTTCAAATTTTCAACTCAAAACACACATAATAATTATTATATTTTTTACCTTTTATTTCTATCTTTAAGTCTTTTTACATAATTTTTAATAAAAATACATAAGTTTCGGAAAGAGAGGATATGAAAATTTTTTAACGAGGCCCTGATTTTCAGGTTATATTAGCTATTTTTCCCCATCCCCTATCTATCAATTCCACAAAACTAAATATCTTATACCATAAAATATTGAAATTTAATTTTTTATCTCTTACAAGTATAATTAATTAATTATTTTTTAATTATTATATCTATACATAATCAAATTAATACCTATGTATATATATATTTATATATATTTATACCATAAAAATAATTATTATTCGTATATATCATCATATCTTTCAATCATAATTATATATTTTATACATATTTAAATATATAAATTTAAATAAATCATGCAATTCATCACATAAAACTTTCATTCCAAACATAATATTCATTCAACACTGCCCATCAAACATTTTTTAAAATTTCATGCGAATTTTTCATCTCAACAAAATTTGCATCCAAACATAGCCTTATTCTATACTACCTATTTGTTTAGGCTATGTTTGTTTTGTAATTTTAGATAACAAAAATACATATTCAATCATTATACATTTTAAATTTTAATTTTTTTTATTTTTACACAATTTTTCAAACAAAATACCCCAAAACACACTTCTAAATTTAAAAACAAACATAGCCTATTAAATTGGTAATATATTATAGAGGGAAAAAAAAAACATGCATACATACATACTCATATACATATATATTGAATGAGATTCAATTAGACTATGTTCATGTATACTCGTTTGTTGGGAGTAAAAATTGGTTTAGAAGTTTAAAAATAGTGTAAACATTACAAAAAATAAAGATTAAAATAATTATCTATGAAAATATAAAAATAAAGATAATAGAGAAATTTAAAATGAAATATAAATAAAAATCAATTAAAAAAATAAAATAGAAAATATTTATTAGAATAATTATATAATTCATGTTATACAAATTATTTCCTTAAAAGTATAGTATATATTATAATAGTATATACTTATATTTACTTAACTAATGAGGGGGTGGGGGAAGGAGAGTTTCTCTACCTCCTTGTACTCACATTCTCTAATAACATATTTATACACAAATTTTTTAAATATCTAATATTAAATGATATAATATTCACCTTATAAACTTATAATTTGTAATTTGTACCAATTTTCTAATATCTATTTAGAAAATTTGTGACTTGTAAACATAAATTAGTGATTATGTACTGAAAAGCCTTACATTCATATTCATTAACTATTTATGAATAAGACTTACCAACGTAATCAAATGAGTACATATAAAACTTTACACTATATGCAAGTAAAATATTGATATTAAAATTAATTAATTAAAACGATATATTTACAATCAATAACTCTTATGTATTAATGAGTGCATCGCTGATATAATGTAGAAAAATTATTGTCAATATAAAGAATGGTTTCAGTTTTACTAATTTGGTTCGTTTACACATTGAATATAGGTAACCGGAGAATAATTACTTATAAGAATTAGAACCAATTTGATAACTGATTTTTAATTTCATACACACACATATGTGCTCTTATATTATCTATTAAATAGATAAAATTATGTGCATTCATATATGTAATTATGTTTGCATTTTTATTTATTTTTTACATATATTGAGCGTGTCGCGATTCTGTTTATTAAAGTTGAGGGATATAAAATAACCAATTTACTTTTAAATATGTAATTATTAAAATGCCTTTTGTATTTGTGTTTTGCTTTCTTGTCTCTCTACGCTCTTGGTTCCAATATATTATACATGTTCTTTCAAACTTATCTACCAAATTTGATTTATTATTTATTTTTGTTTATTCTTTTAATTTTAATTATTCTACTTTTTATATTTTTAATTTTTTCTAATTATGTAACTAACGTAAAATTTATACTCAAATATATTATTAATCTATTTATTTAATTTGTCCTTTACCCCTGTACTTGGTTCTAGATAGATAATAATAAATACAGATTAATCACTTATGCGATAATTTTGTCTTCCTATTTGTCCAAAAAATACTGTAGGCTCCCTTTTTGAACAATTTATTCATGGCTTTGGTAGATATAAGTTTGAGCTCAATTTTATCCATAACGACTAAAGAGTTACTTTCTTTCATTCTTAAGAAATTATGAGTTTTATTTTATTGTAAGTGAATTCAATAGGATTGTTTTTTCTAAACCAATCTCCTCCCAATACTACATCATAACCCCCTTCTGTTCTACAATCTAAAATTTGCAATACCTTTTCGTCAACAAAACAATTAATGCTATTACTATTAATGAATACTTGAATATTCTTGTCATTAGAATTTTTTTCCTTGATCCTCAAGGTATTCATATTAGTATTTACAGCATGGCACTCACAGACACAGTCATGTCATTCACTTCCATCTCTTCACCTTGCACTTCACGCAATCCAATATTAGTAGTACAGTAAGCCGATCCTTCCTCCTTAATCATTGTAATGTATATATGTCTTTGTTTGCACCTATGGCTATTTTGGAGTATATGACTTATCACAATTATAACAAAGATTCTTTTCTCTTTTCTTGCTCTCATTTTTGCAGTAAGCATTGTTTACTGTATTTTCTTTATAGACTTCTTATAGTTCTCTCAACTTTGTTCTATCAACTACGTCTGGTTTTAAAGTTGGCCAAGGATCAATAACTCTAATACTAAATGTAAAGATTATTTACTCTAGATATGTAAAATGTAAAAAGGAGATAGAATTAAATAAGAAAAAATAGATGAATAGTTGAAAAAATATTACACCTGTCCTGTCGCTTCTTGAATTAGAATTAAATAAAAAAAATGAATGAATAATTGGAAAAATATTACACCCGTCGCTTCTTGAATTTTAATTCATATCAACCTTCTTTGTGTGGAAGAACTATACAAGGATATGTAAAACTGTTAACATTATTTACAATTAAAACCATTAGGTACAAGTTGTTAATTGTTACAGTTAATTACCACTAACTAACTAACTGCTGTAACTCTAAATAACTATAGAAAGATGTTATTGAATAAACCTATATATAATTATATTATTAAATTATTATTATATATTAGACATGTATAATAATAATTTTATTACTTATCTAAATTTTACAAATTAAACATAAATTTTTATCCTATTCAAATCAACAAAAATTTCTTATACACCTAATAAGAAACCAAAGATACGCATTCTTTTTTCTCAATCTAACTATTTATATTACTTTAAAACATAATTCAGTTCATGATAATAATATATTGAAATAATTAAAAAATATTAATTATATAAAATAATAATAAATATTAAAAAGTCTCATTTTAAAGGTTTATACGCCCGTACACTAAGCCGCATGTGATACTACTAAATGATAAAAGGCGGGGGAAAATTAAGCTTCAGCGAATGGATGAGGGTTTACCACAATAAAAACAGCAGTTGGAGCGTTTCCTTTCTGGCGTCCAAGTTACGCGTAATACACATACTTCCGCCGGCGCCACTACCTTCACAGCAGCCTTATCGCTCGTTGGCGGCTAGCAGGCCGTTGAGGAACCTTGCGCGTCTCCTGCCGATTCATTTCTACAGTAGCCATCGCAATATTATTCCAACGGAAGAAGCACCTTCTCGAACCTCTATGGGGTCTCAGGCGACTGAGTTCGAGTGGCCGGCCACTCGGGTTAGAGAAACCTTTATCAAATTCTTCGAGGACAAAGCCCATGTTAATTGGAAATCAAGCCCCGTTGTTCCCCATAATGACCCCACTCTTCTCTTCGCTAATGCTGGTAGCTTTTCTTTTTTTTAATTATCGTGTTTAAATTTCATACGTCTATTTGTCCCTCCATCTTATGGAAAAATTTATGTACTTTTTATTTTGATAGAATTGGTTTGTCATATTATAATATTTGAAAATTTCATGTAATTCCGGGTTTTTGTTAAGGATAATTGCTATTTGATAATTGTATGTCATTGGCAGGTATGAATCAGTTCAAACCTATGTTCTTGGGCACGGTAGATCCGAACACTGATTTGAGCAAACTCAAACGTGCTTGCAACACCCAGAAGTGTATTCGTGCTGGAGGCAAGCACAACGATCTTGATGATGTGGGCAAGGACACTTACCACCACACCTTTTTCGAGATGCTGGGAAATTGGTCCTTCGGGGATTATTTCAAGAAGGAGGCCATCGAATGGGCTTGGGAGCTTCTCACTGAGGCAACTTCCCTGCATGCTTACTGTTTTCAACAGAAATGATAGGGTGGAATTTTATCTTATCGTAACGTGCTTTGGTCTCTCATTAAATTTCCAATGTCAATTTCCAACAGGTTTATAGATTGCCTGGGGATCGAATTTATGCCACCTATTTTGGTGGAGATGAAAAACTTGGCCTTCCTGCTGATATTGAAGCAAGGGATAACTGGCTTAAATTTCTCCCTTCTGCTCGAGTCTTGCCTTTTGGCTGTAAAGTATGATTATTTTTCATATTCACCTCTCTCTGCCTCATCACACACATCTAAATTATAAATTTTTGATTAGTCATCTATCTAATATGTGTGTACAGATATATTTGGATATATGTGTATATATATATATATATTTATACTAAAAGAGATCCCACTATCGCAGTAATCAGTTCTTGTATGAAATAAGCAACGTTGTAATTGCCATGGTTTTTATTGGGATGCTTTTCCACTTCTCAGTCTTGATGATTTTTGTAATTCAATTTCTGATTTTCTATACAGTTGAAAATTGGATCTATAATCACACTCTAGGATAAATCATATAGCCTGATTGATTGAATGAAAATCACCTTGCTCTTGTATTCTTCCAAGTGTGTTTTATAAAACTGGAAGGTCTTCAAAGAATAGCATCTTAAAGAAAGACTGGTGTTTGTGGCTGTGAGATGGAAACTGACTGGGTTAACCTTTTTTAAATGCTCAATTCTTAGTGGAAAATCATTGGACTTGTCAGGATTTGGAGCTTGGAATGAAGATGTTAGACTATGAAAAGGAATCAAGAAATAGGAGAATCTTATTTTCTGAGTGGGGGTTTATGAACTGTTGATATATATATGTACTTGGGAGCATATTTGTGAGTTTAACTTATACCTGTTATTGTGTTCTATTTAGCTAGAAATCCAGAATGACATTGGTTTCCATATTTTATATATATATTTTTAATAAATTGTCTTTTATATTCTCATGCAACTTTTAATAGGACAATTTTTGGGAGATGGGAGATACTGGACCTTGTGGACCCTGCACTGAAATTCATTTTGATAGGATTGGCAGTCGTGATGCTGCATCATTTGTGAACAATGATGATCCGACTGTCATTGAGATATGGAATCTTGTGTTTATCCAAGTCAGTGCTTCATTCTTGTCCTATTGCATGTTCTATCTATATGATTATGGTTTCAATTACTGAATTGTCTACTTCTCACAGTTTAACAGGGAACCTGATGGTTCATTAAAATCTCTACCCGCAAAACATGTAGACACTGGAATGGGTTTTGAGAGGTTAACTTCTATTCTTCAGAATAAGATGAGCAATTATGATACCGATGTATTCTTGCCCATCTTTGATGCGATACAACAGGTAAGTCTAGGCTGATTGGATTCTGGATAGACCAATTTTCTTCAGCCTTAGTAGTTGTCCCTGAAATGGTGGCTATGCCTGTTTTGCAATTTTACAGCCCAAAAACATGCTCTCAATCATTATTTGTTTTAAATTTAATTATTTTCTCTATTATTTTTACATAATTCTCAAGATAAAAAACACCTAAAAACACACGTTAAATTTAAAAACAAACATAGCCAGAAAATATGATATATAAATATTTTGATGATTAAGGAAAAAATAAAAACAATTCTGCAAACAATTTGTACACTGGCTTCCTGTTCCTGCTGCACTTGTATTATGTGTTGCTTTGGTATTTATGTTCTCTGAGTAGTTTTTCACCTTTGTAGGCAACTGGATCTCGTCAATACTCTGGGAAAGTTGGTCCAGATGATGTGGATAAGGTTGACATGGCTTACAGGGTTGTGGCTGACCACATTAGAACAATTTCATTTGCCATTGCTGATGGTTCTTGTCCAGGTGAAGTACTAAAGTTTATAATGATAATCAACTGAAGATGGAACTATTGATATGCAAAATATAGTATCTTGAGACAGTGGATATCACTATTTGATAGTTCTCACTAGAGCAGATGTATTTACATATCTTATTTTCTTGTTTTTTTTTGAAAATTATAGCATATGGCTGCCTGGTTGTACTTTCTTCTTTCATTATGTTCATTTTAGAATTTTGATGTTTAATAATGTTACATTTATGTTTGACAAGTATGGTGTTTTCTCTTGAGTGGCCTAATTTGGAACCAAAGGATATTTATACCTGTTGTGCACAACCATGAGCCCATGCCATCACTCTAACAGTCACGAATTTCCTTTTATACCTTTTCCTTATATAATTTTTAGCATTGAAATGATTAATGCTATTTTATTAGTGTACCTTTTGTTGAATTTGATGTTAATCCGGTGATTTGCAGGTAACGAGGGACGTGAGTATGTATTAAGGCGCATCCTTCGACGGGCTGTGAGATATGGTACTGAAGTCTTAAAAGCACAGCAAGGCTTTTTCAGTCGGTATGAACTCAAATAATTCTTTACCTTTCTGTGATTTTTCATTATGCAGTACTGGACCGCATTGTCTGAGAACAGTTATTGTGATCAGCACTTATATATATGTTGATATAAGTTGTGGACTTGTTTTGCTTTCTATAAAAAGTAATATTATTCTCTAAACAGGTTGGTGCAAGCTGTGGTGGATGCCATGGGAGATGTTTTTCCAGAGCTGAAAGAACACTCAATGAAGATCAGGGAGATAATTGCTGATGAAGAGGCCAGCTTTGGCAGGACATTGACCAAAGTGTGTGGAGATTTTATCTTTTTTCTATTTTCCTTTCCTCTTGGTCAATACCCAACTTTTTGAGGTTGCCTGAAGGTTAATGTGTTCTGGTCTTGAGTCTCTAATCCCTACATTCTCTATGTTCCTCTGAAACTTTTATTCTGGAATATTTTAAATTATCATTATGGGTGACATAATGGTTTCATTGCTTTCTGAACCTTTTATTCTTATGTGCTTGGTCTAGCTAGTCTGTCACAGTGTCAAGATTCTGCTTAGCAGCTAGTGTCATGACATATATCCAACCATTGAGAACTAAAAAGGAAAATCTTATGGATACAAGTTGGCATTTGATATTATATGAGTTCTGAAATTATCTTTAATTTTTTTGCAGTGATTTTAGAAACAGTAAGTTTGTTTGAAGATTGTGACGGTACAAATGAAGATGTGTCTAATAAGATTCTTATCTGCATGTGGATGATTAACTTTATGTTATCCTACTTTTTAAACCAATCCTGCTAATTAGATGGTTAAATAGCTATTTTCTGTAGTTGTTATCAGTTTTGCTTATTATTGTTTGTAATAGTTATCTTTCTCAGATTAACAAACCTGACCTACTCCTGCAGGGAATTGAGAAATTTAAGAAAGCTGCTCAAGAGGTCCAAGGGATGGTACTTAGTGGGCAGGCAAGTGGTTAGCTAGATTTGTTGTCATTCTTCTTTATCTTGCGGTAGTGGATGTGGTGTTTTTGTTCTGTTTGTTTTTTTTTTTCCCGTGAATGGCAATGCAAACTTATGACGTTGTGATCATGTTATTACCATTTGTACAAATTGACCATTGCCAATTGCGCTGTATAGTCACTCCAAAGAGTGTATTCAAGCTAAATAATGAATTTTTATCATTTAATTGCTGGTGGAAACAACTTGGAGCATTGATATGTAGCTTTTATGGCCCAATTGTCCAATAAAAGGAACATGACTTACTATTTGATTAAGCAACTAGTTATACCTGTGTTTGCTTGGAAACCTTGCATTGAGGCCCCATTTCACTTGAAAGCAATCTGTCTGGAATGGTTTAATACAAGGAATGAGAATCTCTTCAGAGTAATGAGAAAGTTCAATACTTGAAAAGAGAATCTTCGCTTTACTCCTGTATCGTCCAAAAGACAATCTCCATGTTCTGCACCCCAACTCTTCTGTTTTGTCCATGGAACTTGCGAATTCCACCAATAATCTGCTTCATAGTTTGTGGCCTTGTAAGTCTTATCTACATTTTTAGCCTCTTACTGCAGTTTAGAAGGAAGAAGAATCTCTTCAGAGTAATGAGAAAATTCGATACTTGAAAAGAGAATCTTAGCTTTACTCCTTTATCGTCCAAAAGACAATCTCCGTGTTCTGCACCCCAACTCTTCTGTCTTGTCCATGGAACTTGTGAATTCCACCAATAATCTACTTCATGGTTTGTGGCCTTGTAAGTCTTATCTACTTTTTAGCCTCTTACTGCAATTTTGCAATTTGCCTGCAGGATGCATTTGACTTGTGGGACACCTATGGCTTTCCTTTGGATCTAACTCAGGTACCTGTAGCTCCATTTTTTAACAGAAAAGAAGATCTTAGTTTTTCTGAATGTTGACTAGCAACTTCTGTCCATTAGTTGATGGCAGAAGAAAGAGGATTGTCTGTTGACGTTGAAGGCTTCAATGTGGCTATGGATAAAGCCAGAGAAAGATCAAGGAGTGCTCAGAATAAGGTGGTGAGAAGTTTGGTTGTACGGATATAAATAGGGAAGCAAAGTTAGAACTTTTAGAAATGCTGGGCCTCCAGAGTGTCCTTGAGATCAATGCATGTAGAAAATTAATGCTTATAGCTATTCAAAAATGAGACGAGATGTTCCCTGCAGATATTTTTATGCTAAAATCCTAATGGATTTCTACGTAAAATTTCTCAGCAAGCTGGTGGCACTATTGGCATGGATGCTGATGCTACAGCTTCATTGCACAAGAAAGGAGTTTCTTCTACTGACGACTCATTCAAGTTCATTTGGTTTCAGGTCTGTTTCTTATGGACATTCAACATTTTTTTTGAATGTTATTTACCTTGGATGAGTTTTTGTTGCGTACCTAGTTTAATTATGTCTTTCATTTATACCAGTTTTATCAAGTTTACTTGATGCATATGTTGCAGCACTGCACATTCGAATCCCCAATCTTTATTGGGTTGCATACCATAATAATGTAGGCTTGCTTATGATTTTGTTCTGGGCCCATTAAATTTCATTTTTCTTATTTCACCTTAGTCTCCCTATCAACTTTAGTATTTCCCTCTCTTTTTTCTATTTTGCTTTTCTGAAAATAATGGCTTTTTTTTTCTGTATTCTGTGATTACACAATGATCAAGTTGCATTAATCTGGTCATTGGATTATATCATGGGTTTCCAAATTGAAACTACAAAATCTCAGTTTCTTTTAAATAGCATCCGTCTTTCTGATTTTTGGTGGATCTCCACATTGATAGTGGCTCTATGGGATTTCTTGAATATTAGACTTTTTGTACTGATAAAGAAGCAGACCATTGTATGAAACTGCAAACACTTTTCTGGACTCCAACCAATGTCCTGAGTTATGGAAACTATTTGTACAGGCCTTTTTCAGTTGGGATATTAGATATGATCTTTCTGATTTCATTTTGGCTCTTTCTTTCTATTTTGAGTTTTGAAAATTTTCAAAAGACATGCTTGTTTTATTCTTTTGGCATTTGGGGTTGCACCGGGAGTGATCCATTTTTGCTGATTCTTGCCCTTCGAAGCTCACGAACCACCATAATCAGTTTTTTTAAGGTCTGGTTGCATGTCTTGAGTCAGTGTAAATTCTAAATTAGAAAATTAATTGATTGATCTTATGTGGTTTATAATTATTTTGGCAGTCTGATTGCTTGGTTCTCTTGGAACTGGATTGCTTTACCACCTTCGTTTTTTATTCTCTTAATGTTTCCACAGTATTTTGACTGGAACACATCTATTTAGATGTTGGACTTTTGCTTTTTAATGATGTATAAAATGCCTAAAGTGGATTTTCTTTGGGTTTCCTTTAAATTTATTGATATAGTTTAAAACGAAACAGTTGTTCTGTCTCCCATTTATACCGGCTGATCAGTGTTCGATTACCTACCAATTGAACAGAATACTATAGAGATAGGTGATGAACGCTATTTATGCTTGCATGATTAGCTCTGTCAGGATTTTTTATCAAAACAGGGTATTGTTCTTGCTAGATCAAGCACACAAATTTGCATTGGTGGAAAACTTGATGATATTTTTTATCCTTCTAATGATATTAGGATCATACAAGCGCAATTAAAGCTGTTTACACAGGGAGTGAGTTCTGGGAAAGTATTGGTCCTGGAGAAGAGGTTGGGATAGTCCTTGAAACTACTAGCTTTTATGCTGAGCAAGGTGGTCAGGTAAACATCTCATTTAAATATCTTGTTTGTGATTCACCTCATCCTGAATTTAGTAATTGCCAACTATCTTTTGATATTGTAGCTATTAATTAGTTGAATAAATTTAAGTTGAATGAGATGTATTATTTAATTCATTATTGGCTTGATGAAGTCAAGGAAGGTAGTTGAGTGGCATAAATTGGCTGTGAAATTTGATATCAAAGAACTTCAGTCTCTTTTCATGGGTGCAAGAATTATCTGAAACTCAACATTTCTTTTTGAAGTTGTTTTATCCCAAGATTGGTTGTTTAGTCATCACATTTTGAAGTGGATTTAGAAATAAACTCTATAGGGTTACTGTTTATTGAACTGGTGTTGAGCCATTGTACAAAATTCCTGATGAAGGGGGTCTGCAAGAATCAATTTTATGTTTGTTTTGCTTTCATGGGCATTTTGAAAAGCCCCAAAGCATTCTAATATGACCAGGGAGGGGTACAGGATTTAATGCTTGGAGGGGCTTACATTAAAATTTTGCATGGCTTGAAATGTATCCTGATATATTATTATGTATAATGTGAATTTATACACAATCATTTTTGTGTAGTATGGGTGAGTGGGGGGTTGGAAGGCGCAGCCCGGCCCCTCCTCTTTCTTCAACCCTCCTTCAAACCTGTCTATGCAAATGGCAATAAAGTTAGATTCTCTTGTTTTCTTATTTTTAGTTTTCTTTCTCCCTTGAAACTTCACTCATCTTTCGAACTTCCTTCCTGAGACATTATAAAAAAAATCCTAATCATTGTGTATATGCATCCACGTATACATATCATTTATCATTACATATATCCCTTTATCTTTATATGTAGTTAAATCATTAATCTATTAAAACTATATATTTATGCCTTCACATCATTAACAGGTTTAATGTGATGTCACTAACGCATAATTAGTGTTTTCCTAAGAAATAACCAAAGAAACAATGCTCCCAAATAATTTTATCAAAAAACTTTTGAAGCAAGATAATCTATAAAGTGATCAAAGAAGTATATGGTTGAACATGAGCACCAACTGTACTTGGGGGATTCTAAAATTAGCAAAACCATTTGAACTTGTGGTAGTAGTGCTTTGTTTTGTAGATTGTTTTTGTTTTGCTAATGATTCTTAGTTGACCCCTTTTGTTTGTGGTTGGTAATATTACATTTTCAGTACTATATTCATTGTTAACTACATTTGTGTTAGTCTCTGCAAATTTGAAAACATTTCTGCCTTTTGAAGCTCGGTGCTAGATTGACTTGTATTTTGTATTGTAGATATATGATACCGGGTTGATTGAAGGCCCTGCTGGGGTGTTTGAAGTGAAGAATGTTCAGATCTTTGGTGGATTTGTTCTTCACATTGGTTCTATTATTGGAAGGACTGGCAGACTGTATAGTGGAGATAAAGTAATTTGTAAGGTGATCATCCTTATTTTAAGCAATACAAATCTAGGCTCAATCCTTCAACATCATGTGTCAGTTACTGTTTGTATATTGTGGCTGAGCAGGTTAACTATGACAGACGAATGCTGATTGCTCCAAACCATACCTGTACGCACATGTTAAATTTTGCTTTAAGGGTAAGGCTCAAACTGATTTCTGCATGCTACCAATGTCGAAGGCCTTTTCTTTATTTAATTTAACCTAAGAATCACTTTTTGACAAGTGAAGGAAGTACTTGGTAGCCATGTTGACCAGAAAGGTTCCATTGTTCTTCCTGAGAAATTGAGATTTGACTTTTCTCATGGTAAGCTTAAGATTGTGAGCTAGGAATTCTCTGTATGAGTCACTAATATCCTTAGAATATTAAAACAGGGAAGCCTGTGAAGCCTGAGGAGCTTCGAAAAATTGAGTTGATTGTTAATGAACAAATTAAGGCAGAACTGGATGTTTTCTCCAAGGAGACCAGGCTGGTTGATGCAAAGCGTATCAATGGTCTAAGAGCTGTTTTTGGGGAGGTAAACTTTTGCATGTCATTATTATATATTAAAGCTCATCTGGACCTTGGAGCATTTTCTGTGATTTTTCTAGTTGTATGAATCCTTTTCTCTGTTAATTGTTTTGAATTTATTAGGTATATCCTGACCCTGTTCGGGTTGTAGCAGTTGGTCGCAAAGTGGAGGATCTACTTGCCAGCCCTGAAAATGAAGAATGGTTATCAATCTCTGCTGAGCTCTGTGGGGGTAGGCATCAAGGAAATTAAATTGCTTTCGTTTGGGGTACTCATGTTGAGTAGTAAGTTTTGCTTGTTCAGGGACACATATATCGAATACGAGGGAAGCCAAAGCATTTGCCCTGTTGTCAGAGGAAGGAATTGCTAAAGGAATCCGCAGAGTTACAGCAGTGACAATGGATTGCGCTTTCAAAGCCATGGAGCTGGCTTCCTCTCTTGAGCAAGAAGTGAATGAAGCATCCAGTGCTGAAGGAAGCCTTCTGGAACAGGTTTTTGTTCCTTTAGATCTGAAATTTGTATCCTGGTTGTTAGTTGAGTGTGGTTGGGATAATTAGAGGATTGCTTCCTCTTCTGTTACCCATTTTGTATAAAAGTTATATATTGATATGTGGCACTTTAGAAGCATTACACTTCATCTCTTCATCTGCAAGAGTGAATTCCGCTCTCCCTATTCAACTGCACAAGTGAACGTGTTCATGTACACTATCACATGCATATCCATTTCCGTGATAAAGTAAGATTTTGCTAGAGTTTTCTTTCCAGTTGTCAAAGAAAGAATTTCTTTAATTCTATTAATCCAACTAAACTGATTGCAGAAAGTAACTTCTTTGAATGGTCGTGTGGAAGGAACATTGATTCCTTCTGCTAAGAAAGCTGATCTCAAGGCTAAAATCTCTGTGCTTCAGGTATTGTTTTCTATGCTTGTATGATCTTCTGCAGTAGTTTGCTTATTGGAGGTCCAAAAATTACATGTATGTGGATTTGAGGGCCTGATGTGAAATAGTTGGCTCCAAATGTTGATGGACGGAGTGTATGTGGATTTTTCTGTAAGAATTTTGTTATGTATCAGTCAGAATGCAAGCATTCCACGTGTAGAAAAATACACACATCAAGATACAATGGCATCATGCCTTTTGTAGTTGGAATCAGAGATTGGTTTTGTTAATTTGTGAATATTCCTCATTCTTCCCCTTATATTTTATACTGCATTTGAAAATGATATGGGAAATGGAAAAATGAAAATATAACATGTTTTTGTGTCAGAGCCAAGTTATAAAGGCCAAGAAGAAGATAGCTGAAGAACATTTGCAGAAGGCCATTGACGTCGCCATCCAAATGGCTGAAGTGGCATTATCAAATGGAAAGGCTTACTGCATTTCACTTGTTGATGTTGGTGCAGATACTGCTGCCATCCGGGAAGCAGTTGTCAAAGTCAAGGAACAGAAGGTTTTTGGTGAATTTGTGCTTGATAAGTTATTAACCATTTACCATTATTGTGATTCCAAAGTTTTCTGAAACTGCATTTTTCATTTGATTGTTTTGTGGACAAATAGGGGATGGCAATAATGGTCTTTAGCAGAGATGACAAGGTGAATAAGGCTTTTGTGTGTGCTGGGGTGCCGGAGAAGGATGGCAAGTATAGTCGATTAAATGCGACTGAATGGTTGAAAAAAGCTTTGGAGTTTATAAGTGGAAAGGGCGGTGGAGGAAAAGGGGGTCTTGCTCAAGGCCAGGTGAGCAATACCTCATCACTAATCATGACTTTATGGTATTAAATACACATAAATACATGCTTTCTGACCCAGCGTAAGAAAGTATCCATGTCGAGAAGATTTGCTAATGAGATGTTTTTTAAAATGGTTTCAGGAATCACACCCATCTGTATGGGGATAAGAAATAAATTTTTTAGGTTACCTGGAAAGTTTTAAGTTGACTACATTAGGACATTCTATTGTGCAGCTCTTGGAACTGTATCCTTGTGCGCTTGACTGTGAAAAATAGTATGTGCAAAAAAAGGATTAAAAAATCTCTACTGTACTGATGTTGACAATGTGAAATATTTCCGTTATGGAGCGTTTAGGGCTAGCCATTATGGATTTGTATAATTAATTATCTCCTATCCTCCGCTTTTCATGCATGCATGCATGTTGGTTCGTACTTATAACAGCTTAAGAATGTTCGGCGGCTCTCTTTTACCATTTTGGCTGCGAAGAAGGGTTTACTTAAGATTTTCTCATTTCTTCTTTTAGGGAGCTGACGTGACTCGCGTTCAAGCTGCAATGGAGGCGGCAGAATCCTTTGCCGCAATGAAGTTGACTTGATTGAAGGACTGCTGAATTGGAACTCTTCAATTTAAACGAAAGTGCAATCTAGATGGACTTTTAACCTTTCTTTTTCTTGTATAATCTTTCGCAGAGTATGCCTTAAATTTCATTCAGTTGCTCGATATATCGTTAGAGATTTGACATTACAACGCATTGTTTCTGCGCTGTGAAAATTAACTGCTCCATAATGAACACTATGCACCACGGTGCACATAATGAATGGAAAAATGTCTCCAACGGGTCAAATAATAAATCAGTCTTTGGTACTATGAATGATCGATGGCATGGTAGGAACAAAGGAAAAACAGAATACCTAGATTCATTGTCACAACAATATGCGCGCGAGGATAAATTATCAACCGGGATTAGTCTGAATTTGGTCAATTTTCCACACTAATCATGCAAAATTCCCCTGCCAGTTTTAATTAATTTGAGTGGTTTCGCATTTTTGAAAGCCCAAGCCAATTTTACGGTCTTGGAGGTGCTCTTAGATAGGGGTATTATTTCGGTAAAATTAAACAGAAAAATTGATTTACTGAAACTTGTATATGCCAAACTTGTAAATCGAATGACAAACTGAATTTTCAGTTTGATTTGGTGATTTGCTGAAATTTTTTGATATCTTCAATTAGGAATTTTGGCAAAATTGAAATGTATTTTTAAAAACAGTACATACACAAGAATATAATATTCGCGAATAAAAACATTAAATTCTTAAAACTTATAAATATACATTAAATATTTTATTATAATGTTCTGTTTCTTTAATTTAATTTTTTGAACATAAGAAGTTGCTATGAGAATAGAATATTAGATATAAGAAAATTAATTAAATAAAATTAATTGCTAAAATAGTAAATGTGTAAAAACTCAAATTTAAATGTTATGTTGAACTAAATTTTACGTCTGTATTTTCAAAATCAATATTTCATTTTGGACATTAGAATTTAGAATGCCATTCACACACAACACTCTAATCTAAATAAGTTCGATAGGTTCGTTTGAATTCTCTTATTTATTTATTTTTTATTTGCATGATTACATATATTTTGCTGAACCTATCCAGTAAAATTTAAAATGACAATAAAGTAGAAAACTTCAAAATTTGAGTTCATTTAAAATTACTTTTTGAAAAAATAGTATTGAAACTATAAGAAAAATTATGACATGTAAAAATTTATTTCTAATTTTATTTTGGTTTAAATAGTTATTTTTGGACACAGGTTGGTAGGTTAAGTTCGAGTGATGCATGAAAATAAATAATTTTATGGAATTTTTTTGTATAGAGTTGTTTAATATTTACTAAATAAAGATATTCTATTGTAATAGTAACTTTTTATGATTAAAAAATTAAATTAAAGCAATAGAATATTAAAAAAATATATTTAATATATATTTATAAGTTGTGCAATTAAGAAGTTAAAAGTTTTCAATCATGAATATTAAATTCTTATATAATATTTACTCATAGCCCTATCATCTTGAAGAGAACAAATGGATGGAATAAGTCGAGAAATAAAAATTCTGTTATATATTGTTGTGGGCTTAAAATCTCATGATTTTCCTTCTTCTGAAACAAAACAAGCCCTTGCACATGCAAAAATTTTGAAAAATACAAGAGGGAAATACAAATTGGAAATGATCATGAGTTTTGACAGCGAAAAATTAAAATTAAATAAATACACGTAGAAAGTGTAGAACTAATTAAATTTTTTTCCTTCAATTTTCATCTTGAGGATAATTATAGCATGGAGATGTTTCAATTTCAAGCAGAGCCAGGGAAAAAATAAAAACTCTATTATACATGATTGGGAGTCTCGAATTTTTTGTTTTCCAATTAGTTTATAGAACCCGACAATGTGGATACTTTATCCTAGCAAAACAAGACCTCGCCCATTCAAAACTTTTAAAGTTTAGGGTTTAGGATTTTTTTTTAAATAAACTGACAATACCTTGGCGTGAGACACTTTTCGAGTCCTCATCCCTTCTACATTAATAGGTAAAAAGTGTACAAGGTTGTACAAGTATGTCATAGAAATTGAAATGAGTACTTACTCTCTTACAACTTAGAATTCTTGTATTAGGAAAGTTTAAATAAGGAGTACTTATTCTCTTACAAACAAATATCCAATTTCTCATGATTGAGGTCAAAAGAAGATACAAACCTGTCTAGAGTTTGTAAGTCTAATATTGGGAATGTTGGTGGAGTCATTTGAACAATCCCTAAAAGTGTACTTGTGATTTGTTCATCTTTTAAGATTCTCAAATTTTGGAGATCACAAGCTTGGTTTGTAAGATGATCTGCAGCTTGGCTACCTTCTTTGTATATGTGGTTGATTTTTGTTTCCATTTCACTCAAATGAGTTTTGATCTTGAAGAGAATTTTTTGAAATTTCCAAAAACCTCGTTGTGTTGAAGTGATGAGGTTGATGATTGCCATTGCATCAAGTTCAACCCTTAGTTTGGTGACCACCTTTTCAGCACAAATTTCCAATTCCTTCTGTAGTGCAAATAATTCAGCATGTGTTTGTGGTGTGACCAAGTGGCGATCCAAGGTGATTCCTCAAGATGCCTCTAGCTCCAGCAAGCCCCGGGTTGTCCTTAGAAGCTTCGTCAGTGTTAAGTTTTAACTAGCCTTTTGGTGGTTTTTCCAATTTAACAATGGCAGGCTGAGGGGTCTTTATTGCTAAATCTTAATTCTCATTTGATGGGCTGCAAATTGTTCTCCTTTCCAATGTGGTTACGAGATGTTAAGAGTCCTTCAACTTTAGCGATGATCTTATTTGCTTTGATGTAGACCCCTATCCTCTGCATCATTCCTTGCATAGCAAAGATACCCAAAAACAAGTATAGCAATAACATTCCTAATATGAATTTTTGAGGAGTTTGTACCTATTTCTTCTAATGCTTGAAAGAAGAGAACCAAGCTACTGGTATGCAGAAGGGTGGCGTGAAACTTAAATGCAAAGTGCTTGCATATTGTAGTGGCTTTCATGCTATGAAGGAAGATGTGTTGTTCATTTTTAGCATTATTGCAGTAATGGCATTTGGAAGCAAGTGAAAAACCTTTCTTTTGTGGCTTCTCTTCCATAGGAATTTTACCATTAAAAAGTCTCCAAATAAAAATTGAAATTGTAGGGGTGATGAATGAAGAACAGATTTTGCTGAAGACTCCACCACGTGTTGTTTCTTGCCTCTTGATGTTCTGCTAAGCGCTCTTGGTGAAAAATTTTCCATCTGTTGTAATCTTCCAAATTGGTTTATCTGGTTGCCCCAACCGAATTGGTGTGGAGATGATCTGAGAAACTAGGTTTGCAAGTAGAATTTGGTGGAGTTTATGAATGTCCCACCCTTCTTGCTTCCAACTCTAGTTGATTGGCAAGTGGTTAGTTACTTGTTTGCTGGTCAGGTTTTGAAGAGTGCCTTCCTTAAGCCACCAATCATGCCAGAAAGAGAGCTCCATTACCTAGGTTCCAGAATATATTGTTTTAGACATCATTTTTGACTTTTCATAGCCTTTTCCAAGAAGGGAAGTCAGTTATAGAAACTTTAACAGCAACTGGACTAAGGCCTCTACAATATATTTTTTTTTATGAAGTGCCTAAAGAGAATTTTTTTGTTTAAATCTCCGCTAGAGTTTATGTGTAAAAGCTAAGATCATTTCTCTTAGATTCCTTATGCCAAGTCCCCTTTCTTTATAAGGTAGGCAAACTTTGGATAATCCAATTTAGTGTATTTTTTTCTTCTTTGTAGTGGAACCCCAAAAGAACCTTGCAAATAACATCTCTAGTTGATGTATAACACAAATTGGAGGATTAAAAGACTTGGAAGAGGAATGTGGGAGTGGCTGAGAGGGTACTCCTAATAAGTTGGAGTCTTCCTCCGTAAGAAAGGGAGAAGTTTCCCCAACCACAAAGTTTTGTCTCTCACTTTATTAATGAGGTACTCATATAGGACTCTCTTCTTGTTGCCCTTGTATAGTAGAGCTCCAAGGTAAGTAATTGGCAGATTTTCCTCCTTGAATCTTGTGATGACTTTTATCTTTTGTTTTCGCCTTGATATTTGTTCATATTCACCCAAAAATTTCATCTACTTTTTCAGAGGTTTCTCTTTAGTCTTGGTGAAGATAATGATATCATCTGCATATGAGAGGTGTGAGACATTAATTCCTCCATTGGTGTCAAATAGATTGTTCAACCCTCTGGATAAGTATTCTGCTTCAAGGATGAAGAGTGCTGGTGAGATTGGATCTCCTTGTCTTAACCCTTGTGCGGATTTGAAAAAACCTGATGCTTCTCCATTAATTAGCACTTGTGGAGAAATCCCTAATTTAGTCTATCATAGGCATTTGCCATATTAAGTTTCATCACCATATTGCCTACTTTACTTCATGTTGTCTGTAATTAGTTTTCCTAGAACTAAGCCATTTTGTGAAGGAGAAATAAAGATAGAAGGAGTCACTGCAATTTTATTATAGAGGAGCTTGGATAGGATATTGTTGATGATGTTGCAAAGTGAGATAGGTTTGAAATGATTCCAAGTCTCAAGCCCTTGTCTTTGTGATTAGGATAAGAGTAGTGGATGTGAAGCTTCACAGCATAGGTTAAGGGTTTATGTTTGGGGGCTTGGGGTTTATGGTTTAGGGTTTAGGGTTAGGGGTCGGGGAGTTTGGTTTAGGATTGGGGGTTTTTTTTAAAAGAACTGTCGGTGCCATAGCAAGAGGAACTTTTTAGAGGCCTCAGCCTTTTTTTTATTAAAGTTTCAAAAAAAGAGATATAGAGTAAGGAATATTTGAAAAAAATAAAGAAGGAGTACTACTTATTATCTAGTTGGGGCTAAACCTTAAACCTTAGACCTTAAACCCTATCATAAGCTCTTAAGTAAAATCCTTCTCCCTTAAGGTTTGGGGTTTAAGGTTTAAACTTTTTTTATTAAAGGAAACCACTAAGAGGTGGGGGGGGGGGGGCTTTTCGAAGTCCTTAGCCCATCTTCATAAAATCATAGCACCAAGTACAAGGAAACATTAGAAAAAGTAAATGAGGAGTACTACTCTCTTACAGCCAAAAAGCAAACCTTAAGACAGAATCTAGTGAAATCTAAAGTAAGGAAATTTTAAAGTGCCCAATCTAGTGATTCCAAGGAGTTCTCCCTGGATCTGGTTTGTTGAAAACACAGTGATTCCTTAGTTGTGCAAGCATATGTGGCAAGAAAATCTGCTGCTCTATTACTTTCTTCGTAGATATGTGTAATATGAATCTCCATCTTGCTCATAATATCTCTGATCTTGCTCAGTCTGTGTTGGAATTTCCAAAAGCCAGATTGTCGATGAGAAATCAATGTAATAAGTCATGAATCATCAACTTCAATCCAAACTCTCAAAATCCTTCTTTGCATGCAAAGTTCCAACCTAATGTGGACCATAATAAGCTCTACCATTGTGTTAGTTATAATAGGAGTGTGTTCTGCAAAAGCCAAAATGACCTTCCATTGATGATTTCTCAAAAGATCTTCTACTCTACCAATACCTGGATTGCCTTTTGATGCCCCATCCGTATGAAGTTTGAATCAGCTTGGTGATGGTGTCTCCTATATCACAATGTTAGGCTTATGTTTGCTGGATTGCGGCAAAGGAACTCCTAATTGGAATACAACATCGCGATCCCTTCTCCAATGTGTTAACTTCTAAAGCTTTCCATATGTGAGAGAGTGAAGGTATGAACAGACTTTTTGGATGATGGAGTTAGCTTTCATGCGAATGCCTCGATACTTTGAATCATTACAAGTGCACCACATAAACAATAAAATAAGATATGAAATGATATTACGGATGTGAACAAAAGAACCTAGAATTTCCCATGCTTGGAGAAATAACATGGCATCAGAGGTTTGGGGGAGAGGGACATTGAAAAGGTGCGCAAAGTGATTCCAGATGGCTAAAGCTTTTGTGTTGTGAAAGAAAGTGTGATGAGCTGTTTCACTTTCATGATAACACCAACATTGTGAGGTAAGGAGAAATCCTTTCCTTTGGAGTTGTTCATCTTTAGGAATCCAATCATGTAAGAAACGCCAGATGAAGATCAAAATGGTTGGAAGGAGAAATGAGGACCAAATTTTCTAGATGATGGGCTGCATTTGTCCGGATTGTCAAGTAAATTCTAAGTAGACTTGAGGGTGAATTTACCATCACAAGACACCTTCCAAAAAGCTCTATCCACTTCTCCAAAATTAAAGGGAGTAGAAACCACAAGTTGAACAAGATGTTCTGGGAGATTCCTCATTAATTTGCAAAGGTTCTAGCCCTCTTCATTCCAATAATAATGGATAAGTTCAAACAGGAAGCCTTCTTTGTTGGCAAGTTCATGGAGCGTACCCTCTTGTAATGAGAAATCATACCAAAATGAGATTTTCCCATCACTAAGACTCTAGAAAATATTATTTTGGGCAGCTGTTGTAATCTTATAGAGCCTCTTCCGTGATGGTGAATCTTGAGATGAAACTTTCACAAAACTTGGGAAAAAGGCTCCATAGTATTTCTTCAGAAGAAAGCGGCTCCAAAGCGAAGATTGTTCCTGAAATCTCCATCACAGCTTGAGAGAAAAAGCAGAAATCACATCCTAGAGTCTTTTAATTCATAATCTTCCTTCTTCACATGAAAGGCAGATAGTCTTCCATTTAGTATAATGAAGTTTTTTGTGAGATGCAGTTGAACCCCATAAGAATTTAGCAAGCATCATTTCAATTTGGTTAATGGTTGCGAGAGGAGGGCTAAGGACTTGAAATAAGTGTAATGTAATAGCATAGATGAGAGGACACTTTTGATAAGTTGTAGCCTGCCGCCATGAGAGAGTAGAAGATGTTCCTAACCACCAATTCCGTCACGGATTTTCCCAACAAGGTTATCAAAGAGAATTCTTTTCTTATTCCCTTTAAATAATGGGTTCCAAGATAAGAAATAGGAAGATATTTCTAGCTGAAGCCTGTTATATTTTTCAGTCTTTGAATTTGAAGAGATGAAGTCCTCTTTTCAACAACAAAGGAACTCTTGGAGGGGTTAATTTGTTGCCTTGAGACCTCTTCATAATTTTTCAAGAGCTTCATAAGTTTGTTGAGGGCTGGTTTTCTTGCCTTGGAAAAAATAATAATGTCGTCGACAAAAGCAAGGTGGGAGATTGGGCTACCTCCTTTTGTGTCATACAACGTATGAGGATTGGTCTTGAAGATATTATCTAATCCTCTAGAAAGAGTTTCAGCTACAAGAATGAAGATGGCTGGTTAAAGGGGATCCCCTTGTCTCAATCCTTTGGTGGACTTGAAAAATCCTATGGAGCTTCCATTAATAAGAATAGAAAACCAATAGTTTTCCATGCAATGTCTAATGAGGAGGATAGTGTGAATAAGGAAATCCATGTGTTCTAAAACTCTGTAAAGAAAATTCTAGTTGATCTTATCATACGCCTTTGCCATATCAAGTTTCAGGATAATGTTATCAAAATTATCCCTGCTTTCAATTCTATGCACCATTTCTTGTGCAAAGAGGATATTATTGCCAATAAGTTTACTTGGAATAAATCCACTTTAAGAGGGAGAAATAACAAGAGGTAGGACTGCTACAAATCTCTTATAGAGGAGCTTTGAAATAAGCTTATTAATCACATTGCAAAGAGAGATTGGTCAGAAGTCACTCTAAGTTTGTGGTCCTTCAACTTCAGGAATAAGAACAATAGAAGTAGTTGTAAAACTCCTTGGCATAGATGTGATTGAGAAAAAGTCCACCACTGCCTCATGAAAATCTTCAGCTATAAAAGTCCAGGATGATTGGAAGAAGAGTGCAGAAAATCCATTCGGTCTAGCTGTGCTATCGGGGCAAAGTGAGAACATCACTTCTTTAATTTCCTCCAATTCAGGATATGAATTGATTGACTGGGAGATTTCAACCAGAAGTTTGGGAAGAAGCCTCAAAAATTCATCCAACTAAGGAGAGTTCATGTTAGGGGATGTACCTGTGAGCATTTTTGATAAAAAACACCAGTTGAAGCTTTAATTTCTTCCTCTGTTGTCAAAATATTAGCATCCATCACCACTCTATTGATATGTGATTTGCTCCTTTTCTTTTTAACTAAGGAATGAAACAATTTTGTGTTTCTTTCACTTGCTTCCAACCATTTACAGGTACTTTTTTGTTTCCAAAATTCACATTCCACAGTGAGGGTACGAATGAGGTTGGCATTGCATTTGTTCAACTCTGTAGAATTAACTTCCAAGGGGTCTCTGTCAAAGTTTAGTGTAGCTTTAGCAGCAGCTGTTTAGCCCTCTCAACCTATTGGAAAATATTTCCAAAGCAATTCTTGTTCCATTCCTTAAATTATTTTTGATGCGGTAAAGTTTTTGTTGGAGTTTAATCATCCCATATCCCTGAACTTGTTGCATATGTGAATCTTTCACCGTTTGCAGAAAAGAATGGTGTTTTGTCCACATATTTTTGAAACCTGAATGATGGTTTGTTTCTGTAGCTAGTACTAAAAGCCGAAACTCATAAAGGATGGTGGTTAGAGCTCCTCCTAGGAAGATGGAGAACTTTGGTGCATGTAAAAAGAACCATCCAGAGATGAGAATGGAAAATTCTATCCAAATGTTTCCAAACTCTTTTATTTGTCCAAGTGTATGGCTCCCTTTCGAAACTAGCGTCAACCAGGCCACATTCCATGACCATATCACAAAATTCTTTGCTCGGTCCAGTTCTTTAAGAAGCACCACCAATAACTTCATATGTTGAAAGAGTAACATTAAAGTCTCCCTCCACCAGCCTGGGGGTGGACATATCAGACAGATGTATAAGTTCTTCCCAAAGAATTTGTCTATCAACTCTAGTGCAACTAGCATAGATGAAGGTTCTCAAAAATTCCTTCCCTTGACTTATTGAACGTGCTTTGACATGAAAGAATTGAGAGTGGTCTTTTAAGACTTGGATACTAGTCGCCTTTCTTGTGAACAACCAGATTTTGTTGTTGAGGTTGGAGGTGATAAATGTGAACCCGAATCTTCTTAGCATGAAGGACTCATCAAGTTGTATAAATGGTTCTAGAATAGCCAGGATGTCAGGTTTGTGATCTTTACCTAAGTTATGCAAAAGTTTCTGTTACTTGCACTGCCCACACCTCTAATATTCTAAATGATAATCTTCATCTTAAATTTGGTTTGATGAATTAGAAGATGCTCTGGTAGACCTTCTCAGAGGCTTTGTGGATTTTTTCTTGAATTTTGTAGTGGTAACATCTTACAAATCAGTTGCTGCCTCCTCAATTGATTTGTTTCTTGTATGTTTAGTAAAGATGTTTGCATCCTCAAGATCCTCTTGCTGACCAGTATTAAAGTGATCTTGGTTCTTAAAGAGGCTGCAAGCCTTTTCAAAACCAACTGGCCCTTCAGTTTGGAAAATTGCTTTTGCAGAGTTAACTTTATCCAGCCCCATTTCCAAGTTAGAAATTGTTCCGTTGGGGTTTGTGGTGAGGTATTGCCAATTGTTTCATCTTCAAAAAGGGAATCATGCATTGTATTGAATTCATCATTAGAATGCATGGTATTTTCCTTCTCTTCATTTTCTTTCTCCTGGTAGTTTGTTGACAAGTTTCCTTGTGAGCCCTTTCCAGTTTTAGTTTTAGTCAAACCCTTTTGCTTCACAGACCAGCCTTGAAAATCAGATTTGTCTCCATTTTTGAACATTCCATTTGGTTGATAGGATTTTGGGCAGAATATGCTTGCACACCGTTAGTTTCCAATGCTTCAATATCCATCTGCAATTCACTCTCAGGGACATATAGATCCTTGCCATAATTTTGTTTTGGATTAGCTTTAATGGAGGGTCCTTCATTTGCCTTTTTGTGCTGTCCTTGTTTCTAAATTTCATCCTAAAAAAAGTTCCCATTTTCCATTTGTTGCGAATGAGAAATACCAATAGCCTCACCAGAATTTTCAATTTCCTTATTCACTTAAGCAGTGCCAGTTTCATTAAAACCATCAGCTGTGAAGATAATCCTAGAACCAACAACAGTTTCAACTGCTTGTAATTCATGTTCTCGCTTTATAGCAGGCTGAGTTTTTTTCCCTTTTTCTTTAACGACATGAACTTCATTTTCAGCAGCCTTGATAGTTCTATCATAGTTGGCAGAAATAGCAGGTTGGTTACTCATAATTTCTTTCCCCCTTTTCTTGTCTAGAATTTGCCTTAAATCTGAAATAAGTTCCATCCTACTATCAACTGCTTCTCCATTTTGATCAACACCCGCAAACTTCTTGGAGGAATCCTTCAAATAACAGCCGAAACATTGTGTCCAAGTTGACAATAGAATGTGCAGAATTCTGGGTAGTTTTTATATTGAATTTGCTAAACAAATGTTTTATCACCAATGCCTAAGAAAATTTCATTAATCCTTCTTTCAATAAGTCTAGTTCAATGCAAACTTGAGCACGGCTAGGATGCAATAAATCAGCAGTTGGCTCATCAAGGATAAGAGGTTTGCCAATGAACTAGCAATGCTAAAGAGAGCTTGTTTATTGAATAAATGACAGGGAAGTTCCAAGAGTTGAATCTAGACTGGCACAATAGATGATTCAATAGCTGGTTCAAAATTTGGAGTCCATTTAAACACCCTCATAGGAAAGCCTTCAAAAACCCACACACCTCTTAACCACATTCTTAAGAAATCTTGCTCATTAGATAAGGTAATCAAAACATGTTTGGGATTGGTGACACCAATCTGGAAAGAGCCTTTAAGGTCAACTTTGGTAAGTCTGAAACTAAGGGATCTCAATGTGGGGATGCCATGAGGGGATCTGAATCCTGGCTTTCCTTTGAACTTAGACACTGTGCTAATAATTGATGAATGCAGCGAATCATTAAAGATTTTCTTAGCTACCCGAAGGGGATCAGATAAGATTTCAGCATGTTGAGATCTTCGGGCAACAGAAGCATAGCTACACTTCGTTAATTTGGGTGGCTGTGTGTTTGAGGGGACATTCTGATCTATAGCTAGCACTCCGCATCACTCAACACTCAGCAAACACCAATCACCAACCTCCCTCAGATCAACAACTCCAATAACAATAAAAATTCAAACTAAAAGCTTACAAATCCCGGCAAGGGAAAATAAAAGAGAAAAACCTAGAGGATGCTTAGGAGCATGGCCCACTTGAGCTGAAGACTGCGTACGGTGGTACGCATGATCGGGGAGTGATGACCATCGATGAAGGATGTGTCGAAGGCCGCAATCCACCCAGATGCAACTGCAGTAGCCTGGCAAAGCTTCGCTGATGAAGGGGAACCAGAGCAGACGCGACAACGAAAATTGGGAAAATACGAAGATTCGCAATGGAGAAAAGCACAGCAACCGCTGGCGGCCAACATTCGGCATCGAAGGAGCACGACACTTTGGCAATGGCAAACACAGTTAGGCGCCGATGAATAGTGACCGAATGAAGTTGAATTTTGACTGGAAAGTTTAAGAGAGAGAAAATCACCCAAAATTGCCCAAAGTCTAGAGAGAAGGTAGAGAATTTAAAAAAAGGGCTAAATGTGGGTTTAGGGTTTGGGGTTTAGGATTTAGGGTTTAAGGTTTTTAAGAATGTTTAGGGTCTAGGGTTTTCCTTAAAAACACTGCATTGGGTGAAGGGTTAGGCAAGACCCCCAACTTGTATATAAAAACTTGAGAAGAGTACAACTAAATTTGGGGTTTTAGGGTTTAGGTTTACGGTTTAGAGTTTTTTTTAAAAAGAAAACACCAAAGGCGGGAGGAGCTTTTCGGGGTCCTCAGCCCATCTTCATAAACTCACAACACTGAGTACAAGGTAGCCTTGGAAAAAGTAAATGAGGAGTACTACTCCCTTACAATTGAAAAACATTATCCAGTGCAAGATCTAATGAAATCTAAAGTATGGATTTAGGGTTTAGGGTTTGGGGTTTAGGATTTTTTTTAAAATAAAAAACACCACTGTGGTGGGGAGTTAAGGCAAGACTCCCAACCTGTATATAAAAGCCTAGTGAAAATACAATAGAGACAGCCTGTGCAAAATAAAAAGAGTACTACTTCCTTTACACGAGTATCGAAAGGCCCAACAAAGAGGGAAAAAGTAGGATCATCTGAACCTAAAGTTGGGGAAGCCAAGTTTGTCAAGTCTAATCAAACTAAGTACTTGTCCGTGAAGCTGGTTAGGATGAAGGACGACTGAGGAATGAGTGGAGCAAGCTTGATTAGCAAAGTAGTCAGCAATGGAGTTTCCTTCCTCGTAAATATGAGATAACTGTACATGGATTTGGTTCCTAATGGTGTTGATTTTACCAATCAAATTATGTAGAGTCCAATGGGCTTGTGAAGAGGAGATGATGCTGATGACAGATTGTGAATCCACCTCAACCTAGAGCACTGAAATGTCTCTGTCCAATGCAAGCTCCACACCTTTCAAAAGAGCCCACATCTCTATAAATATGTTGGTAGCGTCTCCAATGTAATCTTGGAAGGCAAGAATGACATTGCCTTCTACGTCACGAATGACCCCGCTAGCACCTGCTGTACCAGTAGAAGTTTTTGCAGCACCGTCTGTATTGAGCTTGAACCATCCACGGTCTGGTTTTCTCCAATGGACTGGAATTGACTGGGCAGGAGGACTCGGTGGAAAGTGGAAGCCAAGATCACGTGCCAAGTCCAAATCTCCTCGCCAATTATTTCTGTTAAACATTTTGCAGTTGAAGACTACCTGCAAATGGTTAAAAATTTTCCAAACAACTATGTGCTAAGAGAACTTTTTGGTTCTATATTTTGTGTCATTTCTTTCAGTCCGAATGAATCACAAGGTAAGCAAGGGGATAAGCGATCTAACATGTAATCTGTGGGTGAAGAAGAAGAGAATTTTCAAAAATTAACAAGGATATGTAAATTAGAGGTATTGGGGGTGGGGATATTAAAAAGATTAGAAAGCACACTCCAAATGTGATAAGCCTGTTCGCCCTGAATAAAGAGATGAGGAATGGATTCAATATCCTGGCAACAGTGGCATTTCGAAGCAAGAGAGATACCCATTCTTTGAATGCGGGTGTCAACTGGAATCCAGTTATGAAAGACACGCCAAAGAAAGAAGGACATGGTAGGAGTAAGGAATGGAGTCCACAGGTTAAAGAAGAGGTGCTGAGTCACTGTTGATTCTCTAATTAGGTTCCAAGCGGATTTAAAAGTAAAATAGCCATTGGGAGAGAGTTTCTAGGTCATGAAGTCTTCATTGGCATTAGAGATATGCACGTGTAACACTTGCTCCACAAGATTTGCCGGAAGAATTTGTTAAAGTCTTTGAATGTTCCATTCTCCATTGCTCTAATAGTAATTCACCTTTTTAGGACTATGATCTCTAATAAGGGACTGGGTGAGAGGCTTAGACCCACACCAGTGATGAAACTAGAAGGAGAAGTCTTCACTCCCAAGCACCCAAAAAATCTGCGCTTGAGTAATATCCTTCAGTTTGTGCATTCTTTTCCAAACAGGGCTGTCATAAGTGTAAGCTTTTAAGTTATCAGGAAGCCTACTACAGTACTTTGCATACAAGAAAGTAGCCCAAAGAGATTTTTGCTCCCTAAATCTCCACCAAAGTTCGCAACAGAAGGCTTTGACAATATTAATAGACTTGCGTATCCCCAAACCAACTTCTTTAGTAGGGAGGCAAATGTTATCCCAAGAGCACCAATGACGCTTCTTTTGACCCTCAGTGGAACCCCACAGAAATCTGGTCATGAGTTGATCAATCTTATGGAGTATGTTAAGAGGGGGCTGCATGACTTGGATTAGGTAGAGAGACATTGTAGAAAGGGTACTTTTAATAAGCACCAACCTGCCACCATGAGGGAGCGTAGATTTTTCCCAACCTTGCAACTTTGCCCTAATTCTGCCAATCAAATCAAAGAAGAGAGAAGCCTTTCTGTTGCCGGTGAAGAGAGGGGCTCCAAGGTAGGTGATGGGAAGTGGCTTAAGTGTGAATCCTGTGGTCTAAGTAAGTCTTTGGGAGGTCCCCCGTGAGCATTTTTTGCTAACAACCAAAAAGCTTTTGGTGATGTTAATAAGTTGCCTAGAGGTTTCTTCATAATGATGGAGAAACTCAAGTAGATTTTTGACATTGCTTTAACGACTGTTTGTAAAGATAATCACATCATCAGCATATGACAGGTGAGAGATCCTGCAACGTCCTTTACAGCAGTAAGCCATACTTTTGTTGGAATTGAAGACCCTTTCTAATCCCCAAGAAAAGAATTCTGCAACAATAATAAACTAGGAAGGGGATAGAGGATCACCTTGTCTGAGACCACGACCTGATTGGAAAAAACTGCTAATAGCACCATTCACAATGACTGAGAAGAAACAATGATTGATGCAATGCGAGACTAACTGGATAAAGTGTTCCGAAAATCCTAATTTCTTGAGCACTTTATAAAGGAAACTCCATTGAACCCTGTCATAAGCTTTAGTCATGTCCAATTTCAGCACCACATTTGAGTGTTTCTTCGGAAGATTAGGATCATGAATAAGCTCTTGAGCAAGGAGGATGTTGTCACTAATAGCACGCTTTCCATAAAGCCACTCTGAGAAGGAGAAATAATACGAGGGAGCAGTGGAGCCAATCTGTTGTTGAGGAGCTTGGACATGATTTTTTTCACCACATTGCAAAGGCTAATAGGTCTAAAATCACTTCATGAACTTGGACTTTCAACCTTAGGAATAAGCACAATCATAGTTGAAGTGAAACTTTTAGGAAGCGGAGCACCCTTGAAGAATTCCACAACTGCCACTTGAAGGTCCTCACAAATGATGTCCCAGCAAAAAAAGAGCAGAAAACACATCAGGACCTGCAACACTGTTTGCTCTAAGATCAAAGACAACTTTCTTTGTTTCGTCTAAGTTTGGGCAGCTACAAAGGTGATCGTTGTCAGCTGTAGAGATAATCGGCGGGATACATTCCAGATTAGCCTCATGCGGCTGGACAAAATCAGTGGAAAGGAGAGTACGGAAGAAATGAATTGCCGATTGTTTCAGATCCTCTTGATCGGTTAAAATTTTCCCTTCATGTGAAATGGAATGAATTTTAGAAGTGTATCTTTTCTTTTTGACAAGAGAGTGAAAGAATTTGGTGTTCCTTTCTCCATTGTCGATCCACTTACATGCTGCTTTTTGTTTCCAATATTCTTCTTCATAAGAAAGAGCTTTAGTCAGTAGTGTTGTACTTCTGTTCATTGCCAAAAGGTTTTCCTCTGTCGGGTCACAATCAAGTCATCTTTCACTACCTACAACTTCTTGTTCTGCTTGTTTAACCTCATCAGAAATATTCTCAAAGATATTTTTGTTCCACCACTTGAGTGCTTCTTCAACCTAACAAGCCTTTGTTAGAAGTTGGTGAGGCCTGTGTAAAACATTGGAGCTATCCAATTCTGTTTCACTAAATCCATGAATAGATGGTGCTTGGTCCACATGCTTTGAAATCTGAAAGAAGGTCTCGACTTGTTCTCCTTGAAAGAAACCTGAGTAAGAAGTGGAGTGTGATATGAGGTAGCTCTAGGTAGGTGTGTGACTCTTGTGGCAGAAGAGAAATCCATTCAATGGTTGTTGAAGAGCACCCTATCTAAGCATGTCCACGTTTTTCTGTTAGTCTAAGTATAAGTGGAGCCTAAAAAGCCTGTATCTATGATGCCACAATCTGTGATCAATTGTGCAAATTCCTCAATGCCTTTCAATTTAGGTATGCCAATACCTCTTCTCTTTGATACATGCAGGAAAGTATTAAAATCTCCTTCAATGAGCCATGGTTTATCCATCATGGTAGATGCAATATCTTGTAATGTACTCTAGAGGGCTCTTCTCTAGACGTAGCAACATTTTGCATAAATACCAGTCAAAAAGACAGGTGAAATGAGTGAGTGAGAGCTAATTTGAATGTGAAGGAGCTGCTCATGGTCCACAATAGAATCAATGTCAAGTCCATGGTGGGAGAAAGCCCAAATCTCATTAGATAAGTTAACTGTAACTTTTGAGAAACCCAATCTCTTGCAAACATATCTTTCGTCAATCTCAATCATCGGTTCAATAATGATGAGTACCTATATTCCATATTTTTGCAAATCTGGTGATTATGCTTCTGTATTCTGCTATTGCCAACCCCTCTGATATTCCAAACCAAAATATTCTTATAGATTGGGAGAGCGAGAAAGAATCTGACATGGATCTTGTGATCCTTCTGCTAACAGTGAGTGTAGAAAAATTAGTATTAATCTTTTTAGACACCGCTTTTAGAGGGATGGACCTGCAAATCCTGTGTTTAGCTTTGAGTGAGGCTTCCCGTAACTCAGCAAGGGTGACAGAATCAAGATTTGAAGATGAAGAGCCTTCTGATGTGGACTGGGGCTGGTCAGTTGTGTTGGAAGAAGAAGACTCCTCAACAGTAGGGATTAATGCAGCATCAAGCTCTCCTGGGATGAGATTGGCACAACATTGCATTAGTAGGAGGTTTACATTGTTCTAGTCCAAAGCAGGGGCTATCCTGTGTCTCTCAACATTATGCTCCACCAGATCAGTCTCCTTGACAGCATGGTGTTCCCCAGACTCAGTCCCAAATAAAAGCTAACTCCCGTCATACTGAGTAATTCCATCTTCTCCATCATTAACCTTATTTCCAGCAAATCCAAATGTGTGCACACCTTTATTTGCACTATTATCAGCATCTCTAACATTTGCAGCCATTGTCTTCAGCATATCCAAGATCACTCCACCAGGAACAATATCAGTTTTTTCACCTAAGCATTTATTTTCAGCAAGGACTGCAAAATTAGTCTCCTTAGCAGCAGAATTTTCAGCACCCTCAAGGTCAATCACAGAAATGTTTTCAGCAAGAAAACCATCAAGATCATCCCTAACCACAATGTCATTCAAAGCAGTTTTTTCAGATTGAAAATCAGCGACAACATCCTCCTCCACAACATCGAACACAGCAGTTTTGATAGTAGGAAATCCATCAGAGTCATCCTCATCTACAATCTCTTTCACAGCAGTATTTTTTTTCCCAAAAAACCATCAAAATCGTCCTCATCCAAAGCTCTATTAACAAAAGTGTTTTCAGCAATACATCCATCAAAATCATCCTTATCCACAGCATCATTAACAATAGTATTTTTAGCCAGAGAACCATCAATATAATCCTCCTCATCCACAACATAATTAGATTGACAACCATCCACCATATGGCTAGAAACACCCTCCACGAAATTACCATCAGCATCCGCAAGAGAGTCAAATCTATTGAGGGAGAGGTTTATACCTGAAATGTGGCCACTATTTGTTTCTGTTGCAGTGGCAGCTCTACTCTCTTTAGCATGGTGAATCAATGGAGCTTTACCTTTGTTCTTGTTCTTATCCACCAAGCTATTGGTGGGGATCTTCTTTGTTTGATTGAGCAGGGAAGGGATGGCCTTTTTAGTAAGCCTCTATCTCATGTGATACCGTTTAGCCTCAACTGCTTGCATATCCACTGGCTTTGGGGCATTTCCGTTACCAAAACAGCCCTTCGAGTTATGTCCCAAATGCTTGCAAGAGGAACAATACTCTAGGACGTTCTCATAGATGATTTTCTGAACAAGAATATCTATTCCAATCCCTAACTTGATAGAAGAACAAAGAGGTGCTGCAAGATCAATTTCAACATAAATTCTAGTAGCACTAATTCTAGTTTTAGCAGCTGTGGGATCATCAACTTTGAGGGGTTTGCCGATTAAACTAGCGATGGAGAATAGAGCATTCTTGTCAAAAAATGAACTGGCAAACAAGGGAGTTGGATCCAAACTGGAACAAAAGGGGATTCCAATCCGGGATTAAAATTTGGTGACCATTTAAGGATTCTCATAGGGAAGCCTTGAAAGAACCAAGTAACCCTCATCCAAAGACTTGAATAATCTTCATCATTGGAAAGGTTGATGAGAATCTGCTTAAGGTTCAACGATTAGATGAGAAAATTTTCTTTAAGCTTAAGAGCTTTGAAGTGATGGAGTAATTTAGTCCAAGAAGGGCAGCCATGAGAGAATTTCCCCACAAGAGCAAAGGTAAAAGGTTTGGCAAGACTTTGAGTTTTAGGTTCAGAGAAGAAGATGATTGGATCACCTTCATGAAGTGATTTTTGGCCAATTTCAGTTGGAGAGGGGTTGGAAAAAAATGATTTATTCGAGAAAGGGACATACAACTTATTGGCTTGGTGTGGAGGAAATTGGAGAGGAGTAATAGACGATTTAAGCACCTTTGCGAATGATCTGTGGACATTGTTGGTGAATTCAAAAGTGGCAGGTCCTGGGGTGGGAGAGTGAGGATTGGAAATAACCATGAGAAGAAGAGGAAAGGAGTGTAGATGGCTGGATGAAGATGTTGCAGAAAATACTGTGCAGAGTTACTATTCACTCTGCATAGTAATGAGACAACGTCGTTCCCCTAACGATCGCACGAAAAAAGGAAGCAAAATTGGAAGCAATTGGCAACGGAAATCGAAAACCCATACAACGACGAGTACAAATATGCAATCAATTTGAAGAAAAGCAGCAAAACGAGGGTGGAGTTAAGAAAAAAGGAAAATGGGCACCAAGAAGACTGCAAGCGAGAAAAACCCGAAATTGCTGGAGGAAGGCTGATGGAAGAGACCAATTGGTATGGGGGAACAAAGCCCATGCGGAAGCGCCTGAAGATGTACTGTTGCTAGCAGTGAAAGTCATTGGCGACGCGCGGGATTGAGGAGAGAAGATTCCGCCAAGCGCTAACGAGCGAAAAAAGAGTAAAAATCGACGAGAACGGGCCAGAAAACTGGAGTGAAGGGTTGTCGAGGGACCAATGGAGTAGGGTGGCGCTCACTGGCAGTTGGAGGTGGCTAGAAAATGGGTAAAATCGAAAACGCCATGGAGGAGAGAGAAAATCGCCTAAAATCTAAAGAGAAGGCAGAGAAAATGAAAAAAGTACAGAATGATTTGGTTTAGGTATAGGTTTTAGGGTTTGGGGTTTAGGGTTTTGGGGTTTAGGGTTTAGGGTTTAGGGTTTTTTTTAAAAACAAAACCGCCCAAGTTGTGGCGGGAGGAACTTTTCGGGGTTCTCAGCCCATCTTCATAAATAGAAAAGAACCAATTACATGGAAAGTTTGGAAAAAGTAAAAGAGGAGTACTATTCCCTTGCAAAAATAAAGTATGGGATGAACCAAGTTAAAGTCTAAAATATGGGTAAGACATCGAATCAAGTCTTACAATACCCTTAAGTTTACCATGAATCTGATCTTTGGAAAAAATGGATGGGCTTTGGATGTGACATGCTTGTGTTGCTAGAAAGTCAGTTGCTTGATTGGCTTCCTTGTAAAGATGGGATACTTTTAGCTCCATATGGCTCATGATCTCGTTGATTCTATGCAAAGTCTGTTGAAAGCGCCAGAATCCAGGGTGTGGGGATGATAACATGTCCAAAGACCAAGACTAATGAAATCTAAAGTAAGGAAGTTTAAGAGCATCCACTCTAATAATTCCAAAGAGTTCCCCTTGAATTTGGTCAGCTGAAAGCAAAGTGATTCCGTGGTGATGACAAGCAAGTGTGGCGAGGAAGTCAACTGCTCTGTTACCTTCTCTATAGATGTGTGTAATGTGAATCTCCATCTTACTCATAGTATTCCTGATTCGACTCAGCATATGTTGAAATTTCCAACAGCTAGTTTGGCGATGAGAGATCAAAGTGATAAGGCATGACGCATCAACTTCAACCCAGACATTTAAAATGCCTCTCTGCATGCACAGCTCAAGACTTGTGTGAAGCGCAATAAGCTCGGCCAATGTGTTAGTGATGAAGGGAATGTGTTTTGCAAAAGCAAAAATGACCTTCCCTTGATGATTTCTTAAAAGACCTCCTGCTCCACTAATTCCTGGGTTACCTTTTGAAGCCCCGTCTGTGTTAAGTTTGAACTAGTCTGATGAAGGTGCCACCGAAGTCACGATTTTAGTCCTATTTTTGTTGGGTTGCCGAAGAGGAACACCAAATTGGGATGCAACAAAACGATCCCCTTTCCAATGTGATAACTTCCATAGCTTACCATCAGTCAAATTCAATGAGACAAGTCCCTTCTTCGCTATGCGAGACTGGCAACAAACAAGGCTTGTTGCCTTTTAGTAGTCAGGAAATGAGACCTCGTCAACTACTTAGTCTTCTGGGCAAAGAGAAAGCACAACAACCTTGATCTGCGGCTTTGAACCGATTGGAGGGAGTTCTAACGATCGTAGCGTAGGCCAAGCTGGGAACTCAATGATACTTTCCAGCTAGGGATGGTGGGTTTAGCCCCTATCTCTCCTCCTTAAGAGCCCTTAACGCATTCCATAACTGAATTTGCTTCCCCGGAGTCAAAGTCCGTGGACTACAACGCTCAGTTTTGAGCCTCGACCGGCACAGCAGGTCACGTTTCCATGTGAAATAGGCACTCCGTCCGTCAAAAGAGTTTACTACTCCGCTGATCAATCCAACGCAATAATCCCGACTAGGCATCAGGCTCGATTCGGGATCACTAATCACTAACAGAATCGGAAAGAAACTGAGTTTCCTTACTAAAAACAAAGAAAGTCGGGTAGAGGATACCTTCCTTGAAAGGAAATGGGATTCGTATTCTTAACCTAAGGATACCGAAAGAAAGACAACAAGACTTTCCGCCTGAAAAGAAGAAGCTTGCTCTTCCGACCCAACCTTGCGTGCTATTCCTTCCGCCCGGGTTCAGGGCTAGTTTAAATAAAGCACTAATGAGTGGACTTTTTGGATGATGGAGTTGGCTTTCATATGCATGCCTTGATATTTAGGATCATTACGAGCACACCAAATAAACCACAAGATAAGATAAGAGATGACATTTCGAATGTGGACAAGAGGACTTGGAACATCCCATGCTTGAAGAAACAACTTGGCATCAGAGGTTTGAGGGATAGGGACCTTGAAGAAATGTGCAAAGTGATTCCAGATTGCTCGAGCTTTGGTGCTGAGAAAGAAAGTATGAGTAATGGTTTCATAGTCATGACAGCACTGATATTGTGAGGCGAGGATGATTCCTTTCCTTTGGAGTCTTTCATCAGTTGGGATCCAATCATGTAAGAGGCGCAATAGAAAGATCGAAATGGTTGGAAGAAGAAGAGGAGACCAGATTTTCTGAAAGATGCGCTGTTTTTGGCTGGCTTGTCTAAGTAAATTCCAGGCAGACTTGAGAGTGAACTTACCATCATTTGAAGCCTTCCAAAAGGCTTGATCTGTAACTCCAAGATTAATGGGAGTGGAAGCCACAAGATACGCAAGCTGATTTGGTAAAATGCTGAATAATTTGTTGAGATTCTAGCCCTCGTCATTCCAATAATAGTTGACAGGTTCAAGTTAAGAGCCTTCTTTGTTGGAAATTTCATGAAGTGAGCCCTCTTGTAACCAACAATCATACCAAAAAGAGATTTTTCCATCACCAAGGGTCTAGAAAATATTATTTTGGGCAACCATTCGGTTTTTGCAAAGCCTTTTCCAAGAAGGGGAGGCCTGCGCTGAAACTTTCACAAAACCTGGGAAAGATGTTCCACAATATTTCTGCAGAAGGAAGTGACTCCAAAGCGAAGATTGCTTCCGAAATTGCCACCACAACTTGAGAGAAAAAGTGGAAATAACATCTTGAAGTCCTCTTATTCCCCCCCTTCTTCACATGGAAGGCAAATGTTCTTCCATTTAGTCCAATGAAGTTTCTTGTGTGATGCAGATGAACCCCAGAAGAATTTAGCAAGCATAATTTCGATCTGATGAATGGTTGTGATTGGAGGATTCAGAACTTACAGTAAATGAAGTGGCATGGAAGAAGGGACACTCTTGATGAGTTGGAGTCTACTGCCATGAGAGAGAAGATGATGTTCCCAACCACCAATTCGATCACGGATCTTTTTCACAAGATTATCAAAGAAGACTTTTTTCTTATTCCCTTTAAATAAGGGGGTGCCAAGGCTGCAAATGGGGAGGTGTTTCCAGCTGAATCCTGTTAAGGATTTCAGCCTCTGAATTGAAGAGATGAGGTTTTCTTGCCAACAACAAAGAAGCTTTTGGAGGGGTTAATTTGAAGCCCTGAAGCTTCTTCAAAATTTTCTAGCAGATTCATGAGTTTGTTGATGGCTGGTTTTCTAGCCTTGGAAAAGATAATGAAGTCATCGGCAAAGGCTAGGTGAGAGATAGAGCCTCTTCCTTTTGTGTCAAAAAACATGTAAGGATTGTTCTTAAAGAGAGAATCCAATCCTCTAGAAAGAGTTTCAGCTGCAAGGATGAAGAGTGCTGGGGAGAGGGGATCTCCTTGTCTCAGTCCTTTGGTGGACTTAAAAAAACCTGAAGGGCTGCCATTGATCAGAACTAAAAACCAATAATTTTCCACATAATGGCGAATGAGGAGGATGGTATGGGTAGGGAAATCCACATGCTCCAAGACTTTAAAGAGAAAATCCCAACTGATCTTGTCATATGCCTTAGCCATATCAAGTTTTAAAACTATGTTATCAAACCTGTCCCTGTTTTCCAAACTATGCACCATTTCTTGTACAAGGAGGATATTGTCACCGATGAGTCGACCTGGAATAAAACCACTCTGGGAGGGAGAAATGATATGAGGAAGGGCAGTAGCAAATCTCTTATAGAGGAGCTTAGAAATTAGCTTATTAATCACATTGCAAAGAGAGATCGGCCGGAAGTCATTCCAAGTTTGTGGTTCTTCAACTTTAGGAATCAGAATAATAGAGGTGGCTGTAAAACTCCTTGGCATCGGAGTGCCAGAGAAGAAGTCCACCACAGCCTCAAGCAAGTCAGCAGCTAAGAAATTCCAACAAGATTGGAAGAAAAGGGTTGAAAACCCATCCGGTCCAGCTGTGCTATCTAGGCAGAGGGAAAATAAGATATCTTTAATTTCCTCTAAGGTAGGGACAGAGTTAATGGATTGGGAGATATCAGCTGGGAGTTTGGGAAGGAGACTTAAAAAACCATTCAACTGTGGAGAGAAACTGTGTGGGGATGTGCCTGTGAGCAGTTTTTGATAGAAGTCAGCAGCTGAAGCCTTGATTTCATCCTCTGCTGTCAAAATATTGCCATCAAGTACCACTCTGCTAATATGAGATCTACTCCTCTTTCTTTTAACCAAGGAATGGAAGAACTTCGTGTTCCTTTCCCCTGCTTCTAGCCATTTGCAGGCACTTTTCTGTTTCCAAAATTCAGATTCCATAGTGAGGGTGCGAATGAGATTAGCGTTGCATCTGTTTAGCACTATAGAATTAGGTTTTGAGGGATCTCTATCAAAGTTCAGTTCAGCTTCAGTAGCAGCTGTTTTGGCCCTTTCAACTTGCTGGAAAATGTTACCAAAGCAGTTTTTATTCTAGTCTTTCAGAGTGTTTTTGATACGATATAGTTTCTGTTGGAGTTTAATCATTCCACATCCCTAAACTGGTTGCTTCCAAGAATCCTCCACTATTTGCAGAAAGGAATGGTGTCTTGTCCACATATTAAGAAACCTAAATGAAGGTTTGAGCCTGCTATCAGGGCAAAAGGCTGACACCAATAAAGGGTGGTGGTCAGAGCTTTTGTTAGGTAGGTGAAGAACTTTGGTGCACGAAAAAAGATCAATCCAATGACGGGAGTGGAAAACTCTATCCAGTCGTTTCCAAACTCTTTTATTGGTCCAAGTGTATGGTTCCCCTTCGAAACCTGCATCGGTTAATCCGCAGTCCATGACCATATCACAAAAATCATCACTAGGTCCTGTCCTTTGAGAGGCACCACCAAACACTTCAGAAGAAGAAAGAGTAACATTAAAGTCTCCCCCGACCAGCCAAGGAGTAGTGGTATTAGACAGCGTTGAAAGTTCTTCCCAAAGCAGACGTCTCTCAACTCTAGTGCAACTGGCATAGATGAAGGTACCCAAAAACTTCTTCCCTTGACTAAGAGAGTGAGCCTCGACATGAATGAATTGGGAGTGGTTCTTTAAGACTTGGATACAGGTCCCCTCTCTAGTGAATAACCAGATTTTGTTGTTGAGGTTGGAGATGACAGATGAGAAGCCAAGTCTCCTTCGCATAAAAGACTCATTAAGATGAATAAACGGTTCCAAAATCGCCAGGATGTTAGGTTTATGTTCTTTACACAAGTTGTGCAAAATTTTTTGTTTACTTGTACTGCCCATTCCTCTAATATTCCAAATGATAATCTTCATGTTAAAGTTGGTTAGATGGTTGAGAGGACGCTCTAGCAAACTGTCTCAGAGGTTTCGTAGATTTCTTCTACACTTTTGAAGTGGGAAGTTCTTGTAAATCAACTGCCACCTCCTCCACAGATTTGTTCTTTTTATGTTTAGCGTTGATGAATGCATCCTCAAGATCTTCTTATTGAATAGAGTGAAGCTGTTCTTGGTTCTTAAAAAGGCTGCACGCCTTTTCAAAACCAGCCGGCCCTTCAGTTTGAAAAATCTCTTTTGCAGAATTAACTTTATCCATCTCCATTACCAGTTGGGAAAATTTATTTGTTGGGGTCTCTGGAGCAGTGTTACCAATTGTTCCAGCCTCAAAGGGGGAATTATTCTGTGAACTGACTTCATCTTCCGACTGCAGAGTATTTTCTTGGCAGTTTGTCGATAGATTACCTTGTGAACTCTTTCCAGTTTCCGTGTTAAGATCAGTTTCACTAAGGGCAATATTGATCCGTTTTCTTGTCAAAACAGCTTTAAAAACCAGATTTGTCTCTGATTCTGAACATTCCAGTTGGTTGATAGAAGTATGGGTTGCATATGCTTGTGTGTCCTTGGTTTTAACTACTTCCAAATTCAAAGGAGAGTTAATCTCAAAATCTCTAAGCTCTTGGCTGTAATTTTGCTCTGGAATTATTTTATTGGGGGACCCAATTTCTGCCTTTTTTTGGTTTAGGGTTTAGGGTTTAGGGTTTAGGGTTTAGGGTTTATAGGGTTTAGGGTTTAGGGTTTTGGGTTTTAAGGTTTAGGGTTTAGGGTTTTTTTTTTAAAACCAACTGCCAAAGACTTGGCAAGAGGAGCTTTTCGGAGTCCTCATCCCATCTTCATTCGAAAATCAAGGACAACTACAGATAAGAAAGTTTAAGGTAAAGAGAAAAAGAAAAATAAATAAGGAGTACTACTCCTTTACAAGCTTGAAGAAAAGAAAAGGACAGATTACTTGAAACGAAAATATGGGTACTGGAGGGAATCCATAGTAATGATGCCGCACAGTTGGCCCTGGATTTGGTCATGAAGAAGAATCTCGCGTTCTGGGAGGGTACACGCTTGAGTTGCAAGTATGTCTGCTGCTTGGTTAGCTTCTCTGTAGATATGTGTGATTTTGGTCTCCATGCTATTCATTAGCACTCTGATCCGTTGCAAAGTATGTTGGAGAAGCCAGCTCCCCGCTTGAGTGGAGGACAAAAGGGGAAGAAGGGAAGAAGCATCAACTTCAATCCAGACTCGGTGGAATCCCAATTGCAAGCATAGTTCCAAACCTGTGTGCACTGCTGTTAGCTCTGCCATTGTGTTTGTTGTAGTTCCGAGTGGTTCTTTGAAGGCAAAAAGGACTTTTCCCTTGTGATCTCGCAAGAGGCCTCCTGCTCCTGCGATGCCTGGGTTGCTACGGGCAGCTCCATCTGTGTTAAGTTTAAACCAGCCAGGAGATGGTATTTGCCAGAAAACAATCTTTGGCCGGGGCTTTTTAGGAGGTGGAAGAAAAATTCCCAGGTGTGAAGCAACGTTACGGTCGCCTTTCCAATTTGATGCCTTCCAAAGCCTGCTGAGTGTCAATGTATGAAGATAGCCATGAATCTTATGAGTGATGGAGTTAGCTGCCATGTGAATGCCACGATACTTCGCATCATTTCTGGCGCACCAAATGAACCACAACACTAAACATGGGATTAGATTCCTGATGTGAACATGGTTCGTATCGTGGGAGGTCTCCCAAGCCTGAAGAAAGCAAGAAATATGAGCTGTATTCGGTATAGCAACGTTAAATAGGTGAGCAAAATGAGCCCAGACTGCTGAGGCTTTCATACTGGTGAAGAAGAGGTGTTGAGTTGTTTCTTGATCCCTGCAACACCAGCATTTAGAAGGAAATGAGAAACCTTTTTTTTTGAGTCTATCATCCGTAGGAATCCAGTTGTGAATGAGGCGCCACATGAAAATGGAAATAGTAGGAAGTAAGAGGGGCGTCCAGAGTTTCTTGAAAATGCTGTATGATGTTCTTTCTTCCCTAACAAGCGACCATGCCGATTTAATAGAGAATTTCCCATCACTAGCAGGTTTCCAGAATGGAAGATCGCTGCCTTCAGTGTTGATTGGGGTGGCTGCCACAAGTTGGCAGAGATGCACTGGGAGGATCTCTGACAGCTTAGAAGTGTTCCAAACACCGTGATGCCAATACCAATGTACGGGTTCAGGTGAAAAGCTGTCTCTATTAGTGAGGTCTTGAAGGGTACCTTCTTGGAGCCAACAGTCATGCCAGAAAGATATCGTGCCATCTCCCAAGCTCCAAAAGATGTTGTTCTGAACAGAATTCCGGACTTTACATATCCTTTTCCACGGGGACGAATCATGAGCTGAGACTGGGATTGCTCCTGGAAAAGAGGTGCCACAATATTTGCTTTTGAGGAAGTTAGCCCAAAGAGAAGATTGTGCTCGAAACCGCCACCAAAGTTTAAAAGAAAAGGCTGTGACCATGTCGCTCAACTGCCTAATACCCAGCCCACCTTCTTCTCGAGGTTGACAAATATTGTGCCATTTCGTCCAGTGAAGTTTCTTGTGATCTAGAGTCGAACCCCAAAAAAACTTAGAGAAGATCATTTCAATCTGTGCGATAACCGCGAAGGGAGGATTGATGACTTGGCAAAGGTAAAGGGGCATCGATGCAAGGGTGCTTTGGATGAGTTGAAGCCTACCGCCATGTGACAAATGTGTGTGTCCCCAGCCTCCAAGTCGTGTTCGGATTTTGGAAAGAAGATGATCAAAAAGGATTCTCCTCTTATTACCTTTAAAAAGTGGCGCTCCAAGATAGATGATGGGCAGTTATTTCCAAGTGAATCCAGTGATAAGTTTCACTCTGCGGATGAACAGGTTAGGCGTCCGTGTACCAGTGACGAATGAGCTCTTTTCTTGGCTAATTTGCTGGCCTGAGAAAAACTCATACATTTTTAAAAAATGCATAAGTTTGGTGAGAGCTGGTTTTCGAGCTTTGGAAAAAATAATGATGTCATCTGCAAATGCAAGGTGAGTTATGGGAGTGCCGCCTTTTGTGTCAAAGTACATGTGAGGATTCTCCATGAAGAGCTTGTCAAGGCCACGTGATAAAACCTCGGCCCCAAGGATAAAAAGAGCTGGGGAAAGTGGATCACCTTGTCGCAACCCTTGAGAAGATTTGAAGAAACCAGCAATGGAGCCATTGATCAGGACAGAAAACCAGCAATTTGCAATGCAATTTCTGATCAAGGAGATAAAATGGACTGGGAATTCCATCTGATTCAAAACAAAGCAAAGGAAATCCCAGTTAACTTTATCGTAAGCTTTCGTCATGTCCAATTTGATCAGTAGATTGTCAAAGGAAGCCCTATTGTCAAGCCGATGAACCATTTCTTGTGCCAGAAGGATGTTATCTCCTATGAGTCGACCCGGGACAAAACCACTTTGATTAGGAGATATGAGTCCTGGAAGAGCAGCTGCAATTCTGTTGTAAATCAGCTTGGACAAAATTTTGTTAACAACATTACAGAGAGAAATCGGGCGGTAGTCTTTCCAGTGGTTTGGACCATCAGTTTTGGGTATAAGAACAATCGTTGTGGCTGTAAAACTGCGGGGCATGGGGGTACCCTGGAAAAAATCCTGAACTGCCTCTCCAATGTCTTCAGCAATAATCTGCCAGCAAGTTTGGAAGAATAATGCTGTAAATCCATCTGGTCCTGCTGTGCTGTCTGGATCCAACGAGAAAACAACCTCTTTTATTTCCTGCAAATCTGGAATAGAGCTGAAGGTGGGAACAAGGTCTGGGGGAATTTTTGGGAGAGAGCTCCATAGAGTATGATGGCTTGGTGCATCAAATTGGGATGAGGAGGCAGAAAATAACTGCTGGAAAAACTGCACAGCAGAAGCTTGTATATCCTGTTCTGCTGTCAGCTCTCGGTCTTCGTCCAAGATGCGGTTAATGCGGGATTTAGCTTGTTGTTTCTTTGCTAAAGTGTGGAAAAATTTAGTGTTGCGCTCACCCGCTTGCAGCTATTTGCAGTTACTTTTTTGCTTCCAAAATGCAGCTTCCAGAGTAAGGGCGTGAGTGAGGCTAGCGTTGCACTTGTTTAATTCTGTGGCATTGGCTGCACATGGGTCCTGGTCGAATTTTTTCTCAGCATCTGTGGCCGCCTGCTTGGTCTGTTCAACCATTTGGAAAACATTACCAAACACAGTCCAATTCCATCCTTTTAAAGCCTTCTTCACTCGCAGTAGCTTCTGTTGAATCTTAGTCATACCAGTGCTTGAGGTTGATTGCTTCCTAGATTCATCGATCACAGACAAAAATTGATGATGTTTAGTCCACATGTTTTGGAATCTGAACGAGGATTTCTTTCTACCCTGGGGGTTGGAGGTTTTGATGAGAAGGGGACGGTGATTAGAACTTCGATGAGGAAGATGGGAAACTCGAGTACACTCAAATAGGTCAGCCCCGGTGGAGGAAAGTAGGACCCTATCGAGGCGTTTCCAGACTCTGTTGTTAGTCCAAATAAATGGTTCCCCTTCAAAACCAGCATCAAGCAGTCCACAGTCCAGAATCATGTCATTGAAATCATCACTTGGTCTCGATCTTTGGGCAGCCCCGCCAAATGATTCTGAAGCTGCTAGGGTGGCATTAAAGTCACCGCCAACAAGCCATGGGCCAGAAGAGGTCGAGAGTAGGCGAAGCTCTGACCAGAGGAGCTTTCTTTCCAATCTATTACAACTGGCGTAAATAAAAGTGCCCTGAAAGGTTTTATCCAACCTTTGGGAGAAGATGTTCAAGTGGAGAAATTGGGGGTGATCTTGCAGCACTTCCACGTTTGTGTTAGTTGTTGAGAAACACCAGATTTTGTTCGAAATGTTGGCCACCACTGACTGGAAACCAAACCTTCTACACATAAATGAAGCATCCAGTCGAACAAAAGGTTCCAAAATGACCAGAATCTCCGGGCGGAATTCTTTGCACATGCTGTGTAAAATTTTCTGCTTGCTTGAGGCTCCCAGGCCTCTAATATTCCAAATGAGGGTCTGCATTAGCGATTATGTTTGGCGGAAAGGGAAGAAGCTCGAGTAATTCTTTTTGGAATCGGGTGAGTTGAGCTCTTATTCTTTGAAGTATTAGGTTTGCTTGATTCGGACAGCACGTTGAGCTCCTCTGACTGGTTACGTTTATGTTTACTAGACACAACAGCGTCCTCAAAGTCTTGCTGTTGTTGATCAAGGTGTTCGTGCTCATCTTCATGTTCAGCACTGGAGTATTCAACTTCAATTCTATCGGCAGCTGAGGGGTGAAAAATGTTGCATGCCTTAGCAAGGCCGCTTATCCCATCAGTCTTTAGAATGGAAATAGCTGTTGGAATTTTCAATGCTTCCTTTTGAATATCAACTAAGTCAGTATCCTCAGTCGGGTCTAGATTTGTAGCACTGATATGGGATTCTGAGTCTTTGGTTTCATTATCGTTGTGACCAGCAGAAGTGCCAGCTCCACCAGGCTCAGCCACAGGAGGAGCAAATCGATAGGGGTTGCTATCAGATTTTGTGGAAGCTGGACCAATAAGTTTTCGGACTGCGGAAAGCTGGAGGCCATTTTCTGTGTCATTCAAATCTCGAGTCTCATTTGTCTGTGGATAATTTATTTCATCAGTTCCAGGTTTGGAATTTTCTGAGTCCTGTCCGGTGCCATTTTTCCCATCAGTGGCAGAAATAAATTTGTGTTGCTCTGTAGATTTTCCAGCATTTTCAGCAACGAGGGTTCTGATTGTTGCTTCTGCAGGGACTGCAATGGCCTGATTGTCCTGTGTCTGCTCCACTGAATTTGGGATGAGGCTTCCCACAACCTTAGCTTCTGTGTCCAGATTATTCGTGGTCTCCTTTTGACTTGTGAGATGTGCTGCTTTCAAAGTTTCTTTTCCACGTTTTTTATCCAAGAGGTCCCTCAGGTCCGTGATCTGGTTCTGTTGATTAGACTGGATATTTCTGTCGGAGACAGGAGCAATCGGCTCTTTTTCAGCATCTTTAGGTTTTTTATTTGGATCTTTGAGGTAGCAGTTGCTGACAGAATGTCCTAAATGGCAGCAGAACGAGCAGAATTCTGGACAGCTCTCGTAGTGGATTTTCTGCAAGAAAGTTTTATCGCCAATCCCCAAATAAATTTCTGTGATTCGCTCCTGTAAGATATCAAGCTCGACACAGATTCTGGCCAGACTGGGACGTGACATATCAGCGGTCGGTTCATTAATCAGAAGTGGAGTTCCAATCAGTTTTGCAATGCTAAATAGAGCTTGTTCGTTGAAAAGATGGCACGGCAACTCAGGTAGACGAATCCAGACTGGGGTGATGGAGGATTCAATGGAAGGCTCGAAGTCAGGAGTCCACTTGAAGACACGCATGGGAAAACCATCAAAGAGCCAAACACCTCGCAACCAAATTCGGGAGTAGTCTTCCTCATTGGATAAATTAATCAACACATGCTTTGGATTAATAACACCAAGTTTGAAGGATCCTTTAAGACCCAGTTTGGTAAATCTGAATCGAAGGGAGCTCAAAGCAGGGACCATGCGAGAATTTACCAATGAGAGCGAATTTTAGAGACTCCGCAAGTAATGAAGTTTCAGCTTCAGAAAATCGGATCCCAGGCTTCCCTTTGAACTTAGCGACCGAGCCAAACTCAGAATTTTGCAAGGCCTCATCAAATATTTTTTTTGCTGCTCTGTTAGGATCAGACTGTATTTCTGAACGCTGAGATCCGCGAGCAACAGACGCGTAACTACGTTTGGGTAAGGGGTCAGGGGGCTTGGTGATAACAGCCGGCAAATCCATAATTCAATCCAAAACGACGCCAACAGAAATCTCAAGCATTCCCAACCGACCTCCCTCAACACCACAACTTCAGCAACAATCACAAAAGCACAGATAAGGCTGCGACAAGCAGCTTAATCAAGATGAAGTTTGGGTAAACGTCACTTGAAGGGGAGATGACACATCTGATGTGCCGACGAGCCGTGGCCGGAGCTGGCCGGAATTTTTTAAAAAAATTTTAGAGAGAGAAAATTGCCATTTTCCTAGAGAGAAGGCAGAGAATTTCTGGAAAGGGCCAAATGGTTGGGTTTTTTGACATGTCTATAATCGGGTTTAGGGTTTAGGGTTTAGGGTTTTTTTTTTAAATTAAACCACCAAGAGGTGGGAGGAGCTTTTCGGAGTCCTCATCCCATCTTCATAAACAACGCAGCCATTTACAACGAGGTGAAAAAGTATAAAATAAGGAGAGTAACTCCAAAAGCAAAGCTAGGCCAAAAGCCAAGACTAGCGAAATTTGACATAAGGAATTTTAAGAGTGTCTAATCTAAGAATTCCAAAGAGTTCTCCCTGGATTTGGTCGGCTGAAAGCATGGTGATACCGTGGTGGTGGCAAGCAAATGTGGTGAGGAAGTCAGCTGCTTTGTTAGCTTCTCTGTAGATGTGTGAAATGTGGATCTCCATCCTACTCATAGAATTCCTGATTCGACTCAGCATGTGTTGAAATTTCCAACAGCCAGCTTGATGATGAGAGATCATGGTAATGAGGCATGACGCATCAATTTCAACCCAAACCTTCAAAATGTTTCTTTGCATACAGAGTTCAAGACCAAGGTGAAGTGCAGTAAGCTCGGCCAATGTGTTATTGCTGAAGGGAATGTGTTTTGCAAAGGCGAAAATAACCTTCCCTTGATGATTTCTGAGAAAGCCTCCTGCTCCACTAACTCCTGGATTACCTTTTGAAGCCCCATCTGTGTTGAGTTTAAGCCAACCTGGTGAAGGTGCCATCCAAGTGACGATTATAGGCCTATGTTTGTGAGGTTGAGGTTGGGGAACACCAAATTGGGAAGCAACATTGCGATCTCCTCTCCAGTGTGGTAACTTCCATAGCTTGCCAACAGTCAAAGAATGGAGATATGAGTGAACTTTTTGAATGATAGAGTTAGCTTTCATGCGAATGCCTCGATATTTAGCATCATTACGAGCACACCAAATAAACCACAAGATAAGATAAGAGATAATATTTCGAATGTGGATAAAAGAACCTGGAATGTCCCAAGCTTGGAGAAACAGCTTAGCATCAGAGGTTTGAGGGAGGGAGACCTTAAAGAAGTGTGCAAAGTAACTCCAAATGGCCCAAGCTTTGGTACTAAAAAAGAAAGTATGAGAAATTGTTTCATTATCATTGCAGCACTGACATTGTGAGGCTAGAAGAAATCCTTTCCTTTGAAGTCTTGCATCTGTAGGGATCCAATCATGTAAGAAGCGCCACAAGAAGATCGAAATGGTTGGAAGGAGCAATGGAGACCAAATTTTCTGGAAGATGAGTTGTTTTTGACAAGCTTGTCTATGTAAATTCCAGGCAGATTTGAGGGTGAACTTACCATCATTAGAATCCTTCCAAAATGCTCGATCGGTACCGCCAACATTAATGGGAGTAGAAGCCACCAAATGAGCGATTTGAGCTGGTAAAATGTTTAACAATTTTTTGAGATTCCAGCCCTCATCATTCCAAAAAAAGTTGACAGGTTCAAACTGGGAGCCTTGTATGTCGGAAAGATCATGAAGCGTACCCTCTTGTAACTAGCAATCATACCAAAATGAGATTTTTCCATCACCAAGACTCCAGAAAATATTATTTTGGGCCACTGTTCTGATCTTGCAGAGCCTTTTCCAGGATGGGGATGCCTGAGCTGTAACTTTCACCGAACCTGGGAAAGAGGCTCCACAATATTTCTGCAAAAGGAAAAGACTCCAAAGTGATCATTGCTCCTGGAATCGCCACCATAACTTGAGAGAGAAGGCCGAAATAATATCCTGAAGTCCTCTAATTCCCAGCCCTCCTTCTTCACATGGAAGGCAAGTATTCTTCCATTTAGTCCAATGAATTTTCCTGTGAGATGTGGACGAACCCCAAAAGAATTTAGCAAACATCATTTCAATTTGATAAATAGTTGTTGCTGGAGGATTGAGGACTTGCAGTAAATGAAGAGGTATGGAAGAAAGAACACTCTTAATGAGTTGAAGTCTACCGCCATGGGAGAGAAGAAGATGTTCCCAACCACCAATTTGATCACGGATTTTCTTCACAAGATTATCAAAGAAGATTTTTTTCTTATTCCCTTTAAATAAAGGGGTGCCAAGGTAGCAAATGGGGAGGTGTTTCCAGCTGAATCCTGTCAATAATTTCAGCCTCTGAATTTGAAGAGATGAGGTTTTCTTGCCGACAACAAAGAAGCTCTTGCTGTGGTTAATCTGCAGCCCTGAAACAGTTTCAAAATTTTCAAGAAGAGTCATAAGTTTGTTGATGGCAGGTTTTCTGGCCTTGGAGAAGATAATGATATCATCAGCAAAGGCAAGGTGGGAAAAGGAGCAGCCTCCTTTTGTGTCAAAAAACATATGGGGATTGTTCTTGAAGAGATAATCCAATCCTCTAGAAAGTGTTTCTGCTGCAAGAATGAAGAGTGCTGGAGAGAGGGGATCTCCTTGTCTCAATCCTTTGGTGGACTTGAAAAATCCTGCAGGGCTGCCATTAACAAGAACTGAAAACCAACAATTTTCCACGCAATGGCGAATGAGAAGGATAGTGTGGGCAGGAAAATCCATGTGTTCCAAGACTTTAAAGAGAAAATCCCAACAGATCTTATCATAAGCTTTAGCCAAATCAAGTTTCATAATAATGTTATCGAACCTGTCCCTGTTTTCCAAACAATGCACCATTTCTTGCGCAAGGAGGATGTTATCACCAATGAGCCGACCTGGGATAAAACCACTCTGGGAGGGAGAAACAATATGTGGAAGGGCTGCAGCAATTCTCTTATAAAGAAGCTTTGACATAAGCTTATTAATCACATTGCAAAGAGATATCGGCCGAAACTCACTCCAGGATTGCGGTCCCTCAACTTTAGGAATCAGAGTAATAGAGGTGGCTGTGAAACTTCTGGGCATTGGGGTACCAGAAAAGAAATCCACGACAGCCTCAAGTAAATCAGCAGCAACAAAATTCCAGCAAAACTGGAAGAACAGGGCTGAAAAGCCATCCGGTCCAGTTGTGCTATCTGGGCATATGGAGAATAAAGTGTCTTTAATTTCCTCTAAATTAGGGACAGATTTAATGGACTGAATGATTTCAGCTGGGAGTTTGGGAAGGAGGCTTAAAAATCCATTCAACTGTGATACTGAACTGTGTGATGAGGTGCTTGTGTGCAGTTTTTGAAAAAAATCAGCAGCTGAAGCTTTAATTTCATCCTCTGCTGTCAAAATATGACCATCAATCACCACTCTGTTGATGTGAGATCTGCTCCTCTTTTTTTTTAACAAGAGAATGAAAGAAACTCGTGTTCCTTTCCCCTGCTTCCAGCCATTTACAGGCACTTTTTTGTTTCCAAAAATCAGACTCCATAGTGAGTATGCGAATGAGATTGGCGTTGCTTCTGTTCAGCACAATAGAATTTGCTTCTGAGGGATTTCTATCAAAGTTTAATTCAGCTTCAGAAGCAGCTGTTTTAGCCCTTTCAACGTGCTGGAAAATGTTCCCAAAACAGTTCTTGTTCCAGTCCTTCAAAGTGTTTTTGATACGATAAAGTTTCTGTTGGAATTTAATCATTCCAAATCCTTGAACTGGTTGCCTCCAAGAGTCCTCCACTGTTTGTAAAAAGGTATGGTGTCTTGTCCACATATTAAGAAACCTGAATGAGGGTTTGCACCTGTTGTAGGGACAAAAAGCCGACACTAATAAAGGGTGGTGGTCAGAGCTTCTCCTGGGAAGATGGAGAACTTGGGTGCATGAAAAAAGATCAATCCAGTGGCGAGAATGGAGAACTCTGTCCAAGCGTTTCCAAACTCTTTCGTTCGTCCAAGTATATGGTTCCCCAACGAAACCTGCATCAATTAATCCACAGTCCATGACCAAATTACAAAAATCTTCACTTGGTCCTGTCCTTTGAGAGGTGCCGCCAATAACTTCAGAAGAGGAGAGAGTAACATTAAAGTCTCCCCCGACCAGCCAAGGGATAGTAGTATCAGACAAGGCGAAAAGTTCCTCCCAAAGCAAACGTCTCTCGACTCTAGAGCAGCTGGCATAAATAAAGGTACCCAAAAATTCCTTCCCTTGGTCAAGAGAGTGTGCCTTAACATGAATGAATTGAGAGTGATCCTTTAAAACAAGGATATCGACCCCCTCTCGAGCGAATAGCCAGATTTTATTATTAAGGTTGGAGATGACAGATGAGAAGCCAAATCTTCTCCGCATAAAAGACTCATCCAGATGAATAAATGGTTCCAGAATAGCCAGGATGTCTGGTTTGTGTTCTTTACACAGATTGTGCAAAATTTTCTGTTTACTAGAACTGCCCACACCTCTAATATTCCAAATGATGATCTTCATGTTAGAATTGGTTGGATGGTTGAGATGATGCTCTGGTGGACCTTCTCGAAGGTTTCGAGGATTTCTTCTTGCTTTTAGGAGAGGGAACCTCTTGTAAGTCAGCTGTCTCCTCATCCACAGATTTGTTCCTTTTATGTTTAGCCGTGATGAATGCATCTTCAAGATCTTCTTGCTGAGTAGAGTGGAGCTGCTCTTGACTCTTAAACAGGTTGCAGGCCTTTTCAAAACCAGCCGGTCCTTCAGTTTGGAAAATCTCTCTGGCAGAGTTGACTTTATCCATTTCTAATTCAAGATTGAAAGACTGGGCTGCTGGGGTCTCTGGAGGAGTGTTACCAGTGGTTTCAGCTTCATCGAGGGGGAGATTATTCTGTGAATATACTTCCTCATCAGAATGCAGAATATTTTCCTGGCAATAGCTTGACAGATTGCCTTGTGAGCTCTTTTCAGTTTCAGTGTCAAGGTCAGTTTCACTTAAAGCAATATTGACCCTTTTTCTAGACAAACCACCCTTGAAAATCAGGTTCGTCTCTGTTTCTGAACATTCCATTTGCTTGACAGGGGAATGGGCAGCATGTGCTTGGGCTCCCTTATTTTTAGCTGGAACAAAATTAGTCGGCAGATCAGTCTCAGAATCTCCCATTTCTTGACTGGGATTTTGCTCCGGAGTGAATTTGTTGGAGGGACCAGCTTCAGCCTTTGTATTCTGTGATGGAGGCTCAGTTCATCAATAGCAGTGTTCCCAGATTTTAGTTGCTGTGAAAAAACAGGGCCAGGAGCATCACGAACTTTGCTGGTTCCCTTAACCACTTGATCAGTGCCAATTTTACTACCCTCCT